>CM057385.1:103770662-105020662 GCA_030015415.1 Cynopterus sphinx | reverse complement strand
GAATACCTCTCCTCATCCTAAGATCAAGATATAGTAATCAATGAAAGTAAGACCCACTCTTATCTTAAAACCTCAGGGTTGGCCAATAACTAGAACACATCTATGCTTATTAAACTTTTCAAAAAGATCCTCCCATAAAGATTCTGAAGAATCAACCACAGGAATGCAGGATGGGAGATATATACATTCTTTATTCTCTCATTTATTTCATCAGTATTTGAGGGATGACCATGGCCACTCATTGAGATAAGCACTGTTAGTTTGCTATAGCTTCCATAGCAAAATGGCACAGACTGGGTGGCTTAAAGAACAGGTATTTACTTTATCACATTTCTGGAGGCTGGAAGTCCGAGAGCAAGGTGCCAGCAGAGTTGAGTTAGTGTCTTCTGAAGCCTCTTTTCTTGGCTTGCAGACATCAGTCATATTGAATCAGGGCCAACCCGAATGACCTCATTTAACCTTAATTACTTCTTTAAAGGCTCTGTCTTCAAATACAGTTGCATTCTGAGCTACTGAAGAATTAAGACTTCATATGAACCTTTGGGTGTGGAACTCAATTCTACTCATAGCAAACACAAAGTTGTGACTTAGTGGCAGCTATAATGATAATGAAAATAAGATTTCAGCTGACTGGGAGGTCAATACGACTTAACTGGCTGCCTACTGTTATCGCAATCCCAAACTATGTGACCAGAAATATGACATAATATGTGTTCTTTTAATCAATTTCATTTAATTGACTTATTGGATGCATATATTCTCCCGATTCCTTCTGTAAACTATGCAGGCCAATGCATAGTTTACATTTGCATAGCATGCAAAATGCTGATGGCTGGTGGGCTATTCTCTAGTATGCTCAGGCACCTGTGCCCCCACCAGGTAGGTTCATGCTCCCCAAGAATCACTTATGTTCATTCAAAAATATAAAAATGTCAGTGATACTTGTTATTGTAATTATAGAACTTAATTATATGTTCTGTAAATAAGTGAAATATGAGTGTAAAATAATTGTTTCTATGAGAACTGAGTGTTTTAGAAACACGGAATAACGGGAAGCGTCTAACAGAATTGGTATTATTGTGTGGGACAGAAATGGTCCAAATCTTGGCTCTGCCCCTTTCTAGTTGGTAATTTGGGACATCTTACTTGACCCCTACAAAGCATTAACATGATGGTTGAGAGCAAGGACCTAATCAACCATAAAAGACAAGAAGGATTATGTACTCAGACTGCTTCACAGGAACCTTTAAGTTCTTAGCTTAGCTTAGTCCCCTAACTGTAAACTGTATAAAGATATCGTGTAGGTCTATTTTTCTCACCACACCTAATGAAAGCACAATGCCTGGCATATTATAAGTGCTTAGTAAAAACCAGCTTAATGAAAGACCTCTGTTAACATTTTGGTACATTTCCTTCCCGTGTTTTTCTGTGTGTATATGAATGTATATGTATATTATATTATTGGCATATGTTGTATATATTTTTTGTTCTCTGCCTTTTTTCCACTCAGTCTGATTACAATCTAAACATTCCCCAAGTCATTTGAAATTCTTAAGAAAAAACTTGGTTTTGGAATGATAGCTAATACTCTAGGAATTGTGCCCGATGTACCCTCTCCTTTAACTTGAGGCTTCTGAGACATCTAGAGTGGCTAAGGGAAGGCTGTCCACAAATGGCATCCTCCCCAAGTGTTGTTGCAGAAAATAGGTTGTAACTGCTGTTTTATTTGATTGAACAGCTTACGAAGAGCACATGGGTTTATTTCATCATGAAGGCTACTTAGGAAGGTCTCTGCCAGAGACCATGAGACTAACTGATTCTTACTTTCTGAAATGGCTCTTTCCTGGCTAGTTACACAGAGGAGTTTATAGGTACAAGAAGCTCAACATGTCCAAAATTTTCTTAGCCCTCTACATTATCCACATCATTTAAGAACACATTCATCCTCTTAGGCATTCGAGCTACAAACTTTGGCTTCCTCTTTGACATGTCTCTTTCCGTCCACATTGGATAAGCCCTGCCAATGCCATCTTCGAAAATTCTCTTGAATCCTCCCACCCCCATTTTCTATTAACTCTGACCCTGTCATCTCTCTGACCTTCATTGTCGGGGCTTTTGCAACATTCTCCTAATTAGGTTCATCACTTCCCGCCTCACCTACTTCTGATTCATTCTCTACATTCTAGTGTTTTTTCCTCCTCATGGGGGATTTAATCATATTGATTTTTTATTTTCTGTCCAAAATCCTTTGAGTATTTTCCTTGCTGTAGAATAGAGTTCTCACTCTTGACTATAGCACTAAAACCTACATTTCTAGCCCCATTTTTTCTGGTATAAGATATTTTAAAATAAAAGTTTTAAAAAAGTATCATCAGAAATATTACAGAAAGGCAAACATGGGCCAAATCTGGCTCTGCCTGTTTCTAGGCCATAGCTTTGGTCATGTTACGTTACCTCCACAGAGCAGTAACATGATGGTTGAGAGCAAGGACTTGGGGGCCCCTCCTCCTGGCTTCACTGTTTACTGGTGGAAGACCCTGGACAAATGTCTTAAACACTCTAGAACTTAGGTTTCTCATCTCTAAAATGGGCTTTGTACTTTTATGTTCAGATTGTTGTGAGGATTAAATAAATTGATACGTGTATAGTTCTTAGAACAGCACTCGGTACATAGTAAGTGCTAGATAGGTGTTTGCCATTATCATATGAGACCTGGTTTTCACAATCATAAAATGATATAGTATTACCCACTTATCACACAGCAGTATTTGGTAACTAAATAAAATAGTATAGGGTTGCCTATGTGAAAGCACCTAGAACAAACTCTGATACAGATTAGATGTTCAGTTCTCTCCGCTGTCCAGACTTCAATTTAGAATTTAGTTTAGCCTCTTGGGAACTTTCATGGCCCCCTTTAATAGTGTTAATATAGTACCAATCACTCTATATCATAATTATATATATTTTTTCTCATGTTTCTGTGTGTGTGTGTTATCATATATATGTATATGCAAATTGTTAGCTTCTTCTTGAGGGAGACGGCTGTGTATCATTAACTTGCATATTACTAACTCATGACCCAATCTCAGGCACAGATGCATTTAGTTATGATTAGGAATGCATCCTCCTGAGTCAGACAAACATAGGTTTGCATCCTAGCCTTGTCTCTTGCTAGTCGTATGTAGGATCTTGGACAGGTTACCTACCCTCTCTGCTAATACTACCCTCTATATAAAGCTGATTGAAGAGTGGACAAAGCAATTGAACATATAAAGCATGCGTGACTTGATCATAACAAGAGCTCAATAAATGTCTGGTAATAATAATTTATAGTATTTGTTAATTTTAATTATTATCCTATGAATACATAGGTAACAATACATCTAATTCTTTAAAAAAAATTTTTTTTGATTCTTTTATTCCCTTAGATTATGATGTGAGTAGGTGTGATCTATGAATTTACTGTTTAAGTTTCAGTTGCTGGCCTTTACTTCTTCCAGAAAGTTAGAACAAGAGGTAAGAATTGAAATGGGAAGCTCTACCAGTGAAGGGCAGGGTGAAGAGAACCTTCCCTATTTTTACTAATAAATAATAAAGAGAGGCCACCCGTGTGATAAAGGAACAACCTTTTCTACCATTTCGTTGTTGAAATTGAAGAAATGAAATGGGCATTGACGGAGATGAGTGACATCATGTTGTCATCTGCCATCCCTGAAATGCCACTTCCTCTTCATGGGGAATGAGGACTCAACCCAGAAAAGTAGCTCAGTCACTCACTGAGGGGGTTTCAGCTCTTCAGATGCTCATTTTTAATGGAAGGATGTTATTGCCAACACTTGGTTACCTGCTCGTAGGGGAAAAACAGACATAAGATAAATACATAAGACACCAGCATAAGGGAAATTACTGTTCAAAGTATCTAAAAGGCCTCCTATGTTATATGCTCCCCCCATCACCACCATACAGATACAGTTTAGTTCAACTCCACAAAAATAAATTCTGTGTCACATTTGTGGTAAGCATCATTCTAGATGCCGTGGAAAGTCACAGTAGGGCAAATGCAAATATTTCTCTGACATAGTCATGCCCTCCAGAAAGTTTATGTTCTAGTAGGGAGACAGAAGTATTTTAAAGTCATTAATTATCTGTAAAACAATGCAAATAAACCAGTGAAAAGTAAACAGAGAACCTTGGGACATTGAAGAGGGAGGAATCTCCATGTGCTACCTGTTGTGCTAGTAATTTTACATATTTCATATTATTTCTCCCATAGAAAAGTCAAATGAGGTCAGTAGTATTAACTGTTTTACAGTTGGTTAGGTTAAAAGTCAAAGAGATTAAATAACTTGCCCATGTCATAGAGTTAGCATTAGTCAAGGTGGCATCCAGATTCAAGGCTGTTTGATGCTAGAGCCTTGGCAGAGTCCTTCCTGCTAGAGGTAACAGGAGACAGCTTTGCTTGTGGCTTGAAAAAAATTTCAACAGGTAGACAAACGGGGCATAGAAGGAACATGAAGAGAAGGGTTTCACCTTGAGGAAAGGATGATGTGTTGTGAGAGAACCTAATAAACGTGTTAGAACTGTCTCACCTGTCCCATCCATAGCATTCATTCCATCAGACAAATCATGCATACTTTCTATGAGACAGGCTTCATACTAGATACAAATAGATATACGTACATAAGGCAAAACTCCACTCATATACCATGAGTCAAAATATACCCTGTGAAATGTGCAAACAGTATATAGTATGGTCAGTGTCTGATGTGGCCCTGAGTGGCTTATGAATCGTGGTTATTTTACCTAAAAGAGAATGATGGAGAATGAGAAAAAGTATCATGAAAAAGCACTAGCCTAGAAATTGGAGGATATGAGTTTTAGTTTTGAGTCTGCTACTTCCTGACTTTGTGACTTTGGAAAGGCGCATCCGTTTTCTGGGGAGTTTCTTAATGGAAGGAGTGGAGGTTTAGTTTAAATGATCTTGAAGGTCTTCCAGCTCATCATATATTGAAGAGCTTTGCTAAATTTACTTTGTTCTAGCAGGTTTTTCTTCTCTTTCAAGTTTTCTCGACGTCTTTCTTAAGATGGCTGAGATTCTCTCCTAGGAGCATTTATTGCAAACTCTACAACCTATTTTAGAATGAAAGAGCTTAAGATGAAGAGGGAGTGGGGAGCCAAACATAAACTCTGTCTCTGAGAAGGAAGGTAGAGTTGGACACTGGTCCAGAGTAGTACCAATGCCCTGCCTCCCAGCTGACTGTGGCTGGGAAACCCTAGAATGAAAGATCTCTGAGGCTTCTTTAGCTCTGACCATCTGTGTCTCCATGGATGAAAGTGACACAGAGAGCCTGCATTATTCATTCAGACATCAACTGTGTTTACAAAACATGACAGGTAAATTCTGGGTAATTGACTACTTCTGGGTAAAACAGAAGAGTCACCAAGTCATTGTGCTTCAGTCTAGTAAAGACAAAATGTGGAAATAGAGTCATCTGAGGCTAAATTTAAGCATTTGGGTCATTTATTACCACCAAATTCCCAATTTTTTTCCCTGTGCTTATAATATCAGTTTATTCTTGGCAGCTAAATATACAAACTAAATAAACCGTCCCAGGTACCCTGTTGGAAGGCTGGTGTTTTTGTGGAGCATTTAAAAGCCTTTCATTACAGTCTTACCTCTGACACTCTGTATTATCTTAGACAAGCTACTAGCTTCTTTTTGCCTGAATTTTCTCATTGTAAAATGAGGAGTTGGGTTCATTAGCTTTGATTATCTTCTTATCATTGCCCTCATGTTTTAAAACATTCTCACTCTTAAAGATTTACATGAGTAATAATCTGTTTTTCGTAGTGCTTTCATTTATTATAGATGTATATCATTTGTAGTCAGAGCTTCTGGTCACAGTGAAGTACAAGTGTGACCACACTGAGACAATAGAATTCCAGATGCCATCGAAGAATCTTGGCCTTTGACCTCACCTGTGGAGCCTTATCATAGGAAAACTTGTGATTTCTGGAAAGATGTTGAAAGGTTGAAAAGAGCTGGAGGAACCAAATTGCCAAAAGCGTAAACAGATCTGAGTTTAGATCCTCATGTTTCTATTCGGTAGCTATGTGACTTTGGGAAAGTTACTTAACCTTTCTGAACCTCATTATTCTCATTTATAAAATGGAGATAATCATGAATTGTGTCTACCCTGACAACTCACAAGATTTTTTTTATAGGAGTTAAATGAAATAATACACTTGGAACTTTGTTCAAAACCATACAGCATGATACAAATGTAAGTTATTTCTATTATATTTTAATTCCATATACTATTGGCACGTTTTATCACAATCAACAGTTTTTTGGACTTGGATTTCACCATCTATCCTGTCAGATATAGGAGATTACTTACCTCATGATTGTCATCTGTTACTTTCCCTTATTCATAAAGTGTTTTTTTTTTTCAATTGTGGTAAAATTCACATGCATAAAATTTACCATTTTAACCACTTCAAAGTAGACAATTCAGTGGCATTTAACATATTTACAATGTTTTACAACTATCACCACTATCTAGTTCCAGAATGTTTCAGCACCCCCAAAGAAAACCTCATATCCATTAAGCAGTTTCTCCCCATTCTGTTCTCCACTTACCTTTCAGGCCCTGGAAACCACTTAAACTGCTTTCTGTCTGTATAGTTTTGTTTATTCTGGATATTTTGTATAAATGGAATCATACAATATGTGGCCTTTGTGTCTGACTTCTTTCACTTAGCATAATGTGTCTAAACTTCATCCATGTTGTAGCATAAATCAGTACTTCATTTCTTTTTACGGCTGGAAAATATTCCATTGTATGGCTATTCCACATGAAGTGGTTTTTAACCTTTGGGTTATTGCCTTCTTTGAGGCTCTGACCATATACACAAATGTGCTCTTCTCCTTATAAAACTGCGTGTAACCATAAGGCATAAGCTGATAACCCCAAGCCTATTAATTTTCCCTGATTAAGAACCCTTACTTAAGTAAGAGACCATTCTCTGAATGCTTTCATTCATTCATTCATTCATTCATTCGTTCACTCACTCATTATGACCATTCATTCATAGTTACTATTTGAGTATAAGATAATCTCTATACCTTCTGGGGAAAATAAAAGTATGTTTTAAAAAAGCAGACAAGAATTTCCTTTAGCCATGGAGCTTAATTTCTAGTGGTAGAGAACAAACAGTGAACAAATAAATCATGTGGTCTATAAAAAGGCCATAAATACCATTGAGAGAAACAAAATGGGAAGAGAGAGTGTGGGAAGGGCTGAGGAGGAAGGATTGCAGTTCTACGTAGGGTAGTCAGGAGAAGCTTCACTGCAAAGGTGACCTTTGGATGAATATTTGAAGGCGTGAGGAAGTAGCCATGGGTTGCCTCACTAGTAAACAGACCTGAATACCCTTGCGGAAGATGCCTTAGTAAAGAGGCCTAGATAATGTTCTGTTTTCCATTACATGGGCAATTCCATCTTTAAATAACCAAATAGAAATTCACGTGGACATGGATTTTCACAAGTTTTCCTTCCAAAAAGTCTAGTTTGCTGTGTTTCATGGTAATTTACAGCACAGGCTTGGTAGTCAGACTCTATCTTTGCCATGAAAAAATCTGCATGCCTTTCCAGAAAGTCAGTTACCATTCTCTATAGTCTTTTCATATGTAAAATGGTAATAATAATCCTATATATCTTATCCTTTTGACAGTTACCCTATTCAGTGAAATAAAGTATCTAAAACACCTAGAATAGATGAGATTGGGCATGTTCTGGGTGGTATGGAAAAGAGCCTTATTTTCCTGCTGCTTCATAGCTTAAACTATGTACAGAATGGAAAGCATTTTGAGAAAATAAAGATTATTATTATTATTATTTTTGAATTTTGAAGATTGAGAGGGCCAGGGAAGTAGCCCTCAAATAAACTGTTATTGCATTATAGGACCCTTTGCTAAGGGGCATCAGTATCTGTTGGTCCACACCTACTTGCTCAGGCAGGTACTTGGGTCTCACCCCTGCCCCTTTCTGAATTATAGATTCTGCTCAACAAATGGTGGATAATTTTATTTGTTTACAGAACTCTTGCTAATTGCTATTCTCTCCTGAGATAAAATGCTTTTTCATGTTGCTTAACCAGGGGAAAGAGGAAGTGTTCTGTTGCATGTATCGCTTCAGTCAGAAAAAGAGGAAGTGAGGTGTGTTATGGGAGAAACAGCCCAACTATTTCAGTCCTACATATATGAATTGTGTCTGTCTCTCCTCTCTGTCACCATTTTAGGATTCATTCTGAATTTTCCGGGAATTTGAATTATATGTGTCTTGTTTTGGCCTCAAAGGCAGAATGTCCCTTATCACACTCCCTTCCTCAATTCTCCTAGGTCTCTTACTCAGAGAATCCTTCCTTGGACTCACTTTTCACCTTTCCATCCCCAGTCCTATCATTCACTACCCTTTACCCTGTTTTATTTTATTTTTTTCATAATACTCAATAAAATTTTTTTTAATCCTTAGTGTATAGAATAGTACTTAGCATTAGCAGGCACTCAAGAAAATATTTGTCAAATAGGAAAATTTATTGAATATCAGTAGTCATGAATTTTGTATTTCTGCCCATCTGATATTAGGAGTGACTAAATGACTTATTTTGACCAATGAACTGTTTAAGTGGAAATGACAATCACTCTTTTGTAGAAGTGTAAGAGACAGTGCATGCTCTATGCCTTCTCTTTCCTTCTGTCAGGCAAGAGTGAATGTCTGAAAGAGTGACTATATCATCATCCTGAATCCCTGTGTGATTACAATGAATGGAACCTCTCCTGATTTCTTGTGATGGACATGTAATATGAACAAGAAACAAATTTTTCTTGTTTTAAGCCACAGAGCCTGTGGGTCATTTATTAATGCAACATAATATAGAATATTCTGAGTGATCCAAGTACCAGTCTTACAAGTAAGTTTTCTTATTCTCTCTCCTCAAGAAAGACATGGGTATCATTTACCTTCAAATACAAGACTCATGATTAGAAAAAAATGGATGTGGCATTACAGTATCATGTTAGGTCACATTTGATTTATGCAAAGGAGTCTACAGGACAACCACCGGACAGCTCCTGTTTCATGTACACTTTATTCACTGGAAAATGAGATTATGTTTCCTTCAGGGAGCAGAGGTTTCTCTACATGAGACAGCCCTCGCCCAACTCCAGACCCTATGCCATTTGTTCTTCCTCAGTTTCTACTGCAATGACCAAGTTTGTACTGTCTTTGATCAATTTACCTCTTTTATGTTATTAGGATAAGCAATTATCTTAATACTCGATTTCAGATTGTTTGATGTTTTAATGTTTTAATGTAGCAAGGGACAAAAAAAACCCCAAAGATTTGGCATCAGAAGATTTGGGTTTAGGTATCTATTTATTTGCTCTATGATCTTGGGTAAATTGTTTAACTTTCTTGAGCCGAAGAACCCCAGTTATAACATTGGAATGACAATGTGAGTCCATAATCTTTCCAAACAAAATCCTTGGAATGGGATGTGTTTTGGAATTCAGAATTTTTCAGATTTTAGGAACGTAATATGTTACATACAATGTATATATAGCAAAATAAACCCAGCGGGACCTATGCAGCCTTCCAAAAGCAAACATTAATATTGTTTTTTGCAGCAAAATCTATTGATATTTAAGTAAATAGGATAAAGACTGTGAAGAGGCTCATTTCAGCTCAAATCAGGCTTTACAATCATATGAATACCCCCAAAACTTTTATTTTGGGGGTTTTAAAAATTATGGATTATATATTGTGTACCTGTACCTTTTCAGGTTGTTATAAGGAATAAATGAAATAAAGTGTATCAAAAAGACATTGTGTACAATGTCACCATCAAACGAAAATTGTTATATCCTTGCAGCACAGAATTGGTAGTTTATTCAACAACATTCAGCAATAACAATAATATCCAATGAGCATCTGCTATGTGCTTATCATTGTTCTAGGTGCTGGTACTTAAGTCATGAATGGATCAAGGGCTCATTTCTTCTATTCAACCTCTTTCCCAGAGGATGCATGCTTTTTATACAGTCCTTTCCCAAATGCATGCACACAGAGTCAGTCTTCTGATGGTCTCTTAGGTTTATTAAGATACTTCATTATTTGGGATTAAAAAAAACATGTTAGATAAATTAAATTTTCTACTTTCAGAACAAGTTACCCTGGAATTTCTTCTGGTGAGTCACATTCTGAGCGAGGAAATCTGACACTGAGGCATGATTAACATTCTGGGTTGCCCCCAGTTTCTATGGAGATGAGTCTAGCCCCTTGGGGGAGGAGTGATGGATGTGTAATCTCCAAGAGAAGTAACTGACAGGTAAGAAATTTTCCTTTCTCAAATGCATTAATTATTCTCATTCATTATTCATCAAACACTGTGAGTTCCCGTTTACAAATTGGACCAAATAGTTAGAGGACTTCTTTCCTGTCCACCTCCTGTAATTAAATTCTTCCAGAGACTGCTGAGCACCTTAGTAGGCTTGCTGTTTGGTGTGCAGTTTAATGGCATGTGTTTGTCTGTTGTTGCTGGGAGATGGAATGAAAACTAAACACCTTGTTTATTACACTAATAAAGACTTGGGGGTGGTTCAATTTTTCCAGTTCCTGATATTTTCTTCTTACTGTTTCCTCCCTCTAGACTGTAATCTTGCTGAGAATCGAGACCTTGCCTGTCTTGTTCTCTACCATATTCCCAGCTCTTAGAGCAGGGTATAGACACTTGATAAGTATTTATTAAATGAGAATGAAGGAAGTAGGTTGGGGTCTGGAGATGACAGAGCCCATCACTGTAAATGTGCATATGAACTGTCATATGAATGAATGATCCAGCCATAGCTCTTTGAGAGGGATTTGTGTCACATCCTCCCTTACCTGGCTAAATGATAAAGTACAGTGAGGTATAGAGAGTGGCAATTGGGGCAAGACCCTTAGCTTGTTCCAAGATAGGCACCTCTTGGCACATCCTTTAAATCCTTTCTTATTGTAATAATGGCCTTTTAACCAGTTTTTTAAACCTAGACCTGTTCTTTGCCTGGTTTGTATCCCTGAACCATGGCCAGTTAAGAACTATGGGTGGCCTCAACAAGCTTGGCTGTGAAACACCACACAGTGCCTAGTGTCATTATCAAACCTTGGCTCAAGGTCAGTTCTCTTAAGAATAAGTTTACAAGAAAAGAATTTCCTAAAGGCTGATTTGTCCAATGACCAATTTTCCAAAAATATGTTTTCTATGATTCACTTATAAAGTGGATAGCCATTGGTGTTCCATGGGATGGTTTCAGAGTTTTTCAATGGTGTCTTTTTGTTCTATATTTCTGTCAGTTTTATCAGAGCTATTTCTCTATGTCAGGTCAAGGTTTCTTGCTTTGTCGATTTTCTTTGGATCTATGACTTTTGGACATGAGGATTTTTTTGTGCATTTAAAATCAGGCATTGTGCACATCTTAAATGTTAAGGATGGTATAAAAGACAGAACAGATGTTTCTTGTGTAACACATTCTAAATTTAGCTTACTACCTAAATACTTGTTGACTGGTTCAAACAAATGAATATTTTGTTTGGGTTTTGAGCAATAGAGAAGTGCTTCAGGATCCGAATTACTACACACATACGAAATTGTTGTTCAGTCCTTGTGCCATGAAAGGGCCAAGTGATTGAGGAGGAACAGTTGTAGGAAAGCTAAAAATGAATTGTGCTTTTAAATAGCACATCCTTTCATTTATTCATTAATCCAACATGTATGGAATCTCTTTTTATTGCCAGTTTTTATTATAGGTACTTGGAATTAGAGAAAAATAAGACATGGTTCGTACTTTAAAGACTAGTCTGCTATTTTAGAATCTCCTGGTAAGATTGTTAGACCCATTCTGTTGAATTCATTTGACTTTTTTTTTTTTTAATGTTGTGGTCATTCTTTTAGCCCACTCTACCTTCTGCTTTAACAGGTATCATTTATGTATCTTAACCATGCTGAATTTGATCTTCATGGCCCATCTCAATTCTCATGAAAATGCCCTTTCTCATTTTATAAATACGGACTGTATTGTTAAAGACCAGTTTTATACCCTCAGCTCCTTCTGCCCTCTCTTGCCCTGACATCTTGTCACTGAAGACCAGTGTTCAAGTCCTGCTCTTTCACTTATCACCTGTAACGGTAGTAAATCATTTGACCTTGAGAGTCAGACTCTGTGTCTGTTAAGTGGGCTGATAAGACTGACAGCGTTACTGCAAGTGTAACGAAGCTAAGTGGACGTCCTAAGCAATAAAGCAGTAATGTGAGAGATTATAATAGATTAGTGAAAGTCAGGTTCTGATACACTAAATAAGGAAAACACCACAGGAACACAGGAGAGAAAGTAATTAGGGAGATCAGCAAGGTTTTGCAAAGCAGCTGTGGTGAACTTGGCCTTGAGATTAAGGGCTCCCTAGGTGAGGAAGAACATTCCAGGAAGAAGAAACAGCTGGACAAAATCTCAGTGGCACTGAAAATTACTGTGTGTCTGGTGAATAATGAATAAGAGTGATTGTAGATTAGGTGGGAAGTCCTAGGTGTTGATAAATTAGGTACAAGCCAGTTCTTGAAGAGCTCCGTATGCCATATTAAAGAGTTTGAGCTTTATTTGTGAGGCCACTGAAAAGTTTAATTTTACGAACAGCTTCTTGTGTGAGCTAGTATGTACCAAGCACTGTTATAAGCACTTGTAATACATCAGAGGGAGAATAAAAAGAACATCCAATTAACAAATTTAAGGAATAGTTTAAGAAATTAGCAATCCTTATGAAATTCTGTGTTCTCCTCCTCAATGGAATCCTTCAAATTCCCCAAGTGTAACCCAAATTGAATTCTGTGTTTGTCATTCCCTTGTTTTTCTTTACAGTTTTGTTCATATGTGAAAAAACAGGGTCAATAAATATTTATTAGGTAAATAAAAATAGATGCCCCTGTGTGGGTGGTCTCTAGTGTCCATTCTTGCAGATGTTACTTATATTTCCCTTGTTATAAATCTAATGCTCTTCACCAGTCTTTCAACCTCTGGTTTCTTGATTTACATGCTGGTATGCATCTTTACAAAATAGTTTTATTTATAATCAGAACAACTTAAACAAATTACTCTTAGAACCCCTTTTCTTTAACATAGCAATTATTTAACATAGGTTCTTCTTCCCATTGTTATTCACATTTTGTGTTTTGTGTTTGAGCTTTTACTTTCTGTCATTCTGTAGTTTCTGTAGTCCCAGATAGACTTTGTTTTAATTATTTTTATAACTTCCCAATATTCTATCAAGCAAATACATTATAATTTGCTTTATCATAATTAAATTGCTGGATATTCAGGTGGCTTCCAATTTTAAACTATTATAAACAACATTGCTATAAAAGTCTTTTTACTTATAAGATTTTTTTTCTTGTTTTGAATTCTTTCCTTAGGATATATTTTCATGAATGAGATTACTCAGTCAAAGGCATGATTAATTTTGGGTTCTTGTTACCTGAGGGGCTTGCTTTCTATAAAACAAATGGATTATTTTTCTGTTTATAAAAGTAATTCCTGCTCATTATAGAACACCTGGAAGAGACAAAAATGTACAGAGAGAAAATAAAAAACCTCCCCTAATCTTAATGAACAAAGGTAACAATTATTAACATCAAAAACATTTTAAAATCCATTATTTATATTTTGATGTATTTCCTTCAAGTTTCACAAAATTTGGATCATATATTTTAAACTTGATCATCAGCATTTCCCATGTCACTAAACATTTTTCAAAGAGCAATTTTTTTAATAGTAACATAATACTGTGTTGTATAGATGGCTAGTAATTCCTTCTTATTGGATTTCTTACTGGAATAAATAATGCTGTAAGTGAACATCGTGATATCAACCTTTGTGAGAATTTGGAGGTAAAGTTCTAGATGAAGGAAACAAATATTGTCAGTTTTTGATCCATGCAAGAATCATACGTCTTCACTTATAATATTCCTTAGTTTCCTGTTGCTGCTGTAATAAATTGCCACAAATTTAATGGCTTAAACAAATACAAATTTATTATCTTATAGTTCTGGAGGTCAGAAGTCCAATATGGCTCCCATTGGGTCAAAATTAAAGTGTCAGGAGGGTTGCATTTCTTCCAGAGGCTCTAGGAAGAATCCATTCTCTTACATTTTCTAACTTGTAGAGGCAGCCCACATTCCCTGGCTCATGATCCCCTTCCTCTATTTTCAAAGCCAGCAATGTTAGGCCAAGTCCTCACGCTACCATCTATTTGGTTCTTTCTCTCCTGCCTCCATCTTCTACTTTTCATGATCCCTGTAATAGCTCTGGGCCCACCTGGACAATTCCAAATAATCTCCCTGTCTTAAGGTCAACTAATCAGCAACCATAATTTCATCTGCACCCTTAATCCTCCTTTTGCCAAGTAACATAATATACTCAGAGGTTCTGGGGATTAGGATGTGGACATCTTTGGAGGGGGGGCATTATTCTGCCTGCCATGCATTCCTTCCTTTGGGTATTGTCTTTCTATCTCCTATTGCTTTGTTTTATTCAGGAGTCTGTTCCACTAGGATGCAATAGAAAGCCAAAAGTTTTTTGGTCCTTAACTATGTGTAAGAGACTTTACTAGATGCAGAGCCCTAAAAGAACTTGGTCTTTGTTAGAGGAAATAGCTACTTACAAAAGGACCTTAGTACAAGGCAGAGTGTGATTAGTGAAAAAGTGGTAATTCCAAGTAGCCGACAGGAACACAGAGGACGGCTGATTAATTTTTACTTAGGAAAGCTTCCTGGAAGAAGTGGCATTTGAACTGAAAATTTAAAGATGTCTAGAATATTAATAGGTAGAGATGGGGAATGGCATTTTTGACAGAAGGACTAGAATGGCTAAAGGCACAGAAGCAGGAAATCAAATAATGTGTTCAGAGACTGATGATTAGTCTAGAACAGTGTTTATCTAATAGAACCTCTTATGATGGTGAAAATGTTTTATATCTGTACTGTTCGATATGGTAGCCATTAGCCATGTGAGGCCACTGAGTACTTTAAATGTGGCCAGTGCAAATGAAGAACTGAATCTTCAATTTAATTTTAATCAATTTAAGTAGTCACAAGTAGACACATTGACTAGAACAAGGGATCTTTTTGGGATGGAATTTTTGGAAGATTGCAGTGGAATATTTATTGCAGTCACATAATGGAGGGCTTTGAAAATCATGCACTGGATAATAGTCACTAAAATGTTTTGAGCAGAAGAGTGAGATGATCACAAGTATGTCAGAGTTAAGAAACTATTCTGATGGTCTTATGAAAGGATTGGAAGTTTAAAGTCAGTTGATACCAGAATTGATACATGAGTCCTATAAAGTTCTACACACTTCCTAGTAAATGTTAACATTCTAGGGTGATTTTGTTTTTGTCCATTCTCTGGGCATTGGTATATAGATATCCAAGGATATATGGACAGCCTTTCCCATTGGATTCTCATCATTCTTTGATATTTCCTGTATCTTCTACATAAGATGATATCATCCTATAAATTCTGTTATGATGTGGTTTAGAATTTTCCTGGCATTTTTCTTCATTTTCTTTCAAATTTTAACTGAAAGCAAGTGATTGTAAGGGCTGTGAGGGCGCAGGTTATGTTATTCACTGTTTTATCTCCAGCCCTTTAAAGAATGGTTGGCACATCTTCACCTCTCAATAAGTTTAGTATGAATTAATGTCTTATCAGGTTGATGAAGCATCTTGTGTTTCTGATAGAATTCCCTTGTACCTTTCTAAAAGCCCATTGTCAACTACAGTCCTGAACATCTAAATTTCACACCTCTCTTATGTAGCCAAATGTTCACCTATGGTTGCTTGTCTTTCCAGGTTACACCCTTTCAAATGGAAGAAGTGGACCCTCTAGTCTTTCAGTTTTTATCCAGTACTTCAAAGTGACAAGAGAGATATCCCATGATCTTTTGGATGCTCTATGGATCTATAGGCATGTGTAATAGTTGGTGAGTTGAGGAAGCTTGGTCACCTCTGAGACATCTCGTGAACTCTCTCACCATGTCCATCTAGGCTACCTCCTCAACCATTAACAAAGACAAGTCAGCTTTGGTCATGGAATGCTTCTTTCAGGCAGCTATAACTGATTTCTTTGCACTGCTAACACTTAGGAATTTTTATATTTTTCAGGAAGTTGACCACTCATTTTGGCACTGTTTTATATTACTCATTTATTGTTTCCTATGTATATACTTTATCTTTCTTCTCTCCTCTCTATAGTGTAAGTTCCTTAAATATGGGTATAAAAATAAACAAGGACCATCCAAATGAGAATAAGCAAAGGCTATTTTTTCAGACTTTGGCATAGCAAGGGGGTCAAAGGCAGGCAGAGGAATGGGGAAGCTTTATAGTGGGAAAAAAGAAAATTTCAGATGTGCTTTGATTAGAGGCTGTTGGCACAGGGAAACTGGAAGGAGATCAATAGTGGGACATACTATCTGGCTTGTTAGGAGTGCATATTTGGCTCTCTCTGGTTGGGCCTCAGTTGGGAGCCAGAACAAAGATTAGGGAAACTATCAGTTATTAATCAAGGCCCACAATTTTGTGCTGATGGCTATAGGAATTGTTGTTTGGCTTTCTTAATTGTTTATTGTAGAAGGTAGTTTGGCTTCCTAGATTGACAGCTGCAGGTTGTGGGTTAATTTTATCTTTATATGGTCTGACCATTGTCTGTTTATATATTCAGTCTCTCATAAGGACCATGTCTTATGATCCTATTACATCTGGCCTTCCCCCATGCTCTTCTAGTCTTTCAGTGTTTATCACATGCCCAGACACAAAACAGGTGCATGGTCAACATCTGATCAAGTAATGTGGCAGCACATTAAGTAGAAATGAGTGCTTAGCTGTGAAATACGTTGCTGTTATTTTCTGGTTTAGGTAGGGTACTTGGTTCTATTCCAATATATTCCATCCCATTCCATTCCATTCCATCCCATTCCATTCCATTCCATTCCATTCCATTCCATTCCATTCACATATGTAGTATCGCTGTGATATGTCAGGCCTTAGAAACATGCTTATGGCATAAAGAAGAGTGATGCAAAATCCCTGCTCTCAAAGAATCTTTAAAATAGACCTCTCTAAACTTTAGATTTTCATCTAGAAAATAACAACAATAATTACATCCATCCCATGGGGCTTCTGTGAGTGGTAAGATCAGATAAAGTTTATGAAAGTCTGCAGTAAATTGTAAGGAATTATAAAATGTGAAGAACTTTTGCTATTTTAAATGTTTACCAATTGTTTTCCTGAAAAGACAAAGTAACTCTAGAAGACAATGCATCTTGATAAACTTTTCCTCCATCTTCTGTAAGTATAATTTACGATGTGATAACCACCTCATTACAGATTCTCTGCATTTCTTTTTCTAGATGTTTACTGAGGCATCTGAGGTGTAATTATACCTGTCTTTTTACGGGGTGATAGAGTTTCAAAAGTCTGTTTAAAAGATTTCTAGTTGCTAAGCTGTCCTGTGAACTGGCCAATACGATTCTTGAATCATCGCCCAGTGTGGACCCAATTTATATTTGGAATTTCATGCCATCTTGAAGGAACATCATCCAGTGCCAGGGTCTTCTCTGAACTAATTGGGCTTTGGCAGTGATGTCATTCCATGGTGGGTGTTTGTCGAGACTATGGCAGTGATAACTCAAATCTCATTTTCAGCAGCGTGTGCCCATTTGTGCAAAGAGGCTGCTCTTCTCCCTCACATGCAATCACTCCTCCTGCTGAAATTACACTTCTGGTCCTTTTCAGAAGATGAGAGATCAGTAGGCTATATATACTCCATGTCTGGAAGCATTCCTTTCCTTCCATTCTATGTACAACTACTTCTCCTGTTATTAATATGGACTAAAATAAAATTAGAGCAATAATCAAATGTATCAAATTTTTGATCAGTAAACATTTATAGACTCATAGAGGGAAGTATCTTCTAGGATGAAAATCATAGGCTTTGGAATCAGCAGACCTGTTTTAAATGATTGCCCAGCCACTTTAAGCTATGCATTTTGGACAAGTTTGTTAACTTACATGAGCCACCTCATCTGTAAAATGAGGTTGTGGGTTAAATGTAATCCAGATTTATGGGTGTCCTCCTATGTCTGCTGCCTTTTCTGATCTCATATTTTTTTTTTCTATCTTGCCAAATAATCCTCATGTCCCAAGAGCATTGGGGAATAAGGAAGAATTTTCTGGTGATTTCTGAGGGGTTATATAGAAGAAGGTTTCATCACATGTCCCACAATGGGATTTTCACAATCCTTAAAATCCCTCCCAAACATTGTCCTTAGCCTCTCTATTATTTTTAAACAGTTTAGTTCTGCCTCACACTTACACACCACTGCACAGTCCACACTCACCTCACTTCTCAGCAGTTGCAAAGCCCTGCCGTGAAGTGAACTTCTGACTATCTATCAGGAGGAAATTTTAGCACTCATCTGTTGTTACTTCAGGATGTCATTTCTCACTCAAATTGTCTATCAAAATATTACTTGCAATGATATTTAAGTTTTCTTCCTGAGAGATACTCTAAGAAAAAATATAAAGACAACTTCCCCCATTTTGCTACATTAGGTGTATACTGTGTAATACATATAGTACCCTTAGCACAATGCCTGCACGGGGTAATACTCAACAAACAAAAGTGAAAGCAATGTAGTGAGGTATGTAGTTTTGATATGTATTTGGAACAACTCCTCTATTTAAGAATTTATGTCTTGTATTTGTCCCTTAATTGTTAACATTCTATTAGAAAAAGTAATGGCAACTGGAGCCAGAGATGTCCAAGGCAAGAAAGGCATCAAAAGTGTGTCACTTCAGGCTCAAACTTCCATCTGCAGACCTGAGAACATCTCTGCACAGACAGCTCATTATGCCACCATCTTCCACCTTATACAGAGAGGTTAAATTACTTTCTGAAGTTTACATCAGCCGCTAAGTTGAGAAGGCATAGGCTATAATGTAATTTTATTAAATAAAATAAATATTTAATTGTCATTCTGTCTTCTCCAACAGGTAATTTGTATTGACCCCAATCCCCCGCAATGTCCCTCAATGCTTGCTCAGTGAGTAGTTATTGATGTTCTTTGCTGATTTAGTTGAGAAGTCTCTTTTTTCTAAGTCATAATAAGTCTGTTTGGACTTGCTCCTACTGGTGCATTGTCTGTCAGCTGTTCTATTGACCTGGTGACTTTTTATCCACTTAGCTACAGAGAATGTGCTCTGGGCCAGACACTCAGCCAAAGGCTGTAGAAACAGAGGGGAAAAAACCTAAGTTCTTAGACAAACCTAACTACAAGTCATGGAGAGTGGCCAGCTGTGTAACGCTTGATGAGCTGAATGTCTGAAAGAGGACAGAATGGGAGGGCTTCATTTTGCTCCAGACAGAAGGGAGCCAGGGAAGCTCTCAGGATCCCTGATTTTTGATAAGGGCTTTGAGGAACCAGGAGAGATTTTGCTAGGCTGTGAAGCAGATAATGACAACCACTCCAGACTTTTTGGGTGTGCAAGCCAAAATAAATCGAGAATTCCAAGGGGGAATGAAAACTCAAGGGGACAGACATAAGGACTTTTATCACATGATCTTCTCCCTATGCAGAAATCCAGCTCAAGTACTGGTGGGTTTGTGTTTTCCTTTAATAGGGAAGACCATTTTCTTATAAATGAGGGTTCTTTTCCTCATACAGAGAGATTTAATGACTTGTCCAAGTTTGTCTATTTAGCAGGTGACAAACAGACTCTAAATCCAATGCTAGGCCTATCACAGGGCCTAGCCCCTAGTTTGTGGTCAATAACCAATATACACTGCATGAACAATGAATGAATGAATGAAAAAATGAACGAATGAACTCAGTTCTCCTGACTCCCATAAGTACGATTTCTCCTACTGGGCACTTGCTATTGTTGTTGTCGTTTGGTCATACTACTAGTGATCACTGATTATTATCAGTACCCATAGCAACATCCCAAGGGATAAACCATGGCTTTGTGAATCTGCAAATTCATGAAAACATCTATAACAAATTTTTTTTAGTCTGAAAATTTTACATAGGGCAGGGAGTCTACCAAAGAGTTTTTAATTGCTTTCCATTCTTTCTGCCTCCAGTCTCAATCTCTCCTGCCCACAGTCATCAGGAGTTTGGCCTAAGTATATTTTGAACCGCCCCCTAATATGCTTTCTGTGTGGCCTTTCTATAGTTTACAGCCCAAATTGCTTCCCTGGTTCAGGGTTAGAGGCTCCTACCTGCCTTCTCATCCTTATATTTCATTTACTTTTTCTTACATTCATTCAACAAATATTTATCGAGCACTTCAGACTCAGACCCTGTATTGGGTACTAAAGATACAGGGGTAAAGAGGAAAGACACACAATTTTACCTCATGGAGCTCACTATCTAGTGGAAGAAGCAGTAAAAACTGAAAGTTATATTATGTAATGGTTTATATTAAGTAATGATAGTTTTGATAAATGCCGCAAAGGGGAAGTATTGGGTGCTAAGATTGTTTAGCAGGGAAATCTAACTTGTTTAGAAGAGTCAGGACCAGCTTCCCTGAGGGACCGCGTTTAAGGGAATAGAAAATGTCTCAGTAAAGAGATAGGGGAAGGCATTCCTGTCGGAAGGCGTAGCACAGGTAAAGGCCCTGAGGTAGAATGGAACTTGACTTTCCCAAGGAGATTTAGAAAAGTTCATGTGGCTGTAATGCTTGGCTCAGCAACAGCCTTGCAATGACTTCTTATTGCATTGAGAGCAAAATCTAAAGTCCTCGTTCTAGCAAACAAGACCTACTCTAACTTATATCTCATTTTCTCACCCTTCCCCTCCTGCTGGCCTCATTTTGCTATTCCGCAAAAAATGGTAAACAGTTCATTTTCTGAGCATAGCATATTTTCCCTTCTGCTTATGATACCCTCATACCAGATCATAGATCACTCCCTCAGTCCATCTGGGTTTGTGCTAAAATGTTATCTTATCAATGGGGCCTTCTATGATCACTTCTCCTACAATAGTGGCTCTCCCCTGCTCTCTGTCCCATTACTCTTCATATTGTTTCTTCTCCAAGTTTATTACCACCTGGCATTTGACTTTTATTGGTTAATGAACAGTGTTTCTTCATGACCTTGTAAGGACCATGAATAAAGCTACCTTCTTGATTGCTGTATCCTCAGCCCCTAGAACAGCGCCTGACTCATAGTTGGCCCTCAGCAAATATGTATTCATAACACTTGAATGGGGAGAGTGAAACAAGACCAGACTGGAGAGAAAGCCAAGAGACAGACCCTGAGACACGTATCATGTATTTTCTTTCATGCCTCTGTGTCTTGCTCATGCTTCTCCTTCTTCCTGCAATGCTCCTTCCCACTCACTCCCATCACCAAATCCGCAATGGAAGTCTTATTCACATATCCCATTGCTTGAACCACCACATAGCATTTATTTAATTTCTCTTTGGGTTCTGGTGAGTGGGGTATATGTTTGACTCCTGTCCTCAAATAGACAGCTCCCAATGGGTAAGACCATACTGGAGTCATGCTTGTCCCCGATCCAGCATAGAGCTCAGCCCAAAGTAGGCACTCAGAAAAGTCTTTGCTTAATTTGATGGCAGGAGGGCAGTAATCCAGGAGTGCTAATAATCTAGGTCAGGGATTATAATGAGGTCAAGGAGCTGAGCCAAAGTCATGGTTGGATTTCAAAGACGATATAGGTAAGAGTATGAACTCAGAGACAGGTTTCCTGGAATTTGAATCTAGCTCTGTCAATCATCAGTGATTTACTTCACCCCTCAAGGCCTTGGTGTTCTTGTCTGCGAAATGTGCGTAATAAGAGTACCTCTCTCATGAAATCTTTATGAAATTTACATTAATCATTCAGAACAGTGAAAGGAACATAATGAATAGTATATACTCATGTTGTTTAAGAAAATAAATAAAATGTCTAAGAAGTCATGTATAGGCAGGAGACCTCAAAGTCCGGGGGAGGCCTGAACTTGGTAGAATGGTAGCGGCTGGAGATGTACTTGGGAACCTGGGTGGGATAACTGCAGGCAAGGGTTCTTGGGAGCCAAAGCCAGTCCCAGGCAATGCTCCAGCCTGTCATCTTACAGAAGGGGAGACTGAGTCCAGGCTCCCACCATGACAGAGGAATGGTGACAACTCAAGTGACCCCTAGTCTGATATTCCCCCTGCTGTTTCTTCACAATTTATGCATGGGAGCCAGTAACTGGTGATTTATTATTTATTTTCTTGTTTATTTCCCTCCTTTCTCAGAGTTTACAGGAAGCTATGGATTAAGAACAAAACTAGGACTAGGAAAGGTAAACATTAAAATAAAGGGCCAGAATGGTGGTAAGGTGGATTAAGAGAGAGCACTGATGACAAACATAACTCAAGGTCTGTTTAGTTGTTCTTTTCATGTGCAAATCAAGTTCTGAGCTAATTGCCAAAGTGAAAAGACACATGATCAGTTTTATAAAAGAGAAGGTTAAAGTGTTTTCCTAATTATTAGCCCTAAAAGTTTTCCATTGGTGCCAGGCTCTTCAGGATCACATAGAAAGCAAACTTTCTCTTCTGATGATTTTTATTCTTATACCCTGGGGCCATCTTAGCTGATGAGTTGTCCAAATTTCTCCCCTAACGTGGTTATAACTTCTGAATTTGCATGAAAAATCCTAGATCCTCATTCTCACTCTGCTGTGACTATGGGGTTCCCCTGATCAGCCAAGAACTACATTTGTCATTCAACCTCTTAGAATTTCATGGTTATTAAAGAACTTAAAGGTCATCAAGTCTAATATCGTCATCCTGTTCACCTTCTGATGTTCGAATCTTCTCTGCAACAACTCCATCAAGTGGCCATCTAAATTTTTCTTTACTATTCCAGTGACCAGGAGACATATCATTTCATCTGTTCATGAAGTTCCTTATTCTATGGAGTTGACATCTGAATCCTGGCCGTACTTACTGAAAAGCAACATTTTTTTTTTTTTTTTACTAAGGAAAGTAATGAAGTCAAGTTGGCCAGCAGGAAGAAACACTAGGAATCCTGAGCTTCATTAGAAGTAGACTTTTGTTCAAATAAAGTGTTAAAATTAAAGTAGTGTATATCTGAGTGGGGCCAATTGGCATTAACTCATCACAGCATATGGTGTGCTTCCTTTTATATGCATGTTTAGCAGCTAGTGAGTACTGAACCTCACACAGCTCTCAATTGCTAGCACTAATGAAGGATCTGTTTGCTTTGGGGGATAAAGATGGTATCACTGATTCACAGTTGTTTTTCCAGGAGTGAGGAACAGATTTCACTTCCTCATCCACTCTCTCGCTTCGTCCTTTCTTGTCCCCACTACCACTGTCCTATTTCAGACTTTATTGTCTTTTGCCAGGACTGTTCACTTGCCTCTAAGTGGCCTCCCTGCCTCAGTTCTGGCCCTCTCCGGTCCAAGAGGGATCCTTGTCAAGCACAGATTTGCCATTTTACTTTCAGCTTGAAATCCTTCAGTGGCTTCTCTGTTAGCGGCTTGTTAGCGTGCAAGATGGGTAGGGCAGGGTAGGGGCTCACCTGTGGCTATAGGATAAGACAAAGGTAAATGTCCCTTATTCAGGGACAGTTGAATGCTCAATGCAGTGTAACAATAGCTCACATTCATATAACTTTACAATATTCACAATCTATGCACTGATAATAATTAGTCGCATGTCCAGTTAACAGAAGAAGAAACAGTTTTTCTCAGTGCTACTGCTACCAGCACTGCTACTACTACTGATAATATCATATCTTTTTACAGCGCTTCCTATGTCACAGGTTCTGTTTCTAAGTACTCTATTCATTTAATCCTCACAACGAGGTGATGGTACTCGCATGATTCTGAGAAAGATCACCTTCTCAAATTTTGTGCTCTGGTGCCTTACTCTGCTCATTCTAGTCCCAGCCCTAGTAGGACTCACGTGTCAGTGACATATGAAGTAGGCTTTGGGGACAGCTGGGATCCTCTCATGTGAACTCTGATCCAAGCAGAGGGTCAGCCTCACAGCTGGTGATGAGACCACAGGACCAGCCCAGAGTGTTACAGTTAGGGTCAAAGAGCCAGGAGGCCATTCCCACAGTAAGCAGCACGGTGGAGAAGAATATCACAGGAGTGGAATCAGGGTCCCCATCTTTGTGCGCCTCTGATGGCAGGCCACATGCAGTATTTTGCTTCTGGACCTCAGTTTTCTCCTCTGTACAATCAAGGTGTTAACAACTGCTCTATCTCCTTCCCAGGTTTGGTGTGATGATGGCAGTGAAGGTGTCTGATGGGCAGTAAACTGAAGTACTGATGCAACATGAGGTGGAGGGAGGGTCTCCAAGTGGGGATAAGGAGCCTGGGGACAAGCTTCTCTGCACAACGGACTCACTCAGGGAGCGTGGCATACAACTTTCCCTTTCTGGGGTAAGACTTCATATCTCATTAAGGTGGATGACACAACTCAGCCTGACAAAGGCAGCTGTGCTTCATGTCCACAAGTAGGAGAACAGCTCCCATCCCACCATCTCAAACCATGGGCAGCTCGTAGCCAGGGGCAGCATGGCCTTCAGGTCCCACCCAGCTCTGCCTTCATGACAAATATTACTTCCAGATCAGTCACAATGAAATGCCACCTTCTTCCAGATAAACCTGGGGCTGTGCCCCCGCCTGCCCATCCCATCACCCACACTGCCCTTGCATCTTAAAATATGCCACTTCCTTAAGACTCGGAGCCCCACCTTAGGAAGTGTGAGATCCATGTTGATAACTAGCTAGGAGGCAAACTGAAAGTATTTTGGGGTTGGCATGTTAGGTCTGTCATATCTAGTAAAAAATCATTCTTATCTGCTATAACCAGTAGTTATGCAAATCTGCCAATGGCATTAATTAAAGGACTTCCTTACTTCTCAGAGCATTTATCACAAATGAGGAACAGGAACACTTAGGGGCCTATTTCATTCTCTCCAGGAGCCATAGCTCCATCTGAATTAATGCCGTATGGGGAGACTCTACCCTGAAGGACAAGGGGAATTTGATTTATTGTGGCCAGATATTTGAGTTCTGTATTTGTGCTGCACTGTATGTTTACCATGTGTCAGCTTTGATAGGACAGGCTGTCCCCCAAGTGAACCTTCACGCTTCCTGCATCATTAGTTTGACCCTGTGTGGTGGGCAGAGTTGAAACTGTCTACAGAACAATTTTATATCCACTATCCTTTTTAATCTTGACAACAGCTCTGTGATGTTGGTTGTTATGCCTATGTTGCATGAAAAATACTTAAACTTTCTTGCTATAAAATAGCGTCGACCAAAATTTTTGTAGAGTGTCAGATAGTAAATATTTTAGGATTTGTGGGCTTTAAGGTCTCTGTCATGACTCTCAACTCTGTCACCGTAGCACAAAAACAGAGATAGACACTAATTAAACAAATGGACTTAGCTATGTTCGAATATAACTTTATTTACAAAAAAAAGATAGCGGGCCATAGTATTCTGACCTCTGCCATAAAACACTGAGATTGTTGGGGAGAGGGAAGAAGATACTTTTGGTAAATAGAAAACCTTAATGAGGGGTTTGTTACCAACTCGAGAAATATTACTGAGCATCTACTATATATCCAATACTGAAAGGGGTGCGTAGCTGAGTCAAGGAGCCCATGGTATGGTGGGTGAGGTATCTGTGTGAAAACACATGACTATCACGTAAGACCTAGAGTGCTCAGGCTATTAGAGGATTCAGAATTCAAAACATCTGGAACATCGAGGAACTTTCTAGAGGAGGTTACATGTTAGCTGGGCTTCAAGGAGCAACCTGAATAAAACATGAAGCCTTGTTCAAGGGCCTGGGAGAGGCCTGCTTATTGGAAAGTCATTGTTATCACGTTTCCCCTTTTCATTCTGCTCCTCCAACCAACTGAGACTCAGTATGTTGGCCATCAATGACCAAGTAAGAGCCCTTATAGGACAGGTGTGGTGGTGGAGGGCCACTGAGGGCCAGGGCTCAGGATGTTACTCAAGGCCTATGGAAAGACAAATCCAAATTAGGCCATGCCAGTTGGAATGAGACAGGAGAGATGGAGAAGTTGAGGTGGAAGGTATCCCATGGCACTGAGTCACAGGGCGGGGGCTGCCGCTGTGTGGAACTGTGGAACCTTAGGTTTCAAGGCATAACACTGTGGCTAGAAGCCCTGACTCTGGGCCGTGGGCCAGGAGGAGTTCCCCACATCAGTTAACATGGATGACCTCACTTTGGGCTAGTGCCTGTGGTGCTGAGACCACAAGGCACGTTCACAACCATTATCCGTTCATCTTTACGACAAATCCTATGAGGTTAGAACTGTAATCACCATTTTACAGGTAGAGAAACTGAGTCTCAAAATGCACTGCTGTACCCCCAAATTTGAAGCTAGATCTATGACACCTGGATGCCAGTGCTTTTCTCACGGCTCTATACCACCCTATAGTACATGTTGGATATTAGAGATAGAAGAGTAAGAGAATAAGAAAATATAGATCAGATGCTAATCTTGAAAAGCCACTATAGCGGATTTAGGGATCAAAAGAGTGCTATGGGAAGGAGACAGATTTTCACCTGGAACCTCTGGGCTCCCACAGAACGTGCATTTATTCTTGCCAAGTTGGCCAGAGGGACCAAGAGTGCTTCAGCATTAGGCTACCTCCTTCAACTCTCAGAGCATGTGTCTGCCAGCTGGTGGGTTTGTAATGCTTCTGGGCTCCACCCCCTTTGCTTCTAGTTTTTACCATCAGCCTAGTCTCTGGCTTCTAGATCTTTCCAGTCAGCACCTTTGTATTAATGATGTCTTTGGGCAGTTTTTTAGGATTCAATTCTCAGAGCATCCAAAACCAGGCTTTGGTGTCTAATCAGAGGCCTGAGTGCCCAGACCTCACATTTGGGATGAGCCCCCTTGTCTCTTGGTAACCTCATCTCTAGGTGGGATTATACACACAGTCTCAACAAGGCACTGCCAAGCCTGAGAGATGACCCTCATCATGCAGCTGAAAACTGAGTCTCTTCTAGACTAGAGCCTTGATGGAATAATAAATAGGTCATTTCTATGATTATCTTTGAAGAGTAAACAAACATACATTACATTGTGCGTGTGGTTTAAAAGCCATAATTTTTGAAAAGCAAATACATCAGAGATACTGCATTCTTTTTGGTCCCGATTTTGCACTTCTTTATTTTTCATTTAAGTACCAAAGCCTCAGCCAAGCACATACCCAGGATTTCTCTTGACCCCTGGGGAGCCCTGGTGTCCCAACACCCCAGTATTCTGGGCACAGGAATCGAATAGAGAATTCTGCCACTTGTCTCCTGTTAAGATTTTGGTTAGCAGAACAGCTCTCGGCTCAGTCTCCCAAGTTAGAACCCCTTCTCTAGTCAGTGCTTCTGCCCACACTGCCGATGCCTTCATCTGGTCTTCTTCATCTTTCTCTTGGACTGTTATTTAAACATTCTGGAACGTGATCCTTCTGTTACCAGTTTCTTTCCATGCACTCCATTTTCCACACTGCTCTTAGAGTGATCTCTATAAAAAGCAAATCTACCCATGCCGCTCCTTGGCTGAAAAACCTCAGTACCTTGGTTTTACTCCCCGTTTAGTGGTGGTGGTGGTGGGGGGGTGTTCTTTGCCGCTGTCATAGTCCACCGTGACTTCTCTTGCATAGGAATGCCCATGGAGGACAGCACCCCTACAGGCCCAGGGAATAAGAGGCAACCAAGGGCAACCACTTCTCAGTGTCCCCCTCCCCCTGCCCTGCCCCTCCAGCCTTCACCAGATCAATTCGCCATGCAGAACAGTGGTGTCATTGTATGAGGTTCTTTTCCAGATCTAGGAAGGTACTTAATGGTATTAAGATACAAAATGCGGATAGTTACTTATTGTTCTTTACAAGGAAAGGCCTTAGGTTCTCCTAAAGATGTCTACCTTTCTGCCTACAGATCCCTCTCTCTATCGAGGCCCTTTCCCCACACTGTTTCCTTTTCAGTTCTTCGGTGTGGTGTCCTCACTACACACCTTTGCCCAAGAGGCAGTCCCACCTCTCTCTGATCTCACAAACGTGAGTGACACCTCAGTTTTCAGCAGGTCCCAGAGTGAGAAGTGAGGGTGCACTCATCACCTGGGTGACTGAGTCCACAGTTCCCGTTCAGATTCCCTCCATGAAAGCAGTGGCTGATTTCTTTACGTGGTTACCTAAGAGGCAGATATATCTCACCCAGGGAGCAGCGAGCTTTCAGTCTGTTTTAAAAATGAGTCAACCCCCTCTCAAGTCCTAGCGAGGAAAAGACTTTCCCTCCTATTAATGTATTTTGGCTCTGCTCCATTTAGAAACCTAGGTGTCCTCGCTATTGTTTGTGGTTTTGACTAACAAGTCGGGCTTTCCCTGTAGAGAAGCCAGGCT
Organism: Cynopterus sphinx; assembly: GCA_030015415.1. Classification (NCBI taxonomy): domain Eukaryota; kingdom Metazoa; phylum Chordata; class Mammalia; order Chiroptera; family Pteropodidae; genus Cynopterus; species Cynopterus sphinx. Next base: position 104,992,108 of record CM057385.1, on the reverse strand, counting down.
AGTTGTCAGTGGCCGCTTTCTTTGCTACCCAGTAAAGGAAAGCATGGCTCAGGTCCACATCTGATAGGAAGGCGTAATAGTGGAATTGCTGCTGTACCCAGTAAAACACCCCGAATTCTTGCCACAATGAACTTCGGGCCATCTATATTAATTTCCTAGTGCTGATGTGACAAAGTATCACACACTTGGTGGCTTAAAAAAACAGAAATGTATTCTCTCACAGTTTTGCAAGCCAGAAGTCTGAAAAGGTTGGCAGGGCCATGCTCCCTCTGAAGGTTCTAAAAGAGAATCTCTCTCTCTCTTCCAGCTTCTGGTGGATCCAGGCATTTCTTCACTGTGGCAGCATGCCTCCAACCTCTGCCTCTCTCTTTGCATGGCCTTTTCCTTGATCCATATTTTTCTTCTCTTCTGTCTTGAATTTCCCTTTGCCTTTCTCTCATAGGGAGACCTGTCATAATAATCTGGGATAATCCAAAATTAACTCATCTTGAGATTCTTAACTTTATTATATCAACAAAGACCCATTTTCAAATAAGGCCACATTCACATGTTCCAGGTGTTAGGGTATGGACATATCATTTGGGGGCCACCTTTCAGCCACCACACCCTCCCAAGACATGTCAGCTTCTTTCACAATTGTGACTTTGCGTAGGTTCCCTTCTTTTACTTTTGATGTCCTTCAAAATCTTCCCACCCGTCCATCATCAGCATGTTTTCCTCACTCAGCAAACTCCCTTTATCCTTAAAGTATGAGCTCAAACATCACCTTGTGTGTAAAACTTTCCCTGACTTTTGGAGGCCCTGCCACATGTTCCCTTCTCTAGGCTCCTGCAGCACATTGCTCACTTGCCTGGAAAGCAATTGCCACAACCTGAGTCTGAGAAATGAGGCCCCTCAGAGAGGCGAGAGCACAGTGACAGGGAGGAGAAAGCCAGAGTGTGAGGGAGGGCGCAAAGGGTGGTCAAGGAACTTACTCTACAGATATCCTCACCCCACCATTTCTAACTCCAGCCAGTGGTGGTGTCTCTAAGTGATAGAATGTACTAGAGAGGGAGGAGGCAGCTGAAGTTGCAGAGATGATGAGAAAATCCTCCTACCTTCTCTAAATCTCTCCTCATTTTCATACATACTCAGAAATACCTGATATGGAAACGATCCAAAGCCTACCAATGGATGACTGGATAAAAAAAAAATGTGATATAGGTATATCATACATATCACACACATATGTATATCACGTACATATACATAAATACACATACAATGGAATATCATTCAGCCATAAAAAATAAAGAAATCCTGCTATTTGGGACAACAGGGGTGAACCTAGAGGACATTATGTTAAGTGAAATAGAGCAGACACAGAGAGACAAATAATGTACGATCTTACTTATATGCAAAATCTAAACTTGTTGGATGAACAGAGGCACAGAGTAGAATGGTGATTGCCAGGGAGCGGGGGGCACTGGGGAGATGTGAATCAGTGTTGGCTCACAACCTGAGGAATTCCCCAGGTAAAATCTGAAATGGGCACAGTACACAAAGAGCAAGAAGAGACTGAAGAAAGGGGCAGACCCCTCCAGGTTGGTAGGTAGCCGTTTCAATAAGCAAGAGAAGTTACACACGAGGCTTGTCTTGGGTGGCAGCAAGACAAACAAAGTTCTGCGCCCCACCCCTGGAAGAATCTTAAAAGTTTATATAGAAGCCTGAATGGGGTTCAGTCACGTATACCATCCAGATGGTCTCTACGCCACATTGCTCACTCAAGGGTGTGTCCTTGAAAATGGCTCCTAGTGTGAGAACAGTGGGCAGAATGTACAATCCAAGGACAGGGGTGGGGTAAAGAGCCTCCGATTGCCTGGGTCCAGCTCATGGGTCAATGGGCAGTCACATCTTCTCAATGACCTCTTCTAGCATCAAAGGGTACAAACTTTTCGTTATAAGATGAGTAAGTTCTGGAGACTTAATGTACAGCATGGGGACTACAGCTAATAACGATGTATTGTATACTTGAATTTTGCTAAGAGGATAAAACTTAAGTGCTCTCACCACACATAAAAAAAGATAGCTATGTGAGATGACAGATGTGTTAATTTACTTGATTGTAGTAATCATTTCACAATGTGTACATTTCATATATCAACTAATCATGTGGTACCCCTTAAATATATACAATTTTTATTTGCTAAATATGCTTCAGTAGAACGAGGGATGGGGATTCCTTTAAGAGGAGTAAGCTTTTCCCCTCCCCTTCAAAGGTAAGTTGGGAGAGACAATCGTTTGCTCCATGAACAGTTCCCATCTGTCCTTCTGAGGGGGGCAGAGAGCAGGAGGGCTCGTGAAAGGTGGGGGTGACAAAGAGGCACACCACAGACACCAAAGATGTCCACGGGGGATGGTCAGTCCTGCTTACCCTCAACTCTTAGGGCCAGCAGGAAAGGGACAACCTGCTGTCATAGAACAAGCAGTGAATTAGGAAACACATTCTGCCTAAATCAGAATAGTAGCAAGAAAAGGGGAAATAGATATTGGGAGATATCTGTTTCTGATAGCTATTGGGAGATATCTATCAGAAAGTACATGACAGATGTTGTGATAGATCAGGATAGGTGTGATAGTTAAGGATTCCACAGACTCCTTAGCAGTTAAGGGATCTAACATGTGACCAAGAGTGCATGTAGCTCGCTTCCCTGGAGGATAAACAATGGGAAGTGCTAACTGTGTGGACCAACTGGCTCTTCTGACAGGCATGATGTTGGAGAAATCTGCTTCTTCTGGGGCGACTGTGGTCGAGATTCTAGGTTCAAAATTCTAGAACTGTCCCATGGAATGGTTGGGAGTTTCTCCTGACAGTGTCACTCCTGTATTTGTTGTTTCTGACCATATTTTAGCAGACAAGTCTGAATCTTGGGTCCTCCTGGAGATTCCGTGATTTTTGCTCATATAAGTTAAAGTAGATTCTGTTTGCAACTTAGAGCCATGACAATTAATTCATTTCCTCTATAGCGTGAGATGGTAGTAAGTTACATATATGGGGGGAAAAAAGTCACTTTTATCTTTCTATGTAAAGGACAAGAACCTTTGATGGGTTTTCAGTGGGAACGTGATAATGATAAGACAGGATCTTATTCCCTTTTTTAATTCTCAAGTTCACAGATACTGCCCCTCTCAAGGTCACCAGTGACTTCCATTTTACCAAATCCACTGGTCACTTCTTTTTTTTTTTATTTTATCTTATTTTTAACTAAACGGCTTATCAACTTTTGATTGTCTTTGATCACTTTCTTCTTCTCCTGGTTCCTTATGTGACACTCTCCCTTTTTTCCTCCCACTGCACTGGCTACTCTCTCTTACTATCCTTTGCTGGTGCCTCCTCCACCACTAAACCTGTGGATATTGGAGTGCCCTGGGGCTCTTCTTTTCCTTATTTATCCCTCTCCCTAGGAATTCCATGGCTTCAAGTAACAAGTGTATATGCCAATGACACTTAAATTTATATATTCATCTCACACTTTCTGTTTACCTCTGGATTTGTATATTCAGCCATAGACTTAACATTTTCACCAGTCTAGTGGATATTTAACATGTAATATATTCAAAACAAAACACTTGTTTTTCTCCCAACTTATATCCCTTCATTGCCCCCATTAAAAATGGCACTGCTGTCCACTCAGTTGCTCAAGCCAAACACCCGGAATCATCCTCCATTACTTTTTCCCATCTCCCTATGTCAAATCTATCAGAAAGTACTGTAATCCCTACCCCCAAAATATGCCTTGAGCCCACCTATTTATTTATTTTTCTCCCACTACCATCCTTGCTTCTGCCTCACTTCTCTTGCCTTACCTCCCACCACTTTCTCTTTACCCACCATCTTCTAGCCTCCTGGGCCTTCTTTTTGTTTCTCAAATAGCCATGCTCATTTCTACTTATTGGATCTCCTCTTTCCTTTGTCTAGAATGCTATTCTCTCAGATATTGGCACGGTCGATTTTCTTTTTGTCTCTAAGACCTTGGATCAAATGTGACTTTCCACACAAAGTATTCCCTCACCCCAAGACCCATTTCAATTACTTTCTCTTACTAATCAGTTATCTGAAGTAATCTTGTTTATTTGTTTACTTAAGTAACATCTCCTCTCTCTAGACAAACATAGATACTTGTCTTCTCTGATCACTTAACATACCTAGAAAAGTGCTTGGCACCTAATAGCAACTGAACATATTTATGGAATAAATGAGTGTATGTATGAGAAAAATCGCTCTGGTGACAATCTGGAAAATAGACTTGAAGGGAGGAAATCTGTGTTTCAGAAAGTTTTCTTTGGCTTGAACGTGCAATGTGGATTGAACTTAAAAACTCCACAGTCTCTGAGAACACGAAACTTTGTAGGATATTTGGTGGGGTAAATTTTGTATGATTGTAGCCTAGAAATAATTTAGGGGATTTCTACATTAACCCTAAAAGGTGGGCTTTTTTTCTTGTGCTTTTTTTCTTGTGATTTCTGCATTTGGGTTGCTGACACCACAGGTGTGTGAAAGTGGAATAAGATACTTTTCCCGTGGCAGCTCCTGACCCAAAAATCATGGACAATTGATGTGGGGACAGTCATTCCCTGTGAGTGTTGTCTGGCGATGAAGAAGGGAGGGGGAATGAGCCGGCAATGGAGTGCACTTTGCTCCTCGAGTCAGAGGTCCTTTTGGCTGGCCTCGTGGTGGATAATGTGGGGACAATTCTTTTCTTTCCATCTCTTCATTACTGCACAAAAGAGTATACAGATCTTCACAGAAAAGGGGTTAGCCAGGCTTCGTAACTCTAGGATTCTTCTTTCTTTCTTTATCCCAGAGCCTTAGTTCTCTTGCATTCTTTTCAAAGCACAGTAGAAAAAGAAAGGATGCTTAGAAAAAGTGGATAAAAAGGAAACAAAATAGGAATCTCCTAAACTTGCCAAAGTCTTTCCCTGAAACCCATTTCATGAAGAATTTATATTCACCTGAAAACATTCTTTTTCCAGGACAAATTAAAAAATCATCCCAATGGCAATTATTCCCTCTTCCCTCTCTCTCTCTCTCTCTCTCTCTCTCTTTATGGAGTGGACTTTATGGAGTAATTTGAATTTTGGGGGCCTCTCTTTCACTGTGCAGATTGAGAAATTGTAAACCTCGTAATCGGGAGAGCTGGGCGATCTGTAAGAGTGGGCAAACCAGACTTGATTCGAAGAGCTGGCAGAGTCCCCACAGATCCGCATGGAAGCTGAGCTTTGCCAGACTGCATGGACGGTCCCCTTTCTAAAAGGCATATGATGTTCTACTTGGCAGTACAATGTAGTAGAAAAGTATGGAGTTAGAAGACAGGATATCTGGACTGTAGTCCCCACCATTTGGATGACCTTGGCAAGCTATTTAGGTTTTCTGAGTCGAGGCTTTCCTATCATGAAGTGAGAGTAATAATACATCCTTTCCTTTTGTACAAGGCTATTCTGAGAATTAAATGTATATGTGAGAGTGCTTAGGAAACTGGGAAGACCTCTGTGTATCTTAGTCATTATTTCCTAGTTAGTCAGATCAAAGTCTTAATCTAAAATGGATAAATCAATTCACAGTAAATGTTCATTCTTTAGACAGACTGATTGATGATGAGTTGGGATTCTAGGTTCAGAACAGAAGACAGAAACAAACCTACTCTTGATGATATTTTAGAGCCTCTCCAATTTAATATGACTTAATTTGCACATTTAGAACTTGAGTATTAGATAGGGATAAAAATGTGGCTATTGAGATTTGGTGAGCAAAGAAGGCTTCATCCATTCAGTGTTTACTCTATAAATATTTTTGGGTGCAGGTAAAGTATTTATAACAGCACTTGGCACATGTCATGTGTTCAGTAAATTTCCAGTTATTATTATTGCTGTTGTTGCTATTTGCACAGTCGTGAGCTGAGCTTTGAGGTTAAAAATAAGCAAAGCCATAGTCTCTGGCCTCGAGGAGCTTCAAGTCCAGTGGCAGCCATCAGCAAGCCAGGAACTGAATCAGCTGGCACTTTGATGTTGGACTTCCAACCTCCGGAACTGTTTAGGTTTAGGCCCCCCAGTCTGTGGTACTGTGTTATGGCAGCCTAAACTGACTAAGACCTTAGCCATGGAAGTTTGACAAAAGCCAGAGGTAACTCAGGATAGAAAGCACTAGGAGAGCTGGAAGGACATGCTTTGTTCTTAACTTTCTGACTGACCCGTATTCATCCATGTCCCTCTCTGGGCCCCAGATTCCTTTTCCATAAACTAAGGTCTCCTTTCAGTTCTAGCACTCAGCAAGCTATGATTTAAAAAGGAATTCTTAGAAAACATGTATCATTGCATTCACATGGATTTAAAAATACACATTTTTAAATTTTATTTTTTATTGTGGTGAAGTGTACGTAACATGCATTTTATTATATTAACCACTATCCATTTCCAGGACTTTTTCATCTCTCCAGCTGAAATTCTGTATCCATTAGATAATAATTACTCCCCTCCACCATCCAGCCCCTGGCAACCACTATTTTACTTTCTGTCACAATGAACATGACTCCTCTAGGCACCTTCTATAAGTGGAATCATATAGTATTTGCTTTTTGTGACTGGTTGATTTCATGGAGCGTCATGTCTTTAAGGTTCATCCATATTGTAGATGGATGTCAGAATTTTATTCCTTTATAAGGCTAGCTAGTATTCGTCATGTGGATTTGAAAACACAAGACTGTGCCCCAGTTCCAACTCTTCTACTTATGGGCTCATGTGACTTTGAATGTACCCTCTGCTTCTCATTTCCTCATCCTTAAAGAGTGAAAATAGTACCTACCTCATAGACATGCTGGGTGGAGAATTTGATAATAATGGATGTGAAACCTCTTAGGGAATATTATGATGCTATGGCTATTTTTAGCAATAAGTGCCCACTAGGTTGCCTGCCAAGGGTTGATTCTTTTCTTCTGGCCACCTTAATGACATCTTTCTAAGCGATTCCATTTGACTTATCATGGCAGTCAAATGAATGGACTTGGTTGTTTTCTTGTCAGCTTCTCAATATGTCACGTCAGCTCAGCTAAAGATGAGGAACCTCTATCTCTGACCCAAATACTTAGACCTGTGTGCCTCCATTGTATGCCAGGGCAGGTATGTATGCAGGAGAAAACTCTCCTCCCCTAGAATTTTTGCTCCATTCTAAAGCAACATCAGGTTTTCTGTTTCTGGGCTTGACTCCATGAAGTCATTCTGCCCTGGAGAGGTTGGAAGATGGATTACTGGAGTGTGACATGAGGCAGCTTGGCCTGGGGGTCTGGGAGCTGAAAGCCAAACTGGATTTTCTATGGACTCACATTGTGACCTTGAGCAAGGCACTTTTCCTGTCTGGGTTGGTTACCCGCTTCAGTGTGAAAAGGTGAGATTCAATGACCTCCAAGGTCATCTCCAGCTCTGGCCTTCTGTGAATTATGAATTATTTACAGATTACCATCCCACTTGCTATCAATGACTCTCAATCTTTCTTTCACCCCTGCCCTCCAGGTACTTGTCCCCAAAAGCTGCTTTTTTCAGGTTTAGACTAACCCTTGATCCTTACCCTTAGCTCTTAGTCTATCTCTTCTGTCTTCCCTCTTCAGATTGATTCCTTTCTGGTCCAATTTTCTGCCATCTAGATGACTTTGCTTTAGAAACATCTTTCCTAAAGCATACCAAAAGGTTAACAGCAGATTTGTGGCTTGAGTTCTCATTTCACTGGTGTTTTAGGAAAGAAGCAAGACTTCAGCCTCAAAAGAATGGCCCACTCGCAATAGAGTTTAGACACAGATTGGCGAGATAGGTTCAAAAGTAGATGGGGTCCAAATTATGGAGGTTTCCAAAGAGAAGCCGAGAGGTTTGAACTTTATCTAGTGGCTACAAGGAGCCACCAAGTGTTTTGAGCTGTAGCAGAGTTGTATCTTTAAGAGATCATTCAGGCAGCCTTTTGAAGACAGGATTAAAGTGGAAAGAAGGCAGAAGCAGTCAGGAAAGTGAATCCAGGATTTAGGGGAGAGAGACCAAGAAGAGTGACATTAGAAGTAAAAAGGAAGAACCTGTCTGGGATGTTTTAGAAGAATCAACTGGACTTGGGCTGCAGAGAATCTGGGGATGAGAGAGAGGAAAGAGTTGAGAATGACCCTGACATTTCTACCATGAAATGTTGATGCATTTTTGTCTTTGGCTGATACAGAAAACACATTCCCTGCCATTCTTCCATAGTTCACGATGCTGCAGCCATGCCCAAATCTATTCCTGCCTCAGGGCTTTTGCTCTTGTGGATCTTGGTTCCCAATTTTGGCTCAAATGTCACCTCTTTCAAGAAGCTACTTTGATTATTCAGTCTAACGTAGTCTTGCTGTCCTGCTCACCTCTCAGCTCAGGTCTTCATTCACCTCATTTTTAAATCTCTAGCTGAAATGAGCTCATTCATCTATTTGTTTACTCTCTCTAGAATTTAAGGTCCACATGGGTAGGGGTCTTATCTGTCTCTTTTGAGTGTATTCCTGGCACCTAGAATAGGGCTTGGCTCATAGCAGATGCTTAGTTGTTATAAATTTAATGAAAAGGAAGGAAGGAAGGAAGGAAGGAAGGAAGGAAGGAAGGAAGGAAGGAAGGAAGGAAGAAAAGGGGGCTGGAATCAGATGTGACAGATTATTTCCAAAGATGGCTGCAATAGAATCTCCGTCTTGCATGCCTTTTGTGATGAGACCAGCTGCTTCTCCGAGCAGGTAGAGTCTGTTTTCTCTCTCTTGAACCTGGGCTGGCCCTGTGACTTGCTTTGACCTGTAGAATACAGCTGAAGTGACACATGGCTTCAGAGTCTAGGCATTAAGAAGGCTGTGGCTTCTGTTTTCACACTCTTAACAGTGCTTTTTCAGAGAAAAGTGTCTTGGGACCATCATGCCGTGAGAAAGACCAAGGCCTTATGGAAGGAAACAGAGCCCTTCAGTCAATGGGCTGAACTGAGCCCTGCCCCCAGCAGATCTGCCTGCTGAACCACACGAGTAATCTCAGGCGAGAAGAACCATCCAGACACGTCACAGAGCTGTGAGAAACAATAAATTGTTTGAAACCACTAAGTTTCTTCCTCCACTTTGGGCTTTAAGTTTAAGGAACTGGCAGGCATACCGTTGGAGGTGTATAGCAGGAATTTAATATGTATATAATATGTATATAAAATACATGTACATATATGTATACATATTTGTATGTGTATGCATATACATGATTACATTACATGTATATAGTATATATGTATGCATTTTTAAAAGAAACTGATTCGATGACCTATGGATTATAGACATATACGTCTTTTATGTGATTAAGATAAGTGTTCTCTTGTTTGTTGATTGGATTGCAAAGAAAATTGTAACAAGTGTGTTTTCTTACTCTCATTGTGAAAATCTTTTAAGTAGGTAAATGGGGAGCAGTTATAGTCAGGCACTGGTCCCCATCCAGTGTCTTTGAGAAGCATTTAGTGTCTGTCTCACTGCATTCTGCTCTCTGAAGACACTCTTTACTGTTGCTTTTTCAACCGAGAGACACAGTTCCAGAAGCGTCAATTCCAGGCCACCCTGGTATCGATAAACATGCACTTTGTGCTTTGTACTTTATAAAGCCATTTTCCCATCATCATCTCATTTAATTCTCATAGCAACGCTGTGGCATAGGTTCTGATTTTTTGAAAATGGGAAACAGGATTGAACTGAAAGTCACGAGGTGTTAGGTGGCAGAGTGAGGATCCAGCCTGGCAGACTCTAAACTCTTGGGTCAGCATGCTTTCAGCACCCTCATACTTTCCAATAGAGCCCTCTGTGAGCTTCTTGGAAAGTATTTACATAACAAAGAGGACGACCTTGGTCTTGAAAGCCATTCTTTGTCTGTCACAGGAGACTTAAAGATAACATCTTTGGGCAAGGTCTTCACCCATCTTGTAATTTAAGTAAAACTTTCATGCTAATTTCCTCTCCCTCCTACTGTTAGCCCTGGCTCCAGGGAAAGGAAAGGAAGTGCTTTCACACTTTATAGACAACCTTGGCTCCAATCACATCATTTGCTTCATTTTTTTTTCTCCTACAAAATATGAAAAAGCAGATGTAAAGGCTTCTCTGTTTCTCTGTAAAGGAAGAAGATAATAGTCGTTTTGCACATTTTAATTTAGCATATTTAAAAAGATTGAGCATTGAATTTTTTAATTGGAAGATTTATTTTGGATAAAAAATTAATTTGGGACAAGCTAAGAATACTTTTTTTGAGCATTGGGATAGAAGAGGAAGGCTCTCGAGATCTGTTTGCAAACTTCAGCAGCCCTTACAGCCTCCCTGAGACCAGGCAGACACTGACCAAGACCCTGGCCCATTCTGGCAGCACAGGCACATGGACCTCGTCGGAATATTTGATTGGGGTAGAGGGAGGAAGGGCAAGGGTATTTTCTAACCAGGCTTGTCATCTCAGCAATTCTGTCACATCATGATAGGCCACACCTCTTTCTCTACAGTTCTTCTTCCACTCATTTCTTGACTGATGTGATTTTCTGGTCACTAGTGACTTCCCCACCCCTCTCCACTGTGCCCCTGGGTCCTTGCTCCATGGAGAACCATTCTCCACTCACTTCCTTCATTTGCTGAGGTCTGGATTGTCTTATGTGGAACTCCCCAGTAGAGGCTACTAATTCTTCCACTTTCCTTGCAACACGAAGTAGGAAAAAAATATACATACATTCTCCCAGATCTCTGTTTACAGACATTACACTTTTGCCCTCATTAAAAATTGCTGTTTATTTAAGTTTCATTCTATTTGGCTGTAAAACCCACAATCTTCTCTATCTCTTCTATATCACTGTCTTCTCCTAGCTTCCCAGGAACTGTTGTTCATTTATTAGAGACTTTGGCATCTGATTTATGACCTTCCTCTCCATTTCAACTCCTGCCATCATCATTCTGGGAGGTTTCACTGACAAGAATTGGACCATCCAAGTCTCATGATTCTGGAATTTTTTATTTCTGGAGACCATCATTTTGCCTCAATTTCAGTCACATACTCTAGGGCCATCTCCTATAAGAATTTCCCTTTATTATTATTCTTATTTATTTATTTATTTATTTATTTATTTATTTATTTATTTATTTATTTATGCATGCCTACAGCACGTGGTATTCCTAGGTGGTCTCTCATCCAAGTACTAACCAGGCCTGACCCTGCTTAGCTTCTGAGATCAGACATCGAGGTTAGCGTGGCAGTAGACCCTGTTCTGTGGCTCCACTGGGGTGCGAACCCAGGACCTTCTGTATGTAAAGCAGATGTGCTAACTGCTGCACTATGGAACCACATCCAAGAGATTCCCTTTTGAACTTTTTAATTCCTTCCTAGTAGCCTCATGCCCTTGCTTTCTCGAGGCTCTTGGCCCTTCCATTTTCTCTTCATCAATTGTTCCTCTCCCAGCCTTTGTTTCTTCTTTTCCCTCGTTGGAGTCCATGATTGATCATCCTTTTCTTCTCAGCAGCTCTCAGCATTTACCATTCCTCATGAGTTCCACACACAATTCCACACCCCACACTCTGCGTCCATAGTAGAATATCATGTCTTGTACTCAACTGAGAAAATCGATCCTTCTACTATCAATTGCTTCCTCTCAACTTCCAGCTGCCTACAATTCATTGCCTCTTCTTTTTTCTATCAGTCATCATCTCTCCGTGAAACCTATTTCCTTCTATGAAATCTTTTCCCTCAATATATGAAAACAGTCATGCTTCCCCATTTTTAAAAAACGACAACAACAAAAGCAAACAAAGAACTTTATCCCATGTTCATCTCGAACTGAGTAGAATCTCATCTAATTATCTCAAAAGAGTTGCCTATATTCACTACCTCCAGTTTCCCACCTCCCATTCACTCCTCCACTTACTGCTTCTTGTCCTAGGCATTCTACTGAAGCAGCTGTTCACCAAAATTAACAGTTACTTCCTAATCTTCAAATCCAATGGATATTTTTCAATCCTTATTGTACCAAACCACTTTCTAGTATTTGATATTGTTAACGATTTTATTCCTTCTTGGTACTGTGAATTTCCTTGCATCTGGGACACTCATTCTTCTGATTTTCATAGTAGCTGGCAATTCTGTCTCTGGTTCTTTGTAGGCTTCTCTTTCTTTTACATATTGAAATTCAACAGAATTGCCTACTGTTTCACACTGTCCCTGAGTGAGCTCTTTCATCCTCACGTCTCTATTAACACTTACAAGTCACTAACCGCAAAGCACCTCTCTTTCATTCATATCTCCCTTAAGTCAGAATGTCGACTACCTTCTACATGGCTCTAGCTAATCTCTCAAACATAACATGTCCCCCAGCCTTTTCTCCAAAACAGCTCCTCCTCTTGAATTTTTCAGTTAAACCATCCTTGCCTAGGCACCAGGCTAAAACTTTGTAGCCACCCTCAACTTCTTTTTCTTCTTTGCCAGCCACTTCATATCAATTGTGAAATCCTGCCAAATTAAGTTAAACTTCACCCTCTCTGTCTTCTGGATTGCTCCACTGACCTTCATACGGGTCTCCTGCTCCCATCCCTGTTTATTTCTGGTATATCCTTGGTATAATATAAAGAAATATGAATCTGACCAGGCCAAGCTCATACTTACAGCATTTAAATAATTTCCTGGTATCTATAGGAACATGTCCAAGCTCTACCTATATAAGGTCTTCCATGATCTACCATCTACTGGTGTCTTTAGCCTCACCAATCAGCCCTCCATGCCTGATCCTTTCTGCTTCAGCAATAATCAATGGCGCAAAGGCCACATCTGACACCACCCCAACCATATAGGCCTCTGTGCCTTTGTTCGTGTTCTCCCTTTGCCTTGCATTCCTCACCATTTTCCATCTATTCTTTGAATAGTTGAATGTCAGTCTTTCTGATGCATGAGCCTTTCTGCGGAGTTTCCATAACACCCTGTGTACCTCCATCAAATTGTTTTATGCTGTCTTTGCTGTCTAACCTTCTACTATGTTGTAAGCTTCTTAAGGTCTCATTCAATGTTCTGCCCGTCTTGCCCAGTCCAATGCTGGGTGTCTAGAAGGTACATAGAAAAAGCTCTGGATTTGGAATTAAGAACCAGGGTTCAAATCCCTTCTGTTCCAAGCATCATCCCTGTCACATAGATAAGTCACTTTCCCTGTCAGAGCCATGCTTCCTGATCTGTTATAATTCTATTTACCTTTCAAGGAAAATTGAAGATCAAGTGAGATAACATAAATATTCCTTGTAAACTGCAAAGTACTATGAAAATGTTTTATTAAATGTTAGGATATGCAGAAACACGCAAGAAAAAAAAGATCCATCACGACATTATGGATCCTGTACAAAATTTTAATGAGACTTCGTATTCATTCAAAAATCTACATAAGCATTTATATATCGGTGTGATAGTCTGCAAAGTGCAGTAAGAGGATTATCTCTTTGTTTTACAAACCTAGTCAATGTGCCTGAGAGGCATTAGAATTGGACGTATGAGAATAATCAGCAATATTTCTTAATATGACAAGATCACTACTTTAGCTTTACAATTAGCAGGGTATGAATCTCCAGGGAATTTTAAAGGATTTATAGCATCCTTTCCTCTGTGCCTTCACACTGCCCTTTCTGCCTGACTGTTCCAACTAGTATATTTTATACACGTCTCAATTCTGTGTGAAAACCATGCCATGGAGAAGGGATAATTCAGGTGAGCTTTCACGAGCTGACCTGATTTACCTTAAGTGAATACATGTCACTTATTCAATTCTTTCTCTATTACTTGGCAAAGAGGAGGAAAAACAGTTCTATTCTGTGAGAACACACAATTCAGATAACTGAGAATTGGAAATAAATGACTAAGCCATCACTGGAAGTGGTCAAATCTAATGAGTCAAATCTTTATAGATAATTGAAGCTGGAAAAATCCTAGTTCCAGATTGTACAAAAAACTCCAAGGAACTAAAAGCATCTGTTAGGAACAACATAAACATTTCTCCGTAATGCAGAAAGAGGGGTAGTGCAAGTGCCCCAGGACATGGGAATTTATTTGGGAGAGAGGCAGAGGCCAAAACCTGGGCTTTACAGGTAGTGACCGGATTCTGCCACCTACTGATCTGATGGCCTTATCTTATCATTTGGACTTCAGATTCCTCATATATCATATAAAGATCAATCATTGGGTATATCTCATAGAGTGGTTGAGAGGGAGAGAGAGAGAGAGAGAGAGAGAGAGAGAGAGAGAGAGAGAGAGAGAAACTGGCTTATATTCAATAAATAATAGATATTATTTCAATTAAATTTATTTAAAGAAAAATGAAAATGCAGGGGAATAAGGAATTATACAGCTCTTGTATTCCCTGTTATAAAGTTTAGATTTTGTTTACACAATGGGGAGCCTTTGAAGATTTTGAGCAGGATTGTGATGCAATGATAGATGCTTTTTGAAGACTGATCTAGAAGCACTGTATAAAATAATCTTAAAGGGAAATATCAGGAGGCAGAAGAACCAACTAGGAAGTTGCCATTTTAGTCCAGTGAGACATGATGAGGTCTGACTTAGGGGAGAGGTAACAGGCAAGAAGAAGAAGGACGTTAGTGGGAGAGAACTGGCAAGAGGGAGTGTCTCCCCTGAACCTTTGTAACTGGGAGGACAATGGTACTCTTTCTTTCAAAAACAGGAAGCATAGGTAGGGACTTGGGTTTGGGAAGGTCTATGATTTAGTGTGGGATCCAGGTATTTCAGATGCTGGTGAGCTATCAAGTTAAAAAAGCCAAAAGAGCCATTTGGGTCTAGCACCCTGCTATGATCAATATCATGGTATATGTTGTTGTAGTATTGGTCTCTATTTCAAAAGAATCTCTGTCTGTTTTTAAAACACAATCAGTAAGAATATAGGATTCATCAACAGAAACTCCCTTTATAGCAAACTTGACAAGAAGGCATCTCTTCTATTAAGTGACTCCTTAGGAATTCCCAGCCCACTGTAACCCAGACTAATCACATTTGGTTGCTGCTAGGAAGATTTTGAATCCAGGCAAGATCCAGTACAAATCTCTCTATCTTGTCTTCCCAGAGTACCTGTATTCTTCTCCCCACCCACACTGGCCCAAAACACGAGCCAATCTAATCCCAGTACAAGCATATTGAAAGGTCTTTTCCTTCATTCTCCTTATCAAAGAACTCGCTCTGGCTGTAGAGGCTCAGCCTCCCCAGGGAAAGTCACACTGAGACCTTGTGCCACATTTGCCTTATCTGTGTTGTACTAGTCTGTCATTCTCTAAATCTGTCTGTTGTCCTGATACTGAGGTGAGGCTTAATGGTCAGTAATTCCCAAGTTCCCAGTGGTGCCTCTGAGAAAGATTGGGCCCATATTAGGACTTTCCAATTTTTGGCAACAGTGCCTTTTGTAACCCCATTTCTCTGTTAACCACTTCACAATTCACATTCATCCAAACCCCAGACAAGGGAGAAGGGTCCCACTGTCCCTTGTTGGTTATATCTAGCTCCCAAAGACACATTTTTTATTTTTGAGAGAGAGGCTTTAGTGGAATAGTCAGTTTATTTTCAGATGTGTATTTAGATTTATTGTG
Source organism: Cynopterus sphinx (assembly GCA_030015415.1). Lineage (NCBI taxonomy): Eukaryota > Metazoa > Chordata > Mammalia > Chiroptera > Pteropodidae > Cynopterus > Cynopterus sphinx. Next base: position 104,976,467 of record CM057385.1, on the reverse strand, counting down.
TGCAGAGCATTGAGCTAGACAGTGCTGGAAGCCTCCTTAATGAGAAAGAGAGATAAACGGTTTTTGTTTTCAAATGAGGTTAGTATCCAGTGGGGTGGTGGACATGTACACAAATGAGACAAGTGAGACTGAGTAGGGGTGGGCATGAGGAGAAAGAGCATGGAAAGCTAAATATAAGTCTAATCTGCAGATTAACAGCTACAATACTTTAATTTTATATCGAGAATAGTGTACTTATAAGTCCTTTCCCTGCAGAAAGGCTCTGGGGACAGGCAAAGGGCCCATACTAAAGCTATCCCTGAGGCCTGTTAAGTATACAGTGTCCTTTTTGGCTACAAGATTGACCCAGAGGTCTGGTTGAAGGGGTCATTTTGTTAAAGTGAAAACAGAGCAGACAAAAAAGTAACTGAAATACCATCTTTAATGATATACAAAGGAGATCAAGATAGCACATTGTTTAAGCAGTTATGTTTTGGGTTTAAATCTAGAATTCAAGAAAGGTTTCTGCTAATTAGTTAATTTTTTGTACTTTGATTGTTTTCGGACTGAGGATCTCATTAACACAGCCTCTAATGGAGGGCACATTTTATGTAATGTTTCTCGTGTATGGAATGTATATGAAGTTGATGCACATGTAAACAGGGTAGATCATAGCTCAAAATGATGGGACTCGCCCCAGAGTTTCTTTCACCAGAGAGTAATTTTCTGGAGGCTAAGAACCATCTTGTTTGTCCACAGCCCAGGAAAGGATTGAACTAAAGAATGTGAGACATAGCTGGGACAAAACCTCAAAAGCCTCCCTCAGCTCTGTGCTCTTACTAAAGAACAGAATAGTGACCGACGTTTGGGGAAAGTGGGTCAACCAGGACTACATCCAAAGGAACTGGAGACGTCACCAGAATCCTGATATGCTGAGGAAGGTTTCAGCATGATCAGAAATTCAGAAATTGCTGGGTTCATGCAGAAGAATGAAGACTCAAGTCTATAGGTCCAGGGCTAGCAAGGGATGAAGCCAGAGGTAGGGTTCAATGGATTCCTCTGGGAAGAATTTTCTTTCTCCAGGAGAAGGTCAGAAAATGTGGCATCCAATTTATTTAGTTTAAGAATTTTAATTTAGCACATAGATGACTCTGGTTCTTAAACCATGGAATGAGACAAAGCATGGTAACAGTACATAAAGCTTATGCTAGTCATAAGACATGACAGTGTTAGATACTATTTTGGCCTAGGTTCCAGGAAAACGTAAATATTGTCTTGGCTCAGCATCTTCTTTTCCTTACGTATTTACAAAGATACATGTATACAAAGAACAAAGGCAAATTCACATTTTATTGTTAGCATCCAATTCAGAGAACTTCGGCAGGCTGAGCTGGAGCCCTTTTTCTCAAGCAATGCAGAACTCAGGAATTTTAGCCAATGGTCCATTCGACATGCTTGTTAACACAAAGACAAAAGTAAGCAGAGAGAAAGAGACGCCTCTGGGTGCCAAGCTAGCCTAAATTGCCTGGGCAGTGGCCTCAGGACTATTGCTGTTAAATTTGTCATTTTTTAAATTTTATGTCTCATGCCTTTGTGTCCTGCGTAAAAATTCTTTGCCTATTTCAAAGTCTCAAAGATTTTCTCTTCTCTTTCCTTCTAGGAATTTTGTAGTTATATGTTTTGTTCTGTGATCCATTTCAGATAATTTTTGTGTGTGATGTGAGGTAAAGGTTGGGGTTCATCTTTCCCCATATAGATATCCAGTCATTCCTGCCATTTTCCCATTGAATTACCTTGGCACCTGTGTTGAAAATAGGCACATGTGGACTCTCTAATGTTTCATTAGTCCATTTGTCTGTCATTACATCAATATCACACTGTCTTGAGTACCACATTTTTGTAGTAAGACTTGAAGTCAGGTGGGTTAAGTTCTCTAACTCTGTGCTTCTTTTTCAAATTGGTTTTGGACATTTTAGGTCATTTGTTATTCCACATTCATTATAGAATCATTGTGTCAATTTCTACTGAAATAGACTGCTGAGGCTTTGATAGGGACAACACTGAATCTATAAAGCAATTTGGAAAGAACTGATATCTTAATAATATCGAGATTTGTAATTTAGAAACATATGTATATTTCTCAATTTATTTAGGTATTATTAATTTATCATAGCAGCATTTTATAGTTTTCAGTGTACAGGTCTTATATATATGTGTGTTTTTTTTTTCAATTACAGTTGACATTTATTATTATTTTATATGAGTTCCAGGTATAAAGTATGATGGTTAGACATTTATATAATTTACAAAGGGACACCCCCAATTAGTCTAGTACTCAGCTGGCATTATACATAGTCATTACACATATATATGTTAAATGTATTCCTAAGTGTTTCATTTTTTGTGGTTATAATTGGTATTGTTTCTTTGATTTTGTTTTTTAAGTTATCATTGATAGTCCATAAAAAATGTAATCGATTTTATATATTTATCTTATAAACCTGACCTTACTAAATTCATTGATAAGTTCTAGAAAGTTTTTGTTTGTAGATTTCTTAGATTTTCTGCATATGTAATTATGTTTTATTTCACATGAGTTTTTAAAGCAATGACACTGCCTGTTTGAAAGAGTGGCCATATTCTCATCTCTGGAAATGACCAATGCAATTATGATTTCCTCATCTTTGGGAAAGTTATGGATGATACCCTGCATGAATGAGGGCATGTTGGTTATATAGACAGTGAATCAGCAACCTGCAGTCACTGGGAGTCTTAACAGCTTTCCCTGGTTTAAGAGAATGTAAAAGAGGCTGATAAAGGCCTCTTGGTATTCCTCCTTAAGAAATAGGTAGATGAGGTAGGAGAATGAAGGCCAAAGAGAAAATCAAGGAGTAAAAGATTTAAAGGGGCTGTGGATTGGGCCCGTCATCCATTTAGGAGAGGACTGATTTCTTGAAGTGTCCGGGGTGTGGCAGAGTCTGCTAAGATACACCTCTCTTAGTAAATTATCTCTGTGGGTAAACGTTATCAATATCTCCAGGGATTCTTCTGTGCTGAACAGGACCCTACAGAACTTAGGGGTACTGGTATGACTTTCTTCTCTTCTTCTTGAGGTCATTATTTGGAAGAATAACTTAGAAGAGATAGGGTTTTCTGGGAAGTAGTCACTATCCGAGGCACATATCTGAATGTGGAATTTGGATTAGAAACAGAAATTGTAATCTCCTGGTTTGAGATAATGGTTTATGGCATTTGAAAAGAGCAAGAGTGTTGGAGTTAGGCAAACCAGCGTTCAGATCTCAGCTCTGAGGGGTGTTCTCCATTTTCCTCCATTTCCACATTTCACCCTTCTCCACCTTGCTCTGCATGCTGGGAGGCGGAACTAAAGTTAGCTCTCTTGCTTCTCATCTGTTTTAGCCAATGGGAGGTGCTAGCAGGTAATCAGAGGGTGGGAATTGAGGTCAGGATATTTATTTTCCCAGCTTTCTTTCTCCTGGGCTACAGTTTGGCCATGGCTGCTCCTGACGGGTGCCCTCTCCTACAGCTTTCTCTCTGGGCTCTAGTAACTACTGGCCCTTCTTGCCCCCTTCATGCCCAAGGATAGTTAGAGCTATCTGCTATTTCTATCCATGGGTGGCTTTATTATTCCTTGGATGTCTTCTATAATGCTGCTCACACCTTAAATTGGTCTCTTTGCTATCCTTTCTTCAACCATCTCTTTTGAGGTTGTCATCTGGACCTTGGTAGACCAGCCATTCACTTAATAACTGTGGGACTTTGAGCAATTTTTTTAGTCTCCTGAGTGTTAGTTTTTTTTTCATCTATAAAGTGAGGATGAAAATATCTCATGCAAAGATAAGAGATACTATTGTATATGTAAACAGGAAATAGTAGCTACCTAGTAATCATCATTATTAGTAACTACAAGCACATGTGGACTGGCAAACTCATGGTGACTATTCAGATAAAACTGCAGAGTACTTATCCGGAAGCATAAGACCGAGGATAAGAAGCTCAGGGAATGAAAAGTGAAAACTGGGCAAGGCTTAAGAAGACTTCTTAGTACTATGAAATAGAATAATTTTGATATTTTTAATACAAGAACGAATACATAACTTTAGTGGGCCTCAGACTTGATAGGCAGATCCTCATACCTAAGTATGGCAATGGAGGCATTCATCTTGTTAAAAAGGAGCAGATTTTCTGAAGAGGTATGGAAGTGCTACATATCACAAGACAAATACTCGACCAGAGATGCATTAAGTTGTGAGTCAAATCTTGAGAAAGGCAATGTAGCCTTGGCTCAGATCGCAGGTCTGGTAAGGTGGTAGGGTGTGTAGGTGTATCGTTATTGTCCCAAGATTGCTTTTATACCTTCACTCAGTGTCCACTGCTACTCTGGCTGGCTGGTTCTTTGCCTCCTCCACATCTCAGTCTCTTAGAGGAGCCCACAACCAATTTTGATGGAAAGCTTTTAGTTGACTTACTGCTCTCATCTTTCTGGGACACACATATCTGCCTGGAAAGAGGGGTCAGAGTGAGTTCAAGTAAAAACTCCCTATCTTGGTACTTGGGACCTCTTTTCTTTCATTACTGAGTCTGACTCATCATGCAAGGCTTCCTTTTGAAGTAAAGTGTCTCCAAGAGATTTTGCAAGTCCTCTTGCAGATTTACTTTCTGTTGAGCACCCTGTCTCACTTACTCTGATGTGCCATGAATATCTGTTTGGATTCTTTTTTCAGGAAGCTCCTCAGCTCCCATACAATTCAAAGAACAAAGCTAGAAACCAGACGGTGTCTGACTTAAGTAAATCTCAGATTCTACCCAGGTTCTAATAATCTAATAAATTCTTCCTTGCCCCACATTTTTTTTTCTCTCAGAAAGTAGATGAAGTGAGAGACCCTTCTTTATACTTAATTTTGATCAAAAAGGAGAGAAACCTGAAAGAGCTTATGTTAACTATGGTGAAAAAGGAAATCCAGAGAAGAGTTTCAGGTAGCTTCAGATTCTAAACTGGTAGATGTCTCACAAGGGTTGGGAAAGTCCCCATATGGACATTTTGTCTATGAAATGACCTGTAGTCCTGATGAAGAAGAAAAAGAGTGGTTTCTAAATAGAAAAAATCTTCCACTCTATGTGAGCTGAGATCTTCAAAGGACATGACCAGAAACCAAATAATGAATATAAAGAATGATGAAGATTTGTACAAATGACGTCAGAAAAGCAAAAGCTCAGGATAAACTGTGACTTGGGGACAATGCTCAGAACATCATGAAAGGCACAAAAATCTGTTTGGAGGACGATGAAGAGGAAAAAAGGCAAAGGCAAAGGCAAATGCCTTGGGTAAATGCTTTCAAAGCTGTTCAAAAACCTTTAGCCTTTATTTGCTGTGCCAAGGAGAACGACCTTATGAATGGAAAGGGTAGAACAAACAGGAGCATGAAAAAGATCAACGAAGGCCAAACTGGTAGAGACTGTGAGTGAGCACAAAGCTTCAAGCCTCCTGCCCAGGAACATTATATTCTAAGGAACTGTGAGACCTTGCAAGTGAGTTTATTGAGCCTCTTTTGTTATCTCGGAGGGAGCTGTGAAAAATGGGGGATGTGTCAGAAGGCTGGAATCAGCTAAGTGCAGTCATGATTTTTTCTAAAAGAGGAAATAGTGGGTTTGTAGGAGTGTAAACTTGGATGTTTATGGAGACCAGACTACAACTAAAAAAGTCAGGTAGGGTGGATGGAGACCCTAGTGAACAGGAAGAAGCAGGCTCCCTCTTTAAGGGGCAGCAGTCATTGAGCTCCAGCTGGCTGTAGCCATACCCAGAATACCTAGACCTTCATCATTTTTATATTATTTTCAAATGGGGATAAGTATTTAAATTTTTTTAAAAAGGTATGCAGGCTGAATTAAACAAGTTAGTAGACAAATAAGGCCAAGGGGCCACCAGTTTGTGACTTCTGCCCATAAAATTGTTATCTTGCAGCTAAGAAGCTAGTACAGTGACTTAAAAGGTCACCTAGTAAGATCACAAGGAGTTGATGGTACTTGGGAGCTACATGGGCTCACAAAGGACCAATACACCACACATTGACCTCCTTCCCTTCTTTGATTGGCAGAGTGCTGTGGTAGACTTGAGTGGTCTGATTCTAGCAAGACTCTGATAAGAATGGTCATGTTCTCCCTGGGGATCAGATGGAGAAGTTCAAACAGAATGTCAGTACTTCCAGGTAGAATCTTAGCTAACCGAAAAACTGCTCAAGATGGCTCAAGATTAATAAATTAATACTGACCAATAAAGTCTATTCTCTAGTTTCTGACCATTTAAACTTTTAGAGCCCAGAAATAAATTCAAGAATCGGCTTATGGCTTGATGCCTAAAGGATGCAGTAAAAATATCAACTCTTTCATCTTTTCTCTATATTTTGTAGCCCAGGGATCAGCAAACTGACCTAGTTTGTATAACTAAAGTTTTATTGGCACACAGCCACACCGAATCTTTCACACATTGACCTTGCTACTTTTGATAGATAATCACAGAGTTGAGTAATTGTGACAAACTGTATGGCAAAGTCTAACATATTTAGTATCTGTCCCTTCACCAAAAAAGTTTGCCAACTTTCTGATGTAGCTAAACATATTAGTCGCCTCAGTGACTTTATTACACTGTTGATTAATATTGAATTTTCCAGTATTGGTCAATAAAAGCCTAAAGTCTATATTTTGTGAATTACTATCATGTGGCATCTAGAATCCTACATTGAAACGATTGAGTGAATCAAAGAGCAGACTGTTAAACTTTTGTTAATAAAGTTTAGGTTGTTGTTTTATAATTTTTGTCCCATGTGTTGATAATGCCTTTGTTTTTATGTCCAATGCATCCCACTTTTGAGGTGGGCCAGGGTGGGTCCTCAAGGTGGGGTAAGATTCAGAGGCCTGGGCCCAAATGGCAGCTCAGAGTGGGCCAGAAATAGGTCTAAGCTGAGGGTAAATTCAACATGAGGACCTAAGAGAAATTGAGGGTCAAGGTCAAAGTAGTCATGTTCATCATAATTATGATGAACAAAGGCAGAGCAAGAGATCAGGGAGTTAATGAATGCAGAAGACCAGAAGTGAAGTCAACATAGAAGCAAAGTAAGAGAGTTCTGAACTTTGTCTGTTTGGGAAGCAGTATTCCCAGAGCTCTGTTTTCCTAGATGCCTGCTACAGGGGGTAATTAGGTTTAGATGAGTTCATGAGGGCGGGGCTCCCAAGATAGAATTAGTATCTTTATAAGAAGAGGAAGAGACCAGAGCTTACTCTCTCTGTCTTTTGAGGACACAGTGAGAAGGTGGCCATCTGCAAACCAGGAAGAGGGCCCTCACAAGGAACAGAACTTGCTGGCACCTTGATCTTGGACTTCCTAGACTTTAGAACTATGAGAAATAAATGTCTGTTGCTAAAGCCACCCAGGCTATGGTATATTGGTATAGACGGCTGAGCTAACAGATGTCATCAACTTTATTTTTTTTTAAATCGTGGTAAAAAAAAACACATAATAAAATTCATCATCTTACTGCTTTTAAAATATACAGTTCAGTAGTAGTATGTTCATTCACATTGCTGTGCAACAGATCTCCAGATCTTTTTCACCTTTCAAAACTGGAACTCTTTACCCATTAAACAACTCCCCATTTCCTCTCAATTTTACTTTTTAAAAAATTTTTCAAAGCAGCTAAAGAAAAACACTACCAGATATTTGAGAAACTGACTTCAGAAGCAAAAAGAAAAAAAAAGAAAAGAAATAAAAAAATAAATGCAATTCGATATATTTTTGAAGCTTGCTAATTATTATTCTCTTTTCCACTTATGTCTTTGAAGAGAATAAAATGTAATTTCTTGTCTCATTTACCTACTTGAGCATTGAAAGCTTCAAGGGCTGGAACCCAGATTTTTGGCTCTTGGTAGGATCACAGTTAGTGTCCTTTACAGCTGTGACAGGCATGTTTCTTCTCTGGTGACATGCCCCACAGGTTTATTTATAAAAAACAATTTCTTTTGTTGTCTTCCTTCTTGCTACTGAAGAAATTCCCTAGGGTTTTAGAATTTCTTCTCCCCAGAGTTCTCTTTTTTCATATTTCTTCCATATGGCCTAACCAAAGCCCAAAGAGGAGATAACTACCACATGTATTCCACATGTTCTAGCATGAAACATGGGGATTTTTTCTTTGCCCTGATGAGAAATGGTTTCTAGTGCCTAAAAATTTTATGCAATTCTCCAGTTCATGAACTAAACAATTTCTCCATATATATAACTCTCCTGTAGATTTTAGTGGTTGTTTTTTTTAAAAATAAAGATTGCTATTTGAAAGTCCAGCAGTTATTTATCTTTACACTGTACAAATTTTTAAAAGTAGAAATATCTTTAAATTTTCTGAAGATACATGATTATTATTTTTTAAAAAATTCGAAGGTTAGAATAAAAATGAAAGTCCTCCTGCATTCGCATCCTAAGAGATTATTCTTTATATCTGAAAAAAAAGAAAACAAACATTTAAACAGAATTTAATAAGAGCTTTCATGTATCAGTTCAGCAGATATGTCTTTATCATATCCATAAGCTGCTATAGAATATGTGACATTGATCATGAGGTTTTATGATTAAGGGTCAAGATTCCAGAGACAGAGAGACCTGGGCTTGACTTCTATCTCTGCTTACTATGGAGCAGCTTAACTTTATTTCACTAAGCCTCAGTATCCTTATCTTCAATGTAGGGATAATTACTCACAGGCTTGTGGGACGATGTGACAGAACATCTGAAGCTCTTAGCATTATAGTGCTTGGGACATAGTGGATACTCAATAATGGTAGTATCATAATTACAGCTGTATTAATTTTTTAATTTTTAACTGTGGTAAAATACACATAGCATAAAATTTACCATCTTAACAATTTTTTAAGTGTCCAATTCTGTGGTCTCATGAACATTTGCATTGTTATGTAACCACCATCACGATATATAATTAATATGGCTTAAATAAATGCCTGTCCTGAGGGAGGAGCATTAATTTATCTCTTCCTGTGTGAGGCTTTGTCAGAATAGACTCCTTTTTAGTGTCTCAAAATCTTTTGAAATCTGGTCATATCTTTGTGGCTAGATTTTTTAAACCCCTTTGTGTGAAGTGTTCAAGGCATCGTACTGATTCTAGTGTTATCTAGTATTCATAGCTGTGGAGGTGGGGCCTAAATAGGCCTGCACAGCTACTCTTGGGTAAAATTAATTCCCAGATGCCCTTGCTGACACTTTGCAGTGTCTTCCTCGGCAGATGTTTCTGACTGCTGCCAGCCTAGGCTCTGCTAATGGAGGTTTATAAAGGCCTTTACAATTCCTATGGTAACCTAGGAGAAAGGCTGTTGCCATGGGGACTAGTCAAGCCTATATAAACCTTCCATCTTCATCAGACAGATGAGAACGATGTAAGAATGAATCCTTTACTAGTTCACCTCTGCAATTGCTAACAATTATCTCTGTTTTTGGAAAAGGATTCATCATTCCTTTCAGGTGGAAACTCATTCACGTTTTCAGCTTTAAATAGATATTATTTAAAAGCTTGCTTGATGATCTCGTCAACCAAAGTCACCCAGAGAATGAAGTGGCTGGTAATAAAATCATTTCCAAAATTTTAAACAGTGTTACCGGCCACTAAATAACATTTGTCACACACATGTGAACTTCATATTATTTTAAAAGAATAATATGTTTCTTTATAATGTATTAGCCCTAAGCATATGTCTATTAAAATACTTTGACATTGTTTTTCAATTGACTCTAGGAGAATCTGAGCTTCTTGAAGGCAGGGTCTATATTTCATTTACCTCTGTATCTCCAGCATCTAGCACCTTGTGTTGCAATATCAGGGATTTAGTAAATGCATGAAGCAATGAATATGACTTACACCTCATGTTGACAATGGCAGGGATAGGGGGTACTGGCACTCAAGTGTGTAATGAGTAGAAGCTACCTCTAAAACACTTATTCATTTATTAAGACAATTTGCTAATAATGCCTACCAACTTCATTGATTCAATGAGGTATAATTCCTGCTTTTAATTCACAGAGCTAGTCTTTAGGTTCACAACACTGATTATAGAACAAGATCCCCATCTTCCTGGAGCTCCTGATCTGAAAGCAGAGGCAGACAGATACCCCTTTCAGACTAAGATGGGATTGGTGTTAGAGTAAAAGCATAACCACTGAAACCATATGTAATGTGGTGAAGTCTGAGCTGGGACTTGATGAATGAGGAGTTCCACAGGCAGATGAGGTGGGTGAAAGGTGGTTGTGTGAGAGGAAGAGGAGACGAAGCTCTTAAGGCAGCAGAAAGAGCATATGCATCTTTACCATAGCCATGAACTACCATAGAATATGTGACATTGATGATGAAGTTGTGTAGTTAAGGGCCAAGGTTCCAGAGTCCGAGAGAGCTGGGCTTGACTGCTAAAGAATGTAGTGCATGGAAGGAACGGTAAATATTCTCAGATGGCTGAACATTTACCTCAGAATATGTTCATGAAGGCTGAGGGCTGATGCAGGAGACTGAACAGCGGCCAGATTATTATCAGTCTAATATGCGATTCTTACCCACATTATCCTCCTAGGCAAGTGTTACCTGGAAAGTGTCAGGTTCTGGCAGTGCGGGCTGCATGAGGGACTGCCCTGAGATGTGGAGTGAAGAGGGAGGGATCTACCGGGTGCTTCCAGGCCCAGGCCCAGAGCTATAGCATGAAGAGGTTTACCCTTCAAAGGGTCAGGCAGTGAGGCAGGACCAGACCTGCCTTGGGACAGTCAAAGAGAATGGCAGGGCTGGGCAGGTGGCCAGCAGGTTGGTGCTGATGTGTAAGAGCCTGATTTCTTTTACAGGGTACTTCTGACCCTGCCTAGGGGAAGGTGGCCTGGGTTGGAACAATGCTAAGGAAAGTAATGATTTTTTTTTTCTGCAGAAATAAGACATATTCAGAGAAATCAGTATGTGTTTTACAGATATTCTAATACAGGGCCATGTGTTGAGTTTAGTCACTGTGCCACTTTAGTCTGAAACAGTTCTTTGCTCTTTCCTTATCTTTCATGACATTGACATTTTTGAGGGTTATGGTCCCATTACTTTGTAGAATGTCTCTTAATTTTGGATTTCTCTAATGTTTTCCAATGGTCGAATACAGGTTATATATATTTATCAGAAAAACCATAGAAGTGATGATGTGCTCTCCTCAGTACATCCTATCAGGTGGTGTGTAATGTTGATTTGTCCCATTTCTGGTGATGTTAACCTTCGTTGCTTGGTTAAGATGGTTTCTGCTAAGTTATACATTCTAAGATTAACGAATAACTGTTTTGTACTTGTCAATGAATAAGCACTTTGTATTTACTAATTAATAAGTATTTTATGGGATGATACTTTGGGACTATGTACATATTCTATTCCTCGTCAAACTTTCACACATTAATTTTTAGCATCCATTGATCTTTCCTGAGTCAGTTGTTACTGTGATGGTTACCAAATGACAATTTTCTAATATTATCATTCATTTTACATTTATTATTTGGTATTCTGTTTTAAGGTATGGCTTTCTCTTTTCTCACATTTATTTTATATTTTTATTCATTTGTGTTTATATGGATTCATAGATGATCATTTTACTCAATGGGTTATAATCTATGACTGTTGACTGTCATTGCCTATTTTGATGCTCAGATCTTCCATGATTTGGCCAGCATGAGTATGGGTATTTGGGAGACCAGAAACAGGTAGAAGGAGGGAGCCCTTTCAAGCTGACCCTGTGCACTTTTGATGTGTTTCCAAGATTTTTGAGTACTTTCTTACTTTTTAGAACCACAAGATGTTTCTGGCTCATCTCATCATTTTATTGTCCCAGCCTTGGAATGGTCCATCTTTCTAATGGGCTCTGATTTCTTTCAGTGGAAGGTAGCATTTTGGAAACCAAAATCTGAACACTAGTCTGATCATTGCTACTGCTGTATCATGGATTCTAGGCCCCTTTGGTGGAAAGAGCTAGGAAACATATCCATGTACACACATCCACACCTCTACATAAATTATATCTACCTACTTTAAAAATCATGAATAAACATTGATATGTTCAACACCTCTTTCCATATTTGAAACTTCTTTCTCAGACAATAAGAAATCTAGGATTCATTATCTCAAATATATTTACTTATTTAATCAATTCACTTGTATGTAACCAATACTAGCACCTATGGCATCTTTGTATGAAATAGGAAAAGATTCCTCTTTTGAGTAAATTCACTGTGCACCAAGGATTCATGTCTTTTTGAGTAAGAATCTAGATTTCAGGTTTCACTAACCCCTCAGCTGGTTGCCTCTGTGCACTGAACAACATTCATAACCTGCAGCAGCCTTGTCAATTTCAAATTCAGAATCTGTGCTTTTGACAGTCCATAATTCTTCTTTTAGCACAATTAAAATTTATGTGTGACACTGACGGAAATGGCACAAATAAAAAGCAATTTGGTCCAACAGCTACTTCATTTTATTTTTGCCTGACGAAAGTCTTGTGGGTGGTTTCTCTTCTCTTCTCTTCTTTTTTAATTTTTAAGAGTTTATTTGAGCAAAAATCTATTTGAATCAAGCAACAACAGAAGTGGTTAGGAGTGCTCCCCTCGTGTGTGGTTTCTTCAAAGTTAATCATATTCTTAGGAATAGAGTATTCAAGGAAAATGTGGATGTGTTATCCTGCTCTGCTAAGTCCTGATGTTACTGCAGCTGGCAAATGGCATGCCTTTGGGCTTGGAAAAGATAAAATTAGGGGGAAAGCTCTGAAGGAAAGAGGAATAACAACAAGGTTAGGAAGATGCTACATAGAAGGGGAGAGAGAGGGAGAGAGAGAGAGAGAGAGAGAGAGAGAGAGAGAGAGAGAGAGAGACCACGCTAAACTAAATATACCAGTCTGAGACTATATAGAAATAAGTTGAGAGGGTCCTGATCAGCCTATAAAGAATTGCATGATCTGATTAGGTATTATTCATTTCCTTAATTTCTTCCTGTTCTAATTTTCTGATAAGCACTCAAATAGGAAAGAAGAAAATTTTATGGCCCAGCTTTAATGTTCATTGCCTTTGTGAAATCTTTCCTAATGTTTTTATTTATTTATTTTATTTGTTTGTTTGTTTGTTTATTAGGCAAGGCAACACTTGGTTGACCTCACAGATTGCAAGGACCTTGTCAGCTTACAATCACTTATTTTTAGAAAATTTTTTATACCCACAGCACCTGGTCTTTCTAGGTGGTCTCTCATCCAAATGATAACCAGGCCTGACCCTGCTTAGCTTCTGAGATCAGATGGGATCGAGCATGGCCATAGATTCCTTAGTGTTAACTGTGCATTCCTAGTCCCAAATTGTGGCAGAAATTTTCATGTCAGGTGAGAAGAACCTTAGCTAGAGTGGAGAGGAAGAAAAGAGTCATCTAGAATTAGAGAGGGCACAGTGACAGCAATAATAATAGCTAATATGTATTGGGTGCTTACTATGTTTCAATCACTTTTCTCCATGCTTTCCATGTGTTCATTCATTTTAGCTCCCAACTGCATTATGAATAAGATATTATTACTGTTATCCCCACTGAATCGATGAGATAAAAGACTCAGAGAAGTCAAGTAACTTGCCCAGGGTCATATGCTTATGGAGGGGTCACATAGTCATTCTAGAGCCAGATAGTTTAACTTTGAGAACTTAATCAATGTACCATGCTGCCTCTGACAGTGGGAAGGGGAATTGGAGTTTGCCAGTGTCAGCTTTCCTCCAGAAATTCTTGATTGTCTAGAAGCAAACTTGGCTTTCAGAGGCTGTCCAAGCATCAATAGGGGTGTTTGGCAGACCAGAGGCAGGTAGTTATGGGAAGGTATTTGCAATCACAGAATCAGGCTGACATACGTGAGCAGCTTTGCAAGGAGAATCTCTAAATATTTGTTCAACATTTTGGTAAGTTTGAGGAGAAACTGATTTTCTGATAATAAAAATGGTGTGCCTCTTTATGTTAAAAGATAACCGACTTATTGTCTATTCAGTGTATCATAATACTTTATTTAGAATTGTCTAGAAATTGTGAGTTTTTTAAGAATCAGATAGCTTTGGGGGAAATAGATTAAAGGGTTTAAATTTAAATAATAAAATTAATCACTTGTTCTCAATGAACAACACTACACTATGTACTATTTGGTTGTAGAATATTAGCTCACTGGCTTCAGACTTAGCAGTGGATCTAGAATTTGTACTGTCCACTTTGCATATGAAAAGAACTAAAATCCTCATCTTGGAATGGTTAGTGCCAGTTGAGAATATTTTTAAATTTCTGTTCCAATGTGATGTCTATGTTGGTTTCAATATGTCTCATTTATATTTTGCCGGTTATTTAAAGGAGTCACGTGAGAACCTGAGTTAGCTGGCACCATATTCCTATTTATTCCAGTAATGAATTATCTATCATTCCTTGTAGATTGGTATCCTGAGCAGCCACAACAGGTTATAGCAGGCTGTAAGGAGTCTCAAAGTTAATCTCTTCTAACAGACTCATGAAAGTTTGAATCCTTTCCTTGGAAATGATGAGTAGGCTGGGTGACTTTGGTGGCTGTAGTGAGCAATGAAGGGGAACACTGGGTGGGTGTGTGAACTGATTGACAGGTTACATCTCTCCCAAACGTTATAGTCTGTGAGTCTATGCCTTTGTGTGTGGATGCTCCATAACCAGAAGAAAGTGCCCCAGGGAAATTTCTACGCCTAGTTCAGTTTATGAAAGACAGTGATCATATAATGAATCTAAACAGTTGAGATGGAGATAAGCGAGGTAGCTCCACCTTCGTGGAGGCTGCAAACTATTTGGTAAATATCTGGGTGCTACAGAAAAATTGGGGGAAGAAATGACTTCCCAAGGAGTTGATATAGAAAGAAGGTGCCCTATAATTCTTCTTGAGACTTATTTTCATCTAGCCATCAAAATCATCATCATCATCATCATCATCATCATCATCATCATCATCATTATCATCATCATCATCACTGCTACCACCACCACCATCATCATTAAATGAACTGACAATTTTTGAGACTTCTACTATGCCAGCTTCTACTTAAATCTCTGCCTGTGATTTCTTTCTTTGACCTTTTAGCACATGAGAATTTATATATTTTTTTTCAGCTCAGATATGTATTTTTAAAATATTTATTATAAATTGTCCAACATGTATGTATTGAAAGTGGAGAGAAGAATCTGCTAATTCCAATTCAGTCTGCCATATCATTGGCAATCTCTCACAGAAATTTATTTATTTATTCAACATATATTTAATGATTGCTTACTCTGTGACAGGTACTGCTCTCGGTGTTAGAGACAAAGGCGGAAAACCCTTGCTTTCATGAAGCTGAGAATTCTGTGGAAACCTACTCAGGACTTACTGTGTACCCGAGACTATTTTAAGATTTACATATACTAACTCATCAAATCATCAAAACCACCCTGTGAGGGAAGTCCCAGTAATACCTTAATTTTACAGATGAGAAACTGAAGCATGCAGAGGGTAAGCTACTTGCCCGAGATCTTTCAGTTAGTGAATAAAGGAGCTAGGATGCAAACTCAGGCAGCATTAGCACCATGTTTGTGTTTTAACTTCGACACTCTATAGCCTTTCTATATGTGAATCTGTGCCTAGAGTATGGTGGGCTTTTGATAATTACTTGTTGAGTGATTAAATAAAGTGAGTAAACAGTCACACTGTACTACATCACCTGTTTGTCCTCTAGCGGATTCTGGAATGAATGAACCTCCAGATGATGGTTCCTAGGGTGACAGTGCTTCTCCACTTTGTGGGCATAAGAGTCACTAGGAAGTCTGGGAAAATGAAGACTCAGGTCTTGGCATCTTTATTTTTAACAGGCCCCATAGATGGTCTGAGCACCTCCCTCTGGCTACACTCTGTAGGGGCTGTCAGTGAATAACTGAGAGCCACAGGGTACCTTGGGTTACAGGTAGATCACTGAGGTCTTGACAGTTTAGGAGTATGAAGCCTCATTTTAGAGAGAACCTTTGGAAATCAGCAAGGAGAGATTTACTGACCCAGAAAAGCCCAGGAAATTGCCTTCAATGTGTAGAGTCTTATACACTTGTGGAATCTCAAGGTCATCATCTGAAATTTGATGTTCCACAGATTGTTTTAAGGAGCTACATTCTGCCATGTAACATTGCTGAGTGAGGCATCCCAATTTCTGTTATAATGTTTTGAGCAGCAGCACTGATTTTTGGAAGTCGTAGTGTAGGCATTTACATGAAAACGCCTCATACACCAGAGGTCGAGAAAGGGGAAGGCTATCGTAGATATGTATCTGGGTAAAGAACCCTTCCTCTTAAATAGTTCCCAGTATTCTCATCTGCTTTCAATTCTTTTGACTATGTACCCCAGAGAGGAATTGCTGGATCATGTGGTAATTCCATTTTTAAGTTTTTGAGGAACTTTCATACTGTTTTTCACAGCGGCTGTACCAGTTTACATTATCAGTAGAGCAAAGGGTTCTGATTTTTTCACATCCTCATCAACACTTATTTTTTTCTGTTTTTTGATAGTATCTATCCTAATGGTGTGCGGTTGTAGATTTTAATTTTTAATCCAATTTTACTTGTAAATCGAAATCTATTTTATTACTTAGTTTTAATTACTTATTTGTGAATTTTTAATAATTTCTCTTTTACTTTGCATTATTTTTCTTCCCGCACTTGAAGACTCTCTCAAAATTTAGTATTGATCACTCAGAACTATGTGGAGGACAGGGGAGGGCGTGTATAAGGGCTTTAGGTAGGGTCTCTACTTTTGAGTTGCTGTGGTCTCTAGCTAGGAGCTTGGTTACAGTTTTGCTGGATGTTTGACTTGCTCAAGTCATACTTGTTCCTACCTGGTACTTAGTAATTTGCTGAAGTCCTTGCAAGATAGAGATGGCTAAATACATACTGTAGCCAAGTGAAGGGTAAGAAGATATTCCATTTAGAAAGAAACTATGGAATAAACTATAGAGCTGGAAATGGGCACCATATTTTTTGGGGGGAAAAAAACTGTCCTGATTAGAGCCAAAATTCATGTTGGAAAAAGGTAGGAATTAACATCAGATCAGCCAAAGATCTGAGTCCAGATTTGGGAGGATCTCGACAGTCAAGTGGGGCATTAGAAATTGTTGGGGCAGGTTGTAGGACTCTCAGTCAGGGCACTGTAAGCAGCCCATAAGCAGTATCTGCATTGGTGGCATGAGGAGAGGTACTGTACTAGGTGAATGGTCACCTAAACAGGAGCATCACCAAGAATGCTAGACTAGAAAAGCAAGTCTGAAACTTATCTTTCAGGAAGAAACTGTAAGCCTTGGAGACAGATTGAATGTAGGGATGCTAAGAGAGAGAATAAGGTTTTTTCAAAACTGTGGAATATTCTGAGAATAAAGTAGTTGTCTTTTTAAAGATGATTATTCTCAGTTTTGGGAAAAATGAAGAACCCCAATACCAGTATTCATTAGGCTCATATTTGATTTCAAGAGACAGAAAACCCCAAATATCAGTGATTTGAACAAGATGGAAGTTTATATTTCTGTTACTAAAACAAAATTCAGAAATAAAAAGGCCAGGATTCATAACTGCATGGGGTCCCCATGGTCACATCAATTTCAGTGGTGTCAACCCCAGTTCATCTTCCTGCCTGCTCTTGCTCCTTTCACTTTTATCAACTATTAACGTCCAGGACTGTTATTCCTTTTTGCTTCCCCCAAACCATCAGGAATAAATAAATGCCATTGTATATCTGCCATGTGTCTTCAATCATCTCCTTCACCCAGCCCCTCCTGGTCCCGCCCTTGCCTCAGCTCTCTCCTTTAGATTTGTACCACAAACTTCTCAAATGGTCTTCCAGTCTTGTCTCTAATTCATTCATCTCAAGGCTGCCAAGTTAGCTTTCCTAGAAGAGCACATTACTCTTGACTTAGTCCTTTGATGATCTCTCCTATAGCTTCTAGAATTGTTAGAACTCTTTAGCTTGACATTCAAGGTTCTGGGTCAATAAACTAAAATTTTGACACTTGGAATAATTGCTTAAGTTCATTCTAACTTAAGACATGTGCATCTGTGTCTTTGCTTTTTCTTCTTATAAGAACAGACTTGGGCTTGGATGTGCTAGACTCTTCTCCCCCCAGGCCTGAAATTACCAGATAACAATCAATCTAAAATTATCTTCTGGGAAAGACATTTATTTTTCTTTTTTGAAAAGAGTAAGAGGAGATGCTGATAAAGTGCATTATTAAAATATTCAATGAATGGAAACTTAGAGGAGTTTTAAGAGTCAGGCTGGCCTACACAAAAATATTTCTGGGCTTCTAACAACTATACATACGCAACTAAATTAACAATTAACGAACACTTGAGCCGGCCCCTTTTTGTATTAGTAGTCTGTGCAGTGAGGGTGAGGGATGGTTTCAAGATGGACAGAAGGAGCCACCTTGGAGTATGGAAATTGACTCAAAGAGACATAGGAGGGTGGCAGCACAAGGAGGATGGGTGGAAAGGACACCAGATGCCCAGGTCCTAGTCCTGGCTCAGCCTATGGTTCCTGTGATTTGGGGCAGGTCTCTTCTCCTGTCTGGGTCACAGTTTTGCCATATGTAAAATGAGGGGTTGGGCCATGAATGCTCTGTGACCACATGCCTGTGAGCAGCTTGGTGAGGAGGGAAGAGCTCTGCTATAGGGCTTAAGAAAATTCACCTGCCTCTCATGCCACTTATAAAAATTGAACATTCACAGTAAGATGCTGCACGATATATAAACTTCCCTCATCTGTTTTTCACATGTGATCTTCAGAACAAGTAAAAGTAGCTGCATTAGATGTTTGTATTCTTATTTTACACATAGGGAAACTGAGGTTGGGAGGAGGGTGTCCGACTGCAGACACAGTGTTGTTTCCGAGGTGCCACAGTAGTGGCTGCCTCTTGACTCAGCGCCAGCTCACCCTAGGAGTGGAGACAAGTTCTCGGACTCCACGTCATCCAACACAATGCCACACAATTTGCATGATCCGTGAGTAGCTCTTGGTGGTGGGTGATTCAGATCTTGCGGAGGAAGGAGAAACTACTGAACAGGGTGTGGTTCAGCCAAGACGTAGTTATGCAGCACCAACTACTGTGTGTCAGGCACTGCCCTAGGCTCTGTTGGCTCAGAGGTGAACAAAACAGACACAGTCACTGCCCTCATGGAGTTCAGAGTCTCTCAGGAAGACATGTGCTCAACCAATAAGCACGAGAGTTTAATGAAACAAGCACAAGTGTGTGATGTGCCACAGAGGGGAGGTTCCAAATGATTTGGGTGGGAAGGGTGGAGAGTTCCCTGAACCTGGAAGGAGCTGGGGAAGGCTTTCCTGAGGCTGCCTCTGAGTCCCATCAGAAGAAAGGAGATGGGGCTGGCAGTGGCACTGAGGGTGGGACAAAGGGTTACGGGAAAGCTGGAAGGAAGACCAAAACAAAGGTTTTGTTTTACTTCCTTTGTTGTTACTTGAACTTCCTCAAAGGGCACCTTGAAAAAAGGAGAAAATGGTTTCAGGAGCTGCTATATTTTGCCTCCTTGAGCTTGAAACTGGGCTGAACTGAGGAAGTTTAATGTGAAGCTTTTAATGCACAGTGGGTTCATTAACCCACAGTGACCCACGGTGCATTGAATGTAAGAAGCATTTAATGTAAACACGAAGGCCCCAGAATCATCCAGTCCCTTGAGTGGGCACCAGGCCTTTGTTTGCAGTTGTGAAGCACATCCACTTGTATGGTCCTCAGAGACTTGGAAATTGGCCTTGCCCTCACATGAGGAGTCACGAGGGTGTATCTGAAGGGTGGAAGCACAAGTGAGCTGTATGTTGGGTGGGTAAGCTTCACTGCCATTTTTTACTTTTCTGCCACACCTCTACCTGGCCTGCTCACCGCTCTGCAGTCCACTCCATATTCCTCCTTTTCCTTCTCATTTAAGGCCGTCCCGGGAGATCATGGTATAGACAGACTCTAGAACATAACCCGAAAAATCTTCCTTGGTTCTTTTCCTTATTATGGCCATGGTTTTCTCACTTGTAACATTGGAATGATAATACCTACTTTATAGGATTAGTCCTTAAAATTTTCCAATTTTTGCATTTTATTGATGTAGCAATAGGACTCAGAGAATTAGGTGATCTGCACTAAGTTATGCAGCTAGTAGCAACAACCAGGAATGAAGCCCACATTTTTTGCCTCTAAATCCAGTGTGCTTTCGACCTATGTGCCATGGTTTATTAATGTGCCACCAGTGGGTCCGCAGGAGGCCAAAATGTCAATCCCCTGGGCTACAAGAAAAGAGATTCAGAATCCCTGCCTGTGGGGCACTGTACTTAAAGAAACACATAAACCCTCATATGTGCTGGTTTTGCTACTGTGTGACATCCTCAGTCATAGCTTTAAATTTTGTTATTGTTTTTGTGCCAAGTCATTGGTTGGAAGCAAAATTCTGTATTAGGACATTGGCCTAGGAGTGTCCCCTGCTTTGTATGTTAAGTGGCACAGACGAGGTCTGTGGTATGTTCAGATCTCCACTTCCCTTTGTGTTGGTAGCTGAAGGTCATGTGGGCCTGACCTCAGCCCTAGACTCCTGAAGTCGCTGTGTAGTCACGCTGGCCGCCCTGGCGCCAGATTCAGATTATGACACAGTCTTGAGAAGTCACTGCTACCTCTTTTATTTCTGTGGCCCCAATTCCGAATGTATCAGGAACAGCCACTTGGCTTCCATTGTCCTTAAGTGGACTCTATTACATTCCATGGGATTTTAGGCTACATTCCTTTTAGTTCGAAATCATGGGCAAGTAGGTATATATATTTTTCTTCACTGTTAATTCCCTTTTAAAAATATGAAAGGATTGGAGAACTTTAAGCATTTTGAAAGAGACAGTTAATTATTACACATTATTCTCCAAACATTCGAGGAAATTCAAGGAAATTATAAAGTGCCTCCTAAAGGCCTCTTCAGATATCTGTATGCCTGCCCTTCAGATAGAAAGTTTCCTTTTGGCACATAAAGAAGTCAAATTAGGCCCATAAGAGACTATCCTTGTTGGTTTGTGAATGTCAAAGAAACAATCTTCAGTGAAATAGCTTTCTCTCTCAGCATGTTCTGGAGAGAAAAATAACTGTGGTTTTTGGTAATGCCTGTACTGAGCATAGGGAGAGAGTTTTGGGGATCACAAGAAGTGACATTTTTATGAGATCTGAATGTCTCAAGGATTTTCACTTAGCCTGTCTTTGGTAAAGATGATTCACATCAGAGTGCACTAGGATTTGGGAGAAGGGACAGGACCCAATCCCTCACAAGACAGGAGAGAAGTACCTCTACCCAGGCTTAGTGGCACCTGCTTGAAAGTGTTTCCTTCCTTAGATGTGTGGACAGACACTGGACCATCTCTTCCACCACCTTCGGGGGACCTGGTAAGCCTCTGAGGTCAAGGCATCATCTCAGAAGACAGCCCCCTTGAAAAATATTTATAAATAGTTTCCTGGTGACGAGCTCTCATAGCTGAGAGATTTCAGGAGAACTAGAGAAAGAGGCAGTCCCTAGGAACCGAAACCTAAGGAGTTTCACAATCGTTAACCAGCTAAAATTCACCTTTTCTGTGGGCAAATCTCATGATAGCAGCTCAAGCTGGGCCAATACACTAGAGTCCCCTTTTGGAAAAACCTCCCAGGGCCTGAGAAGAGGCTGTACTTCTCACGGCATCCTGGGTTTCAGAGGCGGCAGCCACCAGAGGTCCATGGAGTCGTTGCCGTTGTCCAGGATCAATGTCTCTTATCAGCTCTAGAAGTCCTACATCATCCATTCACACCGCAGGAGCTAACTCACAGGTCCAGCTCACCTACAGCTGGGGCACACTGCAGGAACATTCAATTCAGTCAAAATGCATCAAGGAAGCAGCATTGTTTGGAGTATGGTTCTACATAGAAGAGGAAAAACCTTTTCTTTTTCCTCTGAGGTTCTGTGGCTGGACCTGAGAATTAAATGGACATAGGACAGGTTAACAGGAGAAAAACGTACAAATTTTATCTAAAAGCCTTAAATAAAAGGAATGAAGACCCTAAGAAGCACTTAGGACCGAGAGCTTATATAACTTTTGTTTTAACAAAGAATAAATTGATTTTAACAAGACAAAAGCGAAAGCATTTAAGCTTCTAGCGGGGCAGTAAGTTGTGGGAAAGTGAGTAGGATACACAATGGGGGAAACTAATGGAGGATAGGATTGTTTCAGTAGGTTCATTTGTTCAGATCTATTTTGGCGTTGACTCCCAGCCCCTTTTCGTGATAAAACTATTCTTCTCTTTTGGGTACAGGGAGGTCATTTTTTCTTACAGGAAATTTTATAACCTGCTTTTAGGTCAAAAGGGGAGTGATCAGAGAGCCCTTCCTGCATCTGCTGTTTCTCAAGTGCCTTTAGCTCAAAATAATCAACTTGCCAAAGTGACACGTTTGGGGGTGGCATGTTCTGACCCCCTTCAAATTAAATCTCAATTTTTCTACTTTCTATCTGTTTAACTTTGGGCAAGTAACTTAAATCCTGTGAGCTTCCATCTTCTCACCCGTAAAATAGGGATAATATCTCATTTCTTAAATAATATTAATGATTTAACATATTCACATTGTTTAGCAAAAGGCCTAGCTTGGAAGAGGCCCTCAATAAATGATAGATCAAAAATATGTCAGCAAAACAAGAGATGGAAGGAGAAGTTTCTCCTAGTCTAGTCTTTTATTGAGGTCAAAGCCTTTGCTCTTGGGCTTATGCCAATTAGGAGACCACATTCAATCATGGAGCTCCATGGAGAAATCAGGCCCAAGAGAAGTGGCCTTGGGGAATGTACCCCTGAGTTCAGGGCCCCTTTATTACTCTGAGGAGACTTATGCCAGGCCCCATGACCACAGGAGGTCAAGGCACCCCTGTCCTGGCTGTACTGGAATCCACTGGGATCTCTGTGCTCTTTCAACACTCCTTGGTATTCCTCAGCTCCAGGCAGAGCACCTTTTGGTTGACATGTGATCATCTCTAAACCCTTGATTATGCCATTGACCAAATTGGATTAAGTATGCCCCCAGTTGAAAAGCAGCTAAAATTCACCTTTCTTCAGGTGGACTCAAGGATGTGTCACATAGCCTCTGAAAAGCATCTACAATGTACCAATTTAATCTAAATGCTGGGGATATGGCAATAAATTTTAAAAAGACCAGATACCTCCTACCCTTGTTGGACTGATATTCCAGTGGGAAGACAGACAGTAAGCAAGAATATATACATATAATAAGAAAATAATATAATTACTATACTATACTATACTATACTAAATATAATATAAAACATAAATCAGTTCTAAGAAGAAAAATGAGCAGCAATGGAGATCAGGAAAGGCCTCTCTGAGGAAGTTATATTTATGCAGAATCTTAGATAAATTGAAAAAGTAAAGCATGTGTATATATCTAGGGAAAAAATGATGCAGGTTGGGGAATGACAAGCACAAATGACTCACCTCGAAGGAGGAGGGTAATTGGTGGGTTAGAGCACTGGAGTGGCTGGAGTAAAGAGATAGAAGGAAATGAAGTTGAGAAAGAGTGGGAGCCAGATCAGCTCAGCTGGGGCCTTGTAGTCCATTGTAGATTTTGGCCTTTATTTTGAATGAGACTGAAGGAAACTACTGAAGGTCTTTGTAATTAGTCTAACTTATATCTTCAAAGGGTTGTTCTGGTTGCTCTAAGGAGAATAGACTACAAAAGAGTCAAGGGAGGAAAAGGAAGACCCGTGAAGACTCTTTGGCAGTATTGCAAAAAAGGGATGTTTATGGGCTCGAGTAGAGTGGCATTGCGGAGGAAGCAAGAGGTGATGGTATGCATGATGTATTCTGAAGGTAGAAATAAGAGTACTGGGGGTGGATTTGATATTAATGGGGAATGAATGGAACAGAAGAGTCAAAGATGTCCCCTACTCTTTTATCTGAGTAAGTGGATGAATGGGGTTGCTGTTTACTGAAATGAGAGGAAATGTTTCAGGAACAGACTGGAGAGATCAGAAACCAAGGGCCAAACTCGAGATGGTTGTCAGACATCTGAATTAGTTGCTGTGCAGCCTTTTGTGTGTAGAGTACTTGGAAGACTAATGAGCACCTTGCTTTCCCAAATTGAGGATGCAGCAAACCTTTCCAGGTCTGTGATCACAGTCTGAAACCTTGGGGAGCACCCACAGAAGGCACTCTGAATGTTTATTCTTAAGAAAGACACAGAGCAGGTATGATCAAAGCTGGGACATCTAAAAGTTACGTTAAATTAGTGATGAATAATATTTGAGCATAGAGAAACATTCAACACTGTATTTGGATTTGATTTTTTTGTGTAAATAGAAAAGAAAGCCTTGGATTCATGTACTGTTTTACCATTTAATAAGCACTTTCAGACCCATCATCATATTTATCCTATGAGGGAGGAATTATTATCTTCATTTGGGAGATGAGGAAATGGAAATTCAGAGAAGTTTAATGACTTGCCTAAGGTCATATAACTAGCAGGTGAGGGAATCCTCAAATCTACATTTTCTGTCCCTAAAATCATTTCCATTTTATTGGGTTGTTTCCATTTTGTCATGGTTATTTTGGAATAGTCACATATTAATTATACCAATACAAAAAAATCAAATCAATAGTGTGTAAGATGGATGCAAACCATCCTTTGTTCCTTATCAACTGCAAATAAACCTATGTGCTTAGCCCTGCCTCCCACCCCGGGCATTCCTCTTCAATTCTATCTTTTCTGGCAGCTTTGCTTCCTTGGCAACCAAATGGCTAATGAGGGTCACCCCCAACTCTTGTCTCTTTCAACAAATTCCTTTTTATCAATGACTCATTTACATTGAAAGAGGTTTTCATGCTAAGCAATATTTGGGGGAACATTTTATAACTCCTGTTGCTAAAGTTCCGAGAGAAGCTGAATCTGCTTCAAATAGGCCCAAGTCCTTTCCCCCACTGGATCATTTCATAACACAGTTAGAAGAGAACAATTTTCCAGTGAGCATTTCAGTAATTCCTGGAAAGTATCACTTAGTTTTGATTAAGACCACAGCTGTGTCTACATGGTACTAAACATCTGGATGAAAAATAAAAATTGAATATATTAGGATGTAAATACAGGATCAATAGCTAGCTCTAGTGTCCTCAGACACTTGAGTCGTTGCCCCTCGGTCATCCAAATCCCCTTCGAGTCTCATTTCAATCATGCCAGTATATGAGGAAGTAGGCAGAGCACTGGACTTGAAGAAAAAAGGTTGGAGTGCCAGTCTTGTCTTTGGCACTTCCTAGTGTGTGACCCTGCCCAGCCTTAGCTTCCTCATCTATGAAATGGACATACCTATTTATGCCTGCACAGTTTCCTAAAATCTTTATAAAAAAATAAATAAAGCAAATTTGAACTAGGCAGGGTCATATTGTATTTATCTTTGCATCTCCAGTGCCAAACACAGGCAGTGTAGCAGGGCCTGAAAACATCTTTGTTGAATAGTTTAGGAATGAGTATAGTATAGACAGCTCTATAGCTCTAGCACCTATTATGTAGCTCTCTTCACATCTGCCACTTCTTCTTGGACTTAAGCAAATTTACCATTCCTAAAATATAAGGACACATAACCCAGAAAAAATATTCACTAAAAGCATAAAATACATTGTGCTAGGCGTAAATAATATTTTTCCAGTTAGTCCAAGTGGTGAATAATCCCAGCTTTTGTTCTTTTTGGAGCACCTGTTTGCAATCCATGTCATAAATATTTTCATGACTATTGCTTAGTAGTCAATGAGTTTCTTTGTTGGCACAGAATTTAAGATATTTCCCTAATAAGGACACCCAGTGTTAAAGCAATGAATTTCTATAGCTATGCAGTTCAGAGAGTTACCTAGGAGATGAAAAGCTAATCTGTCTGGAATTTCTGCCCTTGAGACCAAAGATACTATAAATTTGCTCAGGAGGAAAATAATCATGGTAAGCATCTTAATTTCTTCCATCTCGTTTCCAAGCAGATGTCACTGTGTTTTAGCCTGGAATTCATCATCTCTCTGATACATCAACATTGACATATTACATCTTCATCTCTCATTATAGAAAATGGAAATGAAACCAGAATGTGAGCGTGTTGAATGAATTGGACTCCCCAGAGATTGTGGGGAGAAGAAAACCTCCCACTCGCCTTTGACTTTTGGATTTCTTGTTTCCCTCATGTTTGCATTGCACTTTGAGAAGTCCATCTGGAAGTTCACTTTTTATACTTTGCAAATGCAACTAGAGCTTATTATCAAAACACAAACCCCCCAAAGAAGAAAAACGGTGGGTAGGGAATAGGGGGAGGTCAGAGAATCACCTCAAAAATCCAGGGGTGGTATTTAAAGTTACACTCCAGAAATCAAACTCCATTTATTCATGGGCTTGACTTTGCCAGTCTGCTAGTTTGGGTGAATGCATTGATATGTTTATCCGTTTGCTTCCATCTATTAAGCCCTCAGTTTAGAGGATGAGTTTGGGTAGGTATCAACACCTGCAAATGTCATCAATCCCTTAATACCTTTGTAGCACTGAGTTATCAAAGTAGCACTTGCACAGTTTGCCTGAGACTTCAGTCACTCTACAGTAGGCACCAGTACACTTCTTTCCTTTTTCTGGCCTCAGGAAAACAGTTTTAGGATTTCAAGATCCTGTTATATGTTGAGCGGATTGCGTTCTTCTTGAATTCCTTACGAAGTCACTCTGGTCCTTGGAGATTAGAAGTTTAAACTTTGAAGGCCATACCTCATCGAACTCTCTTCTCTTTGGCTCTCCAACCATTTCTGTGGCAGCCAGACTTAATCCTCCTCAGACATATCAAGCCAACCATCAGTCAAGGTGGTCTGTCTTTCCTTCCACATGCTACAGAGATTACAGTTGCCTGATTTTCTCATATATTCTCTGGCACCTTGACCACAGACTCAGCTGCTATCTAAGGTTGTTATAAATAATGTTTACAACTTGACCTGAATTTGTTTGCCATTTTGGGGAAGAATCCATCTTATCATAGAGTCACAAAGGTGAATGCTATCTTGGCCAAAACAGAATAGCCAGATGGAGCATTAGCATCCTAGAATCTCTTTGTAAATTTATGTACCAGGGAAGATAGGGTCAATGCAAATAATTGCCTATTGTACAAATGAAAGAATGCATGCATAAAATGAATGAATGAGTGAGGACTCCACTAAACTTCTTTGAAAGGAGCTTCTTTGAGTCACTGGTACATATCTTGATGAGGAAGTAACGTGTTTAGTAACCAGTGAGAATGGTAATGAGTGTTGACATGTTGAGCAGCAGATGATATCCGGGCATTCTGAACATTTTTAGAGACAAGGACTCCTTTGAGAATCTCATGAAAGTTATGGCTTTCCTCCTCAGAAAAACAAATATGTGCATATTTATACAAGCTTATGCATGCAAACTATACAAACTTATGCATACAATTTCAAGAGTGCACTTAACCAGTCTCTGGCCTAGGGTTAGGCTTAACTACTGGGTCTGACTCAAATGGAAATTTTTTGTATTTGCTGAAGCAAGTAGGATTTTGGAGAGAGTGGAAGGACAGTAACATCTGTGCACTCTTACTATGTACTAGGTATAAACTCATTGTTTTATTTACATTAGTTTATTTACTTTTTGTAATAATCATGTGGGGTAGGTACTATTATTATCTCCATTTTATGTATACAATCTCCATATATTTGTTTATACACACACACACACACACACACACACGATATGTATACACAGACATATACTGTAAATATATGCACGTACATATGTAAAGAATGTCACATTCATGCCACCTTTATCTTCTTCCCTGTTCTTCCTTTTCCTTCAGCCTTCAATAAATAGCTTTCATCCCTCTTCCCTGTCAGGCTCAGAATTTAAAACACAAAAATATTGTTTAATACTCACCTTTGAAGGAGCTTACTCTCATCTGGCGATTTCTCTGAAACAAAAGTCTGGCTAACTTCCTGGGGCAGGAATATAGACTCTATTTTTTCTTAATGGGTCCAGATAATAAGAAACAAGACACAAGTTAAATTTTCAAATTGTTTCTGTGTATGTGTTATATTATACTCGATAAAGTGTCCTCAATAATCTGAGCATCAGAAATAAGTAAGACCCAATTCTTGTCCTCAAGAAGTTCACCATGCAGTTTCAACTAAATTACTTCACTGCTTTAATTAAAATCATTGGCAATCCCATATGGCAGTCCACTCCTTAATAAATATATCCTTCAGGAATAATTGGGTTATATCATCGGGTCTATTGAGTGCTGTGTGCTGAAGAGTGCTACTTGTCTTGGGGAATGAGGTCAGGTATACAGAGTCTCAAGTCATTGGCATAGACTCCCTAAAGCAGGGTTATAGAGAAAATCACCCAGGAGCTCTTTAGAGAACGAGAAGCAATGGCTGGAAACAGAGTACTGAGCCGCACTGCCATTTAATCAAGTGGGGAAGGAAGAGGGGTCCTGATGGGGAGCAACCAGAGTGGAGGAGAGAGGAGAACCCTAAGGGAGTATTGTCAAGGGAGAGGGATTTCAAGAAGTAGTGAGGCCAGTAGTATCATGCCACAAAGGGTAAAGTAAGGTAAAGCATAGACCAAGCCATGGACGTAAGCTGTCAGGAGTTCATTAGTAATGTAAACAAGACAAATTTCTGTGAAGAGGCGATGTGGAAACCATTGCTGTGGGTTGTAGCATAGACAGGAGGTTAAGCAGAACTGAGACAGGTACCAGTGGTTCCCAAATACTGCATCAGAGTCTCCAGTCACCTGAGGGAAATAGAAATTCCTGGCCTTGCTCTCACATTTTCTGATTCAGTAAGTCTAGGGTGGGTCTTAAGGGTTCGAATCTTTAAAGAGCCAGGTTTGAGAACCATTAGAACGTAAAGTCCATTAGAGCAGAGATCATGCCTGTCTCATTCACCACCGTACCTCCAGGAGCTGGAGCAGTTTCTGCTCGTAGCAGTTTCTCAGCAACTCTGTTGAATGGCAGCTCCCCAAAGCAAACTACTTCTTATATGTTAATTGGAAAAATGTTATAATAAAACACAGCTTAATCAACAAGGGTTAGTGAATGTCTGAGAATTTACAGGGCTTATTATACATTAGGTTGAACTACATGAAATTACCATTTTTGTGAGTTACAAATACTCAAATATGGGCAGTATTTTTATATAGTTTAATCTATTATTTTCTCAATAAAACAGATGATACAAAAATTATGATCTTGATCTTAAGGGAGTCACAAAGATTTTGGACTAACTAAGGGGTGGAAGGGTAGCCAGCCTTCAAAATGGCCCTGATGATCCTCATCTTGTGGTGTTCATGTCTGCGTGTGATCCTCTTCCCTTGAGTGTGAGATGGACTTAGTGACATGTTTCTAATGAATCAAATACTATAGAAGTGATGGCATGCCACTCTTAAAATTAGGCTGTAAAAAGACTGTCTTTCACCTCTCTCTGTCTCCTGCATCACTCAGTCTGAGGGAAGCTAGCTGCTGCATCATGAGGACACTGAGGCAGGCTATGGAGAGACCCCCCTCCCCTCAGGGGGAGAAATAGAAGCCTTTAGCCAACAACCAGTGAGGAACTGAGGGCTGCCACCAACCACAGGAGAGCCCGGAATAGGATTCCAGCCCTAGTCAAGCCCTGAGATGACTGCAGTCCTGGCTGACAGCTTCACTGAAATTTTGTGAGAGAGACTCTGAACCAGAATGTCCCAGCCAGGCTGCTTCCATATTCTTGTCCCTTTGAAACTCTATGAGAATATAAATATGCGTTGTTATAAGCTGCTAACTTTGAAGGTGGTTTATTCTGCACCAACGGATAACTAATCTAGGTTCTCATTCTCAAAATACTGGGAAGCAATGGTTGAGCAGTTTTTAATTCGAGCATACTTTCACATTTATCCTATATGCCTTGCAAACAAGTTCTAATTCTGTTTCATTATCAAAGAATATTAGTGGCATGTATTGGTGGAGAAAATACCTGTATTTGAACCCAAAAAGTGCCACTTATTAGCTATGTAACCTTGCAAATCACTTAGCTTCTCTGAGCTCCTCCTTCCTCTTAGACAAAATGCAGACTGCTACAATGCCTTCCCTGTTTTCATGTTAATTGTAAGAATTAGATCCTGAAGACAGTTGATTGACCCTAATGCACTATTGAAATGCTGGTGAGAATTAATCATCTTTCAACAGTAATAATTTGATCAAGGTCACATAGCTACTGGGTAGAACAACAAGAACTTACACC
The DNA here is from genome assembly GCA_030015415.1 of Cynopterus sphinx. Lineage (NCBI taxonomy): Eukaryota > Metazoa > Chordata > Mammalia > Chiroptera > Pteropodidae > Cynopterus > Cynopterus sphinx. The sequence goes on along the minus strand of CM057385.1, from coordinate 104,946,072 downwards.
AAAGTCTCCTAAGGCTAAGACCAGGGCTTACATAACTCTGGGCAAGTCACATTTACTACATGAGCCTCAGTTTTCCTATAAGTAAAATAAATAGATTGGATCAGGTGATAGAGGGTCTCCTTCAGCTCTGAAAAGGCACTGATAAGAACCTAAGGAAAGAACTCTTGTCTAGGTGACCAGGTTCCCAGAAAGGCAGGGTGAAGGGTGCATCTGGCATCCCTGGCATTTCAGAGCCTATCCAGGCTGAGAGATCTGATGCTGGGGGAGGCTTTTGTTGTGCTCTGTTTAGGCGGCAGCCTTGGTGCCATGCAGAGGCTGTTGGGTGCCACTGCTGGGGAAGATGGGACTCGCTTCTTTGCTTGTGCTGCCAGCTCCCACAAGCCTCTGCAATAACATCCTATCATTTGTCACTTCAAACCCCATACACTTTGGATTTGTGCTGGTGCCAGGGGAATTCATAATGAATTCAGTTCCCCATTCATGCAGGAAAGAATGTAAGGCTCAGGGAAAAAAAAAAAAAAGGAAAGCATTGCCTTGGAGTTTCTGTAGAAGATGATGAACATCACATTTTGAATAGGGCTGAGAAAGTCATGAATAAGTTAGTGTTTGTTTGGAATGGTACAGCCTGAAAATAGCATTGTTGCTAGTGTTTGTATAGTATTTACATTTATTTTCTCATTTGAAACTTATTATCCTCTTTTTTTTTTTCTTTTTTTTTTTTTTTGCTGAGAAACTAAACCTCTCAAGGGGGTAGAGGATATGGGGTAATTTGTGGAAGAGCAACTCTTGAACTTTGGTCCATGTTTTCCAAATTGTGTTCATTTTCCATGGGACTACTGGGGCTTCTGTCCTAGTAAGGTTTCCTGTCTCTGACAGTGGTGATTTTGCTTCTAGTCTTGTCCTCCAAGAGTAAAGTAAGTGCTGGTTAAATAAGTGTTTCAGTGTATGTGACAGACAGAGTTGAACCTTGTGTACCACTAAATGTCTCTGTGAACGTGGAACACTGCCATTAGATTTTGCAAATGCATGGCTTTGTGGTTGGAGAACCAAGGGCCTCTTTGCAGGAGTCAGATGAGATAGGTTTGCTCTTTTTATGCTAATGGTGATGTGGCCATGTCAATCTCTGGCCTTGGAGGCAGGGCAGTGTGCAACAGGTGAAGAGGGAAAGCTGGATGGGGTGAAGGATGTGGAAGTCTGGGAATAGGTTCTAGTAGAAGAGATTGCCCGGGGCTGGATCACGGGACCAGGGAGGAGGCTGGCTGCAAGCAGACACTGCAGAGGTTTGAAGTCAGGCAGACCTGATCTGAATCCCAGTTGCATGTCTCCTGGCTATGTGAACTTTGACAAGTCACTTCACCTTCTTTGTACCCTTGTTTTCACAACTAAAAATTCGAGAGAATACTATTGTCTGTTCTTTGTATCTGTTTGTTTTGACTGTCCCATGAGATCTTATGCTGGGTAGAGCTTTAGAACAGGGGTTAGCAAACAGGGCTGTGGGCCAAATCCAATTGGCTACCTGGTTTTGTATAGCCCAGGAGCAAACATGGTTTCAAATTTTACATTTTTAACTGGTTGAAAAAAAATCAAAAGAAGAACAATAATTTGTGACATCTGAAAATTATATCAAATGAATTTAAATACTTATATGTAATTAATTGTGATTATAATAATATAATATAAAATATATGTAAGTATATTATAATATATTCTATTTAATTATGTATATATGTATACATAATATGTCATAGGTAATATATTCTATACAAATGTTATTGTATATACTATATATTACATATATAACACATTAATATAAGTTAATGTAGTATATAAATATAAGGTTAATTTTAGTATCCATAAAGAAAGCTTTATTGAGCCACAGTTATATTCATTCATTTACTATTATTATCTCCACTACGTTCATGCTACAAAAGCAGAGGTGAGTAGTTGTGACAGGGACCATACGACCTGTAAGCCTAAAATCTTTACTCTCTGGCTCTCTACAGAAAAAGGTGGCTGACCTAGCTTTTACAGGGCTCCAAGTGCTCGTATAAAACTGTAGGGTGAAAAGCTGTATTACTGTTTTCTACAGGTGAGAAAAGAGAGATCTTAAGAGAAAAAAAAAATGAGTCAATTAATGCCACACAGTTAAAAAAAAACAAAAACACCAGAGTTTGTACTGGAACCCAAATTTCTAACTGCAAGTGGCCTTCTCTTAATCCATGATTATAAATTTCTATCAAACTATATAGACTTCGGTAAAATGGTAGACAAACATGGTATTAAGAGGTATCGGGCTGATTAGCAAATGGGTTATAAAACCAGAACCATGGAGAACAGGTTATGTATGTAGGAATGCAAACTTGGGAAGCTGGACCATTTGAGCAGAATTCTGGTGCTGTCAAGATATACAAGAAGCAATATGATTAGTAACAAATATGAGAGAAACCTTCCAATCTCACCGGTGATTAAAAGACAAAAAAATTTTTAATGAGATACCACTAAATTAGCAAAAATCTTAAATCACCTTTGATTCATAATATAGGTGATGTTATGGCAAAACTAGAATGCCTTCATATTGATATGTAAATTAGTTAAAAATACTGGACTACCTTTAATTTGGCACTGTGTATTAAGAACATTTGAAATATTCTTATTCTTTGATTCCTTTATATCATTTCTTTAAAATCTGCCCTTGAAAATAATTCTACATCCAGAAAAATGATGTTCATGACAGTTTAGCATCAATTTGAAGGTAACTAGGCATTTAAAAATAGAGAGCTGGTTAAGTAAGATGCAGTATATCAATCTGATGGACTATTATGTGGCCACTAGACCACTGGAGACTAGACAGCAAGATAGAAGCAGTTTTTTTGTAGTCTGAAGTAACGTAAATAAATAATTGTAATTTTTCAATGATTTTTGCTATCCACAAGTTATCTGTATTAGAACAAAGAGAAACAAAAACAGATGGTTTCTTAAGATGATAGCACTCTAAATCTATTGTTGTTATTACATGGATGGGAGACTAAAAAGACTGCGACCTTGGCTCCTGGAGAGTAGGTCTGAGTTGGCTGAGTCACCATGTTGGCTTACATTTATACTGAGAACCTGTGCTTCCCCTTACCTTGGGTCAGGATAGCATCTAGAGCTGGGCCCAGGCTGAGCCTGCAGGCAGAGTTGAGGCATTTCAGCCAGGGCTAGACAGGTAAGGGAAGAGGGGGCCAGGAGGTGGGCAGGTCTCAGTCAGCAGATATTCATGGAGGCCTCTCAGCTGGCACGGTGGCTGTATTGCCTTGGAAAGAGGCTGGTCTCATTAACAAAGCTCTGTGACTGAGTGTGGAGGGCTCACGCAGGTGTGAGGAAACATGGACAAGAGGCACAGTCTAGCACCTGGTTATGGAGAGGGAATCAAAGCTAGTCTGATTCCAACCTATCTCCTTGGTACCCCGCAGAGTTGACCGTCTGCGGGGTACCAAGGAGATAGGTTGGAATCAGACTAGCTTTGTCTCTGAGGAGCCCCATAAGAGGACAATTATAGTAGATGGGATACTGCAGTGAAAAAGAACATGAAACACACCAAATTCGCCCAGGGGAAGAGAGCCCTCCAGCACAGTTTGAATACCTCTGCTGTTCTGAGATTCTCCAGTTGTTCTAATTGATGATTATTTCTGCAGTGATTGAACACTAATGTTTATTCTATGTTCACATCTAGCTTCACATTATTTATGGGTTTTAATCATGGCCTCATAGAACACTGCATATTTTAAGCCCTGTGAGGATATGTTCCACCTTTCTGGGGTAAAGACTCTCCAAAGCTTTTCTCTCATTTGGTTTCTTACACTAGACTGCACTTTCCCTTCATGAAAATCCTGTCTAAACATGGGTGACCCTCAGATTCAAATTTTCCCTGACCAGTAATGTATCTTCTTTTGTTATTGATCATTGATACCACCCTCCACAACCCCTCCTCCCATAAGTCCCACTCTGAACTCTCCCAGTGAGATGGGGCGGGGTCTCTGCCCTCTAGGTGGTATCAGAGCAGAGGGGATGAGACCTGTTAGCCAAGAACTCTGAACACCGGGGGAAGCAGAGGGCATGAGACTTAGAAGATGAGTAGGATTTAGGCAAGAAAATGAGGGACATACTTGGGGGAACTGTGAGTGGTTCAGTTTGGAATTCATCCAAGAGTTATGTTTGAATTATTTTCATTTTCTGGAGATGTGGAGCATGGTATAAGAAACAGGATTATCTTGGAGGATGTCCTAGAGAAAAGTAGATCATCTAGGGGGACTGTGAAGATTTTCCTCCTCAAGCCTATGAATGGTACAGTGGCCCCAGGAAGCCTTAGACTTGTTTAATGAGTTATTGGGAAGTATTAACAATCCCCAAAAAAGCAGCAGTAAAACCAGATGCTCCTTGAACAAGCTCCCTGCTTTCCTGCAATATAATCATAATAATAATGATTATTATCTACTGAATGCCTCTGTGAGGTATTATTGTCTCCAATTTTTAGAGGAGAACCCTGAGGCTCACAGACATTAAAAGACTTGCCCGGGATCACACAGCTAGTAAGCGTTGGCAGAACTCAAACCCAGGCCCATAATACCTCAAAACCTGTGCCATTTGAGCATTATTTTGTTACCTCCAGACATGCATGGAATGACAAGGTAGTGAAAATGGCTGGGATTAACCACTTACTAGATGCTTTCCTCCAGGAACTAAGAAGGAATAAGACATGACATAAGTGCACTCTAAGACAGCATCCATGAGACAAACCCATAGGAAGCTAAGAGCTTCAGCTACAGAAGACGAAGGACTCAGCTATACCATCTGTAAAACTGAATCTAGGGTCATTGGAACATGCCTCCTTGATGTAGGAATCAAGAGAAGAGATGAGAAAGTCCTGTGGGTGGAAAAATAATCCAGATGAAAGCAAGGATGTAATCATCAGTTTACTTCTGGACATAATCACTTTGTGATTATGGATTATTTCATGGTTATCTTGCTCCAACCCTGCTTAGTTGGGATGGTAAACTCCCTATTACACACTAGCAGAGATAGGCTCAGAGATGCTGTGTGATTTTCCTTAGGTCATACAGCTTGTTATTGGTGCCGTTTGCATTCATGTTTCCTAAAGGCATCCCTGTTTCCATTATATTTCTGCAGGGATCTGGTGATCAATGGGAGAAATAAAGATGATGCTTGTCAAGAGGGTTTGAGGAAAGTGAAAAGAACAAGATAAAACAAGCAAAAAAATAATAATAATCATTAAAGCCAAACCCCAGATACAGCAAGGAAACAGCAGGGCCAAAGGAGCTCCTTCTGAGGACAGGCTGCCAGAATGGGCTCGGACGTATCAGCTGAATTAAAAGTCCATAGAGAAAATGAGCTGGGTGGGAGATCCGTGGAGAAATGCATGGAGGACACATCTAGAAAACTGGTTAGCAAGTCGATTCAGTAGGACCCACTTTGGGGACACTAAGCAGAGAAGCTAAAAGGAGAGGCTGTCTAGAGAACAGGGGCTGTCTTACTCATTTGTGAGGCAAGTGGGAGTTCAGCACTAGTTATGAAAGAAGTTATGCCAAAGTATGGGTGAAGCTCAACTGCGTAATAAAAATTATATAGAAACAGAAAGAGGGAATGTGTTTTTAGATACGGCCTGACAGTATCCAAACTGGATGCACACTTATTATCATAATTAAGGCTGACTTTTTTTAAGGGCACTATTAGGAATGAAGAAATTGAAGTTGGGGGTCACTGGAGCCAGATGACCATCTTTGAGATGCTGTGGGAACCATTAAATCAGATATCGCCTTGAGTCTCATTTCACTTCTTGGTTGGAACGCTAAGGCTACTGACCAGACTTCCAGGTCTGGCTATTTCTGGATATCAACCGAGTGTTGGGCCCTTGGCTATGCTTTTAGTTGGAGAAATAAGCTGCCACAGTAATATTCATGAATCCTGGTCTAAAGATGAGAGTTGGTTAATCAGAGAAAACAACTCTAGAGACAATAGGACAAAATATTTAGCAGGTGTATGTCAGTGTGCTGTGGGGCAGAGAGCATGGAACAGAGTCTGCGTTCCAACCCCTGAACCTCAGATTGTTAGCTGTGGAGAGGGGCAGGTCACTCAACCTCTGTGAGGCTCACATTTTTCACTCACACCCTAGGGAGTGGGAGAATTCATGGAGCTAATGGAAGTGATAATCAATGAGCTGCAAAAGACCCCGAATAACTAAAGCTATTCTGAATAAGAATAAAGCCGCTGGCATCACACTATTGTCCCACCTTGGGGGAGGGTTGGCAGATGTAGAGTGAAACTGCTCTTCTTACACTCTTCAATGCATCTATTCTGGGATATTTCGCTTCACCTGGAACCTCTCAGCTATACTCCTGGACTCCCATAAGGTACTCTCATCCATGAGTTGAATGTTAAAAAGGTTTCTGTGTGTTATGAGGGTTAGAACCTCATATTCTGCCACCTTGCTGGCATACGATGATTATATTTTAAAGAAAATAAAAGAAAAATTGCCCAAAGCCAGGCTGAGCTCTGGAAGCTTCCAGAAGGCTCTAAATCTAAGTGGATCACATTGAACTTGATAGGGGAGGCCAAGGGGACTGGAACAGTCTAGAGAGGTAAAAGGAAGATATTTGGCAGGGTAAGGAGGCAAGCCAGCTACCAAGTGGACTCATAGCCTGATTCATGTCATTCAAGTGGGCTTTTCCTGGGTTGGCAGGGGGAAAGTATACTCAGTGCCCCAAGAGGGCACAGGTAGACCCATGTGGAGAAGCTGGGGAGGATAGAGTCCAGCTCGGTATGAGGAGACCCTTTCCAGTGGGGTTTTCCAAACACTGGAAGGCTACTCAGAGAAGTCAAGCCAGCCACAGAGCTGGTGATGCACAGGCACAAGAGACCTGCCTCTCCAGGCTCTTTAGGGTACAGAAGTCAACCCCAGGCCTAATCCCCCTGAAATGCCCCTGTGATTTGAATCAGCTAATATCCTCTTGCAAACTTGCATGTCCTTTTTCCTTTTTCAGGTAGGTTCATAAATTCATGAAGTTTTATCCTTTCTATGGCAGCAGATGATATTAGAAAGATAATTAGCTCCAGAGCTAATTTTCATGTCAAAGTGAAATTATAGGTTTCATGGTATAGAACAAAATTTTCTTTCGATCCCTCCTCATCCTCCACTCCCCCACCCACTCCAGTACCTTCTTCCTGCATATGTGTACATTCCCCTCTTCTGTCTGGTCACAAATGTCAGCAGAGAGGGGTGGCCACTCAAAAGTCCCTTTCTCTTCCGTGTCAGGCATATTTGCATTTGCAAACAGCTTTAATTGAGTAGAGTTATCATTGCTCTTTTTCTTGCTCCTGTTTTTAAATGCAAATGTTAATGTTTGGTTAGCATGAGTTCAGAATTAAGCCCCTGCTACCTGTGGCTGCCTCCTTCCCTGGGTTCTAAATAAGCACTGGAAGAGTATTGCAACCTGCTGAGAGCTTGCAAGTCCTGGAAGGCTGGAGTCCGGCTAATTGCCAATCATGCTGAGAGGGCTGTGCAGAGCCTTGTCTCACTTACCAGCTCTCATGGAGTCCTGCTTCCTACCAGCATCGATGGAGAGAAAATTAGTGTGCTGGGAACAAAAAGGGAGGTGGGGAAAATGTTGCTCTTTGGAATCAGGTTCTGGACTCTCTTTTGTCATCAAAACTTTGTGGAATTGAGAAGGCCTAAGGAGATCATCAGTTTCGAGTCTCAAAAGCTGTACTCTCTTAGTCCATGCTCTTAATGGTTTGTTATCGGACCTTTGCTTGAATGCTCCCACTGGTGGAGGACTCCTTCCTATACAAGGCAGCCTCTTCCACTGACATCTAACTCTGTTAGAAAAGATGTACTTAACATTGAGCCAAAATTAACTTATCTTCAGCCACTGGTTTCAGTGTTCGCATAGAATATGGTTGATGTCAGTTCCAAATGACAACCTTTCAGATATTTGGAGATGGCTCTTACAGAGCCTCAAACACCTTCTCCCCAACCAGGTAAAATTCCCAGTTTCTTCATATCTATTGTATATCCAACCCTTTATCCATCCTGCTCATCTTCCCTTATGGTCTCAGTTTATCTGTCTTCCTGAAGGGATATGTAATAGGGAGTATGATAATCTAGCTGTGGACTGACCGGCACACGTTAGAATGGGGTACCCATTTCCCCCTCATTCCTTTGAACTCTCATTTACCAAGGCTGCCCAAGATGCTGTAGACTTGCTAAGCAGCTATATCATACTGTCTACCCTTGCCACACCCACAGCCAATTCCAGTTCCAAGCTCTTTCTCATAAACATGTCTTTTAGCTGAGTAGATAACATGTGATTCAACCCTTAGCTAAAGACCGCTAAGCTCCTCCTTTTGTAATAAAGAAAGCATATTCTTCTAAGGGGTCAGAGTGAGTTCTAATTCAATGAGAGAATCTTACAGGGCATTATAAATATTATCACAGAGGATATGTTTATAGTGTGTCCAGTTGTCTCTTTCAGACATCAGGGACCTGAATACTCAGACAGACGTCTTAGCCAGTTCAGTGTTCAGGAACCTGGGTGCTTCTCTTGCCTTAGACCTCTAGTGCATAATTTAATAGATCAGAGAAGTCAAATGTGAAATCTGTAGATAATCCTAAGAAGTTATCAATTCTAAGAAAAGGAGAATCTGGAAATGAGCTACTACTAGGTAGAAACGTGTGGGGAAAGGGTTGTTGTGACTTGAGGTCCGTGGTTGTTAAAGGTTGACTTAGACTGTGGTTGGGAAGAGAGAAGTGAAGAATGTATGGCAAGAGAGGAAAGAAGCCATGGCCTATAGCAAAATTTCCTACTTCTTTTTAGGTTCAGTGCCACCCCATCTTTATCACTGTACCAACCCACATCACATGAGAAGTGATATCTGTAGGAGAGACAGGAGGAGCAACTTGTCACCATGACCTATGCCCTCAATTCAAAGGTGTCTTCTAAGATCTTACCTAATAATATTTTTTTCTTCTGGGCGCTGAACATATTGCATTTTAAAAGAGCCTCAGAAAACTCCCCATGTGGATCTGGCCCTTCTGACATCCTGGAACCAAGGATACATCTCTTAGATTCATATATGAGCTCCCTTATGTCTAAAATCAAGAGAAAAGATCAACACTCACATTATGTAAATTCTACATATCAAATAGTGGATAGCTGAATGATTCATGATTTATTTATATCACCAGGCCCAATTTACACACACACACACAGCTGCAGAATATTCTAAGGTTTTCCCAAGTAGCCTTAGCCATAGATTAAAAATAAATAAATAAATAATTTTTTAAAAAGGTGGAAGCTCGTGTGCTGACAGTGTTGTGAACAAAGGGAGCTAAACACTGAATCTTTACATAGGATGCCCTGTATTATTTGTATCACTTCCATTTGCATATTCCCTTTTATCGTCACCATTTAAACATTCCTACTGCTAAAATGAAATGGCCCCTCCAGGACATATTGACTTTCTAATAAGAAAGGGGTCATTTGATTTTAATCACGTTTTTGGATTCACGTTATAGACACCTGACCCTGGTATCCTTGAATGACTCCATTTGAAATTATAAAATTTGAACTTCTGGAGACTGCTGTTTCATATAGGCAAGAGCATTTTGTGCTAGGGTGAATAGCAGTGTTGTGGATAGGTCAGACATGGATGGAAAAGAAACAAAAATAATGACCTCTGTAAGTGGAGAAGATAAAAGGTAATATTCACAAAAGTACAAAGTTTCTTTTTGTACTTTAAACTGCCCGCAAACTCTTTTTGGGTATACTACTAAATTAAATCCTTACAACAACATACAACAATCATTTTGCAGCTAAAAAAAAAAAAAAAGCAACACTATTTTTGGAGGACATAAAATGACTCATTTAATTAGCAATGGATGAAATTGGACATCCACTCAGGACTCCTCACCAGTTCCAAACTATTTTTTTCTACTTTTTCTCAAGCTGAAGGCCTAGAAGGACGACTTGGTTCAACAGACCTATGGATGAAAGTTGGAAGCTCTGGGTTAGATGGGAAAGGAATCTTGGCTCTAATCCCAGAGTAAAGTTGCCCTCAAGGGTTGAGTCGTGGAAGGTCTTATTGATGCAACCAGAATTTCATGAGTGCTTAGTGAGTGCAAGTCACTGAAGAAAAGGAGATAAATCAGACATGGCCCTTGTCTTCAGGAAAGCCACAATCTAGGGAAACGTAACAGATCCACATGAAAAATTTTATCACAATACAAAGTATATGTGGGAAGTGTGAAAGAAGTGGTACATGTATATAGACCATGAACTAGAAATTCTAATATGGGTAAGACCAAAGAGAGCCAGGAAGATCAAGAAGGCTTTCTAAAAGAGGTAGAACAATTGGATATGGGATTTGGGAAAGATAATTCAAGGGACAGAAGAAGCTGTGAGGAAAGATGCCAAGTTAAGCATGCTCAAATGATTATGCTGAGGAAGCAGTCTAATCTCTCAGAGCATGGCATAAGAGGGAGAGCTGGAAAGACAAGCATACAGTTCCCCCTTGAATATGTTTGGTTTTAACGTCTTTTAAAAACTGACTTGCCCCTCTGTGTCCTCTACATGTCTGCATAACCAAGGAGTAAAGAACTAAGTGGAAAGAAGAATTCATATCTATTTTTTAATTACCACAAAATGGCCTTCGCAATCCTGTCAAGAAAAAGGAATACATTTGGCAGCCTCACCTTCTATTCTATTCTATTCTATTCTATTCTATTCTATTCTATTCTATTCTATTCTATTCTATTAATTTGATGGGCCCTGCCAGAGTTCTCTTCCTAGAAAAGCTACAGACAAATGGCCTTGTCTCAGGATGCTATTATATGATGGCCTCTGCAGTGGGCCACTAGGACTGATTTCATTATTTATGTCCAGTGCACTGGCCAACACACCAAACTGAGCTGTGCACACAGTAGAACGCATTGTTTATGGACTGGCAGTTCATCATGACTGAAAATGAGAACAATTGAAACTTTAAAATATCAATCAAAGATATTTCCTAAAGAATAAAACCAAGCCTGATATATTCAGAGCCACAGGCTAATCAGTTCAAGCTAATAAATGAATTTAGTAAAGTTACAGGATGCAAAATCAACAAACAACAACCAGTTTAATATTTATATACTAACAATAAATTATCTACAGAGAAAATTAGGGATAAAAACTATTTTACTATAGCAGCAAAGAGAATAAAATACTTAGGAATAAGCTTAACTAAGGAAATGAAAAGCTTATACAGTGAAAACTATAAAACATTTATGAAAGATATTAAAGAAGACACACAAAAAATGGAAAGATATCCAGTATTCATGGTTTGAATGACTTAATATTGTTAAAATGTTCATACTACCAAAGTGATTTACAGATTTAATGTGATTCCTATCAAAATTCCAATGACAGTTTTTTCAGAAATAAAAAAAAAATACTGAAATTCATATGGAACCACGAAAGACCCCAAATAGTCAAAGCCATCCTGTAAAAGAAGAACAAAGCTAAAGGCATGACACTTCTTGATTTCAAAATGTATTACAAAGCTACAGTAATTAAAACAGTAAGGTATCGGCACAAAAACCAGACGTATAGACCAATGAAATAGAATAGAGAACCCAGAAACAAATCCATGCATAAATAGTAAACTGATCTTTGACAAGGGTTCTAAGAAAAGAGTTCTGTGAAAAGAATAATCTCTTCAATAGATAGTGTTAGGAAAACTGGATATCTGCATGCAAAGAATGAAATTCTTACACCATATTCAAAATCAACTCAAAATGGATTAACATTTTAAATATACAACCTGAATCTATAAAACTCCTAAAAGAAAATATAGGGGAAAACTTCATGATAATGGTTTAGACAATGATTTCTTGAATGTGACACCAAAAGCACAAGCAACAAAAGCAAAAATAAACTAGTGGGATTCTGTCAAACTAAAAAGCTTCTGCACAACAAAGAAAACAATCAACAGAGTGAAAAGATAACCAATGGAATGGGAGAAAATATTTTCAAAACACATATCTGAAAAGGGGTTACTATCTAGAATATAAAAGGAACTCTTGCAACTCAGCCAAAAAAGAAAAATGGATTAATAAATGGGCAGAGGGTTTGAATAAACATTTCTCTAAAGAAGACATACAAATGGCCAACAGGTATATAAAAAGATGCTCAACATCGCCAGTCATCAGGGAAATGCAAGTCAAAACCACAGTGAGCTATCACCTCACACCTGTTAGAATGGCTATTATAAAAAAAAAAATTAAAGAAAAGAAAGGAATGGTGCAGCCGCTATGAAAAATAACACAAAGTTTCTTCAAAAAACTAAAAATATAACTGTCATATGAGCCAGGAATCCCTCCCTCTTCAGGATATGTAACAAAAACAGCTGAAACCAGGACCTTGAAGATATATTATCATACCCATGTTCGTTGCAGCATTATTCACAATAATCTAGATATGGAAACAACCTAAATGTCTTTCACAAATGGATAAAGAAAATGTGGTTGATAGATGCTTCTAGACTTAAGATGGGGTTATGTTCCAATAAACCTTTTGTAAATTGAAAATATTATAAGTTGAAAATGCATTTAACATGCCTAATCTACTGAGTATCATAGCTTAGTCTTGCCTGTCTTAGACATGCCCAGAGCAGTTACATTAGCCTTCAGTTGGGCAAAATCATCTAACACAAAGCCTATTTTATAATAAAATGTTGAATATCTCATGTACTTTATGATATGTATTGCTTTCTCACCGGTTGAAAAATTGTGAGCTAAACTATCGTAAGTTGGGGACTGCTTGGATACATGCAAGAAGATACTATTCAGCCTTAAAGAAGAAAATCTTGCCATTTCCCTCAGCATGGATGGGCCTGGAGAACATTATGCTAAATGTGATTAGCCAGTAACTGAAGGACAAATACTACATGATTCCACTTACATGAGGTATCTAAAGTAGTCAAACTCATAGAAACAAAGAGAAAAATGGTGGTTGCCAGAGGCTACAGGGGAGGGAGAAGTAGAAACTTGCTGTTCAGTGGAGTGTGTAGAGTACTAGAGCTCTGTTGTATGACACTGCATCTATATTTAACAATTCTCCAATGTGCCATAAAAATTTGTTAAGAGGATAGATCTTGTGTTAAGTGTTCTTAAAACAGCAACAACAACAATAATAATAGTGATAATAATAATGATAACACCATAAATATGCAGGCTCCATTGTCTCTCTGGACCTTGGTTTTCCCATCTGTAAAATGACCAGGCTGCACTTGGTGACTGCTAACTCCAAAGTTAACCTAAAAGTGTTCATCCTAGTTGGCTCCTTGGTGTTTTGAAAGAGCAGTAGCTCAAAAACAATACAATAGTCAATTCTTAAGTGAAACTTCTGAAGATCTTAATATGAATTAAAAGGAACAAAATTTTCTTGCTTTGTTTTTAATGTTATTCAACCTATATTTAGGCCCCCAAACATAATTCATAAGGCATTATGCTAGGCATTAAAGAAACCAGATGCACAGGTACAGTCCTAGCCATAATGAATCTCATAGCCTAGATGTGAAAATAGATAAGTAGTCAAACATTTAAAATTGAATGTGGTACATTCTTTGGGAAGGGAAACTGCACGGTGGAAGCAGAAAGGCTTCTCAGTGGTTACAAAGTCTTCAGCTGAAACAAGTATGACTTAGCACATGGCTACTCAGATAAGCACTACATTTCATAGCTACTCTTGAAGCCAAGTGAGGGCAAGTAACTAAATTACGGCCAGTAGGATGTGGTTGGATGTAATATATTAGCTCTTCTGGGTTCTTCCCTTGTCTCTTTAGCCCTTCACTGTTCAGTGGAAAGAAAAGTGGTGGTGGAAGCAGAAACAATCACCTTTGACCACTTTAGATGGAAGCTGTGTAGTGAGGATATTGGAGGAACAAGATAGAAGGAATCGGGTTCCTCTATCAGTCCTGTCCTGCTGGTACTTGGATTTCTATGAGAGAGAAGAAAAAAAAATCCACCCTGTTTTACAGCAACTTTGATATTTGTGTTTTTGTTATAGCAGCTGGAACCTCAATTCTACTAATACAGTTGGCAGTAGATGAGGTCTCAAGAAGTAGGCAAGGAGGGAAGGGTCAGACACAAAGGAACTTGTGAGACGTTCTCAGATGTTTCCTGAAGGCATTAGTGAACCATCAAAGAGTTGTAGACAGGAGAGTGATATGACACAGTTTGCACTTTGGGACAATTACTCTGGCTGCTGCATAAGGAATAAATTAAAGCAGGCAAAAATAGAGACAGGGAGATCTGTAGAAGGCTGTTGCCATCTTCTAGGCAAATGAAGTCAGTAGAGCAACCAAGGTATTTGATGGTTACTGAAGGTACCTAGGAAGAACCAACATGTTTAGGATCACTGAATGTGGCAGTAAGAAAGAGGAAATCAAACATCCGTGGTTCTAGCTTCAATTCTCTAATAGGAGTCACAAGAGGAAGGTGATGATTTAGAGATGGGTTGACCTCGGGGATGGATAAGTTCAGCTTCTGACATGTTGAGTTTGAATGCCTGTGGGACCTTCAGAAGGAGGTGTCCAAAAGAAGATTGCCTTTATAGACCTAGAATTCTTTTGAGATATGTGGGCTAGAGCTACAGTTTTGGGAATCATCAGGATAGAAATGATAACCAAAGTTGTAAAAGCAAATAAAACCACCAGAAAATAAGGGGCCTTTTGAGCAAAGCCAATATCTAAGGGGAGGACAAAGAGGAACTTGCATTAGAACCTGCACAAGGAACCCACAGAGAGTCAGAGAAGTGTGTTTCCCCAAGACCAAGGGCAGGTGGTAGTGTAGATGACAGAGGCCAGACATGCCAAATGTTGCAGAGAGGCCAATAAAACTAGGAGCACAAAGCATGGTGTTCTGTGAGCTCAGCATTTACTCAATACATGTTGGAGTGAATTGCTAATTGGTAAACCACTAAATTGCTGCTGTTGTTTTTAACTTAATTATTTGCCCTGTTTGGGTTTTCATTAGAAACAGCGCATCTAAATTGTGTTTAGTGAGGCGGAGTGGTAAACCCTGCTTAATTTTAACTTGTGTTTCTTGGGTTAAATAATGGACTTAAATAAATTAATTTATATGTATACTTGAGTGACTATAAAGATACCCTTTATCCACTAAGGAAAATTTGAAAAATATAGATAAGAATAAAAAAGGAAAATCAAAATCACACCAGGCAAGGCAGACAGGCTATTGGCTTTGGTCATGGCCACGCTACGTAGGAGCCACTCCCAGGGAGCAGTACTTGGTAGAGGGTGACTCAGGTGTGGAAGCCACATGGCAGCTTAAAACAGCTGCTTTTTTTCCTTCTGTGGGTCAAGGATGCTTCTGAGAATCTGATAAAAGCTTTGAACATTCTCTCCCATGAAAATATCTGAAGCCTCTGTGCATACAATTTTGTGTTCAATTTTTGGACCCTGTGATGTCTGAGGACTTCCAAGCTCAGCAGGCGTTATTTCTACTCAGAGCCACACCCCTCTTCTCCCTAGCTCATGAATGTTCTTGACAGAAATTATACTCAAGGACCTCAAGTTGTCTGGGCCTGGGCCTTTGCCTCCATTTGTAGAGCAGCCATGGAGACTCTGGACTCACTTAGGTCTCTGACTTCCACCTATAATCAACCACCACTGGTCTCTTGGTACTCTTCTCCAGGCCCAAGGGACAGCTCAAGGGGGTTGACTTCATCAGTTGCCTGGGACTCTCAGCAGCTTCTTAGAAGGGAGAAAGCACTGGACCTGAGGGAGAAGATCTGGGTTTAAATTTCATTTCTGCTTCTCATTCACCACATGACCTAGAGTAAGTCACTCCACAATTCTGAGTCTCCATTACTTTCTTTGTCAAATAGGAATAATAACTCTTACCTTGTCTGTATCACAGAGTATAAATCCAATGATTTAAAAGATGTAAGGGTGCTTCGTAAAGTGAAAGTGTTACACTGATATGAGTGATTACTAATAATCATTAAAGCAACTAATATTCATTGAGAATGAACTATGCGTTACCCGTTGCATCAAGTACTTTGTCCTCATCTCATTTCATTCTCACAACTCTGTGAGGTCATTACTTGTTTTATCTTATGAAACGAGTGAGGCTCAGAGTGGTTAAGTAACTTGCTCAAGGCTACACGGCTGGTAAGTGATGGAGCTGGGATTCACAAAGAATAAAGAAATTGCTGCACTGGAGTGCTCTGGTTTCATGGGACACGCAGATACAGGGTGCAGAGAGAAAGCTCATTCTTGTCGAGGGCCTATCAGCCTGTCAGGTACTTTATCCGGTTACCTCAGAAGAATGCTGAGAAGTAGGTTGCATGTGTTACACCCACAGAGGACCTGAAACAATGGTGACTTGCACACAATGTACTTCCAGTAAATCTTAGCATATTAGCTATTAGAATCATTATTGTAATATCCACTATATGAACCAAGGATCAGAGAGCTTAAATGATCTGGCCAGAAATATACAGTCAGTAAACTGCAGAGCTGAGCTTGGTATTGGAGTGTTTGGGGAAAGTTCAGGTATTTTCTACGGCCATACACTACCTCCTGTACAAGGAATGCTGGTGTGTTTCTTTCCTGGGCCTACACCTTTCCACAATACTCCACGGCCCTGCAGTTTCAAAGTTTGTGGCCCACCAGACCTCTGGCTTTTAGTACTGCCTGCTACTCCTTTGGAATCGCTATGCTGAATTGCCAGATTTGAGAATTGGTACCATCCTGATTAGACATTTATTGGCCAGATCCTTGTCTGTCAATGTGCCAGTTGATAGGCTGACAGGCACAGGCCTCCAGCCCTGGGGACTGTCTGGTTTGAGCAGTGAGCCATCCTGTTAGCGGCTGGCTGGCCCCACAGCCAAGCCCGGAAGGCTGGAGGGGAGGGTTGGGGGGATCGCCAGATGACAGATAGGAGACAGTGAGTCTGCATGGGGAGTAGAGAACCTTTCTCTAGAGCTCTGGTTTTATTTATGCATCATTTATACCCCAACAACTTCCCAAAATAATTTGACGTAGCTAATGGATTAGGTTTATCTAATGTTTCAGTTTACAAAGCCCAGCTATTTAGTGATAGGGTTTGAATCATGGAAACATCTCTGGAGGTGGGGATATAACTTCCATTTTACAGATGAAGAACACTGAGATAGAATATGTGCTGCCGAAGTGAGCACAGAAGAACACTGAGATAGAAGTAGGGAAAAATAATCTACCCAAGACTGCACAAGCACATAATAGTCAGGGCCGAGAGTCAAATCCAGGGCTTCAGATTCTAAAGTTGCTGTATTTTCACCAAATATGCTGCTTCCTAGTGAAGTATACATTGCAGGTAGGGGAGGAGCCAGGGTGAGGGGAGGGTTCTTAAGAGAAGGGAAAATAGCTGGGCCAAGCCTGGGGCCAGTATGGGGGTGGGACATCTGGGCTAAGGAATGTCCTCCTGGGATGCTGGGCCCTCATGGACTGCCCGTGGGCCTCTGCAGACCTTTCCTTGGGGGTAAAAAAATTCCTTGTCAGTTGGCCTGGGAAATCTAGCCTGTCTAGGAAACAGCTTCCCCAAGGCCTAGTTGAACAGGGAGCCATCCAGGAATCCCTGGGGCTACTCACCTGAGTCCTCTCTAGCTCAGCCTGAAGTTCTAGCTCAGCATGAGGTACCTTGTGCTCTGCTCCTGCCCGGGCTTGTTTATTGACCAAGACATTTTACCTAAACTGCAGATGGGAAGGGAGCCTTAGATATCACGACTTCTAATTCTCAATCTTTGACCAATAGGGAAACTGAGGATTAGAGAGATGACAGCACATGTTTCCTACACTGCTCTTCTAGTAAGGTATTGTGTTCATGAGTGGTATTGCCACGGCTCTGAGGCCCTGTTTCTAAGCCCATGCCCTTGGCCTTGTCATTTACTCACGTTCTCGTAGCGTTCTAATGGTATGACTGCATCCCAAGCTCCAGCCAGACCCTTGACTTGCTTTGACTCGGGCAAGTGTGACAAGGCTGGCAGCTCTTCTGGTAGACCCAGTCTGCTGAAGTCTCATCAGGGCAAGGGCTCATCCCAACCATTGCCAAAATCCCAGCCCCAAACAGCTAGATGTCTTTGACCTATCCCATTACCAGAGCCAGGGAATGAGATCAGCTTTGATGAATGCAGAATACAGGGATGGGAAATCCCTCCCAATCCCTTCAGCTCTCTTAGTATTTGAAGAAGGCGCATGGTTGTTACTGCAGCAAGATTCTTGCAGCAATGTATCACAGTCCTTTCAAAGAGTCTGTGTGGCCTGCCAGATATTTGTCTCTTTGCTTTCAAATATAGCCAGTTACCCTTCAGCTCCAGCTGAAGTCAAATGCACTTTGGTCCTCTTATCTTAAATATAAGGGTCTGCAGGGAAGAATTAGGGATCACATAATGCACAAAGGTGTCACAAGCCTATTTACACCTGTACCCGAAAACTAAAAGAATATGAGCTAAAGTGATATATTGGAAATGTATCTTGGAAAACATTCTATAAAATGGATCACTTATGATTACTTTTTCTTAATATACAAAATTGCTCCCAAGTAGTAAAAAAAATGCTGGCAAAAGGAAAACTAATTATATTGTTAAGGAATATTTTTTTAAATGCCTCCTTTAAACACATAATTAGTGATTTAGTTTGCCTAATCAGAAAAAAATTCAGTCATCTAAAATTGTTTAAAATCTACAAATAGTTATTGATTGTGCTGGATTATGTACTCAAACTGTGCTGAGTTCCAGGGATTCAGAGTGAACAAAATGACCCAGTATTCATCCTTCAGGAGCTCAGTTTAAGGGGCTGAATGATGCACAGATACATAAACTCAGCCCAGCACCATGAGGATGGCAATAGTAATAAGCATATTTTCTGTCAGGACTCAGGGAAGTCTTTCCCAAGAAGCTGATGGCTGAACTAGGGCTTGAAGAATGAAGGGTTTTCAAGGTTGGTGTAGAGAGATGGTTGGGTGAAGGCTTTATCAGTCCAGAGTTTTCACAGAGGCACAAGAGCAAGAAACAACCTGGTTTATTTAAGACTAGGAATGAAAAATGAAAGATCAGTGACTGGAGATGAAATTGGTAGGCAGGCAGGGCCCAGATGATGATATGATGAGTATGACTCCAACTCTAAAGATACCAGTGGAATTCTATCTTTTCCATTGTAAGCTCTCAAATTGCGGAACTAGCATTTATTTTTATATGTTATATTATTATTACTGTTATTATTACCATAGAAATTAGGATCTTAAAATGACAAGGCAAGGTTTGGGATTTGTTTTTAAATTTACAGATAGTAAAATTCTTCATGATTTCATGGTATGTAGTGTTCTGGGTTTCGAAATACATGAAGTCATGTGTTCACCACAATCATGATACAAAAAGTCATAGCTTCCAAAAATATTCACTCATGCTGCCCCTTTGTAGTCACTTCTTACTCCCACCCCCAACCCTGGGTTCTTTAGCTCTACAGTTTTACCTTTTCCAGAATTTTATATACATAAATGGAATCAGACAATGTATAGACAGGCAATTTGTTAATATAGAAAAGAGATGATCCCATTCACACCTTTTCGAGTTCAGAGGTTGGAATACTTTCATAAAGTGGGAAGGAAAAGAAACTTAGTGATGGGTGAAAAGTTGGTGAATATTGAAAGTAGGACTTTTCAGTCCTCTTCCAAATTATTGATAAATAATTTGAGCAAGAAAGAGCCCAAATCTGGACCCTTTTACAGACCTTTGGGTGCCTCTGTCTAGGTTGCCATATATGTCCACTGTGCTTTATGAACATATTTGTTAAATCTGTAGCCATGTTCCCCCTAAGCCCCCTGTCTACTCTTCTCTATACAGTTCCATGAATATATTGCAGAGATTTGGGCAAATGTCCTCCTAGGCAAAAGTTCATTGGCACCCATTAAGGAAATTCCTTGATCTGTACTTTTACCAAAAGGAGAATTAAGATGGTTTGGTTGGACACACTGGGGCATCTGTGCTAACTCTTTGTTATCATAGGTTTCTGGGCTATGATCAGAGAAAGGAAGTTTCAAGTTCTAGCCCTAGGCATTGTAATGAGGTTCAACAAGTAGCCAAAGGCTAATGGCTGATGTAGAACGAATGTGGGGTCTGTGACTCAAGGAGGCCAACTAGTCACATGATTGAGGAACAAAACCTGGTGTCAGCCTTCAGCATTACCAAAGCTGATGAGGAGGATGGGTAAGATAAATTTATCCAAAGGCTGAAGTCTTCTGGAAGGAAGAAAAGGGATTTATTTGGTGAAGCCCTCTTGGATATTTTTCTTATATTTATTACTTTTTATGTTGTGGAAGATTTATTAATATATTTTATAATCAAAAATCAATTCTGGGTAATTTTTGTGTTTTCTTAAACATATTAGATTTTCATGGTTTGAAAATATATATTAGAAATAATATATTCTCATGGTAAATCCTTTATATCAGAGGGATGAAAGGCGACATATAAAAGCCTCTCATTCTCCTCTTCCTATTAGCATTTTCACAGCAATTAATTTTTTTTTGCATAACCTTCTAGAAATTTTTTGCGCATTTACAAAAACCTACATTTTCTGTTTGATCAAATGGGATCATATTATATAGTACTGTAACTTACTTTTTACTACTTAAGATCTTAATGTATGCTGGACACCATTCTGTGTTAGAACATGTAGCTTAACCCCCTGTTTTTAAACAGCTGCATCATATTCCATAATATAGATGCACTGTAATTTATTCTAACCAATTTCCTACGGAAGGAGATTGAGATGATTTCCATTTCTTTTTATTACAAATAATGCTGCAATGAGCATCCGTGTACTTATGTCTCCATATAATCTTTCCAGTATGCTGCCAAGTATCAGCATGAAGAAAAACAGTTTATTGAATTTAACTTCTATCTATGTTCAAATGCTCTTGTCTTTTATTTCTATGATGTGCCTCTTATAGGGTCCAAAGGCCATTTGAAATTAATCTTTTAATAAATCCAACCTTTTTGTGTGTCTCGTTTTAGCATTTTCTCTCAATTTTCAATACCTCATGAAGCTATGCAGGTTTCCCTTGGAGCCTTCATGTTTTTCTTCATCACTGGTCTTGGTCTTTTTTAAATGCAAATATTTACGATTTTCTCATATATTTTTCAATGTATAGAGTCTAAAATAGAGAACTCTGTTTATGTGATGCCCTATCTGATCCCTCTCTGGCTAGAGGATCCTGAGTGGGCTTTGAACCTGGTTGGGAAGTGAGATTTTAGATCTCAGAAGAATAAAAGAGAAATAATTTTTACATTTCTAACAGGAGCATTATGGAGTTTCAACTTCCCATCAGCTGGGGGAGGAGAGTGAGGCTGGGAAGTCTGCCACAATATTTGGCATGGCTGGGCTTCCAGATTGTATCTATTTTTGTAGCTGCGCAAGTTGGGAGGAGATTAGAAGGATAGTCAAATTTCCTGCTCCAGGTTGTAAATTGATCAAGAGGTAGCAGGAGCACTAGATGGGGAGTCAAAAGACCTGGTTCTTGGTACCGGATTTCCCAGATATCAATAATAGGACCTTTCCTTCTCCAAAGAGCAAAGGAGATTGGATTAATTGGCTCAAATGTCTCTCTATCTCTAATATTTTATTGTTCTGAACTTCTAGGAATGTTTATCCCATTTTAAAAAGCTTTGTAAACTGTAAGAAATCTTACCCATTTATCAAAAATATTGATTAGGAGTATCTTTGTTAATAAATAAATGTGGAGGTGAATTGGGAGTCGAATCTTCATCCCTGTGTCCTCTGTTGCAAAGTTGTGCTTCAGCAATAAAGACTGGGCTGAAGTGACATGCAAACTTACAGAAGAAGGTCCTGGGGCCATATAGGTGCTTCCAGACAAAACTATATAGATGCCTCAGAAGCAGAGAAGCCTGTACCAGTATCAAAGAGAACCCTTGAAGTGGATTGGTCTATGCCAAGCTGTACAGGCAATCAGTTCCACCTCTCTGAGGGATCTGTTGGAGCAGATAATTAGAGAAGGCTCAATATAGAGTGCCTTCTTCAGAGATTGTTCTAAGAAAACCTTGTATTCCCTTCAGATTCTTTGATCTCTTAGGAAATTTCCAGGTTCAGCCTACCTAGCAAATTTTATCATCGTTTTTTGGTTTGTTTTGTTTTCATTTCATTGTGTGTGTGTGTGTGTGTGTGTGTGTGTGTTTTGGGGGGGGTGGGGGGGTCAGGGAGGTCTATAAGAACTCATACACCATTACTTTTAACAGCAATTAAAAAATTCACTGAATATGAAAAAGAAAATGATTTCTGTTGACATAACACATTATTTTCTAGGGGGAAAACTGGTATAGGAAAAGAAAGGACCAAACTCCAATCAGCAAAAGAAAATCAACAATAATATTTTATAATTACGATTTATTGAGATCCTCTATCATGTTAGCTCCAGAGGGTCAAGGGCTTTGCCAGTTTTATACGCTGTATCTCCAGATTTCTACCAGGATCTGATGTATGGTAGTTGCCCAATCAATGCTTACCATGATCCAGTTGGTTTTATTATTTTGCCCATTTTATAAATAAGGCAACTGAGGCTTAAGGGTTAAAGAAATTGTCTTGCCCCAAAGTACAGAACTAGTAAGGGTCAGAGCGGGGGTGCATACTCTAAAATGACCTCCACTGGCATGAAAAGTGAAATCATTCAGACAGAGAAGACCAATGCTATATGATCTCATTTACATGTGGCATCTAAAAAATTAACTCATAGAAACAGAGTGGGATGGTGGTTGGCAGGTGCTAGGGAAGGGATAGAGGAAAATGAGGAGTTATTGGTCAAAGGGTACAAACTTCCAGTAATAAAATGAAAATTCAGAGAATCTGATATTCAGCATGGTGACTGTAGTTAACAATACTGTATTACATATACCTGAAAGTTGCAAAGAGCCTAGGTCTTAAATGTTCTTACCACACCCACAAGAACTGTATCATGTGAGGTGAAGGATGTGTTATCTAACTTTATTGTGGTAATCATCTGCAACACACACGTGTATCCAATCATTACCCACTTAAACTTATACAATGTTTTATGTCAAATTTATCTCAATAAAGCTGAGAAAGTCAGTTAATGGAGCATATTAAGGATCGTAAAAATAATTAGAACTTTTACATTAATTTCAACAGAAGAATAAAAGTCGAATCAGCAAGAAAAGAAAAGGCCTCTGTTGCTATCATATGTCCTTCCAAGTTTGTAGGTCATTTCAAGCTCCTCAATGCAAAAGTTTACATCTTGCTTACTTTAATCCATGATGAATGATGGTTTATTTATTTGACTAAATAGTCGTTTTTTGTAAGTTTCCACCCTTGCAAAAATTCCACTGGGCAAAACTAGTGATTTCTTTAGAAATCAACAACATCCCACATGTGACCACTGTGGGGTATGTAAAATTGGAAAATAAGGAAGTAGAATTTACTGCTTTCTTCAGAATTATTATTGTTACAATTTCTAAACAGAAATGCTGATTGCCTATGAGAGTTTTAGGATTACTAACCTTCTTGTGAAAATCCTATGAATGTTGGATGTCAGAAATATCTAAAGTGAATCTCTGAAGGTTGGTGTATATTTTGGAGAGAGACTTATTAGAAATCTTATTCTCCGCCTCACTCCTAAAATGCTAATTTGATGCGCGCACTTACCCAGAAGATGACTGATTTGTTCGTCGGCTGATTGATATTTGGCATCACCCCCACACTGCTGCTTCTCACTGAAAACGCAGGAACAATAATCAAATGTTAAGTTTCTCAAGAACCTTTCTTCCAAAGAAAATCAAACCACTTGCCCTTTGTTATCTCAATTATCTCCAGAGCATCTTAAAGAGAGCTTGTTTTTGCCTTTATTATCAGATATGTGTGAAGGGAAGAGAACCAGACTTATGTTAGAAGACCTGGTATGAATCCCACTCTTTTACTGTGAAAATTTATAAAAAAAAACACTTTACTTCTCTTTTTCAGTGTAAAGAGATTACCTGCCTCATAGGGCTATTGTGGTGGTTGAATGGCATGGCATATGTAAAATCAAAATGAAATAGATGCTACTTGGGAATTGCTAAGAGCCAGCTTAGCGTGCTGTAGAAAGCATAGTCTTTCGAGCCAGCCACCCTGGGAGTGTATCCCAACTTTGTGACTCATTCATTGTGTGACCTTATTTATTATGGGCAAGTTCCCTGACCTCTCTGTGTTCCAGAGTCCCCGTCTGCAATGGGATGCCTGCCTCATTGAGTTGTGATGATTAAATGGGATAATGCACATAAAGATATTAATGTTTGGCCCATAGTTAGTGCTCATTTAACAGAATTATGATGAACATTGAGATTTTGTGGGGAGCTAATGAAATAAATCATTTACATGAAAATACGTATAGACTGTAAAACACTACACAAACATTCATTCACTTAAGATTCATTAGGCTGACGAGCATATGAAGATGCTCAGGTGGAAGTCCTCACCTCCCAGTACTGCTGATGGCCACTGGAATTGGATGAGAGAGGGCGGGGAGTCACCTGGGAGGATGAATGAGTAGATGAGAGAATTCAGCTTCCTGGAGAGATATTCCAGTCTGGCCAAGTAACCTTCTTCCTAGCTACAAAAATCTTACAAAGGACGCTTTATTGTTTGTGAAGCACTTTCACAAACTGTCATTGTGTTACTCCTTACTTTGGCTCCGTAATGCGGCAGGGTAGTCGGAAACATTTTGCAGTTGAGGGCACAGAGGCTCGGAGGTGAAGTGGCTTTCACAGGGCTCTCTGCCTGGGCTCCCTCTTCCTCCTCTTCCCTAAGCGTTCCTGGTAACCATCTGTCCCAGACCAGATCGTGTCAGTGTTCTAGGGTATTGCTCTCTCTCTTTGCAGTTCGATAGTGGTTATTAGACGCAGCAGGTCTGCTCACAGAATCTGTGTGTATTACGGGAGAGGAAGGAAGCTGGCAGAAAGCAGGCAGGAGTGGAATCTCATCGCACCATGAGCTGCCCAGGTGGGAGTGATACTTTATAGGAAGGTCAGTGATCTCTGGGCATCACGGATATTCACCTCTAATGACTTGCCATTTCCTCATCAATGAAATGGGCTAATAAAGATCTCCTTACCACTCTGGGTGCTTTGTAAGCACTTAAAAAGATAAATGATGAAAGGACCTTCATACTTAGGGTCGCTAAAATGATCGAATCCTTCTGGCTTCTCATCCTTTATGGTGTTCAGGACCCCATAGGAAATTTCTTACTATCCCTACAGTCACCACATAGGTTCCATCTACAGGTTCTACTGAGTGGACAGAAGCAGGACGGGAGCATCTGTTTGCTCTCCCTAATTCCATGAAACACCCACTTGCATTCATCTCTGGGCTCTGAAGGAGGAAAAGAAACTGGCTTCTCTTGCCTTTTCTTGATCTCTGCTCTCTGCTCCCTGCTCTCTATTTCTGTTATGTCTCGTGGAAATTGGTTTGAAATGTCAGAGAATCATGACTTTTAGCAGGAGTCACAGCCTAGAAGTCACCTGGAACAGCTGCCCTTACATCTACCTTCTACACATTCATTCCGCATATCTGACAGCTCAGGAAATACAGGTGGCTTCTGAGAACACCTCTGAGGTCAAACAGACACCGGGATGAAGAAATCCTTTCTGTATCACATTGATGAATGTGCTGCTTGAATACCTCAGATAACAGAAGGTGTTTTGGTACTGTGATTTTGCATAGATTTGTGTTTTCTTTGCAAATAAAACTAAGACATTGTTGGGGTAAGATATAAGGGAAGCAGGCTTCACTCTCTAGGAATTTGGAGAGTGAGGGATGATGGTAAAGAATTGGACAAATCTGATTTTTTCTCTTGGGGAGTTTAATGAAAGCCTTTAGCTTAGTAAGTCATTTGAATTTGGAGCCAAAGCAGAAAGACACATAGAAAAAAGCAGAGACCAACAAAGTCAACGAAACAAGGAGGTTTAAACTAAGGATCTTCTATGTCCACTATTGACTGCGTCAAGCCTACACTGGATCCAGAGAAACTTCCTATTTCCGAACAATTCAGTTCCTGTCACCAGAAAGCTGTCCCTCTCCTGTCTGGGCATCCAGCTGGGAAACATCCCTGCATTTCCCTGGGTCTTGGCCCAGGGCAAGGATCTTGGTTTCTTTACTTCCTCTTATGTCCTTTCAATAAATTCATCCCTTGATGTGACCTTGAGTGAGTCTTTATTCTTTGTACCAAAAGGGTCAAACTGTCAACGGCCAGTGAGCCCTTTTTTTTGTTGGTGAGAGCAGAAAAAGCTGACCTGTCCTTTCTTGAGCATATTGTCAACTGTCACCCCTGCAAAGGTGCCTGCCCTGATTACTCAGTTAAAAGCAGCAGCCTGTTCCCACACCATCAGGTCCCCTTGTATTTTCTTCACAGAATTATCATTCCTAAAATGATCTTTATATTAGTTTCCTGTCATTACCATAACAAATTACTGAAAAGTTAGTGGCTTAAAACCACATATTTTATTCTCTGACAGTTCTGGAGGTCAGAGATCAAAATTGAGTCACGAGATCTTGGCAGGGCTGGTTCCGTTCGGAGGCTCTAGAGGAGAATCAGTTCCTCGCCTTTCCCAGCTTCTGGAGGCCACCCACATTCCTCAGCTTGCATCTCCTCATCACACATTCTTTCCTCTCTCTGCTTCTATCCTCCCATCACCTTCTCCTCTGTCGGAAATTCCTGTATCCCTCTTGCAGGGAGCCTTGTGTTTACATTTGGGGCCTTCCTGGATAATGCAGAATCCCAAAATTCAAAACTCGCTCACATCTGTACAATTCCTTTTGCCATCTAAGTTAACTAACATTCACAGGTTACAGGGATTAGTATGTGGATATCATTAGGGTCCATTACTGAGCCGACCACACCTTGTCCATATATTTGTTTCCCTGCTTGTGTTCTTCCTCTCCTTTCCACCCTCAGTAAAATAGACCTTCCGTGGGAGCAGAGACCTCATCTGTCTTGTTCACCACTGTATTTCCAGGGTCTGGGATTGGACCTAGCATACAATAGATACTGATCAATATTTGTTGAATGAGTGAATGAATGAATGAATGAATAGGGACAGGACAGGACAGGATAGAAGAGAACAGAATCGAACAGAACAGAACGGAACGGAATGGAATGGAATGGAATGGAATGGAATGATAGAATGTCTGCTGTTCCAGAGGCTCATTTGGTCTGGAATCATATTCTCTTTTGGGTCTTCTAAGCCAGTGTTCTCTAAACATAACTGTTCTTCGGAGTGCTATTTCCGCAAGATGCTTAAGGGGGAAAAAAAATCCTGTGGTCAAATAAGTCTGGGAAATATAGTCACTAAATCTTCTTAGAGATGTTCACTGCACATTAGTTATTAAAGTCCTGAGAAGTCCCTCAATAAAGAAACTTCATTAATCGATTGTATATACCAACAATTCTAAAAGTACTAGAGTTATGCTTTTTCTCGTTATATCCTTTAATAATATTCCACAAAATTAATGTGCAGGACCTCATGTTGGAAAATGCTGTTCTCTCTGTTGGAATGCACCTTATTTTTTCTCTGAGTTTGTTGAAATCCTTCTCTCTCTCTCTCTCTCTCTCTCTCTCTCTCTCTCTCTCTATATATATATATATATATATATATATATATATGTATATATATATGTATATATGTATGTGTGTGTGTGTGTGTGTGTGTGTGTGTGTGTGTGTACCTACCTCCGCCCCCAAAACCTCCATCTTCTTTTAAATTTTATCCCTCAGGTTTTCTTAGTCCTAACATACCTGATTCTGTTCTTGCAAGTTCCTCTTCCCATCCACCTTTTAGTCCTTCCTTATGGGTCTTTGTTGGAGAACACTCTTATACCACCAGGGCTCAGGCCCGTCGACACTGTTTTTAAGTGTCCTCACCACACTTTTGTATTCATCTTGGGTTATATGATCATACTTCTATCTTGTGGACATTTTTCTAAAGTCCAGGTTTTTTCAAAGATAACAGGTAGGCTTATTTCATGACCTTAAGATATTTCACAGATAAGGAGTGAAAAATGTTTTCAGTTCATTGACAAATTCACTTACCGAATGTCCTTACCTAAGCCCTGGAGGAATTACATTTTATGGTTTGAAATATGCTTTATCTTTTTGGAGGGCCAATCATGGAGGCCTGGACATCCAACCTGGTCTTCTAACAATGTAGTAGCCTGAGCTAGACTCCATCATCTGCATGGAGGCAGAGAAACTATTGTTTGGATGGACATTCATTCTGTTGGAACTCCATGTCCATTGAGATGTTTGTTCTCCCCAAATTAAACTACAGGCTTTGAATGATCTTTCAATTCTTGGCGTATCTCTAGGATCCAATTAGTATTATTTAAGTCCCATAGTAAGAATACTTTGGTGGAATAACCTTTCTTTATTACTTTATTTTTCGTAGCGCTTTCACCTTCGTTATCTCATCCAGTTCTCTCAGCAACTCTATGAGGCAGTACTGTGCCCATTAAACAAAAGTGTAAATTCATGCAGCCAGTGAATACATGACATTCAAGATTCAAGTTCAAATCTTCAAACTCTTCTATAGCGACTTTTATACAAAAATAAAAAACGAACAAATATTTGTAAAAAGATTTTGTTTGCAGTGCATTCTTATATACATGATTGTATTTAATCCTTGCAAGAATTCTATAGTATGGGCAGAGCAAATTTTAATCCTCATTTTAGAAGTGACAAAAACCTGAGATTCAGGTCATATAACTAGTCAATGGCATTACAAATCCAAAGGTTGGATTTAAAATCAGAGCTTCCAAGTTCTTGTGTCAGACACTTTGAGGAACTCCAGACTCCCTTGCATCCCAGGGCCCTTGGGGGCTGCATTACAAGAGAAAAGACATAAAGTAGTGGAAAACAGAATCTAAGATTCAAAAAAGCTCAGCAAGTTGGGAGTCACAACTAGGGGAGCTGTTTACAGAACTAGAATTTAATGTTAGAGCCCTCAATTTTGTTACCTGAAGGCAACTAGCTCTTAGAAATGAGACAGGGAGTGGAAAACCCTTGCAGTGTATTCCAAGGGTAGAGTCCCTGTGTGAAGAAGATTTTACCCCTTATCTCTGTTCGCTATTCACGGTGTGTCCTCACTGTCAGGAAGCTCTAAAGGAATTCTCTCTTGCTGTAATCTGAACACTGCTCCTCATGTTCTGCCCCAGGAGAGGAACCAGGTTTGTCATCAAACCTTTTCTTTCTGTTTCACCCTGGCTAGAATAGAGTTTCAAGTTTTCTGGGTTTTAGTTTTCCTATTGCCTGTGCCCTTGCCTTAAGTAACTTAGTAGAAGAAGCCCTCTCTTTAGCTTTTGAGAATCACAATAGTTAATTTGAAAACCATCTTTTAAAAAAAGTTATTAATTACCACCCTGGTTCAAGTTGGAAGAACTCCAGTTGGTGACAGGATGCAGGTTCAAGATGATGCAAGGACACAGAGCAGGGCTGGAGGTCTTTTGCATCCCAGAGCTTGGTTCTAGCAGAGTCTCGGACAAGGCCATGTGGTACTATCTCTGTCAGCATGCAAGGCGAACTTGGACCTGGCTGAGGGAGCCTATCTCAGGCCCTTTGGGGGCTCAACACTTCGAGGATGGTGTTCCTGAAAGGAAGTCACCAGGCAACTCCTGGTTGGAATTTTTTCCTCTCCTCACACGAAATAAATTATGGCAAGCCCCAAAATAAGCTCCTTAAAATATCCAAACGTTGTTGTTGTTGTTGTTTTTTCTCCCCCCTCTAAGCATTTTACATCCAGGCCTCCATCAGGCAAATTTCGGATAAAAGGTGATTAGTGTTTTGGCAGGATTTTCATGAGGCTTTCTCTTGTATTCCTGCCAAAGAGCTTGCCAGGCCCAGATTTGATTAAAATGGCAGTGGGCTCTGCTACTTGAATGTAATTAGAACCATTCATTAAAGCTTTTGCTGACAGTTTGGCAACCTGTGCATTTTTCAGAGTATGGCCAACAGCCCATGGAAACGGCTCAGGGGAGGAGCAAGGGCCCAACAGCCCAGGCCAAGCCTGGGTAATGGGACATTGCCCATGGCCAGCTTTCTGCATGGCCAGGCTGGCATTCGCAGCAACTGAGAGCTCCTTTAATTGGATTAAGGGGGATGGGAATGCTGCCTTATTATTGAAACCAAAGCTAAGCGGGGGGTTTTGTGGTGAACACAGTGTGCTTAAGTTCTAATGACGTGCACCCTTGAACAAACCGTCACACAAGCATATAGAACAGTCGGCCATGTCCTAGCAAGGTGAACGTCCTGTTCTTCTTACCACTGGTACCTAATACAGAGTCTAATGCTTAGTAGATACTACATAAATATTAGTGAATAAAGAACAGATGAAAAGTAGAAAAAGAAAATCTGGTTTATTCTGACATCGGTTTTCAGAAGTGCGATCTCCCTACCTCCAGCTTTGCTCCCTCTAATTCATTTTCCATGGTGACCTTTCTAAGATGTCAGTCTGGCCATTTCTGCTTGAAACATTTCAGAGGCTCCAATTATCCTTAGGATGAGGTTCATACTCCTTAGCATGGCCTCTCAGGTCCTGCATTGCTCTTGATTACCTTTCTGACTTTAGCTCTCACCACTCGCCCTGCCTCCCTGCCTTCCACCTTGCTCCCTCTGCTTTGGTCACTCCAAATTCTAAGCAGCTCCTGATATAGTTTATTACTCTCTCACTTTTGCACAAGCTGCTGCCTCTACCTGAACACCCTTGTGCCACTTCATCTGATTTACTTCTGCATAGTTGAAGTTCTTTGCTTGAATGCTACTTCTTCCATGAAGTCTTCCACATGCTACGCAAACAATTTTTCTGGCTCTAATTACCGTGACCAACATGATCTATTGAAATAGTTTGTATGTGTGTACCTCAGTCCCACAAGAGTGTTATCTTTCTGAGGGCCGGGACTGTGCCTTATTCACCTCTGAATCCTCAGAGCCTGGCACAGGACTTAAATATGGTAAATGTTCAATAAGTGTTTTTAAATAAACGAATGAATATGGTTGGATATAACGAATATGTGTGTACTCATCGATTTGATTTCCAGGTCTTAAGGTTGTGCAAACAAATTAACTCCAATGTTATGGTTTGGCTTACAGATGGTTGTTGGTTCACCCCTTAGCAGGTGGTGGATAACGGCTTTAAGACGGTCTAGGCAGGGAGGTGTGTGCTTGGCTCCGCAAAGGAGCCTCCTGGCAGGGAACCACAGCCCAGAGAGATGGTTTGGTTGGGCATGCGAATCTTCCACTGCTGGTTCCCTGACTCATCACTGCATTGACATTGACTCCTGTACTTGACCCTACTCTTGGCATTGTCCATCGTGACTCCAGAAAACTGCTTTGACTTGATAATGCCACCTTGATCTGGCCTCCTAGAATGCTATTTTTCCACGTTATTATGCAGCTGAGCCCCAAATTGTCATCACATTATACCGTGGCTTGCAGTCCCATTTCACAGGTTGCACAATCAAGTAACAGAGGGGCTGAATGACAACACTGAGAAAGTCAGTTGTATAGCCAAGTCATTGGCACTGTATGTGTACTATGTATATCATAGCAACAAGCAGAAAGAGGGAGGTGACACACAGTCTTTCTTAAGTGGAAAAGAACAAGAAACCTGAAATGCTTTAAAGAGTGATTCACAATGAAATTACAGTGAGCTAGAAGTGTTTGAAGTCACCTGCCTCTGGCAATAATTTTAATTACCTATTATGCTATCTCTGTTAGCAGCAGTTGGGTTGGTTGCCCAGCTTTGAAAGCATAATTTCATCCTATTTTAGGAGGAAGATGGTAATATTGGTAGGACAATGAGACATGCACCACTGTGAATCTTCAAATGAGCACAACAGATCTATTGTTCTTGAGAAAAAAAAAACAAATCATCTAAGTAGATATATAATTTGTATATATATAGACATATATCTATTAATTATATAAATAGGTGTATTTATATGTCTAGATATATCTAAATAGATATTCGCTAGACATTTTAAAAGCCTGGGGAAAAAAGTGTAGATTTGAAGACTTACATGGAGGGAACACTTTTACTTATTTATGTACTTTGTTAAGAAGATAATTTGAAAATTTTTTACTTTTTTTTATGTTATTCTACCTTTGTTTAGCAATTTTACTTCTGAGATTATACTATAAGATGATAACGGAACAGTGTATGTAAATTCTGTACTATATTCTTAAGGATGTTCATTACGGCAGCATCTATGTATATATTAGCAAACACTGAAAATCACATAGATATGGTTGACTAAATTTGATATTTCCTTAGAATAAAATTCATGGAGCTATTAAAATAATGTAGAAAAATATTTATTTACATGAGAATTTATTCACGATATATTGCTCAGTGAAAAAAAGATGAAACTATGTATATTATGATATCATTTTCGTTTCCTAAATGTATATGCATAGAGATGGACACAGTCTGGAATCGATACAACAAAATGTTATCTGTCATTTATCTTTGGGAGATAGATCGAAAAGTACTTCAATTTTCTTTTTGTTCTATGTGTTTTCCAATTTTGCCACAATGGAAAGAAATCACATTTGTAATAATTTAAAAAGTTATAAATCAGAATCATGCCGCCTGGAGTTTAGCACAAACATGGGGCTCCAACTGGGGCTTTGCCATTGCCAAGGAGAGCGGAGAAACCAACTGTTGGGTTTCACACATGATGTTGGTGAGACTGCAGCCAAGGGCAGCATTTGTGTATGAGTGTGACCATTGAGACCAGTGCCGGGGAACTTGATCATCACTCACGCCCACGTCCTTTCCATATTGTTCCCAGTCTGGTTAAGATGCTGTTCAGAAAATGCATATTTCACTTAGAGAAGGGAAGTCTGAATCGAATTGGGTCCTTTGCGAGCTACACCATGCATTTGCACCAATATTTATCCCATCTGTTCTGAGAGTCTGCTCCCCATTACTTACCAAAACTGTCAGTGGCTCCCCATTATTTACAAATTCTTTGGCTTGGCATGCAGGGTCTTGTGAGGTCTGCCCCAGCCTACTTTCCCAGCCATCTCTCCCTCGAATTCCTTTCAGGTACCTTCTGCTCCCACCAACTGCGACTGCTCACAACTTTCTAATGACTCAGAATGCTTTCGGCCAACATGACCAGAAACTCAAACTAACTTCTAGAGAAAAGAAATGTGTTCTCTCATGTAACAGGGATTCTAGAGATTGGGGGCTACAGGGATGATTGACTTAGCAGCTCAGTGATGTCATCAAGGAAACCAGCTCTCTGCTCTGCCATTCTAAGTTTTGCATTCAATCTCTGAAGCAATTGACTGCAGCAAGGCTGAGCAACATGGCCAGACATGGTGACATCTTGAAGAGAAAGAGACACTTTTCTGTGGTTTTCACTTGGGATAAGACTATGTCGAGAAACCCTCCTAGAAAACTTTCTCTCACATTTCATTGGTCAGAAAAAAGCCACATGAAGTTCCCAAATGAATCACTGACATCATGAATGACATTTCTCTTTAACTGGCCAGTGCCATGTGTAGAACTGGGAGAGGAGTCAGTCTTTCCTGATACATGTGGCTGCATGAGGGAGGGGAGGATATCTAAAAGAAATTGGGGTTCGGTTAGGAAGAAAGAGAATACTGGGTGGCCACTCTATCAAAATGACCTATTCATTTCTAACCTGTGTATTTATTCACACTGGTTCCCATGCCTGGAATGCCCCTTTCTAATTCTTCTGGTTCATATCTTGTCCATCTTTTATAGCCTGACTCAAGCTACATCCTCTGTCTTTTCCTTTGGAATTAAAATGGCAGTACATTTTCTCTTAAATGCCTTTAACATAGTCTGCAATATACTGTGGCTACTTGTGAGTGTGTGTGTGTGTGTGTGTGTGTGTGTGTTAGACATGACTAAGGATTACAAGATGAGTCAATGCATTTGTTAGAATAATTAGTACTCAAGGTCGGTGTGACCAACGGGCAGCTTCCTATACAAGGCATAGCATATGTGTCTCTATTCACCCCTCGCATGTGTAGGACAGAGAGAATTGATTGTAGCACTATTTCTAACTAAGGCTACTCTCAGCCTCAGCGAAGCCATTATCAAATGATTAGGACTAATGTTAATGAAACTTCTTTTGCCATTTTTGGCCTAGTACGTATAATGTACAGGTTAGTCTTGAGGAGCAAAGGTATGAGTCAGGGTGGAATAGATACAGAGATGAGCAATACGTGGTTTCCCAGATCCAGGAAGCTGAAACCTAGGGAACAAACATAAATAGATGTTTTTTACACAAAAGATACACAAATTATTTAAAAGGAAGGCATAAAGTGATGAGCGTCATGGAGGAATACTCATAATAAGCTGTATAAATGTGGAATCTTACGGAAGACTTCTTGGAGAAGGGATCTCTCCAATCATTCTGTGTTCAATAGACACACATAACCGGTTCTCTACTGCTGGACATGTAGATCATTTCTAATCATTCAATATGATTAGTAATACTAGGATGAATATCCATGTAGTCAATTTTAATATAATTTTAATTATTTATAGGGAATAAAGTCCTAGAAATAGAATAGCTAAGGCAAAAAGTATGTACATCTTAGGGATATACATATATATTATTAGGAATCCACCTCATTTTCCCATTCCTATGTTATAGAAGAATTGATCCATGCTTTCTTCTATTACCTATCTGATTCTCTCTCTCTCTCTCTTTTTATCTCTCTCTCTCCTCCCCAACATTTAAATCTCTGATTCAGTTAGAATTTATCCTATGTAAATGTAAGGAATGGATCAAATTTTATCTTTTTCCATCTGGCTATCCAGTTATCCTAGATCATATTTTCTCTACTGATTTAATTTATCATACATTAAATTTTCTTTTAAATTGGGCCTATTTTTGGATTTTCTATTCTATTCTATTGGTCTATTTAAATGCCAATACCACACATTTAATTATAGAATCTTCAAAATATGTCTAGTACTCAGTATGGTTAACTCCATTCTCCAATTGCTCTTATTTTCCAGAGATTTCCTACTTACTTTTGCCTGCTTGTTTTTAAAATAAACTTTATAATCAACTTGTCAAAGTCCTCAGGGGGGGGGAAGAAAATGACAACACCTGATAGTATTTTTATTAGGATCACAATCAATTTGTAGTTTAACTTAGGAAAAACTGACTTTGCTGAATTAAATCTTATTAACCAAGAACATCTTTATATTTATAAAAATATATTTGTGTGTCTTTGGGGAATTTTTTTTCATTTTACTCATAAAGCTTTAGATATTTCTTACTAGGCTTATATGAAGTACTTGTTGTTGTGTGTAAACAAGCCTTCCGTTTTATCTTCTAACTAGTCTGTGTTTATAACTATGAGGGTTCATACTTTTTAATATATTTTTTTACTTTGCTATAATTTCAGACTTACACAAAAGGAAAAGAGTAATACAAGAAATTTTTATATACCCTATCCCCAGATTTACTTATTGTTGACATTTTGCCCCATTTGTGCGCTCTCTATCTCTTTCCCTCTCTCTCTCTCTCTCAATATATATATATATAATTTTAATTTTGTTTTCTCCAAATATTATTGAGAGTAAGCTGGAGCTATCATGCTCTTTTACCCTGAAATATTCAGTGTGTATTTCCTAAAATCAAGGACATTTCCTTTTATAACCATAGGACAGTTATCAAGTTCAGAAAATTTAACATTGCACTATTACTATTTAATCTACAACTAATATTTACCTTTAATCAATTGAACCAATAATGTATTTTATGTTTTTTGTTTCTCCTTCTCTGCCTTCCCTTCTCCCTGCCAGTCCAGGATCTAGTCCAAGATCTCATAATGCATACAGTTATTCTGTTTCTTTAATCTTTATTCTGGAACAATTCCATGGCCTTTTTTTTTTCTTTCTTGACCTTGATATTTTTGAAGAGTCCAGGTCAGTTATTTTGTAAAACATTCCTGAATTTGATTTGATATGCAATTTATTCTTAATTTGATTCAGGGAAACCTGTAGATTTTTATAATGTGCTACTTACTGCACCACATTCTTCTATTATTTGTAGTAGTTTTTTCTGAAATTTCTGGTATTTCCAGAACCAGACCGGCTGCTACACAGGTAGTTTGATCTCTTCCTTTCCAATTCTCATGGCTCTGTTGTTAGAGACCCAGAAGGGCATTTAGACCTTTCCCTCTAGAAAACACGTAACTATTTTCTGACTGCCTCTGCCTGGCTGCAGAATCACTGCTTGGGTAGAATTGAACATTTACAAGAGGAATTTGCTTTTTCCCAAAGTTTATATATGTGAGTAAGCAGTGATGGTGGCTGGCAGGATGGTGAACAAGGGGCTCATCAAATCCCCAAATAAAACAGGGCTGAATGGAAGGGGGAGGATACGATGATTATTTGCTACAAAGTATAGAAATGCATTTATTGATTATAAAAAATATTTAGTGAGAACACACTATGTGTCACAGCTTGTACTAGGAGATAGGACTATACAAAAGATTGATCAGCAGTTGGGAAAAAATTTTATTTAGACTCTATTTTACATCAGAGGTGTTTTATTCCAGGTGTAACAAATGGTCAAATATTTTTTAAAAAGCCAAATACAAACATACTATGTAAAACTTCCAGAGTTTAATGAAAGGCAAGGAAGGTCACAAATAATTGAAGAAGTCACAAAAAACGAATACCAGCAAATTCAACTATGTAAAAATTGAAACACTTTGGCATAACCAAAATAAAAAGGCAAACTACCACATAGGATCTATCGAAAGTTAACCTTTAGTTGGAAAACACATGTGAAGTGAAATAAAAAACAATAGAATGATTTCAGTACCTAAATGAACAAAGAAATGCAAATTAGAAAAATTATGAGGTATAGTCTTTTGCTTATTGAAGTTAAATGTGTGTGTGTGTGTTGTGGTAGAGAGAAATTTTATTATTTTAGAGATGGGGGCTAAAATCCTGTAAGTGGGAAAGTCGTCTTTGTTGGAAAAATAAATTATTTGGGTGGGAAAGGAAGCCCCCAGGCATGGCCTAAATGGACCTGAGTGAGAAAAAAAGATGAATTGTTCTGCAGAGTGAAATGAAAAGGACTTTGAGTTTAGGGAACTGTGTTTGTGGTGGGGGTTTGGGGCCTTTGTTAGGGGAGTGATTCTGAAAGAAAGGGATAATTAAAAAGGCTGAAGAATGAGAGTCATAGGGAGAGGAAAAGGAAGCAATCTGGCCTCTGTGGGAATGGCTTATGAAATCTGAGGACAGAGATTTGGTGTCTTCTGTTAAATTTTAAGTTATCTGCTGAGCTGTGCTAGAATCCTCAGTTAATGTCTACACCACACACCTGCCTCTTGGGGAGTTACGGTGCTTTGAGGAACTCGAGAAGTAGGGGCTGTGTTTTCATTCAGGTTGAGACAGAACTAAAAGAAAACAGCGCCAAGAGGCGAGAGGTAAAAATATAGCTCCAAACAAAAAAAGATAATTGATAAAAACATTTTAAATTAAAACATACCTGGCTATACTGAAAACCAAAAGGAAAAGTTTTAAGGAGCAGGAATGAGAGGGCACCTACAGTGGTCAGGAACAGTTCAAGCCATTTGGCCTGTGAAAGCTACAGGAGCTGGGATGTCACAAGGGAGACAGGAGTTAAATTTGCCACTGCTTGATGGGGTTGTGTTCACTGTCAGAACACATCCGCACAGCCTTCAAACTAGTAGTAGTTCTCGAAGTGTGGTCCCCAAGCCAGTGTCATCTGTATATCCTAGAAATGTGTTGTGAGTACCAATTCTTGGGTCCCACCTGAGACCTACTGAATCAGAACTCTGGGATGAGTCCCAAAATACATGTTTTAACAAGGTGATTCTGTTGCATGTGAAGCGTTTGAGAACTGTTGCTTTAAACTATACCTCAGGGAGGAGATTCCAGTAGTTACTATTCACTGATTCATCAGTTTATTCAACATATTAACTGAGTGCCCGTTGTGTGTCAGACATTGTTGGAGACTTGGAATACAGAAGAGAACAAAATGGATAAAATCCTAGTTCTGGTAGTATTCCATAAGGATGTTTGCATTTTCTTTCAGTTCTCTTGTGTTTTGTATTATGTTAATTATTAAATATCCTTCCAGTGGATCAAGGACAAAATACTTAGCATTATCTTTTTCTTCCCACACTTTGCCTCAGGAAATTGTGACTCTACCTTCAAAATATATCCAGAATTTGGCCTCTTGTTACCACCTCCACTGCCCTTACCTTGGCCCAAACCACTATTACCTACAGTGTTTGAGGTGAGAGATGATGGAGAGTTGAGCCATGATAGGAGAGAAGGACAGGGCAGTGATCAAGTAAAGCATTACTTTGACACAGTCACCAGAGCGATCTACTTAAAGTTCAAGTCACACCATGACACTCTTCTGCTAAATACTCGCATGACTTCATATTTCACTCAGAGTAAAGACCATAAAAATTTCTTAAAGTAACTGACAAGTGTCTTCAAGGCTATGCATGATTATTGCCACTCCCACCCTAATGTCAGTACAGCAGCTGTGTAGGTCGCCGTGCCATGCTGTCTCTCCAACACAACAGAGAAGCCACCTCACGGCCTTTGCAATATCTGATTCTTCTGTCTTGAGCACTCTTCTCTCAAATATTTGCACGGCTAATTCACTCACCTCCTTTGGATCTTGTTGTAGATGTTACCTTCTCAATGTCCTTGACTACTTGTTTAAAAGTATAACCCATGCTCCCTGCCCATAGTCCTAATTTGCTTTGCCCTGCTCCCTGTTGTTCCCATAACACTTTGCTTTGAAGGTATAATACGATTTGCTTGCACCTTGTCTGTCTCCTCCATTAGAATGAAAGCTTCCTGAGAGCAGGGTCATTGTCTACTTACTCTCTGCTGTAATCCAAGAGCCCAGAGCAGTGTTTGGTATGTAGTAGGCACTCAATAAACATTTGTTGAATTATTACGTAAAATGTTTAATGTTGTGTGTTGCTATTATAAATCACCTTTCTTTTTTAGGATAGTTTCTGGCTATTTATCTTGGGTTCTTAGGAACTGATTATTATGCATCTACTTGACATTCTCCCACTTTGTTTACCCTTACTTAGATTTGGGGTTGATGCCCTTAGATTTTTAGAAGGTGGCATATTTCCCTTTTCCTTTTCTACATGAATTTTTTTTGTAAGCATCTCTAATTACAGAGTACCTCTAATCTATATTAAAAACGAGTATATTCTATTCTTTCAGGGGACATGCCTGAGACAGTATAAACTTGCTAATATATGTATTTTATCCATGTATTTGTGTACCCATCCCTACTCTTCAGAAATGCACAAAGATTTTTACCAAATGCACAGTTTTATGTGTCTCTTGAGAAGTGACTAGAAATATCTGAGCTCCTGGTTTACAGCTGCTTCTGTCTCACTGGATGTTTTTGAGCTGTTTCCCACCTCCATGCCAGATTTCCTTCATCTGTAAAATGTGAATTTGGGCGAGCTAATCCAAAGAGAGCGGTTCCTTAATGCTCTAATGTAGCCACAAAACCTAATTGTTATCGCTTTGTCTATTGAAGTGATAGATTAGGCTAATAATTTTCCATGTGTTGAACCGATTTTGCACGTTTTGATAGAATCATTCCTTACTACAGTTTCTGGCACATAAACACTTTT
The DNA here is from genome assembly GCA_030015415.1 of Cynopterus sphinx. NCBI lineage: Eukaryota > Metazoa > Chordata > Mammalia > Chiroptera > Pteropodidae > Cynopterus > Cynopterus sphinx. The sequence goes on along the minus strand of CM057385.1, from coordinate 104,906,267 downwards.
CTATGAATGTGTGTTAAAGGAGGGAGAAAGAAAGAAATGACAATGAAAAGATCATAAGATTTTTGAATAGAAAGAAGCTGGGTTAAAATCTAATTTCTCCCATTAATATGCTGTGAGATTTAGGTCATCTTTCGAAAAAGAGGATATTTATCTAAAATACTTATGAAAATTAAAAGAGATTATAAATGTGAAAGAGCTTTGCTAACTGTAAGATGCCATGAAAATATTATTATTATCATTATTCTTCTTCTAAAAAAGGGCTTACTAAATTCAATGTATTCTATCAGTATTACTAATTGAAAAAGAGTATTAGATTTTTTTCTGCTATTCTTAGCCTAAGATGTTCAATTTGAGTATATCTGTCTTCCAAGCAAAACCCCTCTAATAGCCACTGCTAAATCTAGTTTACCAATATTATCGATATGCTTTGCAGGATGTCACACTTCCTATCTCCTATGACCCTTTCCTGAGAACCAAGGGTTTCCACAGTTTGGCAGTTGTAACTGACATATAGAAGCACTTAATACTAATTAACCATTGATTGACTATTTGACATGGATATTGACATTTCTCGGGACTTGTGAGGAATTGACAAAATCACATTGATTGTAGTTATAATTCACTGATTTTCTTTTTCATACAAGAGAGCATATGTACTTTCGTAAAGGTGGTGGTGCTGATTCTTAGAATAAGATATGAAGTGCAGCCCATGGAAATATTTTAAAAAGATAAGCAGCTGTTGTGGGAATACTCTTGAACTAAGAGTTAGGAAACCTGATTTTCCTCATTCCACCACTAGCTATGAAAAATCTGAGCAAGTCTCTTAACACCTTTACCTCAGTTTTTTCACCTCTAAAGGAAGAGATTTAGAAAAAAATCTCAAGGACCTTCCCAGTTCTGAAAGTCTGTGACTCTAGGTAATGGAATGAAATCACAACACTAAAGAAAGTCTTAAGACCACCCAAAGAAAAGTTAATAAAAATTTAAAAGACAAAATGGTGGTATTCTAAGGCAGATTAAAGCTTAAAATGAGTCTTAACACATTTAAAAAATAATTAGTTAGAAAAAAGGTACTATGTGCAAAAACTAAGACCCAGCCACAACCTGAGAGCTATTAAAATAACAACAACAAAAAACTTTCCCGAGCTTCAAGTAGTTGCCTTTCAGTACCCCAAAGGGCTAAAAAAAAAAAATAGGTAATTAAATTCTTTGTTTTCTAAAGCCCGGTAAAACAAATTCAGTATCACAGTAAACCACATTTTAAATAGTACACAGACGTTAGAATTAATGTAGGTTGTGAAATCCTTGGACTGCGGGCAGTGGAGGCTACCAGAGCTGACCTTGCCCTTGGAATCCCATATGGCCTCTCGAATGACAGAGTGAATGACAGAGCCCTGGGGGCTACATGCAGCTGAGAAGCTGGGAGGCTTGGCAGAAGTCCCCAGGCTGAGCACCTTCAAAAGAAGTCCCCCAGTTTAGCATGAGCCTGGAGTTTACACAAATTGCTGCTGATCCAAGGGAGGCGTATCAGACACTGCTGACCCCAGCCCAACTTCTCTCTGGTTGAGAGACTTGGACATGCAGACAGCTCCACATACCTGCTATGTTTGGAACTCACGGCTGCTCATTTCCTGGCAGTGGATAAAAGCCTGGAGCAAATAAGGTTGAAAAGAGCTTAGGCAACTTGTGAGAACATTGGTCTCTGCCCTCTGACAACCTGGAAATATGCAAGGATGCCTTTTACACAATTTGTTAGCAGGGAATCCACAGGCCTTCATTTTGCATCTAGGTTTACAAAGTGGTTACTTATGCACGGAAAGTACAGCAACCAAGCGAGACAAGCTAACAGAACCATTTGAATCAACACCCTGATTTATCTCAAGGAACTGTTCTCACTTCTACCCTTAAAGAACCCCCTGTCTCCAAATTACTTTTTATTTGGATGTAGGTGGACTATGTGTTGGACTGGAACTTCACCTCAAGGATACACCAATCATTCATTTGTTTGACAAAATACTTATTGAGTATCTTCTGTGTGCCAGATATTGACCTTTGCACTGAGGAACTTGATGATACAGATTTCTGGAACACCTATTTTTATTACACACACTCATTATACTATGTTTAGCATGAATATCTATAAGAGACACAAACACACAATAATTCAAATCAATTCACAGTGTGTTTGTAATTTGCTACTAATAGATTAGAGAATATTCTTCAGAAAATTACAGTTTAAAATCTGAATTCACAATGACCAACCACGTTATAACAGCATTAAGAGAAATCGAGATGTTATTGTGGAACCTGCGAATCAGATGTGAAAGGAAGTTTGACACAGTAAGTGTGGGAACATGGCATGGATATAAACTTAGAGTGTTCAGAAAAAGCATCCTCTGACTAATAACGTCAGAGTGTAAGAGGAAATAGCCAAGCAAAGGGAATGAAGGAGAGAGAGTAGTCCAAGCAGAGGAAACTAAAAGTACAAGAGGACAGATTTCAGAGGGAGAGCAAGTGAACTACATCCCATGAAGCAGAAGAGCGAAGGAGAAAAAAGTACCAGAAGGGGCTGGAGATATAAATGGAGAGCAAATCAGAATGAGGGGCAGATGACATCAGATTTTTATTTTTAAAAGACTACATTGAACTTGTGGTTTTAAAATTTTCTGTTTATTCTAGTCCACAATTTGTAATTTATTAAAACAATCCAAAGAATGTAAATAAGAAAACTGCATCTCCAATAAATACAGTTAGAGCTACAACTTCCAACTCATAGGCTAAGGAGAATATCTGCAAATCTGTGAATTTGAGATCAATTAGAAGTAGAATGCGGAATGATGATATATAACCCTTCAAACGTTAGCATGGTTCAGATTTCTCTAAAAGTAAACGAGATGGACATCAATCTTCAGTTATGAATTTACTGAGAGCCAGAAGTACCTCCTATCTAGGTGATCCACTCAGCTGTAATGGGCAAACAATAAAAATTAAGAAAAATGTTCTTCTGAATATCTTCTGAAACAGTGTGTCTGGGCTAATGCTGTCAGTTGCTCCAGATCACTTCTCTTGCTCAACCACACACACCACTCTAGAGCAAATGGCAGACTCAAGCAGAACGGCCCCCTTTTCAAAGAAGAGGTAATAGAAAAGACCCACTATGGGTCCTATGTGTAGACACTAAATTTTTAGTATATGTGCTGCCAAAGCAAGCACTGTATAGACACTACAAAAAGGAAAATTATGAGGAAAGTTAAGTGAAAACCAGCTAAAGAATTCACATCTAGCATAGAATTATTCCAAGCTATGAGAAAACATTACTAGTGAATACAGAAGAAATTTAAGATAAATACTATTTAAAGCCTCAGAAAAGTTAAAAAGAACATGGCTCTTTTGAAAAGGAGGGACAACAGAGAGTTAAAGAGCTCAAAGAAGAGATTCGAAGATGGCCAAAGAAGAAAAAGTGAGCTGGCAATGTTTAGGAAAGAAAGACAACACACACAATAAAACTCCCATATCTGGAGCATGAGTAAATTAAGGAAAATTGAAGATGTTTATAAATTGTTAGAAAGAAGAGCTATGGACATGGAAGATAAAGGCCAACCAACAAAAGTAGATTACTATCTATGGGCAAAAGAACAGATAGGTGAGACATAAATGCATTGCACAATACCATGGAAGAAAAGTTCCCTGTAATAAACCAAGAGCTGAACCAGTAGGTCAACGGAGTGTGCATTCCAGGAAAAAAAAAAAAGAGAGAGAGAGAGAGAGACTTTGAACAAAAAACTTTGAGGCGTGTCTTGAGTTACTGAACTATAAGGATAGCGAGTATAGTAGTTATAATTTTAATTGTATGTAAAGTACTTCATGTAAAAAGAATCCATCCCCAAAATGATTTTTATTGCAGAAAAGAAGTTACATGCTATAAATTGCTGTAGATATATAGGGTATTACTATCATCGAATAATAGTAGATTGTTCTTAGCAGAGTGTTGGAATCTTGTTAAGAACAATCACCTGTCACATTTCCCCTAATATTTCAGCAAATAATAATATTCCACACATGTTAGCTGAAGTTATTCTGTTCCTTCAGATTTAAAATAATGTTGGTTGAGACTTTGCCCACTTTCTATGGGAAGTTCAATGTCTTCTTCTTCCCTTAAGGTGTCTGTGAATTCCTGATGGCTAATTCTCCAGGGTCACCTCTGGCTCTAATCTCTTCCCCATTGGCATGTTATTCTCACACATACCTCAACTGTACCTCTTCCTTCTACTCAGTCTACCTGATACCGTAGACTTTACTAAGTAAGGTGAGATGAAAGAAAGGCTTCATATCCCAACAATGTATAATAGGCAGTTAAAATAGGACCCGGTCTCTGTTTTGTTTGAAGTCATAGTGACTGGCTAAGAATAAAGCAATTGTGTCAAATATTTCCGTATCCCGAAGAAAACTGTTGAGCAGACTGTGCAGATCTTACAGTTTGCTAATTCTTAGCTCATTATCCACCCTGAAGGCATAAAAACCTTGGAGAGGCTAAGAGGGAACCTCTTTGGAGAGAGTTGGTTATGTGCTGTGGTATTTTTCCCAACACACACTCCACAGAGAAGCAAACAGGGTTTATTTTTTTCCAATTCACTGAGAAGAGGGGTCCTGAAGGGAGCAATTCAGGCAACTTGACCTGTGATGACTTTTGCAGGTCAACAGAGTATGCATTCCAGGGGAGTGGGGGGAACCTATGAACAAAGAAACCTTGAGGCATGTCTTGAGTTACTAAACTGTACAGATAGTGAATATTGTAGTTATAATTTTAATTCTATGTAAAGTACTTTATGTAAATGAAATCCATCCTTAAAATGATTCTTATTGCTATAACTTGCTGTAGATATATAAGGTACTACTATCATCTAATCCTAGTAGTCGTCATTCTTAGCAGAGTGTTGGATTGTAATCTTGTTAAGGAAAATCAACTGCCAGACACAGGCCTGGAAAAAAAATCTGTAGACAAGACTCTGCAGAAAGGGTCTATAGCAAAAGGAGACTGTGTTGGGAGCTGGGTGGAGGATAGTATTTCAGGAGCCAGATATGGCCTTGTCAGGGAAGGAGAGAGGAGTGAGCCTGGGTGCATCTTGATTTCCCCCAGAAAGGACTGCCTGGAAGCACAGTAAGAAGGACCTCCAGGTATTCAGGGGCTGAAGCGGACTTCGCTGACATCCTGGGGGCTGCAGTCAAAGGCTGCAGAGGGAATGTCTCTGAGTCACTGTGAAAGCATCACTCAGGAAACAGAATAAGCTATGAGACTGCACCCTGCCCAAAGGGCACCACGGTCTGATTGCATCAATACCAGTCAGGGAGCACCTCTCCACCCCTCTTTCCACTTTTCCCCCATTTTTATTTCCTATCTCATGAAAGCCAAAGACAGCCCAGTGAGGGGGCAAGAAATAGAAGAGTAGGTGAGGGACAGAACAGAAAAGATCTGCAAGGCTGAGGCGAGCCAGGACTCAGGGAGAGGAGAGCTTCAACTTTGAATCAAGTAAAGTTTGACAGTTACAAATTGACTGGTCCTGCTATTTACCAGGAGAATGTCTTTGTGATTGAAATGTCAGGACTTTTTGTTACCTCAGAACACCTAGAAAGTTTGAGTGACTTGCCTACACCTTCATCCAGGGACAGGGGAAATGAGAGCTCACACAGGCAAGTTCCTTGGCCCTACCTGCCTGGAGGGGGTGGAAAGAAGCTGCGTGTGGTTTCAAACGCCATCTTTCCTTCCATTGGCTGAGTGCCGAGCTTCTGAATAGGCCAGAAAGGGGAGAGAAAAGGAAAAGGTAAATAAATGTCTCTATTTAACTGGAGAGAGATGTGGCCTTCTTGACTATCTGTCTGCTATTCTAGCTCATTTTCTATGGTTTTGATGAGAACAGTGGTAGCTTCAACATGTCAGTTGATAAGGGTCTTGTGCCCAAGAAGCAACCTGTGCACTAAAGGTCTCTTGAAAGATTTGACAGAAAATTCTAACTGAACCCCAGCTGGTGGCCTCCTACTGTGTTCCTCTGATGCAAATGCCTCTTTGCCCTCTCTCCGTGCTGGCAGTCAGGGCTGTAGCCCCCAGTTATACCAATTATAAATTGGGAGGCTGTCTCTTTTTATTTCTTATTCAGGTTGCATAGCCTGAGCAGTGATAAAGAAATGAAATGTCAGCTCTTCTTCTTGTAGGTACCTCCTATCATTGTGAATGTTTAGAGGGAAGCTCATTGCTTCAGGACAGTCGAAGGGAAGGAAGAACCAGCCTTTCCTCATGGAAGGGAACAGGCTCTCTGCAATTGCAGCACTACCCTAAGGATGACCCTCTCTCACCTCCAGGACTTCCCTCCTATGAAGTCGGGGTATGGGTGGTGGATGGAGATAGGTGGTAGGATGGATTCTAGAATTACCTCTCTCAATAAACCCATGTCATTGTGTCTGGGCCACTCACCAAGGCCCCCTTGGAGAGATTAGGACTTAAAAAATGAGATACTAAGTGCCCTTTGCGTAGCAGTCAGAGCCTTAGCTGCAATTCTGGGGCAACAAGAAGACTCCTACTTACCAAACCTTCCCAGTTACCAGTGAAGTCCCCCCAGAGAAAGCTGTTTTAATGTCAGGTCTCCATGACTCTTTCCCAGTGATGTAGCTCTTTATCCATAAAACTACCCAACACTTTAAAAGTCCTTCGATATTTCTTGTCAGAAACCACTCTCAAATGAGCATGTACCATACATTTATCAACTATTGGGTGAAACAGAGCTACTGAGAAATAAGCCTGGAGCCAGGACTATAACCAAAGGAGAAAAAATGGAGAGAATTCATGCTCTGGATAGTTCCTTTACATAAAGGTCAGTTGACTATCTCATATGTTCTCTCTTCACAGGTAGGAACTGCTTGTTTTAAGAGGGCAACCATTTTTATGTTTGTTTGTAGGCAACTCGAACAATAATGATTTCGTGGATGAGTTTAACTGTGCCTATTCTTCCTCTGTGACTAAGTAAACTGAATTCCATGTGTACAGAAAGCCGTTTGGCATTTGCTAGTATCTACGCATACCTGCTGTGTTCGATTACCTTAGTTCATAGCAGTTGGACAGACCAGCCGACTTCCAGGATTGTCTCAGTCATCAAGATACCTTGTCACTTTTCTAGCCAAGTTTTAACATCTTCACATAATCCCTGTGGAGAGTGTGTGTTTCAAACTTGGCCTCATCTGCAGGATTAGTGAAAACACTGGGCGCTCCCTCCTTAGGTGGCTAATGAAGGCCCCAGCAATGACAATAGTACAAATTACTTTAAAATAGTTCCTATTTTTGTCAGTGCTAAAAATACTCCTTCATTTGTATTTTTTTCCAGATTTACTATGTCCCTTTCCAAAGTGAAGAATTTAAAAAGAAAGGTTCTGAATACCAACCTCATTAGACTAATGATGCAACATTTAAGAAGATGGGTTAAAAATGCATCCATGAATTATAAATAATGTATAATATGGCTGTATAATTTAGTGCATACTACAAAAGTTGCTGCTTTTTTTCTCAGGGGGTAATTTTTTTCCACTTGTGGATTTATATTAAAGCCCCAAGTCCTGGTGGTGAGATCGATGGTCAGAGCTTTAATTGGAGCTCTCTGGTGATTATCTAGATTGGCAGCTGCTGTCAATCAGCTTCTAAAGAAATTTCTGAGCCAACAATTAGGCTACTCCTAGAGATGTTAGGCCCCTAGAGTCGATGTTAAGGCTCCCAGTCACTGGGGAACACTTAAGCACAGTGGAGCTATAATTTTCCAAGTTGCTGGCTTACCTGGCAACATATGTGTCCCAGCTTTCTGGCTAAGTCAACTCAGAAGAATGATATCATGGCATATACTGAATCCACATGATTTTATAAGCAAGTGGTGCTTCAAGTCCCCTGACAGCTTTCTTTAAACTAAAACAATAATACTCTATGTAGGTTTATAGAGCATGTCACAGTTTTATATTATATAATTTAATTTTGTTCATAGAATAACAATATATTGCTGTTCTTTTCTGGGGGAGGTGGGGAATATACAAAGTTCACAAAATGTTTCCGCTCTTGACTCGTGTCATATTCCTTTAGAAATACTCTTTTCATATGAATTAATAATTCGAACTATTTTGATCAAGTTAACATTTTATAATGGCTTACTCCCATTAATTCAGATCCTGCTAATGTAAATTTTATGATAATTCAAGTAGGATTGACTACATTATTTTTTTCTCATTCTTGAATTACGGTGAATAAAGAGAAGTGTTTCATTGGTTAAAAAATGAGCTGCCAGTTTCTTGTAAAGTTAAATGTGCGTGTACTCACAATACAGCCTAGCAATTCCACTCTTAGGTATTTCCCCAAATGATGGAAATACATGCCCACCCAAAGACTTACTCACAAATGTTCAAAGCAGCTTTATTTGTAATAACTAAAAACTAGAAACAACCCAAACATCCATCAGCAGGTGAATGGATAAAAAATGTGGTATGTCCAAGCAATGGAATATTACTCAGCAATAAAATGAAATTAACTACTAATACAGGAGAATGAGTCTCGAAAGCATAATGCTGAGAGAAGGCCAGATGCAAAAGATTATATGCTGTATGAATCCATTTATATGAAATTCTAGAACATGCACACTTAATTTATAGTGACAGAAGAGCCAATTGATGGATTTCTAGGGATGAGGTTGGACTTCTTGACTGGGCAGGGGCATGAAGGAACTTTCTGAGTGATGGACATGTTCTTTCTGTTAAGGTGATAGTTATATGTCACATACATTCATCAAGACTCAATGAACTGTACCCTTAAAATGTAGGTGCTATCATTTATAAATTTTATCTAAATACATTAGATTTTTTTAAAAACGACATGCTACTACCCATATCTTTATTAATAACAAAATTCTGTTCTACTCATTGTGTTTCTCTGTGCTTGCCCTCTTTCTGGTTTTTTGTTTGTTTTTTAGCAATATCGTTTCCAACATGAAAATGATACAGGGAATTCCAGCTTGAGTTCAATAGTTGTCTTATAAAACAAGGAAAATAAAATTCAGCCTTTCCACCCCATATCTAATAGGTACCAAAATTCTGCTTATTCTGGCTCCTAAATATTTCTTGCATGTTTATACTGCTGTATAGCTTTACCTCCCTACCTTAATTTAGCTTTCAATTACCTCCTGACTAGTCTCCTTCCTGCTGTGATTTCATTTGAAGGAAAGGAGCCTCCACACCATCTTCTAGATGCCAGAGAGCAAAATGATACCCAGAGGCCTTAGAGATGAGAGAAGTTCAGAGAACTTGTAAGGGAAGAAGCAAGACAATGGGGGGAACTGGATAGGGCACTGGGACTTTTAGGATTAAGGTATGATCCCGAGTAAGCTGGATTGTTTTCAATGCTGTTGATGTTTTCTGTTTGTTTTCTTTAGTCTGTTAGTATAGCCCCTTCAGAAAGTATTAGCTCATTTTAATTATGTTTGATAGAACATAACAGGGAAAGGATTTGTGTTCTTGATAGGCTGGTAGGAAAGGGCTGGGTATGGTGGTGGTCACAGGAATTAAAGGCAGGGAATCCCAAGAAGGATAGAATGCTTATAGGGACAGAGCCAAGGCCAAAGTTGCAGCCTGCTCAGCCCCTAGTATCTATCTACTCACACTTCACCATTTTCTTCCAAGTCACTGCTTTTCTGCCTGCCCTAAGAGCATTCTGTCTTGTTTGTATTAAGGGAGTGATTTCTTTCCTGTCTGTATCCTCACTTTCTTCTCTGATTGCCAGAGAGGTTGGTGATGGTGCGTGGTCACCCAGGAGGAAAAAGGTGACGATTTTAGGCTGGCTTAGTCCATTGTAAAAGGTCTCTAAGAGCCTTTCCCATCTCTGAAAGTGCCTTTTAGCAAGACTCTGGATAGGATAGCTCCAGTGAGAGATTTCCCATCGATTACACAATTGTCAGGAGAAGCACAGGCCCAGCTTAGAGATTTCCACCTTAAACTTTCTAAAGAAGATACTTGGTAAAGGTTCTGGAACTGAGGATGCCAGAGGAACCACTAAAAATCAAACAAGTGAGCAGAAACTGAATTTGACTTTTGGCCCCAGGGGCAAAAGAGATGGAGATGAAAGCTGACAGGCTCCTACTTGACAAGGCCTCTGTGGAGTGGAAATGAGCGACTCACAGATTGGAATGGCACTTCCTCTCCACAGGCTGTCCTGTGAGCAAGGCCTGAACATCCCCACCCAGCCTCTTGATGCAAATGCTTCCAGGCCCACCAACTGGGGTATTAGCAGGCAGGCCTGCCACCCCCGAATGCAGGGCATGTCTTCTGCAGGGTGTAGGGATCAAGTTTCATCTTCAAAGACATCCATAGACCTAGCTCAGCAGATACTTCTCCATGACCAAAAAAGCAATGTGCATTTTATTCTAGGGAACCCTTGGGTGTGAACCTTGTTTTTAGAATATCTTCTAGTCATGGCTCTGCTATTGATAAACTGAGTAAACTTGAACTTGACTAAATAGCCTTTAGGAGCAAAAGTTCTCCTAACTATAAAATAAAAATAGCTCATTGTTTGTGGAAGAAGTAGGACACATGAACAGTAATGATGTTAGCAATTGGTGGTAAATGTGTGGCGAGCCTAGATGAAGGGCAGATTAATCCCATAGAGAAGAGGTGACATTTGAACCAGGTCCTGAGAGAAAGCTATAAGGGTTTTCTAGTCAGGCAAGAAAGCACAATACTCCAGGCAAGGTAAAGAACTGGAAGCAGGAGAGGGAGAGGAGATTTGATGAGGCCTGTGTGTGGAAGCAGTCTATCTTGAGAGTACAAGGATGAGGAACAACCTAGATGTAGAATCAGTAGGTGGAACCCAGTGGAATGTGGCTCCAGTTGAGTATGGCCTTGGTCGACTGGGCAGATGACGATTTAATTAAATAAAACGCCAAAGCAGAAGGTGGAAACGTGATGAATCCAATTTCTGACATGTTGAAATGGAAGTATCCATAGTTCGACCAATTGATATGCCCAGCAGACAGCTGGGTGAACATGTCCAGAGCTCAGAGAAGTGGTTGAAGCTGGAGTTGTAGATCTGGGTGTTATTTGCTTTCATGGATCTAAATAATTTCTAAGTTCCCTTCTAAATCTAAAGTCATGGGATCTATGCTTCCAAGTTTTGTGAAGGGAAAAGTTCAAAATTCAACCTTTTTTTTCTCACTGGCACGTTATTCCAGTGAGACTCTGGTTGTGATTTTCTCTGCCTCCCTTTGTGTGGTGTTTATGTGCCACTACAGGATGTTCATAGGATACTTGCTATGAAATTTTGTCTTCTTGAGTTTCTGTCAGCTATTAGTTGCAGTATTTTAGTCGCTGTAGAATGGTCCTAGCCTGAATCATTGAACGGTAATCTGAGATCAATGATGAATCCCAAAAAGGCTTGGGAAAGGTTCTCAGGAATTCTGATCAGTTATCAATGGCTCCCCATTTTTTAGGAAATAAAGTCCAGGCTCTCCAGTTTGGCATTTAATTCTCTCTCCCTCCCCTTTTCTCTCTCTTTCTCTGATCAATAGTCACATCATGAGCAGCTTTACAGAGAGGTCCGCGTGGGGGGACACTGAAGCCTTAAACCACCAGCCACAGGAGTGAGCATGGATGAAGCTTTTCCAGCCCCATGAAGCCTTCAGGTGACCAAATCCCTGGAGACAACTTATTTTCAGTCTCATGAGAGACCCTGAACCAGAAGCACCCAGCTGGGCCACTCTGGGATTTTTGACCTCCAGAAACTGTGAGTAAATGTTTGTTGCGTTAAGCCTCTAAGTTTTCAGGTGATTTGTTAAGGTACAATCAAGACAAGGAGAAATTGGTCTTCCGATAATACGTGGGAAATAAGCCAGGAAAGATGTTGAATGATTTCAGCAGTTAGGAAGGGGAGCTTATTGGCAGGATGCTAAAAGCCTGGGGTCTCGTCCCGATTCTTCTGCCTATCCACTGAGTGGCCTCGAAAACCTCTTCTCTATCACCTGTTTGGGCCTCAGTTTGCTTACTTGTAGATGGAGATGGGACCTTTCGTGCCAGCCTCCACGCTAAAATCTTTACATATGAGTGGCACTTTATAGTTTGCAAAATGTTTTTGTGTACATTTGCTCTTTGACTTACAATGGTGTTACATCCCGATGGACACACTGTAAGTTGAAAATATTGTTAAGTTGAACATGCACTTAATTCAGCTGACCTACTGACCTACCTTAAATGTGCTCAGAACACCTATATGAGCCTACAGTTGGGCAAAATCATCTCACATCTGCTGCCCAGCATTACGAGAGAGTTTCATACCACATATCGCTGTCGGGGGAAAAGATCAAAATTCAAAATTTGAGGTACGCTTTCTTCTGAATGCATGTTGCTTTTACACCATCATAGAGTTGAAAAATCATAAACCAAATTATTGTAAGTTGGAGACTTTCTGTATTACTGTCAGGAGTAGTCCCCCAAATTTGAAAGTAATGAAAATAAGAATGGTTTCAAAATCAGCACATATGGATTAGGACAGAGACATACAAAATAACCTGAAAGCAATGTTCTGGCTGTATGTAATGCCAAAAAGACAATTACTTTCTTCTTATTGATGAATGATGGGAAATATGATGAAAGCTCATTTTTTAATGCATAAAAAATTCATAGAAGAGTTTCTGGAACATAAGTACCTAAGAAGTGTTACTTATTTTTATTTATAACCAAGAGAGCTTAATAAAATACTAAGTGGGTTATTAAAGATATCGAGACTTTATAAATAAACGAGCGTATTACCAGAGTTTATTAAGAACTCTACCTTGGTATCCTAATAAGAAGTCTGGCTGCTACACACAATGCTGGGCAGCACAGCCAATTTTCAACAGAGAGTTGGAATTCCTGAGATGCACAGGCAGAATGCCTTGTTATCAGTGCATCATCAAAGCTGTCGTGAGTTGGACATGATTTTCAGTCGCTGTTATTCTTGAATTAATTAAAGCACTTTGTAAAATTATATACAGTTCTTATCCTTATTGATACTTTTGGGGGGTAATTGCTGCGTCGTTATAATTTGAATATGGTTTTGTTCCTCTCTGATTTCTATCACAATGTTCTTCATCTACTGGGAAATAGAAAGGGGAAGGGTGGGTGATTTGGGGGGACTTTTACTCTATTTAATGAGCCAAGGTAAAATGTTTGAAAATCATTAACTTAATGGCCCTCTTGGGCCAGGCTTGACCATGATGTGATTGAATTTACAAACCTAGTTAAAGCAAAAAATGTGCCAATCAGCAATGGGCCAGCAATGGAAGCCAGTGAAAGTAAGAGAAATAGAGATTTACCCTGTCATTGTCCATCCATGGTTCTTCAGTGACGAGAGAGCCTTGGTAAACAGTCTCAATGGAAAGACCATATCTCATAGGAAGACACACCCAAGGGTTTTGTGTCCAATTAACATAGAATATCCCTGTTCTCTTGGCAAATTCATCCTTAATGTTGAAGGGATGAATCAGATCCTCTGAGCACTGGGACATGAAATATTTGCTGCTTCTTCCTAACCCCTTCACCTTGATCCCGTGCTCATGAAGTTGTATTCTAATTATGACTTGACTCTTTATATAGATCTATAAGATGTTGGTCATGTAGATTTCAAATATTTTGTCCAGTGTCTCCAGACAATGAATACGCTGGCTTTCTAGGTTTATATCTTTTCCAGAGTCAATATTGTCATTTCCAATGATATGCCCTTAGCCTTTTAACTGGTTTCCCAGGTTTCACTCTTGCCTCCTCAATGTCATTCTTTCATTGGCCTCTAAAAAGATGACTTCTTTACATATACTTATTAAAACACTATCTCATTTGACCTTCATAATAAATACATGAGGTTTTATTATCTCCATAAACAAACGAAGAAATTAAGAATCATAAAAAGTGAATGACTACAATAATTAATAAATTGTACAACTGGGACTCAAATCCAAGCTCGGTAGGTTGTTATTGTTGCTGGTTTTGGACACTAGATGAACAACTACTACATGTGGGTGGTTTGTCCTAAACAAATTGTATGAAAACAGGCACAAACCGCATCTTTATTCTAGTCTTTGTACAAGTCTATGAGGGAGATAGTTTACAGATGAGAACACTGAGGTCCAAAGAACTTCGGCGAATTTCCCAAATTCACCTTTTAGAATCTAGATTTGGACACTTTAATTTGATCTTTACATTTTTGAGTTTATTCTTTTACTTGTTGCTTCATATATTTTTACTTTTAAGAACTATTCTAAACATTCCATTTCAACTTACAACCATGTTTAGAATTTTTTTAAATTTTATGTTTAAAATTCTAAAATCAAAATTTTATTTTCTGTAAAATTATGTGTGTGTATCTATGTGTGTGTGGGTTTTCTATTGTTGTTTTAACAAATTATCACAAAGTTAGTGGCTTAAAGAACACACACTTACTATTTTAGAGTTCTGTAGATAAGTCAAACACTAAAATCAAGGTGTTGTCAGAGCTGCATTTCTTTCAGGAGGTTGTAAGGGAGAATTTGTTTTTTTATGTTTTCCAGCTTCTGGAAATCACTCTCATTCCTTGGTTTGTGTCCTCTTTCTCCATCTTCAAAGCCAGCAAAAACAGGACCGGTCTTTCTCATGCTGCCACCTCTTTAGCTTCCTGTAGACGGCAATGATCCTCTACTTGTAAGGACTTGAATAATCCAGTATGTTCTTCCCATCTCAAGGTTCTTAACCTTAATCACATCTGCAAAGTCCATTTTGCTATGTAGGGTAACATATTCACAGATTGTGGGGATTGGGATGTGGACATCTTTGAGAGCCATTTTTCCACCTATCATTATATATATATATATATGATATTAATATATTATATAATATATATTTATATATATAATTTACATGAGTTACATATTGATATTATATATTATATAATGTTTGTAAATTTATGTGTATACATATTGAAATATATATGTGTACATATATATATGTGTGTGTATACACACACACACACACACACACACACACACACACACACACACATATATATATATATATCTGCTCTACACTGTCCTTACTCGGGGATCCCAGTAGACAGAAAATCCAGTTTCATGATCCAGAAATCCTGAGGGAAAGAAATATGGTAGATTGTACATTCATTCCTGAAGCTTCACCTCAAGTCGCATTTCACTCACCAAAGCATATCACTTGGCCACATCTAAGTTCAATGGCACCCTGGATATTTATGAACAGGCCTAGAGACTCCCTTTAAAATACAAAACATATTTTTTAAAGTTCACATTTTTTATGATAGAACTGTAGGCTTCATCATGAAAAATTGCAGTCCCCAGCTCCACTCAAAGGGCTACTCTGTAGAAACAGCACTTTAAATTATTTTAGTGATTTCTTCTACAATTTTCCTCCAGATGTCTAAATAACATGTGTATAGTTCTATTTCCTGATTTTTTCATTTTAGCTACTATCTACTAAATTTCTATGAGAGAAAATTTGATTCTTACTCTCATGTTGTGTTTCCCACATCATGATCCTGTAAACAATACGTACACCTGACCTATATAGTGTCCTATGGTTTTATTTTCTCTTTTGTACATTTTTTCCTCAGAGTGAGTACATGCCTCTTGTTTTTCATTTGTTTGGTTTCTGTGTGCTCATTATGAGTTTTTCCCCAAGCTCTCTGACTAAGCTATAAAACTTCTCTCGAGACATTCAGACACACTGCGTCCTCCTTAGTTCCATTCTAATCTTGGAAATATCCCTCTTTGGCCCTTAGTCCTCCCATTCCTGCTTGAACAGGTCACATTCTAGGACTAGTTACTTATAGGATGCCTATTCCTTGGCAGTGACAGGTAACCAATCAAGAAGAGGAGAAAAACACTGGATGACTTCTGATGCTCCCGTTTTCTGTTCTGGAACTTTGATATGAAGATGACACATTCTGAGAAGCCCAAGGATTAATAAATTCCAACGGGTGGCTGTGCACCATGCCCTTTGGCAAAGAATGCTTGCTCACCCCAGCTTGGCCGCTGGGGTCTGTGTCCTCCCTGGGCCATCTCAGGTTCACACTCTTATCTGACTTCTCATCTCTGCTGCTTTATAGATCTTGATTATCTCTGATCTCCACTGTCCTGGAACCAATAATAAAGGAAGAGGGGAAAGGGTTAGTGTATTTTGTGGAGGTTCCTAAATTCTGGCACTCCAGCCCTATAAACATCTCCATACTTCTTGCTATTCCTTTGTGCTATTAGAAGCAAAACTATTAGACTTTACTGAAAAAGTGGAAAACCCCAGTCATGGAGGAAAACTGTGAAAGTTAATGCCTTGTTATGCTCTTATGTGAGCACTGATTGAATTTCTGAAAGCCCTTACGGCACTCCTGCTGGCAGCTGGGACTGAGGGTTCAAAGCAGACAAACAGAGCGCATGGGGAAATGCTTTTACTTCATGATTTTCTTCTTACACCTGGTGATGGAATGAAATATGCAAGGCGGAGTAGAATGAAGATGTAAATATTGCAATAATAATGATAATGCTTGTATACCTGGTGTGGGGATGAGATTTGGTTTAGTCGTAGAAGGATGAGGTAGGGAGAGTGACAAAAATGATTCTGAAATGCTGATGAAACCCAGACCGGTTCTATGTGGGGAGTACATTAAGAAACCTGAACAATTTCTGCCTACTTAGTGTACCATCAAGAAAATTATCTTATTCTTCTCTTTCTCATTTTTTGTTATGTGTAGCACAACTAGAGATTAGAATAGAAAAGATGTTCCTGGGGCTTTGTCTGAAAACAGTGGCCCCACCCAATGACAGGAAAAGGATTGATGCTAGGAATTACCGACTTGTAAATGGAAATTAATACTGTAATTAGCAAGATAGGAAAATCCATCTTATTGTAAATAGTGATGCTTATGGATTGTGATATTCCCCCTGGGATCACCAGGTTATTTAAAAGGAATAAATCAGGAACCACATTCAGGCCCATGAAGAATACCAGGAATATTCAGAGCAGACATGCACCTTAAACTGACAATATTTTCACCAGGATTGTAAAACAGTGGGTAAAGTCAAATTTTAAAAAGATACGCGTTTGTGATTTTTGACACTTCTTGTATGGAAAGCATTTTCAGGTTGGCTTTTGAATATCAACGTTGTCACCAAGACAGCTTTCTAGCAAACAGACTCGAGACATCGGATAAAAAGATTAGTCTCACAAAAAAAAAAAAGAGATGAATACTGCATTTCAAATTAAAGCAAGGCTCTCCTAGGATGAAATATAAACATTCAATAAACCTGCAGCTCTTGTGAAAATCTATATAATGGCTTTACGTTTCTATAGCATTTAGAATGTAGAACCTGCTTTCACATGCATTAACTCATTTGAGTGTGTGTGTGTGTGTGTGTGTGTGTGTGTGTGTGTGTGTCAAAAAGGGGGATATAAAGAAATGATCCTCATCTTATACAGATGAGGAGGTGAAGCCCAGAAAATTCAAGCTCACACTGTCTCCCAGGTATTAACAGACTGCGTGTATTTAACATGAACAAAATGCAGCCATACTTCCCTAGGCAGCCAAACCCATGAACAGTGGGATGGCATAGTCGGGTTCAAGTTTATGAGTTCCAGAATGAACTGATGCAAGGCAGTCAAGAAAATACTCCTCTCCCCCCATTATGTAGATTCAGGAATAGTAGAATTTCATCCTATTGTCCCCATCATTATACCAAGATGTGATAGATTGTTTAGGACTCTGCTGATCACAGCATATCTCGTTTCTGCCTTGCATCAGGGCTCTTTGTGTGTTCATGTCTTCTCTTCTGGACCCCGAGAGCCCACAGAACAGCAACCACATCTTTCATATGTCATCTCCATCCAGTGCCCATCCCAGTGCCAGTGCTTCAAAACACATGTGGGGTTGAAGTTAGCATGGAAACAGACACTTTGCTCTGCCAATAATTGGGTCATAAATAGGCATGCAGACTGGAAAACAGCCACATACACTTGGAGGGTTAGAAGCATTAGATGTTTCCCTTTTAAATCATGTGACCTGGTTCTTCTCCTTTTGTATAGTTTGGTCCCATTTCTTGGGATGAAATCAATTTTAGATGACCCCTTGCTTTCATTCAGATTGAAGATCAAGTGAAAAGCATATTCTAAAAAGGGGTGGTTTACACTTTTCCATTTCTCAAAACCTTAAATTCTCTATCCGGGAACACAAGGCCTGGTGGCAGGGTGGGGGAAACCTGCAAACACCCATAAGTGATGGCCCAGCTCTCACCTCACACCCTGGCCCACACTCCAGACCCCATCCCAGCCAGGCCTCATGGAGGAACAGGACAGAATGTGAAGTGGCTGGAAAGTCAGGGACTGGTGCACAACCTCCAGGAGCATTCGTGGAAAATCTCTGCACACTTTAAAGGAAAAATTCAGCATGTAATAATTTCTATTTTGTGTAAAAAGGGGAGAAACCAATTAAAATAAATATAAAGCTATAGACAAAAGAAATTTTAACGGCTTTTTGTAGCTGCTTGGGTTATGATTCTTTTTTTCTACATTTGTATCGCTTTAATATACTCTTGTTTACCATCTATAAATTCTTTTAAATTTATTTCTATCTACTTGTAGGACATTTCAAACATTACTGATAAAGCTATATTCTCTTTGACTACCATCTCTAGATTGCCAGAGATAATCATGTTACTTTTGCATGCATCTATCCAGGCAGGCCTCAAATCTCTCATGGTTAGAGACCTTACATACTATGTTCCTAGTATTAAATTGGGAATGGCAACCCTGTACCTGCTGGGGACAGAGGAGGAGAAATATGTCCTTTTGCAGTCCTTAACAGTCATAAATTATATTATATAAGTCCATTGTTTTATATCAGCAGAGGACTTTCATCACTATCACGAGGCAAGTCTGCCATGCTTCATTAGAAGCTTAGAATGTTAGAACTGCAAGGACTCTTAAGATCATCCCCCAGACACTGTATTATATAGAGGGGGACACTGAGTTCCAACAGTGACAGTGATAGAATAATCTCCACAATCACCCAGGAATGGAATCAGACTAGAACCTTGAGCTTTAAGAAGCTTTGTGCTGGCCTTCTCCTGTGCCCAATTGCATCTGGGTGACAACGTTTTGGGAAGCAGTTCTCAATATTAATATGTATTGAGAAATAGCTGGAAAAATTTTAATTTTACAAAATTAAGGCAAAAGGTAAGTTTAACTAGGTTTAGCTATTTTAAACATGATAAGAATACAAAAATATTTTTTTAACTGCAACACTACTGGTTACCTAGCCTTAGGACACGTTTCTGAGTAATACATTACCTAGAAAATGTTTTCATGCCCAAGGTAATTTTTTTAAGTAAAAAGTCCAACAAATCCTTCCATTTAATTCAACATTAAAATATGTGAATAAAACATACATGCAAATATGGAGAAATATTATGATTTAAATGACTAGTAAATATTTGTTGTCCCAATGTGATTTTTTAAAAATCTCATTCTGACCCAAGAATGAGGGGGGGGGTTAAGATTTTAACCCTTAAAACAGAATAATTCAAAAACTTTCCCAAATGACTATGAAAGGAATTAATTTTTTAAAATGTTAGCCCTTGACAAAGAATTAAATATTCATCTTTGGTTTTGAAGGAAAGATTAAAAAAAAAACTAACAACAAATATTAACGCACGTTATTTTGTTCAATATGACTAATTATGTAAACTTTTGTGGAACTTTGATCCATAAATTTTTTGGTAATACCTGAAGGAGGTGAAAAATGTTTATCTATTATTTTCTCCCCTACCTAAAGCCTTCAGTTAGTGTATGCGAAAGTCATTAAGGGGACTCAGCAGGCTTAAGGTGGACGGTTAACAAGGAGCTGACCAGTTTGGATGCTGATAGAAGCCTATGAGGTCTCAGGGTGTCATCTGGGAACACACCACCCTGGAGCCTAGTTTCCATATGGTGGAGGTGGGGGAAACAGTGATGGCTTAAGGCCTTTGCATTCCATTCCCAGGCCTTGAGATGTCATGTCTTCTGTTAGTTCATGACTGGCAGCGCTGTGTTAAATCGACTCCTCCTCATTCCCAGGAGGAACCAAGGGGAATGGTCAAATGATTTAAACAAAATAAAGTCGAAATGCAGCGACCTGAAATTCATGTTTTCAGATGATATCTATCTGAAAGTCTAGCAGATAATTGGCTAGACTATCTGCTCGTGTGGCGACTTACTCATCTTGGTGGCAAATTGATGCTGGATACTGGTAAGAGGCCTAGTTTTTTGCCATGTGGACTTCTCCGTAACACTGCTTGCGTGTCTCACAGCATGGCAATAGCATCTCCTGGAGCAAGTGATACAAGAGTGAACAAGGCAAAGTCAAAACACCCTTCGTGACCCAGCCTCAGAAGACATAAACCACAATCATTACAATGCTCCATTGGTTACACAAGTCAACCTTTTTCATTGTGCAAGAGGACAATGTAAAGACATGACCACTAGTCACTGAAGATTGTTGAGGGCCATCTTGGAGGCTGCCTTCCATAACTTCTTTAAGAACTCGTGAGGGTGTTTTATCTTGAAGGGTGTTTGTTGGTTTCAGTTCTGGAAAAGTTGCATTCATACCAGTTTTTGCAGATGACATTCATCGTGATCTCTACCACTCAAATTGATAATCATTGGATCTGGTCTCAAAGAATAACACACAAAGGATATTCAAGTAGAATCTGAAGACGTTTCAGGATT
This sequence comes from Cynopterus sphinx, assembly GCA_030015415.1. Taxonomy (NCBI): domain Eukaryota; kingdom Metazoa; phylum Chordata; class Mammalia; order Chiroptera; family Pteropodidae; genus Cynopterus; species Cynopterus sphinx. The sequence continues at coordinate 104,885,474 of CM057385.1, read as the reverse complement.
ATTTCTGGTGTTACATTTTTTTATTGTTCGTGAGCTGATGGCCATTTAGGAAAGATACCGGGAGTCAGAGGAAATTGCCACTACACAACCAGGAGAATGATTAGGGTGTTTCATTAATCAAGATCAAATTAATGCTTTAGTAATGGCGGAATGCACAGACACCCCTCAGTATGATTTTATATTAAACCTGGACATCTTTGGGCCTTTAGGCCTTTTAAAAGTCTCTTCAGCATTTTTAAATAGAAGTAAATTCTGGCTTTTAAAACTTGAATGAAATAAAATAAAATAAGAACATGTGAGCACACAGAAAATGTATTAACAGTCATTTTGAAGAGTCAAAGTTTTGAAGAAACTCTTTCATTCCAGAGGATGAAAGCTATATTCCCAAAGAGGCAAGAATGAGGACATGGGCCCAGGTCCTGAGGCAGGTTGACTGTCACACCTCACAAAATGGAGGCCAGTAGGTCTCCACGCAACATAAATTCACTCCCCTCTGTGCCACTGTCCTAACTTCATAAGAAACTTTTTGATAGAGAAGGTGGGTGTATGTAGGTTAAAATGCAAGCTCAGGCATTCTTTGGAGCCCCAAATATTTGGGGTGGAGCCCATATCTGGCTTCTTCTTCCCATGGCTCGACTCCTGTATACCACTAAATAGTTAAATAGGTTGTCTCTTTCTTTCTGTTCCACAAAGATACTCCCTTTGTTTCCAGTGAATTGTAAGCAGTTTAAATATTTTATTAATGTTTCTATGCACTCAAAGAAGAGAAGAGGGGTTTTACGTGTGCTTCCTCCAACATCCTGACCACATGAGCAGTGTTTGACTTCTCTCACTCTGGTTCCTCATCTTACACATAGAAACAAAAATTGCATCTATAGGATTGTCTCCAAATGAGATGATTTATGTAAGGTGCTTAGCACAGGGCCAGGCACATAGGTCATGCACAGTAAAGAAATAAATATCTTTTGAGCATTTAATAAATATTTAAAGAGCAAAGCATTATAATTGATATTACCATGTGTTTTGTTCTCTTTGGTGGACCGTAGTCTTTTCATCTGAAAAATGAATGACGTTGACGAGATCAGGGATAGGAAATAGGCTTTCATATACCCGCTCTGTCATAAAAAATGGTTGTCTTGAGAAGAATTGTGAGACTAAATCACTGGTAGCAGGAATGATACCATAATAGGTTAGTGATGTCTGCTGAGGTCTGGAAACAGAGAATGGTGACACTCATGTATTTTTTTGCTATCCTTGGAGTTGGTAATCAATTAGGTCTATTGAACTTCAGGGAGTATAAGGTTCCATAACCCATTGACGCCTCCTCACACACAGGAGAAATGTCCTGAAACCAATGTTTGGATGATCTGGTATTTTCTATGACCAGCTTGGTCATAATCAGTGGGGCTTTACAAGGTTTTATTCTTTTTTGTAAATAGGCAGCTGGGGACTTAATTGGATTTACCCAGTTGTTTTCAAAACAACCAGAAGTATGACCAAATTCAGTCTTTTCTTCAAACTAGTTTTGCGTGTCTCTGTGAGTCGCTACATGACGATATATGTTATTTTAAACTCTCCTTATTTTTAATGATATAAACAATGAGAGCCCAAGTAAGAGAAAGGAGCTAACACATTTATTCCCATTCTGCCATCTGTTTAAAGCTGCTGATGTAATTCCAGTTTGAAATTGCATTAGTGCTTGCCTCCTGGACTTCTTCCTTATTTCCTTTCGTATTTCAGGCCTTCTGTACTTAAGAGAAAGCACTGCCTCTAGGATGTTGGTCAATTAATGCGAAGCTGCAGTGTAACTCTGGCCATTTTCAAACTGGTCTCCGATTTGGATTTCCTTCACGATTAGCTAGAATGACTGTAACTGGAGTGTTATTTGCTTAAATGTATTTGGTATTTAAGGTTTGATTAGTGATGTTTTCAGCAATATCATCAACTATCAGCAGATTTGTTTACACAGCAGAGGATGGCAGAGATTAAGGGTTGTGGTCGTGCATACTCAATCATCACGTATTGGCTTTTTTTGACTTTTATGTCTTGGATTATGCCTCAGAATTCGATTTTAATTTTGTGTTTTAAAACGTAGCTGCTTTACACTGGTTTGGATAATATCAGGCAAGAAGATTTTGTTAAATTGTGTGATGTGTGTGTATGTCAAGGGGGTGTCTTTTATGAGGCTAGGCCTCATTTAAAATTTAATTTTGGCTGGGTGACCTCAGTCTAGTTTCTTTGCTTGGATATAAACTGGGGGCATGGTTCAAGCCCTTTTTCTTTTCACTTTCAAATATCCATCCTATGAGGACTTGGCATTAGGTAAGGTTGACAAGTTTGTGAGGGCACAAGTGAGATTGGGGAAGGAAAACTGGAAACTTGGGCAGCTGCCTTCACTTTTCTTAGCCTTAATTTCACCATCTGGGTTTATAGTAGCTGATTCAAATATCTTTCTCTTCTAAAATTCTATCGATCTCTGAAATAGTCACCTTTCTCTTTTCCTGATATTGCTGTAGTAGAAGGCACTGCTTTAGGTGTATAAAATTGACTTTCATGTCAGAAAATATCATCAGAATAATAGAAGATTGGATTGGAGGTGACCTGAAGGATCCTCCCCAAACTCTATTTTAGACTCTCAGGGATACCCACCCTTAGAATGAAAGAGTGTGGCCAGTAGGGAGGAGTGTGTGTAACCAGTACAAAGAACACAGCTTGACTTCAGCTGGCTTACCCAGAGTGGCACTTGCTATGCAGAACCATGGCTCTGAGTCATGGCTCATCACTGTGGCTCAGAGCCATCTATGTTGTTTGTCGTTGTTGTTGTTGTTGTTGTTGTTGTTGTTGTTGTTGTTGATGATGATGATGATATTGATGTAAGGGTTCTAAATTTGACTTTCAAAATCAGAACTTTTTGGAGTAGGGACTGGGTATTTGTATATTACAAAGTGCCTGGCTGATTCTGAGTCCCAGTCAAGGTGGAGAAAAACATATCATTGAGATGGAGTAGAGTCAGAAAGAGATCTGATTGGAAAATCCAGAGACCAGGGTTTGAGTCATCACTCAAGTAATGAGGGAGCATAGAAGAAGGTGGGAGCACTAACATGACCAGGGAAAATCAAGGAACATTCGTGGAGGAGATGACATTTGAGTTAGATTTTGAAGAATGAGTAGGAACTTTCCTCTTGGAAAATAAAGAACAGTTGGGAGAAGGAAGGCACTGAAATGTTTTGCGAAGAGTTTGCCAAAGCAGGAGAAATAAAAGGCAAATTTTTCTGAGTATCTATTCATCTCTTCTAGAGACCATGTGAAATACTAGTGCTGGACAGACATGGTTTCTCCTCCTGTGGGGAGATTGACTGGAATACACATGGAGAAGGAAAATATTAGGAGTTGGGTCTATAAAAATAATCTGCACCAGCTTACTAAAAGTTGTGACTTCCAGATAATGAATTTGGAATTGATTCTGTAGGCTGTTGTTCCCAAGTACAGTCGCAGCTCACTGGTATGTTATAATCAGTTGTGAGGGGCTGTGAGTAACATGTTAGTACTGGCCATTAGAGACACAGTAGAAGAGAGTGGATGTGAAGGCAGGCTGTGGAGCCAGACCACTGGGACTCAGTCTTAGCTCTTCCCCTTACCAATTACCAGCCACCTACTAGCCCCTGGGCAAGTTATCTAAGTGCTCAGTGCTTCGATTTCTCCTCTGTACAATTAACGATTATAGGGGTGCCTACCTCATAAGGTTGCCATGAGGACTGGGTGTTAGTATCTGTAAAACACTTGGAAGAGTATCTAGATATAGAGATATCATAATTAATATTACTATTGCTATTTTTTGTCATTTTTACACGAGTTTGAAAAGTTGTACACACATGTGTTTGAGGAGACTCAAGCTTATATATAATTTCTACTCATCTTCTTTATTAAATGTTAGAGATCAAGGTGGGGGGTGAGCTTTCATCGAGCCGGTTGCAGGGAGCTCTGGTTATGCCCTGGGCAGTAAGTGGGGCCTGCGGCATGAGCCACTAGAGTAGGGTTGCCAGATGAAATATAAGGCCCCCAGCTATATTTGTATTTTAGATAAACAACAAATAATTTCAAAGTATAAATATGCCTCAACTATTGTATGGGGCAAACTTATACTAACAAAAATTATAAGTATGGAGGGGAGGGTTCCTGGGAATCTTTGGTCACACTTCAGGCGCCAGATTCCTTCCAGAGAGGCTGGATCTCCATGGATTCTCTGAAAGAAGATTCTCACATGTGTAGGTGGGAGTTTCATCCCTAGGAAATCTTGAGGGAATTTGGTGTTAGGCTCTGAGGCTGAAAAGGTTTTGGTAAGTGGGGAAACAGCATACAGTGTTACGATCAAGAGTATAGCATGCTCTAAGGCCCAGAGGCATGAGAGAGTTTGCCCTGTTTTATAACCATTGAGAAGACAATGGCAACTAGGGCACAGGAAGAGTGTGTGTGCGTGTCTGTGTGTCTGTGTGTCTGTGTGGGGCGGTGCTCAAGAGGACATATGGTCAGGGAACAATTTGAGGACCAGGAGTTCAGGAGTTTAAGAAATTAAATTGAATGAGTTACTACCCAGTTCCTGAATTAGTCATTTTGCTTCCTTTCTTAATGGATTTCATTACAGACATTCAAGTTTTCCTAAGCATTGCCATTTTTCTCTTATTATTTGTTTATTTGTTTGTTTGTTTTACAGTTCTTCTCTGTTCAGTTAGTGAAAGGTTGTGAGATGGATAGGAACAGCAAGAGTCAATGATTATTTAACAAGTAATAAACTGACTGCAGTCAAATGAGCTTGTCATTGGAAGTCTTATTCTGCTATCTGAAGCGAACATGGCAGAGCTCATTTATTTAATTAGAAGCTGTTTTTATTGGAATCCTTCCAGGAGGACAGTGGATGTATTCCATGGCATTTCAGGGCTCCTTAGATTTCAGAGGTCTCACAGATAGAAATTAAATAAAAGAGGACAGTTAGAATCAAACCCTGTGAACTGTTACTTTCTCCAAGAGTGTCTGTTGACTGCTTCCTTCCCCTTAGCTGTCTGGGGATGGAGACCTTTATCCTCAGAACTAGGCAGAAATAAATTACATAAAAATGTACCAAGTTCTTTTGGTGTTTTTCCCAGATTTAGAAGACACACATCTTGCCATTTCTTGATTAATTACTACGTGGAAGTTGCTGAAAGGCAAGCTTGGCCCAACAAAATGAAAGGCTCACATGTGATTGTGGAAACACTGCCAGGCTGAGTGAGGAGAATCTGGGTTTTAGTCTCAAGCACAGGAGAAATTATTTGTGGGACCTTGAGAAAGTTGTCCCCCATCACTGTGCTTCCATCTCCTCATCTGCAGAATGAGAAGGGAATCTTTATGTGTCCTTTTAGTGGCTCCATTGTGAAATCCTAGGACACACTGGTAGTAATGCTGTCCAAAGAGATGAGGCCAGGCAAGCCAGACAGCAAGGAAAGGCCTTTGAATGATGGAGATGCTAAGTAGAGTCTTACAGTACAAATGAAAAAAGGAAACTTTACAAATTTATTCTGAACAAATAATCACAGCCATAGGCAAAGACTTACTCAGATGAAGGAGGTGATGCTAGGAGGTTTTTTGGATAATTATTATTTTGACAGTATTAAGAAGTTCATGCGTGTGAAGACGTGATGTGTTTGGCGCAGACCTTGTTTCTAGGAACAGCGGAGTAGGTTATTTAGCTCAATCCTCCCACTGAAAGCAACTAAAAATATAGATTTTTTAAAAAATCTTTTTAAAAGCATCAAAAAGATGACAATAAAATAAGGAATCACTGGATTAAAAATAAAAGGAAAATGAAAACCTAATGAGATAAGCAAGTGCAGAAAGTGCTTTTGATCTGAACACATTTGTTCAAAATTAAAGCTTGTTTCTGGAAGTCTCACGAGGTGAGGAGAAAAAAGGTCAAAGCCCAGGCCACACACAGTGAGGCATTTTCCAGGAGATATTTTTCATAACCAGCTGGGACCCCAAGGGCTTCACCCCCAGGATGAGAGTGAACCAGAAATGACACAAACCATAGAATTAGGGCCTGGTTCCAGCCCTTTGGTTCCTCTTCTAGTTCCTTGCTACTCAAAGTGTGGTCATTGCATCCATATCAACAGCAGCAGAATTTGAGCTTATTAGAAACTCAAATTCTGGCTTTGCTCCAGACCAACTATATCAGAATCTATACTTTAACACAGGCATCCCTAAACACTGGGCCAAAGACCAGTTTTGGTCCATGGCCTGTTGGGAACTGGGCCTCACAGCAGGAGGTGAGTGACAGGCAAGTGAGCGAAGTTTCATCAGTATTCGCAGCCACTCCCCGGCACTAGCATCACCTCAGATCATCAGATATTAGATTTTCATAGGAGCACTGGTCCCTGGTGCCAAAAAATGTTGGGAACCGCTGCTTTATATAGAAGGTAGAAGCAAACCCGCATTCTCTCAAAAGAAATGTTATTTTATTATAGGCCTCAAATTATTCCCCAAAATGAGTTTTCTAATACAATTTCCAGTAAAAAGTCAAAGATAACAAGTCACAAAAAGAAATTAGGCTCCAGAAGAGAGAACCAGCAGAAACAACAGGCAATAGAAATAGAACTACAGAGACTTCACGTGGTGGAATTATCAGATGTCGTCCATAAAATAATAATTTATATTCACAACAGCTATGTCTGAACAGGATCATAAAAAAAAACTTGAAGATGCCTACAATGAATAGTAACCTAAAAAATTAGCAGTAGATTTGTAAAACAACCATAGAAATGTTTAGCGTGATTCCTCAGTCTCATCCATATGTGGATGACCGGCTTGGTGGAGTAAGCTACCTCTCATTAAAGGTATGTAAACAGGCTAGAACACTGGTTATCAGGATCAAGTCTCCTTTTGCTGCAGACGCTATACTCTTGTAAAAACGGGATATCATTGGTTAGGACTCTTGGAATTCTTTCTAGCTTGACTTCTCCTTGTGTAGGCTTGAGAATACTGCACAAGTTTCCTAGGTCACCCACTGCCATGGGGTAAATAATACCATGACTGTGTAATGCTTGCAGAAAGGTAGGGTTCATTTTCAGAAATTCCAGATGAAACAGAGATAGTGCAGTCAGTGCTATGGATCCAGGAGAAGTTTATGATGTGTGAATCAGACCAATTATTTGTACACTTCTGCATGAGTTTTCGCAAGCCTTTTCCACTTGCAAACATTCTCAGAATTTCATAATTTTCAAAAGTAAAAGGAGAAAACACAAGGGTACTTTTTTTGACCCTTTTACTTTCTCGGTTCTGTTGATACTCCCTTGTTCTACGTTCTGTTTTCTGTACATCTTCACTTCAGAACTCATACACTCTAATTTTTCTGCAGGCCACGAGCTTATTCAAGTTTCTGTTTTCCTTTGGGTTAGCCTGCCCGGCTTCTCTGATCTTCTACTCCTTCTTGGGGCTCTCTTTTTGGAAATCACAGTTACCACTCCAGGGCCACTAAATCACTTTCCATTATATCATTTAATTTTCACAGTTCAAGATACGCATTTTAATTATTCATATTTTATAATAATATGCATTCATTATAGAAAAGTTAGAAAATGCATGCCAACAAAAAGAAGCAAAGTGAACTCCCCTCTAATTTCACCAGCCAGAGATAACTTTACTACTATTAACATTTGGTACACTTTCTCCAGACATATTTTTACAAATTTTTTTTTGGGGGGATGAGATTTTTGTTTGCTGATCATACGCTTTTATAACCTGATTTTATTCACAAAAAATAGATAGTGAACCTCTTCCTGTGTTAGTAAATAAACACCTACAATATGGTTTTAATGTTTGTATAGTATGGTCATATAATAATTTATTTAGCAAAACTTTCATTGTTGGTCATTTGAATTAATTCCAATCTTCACTATTAAAACAACATTTTGTAGCTACATTTTTGTGCTTATCTTTAATTATTTCTCCAAGATAGATTCCTTGATGTGGAAATGGATTTATACTTCTGATTTTGACAAATCTCCCTTCCAGAAAGCTTTTACTATTTAGACTTTGAACAGCAATGTGTGAAAGTGAATATTTCCCTGCACCCTAACATTTAAGTATTATTGTTTTGATAATCTTAGTTTATTTCAGAAGCAGCCTTTTATTGCTGTTTTAATCTGATTATGAATAAGATAGAATCTTTACTCTTATTTTTTTTTTTATGTGTTTGGTTTATATTAGTATTTGGTTTATATTAACACACAGTTTGGCACATAAAAACAAATATCATCATCTTCATCATCATCATCCTTATAGGTAGCAGCCACTGTACATTGCAAATATTTCCCCCAAATTTCTCATTTTCTTTTAATTTAATTCAATTTTAGTTTATTAATTTAGGCCACAGAGAGGTTTAAAATTTTTATGCGAACAAATTCATGGACCTTGATTTTTATGGTTCCTGCCTTTAGTTGCATGTTTAGAAAGACCTTTCCCACCCTAAGATTACATAAATATTCACCTGAGAGTATTTTTATGGTTTTATATTTTACATATACATCATTAATACATCTGAGATTTATTTTCATATAAGGATGGGATAGAGATAAGTGGCTTTTCATAAAAGGCCAAACAGTTTTCCTACTCAACATTTTAAGTATTTTTCAAAAGGAACAGAGCAGAGACGTTTTTGAATCGAGACCTGTGAATGGCTATATCTCTGAGTGGAAAGGAATTAATTACTGCATGTCAGAAATCAGCATGGGGCCAGGGCTATTAAACATACTAATGGCTTGGATGGAAGGAGAGCTACAAAGCAGGCTGCAGGCTTCTTTGTCCAATGGTGATATAAGTGGGTTACTTACAGCCCAAGATGACAGAGTGAGGAAAGCCAGACGTCCTTCGGTGACGGGGAAGGGAGCAGCCGTGGTGTCAGCAGACAGAATCATGTCTGGTTGTAATCTGCCTGCAACGCTCACCCGACTCCTTGGCCCTCACTATGAAGACTGGATAGAGAGCAGAGGCCTGAGAAGGGCCAGAGCCTTCAAAAACTGTGTTCCTTCATGGCCAGGCCTGGGAAGACCACACCCAAAGGCTAATACTTCTGCAGCCACTTGTGGTCAGGGTTCTCTTCCACCATGGCCACCCCCTTTACTTTTGCTCCATGGACTTCTGGCTTATGCTTCTGTTCTCCTACATTTCTCTAATGTGTTGTCTTCTTCGAATCACATATTATATATTAAAATCATTCTTCTCTAGGCTTTTTTTCTCATGCCGTAAGGCAGGTGGTCCCATCACTGCATGATTTTTCCACCATCAAACTATTTTTCATAATACTGTACTTTCTGAAATTGGGCCTTGTTTTTTTCATGGGCGAGAAACATAATGATACTATTTGACACTTATAGCTTGTTCCTATGTGTTTTAATGAACCTCTGAGTAATACTGACAGGTAGATGGGCAAGATAGTGTGGACACAGCCCAGATTTGATAAGGGCACAGTGAATCAGGAGCACACCTGGAATGCTGCTCTGAGTGTCTGGGCCCCACTTCCACCCACACCTTCTGAGGACCCTCTCCTATTCAACTTGATGGCTCTTGATAGTCCTGTGATTCTAATAAATTTCTCTGTTGCAGCCCCAAGCTAGGTTTTTAAGGGGACCAAAATAACTGATTCATACTCAGTCTCGGCAGGTTCACTCCTGGAGTGATATTGCCTGTATACAAAATAAGAGGTGGACAAGGAGAGAGCATCAACCACAGTCAGGCCTTTGGTTGGGGAAGGCTTCACAGAATATCATGTTTGGGCAGGTAGGTTTGAGCCTGTTAGACCAGATTTGTTTGGAATCTTTAAAGGAGATCTGTCGTCTTGTCCTGCCTTGCACTTGTTCCCCACCCCCACTATGCTTTCCCTGCCCCCACTCTCAATTCATGCAGTTTCATTCCCTGACCACAGGTACAGCTCAGGTCTGGGACCTGCATTATTCCAATGACACTCATCCCTGGAATTTTAATACTGTTGGGGGCAAAGATGCCAGTCTTCCCATAGGGATATCTGAGCTTATGACCATCTTGTTCCTGTGAGAGGAGAACCCACCTGGGGAGGAGCCCCCAGAGGAGGGCATAGCTGAGAAGGTAGAGAAGGATAGACTGACTCTTCAGGACATTGTGTAGGCTCTGAATCCAGCCATCCCTGAAAACAAATACCTTGAGTTGTACAGTCATGTGAACCACGAGGTTCCTTTTCTTATGTGTTTAAACCAGTTTGAGTTGGGTTTTTGTCCCTTGCAACCCAGAGATCTTTGAGTAATGCAGTCTCATCCAAATTCAAGGCCGTGAGTCTTTGGCAGACAGACATGGTGTCTGCACTGCCTCAGCACCAAGGTCCTCCACCTCGCAGGTCCTGCTGCTCAGCATTCATGAAATGAATGAGTCCAGGATTGCCCTGCTTTCTCAGCTGTCAATTTTTGCTCCTTGGTGATGTGAGATTCCAGACCAGCTGGACTTTCAGGGCAAATACTGAAGAATTTCCTTTAAAGCGAGTGGTCCTGCTGCAGAAATCCCATGTGCAGGTCATAGATGATGGCTAGGGAACTCTACTGTACGTACTTATAGAATAGTACCCCCTCCTTCTTTTGGAGAATAACCGCTTCCCGGACTCTGGCCACGTGGTTTGAATGGAGACTGACATAGCCATGTCAGAAGAGTGATTAACCTAGATCAGACACCTGCCCAAGGATGGGATAAAGAAAGAAGTTTCAGATATTTCCAACAGTGGAAATGTCTGGAGCCACAGTTGACCATGTCTCTTGTAATGTGGAAGAAACAGAGAGGACTTGGCATGACAGATGAGGGATGTGGGGATATGGGTCAGCTGAGATCAGGTGGTTTTTATTCATACATACCATTTATCCTTGAAATGCTACTATACTCCTACATGTCTCTTGATTAAATGAGACTTCTAGTAAGTCCCCTTGCAAATGACCAAGCCAATTTAGCTGAATTAAGTGTTTGTCATTTGCAAGCCAATGGGCATTATATAGCTGCTGAACTCCCTAAGACCCAGCTCCACTTAACTAGTCACCCATTAGATCACCATTTTGCAGCCCTGGCTCACATTAGCAATACCTCAGGAGCTGTTAAAGCACAATGATACCCAGCCTACCTCAGAGACTCTTCCTTAACAGATCTAGAGAACAGCCCAAGCAACATGTGTGTTTTTAACCTCTGGGGTGATTTTAATATGTATCTAGGCTGGAAAACCACTGCAGAGATGAATAACTCACCACACTTGCCCACAGAATGAGATATGTAGCGATAAGGTTGTAAGGGAAAGACCGTTTGCTGGTCTTAGCATCTGAAGGGCCTAGTCCAAGCCCTGATTTAGCCACTCATTTCATGACTGTAGGCAAGTTTGTTAACCAAGACTCAGGTCCCCACCTGTGACATGGAAATAATAAGCATTGCTCTGCCCTCCTCACAGAGGTCTCATAGGGACCATATGTGAAGAAGCCTAGAACTCTAGGAATCCCAAATCTGCATCTCCTAGAGCAGAGAACACACATCTACTTCACACACTCCTCACACAGTGTCTTTGCATCTTTCCTGAGGCCTCAGGACAGGGAGAGGGCAACTCCATCTCAGCAGAGGAACACAGCAGAAAATGGGTCTCTAATCTGCTGTTTACACAGAGTGCAGTGTCCTCATTTCCCTACCACCCCTTGCCTACCCACCCCCCCACCCCGCCTCACCCCCATCAAATCTCCTGAGGAATACCTCAAAGATTCTTTGTCAACAGCCAGCTACCTATCAACGCTACTTAATGATCAAATCAGCCTTCCTAGGCCTTTTCCTAAAAGATTTTAATCTCTGTCCTTGTTCTCCCCTGGATTTTTTCCCACCTCTCATTGGCTTAATAAATGCCTTTCCAAAAGGCTTCAGCTCGGCTGGAAGTATACTTGAACAGCAATTCTAAGTCCTTATTAGCTCTATAGTGATCAGGTGAAGGAATAATTGATCTCAATCAGGAACACCTGGTTTCATAATTGCACAAATGATTATAATTCAATAATAAAAGTCAATTTAACTAACTTAATTCAGATTGCTTTAACCTCTCACAGACAGTTGAGAAGTGAAGAAGCAAACAGGGGGAAAAAGGAAAAAGAAAAAAGAAAAACAAAGCCCTGCCGGAACTGCCTGATTAAATACGGGCTAAGTGTAATTGATTCATTTCACCCCAACCATACCATGGATTCTCGCTTCTGGGCCTTTGTTCATTGTATTCTTTATCTGTAGAATGTCCTCCTCCCGTCTATATACTTCCAAACTCTATCCATTTTTTTCTAGATCAAGCTCAGGTACCACCTCCTTCACCTCTATAAAGTTCTGGAGTGCTCTGAGTTGGAGGATATCCAATTCCCCCCATGGGGCTCGAGTGAAATGATGACCAAGAGAAGGAAATTAGTGTCCATTGAACAGCTACTGTGAGCCAGTCAGACATTATATCTGGTGTTTCCTTTGGTCCTCACAGAGAAGTGGGAAACGGAGGCCCCAAGAGCTGAATGCTTTGCTCAAAGTCAAATCACTGGAGAGAAAAGAAGAAACAGGATTTGAACTCAGGTTTTCTGGATTTCAGAGTCTGTGCTCTTTGCCCACCACCATGACAGACCCTCGGCCACCCAGTGCCGGGGGAGATTGGCTGCTGCCACTTGCTTATGAACCAGGAAGAATTTGGTTATGAGGTTGCCAGCCAGATAAGGCCTTCTCTATTGGCTTCTACCTCATAGAAGCAACTATCCCCTTACTCTCTCCAACCGAATATTAGTTTAAGGGGATCAAAGGTGGACTTCAAACACTTGTTTTTTAATCACTTCAACCTCGTGAATACTGGAGATTGAGATTCAAGAAGTATGGTTTTGGGATCAAGGAGGGTATGTCTGGCTAAGGACCAGAGATGGGGGATGTCCAAAGGCTGGTCCTACTTCTGCTCTTTGAGGAGAAGGTGGGGGTGGTACTTTGCTGAGCTGTGCTGAGGAAGGGGGAGAGGAAGATTGTGTGAGAACTCACTGATCCCCCTCTCCATCAAGTAAACTGATGGAGTGCCTACCAGATCCATGCTGGGAATGGGGATTGTGAGCTTACTACCGCTCCTACTATGATTATCATTAATGCCAATAATATCACTCACCATTATTGAGTATCAGATACAATGCTGAGGATATCTATGCATTATACCATTTTTCTTCACAGCCCTATAAAGTAGGTGTTAGTATCATTTCCACCTGTACAGATAGGCAGACTGAGGTTAAGAAGATTTCAGCCATTTTCCCTGGGTTATGGAATTTGTTAGTTGTAGACAGAGCTAACATCTGGCTTTAAAACCTGAGCTCTTGTCTCAAGGCATGGCTCTGCCCTCCTAGGGCTCATAGCCTTGGGGGACGTGAGCATGCATCTTAATAATAATAATTCAGTATGAAAGTGCCAGTGGGGAAAGAGGGCAGTCAGAACTGCCTCGGGTTTGAGGGATGTTGTGCTGCTGACAACAGCAGCAATGGGCCCTCCTCATCCCTAGGCAGCTGATTGTCCCTATCTGGAATGGCCCCGCTATGGCCTGCAAAGCAGGAAGTCTCTGTGTAGACTCTTTGATACACTTTGACATGGGCTTACTTGCCAGTTTCTGAACTCTAGCCCCCATGAATAATGTTTCTTTTGAGAAGCTGTCACTATTAAATGTGAAATCTGCCCCCACTGCTCCCCCACCTTGACTGCCTAGTTTTTAAAAACTAATTTATATTGATTGTAGAACAATGAGAAAATGCAGGTAAGCAAGAATTCTTTAAAAGTTCCTGGAAATTCCATCACCTAGAGGCAATTGCTGGCGGGTGTTGGTGTGTGTTTACCCAGACATTGTCCAACGGTCACATAAAGTGTACGTGTTGACATGCTTTTCATTTATAAGGATGTAATCATACTGCAATTCTGTTCTGTAACTTGCCTTTTTCATGTAGTGAGATAAGGTGAGTGCCTTCCAAAGGGATCACACTTTAAAAGAAGGTTTCCAAACCTTTGCAAGCTTTGAAATCTGTAGCATGGCATTGCACGGGTAACAATGTATAGGAGAGAGAGCAAGGATCGAGGCAGACAAGCCGTGGTTGTTTGAGCCCTGTTCTTCCCTCCACTAGCTAGGTGGCCCCCCTGAACCCTGCTGGTCTTATCCATCCACTGGGAATAAGCCCTTCCCTCTGCAGGTCTTCAGGGCTGGAGTAATATCTACAAAGTGCTGGTGCATATTTGCAACAAACCCTCACAACTTCCTTGCTTCGCTGCCCCACCTTCAAGGATGGTGTGGACAGCTCACCTTGACAGGGGAAGAAGCTGTGTGGTTTTCCAGTGATTCTGATGGTGACTTTTCAGGAAGGCAGCCCCAGTGCTCAGGAGCACCCTTTGCTTCCACCTGCCTCCAGGTGCAGCTGAGGTTGTTATAGACCAAAGAGGTGATAGACACTCCGCCTCCAGCAAAGAAATCCCAAACAGTACCTGCCCCACTTCCCAGGAGCCCACCACAGCTGGAGGACTGAGAACTGAATTCTGAACTCTTCCCTCTCCCCTCCAGCCGATTCATTTGCGGTTTCCTCTTCCTGAAGACTCCTCCTTCATGCTCCTATCCCCACTTGCCCATTTCCCAGACTTATCCTTCCTCATCCTTCAGAACTCAGCTCAGATCTCAGGGCCTTTCTCACCCTGCAAAACTAATTTAGGTGCTTTTAGCCCCAAAGCACCTCGTACTTCTAATTACCACAATAAATTCTCATTTTCTTTTAACCTATCTCCAGACTGTGAGCTCCAGGAGAAAGGGATTGTTTTCTATTATTGGCCCAGGGCTAAGCATATAATAGGTGCTCAGTCAATTTTTTGAGAACTGAATGACTGAACAAACTTAGTCCTACCAGGACCACCTCAACCTCATTTGTGCTTCCGGAGAAATTCTTTTGAAGCCCAGAAAGCCATCCTTGCTTTCTCCTGCAGCTGAACTGTGGGAAGAGGCAACAAAATTAAGGTTGGCAGGTCTGCCCCACGAGTTCCTCCTCTCCCCAGCAACCCACGTGAAGCCATTATTCTTACCTCTGGGGATGTGTACTTTTTTCAGGAGGTGAACCCAGACCCACGAGTGACAAGATCTTGGACTTCTGTGCCATCTCTGCTGTTGGCTTCCTGGCTTATCTTTTCAAAAGCTGCCTGACACTGGTTTATTTTCCAAGCGAAAGTGAGTTTTGTTAATGTCCTAAGAATTTTGTGATTGTCCTAAAGATAAATAGCTATGTCCCACACAGATTCTACCTGGGTATCATCAAAGTTGAATTAGAAATAACTGAGCTTACCTCATTCGTGCATACGTTCATTGATTCGGTAAGCGTTTATTGAGTTCCTATTATGCCCTAGGTACTAGACTAGATGCCAAAAATCCACATTCTACCTTCTTACAGCAGACACTCCTCTTAAATGGATCCCACTGGCTGAAACAACTTCACCTAAAGTCATTTCTTCTATTGACAAATTTATTAATGACCAGTTTGCCTAAATTTCGGCTCACTTATATATCTTTTAATTTGTTCATATATTTTGGTCTTTTTGGTCTTTTTTGGCACTGGAAGATTTATTTTTGGAATAAATTCATCTTAGAATTCTTTTATATCAAGTAAGATGTAAAACCTTTTGTAAAAATTAAGTGTACAAACCAAACTGAGGTGTGAAGACTGGAGTTTGTATAATGGGGGGCTTTTGATGCTTTTTGCAGTCCATTTGTCTGATTCTGTTGGAAAAGAGACATTTATTCTTGGTCAGGGGGTAGATTTGGAGGGAGTATGTAAAAAAGGGAAACCCTGGAATTAGACATTGTCTATCCCCTCTATGGACCTAAGAGATAAACCCCAGAGGTGAGGAAGGGTGCAGGCTAACGTTGCAGGATCACGTCCACAAAAAATGAAAGGCTTTGCACACACAAGGAGCCCACCCCAGAGCCGTAATGAGGCCACTCACTTTATCCCTCTGTATCAGAGGCAGAGCATGGCTTTAGGGCCACACTAAAGTACCCTGGACAGTGGAGCTATGTGGAAGGGAGATTTGAGAGAAAAGCCAGAGAAGAACATCGCTGGACCCATTATAGAGCACATATGAGGTAGCCCTTGGGACCAGCTGGGGACATGGCTGCTGAAGTTCACTGGTCATCCAGGTTGGGACTGATGGTCACAAGACTTGGCCATTAATGTCACTGGAACTTCACTTGTATCTCCGAGCTGATGTGGCCTGAGCATTTTCGGGTTCTGAGACACCCTCAAGAACAGAAGACACCTTCATGCTGCACATTGGGCAAATGTGATGGGAAATATAAAGAAAGTCGAAAGTGTCTGATTTTAAAAGTAAGGAAAAAGTTATGAATTTGACCTCAAGGGCAAGGGAAGTAGAAACAAAAATAAATGAATGGGACTACATCAAAAGATGTCTACACAGCAAAAGAAACCATCAACAAAACAGAGGCAATCGACTGAATGAGAGAAGATACATGCAAACAATGCCTCTGATAAGGGGTTAATACCCCAAATATCTAAAGAACTCATATATCTCAACAACAAGAAAACAAATAATCCAATTTAAAAAATGGGCAGAGGACCTGAACAGACACTTCCCCCAAGAAGACATGCAAATGACCAATACACATATGAAAAGATGCTCAACTTAACTAGCTATTAGGTAAATGCAAACCAAAACCACAATGAGGTGCCTCTTCATACCTGTAAGAATGGCTATCATCAACAAGACAAGGAATAACAAGTATTGGAGAGGTTGTGGGAAAAAAAGAACCCTCATACACTGCTGGTGGGAATGTAGATTGATACAGCCACTATGGAAAACAGTATGGGGTTCCTCCAAAACTAAGACTAGAATAACCATATAACCCAACAATCCCTCTTCTGGGTATCTACCCCCAAAATTTATCTGTAAAGATATATGCACCCCAATGTTCACTGCAGCATTATTCATGGTGACCAACACATAGAAACAACCCAAAGTGTCCTTTGATAGATGACTGGATAAAGAAGATGTAGTACATATAATATATACAATGGAATACTACTCAGAGCAAGAAAGATGAAATACTGGTATGTGCAACAACATGGATAGATCTTGAGATTATCATTCTGGGTGAAATAAGTGAGACAGAAAAAGTTGAGAACCAAATTTTTGACTTATATGTTTGCTATAAAACTGAAAGCAATGAATGAACAAGATAAACAAAAACTCATAGACACAGACAACAGGGGGTGGGAGAAGTAGATAAGGGTAAAGGGTCAAATATATGGTGATGGAAGGAGATTTGACTTTGGGTGGAGAACACATAATGCACTATACACATGACACATTATTGAATTGTACACTTGAAACCTATATAATTTTATTAACCAATGTCACCCCAATAAATTTAATAATAAAACAATAAAAAATAATTCCAGTGAAATTTAGATACTTAATATTGTTAATAGTAAAAACTCCATGTATCTTTAAAAAAAAAAAGTAAGGAAAAGCTCATTTTTAAAATGAGAAAGAAGAAAGAGAGAGAGAGAGAGAGAGAGAGAGAGAGAGAGAGAGAGAGAGAGAGAGAGGAAGGAAGGAAGGAAGGAAGGAAGGAAGGAAGGAAGGAAGGAAGGAAGGAAAGAAAAGAAAGAAAGGAAAAGCAGTGAGTGGATTTACTAGGCTAATTGACCAAGGAGCCACTGTTTGCCTTCAATCATGCTTGGCGCCCCCTTTGTCGAGACTCTGGAAACAGGCGGAATGAAGGACTTAGGAACAAGACTCAGGCTCCCATCTGGTCTCTGCATTGCCAAGGAGAAGAGTCCCAACTGCTCTTGGCAAGCTCAGGGCTGTAAGATCTGTGGCTGGGGCAGGGCAGCCTCTCCATGACGGCAGAGAGCAAAGTTTGGGCTGCGGCTGGGGCATGGAGCGCGCAGAGCTCTGCTCCAGATTTGACCTTGGACTCTTGCCAGTCCTCCTTGTGCGCTGAGATGAGACTCCAGGCAGACACCCATCATGTAGGCTGGGAGAGAATCCTTATTCTCCTAGGAACCCTCAGCCTGGGGGGTCAGTTGTCAAAACCTCTAGCTACAAAGGACCCTTAGGGATTATCTAGTCCAAACCCTTCATTTCCCAGAGCAAGTTGCTAGGCCCAGAGAGGAGAGGAATTTGTTCACTGATACTGGGAATGTCAGTGACGCAGTCTCCTCCTGCTGAGTTCAGCCCAGGACACTGAACCCTGACGGGGACCCTGGCTTCCATTGGGCTCTTCATGAAAATCAAAATAATCACAGTACTCAGTATTTTCCAGTCACTGGAAAAGTCTTCCTTTGTTAAATCCGCAAAACATAAACATTTGCTAAGCAAAGTATTTACCCATGCGATACTCAATTAAAGCAATATTAAGGGAAATAAAATGTGTACATGCTACTGACCACCTACACAGGATTTATATCACATTCTCTTGAATGAGTGTTAGGTCAATGGAAATTCTCACTGGCTGGGATTTGAACAGCAGGGAATTAGCAGGAGCCTTTAGGAGGATTTGATAGAGCAGGAAAGGGTCAGAACCAGGAGCCGGGAGACCCACCTTCTCTCTCAGCTCTGCCTTTCAAAGGCCCATGGACCTTGGAAAGTCCTCCAGCCTCTTTGAACCTCATATTCTCCCTCCCCGAAATGGATGATGATCCCAGCAGAGCCCAACCACCTTCCCCCAACCCCCAGGGCTATTGCAGGGATAATGTGAGGTGGCCCTTTGATTATCTGATGCACATCACAGTGTTTTCTAGCTGCCTTCAATCTGAGCTGGTGGCTGACTACAGTAAGGAGTGGTTAAGCAAAGCAGGTCAGAAGTGGCAAATATAAGTAAGGGGACCAGAGGCCAAATTCTTAGTGAGATGATGGCAATCACTGGAACGACCGAGCTTGGAAGCAGTGAAGTCTTGCAAAAGGTGAAAGGCACATAGAGCCAGATGGACCTTCAGACTCTGGCTCTTCTTGGCCACGTGGCCTTGGGCAATTCATGTGAGTTCTCTCTGCGGGGCTATCATGAATATTAAAAATAATAATAGCTGTCACTTGCTGAGTGCTTATTATACTTCAGGTTCTGTTCTAGGTGTTGGGCCTATGTTAACTCATTTAAGCCTCACAACAACCTTCTGAGTCAGATGTTATTTCTATCCCCATTTTTACTGATGAAAAAACTCAGGCAAAGAGAGGTTGAATGACTTGCTCAAGGCCACACAGTTACTAAATGATAGAGTCAGGCTTTGAATTTGGGCATTTTGGCTTCAGCATCTATATACTTAAGCTCTGTACAGATGGTACTAATTTCCTGTGGCTGCTGTAACAAATCCCCACAAACTTGACAGCTTAAAGCAACATAGATTTATTATTTTATAATTCAGGAGATCAGAAGTCCTAAAACTGAGGTGTTTGCAAGACCGCTTTCCTTTTGGAGGCTCTAAGGGAGAATCTTTTTCCTTGTCTTTTCCAGTTTCTAGAGGCCACCTGCCACTCTTTGTTTCATGGTCCCCTTCTTCATATCACTTCAACCTCTGCTTCCATTGTCACGTTTCTTTCTCTCTACTCTGACTTTCCTGCCTCCCTCTTATAAGAACCTTTGTGATGATCCAGGATAATCTTCTCATTTCAAAGTCCTTAATCACATCTATGAAGTCTCTTTTGCCATGTAAGATAACATATTCCCAGGTTTCAGGAGTTGGAATATGGACGTCTTTGTGGGGCCACTATTCTACCCACCACATAGGACTTCTTAAATAAATAAGAAAAGGTCTGTAAAGCACTTATCCCAGAGCTGGAACATAGTAGTTACTGGTGCTGATGCTGATGCTGAGGATACTGAAGATATGGCTAGCTGACAAAGACTTGCTGGCCAGTTTCACAGCTGTCGGAAACCTGTCTCCATTGACATGCAAAGTGTTCCACTGAGCACTGAGGCAGACAATCCCCTGACTTAGCTTAGGCTGCCCCGGAAGCCGACCCTGCGAAAAGGATTCCAGTGCAAGTAGTTTACTTTAGAGGCGATCCCAGGAAACAGGGATGTGGGGAAGTAAGATAGGCAAGGTGAGCAAACCAATAAAGGATGTCATCAAGCTAGTTACCACTGTGGACAACTGGAGGTCAGTCATGCTGGGATCTGTGGGCGACAGTGTGGAACCTCACCTCAGAGTTATCTTGCCCAAGGGGTGACAGAGCTGGAGTGTGGATACACCAGCTCGCAGTTGTCTCTGTTGAAGGTTCTTCCAGAGAAGAGGACAGTGAAAAAAATTCATCCCATCTGCACACACGCATAGGGAGCAGACTCTGATGAGCAGAGAGACCCCCTCGCTCGCAGGTGCTGGCCACTGGAAGTCAGGCTGCAGGCACTGAAATGGTAAAGTAAAGAGGCTGGGGCTGGGGGATCAGCAGCACCCGCTCCCCAACCTTTATTTCCCATGGAGTAGCTGAGGTCCCAGAATCTCACGGAGCCCAGATAATGCAGAAAGTTTAAGGAATCAAGGAGTCAGTACTCACCAGGAGAAGGTTAGAGAAGTGCCTGGAATTCACAGCTAGGACTGAGGCTAGTGGAAGACGTTGCTCTCCCCGGGGCTCAGCGCCCTTAGGACTGTGGCTGCGTGCAGGACAGCCTGGAGTGACGGAGGCTGTGCAGCTGAATCCCATGCCCCTTGTATTGCCACTTTCCTGGGAAGCTTATAGCCACTTCTCATTTTGACTACCATGTGGAGTTACAGTCCATATTTTGAGTAGTCTTCTCAGTAGTTTTTATCAGTTTATTAGAAAATTATTTTCCTGCCTAGTTGTTTGAAAAGGTTCCTGGCTGTCTTAGGTTGTGATTTGCATACACATCTAAGGCACACCCTTCTCCAGGAGAATGGAACAAGTCTCTCTACAACTTGCCATCCAGGTATCCTCCCTACTCTTCCCTTCCTCAGCCCAGTGCATTCTGGCTTTTACCCTGGCTCTCCATGGGAATGGCTCCCGCTAAGGTCACCAATGGATTCTGAATTCCCAAACCTAAGGACCTGCCCCACTTACTCAAGCTCCAGACAGCTTTTGATGTCACATGCCTTTCCCTCCCTCTCTCTCCTTTTCTTCCTTTTCCTCCATCCCTTCTTCCCTCTCTCCCTTCATTGGTTAGCTGCTGCCTGACTGCTTCTCAGTCTCCTTCTCTGAGTCCTCTCCCTCTGGCTCCTTCTGACGTTGGTTGCCCTGAGAGTTCATTGTTGGCCCTTCTCCCTTCTCACACTCCTCAGTCTCCTCGAGTGATCTCACCAGATCCACAGATTCAGTGACCAGATGATAGCCTGCAATGCCCAGTCTCTTGCCGTCTCCCAAGCCACATTCCTGACTCCTAGATCCATATGGTCCACCCCTCACCACATAAACATTGCACTCAGCAGGCCCCACTCTGACCTTATCTTGTCCCGCACACACACCAAACCAGACCCTCCTCCGAGGTGTCCCATCTAGACCTTTCTGCCCACATCACTACGCAAGACACCGGCCACACCTAGTCAGCAAGTCCTGCCTCTATTTTCTTATAACCAGTTCTTACATTTCCCTCTACTACCCAGCTGTTGTTGTTAATTTATAATATGGTAATTCCTCAGAACAGAAAGAGAGAGAGAGAGAGAGAGAGAGAGAGAGAGAGAGAGAGAGAGAGGTCTCATCTGTGTGGTAGTAGAAAGAGTAGAATTCAAATGCGCATTCTGTCTTTTGCAGACTAAAGTGGACACAACCCATTCAGTCATATGCCTCAAGCGAAAATGACCCCTTCAACTTCCCGGGCCAGTCCTGACTGATCCGAACATAACCTCATTCCCCATCTAAGTAAGTGGTTCAGAAATGACCAGTCAGATGGAAGGTATCATTGGGGGCAAGAGTAAGGGGCTGGCTCATGATGAAGTTTTTCAGAGAGGCCCAACACGAGATAGTCCCTCTTTTTCTCTCCTGTGATTATGTTTGGACAACAGGTCTGGCACTCCTGAGGCTGCCTTGTCACCCGCTGGAGGACAAAGCCAGCCCAAGCCTGGCAGAGAGGTGGAAAGAGCTCAGGTCCTTAATGATATTCTTGAGCTGTTAACTCAACCAAACTTGAAGCCTGCTTTATCCTAGACTTCTGATCATATTAGAGAATAAGAGTCCTTTATTGTTTAAGCCAGTTTTCCAATATTTGTCACCAAAGCATCTGAAGTGATATGTTACCTGTGTGACTCTCTGAGCTTTGTAATAATTTACTCGGGATACTCTCAGTGAGGAGCAAGGAAGAAAATACACATGAAAGCACTTTTCAAACAAACTGTATAGTGCTGGACAATTTAGGGTATATTATTATTATTATTATTATTATTATTGCTTTTGTAAATTTGCATTGGCCACATTGGGTCTGTTCAACAAAACTCTTTGCATCATTGCTTTATTCAAATCTTGGCTCTACCTTGACCAAGCAGATTCAGCTTCATTTTTCTGGAGCCATGGTAGCTTCAGAACGATGTACAAGTACTCCTCCCTCTCCCTGTCCTGTCAAACTTCAAATGCATCTCATTTAAGGAAACAGAAGTGTCTCAAAGCTTGCATCATGAGAAAAGTGCCCCAGAAAGGAAAACAAGTTTCCTAGTCTCCCCTGGAAAATAAGAGCCCAGAAACACCTGAAAAGAAGTCTAGGCGGTCCGAAGTCCATGGATCCCAGGTGCCTGAGACTTATTCTGTTGCCTCGTGTCATCTGTGCTTCCCAGGTGATACATTTCTCTGGAGGAAGTGTAGTTCTGAGGGTTTCCAAATAGTGCCTGGGCCATCTGTTCCTTCTGAGTTTCCTGCAACATAAGGAAGCTCTAACTGATGAACCTTCGCCTTTATCCTTCTCACTTTTTCTATGAACAAGTGTGGATCGGGATAGACTATAGCTTCTCTGTTCACCTGTAGTCCAAGCCCCTCAACAGGATGGACAGACAAGACAGAAAGGGCTCAGGGCCCCAAGAGGAGTAGGCACAGTGATGCTGGAGGGAACACATCCTGCTTGGGGATGGCTCCAACAACATGGCTTCCAGCTGTTCCTTGAAAAATGGGGAGACTGGGACACAGAGAGAACAAGGGGAAGACAAGCTTGCAGGAGAAGCGAGCAGTACGAGGGTGTTGGTTAACCAGGGCTGGTGTGGACGAACACCAGCCAATCTATGATCATTTTCCTCCAGTCCACAGTGAAGGTGAGGAAAACAAGGACCAAGAGCAGATCTGAATAAAGCTAATTTATTCGACTTGAAGGGTTTTTTTTTTCCTCATAGGATATTTTTCTTACATTTTAGGTACTAAAGTATATATATTTTTTTTAAGTAAAATTATTGTCATTGTCAATGTCATGAGTACTGGTCATAACTATTTTGACTCTCACTTTTCGGGCACATGAGAGGATTAATCTTCCTGGCCTCCATTTCAGTTAAGTTTGGACAAGTGACTTGTTTTTAACAATGAAATGTAAATAGAAAGAACATGTCACTTCTGGGCAGAATTTCTGAAAGTCAGTGGACAGTCTACCTCGATCCACTTTCCTGCCTCAGAGATAATGGAAACGTGTCATGATGCGGCCTCTATCAACCTGGCCCCCCCAGTGACTATGACCCTGCCAACCTCACGGAGCTCATACTATAAGTGGAAAATACACTTTTGTTGTAAGCTGTGAGACCTTGGGAGTTATTTGTTCCTACAGCATAGTCTAATAGAGTAGCTGTTTATTTTTTTTCATATCATTATTTAGTAAAATGAAATGTTGCCAATCTTACATTAATATTCTCTTTTTTAAAAAAAACTGTTTTTTAACTGCACTTTCTCTCAGAAAATAACCTTTCTTGGACATTCTGTCACTCTAGTAACCGGAGTGTGGGAGGTATCCAGTTTAACAAGAGTGGTTCTTAGGTCAAGGGCCACAATATGGGCCCCTCAGGGCCAACTCAATGACAGTCACACCTGTTTTATCTATGGAATAAATAAATGAATGAGTATACCACACTTCTGCATAGAATTTCAGCATAACAAAAGGGTTGTATAATTGAAAGAGTTAAAAGTGTATAGCAGAGACTGTGCTAGGCCTTGGGGACACAATGACAAACAAGACAGTCACAGACGTCTCATTTATTAACATGTTATCTATGGTTTTCAGTTTTGTGGGACACGAAGGCATCTACATAGGTAAGACATGGGGGTTGGGGTAGAGAGTGACAGGACAGAGACCTACTTTAGGTAGCATGGCAAGAGAGGATAGCAGGACCTGATCGTGCAGGGTTTTGCAGGTCCTAAGGAGGTGAATAAAGGAGAGCAGTAGTGACTGGAGCTTAATAAAGCCACTTAATAAACACTCTAACTTAACACAAGCAAAGCAGAGATCCTGGTGTCCAGTCACTCACTCCCCTCCTCTGCCTCGTCTTCCTCATGTCATGAATGCCAGTTCTACTCTTCAACATGCTCAGGCCAAAAACCATAGGGTCTCTTCCACCCTAGATTTGATCTGCCAGGGAATCCTAGGTCTCTGTCTTCAAAATACACCCTCAGACAGACCACTCTCACCACCCCATACCTATGAACTTGGTTCATAATAGTAGCATCTCTTACCTGGACTGTTGTTCTGGTCTCTTAACTGGCCTCTCTTCTTCTATGCTTCACCCAACATCCTTTTCTCTACACAGCAGTCAACGAGATCCTTCAAAACTCAACATGAGACCATCGTCTGCCCTACATCTCCAATGGCTTCACACCTTACTCAGAATGAAACCAAGGTCCGTGCCATGGTCTTCAAGTCCATTGCAATCTAGCCCCTCACCATCTCTTCAATCCCATCTCTACTTCTCTTTTCCTCACTCACTTGGCTTCAAGTCCACAACCTTCTTGATATTTTTAAACACGCCACACGTGCTTCTATGGTGTCACCTTTGCACTTGTTGTTTCCTCTCTCCAGTTATCTATTTCTTGTGGCTTGTTCCCTCCCTTCACTTGGATCTTTCCTCAATGGTCATGTTCTCAGAGTCTGCATCCATAAACACTCCTTTTTTATTATTTCTATCTTCACACCTGTTCATTTTTATTCATAAAGTGAATTGTCACCTGACAAATTACATATTTATTTTTCTAGGCCATAGGTTGGCAAACTTTTTTTATAAAGGGCCAGATGGTAAATATTTTAGGCTTTGCAGGCCATACGGTCTCCATCACAACTGCTCAATTCTGTCGTTGTAGTGTGAAAGCAGCCGTAGACAGCACATAAATAAATGAGCATGGCTGTGTTCCAATAAAACTTTATTTACAAAAACAGACGGCAAGCTGGATTTAATCTATGGGCCATAGTCTGCTGACCCCTGGGTTAGGCACTTGTTGTCTACTTCCCTACTTAAATGCCACTCCAAGAGAGCAAGCTTTTGTCCTTTTTGTGTGATATTCTCTGAGGCACCTACTAAAGTGCCTGGTATGTGACAGGCAGTCCATGATTATTTATTGAATTAATTAATTCACTGATTGATTACTGAGCT
Organism: Cynopterus sphinx; assembly: GCA_030015415.1. Classification (NCBI taxonomy): domain Eukaryota; kingdom Metazoa; phylum Chordata; class Mammalia; order Chiroptera; family Pteropodidae; genus Cynopterus; species Cynopterus sphinx. The sequence continues at coordinate 104,859,876 of CM057385.1, read as the reverse complement.
GTTGAAGGACTTTGATTTTAGGGCTTGGCTAAAGAGTTTGGACTTTCTGCTTTAAAAAAGTTTGAAAAGTGCCTTTGCCAGTTTTAACGATGTTCATGACTGTTGATTGACAGATCTTTGCTGCAGTCTGCATTTCTGAGAATGGAGACATTTCGAGACAAATGACAGCCGTTCGCTCGTCTCACTGTTTACTCCTCTCGTAAGAGCACTGTGTGATGCACATCGCACATTGAGTTGGATGTGTGATATATCAGACGGCTGCCAACAAAAACACATCGAAATAAAATAATCATCTCTGCAAGCAAAGGCCTAGGGATGACACTCTTAGACACCCCTATGGAAATAAAGGGGAGTACTGCTGCTCTGCAGGGAAGAGAACTGAGGATCTACCACAGTGTTGGGTGTGGAAGAGAGATTAACAAAGGTTGAAAGAGTTGTGGAGTGGGGCGGTCAACTTGGGTCAGGCTGGAGGGAATAGGTGGAGCCAGATAGAAGAAAAACTCTCATTTTCTCAGATTTGGGGCTGACCCTGAGCAGGATGTGCTCCTGAATTCTGAAGGACTCAGAGAAGATTGTTTCTTTACGGAGAAGGGGGTTGGATATGAGGGTCTGGACTGTGGACAGCCTTGAAAGCCAGACTGGAAAATTGGCACCATTTGGCAATGGGAAACCACTGAAGATTTTTGAGGAGTCGGTTGTTATGGTGATGAAAGTTCATCTGCAATAAGGTTGAGAAATGGAATGAATGAGCAAATGGATGTGATTAAATGAGGGAGGGGGCGAATCTCAGGTGAAGGAGTCAGAACTGAATCATGAGGGCACTGTGGAACTGCTAAAAGGTTTTAAGCAGAGAGTGATGTGATCGTATCTCTTGCCAGGTGAAATGGGAGTGGGGGGTTGGAAGGAGTGGGTGAGTCTTCAGGGTAAAGGCAGCAGTTGGACTGCTACTTCTAAGAATGTCCCTCTTTTGCACATATGATCACACTGCCCTATGTAGTTGCCTCTTGTGTTCACCTCTACATCAAGCTGTCACCAAGTCAGCACAGTATGTTTATTTGCTAAATCTGGCAACCCCACTTGGGTGCCACTTCCTCCATGAAGCCTTCCCTAACCTTTCCCCACCTGAAAGGGAACTAAATCCTCCCCAGAGCTTTCACACCTCTTCCAATGTTCTCCTCTAATTGTATTGATCACTTTTAATCTTAGCACCAGACTCTCTGGGCTCACTACAGCTCTACCACTTGCTAGCTCTGTGCCTTTGGACAAGTCCCTTAGCCTGTCTGTACCTCTATTTCTTCATTGATAAAAATGGGGATAATGATAATACCTTTCTCTGAAGTTCACTGTGAGGATTTAATTAGTTAATATGTGTAATAGGCTTGATATGTGTAACAGTACCTGGAATATGTTGAGCTCTACGTAGGCAATGGCTATTATTATTATTACTATGTATTAGAGTTATCTGTGTCCAAGTCTTGTCTCCTACAATAGATCTGAGCCTTTTGAGGACAAGGATTCTGCCTTATTCTCTGTGTCTTCCTCAGTGAGTAGCAAGATATATTCACATAATATGTGCTCAATAAGTATTCGTAGAATGAATCAATAAATAATTGAATGAATAAATGAATGAACACAACCTGTACAATGGAATTTAACTATGATGCTGTAAACAAACCATTAATTGTATTCAAAGATACTTTGATCTTTAAAAGGAAAAATAAACCATGTGGGTAATAGAAGGAACCTAAGAATCTGAGTACAAAAGGAGCATGGAGCAAACCCTGCAGCATTTGGAAACTGCAGAGTTTCAAAAGCCAACTCTGTGCCTTGATCTTTCCTTCGAAAAAATGAAGAGATTTGATTAAATGATCTTGAAAGTCCTATCTAGCCTTATGGTTACAGTTCTATTATTGGGATCACTAAATTCTCAACAGTCTTGGTTTTTAGTGACTACGCCATTAGGAATTTCCTAGAAAAAAATGAGTGGAAGAATTTTTTTAATTGAAAAAATACATCCAAAGGACACTCAGTTCTAGGGCATAGAGAAAGATCTTATCGAACTCAGTGAGTGCTCATGTGCGAGGTGGGTCCTGTTTCCTCATCTTAGTTAGGACTAACACATCCGGAAGAGAAATTCTGTCAAAATTGTGTACAGAAGACATACTTACCCCAGAGACAGAGGACGCTTTAAAACATGAATCAAACCAGGTCAGAATTCTCCTGGGAAAGGAACGTAGGCAGCACTAGCTAAACAAATCCAAGTTCACTAGGAAGTTGTTGGCACATTCGGCTGTGCCATTCTAAGTCTTTCGGGGTTCAGCATGAGAAGTGAAGACTCTGTGACTTCTAAAGACACTTTGGGGTTGTGGCAAAAGGAGAGCCTTAAACTGGTGACCCAATCTTCTAACCCTCTCTCGGCACCCTCTTCAGGTCTTGGGCACCATCTTCCTGTGTGGCTATCCTTTGCATCACTGGATATTAAATTCTCCAAAGATTGTGCTCACTTACCTCAGGACCCCCTAATGCCTAGTAGGTGCTCAACAAATAGTTGTTGAATGAATAAATAGATGAATGAGTGAATGTTGGCAAAGCCTTACAATCTGGATTTGAGGAATGCTGACACAAATGGGGAGGAGTTGTAGATACCTTAATTTTCAGGTCACATGGTAGTTAACCAAGGTAAACTCATTTCTGGGTTAAAATAAAGCATATGTGTTAATTATTAGACAAAGGTGAAGCAACCAGCACACATTCTCCTGCCTTCTGCCCTGACTTTTCACTCAGCCTGGGCTGGAAATACAGAGACCTGTGGGCAGTGAGTCTGTAGTTCTAATATCAGCTCAGTCCGTGGGTCTGCCCATCTCTGAAGTGGTACTGGTGAAGAGTAGCTGGCTACTGGGGATAACAAAAGCCATGTGGCAGCCACGGCGGATTCCTGTTGGGGTTCTGCCTCTCCCCCACAAACTCCGCAGCATGTGATCTCCCCCAAAGGAGCCCTGTACTGGGTTCTGAGTGGGGAGAGGGAAGCTAGATTCCTCCTCAACAGATGTCACCATAATTAGACAACTCATTATATCAAGGAATAAGGAAAAGAGATTGACATGGATACAAATGCGAACATATTGATAGCTTTTCTGCATGTGAGTTTGTGCAATCTTGGAAACTGATTTCCTGGACAAGGTTCAAGGGATGAGTCAGCAGTTGGAGCCTGGGGAGATTTTCCACAATGAAATATTCATCCCGGTAAAGTATCCTAAGAGCTTTCCACCCTGTAAGACCATTCCCAGGGGTGGCCAGGGCTCCGAGCCAGCGTGGGTGTGTGCCTGCACGCGTGGGAGAAGCCCAGAAGAGAGCCTGGGGGTGAGAGAGGGAGGGAGGCAGTACGCGCTGGGTGAGGCGAGCTGTGTGGGCAGTGGGTGACGCTGATCCACGAAGTCCAGTGGCTGTCCCAGCCTGTGGAGAGAGTCCTGGAACTCCTGAATCCCCTTCCTACATCCGAGTCAGGGAGGTCACCCTTGACCTCTGCCAGGATTAAGTGCCCGGCACTAGTACTCCCATATGACTCTCCTCTTTCTCTCAGAGCACCCATCATTCCATAATGTACTTGTCTCTTTTCCCCGTGGCAAAGTGTAAGGATTTCACTACATGATCTTTTCCAGCCCGAACATTCTAAAGTGGGAAATGCCTTTCAAAATGTGGAAAAGGGAGGAAACGGTGAATTGACACTGAGCACATACCTGCTCTTTCACTGAGCACTTCACATCCATCATTTTCTAGCGACTGCCTGGAGCAAACCTGCCATTTTCCAGGGGACAGTGATCACCTAAATGGCTCCTGCCTTCTGAAGACTCCAGAGCAACTCAGCCTCCTTCCCCGTGGTTTAGTTGGTCATCTTCATCTGTACTTAGCACTTTGCTTCTAAGGGAGACGCAAAGGAGTGGAAGGTGTGAAGAGGGAGAGTCCCCACCCCAGAGTTCTTAGTTACCACCTCAGCCCTGCGGTTTCAGCCTCCATCGCCACCCTAGGCACTTTATCTGGGGCACTTAGGCGCCTTGCCCTCTACCCACCTCTACCCCAGCATTTAAACCCAAGAGAATTAATTCTCTTCTTAGTCAGAGAAAACAGAATCAAATGGAAAGGATCTCCATTTTACTGCCACGTTATAGGTAGCCAACCTCTTCCTTAAAGACTTCCCCTGTGGTTGGCATCTGTCTCCCCTCTTTAGATTTACGGTCTATCCTTGACTTTATTCCTTGAGTCTGTTCTCTTCTCTGCTCCCTGCATAGCCCAGCACCTCACCTTTCCTCTGAGCAATTACAATATGCCCCAAGCCTGTCCCCAGCCATCTTCCTGCCACTCCTCTCTTCTCCTTCCCGGGCCTTCTATTTGCCACCCTACATCTCACATACCTTCTCTTGAACCTATAATAAAATCCTTCAGCTGTCTGAACCTGGCATTCATACACCTTAGTAAGAGGTCTGGGAAATCCTCTTTTTGGGACCTGGAATCCATAAGCAGATAATGCTATCCTAAAGCTGTTGAAGCACACAGGCTTTAAATATCAAGATGACAGATACCACCAGGAGTTTATATGTCAGAGCCAGTGCCATGCTTGAAATGGTAAAAGTGTGATAGGCTTTTAGCCATACATTTTTAATAAACTGATGGTCACTTGTGCCTAAATAGTCCACGCTTGATTGATAGATGACTGTCAATAAAAGTTTGAGGGCCAGCTGGCTCCATAAAAGAGAAGCGCTGACCACCATCCCTCTGAGAGAGCCTAAGGCACTGATACCCACACCAGATCCTGTTATTGGGTAAGTAAGTGGGTGCAGAAGAACCAGGTTTATTGGGGATTGTGGGCTGTCAGAATGTCTCCATCCTCCATTGGAGTCACTGGCCCCATGCCTGCATGCGGGAGTGAGAAGCAGTGACCCCTCTCTGCCCTGTAATGGTTCTCTTTTTTCTCTTTTTTTCTCATTTGGTGTGGGGGAATGGGAGTAAGCATTAACGCTTTCTGGACTGGATTTTGCTCATACCTGTGAGTCTGTGCAAAAGTCCCTTTAGAGGACCTGTTTGTAACTCAAACTCTGGGACAATAAAGTTAGTCCTTAACCAGACTAATACCTTCCATTTGCTTTCCAGCCCTACCACCTACTCACTCTGTGCTACAACTCTCCCTTCTGTGCAGGCGCCTTTATAGCCAAATCGGACCATCCATCAGGGACCCATTCAATTCTCACCTTTCCAGGGAGCCTTTCGGGACCGGCCTATCCTGGTCTCTCTCACAATCCCGTACTGTCTTCTCAGCACGCTCTACTTTCTATTAGAGGTATTGCTATGCCTATCTTATCTCTCCTACTATATCAGGAATTTTCCTAGGAAGCAGATTCAGCCTGAGACATGTGAGCACATCCCCTAGGCCCCAGCACAATGTTGTAGACTGAATGTGACTTTCTATGGAAGAGGTATATCATTTCCAGCCACATACTAGATGCCTTACATTCATTATCCTATTTAACTTTCCTTTGGTAGGAATGGCATCCCATTTTGCAGATGATGAAACTGAGGCTCGGAAAGGTTAAATGACTTACCAGGATCACATAAGTAACAAGAGGCTGAGGTGAATTTGAACCCAATCTTTGTCTCTCCTTGTGTTTGTCCCTCCTTCACTCCCTGACCCAAGCCCCTACAAGCTCCTGCAGTGTGAGTTGAGGGGTAGGAAGAGACAGAGGGCTGACTCGCTTAGGTGAGTAAACACTGCTTTTAGAAGTGCGATCTTTTCCCACACAAACATGCATCTTATATGCTTTCAAAAACTTTTAAAGCAACTCTAGGCAGAACAGAGTAAATGTGAACAACACGGTTAAAGAAGGAAGCAAGAAAGGAGAGAGGGAAACAAGAGTTTGGTTTTCTCCTGCCGGTTGGTTGGGCCTCCTCCGTATCTGAAGTGTGGTTTACAGGTCTGGGAAGAGAGGAGGGGGAATAAGGAGCTTCCAGATGGTGGAATGGTGTGGCTATTAAAGTGCGGCACACTTTGGGAAGATACACAGGCAAAGAAGGCTTTTCCTATGATTCACTCAATGAAATTGCTCCATTTTGCCTATATTGAAAAGAGACCGGTAAAAATGTAAATAGATTGTTATTGCTTTCTAAATGTCAGACTGGCCTTTCTTGGTTACCCAGCATCGTTAGGCTGTGTGACACTTGACCTTGCGATGTCTCCTCCCTTTGAGCAGTGGTGCTGGTACCTCTACTGCCCCTTTCAAGGCCTTCTTCATCCACCTGTTCTCTTGGGCGCTGGTTCCCGTCGTGTGAATCCAGTCTGTACCTCCAGGGACCTGTGCAAGGAGAGGCTCACCACTGTTGTTTCCCCACTCAGGGCAGTTTCCCGCTGGCTCTCAGAGTCCTAGGATTGATGCTTACTTACTGTGGTCACTGCCCATCTGCCCTGACAGTGGTAGCAAGAGGAAGAACTTTGGGATTCAGTTCACCATCTATCCAAGCTGCATCAAAGGTGAGATGCGGCTGCAGAAACAAGATAGCTGTTTTAAAGTTTACGATCCAGGTTTACTGTGTTAGTTAAATTATATCTAGGGTACCGTGGTCGGTTCTGGGCCTCACACTTGCATCCATTTCAGCTGACTAGGCTGCGAGGGGACTGGAAATAATGCTATATGATGGATGGTTAAAGGAACCATGAATATGGTAGTGGCGAATGTCTAATCTCTAAAGGGCTGTCATAAGGCAAAGGAATGAGGCCAGTGGGGCCCTGGGTCGGGGAGGCAGGATGAGTGGAAGAAAGATCTAAGCAGGCAGCTTTCACTTAGGAAGAGGACCTAAGGCCTAGAACCTTCCCCAAAATGGAATGAACGGTGATGATCTTGCTTTCCGTGAGTGCATCCAAGCAGAGGCAGGAGCAAGAGGATAGGGGGAGGGGTCAGGTGGGCGTAGAGCTCGCTATTACAAACGAAATGCCTATGGGGTTTTCACTGCAAAGATATAATCTGCCTTCTAATTTCACATTTTCAATTCATGACTCAGAGAAACAGAATAGGCAGGAACTTTTGGGGATTTAGAAGAATCCAAGGTAGCCAGTTGTAAATGACCCCAAAACCAAAGGAGACCACGTTAAGCAAATTTGCCTGCAATAAACATCATTCCTACTTTGAGCTTTCTTACGTCCTTAAACAGAGACTGTCATTTCTGGCTCCAATTTCAGAAACAATATCATACCCTTAGGGCTTGTAATCCACACTAGAGAAATCATTAGCTCAGACACGCAGAGCCATCTGAAAGAGTCATTATATCTCACTCGAACCAAGCAAATCAGCAATATTTACCGAGCACCTCACTGGTGCAAGACAAACCAGGATGGGTAAGATCTGGTCCCTGCCATCCAGGCACCAACAAAAGAGCAGAGGGAGAGAACAGGCTCGTGAAATGCTTACTTACAATGCTGCCCCTTCCAGTATTTTTCCACCCCATTCAGATTATTTGTTTAAAAATTCCAGTTGCCCACTGCGAGTTCCCAAAGGACAGAATAGCTAAGACACAGCATTTGCCTTTATAAAACCTGAGTTTGCCTCCTCACCTGGCCATGTGTCAGCTGTAACTTTGAACCCATTGCTTTACTGTTCTATGCTTTAGTTTCTTTATCCCTAAATGGGAATAGTACCAATTATGGTGTGAATTAGATTAAACAATACTCAGTGCAATAACACTTAGTTTAAAAGCACTTAGCACTGTAGCCTGATACATATATACTCAATCAATAGTTGCTGCTGCTGCTACTACTATTACTACAATAATAATAATAATAATAATAATAATAATAATAATAATAATAATAATAAATATAGTGAGGTCACTCTTACGTAAGGGTTTCTACAGAATGTTCGTAAGGGGAAATTCACACTTAATCAGTATGATACTTAAAAATCCAACCTCGCATGTCCTCGGAAGCATAAGCACTTTGAAAGGAATGGCTTGCATAGTTGCTAACAATTTCCTCTCTCTCGTAGGGTTGACCTGCTTAAATTAATAACAGCTAATATTTAATGAACACTCATTTCATGATAGGCACTGGCCTGAAGCTTTACAGTTATTAACTATTTTATCTCATTTCAGCTCAGTGTAAGTACTAGGATTTTCTCTCTTACGTATGAGGAAACTGAGGCACAGAGAGGCCAAGCAACTTTCCCAAATAACACAGGGACTGGAACCCAAGCAGTCGGCCAGCTGGGTTCCAGAATACATGCTCTCAACCACTGGGCCCAACTATCTCTCTTAAGATAAATAGGATATGACTGTACCTAATACTAATGTCAGTACACCGACTGTTTATACGAATCCTGGAATATAGTAGGTGTTTGGTAAATATTTGTGGACTGAATGAGTTTCAGAGGTTACTAGTTGTAGGAAATACTGCTGCTGTACAGGAAATCCATATCTTCATAATCTCGTAAGCCGCAGAGGCAAAACGAGGCTGGGGTGAGTGTCCCATCTCTTCAGTATCCCATCAGAGAGTGTCCCCATCTCAGCAGCCTCCTTGGTAGCGCCTACTGATACTCGGCCTGTTCCTAGCCTGCATCTTCATCCTTCATCTTCCAGAAAGCCAGCTCATTCCCAGCTTCATCCCATGCAGTTGTCATCTTGTGTTATATTGGAGCCATCATGTCACGATCTTCTCCTTGACGGTAAAGATAATGGTGTGAGGGGGACAGAAAGGGGGCTTACAGCCTTTAGGGCACTTTGTAGGAATGCCAATAAATCAGTGGTTCTCTTAGTGGGGTAATGGGGTAGATACAGAGATGTATTCTCAAGGGTCCATAAGTTCTCTCCGGGAATTTTTGAGTGGCGTGTTTGGTTTCAATGACGATATGACAAAATTTGGTATTAGTATATTCTAGAGGTGAAGGCTGCTAACTCTGGATGATCCTGGATGCTTGTCCTGATTTTGCCACTTGGCAATGTATGTGCCTAAGTTCCTGGAAAATGTGAGAAATTGGATGAGGCAAAGGGTTTTCCTCTTGACTTTCTCCACCCTCCTTCCCATCCGGGCATCTAGGGAGCCTGTTCTAATTTGTATTTACAGTTAGGTCCCTGCCTTTGGTGCAAGACTTCCTGGAAGAGGAAGTCTCATGCCTGAAGAGTAAGCTGGGATCTGCCAGGCACATGCATTATAGAACTATTACATTCATTTCTACAGTGCATTTGGTTTCTGATGTATTCCATGCATTTGGTCCTGACAATAACTATGTGAGGTAAGGTAGCAGTCTATAAGTTTATACATCGTCAGTCCTCATTATTCACAGAATCCATATGTGCGAATTCACTCACTTGTTAAAATTTATTTGTAACATAAAATCAGTACAGCAGTTTGGGCAGACATGGGCAGAGTGGTGAAAAGTTTGAGTTGCCTGCCACACACTTTTCCAGCTGAGGTCAAACAAGGAGACACTGCCTTCTTGCTTCAGCACTTATACTGTTAACAAGTATCCTATTTGAGGACACGCATCTTGGTGCTTCTTTTTTTTTGTTCGTGATTTTGCTGTTTAAAATGTCCCTGAGCAAAGCGCACAAGGAGGCTGCGATGTGCCTGATAGAGAGAGAATACATGTATTAAATGAGCTCCGTTCATGCGTGAGTGAGAGTGCTGTTGGCCAGGAAGTTCAATGTTAATGAATCAACAAGAATATGAAATAACGTATCTCTATACAGAAATACACATAAACAAGTTTGTGTTTTACAGTTGAAGAAAGTGTAGCCAGAGGCTCCCTGGAATCCTGCCCTGTATTTCCCCCAGGAGATGAGCAGTTCAGTATTTGTTAATATAATGTTCCCAGAGACGTTATTGAACACGACTATCACAAACAATGAGAATGCAGTGGAGACTGGATTTTATATAATATATATAAAATTAAATTAAATGTTATATAGACTTAATACAATAGAGAAAATAAAAGAAACCAAGGCTCAGAGAGGCTAGAGAGCCTGTCCAAACAGCCCGAGATCACACACCTCGTGAGTGTTGGAGCTGGCACTTCAACTCTGGTTTATCTGAGTTCATGCTCCATCCATGACCACCCCCTGTTTGTTGGGATTCGTAGCCAAAAAAAAAGTTCTAAGAACAATAGTCATTTATGGAGTTTGGGTAAAGAGAACTCGCTCTAGAGGCTTTCAGCCTCTCCTTTGCTGTGCTGTTCTTTATTTCCCCTCCTGCTCTTTTTTGTTTGTTTTGGGATTGTCTGTAATTGCATGTCGTTATCCTTCCAAGCAAATGAATCCGTAGGTACCTCATGCTGCAAAGCAGGAATCTTTTCAATGAGGGATCTAGGGAAAGAACAGGACAGTCTACTTGGGAGTCAACTCTAATTCAAGTTCATACCTGAGCCGATGAAAGTTCCCCCACATTATCCTTGCTAATATTTTAAATCTATAATGGGACAGGTGGGAGGAGAGGAGTTCAAGGGGCATCTGAACTCGACTTGACCCCACCCCTGGCAGCCTTCACAAACTCTTGAGATTCTTACCTTCCCCATTGAGGAGCAGAGGCTCTTTATAAGCGTTTTCAAACAACTAGTGTCATTTTGTGGGAATTTAGATTCAACATATCCTTTTTCACAGGTCTCACAATGCTTCAATGATGCGCTGCCTTGATGAGTTTGACAGGCATGACAGGAAAGGCAGGGGGGTGGAGGAAAAGACAGAGGATTAACAAGTATCTTCAAAGTGGCATTTATATTTAGAATTCTCTTTTCTTCCAAGGGTTGGTGTGCCAGTCAGGACTCTTGGTATAAACAACAGAATCCACCCTAGCTCGTTTCAATGGAAAGAGAATTTATTAACGAATATTAGATAGTTCACAGACTCCCCAAGACAGCCAAAGAGTGCAGCATAAAGGTAGGCAGCCAGGAAGATGCCCAAACCACAAAGTGAAATTACATCTTCAAAGACCCCCACACACAGGCAACACTCCTGGGCACAGACACCGTGGAGTTCACCAAGCACGCTGAGCACTGAACACCAAAACCTCACGCTCTGACACCCCCAAGCTGTACACACCCACTGCCCCTCTGGAAAGAGTGCATCCTGAGCAGCCCCCTTTCCTCCTGTCCCACTTCTGAACTGAATTCTTCCATTGAGCCTAGCTCACATGCCTCAAGAAGACCTAGTCTCAGACCTGATGGATCTCCAGATGGAGACCAGATCGAATCAGTAACTTGCTGTGTGACCTCAGAGAAGTCACTGAACCTCTCTTGACCCAGTTTTTTTTCATTTTTAATGTGGAAGATTCAGCTCATTGTGCTCTGAGGTGACTTTCAGCTCAGAAATGCTATGATCTGTTAATTCTAAGCATCTGAGAATGTTTTATTTAGCACTCAGCCACCCCAGGATGTTTGATAACATCTGATCATTTGGACAAGTCCCAGAAAGGAACAGATCAGAGCCTGTGTTGTGTGTGTTGGAAGCCCACCTGATGGGAGAGAGTGTATATGTGTTGAGGGGTGGTGGGTGGGGTGGATGGTGAGAATATGGAGACTTTTAGAGTAGGAAGGAATTAAAGATTATTCAACTCCTTTCTCTTCTGTCCTTCCTCCCTCCCCCTCCCTCCTTCTCTTCCTTTTTCTTTCTTTCTTTGTTCTTTCTTTCTTTCTTTTTCTTTCTTTCTTTATTTCTTTCTTTCTTTCTTTCTTTCTTTCTTTCTTTCTTTCTTTCTTTCTTTCCTTCCTTCCTTCTTACTCTTTCTTTCTTCTTTTCAGCTCATTTCAATATGGAAATTCAGAGAAGAAAATGATTAGTCCCACTTCATATAGCTCATTAAAGGCAGAACTGGGATTAGCATTAGCTTTCCTGCTTTTCATTCCAGTGTTCTTTCCCCTACACCCCAGGTGATGAAGATTTTCTTTCTTGTCCTGTGCTAACTCTGATGAATTAGCAGTAGAGACCTTCAGCCCTATCTTCAGGAAGGTTCCCAGGGCCTTTGTGGCTCAGTGGAAGAATGCGATGATTGATTAGCAATGTCTGTCATGGCCACAGGAGGAGAGAATGGTCGCCCACGTTCTGCCAGCCCTGACTTATCAGGAGGCCTCCTTATAGAACCAGAGGTTCATTCTCCATAGAAACTCAAAAGGTGAAAGAAGGGTGGAAAACTACATGACTGGTTTTGGAAAGCACGTAGCCCAAAATTAAGAGCTGGTAGTCAACGTATGCTTATGGAACCAGCTCCCAACTACAAAGCTTGCTAAGTAACACTGGGAGCAAACAGTGTTGCAAACTGTGCACGCTAGAATGTGAGAGAGGGACGAAACCAGTTCCTAGAAAATCAGAATGAGTTAACAAATTAGAGACACACTGTACGATGCGCACCCACAAGTTTGGGGAAATTTTTTACGTTGCTCCAGCTGTAATACAACAACCCAGACTGAGACAGTGAAATTAATTGGTTTATTTTTATGAGCACAGTTATTTGTAAAAATTACATGAACATATGGATTGGTCAATCCCTCCGTGCCTAAGCTGAATTCTCGTTAATAAGAATAATAGTAATAATGCCAATCTCACTTAATCCTTATTACAATCTTGTGAGAGAGATACTGTCATCGTCACTGTTTTACAGTTGAGGAAACTGAGATTTAGACAGCCTGAGGGATTTGGTCAAAGCTCATACAATTAATAGGTGGTAGAGATGAGATACGAAGCAAACTCAGAAGTTTTTCACGTCAAAAAACCTAGAGTCAACTGAAGGTATGTTTGGGAGTTCATGTAAGTTACTGGAAGTGAGGAATGGGCTTTTCTAGAAATGGCCCTGAAATTCCAACTTCTCTTACTAGGAAACCAGCACCATGGTCCTCCTCTTGTGTTTATCTGCTGGAATTCAAATCGCCAAACTGCTGAGCCTCTTTGGGGAAGCTAAACAACCCAGCACTTCAAAGGAAGCTCGTGGAGTTTGCGCATAGAGCTTTCACATCCTCCCCCAAACACTGACTCAGTCAGTCCAGGTTAAAGGATATCAGCACTGCCACACACTCTGCTCTTCCCCAAATTAATCAAGAAGTAGGAATTTCTGACAAATGCCATCTGCTGATTTTTCAGAGAGACAAGTTTTGGTGGTGTGACCAGCAGGTGCCTCGGCTTTTTCTAGCATGCAGTACCAAAATAGTCACCATGGCAACCCTCAGAGGGCAGCCTTCCAAAGAAAAGCATTGTGAGCACAGAAACTCTAGAGCACTTTCAAGCAAGAAGGAAGAAGGCTCAGGGGCAGGTTTCCAACGGGGAGAACAGGAGCTTCTCCCCACAGCCCCAGGCAGGACCCCCAGTGGCTGTTTACCAGGCACAGCCAGGCAGGCCCTCCCTTGCTCTATGCTCCCAGGAAGAGTGGAGAAATGAGAATTTGTGGGGAGTGGAAGGTAGAACAGGCGATTCCAGGGTTGTTTTTTGTTTTGTTTTGTTTTTCAGGAACTAAAGTAGCGCGGAAGGGGAACAAAAAGGTTGTGAGGCAGGAGACGGGTTATAAATCCTGCCCTGACACTTACCTTGGGTAACTGATCTTTCTTCTCTGAGTCTCAGCTTCTCATTTGTGGAATGGGGTGAACTCACTCTGCCTCATCACGGGGGAAATTGAGGATGTGACATCATATTTGTGAAGCTCTAAGTAAGATGTCCAGTGGGCAGTGCAGAGCAAAGATGAGCAGGAGTTTGCGAGTCAGGAAGGCTGTGTTCCTGACCAGGCTCTGTGACTGTCAGATCCTGTGACCTGGGGCTAGTCATAGAGCTCCCCGATCATAGGTCTCCTTACCTTACAGGGTGCTAATTAGTGCTGCCAGGCAGTGTGGTTGTGTAGGTTAAATGGGGTCCAGCATGTGCGATCCGGGACACCAATCTAAGCTCTGTCTTCTTTGAGCCCCTGGGACTTCTTAGTCCTAAGCTCCTCTGTGACTTGGGATTTCATACTCTCTTTGGTATCAGAAGCAGACACTACCATATAATGATTTTACTTGGGAAAACACCTGAGAGAAAATGGGGAGTGAGCTGGGAGAGGCTGGGAGAGCCATTGCACCACAGAAAAGTCCAACTCAAAGGTGGGAGGAAGGGAAAGAAGGTTGGACAGAAGCGCGCTAGACCATCTTGTGCTCTAGGAGGGTTCAGGAAAGATGTCAGGGAGTCCTCAGGCCGAAGTAAATTGTCAGAGGGGCCCCTGTCCCTTGGAGACAGACGTGCCCTTGTATCCCTGCCACACTCCATCACGGGTTGGCTGGAAACGGCCCAAAGGAAATGTGGCCTCACAGATGAGTGTGTGGCAGCTGGGGTCCTTGCTCAATCTGGCTCCCTGTTCATAGGGCATATTCTCATGGCCACCACACCGACTCCATCCACATCTTTCACTTGGATATCCATGTCGGGTACTTGGTTTCTAGCTCCAAACCTCCAATCCAAGAGCCTTGTATCCCACACCCACAGTTTCCTCACCCGGAAACATTATAGGAACTCATGCTCACTGCCATCTTAGGACAAGACGATATTTATCACCTCTTGATTAAGCTATATAGCAATGGTCCATATGCCCTGTGTCTCTGTCTGTGCATGAATGTGCAGATGTGTAGGTATGTATTCTTATTTGTCAGCGTGCATGTATATGAATGGGTATATTTGCACATGTGGGTGAGAATTTTTGTGTATGTGTATGTGACTTTATACAATGACATTATTAGCACTGTGCTAAACATTTTACACACAGTACCTCTCATCTTTGCAACCATCTTTGAGGGAGATGAGTAGACAGATGTCTAGGAATTATCCTCGTTTCAGCTGTGTTTTCCCCAACACACCACTCAGATAATACAATGCAGAGCGACTGATTGAACCAGGATTTTTTTTCTTCAAAATCTGAGCTTTTGTATTCTCCACCACACCCCAACCCACTTACTCATATGACTAGTTATTGCATGAAACCATGTATATGTACGTATATAAGAAAAATTAAGACAGAGGAGGGCAATACATGGAGAAGTATAGATTGATTATAGATAGCTGATGAAGGGAGATCATTCCAGAAGTATGTGTCAACTAGAAACATATATTATATCCTAGCTATACAAATTTCTATGTAATAGGCTACAGCACAAATTTTTGAGATGCTAAGCAACTTGAGGCCCTGATTCTTCAAGTAAAATCCTAAAAGAGATCCATTTCCTTGTCCTTCGCCCAAATTCTTGCTCCCACCGCAAATTTTTTTAGCCTGCTCTGTGGAGTTTGTTTTGTCCTATGTGGGAGGTGTTGAAACAAAAACCTACCCCAACACTTCCATTTTCTAAACTATTTGTCTTTGCTTGTTTCCCAGCAGTATGGAATACTAGTCTGAATAGATCGATATAGAATCAGTCTCAATTACTATTTATTGAGCACAGGTATAGTGCTTGAGATTTTCATAAATAATCACATTTGATATGGGTTTTTGTCTAAACAATTCCCGTTTTTCAGATGAAGAACTGAGGCTCTAAGAGGTTAGGAGACTTAGTCAAATCTACTCTGTTAAGACAGAGGTTGGAACTGGGCCCTGCTGACCCAACAGGCCGGCTCTTTCCCCTGTATTAACGCCCTCTGGGCAGAAGATACAGTCTGCCCAAATGCTAGGTGTTCCAGGCTGTTTGTTAGTTCTGTATCCTGGGAGCCTGCAGATCCAGCCAACCCCAGGAGGGCCACTTGGGGCCAGGGCAGGTAGACTTACCTGGAAGAGCACCAGCCTGCCTATCAGCATATCCACTTTCTTCCCATTTCCTTTCACAGCCTCCTTCCTCAGTTCACAATGAGCGTCCAAATTCTGCCAGTTCTGACTGCCATTCAAGTCTGTTTTCTTTTCAAGAATTTTGAGGAAGAAAACCATCGTGTACTCAAAAGGGTTCTGGTAACCAGAAGTGTCTGGAGATTTCAAGCTGTTAACGCAGAGAGGTGGCAAAAGTACTTTCTAGGATATTCTTATGGGCCCAAGTGGCAGCTGGAGTCAACATCACTGGTGTCCGGGCAGCTTTCCAAAGCACAGCCGTAAGTGGGTGAGGGCTGTATGAATGGCCTCGATGTTTGGAGAGCCTCGCACAATTTGCCAAATGCTTTCAGCTCTACTCTCTCACTTAATCCTCACAGCAGTGTTGTGCCTTTTCACAGCCCAGGAAACTGTTCAGAGGTAAAGTGACTTCCCCAGGGCAGGTAGCTAGGAAGAGGTGGAGGTAAGACTCTAACCTACTTCTCCTGGCTCCAGGCCCATCCAGTGCATGGTCCTTATACCTGTATCACAGGCCAATGGCAGGGTCAGTGGAAAATAGCAGAGGACCCTGAAAACGAATAGGAACTTCTGTAAAAGGTCAATAAGTTGATTTCATGTGCTTGGATTGTTATAGCCAATGCAATAGGCTGAGTGACTTAAACAACAGTCATTTATTTCTCATAGTTCAGGGTCCTGGCATAGTCAGGTTCTGGTGAAAGCCTTCTTCCTGGTTTGCTGGCTTCTTGCTGTGTCCTTTTGTGGTTGAAAGAGAAAGCAGGACTCCCATCATGTAGGCTCCATCTTAATTACCTCTCAAAGGCTTCATCTCCAGATACCATTACACTGGGGATGAGGGTTTCAACATATGAATTGGAGGGTTGGGGGGCATGGCACAAACATTCAGTCCATCACAGTAGAGAGCCCTGGAGGCCTGTTTCCTTTAGTGAAATAACCAGGCAGTGTGGATACAGTGTGAACAAGGTCATCCAGACCCTGCCATAGGAGAGTCATAGTCCATTCAGGGAGGCCACTGGTTAACCAGGCAGCTCAACACAGGGCGATAAGCATTCTGTGAGGGAAATATACAGGCTCGTTGGAGCACATGGGAGGTCACCTCAGACACATGTGGTACTGGGCCTCAATTCATTTTCCAAGTATGCAAAAGTGACTTAGAATTTGGGGTAGGATCAAAGAAAGAGATGGTGGTTGTGGGAGAAGAGATCCAGAAAGGCTTCCCAAAGAGGTGGGGCTTTCTGGAGCTCGGGCCTTGAAAGGTGGGTAGGCTTTTGATGCGTAGAAATTTGGAGAAATGTGGCAGCCTAAGGAAATGGACTGGTCTTCGGTAGAGGCACAGATAGGGGACATGCCCAGGGTACAAGATACAAGAGCTCATCTCCAGAGCCAGTGGGTGGACTGCATGGTATAGGGCAGCGGGACAAATGGCTGGAAAAACAGATGGGGGCAAGTCAGAGCTTTATAAGGTGTGGGCTTTGTCCTATCGGCCATAGGGAGCCATTGCCAGCATTTTGAGTGGGGCAGTGACACCATTGGGCCTGCATTTTAGAAAGAAAGGTGCTTTACAGGGCAGTTGAGGTGATGCTGGAGAGAGGCAGGAGAGACAGGACCAGTCTCAAGGAGTGGTGTAGATGTGCAATGATAAGGGCATCAGTCCCGGGGCAAGAGCTAAATCAGTGGCTGGTCACCCAAGCTGGCAGAACCAGAGAGCATGCCCCAGTCATGTCTGAGAAGTTGAAGATCCTCCTAGAGGAACCAAGTCTGTCTTAGATCCAAGATGCAAACCGAAGGTCAGGGAATGAAAAGAAGCCAGAGGGCATAGCCCGCAAATGGAGAGAGAGAGTGGGAGCAAGGGGCCAGAGTGGGGACAAAACAAGTGTGAGGGCTGCGGCTGCTGGAAATGAGCCTCCGACTTCTGATTGAATACTGTGTGTGCGTGCGTGCGTGCGTGTGTGTGTGTAGGTGTTTGTGATACGATGTGATATATGCAAGAATCTGTGCAGAAGGGAGGAGAGATGGCCTGGGTTATAAAGGCTGACAGGTTAGCAGGAGAAGAAGAGCCTTCTAAGGGGGCTCGATGGGAAACATATACAGCCAGAGCAAGTCCTAGCACCTACCCAGGCAGTCGCCCTTAGCCACCCCATGGAGAGAACGCACAGCCATGCACTGCCCACTGAACAGCTCTGCCTCCCTGGGTTGGGTTGGATCAGGAAAGCGTCACCCTGCAGCACACCCAGCTGTCCAACCCGTCCTCCCGCCACCGTGCCCCGCACGACCGACTAAACGACACCAGGGACAGGAAGCTGAAAACCTAAAATCTGTTTTCGTCCCCCCCTCCCAGACTTGAATCCAACTCGCTTCTGGCACTTTCACAGGTTTCTGGGGGGTTGTCCCCCTGCGCTCAGGCCCGAGGGCACCGATTTGTCTGCAGGTTGGGGGTTCGCTGGAGAACTCCCCGCAGGGCCTGGAGCCAGCCGCCGGCGGGACAGTGAGGGGATGCCCCGCCCGGGAAGCTCCGGACGAGAGTGGGCAGCGTTGGCAGGGCCGGCCTCCCCGGGTCCCTGCGGCGCGGCGCGGCGGGGCTCCCTGCCTCTGTCCCTCCGTCCCTGCCTCGGTCCTCTCCCTCGGTCCCTCGGTCCTCTCCCGGCTCTGCCCGGCGGGGCTCGGCCAGGGCGTTTCGCAGCGACCCGCCGGGTGCTGTGCCCACCCCGCGGCCCGCACCCCGCAGCCCCGCACCCCGCGGCCCGCGCCCCGCGGCCCGCGCCCCGCACCCCGCGGCCCGACCCCCGCACCCCGCACCCCGCACCCCGCGGCCCGCAGCCCGCAGCCCGCCCCCTCCCGCCGCTGACGCACGCGCCCTATAATAAGCCTCCGGGACTCGGCGCCGGGGCGCGCTGTAGTAAGCCGAGCCGCGCTATATTTACCCCCTCTCCGCATTTAGACAAGGGCTATTTTTAACGGAAGGTCTGTCTGGGGGGGCTGCCCACGTCACACGCCGTTCACATGCCGCGCGCCGGCCCGAGCCTAGCCTTTGGATTTCCCACCGGCCCCAGGCAGCTGTCCTGCCCGCCACCTCTTTGCTTTCGTTCCTTCCTTCTTTCCCCTTCTTTTCTCCGGTCGCCTTCCTTTCTCCCCCCCCCCCCCCAGAAGAAATCAGAGGG
The DNA here is from genome assembly GCA_030015415.1 of Cynopterus sphinx. Lineage (NCBI taxonomy): Eukaryota > Metazoa > Chordata > Mammalia > Chiroptera > Pteropodidae > Cynopterus > Cynopterus sphinx. The sequence continues at coordinate 104,840,937 of CM057385.1, read as the reverse complement.
AGAGGTCTTTGGCAGGCTGAGTTTACAGAGTTTTTCTGGGGACACCTGGGGTCTTGTCCTCAGGAGCAGAGGGGGCAGTGTGCCCGAGCGCTGGGCCTGCGGGCTGCATTCGGTGCCTGCTGATGGGGGGGGGGGGGGGATGACAGTGGGGGTAGGGGGGTAGGGGGTGGGGGTGAGAGCCCAGATCCAATCCCAGGGGCTCCATAATGGCCTGCAAGATTATCTAGGCAGGATACTGGAACTGTCACAGCAAGGCCTCTCTTCTCTAGTTAAGGGTGTGTGTGTGTGTGTGTGTGTGTGTGTGTGTGTGTGTGTGTGTGTGTGTGTGTGTGTGTGTGTGTGTGTGTGTGTGTGTGTGTGTGTGTGTGTTATTTGAGGAGGAGTGGCTATCAAGGTCAGAAGAAAATAAGCCAATTACATTCATAGTTCATGCAGGGGCTTTTTTTTAGCGAAAAATTAATTTTATCAGATTTATTTTGATGAAAGGGGGTTTTATACTTCCTACACACACGATCTACTTAGAGAGGGCGGTGGGGGGCAGAAATCAATGGAATTAACATGCAAGAAGTGCCCACAGTGGTCAAGCACTGTGCAGGCACAGCAGAAACCTGAACCCTGACAGCAGTGTGGGGGGTAGTCCTGCCCGCACCCAGGTTCCAGGTGAGGTGATGGAGGCCCAGAGAACTTGGTGACTGCCCTAAATTCACTGAGCCAGGACTTAAATTCGTGTATTTGGCTACAAACTCTGTACTGGCCCTAAATCTCACACCTTCCATGCTGCTTCCTTCTCACTCCTCAAGGGTCCCACAGAAACCCCATGTTAACAGATCTTATTTTATTCCTCCCAACTATCAATATGGACTGTGGCTTCAGGACGAAATATTTTTATTGTATTTCTAAGAGGAAAGGGTGCTGACACTTGAACTTGCATCAGAATGCAGTAGAAACAGAAACAGGGCCAATCGTAGGACACCTTGCCTTCCTTGGCCCTGCTTCTGTGGGTGTCAGAAAACTCATGGAAACAAAATGCCCCCAGGTCCTCATCCTCAAGACTTTGAAGTTGCCAACTGGCTCACGTATTTCCTGGAGATTCTGATAAGAGATTATTGCCTCCTTGGTGTCCTAGAGTCAGGAGCCCCAAAGCCTAGCAGCTGTTATGTTAGGGTAAGTCACATTGTTTATACTGAATTTAATTTATTCTTCCTTAAAACAGAGATAATAATACCACCTATCCCACTCACCACTTCATAATTTGCAGAGAAGTTGAAATAAGAGAATGTATGCGACTGTGCTGCTTCCAAAGCTGGCAAACGCTACCAGTTGCTAGTGCTGATGTTTTCATCATTAGTATAGATGTGAGAGAGGGTTCAGCAAGGCCAAGTGACACATTCATGGTCACAAGTAAGTGGTTGAATAAGGGCTCAATAATCCTGTTTCCCTCTGCCAAGATCTGAAAAGAAACTGCGAGGCCAGTGGAAGGCTCAGATGGATGCTGAGCTCTCCCCAGCCAAGTTCAGCCCAGAAATGGGGTCACCGATCTGGGATGAGTCCCATCGCTCTCCCCAGCTGACCCTCCCTGCACCTTTGTCCCAGCAGCTTCTCAGGCTTCTCAGCAGTGTGAGTGCCCTGCCACAGTCAGAGCCGAAATCCCAGAGCAGTGACAGAGGAGCCAGTGTCCCTGAGCTTCTGGTTTCAGGATATACTGGAAAGGTGAGAAGGAAGCTTGTCTTCCCATGGATCTGGGCCAGGCCGGGTGGCAGGGCCTCCCTCACCAGGAGTTGGGACGTTCCCCAGGTGCCCGGGCATCCCCAGGTCAGTAGGGCCGCCAGCACTTTTCCAGAGCATTAGCTTCAGTCATAAAATAAATCATCCAGCTCTTTGCGTGGGCCAGATGCTAACAGTTCAGACAAAACCTGCCCCAGGATCTGCAACCTGGCGAGGCCTGTGCTCAGCTGGCTTAAGGACTGGTTTGTGGGAAAGGAATTAAAGTCCCAGGTAACTGTTTCTAGGAGGACTGGAAGAGAAGACCTCTTTACATTGCCTGCCTCTACACCACGACCTCTTCGACTGTGACCTTCATGCTTTTGGCTACAGCTTTGCCACCACCATACCTGTCTTTCCCAACCCTGGCCCTTGCTAAATTACCACCCGTTTTCAAGACCTGGTGCAGATGTTACTCCCTCTGTGAAGCGCATTCTGGACCTCTCTCTCCCAGTTAGGATTAACGGTGAGAGCCCCTCCTCAGTGCACTTTGTGAACACGGCAGCGCGTCCCAGGCTGGTCAGTGCTGGAATCACCCATACACCTGCCTAGGACAGAAGAAACGCATGGTGATCAGTGGGACTGGAGTCAGGCTTAGTTCTCACCCCTTCTCCTGAGAGGTTGAGCATAGCCTCAGGGCTGGAGGGCCATGCTGTGGTGCCTTTTCAGGGCCCAAGCCCCCAGCCTCTGGCTGCTATCAGGGTAGCCAGTTTGCACCTTTCTCAGGGGAATTGCTCTCAGGAGATAGCAGCTGCCTCTCCAGGAGGTTACAGCTTTCTCCTCATACCTACCCCACAATCACACTCAGCACAGACAATGACCAAGTGATACAGGGATGCCAAAGGGCAGTCCCCTCACTTCAGGCTCCAGGGCATTGGGCCCACCTCCATCCCTCCCAAGGACCAGGCCAACACTAGGATGACAGTCACCCCAGCTTTCCCATCTTGGTTTTAGCACAGAAAGTTCTCAGAAAACCCCTCAGTTTGGAGCAAACCGAGCTGATTGCTCAGCCTAGACTGGGTTACCCCATTTAGCAGTTAAAATACAGGATATCCAGTTAAATTCATATTTCAGATAAATAAAGCATACATTTTTAGCATCAGTGTGTCCCATACAGTATTTAGAACATACTTGTAGTAAAAAAGAAAAAGAAAAAATTGCTCTTTGTTTATCTGAAGTGCAAACGTAACTGGACACCCTATATTTTATGTGGTAGGTGGCCCTCGGCCACATTTGCATTCATCCCTTCCCCCCCGCAACCTCCCTATCTGGCCAACCCACCGCCCTCCCTTGCAGGTTTCTCCATAAAGCATGGGTACCCAACTCCCTGTCTCAGGCTCTGCTTCCAGGGAACTGTCCTGCCCTGAAACTGTCATTGCCTCTCTCTTTTGTCCACAGGGGCCAGAGATGGCCCTCCATCTCCTGGACTTCATAGAATCTCCCTCTTCGGCCCAGTCTCTTGGCACTGGATGGCATGGAAGTTCTAAGAAGGTTCTCTGGGTGATTCTGAGAGAAGCAGGACTGGCTTCCTGGAAACCAGGAGGATGGGCATGTCCAGAAATCCTTGTGGCCGTCGCCTCTGTTCTCATCTATTGACAGCAAACTAGGGATGGTGGCTTAAGATTTGAGTCTGGATTTCACACTCTAGAACCTAGATGAAGCGACTTCTGGGAGACCTTCCAGGTGTAACCCAGTGAGGTCTGGAGTTTGTGTAAGTTCAACATTTGTGTTTAGTTTACAAAGTACTTAACCTAGTGTCTGGCTTGGGTTAGTGCTCATTAAACAGTTGCTGTTAGTCTTTATCATAAGCAGTAGGAACAGATAATACCTGATTCCCTAGACGCCATGGGGCTAATAAGAAGATACCCTTTAGGGCACCCAGCTAAAGAGATTTCAGGTCAGAGCCATTCAAAGATGGAGTGAGTTGTCTCAAAAGGTGGGTGTTTCCTATCATTCAAAGGAAAGAAAGAAAGGGGGGAAGACATTTATCTACCTGCCAGTGGCAGATGATTTCCGTCCATCATCTCCTTTAATCAAACACTGCGCTATTCTGGCGGAGGCTGGATGACACCTTGGTGCGGGGCGGGTTTCCAGCCTCTGAGGGCCTGGTTTGGGATGACACGAAGGTCCCTCCCAGACCTGAGATTAAGGATTCTGTGAAAACACTAACACTACACACTTATGAGAAGTCCAGTGGCCACTGCGATGTCCGAGGATTTGGCACATAGTTCCAGGACACTATCCCAGACTGTACCCCTACACTTTTCAGAGCTGCAAACACTCCAGGACCAGCTAGAGGACCAACTAGGGGAGACAGAGACAGAGACAGAGAGACCGAGAACTGACTCATGGACTTTCAAACCCCATGTCCATTAAATCTTCCAAACACGGGAGACAGAGTCATGCCCTCCTTCCCCTCACCTGTCGCCATGCTATGTGTGCCACTGCCTCTTCTCAGGGGGCTCGGCTCTGCCATAGACAATGACCAAGGAATGTTTGACAGACAGAACTATTCCCTCTCCTACACTATCACAAGGACACCCAGGAGTCCTCATTTCACATAAAACTCCAATCAAAATCACAGAGCTGAGAAAGACTCGGGGGGCGGGGGGCATCTAGTCCAAACCGAAGCAGATCCATGAGTGCAGTCACCTCAAGAGCACCCTGCCCAGTGCCTCTGCTTGACACCTTCCTGGTGGAGAGCTTGCTCCCAGCTGGTGTCACCCTTCCTGTTGTCGAAGTATTCAGTCATTAGAAAGTGCTTTGCATGTCCAAGTGTGATCTGATTTCCGTGGCTTCCTTTATTTGGTCCTAGTTTTTTTTTTTCAGTGATGGCACAGAAAGTCCAGTCTTTTTTGGCAGGTGGCATACAAAGAGGTGCAGGGAGGGGAAGGGAGAGAAGTGTCAAGAGATGAAGTCAGGGGTGATGAGAAATGTCAGAGAGAATTGGCAGAGACGTGTACTTCTAAAAGCAACCTGTATCCTGCATGCTTGAAATCTTTCTATCATGCTTTCTAAAAGTGTGTTGCTAAAGAGATAAGTCCTTGGCACTCTGGAAAACTTGTCCATCCCAAATACCTTACTCTCTGAGAACTACAGACAACTGGGGTATTGTATTACCTATTGTGGTGACAAGAAAAGGGTAATCACGAAAGGAGGAGGCTCAAAACTGTGTCACAGGGAGGACAGCTGAATGAACTGGGTCTATGCAGACAGAATTGATTTGGGTATTAAAGTAGTCGCCTCGGAAAATCTTTCCTGATGAAGAAGAATTGGACCAGTTCCAAATGGAGCAAAGAATTGGCCCTAGGACAAAAGGGTAAGCCATCAGAGTAGCCAAAAGCTTTCTACTAGACAGAGCAATCTAGAAGGGAGAGGTCCCTGTCACTGAAGGTACCCAAGCAAGGGGGACAGGGTCAGGAGGGACCATCAAGGCAGTTCAAGCATCATGGAGGTTGGACTTGTTGGCTTTTTATTAAGAGTCCGTGAGGGTTTTTTTACTATATAGATACACATCACCACCACCCCCAACACACACACACACACACACTGAAGCCTGGGCTCTTTATTTAAAGCCAGAGGCTCTTTATTTTATTTTTCGAGATGCATCAGTGTGTGCTGTGCATCTCTCGCTTTGCTTGGGTTTGGTCATCCAGAGAGTTTGCCACCGCTGACTTGGTTGTCAGCAAGTCATAAAAGCTTTTCCTCTCTCCTTGGGAGGAGCGGAGCAGATTGTCTGGATCTGCAGAGTATTGCCCCGGCTCTGGGCTCAGCACCAAACACGTTCCTTCTGCGCAGTCTGTTCCCGTTTTGACAATGCAGAGGGGAGCTGGAGAAGGTCCCGTAGCCAAGGGTGCTGGGTGCTGCGTGGCAGGGCTTTGCTCCCGGACAGGAGGGGTCATGTTTTCATTTAAGAAAGACCTGGTAAAGTCCCTCCTTCCTCCGGAGGGATGCAAGCAAAAGTCTGGCTGGAGCCAGTGGCCATCCTCAGCATCTTTCAAAGTACTGCGAGCTGCAGCTACACCAGTGTTTTCTCAAGGGCAGAGTCTGAAAGAGGCTTTTCCCAGAGGAAAGCTCCCCAATACTTCTCTAGCATCCTGGAGACTAAAATGATAAGTTGGTTTTTCTCTGCATGAGAGATGACACTGGTGCTGCGTTGCCTGATGGAGCACTGGAGTCTCTGCTTTATTAAGATCCAGGAAACGTCCTCATTTGGACTCCAGCACCTTCTGTCCTATGACCAGCCAGTAGTAATTTATTAAATAATGTTACTCCACGAGGATTTACTGAGCCCACCTCTGTGCCAGACTGGGTACCAGATTCTGGGGACCAAAGATGAACAAGGTCCAGCGTTTGTCCTCGAGAAGCTTGCAGTCCAGTGGGAGGGACATTCACAAGCAAAAAAGAAAAAAGAAAAGCCGTGCAGCCGGGGCTCCAGATGACGTATGCTGTGCGGACACTGGCATCTGAGAGCTTTAGGGACAATGTGCTCAGGAAGTGATGCTTGAGATGAGTTTTCAAAGATCAACAGGGTTTTATGGAGCTCCAAAGGCACAGGGAGGGAAGGTGTAGGAATGAGGTGTAAAGGTTTGCTTATTTAAGTAGCCACGTGCACTTCGATGCGACCAGAGCCACATACAATGCAGGAAGAAAAATGCAATGAAGCTAGAGAAGGGGCGATTTTGTTCCCCAGGGACATTTGGTTGTCACATTGGGATGAGGGGTGGCACCTAGTGGGTAGAGGCCGAGGATCCGTTAAACATCCTGCAGTGCTCAGGGTAGCCCCCATGACAGAGAATGACCTGGTGCACAGCGTCAACAGTGCTGAAATTCAGAAACCCTGCGTTAGAGAGAGGCAGCAGTCTCAGCATGAAGGATGGAGCACCTTTAGGGGAGCTGCGTTTCCTGAGGGTCCCATAGGGACCCAGGGGTGAGAAACCAGGGTAGTATAGGGTTTTTAGATCTTACGATTCGAGGTCTCCCTTACCTGCATCTCACCTAGCCCTCTCAGCTTTATTTTCTGTGCGCATCCGATAAGCCTGCATCCGGTATTTTCTTCCCACTTGTTGATAAAAATATTAAACAAAAATTTCTGGAGCAAATAAAGGCTGAAATTCATATAACATCCTTCAATTTATGGGGCATTTTGCATGCCTCATTTCATCTTACTCTACAGACGAAGAAAATGAAGCTTGGAGATGGTCCTGCAACCTAGGAATTATTTAACTGCAACATTCGGCTCCCCTCTTTTCTCACAGCTGGCCCCAGAGTGCACCAAGGACCTAATCCTCTGGCCTCAGGGGATGCTGAGAGATCCGTCATCCTGTCTTTTAGCAGCCTCTTTGTGTGTGTGTGTGTGTGTGTGTGTGTGTGTGTGTGTGTGTGTGGCCTAGAACTGCCTTCCTCTGATCATAGCTGTGACACCCACATACCCTTCTGACCATAGGGGACCTCACACTCCCGGGGTGACCTAGCTGCCTTGGTAATAGGACCTGTCCTGCCTGGCATGTCTGAGACAGCTGCTCGGCTCATGTCTCTGCCCAGGAGGCATTACTGACCCTGTGATTTGGCCCTTATCGGAGCTGGCAGATGGGCACAGGTGCCTCGTCATGATACTGCCCCCATCTCTCGACTGAGGACAGAGGACAGCACCAGTCAGCTGAGGGGTGGACTCTTTCCAAGTGGAACCCCAAAATACTGCTGATCTCAAATGTCATTGTTCTCCGGGACGGCATTAACAAACCACGCCAGGTCACACGCTGCACAGACACTCGCGATGATCGGCACTGGCTGTTCTGACAGCTTGGTCGCAGCCTGTTTGTCTGTGGTTTAGAAGTTTATAACATGACGGTCTTCTACCCTAATAGCTCGTAAGCTCATCGGGAACTGATTTCCTACATTTCCAAAGCCACTACCATCTCTCGAGCAATAAAAAAAACACTTAGGGCCTCCCTACTCCTCTTGATTCCCGCAACCCATTACTTATAAGCCCAAGGAAAAGAATCAATGGCAATGATTTATTTATTTATGTATATTTGGTATACGATTTTATATTAGTTGTATTAGTTCCAGATGGACAATATAGTGATTTGACATTTTTATACCTTACAATATCATCACCCCCCTAATTCCAGTAATCATCTGTCACCACAAACTTATCACGATGTTATTGACTCTATTCCCCTTCACCTTTTTCACCCCATCCCACCCTTTCCCCTCTAGTAACCATCTCTTTGGTCTCTGTTTCTGTGAGTTTGTTTTTGTTGTTGTTGTTGTTGTTTCATTTGTTTTGTTTTGTTAGATTCCATTTATAAGTAAAATCATACACTTTTTGTCTTTGACTGACTTATTTCATTTAGCTTACTAGCCTCCAGGTCCATCCATGTTGTCACAAATGGCAAGATTTCATTCTTTTTTATTGCTTGATAACATTCCTTTGTGCATTGATACCACATCTTCTTTATTTATTCGTCTATTGATGGACACCTGGGTTGTCTCCACATCTTGGCGATTGTGAATAACGCTGCAGTGAACATACAGTGCATACATCTTTTCAAATTAGTGCGTTTTTTCCCTTTGGGTAAATACCCAGAAGTAGAATTGCTGGGTCATATGATAGATCTATTTTTAATTTTTTTTAAGGACTCTCCATACTGTTTTCTGTAGTGGCTGCACCAATTTGCAGTCCTACCAAAGGTGCCCAAGAGTTCCCTTTTCTCCACATTCTCGCCAACACTTGTTATTTGTTGACTTTTTGTTAATAGCCATTCTGATAAGTGTGAGGCAGGATGTAATTGTGGTTTTGATTTGCATTTTCCTGACGATTAGTGATGTTGGGCACCTTTTCATGTGTCTGTTGGCCATCTGTATGTATTCTTTGGAAAAATGTCTTTTCATGTTCTTCTCTGACCTTTAAGGGCAATCAGTCTTCATAAACTAATAAGGTCCTGCCTGGTATCAGGCCCATCTGTGTTATCTCAGCACTTCTTACCCTGTCCCATCCCATCAAACTTCTTACCCCAGCAGCATCTCAGGGTGGCCCCCCCCGCACTGTACTCTCTATGGCTCCTCCTCTCACCAGTGTGGCCCAGCAACCCTCTCTTGCTGACCATTGCTCCATCCCTCTCCAGTAATATTCCTCCTTCTTCTGCAATGTTTAGCTACTTTGTCATGGCTACAGCTGTGGAGAGTACCTGACCCCTGACTGCAGAATGGGATGGATGAGAGGAAACTAGAGCAAATGGAGAAAAGGAGTGGCTAGACCAGGACAGGTAAGAGATCATGATGGGTGGGTTTAGGGTTATGATTACAGAAAAGGAGGAAAAAAGTGTGAAAGCTGAGCCCCAAGTTGAAAAGGATGTCAAAGGAACTCAAGCCCCAGATGGGGTGAGGGGCAAGAGAGGGGTCTTCTCCAACCTTGAGACGTTTCCAACCTTGAGATGTTTAAATAGGAAAGGGGACGACACTGTTGGGAGCTGTGTTATGACTCTGATCCTTGCAAGTAAGCATGCCTTTCTTGGGGTGCAGGATGACAGCACCCATTTCTTCAGGAGCCAGGTGCTTGCGTTTACCAGTGGCGCACTGTCCAGGGACACGCAGGTTCTCACAGTGTACTTGGTCATCACCCCATACCACCTGCTCTGTAGGGGGTAATGGGTTCAGAGCACAGGGGGTTAACCCAGGGTGGGGGCTCTGTATCTAGCCATGGGACATGGTGACAATGAGGCAGCCACTGTGTCAAGTGGCTGCTCTGATGGGGTTTCTAAAAATATTCCCGGTCCTGCTGCTCATGGGGCACCAACCCAACCCTCTTGAGTGCCAAGCAGAAAGCAGACAGGCCTGTGCCACCTGCTCCCTCCTCACTCTCCTCACTGCCTCTCCTTTAGCTCAGGTTATTCTACTTTCACCCGGATTATTACACAAGCCACCAAGTGCTCTCCCTTCTCCACATGGACCACCCGAGGGTCACTGAAAAACACAGGAGACCACCCCATAACCAAAGACTGTTCACTCGTTCATTCACTCACCCGTTCACCCAGTTACTACTCAACATGCATCCAATATACAGTTAACGTGCCAGTGTTGAGCGCCTTTTCTAGGCCAAGTCTTGTCGTGAATGCTACGGATCGGGTGAGTGAAGCCAGACACAAAAGAGTAAATACTCTATGAATCCATTTGTGTGACGCTCAGGAATAGGCGAATCTAATCTGGAATGATGGAGGTCAGCATGCTGGCTACTTCTTGGCAATGGAGTGAGAAATGGTGGGCAGAGTTTTCTGGGATCTGGAAATGTTCTACTTCTTGATCTGAGTAATAGTCTAATGGGTGCCATAATATGTAAAATGTACTTAAGATTGTGCCCTTTACTACGTATGTTATGCCTCAATAATTTTTTAAAAAATGTAGATAAAGTGTTACTGTGGTTTTCCTTTTTAGAGCTTAGACACAGGTTCATGACTCAAGAACAGGTGCAGTGGATGTCTCTGGTGAGATGATGGTGGATTTTTAATTTCCTTTTACTTTTCTGAATTTCCCAAATATTCTACACTAAACACATCTTGCTTATAGAATGAGATTAAATATACTGAGTGCTATTTTGAAAGTGGTAACCCTAGAGGTGAAACATTCGGCAGGCACGAGGCAGGTGGCTCTCTTCCCGGAGAGACGGAGCCTGCTCACGAGCTTTTGTCCTCTTGGATGGCGAGGACATGGGTTTAGGAGTCCTGATCCGGGTCTGTGGGGTTTCAGCACAGCTAAATAAAGCTCCTGGCCCAGTGGGAGCCGTGGGGTGGGGCTGCTGGAGGAACCATGGGGCTTTCCTCTCATTCCTGAGGGCTAAGAGCCTCGCAGGCATTCCAAGGCCTGGCCCGGCCCGTGCTGGGGCTGGCCACTTAAAAGCTGCCTGCCCCGCTCTCCTGCGTTTCTGACCCCTTTGGCTGGGGGTTCCCTTCCCCTGGAGGTAGGGTGATTTTCAAACCCCTCGCTGTACCCCGCCAGCAAGAAGGACCTGCCAGCACCATGCGTTGTTTGCAGCGTGAGGTGGAGGGAGCTGATGGGGGGAGTATTAAAAAAACACGAAATCCAATTAAACCCTGGGAACCATGCGAAAGGAAGAGGGAGGATCGCAGAGGGTCAGGGTCTTGGTTTTCTCACTGGGAAATGGGAATAACATAGGAATGAGCATGTGGAAAGCGCTGGAATTGGGGACTGGGTTTGTGTTCTGGGTTTGCTGACATTCTGGGAGATGGAGGCCAGTGGTGTGGCCGGCTTCCCTCCGCCTACTCCAATCCTAGGGTCCCTCTCAGCTCCCACAGCCTGCACCGAGCACCGGAAGAGAGACACTTCTTCTTCCCCAAGCCTGATTTCTGCATTGGCAAAGCCTATGAGGTCACGGGATGAAAATCTGCTTGTGATTCACAAATATATTTTATATTTCCATCCTGGATCCTAAAATCACTTCCCCCTTCCTCACACCTCTTATCCTCCCACCCCCCCACCCCCCCACCCCCACAAACTCCCACAGAGAAGTCATGTGAAACTTCAGATTGAGCACAGGAATTAGCCAGCGGCCCAGCTCTGCCCTGTGACACACACGACCTCCAGCGGTCACATGGCCTCCAGCTGCCACCACCTGCCCTCTGTCCCCAGCCTGGTGCCCCGCTCCCTGGCAGGCTTCCTGAGCTGACTTGTCCCTCCAGGCTGTAAGCTTGGCGGACAGTGGGACTGAGTGAGAGAGGGGTTAGGGTCAAGGGGCTTGGACAGTTCTGGTCCCAGCTGAACTTGAGGTGGGACCCCATCCAGGAGTCTCCTCGACACCACGTGGTCTTTCTTCCCCACAGGGGATGAGGTGCCCTGCTGGCCTGATGCAGAGATGGACAGAGCTGCTGCCAGGTGGCTCCCCATACCCAGCCTAGCTAGGGCTCCCCTGAACAGATAGCTTAAGGCACAGGCACTGACAAAGGGCTGTGCAGGGAGCCAAAGGCACTGCCCAGCCATGTGCCTCGTGCAAAGGCGAGGAGCCAGGCATCGCCAGGCCTTAGAAAGAGGGAAGAGGGCAAATACAGGGAGGGCTCTGTGTGTGTGTGTGTGTGTGTGTGTGTGTGTGAGAGAGAGAGAGAGAGAGAGAGAGAGAGATAAACCTCTAGAGCAGTGATTCTTAAATGGAAGTGGTTTTGCCTCCTCAGAAACAATGCCTGGAGACATTTTCGGTTGTCTGGAGGAGTGCTGCTGACATGCAGCGGGTAGAGGCCAGGGAAGCTGTTGCTAAGCATCCTGCAAGGCATAGGACAGCTGCCCACAACAAAGGGTTACCCTGCCCAAATGTCAGTGGTGCCATGATTAAGAGGCCTTGCTCTAGAGAGGGAGCAACATTCACGGTGAAGATTTGCGCAAGACCACGTGAATGAACCCTTCTGCCCCACCAGAGTGAGCTGGGACTGTCACTCCCAGGCTTGGCACGCACACCAAGACTTCCTTCCGTGATCTGGCTTATCTTTCAGCCTCACCTCACACTGGGTTTTGGTCAGTCAAAGCATTCACAGTGTTCCAATACCCCGAGGCCTTTGCCCTTGAGAAAGGAGATTCCATGTCCTCTGTCAGGATGTTCTCCTCCTACTTCCACCTGGCAGGTGTTCACCTAAACTTCTGGGTACAGCTGTGCCATTTTCTCATCTGAGAAATTCCCTGCAACCCCATATCCCTGAGACAGCACGTGGCACCTCTACCACAGAGCATCACATAGGGTGCATCCTGGGATGACAGGCCTGTGTTTCTGTCTCTGCCACCAGACTATGGGGTCCCAGGACATCTAGGTCTGTCCCCCTAGTGCTGGGAGATCTCAAATAAGAGGATCTGCTCTCCTCGATTTCTCTCCTTGATCTTGGGGTGAGTGGTCAGGTCTAGCCTATTGTCCTTCAATGGCAGAAGATGCATGGGGAGCTGGAGAAAACACAGTGGAAGATGTGAGGTCAACTGGGCCATTAAAAGCAGGTGGGAAGGAGGGTCACAAATAAGTTCTAAAGGACCAGCCAAACAGGGTCTGGGGAAAAAGCCACAGAGTAGCAGTCGGCCTGAGAGACCAAAAGGAAAATGGTCTGTGCCTATTCCAGAGGTGGGGTAGGTGGAGTACGTAAGCTCCCAGCACTACCCCCACCGCCAGTGTAAGCTAATGGCACCCAAGAGTGGGGTTGCCACCAAGTACTCGGTACATGCTTGTTATATAGATGGAGGCATTTGGTCGTTCACACTTGAAAGTAAGATTGCTTTTTTTCAAATCATGGGGAAGGCAGGGCAATAAGAGACATTCCTGTTTTACAAGTGAGAAAGCTGAGGCTCAAGGAACTGGCCCCAAATTACCCAGTACTGCATCTCCGCCTCCTTTCTTCCGAGTCAGCCAAGACAAGGTCAGGCAGCTCATTCCTTCAGCGTTGGTTTGATTTCCATGGGCAATCTCAAAAGTTGATGAAAAAGAGTAAATCCCTGAGGCCACTTCCTGTGGGTGGAGTTAGTCAAGAATTTGGTTTTTCCACCTTTGTTGAGCTATAATTGTCCTAGAATTAACTGCACTTATTAAAATTGTATGATTTGTTAAGAGTTGACCTGTATACTTCCATGACATCATCACCCCGTTTGGGACAATGAACATAACCACCACCCCTAAGTTTCCTCATGCTCCTTTATTATATCCGTCCTTCTCATCTCTTTTTCCCTGCTCACCCCCAACACACACACAGGCATCCATTGACCTGCTTTCTAGAGCTATTACTGCATTTTCTAGAACTTTATATAAATGAGATCATACCCTCTGTACTCATTTTTGTCTGAATTCTTTCAGCACAGTCATTTTAAGATTCGTTCATGTCGTTGCATGTATCATAAGTTTATTCCTTTTTCTTCCTGACTGGTATTCCATTGTATGGATACACTACAGTTTGTTTACCCATTCACCTGCTGATAGACATTTGGGCCATTTTCATTCTGGGGCTATTAAACAAAGTTGCCATAAACATTCGTACACAAGTCTTTGTCTGGACACATGTTTTCATTTTTCTTGATTAAATACCTAGGAGTGAATTAGCTGAGTCATATGGTCAATTTGTGTTTAACTTTTTAAGGAACCTGCCAAAGTGTTTTCCAAATTAATCATGCCATTTTACATTCCCATCAGAAGCATATGAGAGCCCAGTTATTCCACATCCTCGCCAACACCAGATATGGTTAGTCTTTTTAATTTTAGCCTTTCTAGTGGGTGTGATAGTGTCTTATTATGGTTTTAGTTTGCATTTTCCTAATGACTAATGATGTTGGACATCTTTTCATGGGCTTATTTGCCATTCATAGATCTTCACTGGTGACGTGTCTATTCAAAGATGTTTTGAAAGAGTATCACATTTTTTTATATCAGATACAATAAAACATATCATTTTTGACATGGCCTTTGGAATCTGTCAGACCTGGTTTCACATCTTGGGTTGGCCACTTACTCTGCAACTCAGGATAAGTGGTTTACCCTTTCTAAACTTCATTTTCTTCTTATGTAAAATGAGGACAATAGAACCCAATAAGGTTTACAAGGATCAAATAGTTAAAACCTTTAAAGTATTTAACTTAAGGCCTAGCATATAGGACTTAATAAGAATTATTAATATTTATTATCATAACATCCTCTGTTGGTCTGATTTACACTGTAACAAGCATACATACCTCAGAAACTAATCTCTATGAGAATTAAATGGTGCTTTGTGTCTAGTACAGTAGACATGTGATATTTTTTATCCTAGGTATGTGAAGAATAGTATTTAATATAAGTCTGGTATATCAGAACTGAAAGAGTCCTTAGAGATATTTAAACCAACTCCTTGCCTTAGCTCACATCCTCTAGAAAGCAGAGCCTGAGGCAAGGGTATAGAACTGGGACTTTCCTTGGGAAGTGCAAACTCAAGGTGGTCAGGGTTAAGAAAAAATTTGGAAGTGAGACGAAAGAAAATGCCTGAGTCATTACTCAGGTAACCACCACACAACTACTCAACAAGGTACCGAAGAAACACAGTAAGTCTCTTGGCAAGTAGGCTTTCCTAACACACAAAAAGTCCCCAGAAAGTTTGCAAAGAGAAACGACACTTCACAAACATCCAAAGATGGGGAAAACAGGGGATGTGTGTCTGTCAGTTTCCTTCTTATGGTCTAGGTGCACCACATGGAGAACAAATTCCCCTGCACTTCCAGGGTGTGTCATCCCTCACTGTGGTGACCATTCAGGAAAACACATCCCGTGTTCTGTCTTGTGGTATTTCATCTGAGTGCAGAAGTCAGTTTGCAGCTTAATGCAAGTAGGATGCCAGTCAAAAGGGGGAAAGCAGAAGGTACACCAGACTCATGTTCTGTCTTAGAACTTATGTTCTGTCTTAGACACTCTCAGATGCAGACCCTGAATCCAAGATTAGACTGCAAGAGGTATGAGGAAGAATGGAACCTGGAAAGCACTGATAGGAGAGGGGAGACAGAGAAGGGGAGGAAGTCAATACAGGGTGTGGTGACGAGGAGGCTACTGTTATGGTCATTTGGGGTGCAATTCTTCTAGGGCCATCTAGAAAACAACACGAAATACATTTCAGGTCTCCAGCCATGCTACCCTGAAAAAGCCAGATCACATCTGATCTTGGAAGCTAAGCAGGGTTGGGCCTAGTTAGTACTTGGATGGGAGACCACCTAGGAAGACCAGGTGCTGTAGGAATAAAAAGTTTAAAAATAAAGGATTGTAAGCTGACAAGTCCTTTGCAGTCTGTGAAGTCAACCAAGGGTTGCCTCATCTAAAAAAAAAAAAAAATTTTTTTTAATAAATAAATAACCCACATTTCAGGATTTTCCAACCTGTGAGGTGAGGAAGCTAGAGAGTAACCCCCGATTTCCATTCATCATGGGCTAAGGACTGCTCCTGGGGCATTAACTGCTATCACTCCTCCTCCAAGAGAAAAGAGGAGAGTCCCAGTGCTGGCAGTAGGATACCTTTGGCACATTCTGGAATGGTGAATGCAGCATCTGCTTCATCAGAGGTCAGCGACCTTTCTCTTAATGGTCCAACGAGTGAATATTTTTGATCTGCAGGTCAAGTGGTTTCCATCACAACCAGTCAACTCTGCCATGGTAGCTGAGCCACAGATAACACATAAACAAATGGGACTGGCTTTGTCTCAGTATGACTTTAATTACAAAAACAGGCAGCCAACTTGCAGGCTGTAGTTTGTAGATGCCTAGGCTACATGTGTGATGCATCCCATTTTACAGATGGAGAAACTAAGACCCAGTAGAGAAAAGAAACTGGTCACATAGTCAGCCAGATGCACATCTCCTGACTTTTTCCCAATATTTCCTCTACTATACCTGCTACCTCTTTACTGGTGTCTTAGTGTGGGCTTTAAGAGATGTGCACCCAGACGTCTCCCAGGGAGAGTCTGCGTAATCCATAATTCCCAAAGGGCAGTGGTTTGTTTCCTCGTAGTGGCCAGAGAGGCCTCAGGGACTGAAGCCTTGCTGTCTGCAAGGATTGCTCAGAGCAGCTTCTGGGAGTGTCACTAAGTGAGGCTTGGGGAGCGTTCTCTGTACCAAGCCCTCTTTCGTCAGCCTCTGCCTCAGCTGCCTTGGCAGAGCATCTCCCAACAGCGGCCACACAGCGCAGAGTGAAAAAGCAGTTAGAACTCTGGAGCCTGTAAAAATCTAAAAATATCCCGGAATGTGTGCACATATGTGGCCCTTCTGTGATCAAAACATCTGGGGAGAAAATCAAATGTTCCTGCTTCCATTTGCCTAAAATTCTGTGAAGACTTGGAAGGGAAAGGAAGTTGAAAGTCACCGACTTTACTGGGTGGAAGGACGTCACAAGAGTTTTGTTTTCTTAAGAAAAAATAAGTTATGCGCTCGCAGAATCCTCCCCCGGGGAAGGCCTTGAGATTCTGAGGATTGTTTCTCATAACGGGGGCGGAGAGTTCATTGGCTACAAGCTTGAATTCCTGATTTGATGACTTAAAAAAAAAAAAGATTAAAATACCAAGTTTTTTAATCAAAACATTAAGAGCTGTGATAATGTAGTGAATTATTAAATGTAAGATCTGAAGAAGGCCTAGTGAGAGCCAGCCACTTGTCAGATGAGGAAACTGAGAGAGAGAGAGCTTTCCTGGTGTCCCACAGCAGGTGACAGAGGCAGGCCTGGAATGCATACACCCTGACTCCCAGACCTGGAGAGCAATGGGAAGAAGAGTTAGAGAAAAGGGTCAATTCTGGTTCCGCTACTTCTAAGCCATACGACCTCGACTGTACATAAAAGATGCTACAGGTTAATGTTGTCTGTTAAAGGCCAGGACTGGGACCTGGATCTTATGCAGCCATTTTCTGAAGATCTATGGAGTCCATGAAAGGTGAACAAAAGCAAGCCAGAGGACCACACTTTTTATTACTAGTCATAGTCCCAAATCCTAATAGAATGTCTGGGTAGTTTGGGCTGTCTGATGTGAGTCTGGAATTCCATTCAACTCATGACTCGAATCCTTGGCCAGAAGCAGGCTAACTGACCTCTAGGGTACCCTTTCCTCCAGCTGTGACCTAACTCTGGAGGAGAGAAAGCTAGCCACTCCCTAAGGCTTAGGGCAGCCTGACTGAGCCTCCCACCCATGCCTTTTTCACTGGCATGCCACACTTTTGCCTCTACTGGCCTTTGACGTACTAACAGTGGTCTCTTAGCCACTCCTCACTTAGGAAGCTCCGGAGTCCCATCCCCCAAAAAGAAGATGCAAAGGCAGGACAGTCAAAGCAGAGCGCAGGACTTCTCAACCTGCCTGTCCTTATGCAGACCTGAACCCTTGACTTGATCTCCCCCGAGGGGAGATGCAGTCGCCCTCTAGAGGCCAACCTTTTGTTATCTCTTCTTGGTCCAACAGACTCCATGACCAGACTCAACAAAGGAAAGGCATGGATGTCTACCACAGAGAAAAAATCATGAATCCTAGTAGTGTCTTGGCAATATGATTTCTCTAAACCTCGTCACTGCTTCTATGTCCCATTCAGTCCCACATGTGACTACTGAGATAGGAGGTTCAAAGTCCCAAGGGCTACCCAAAGGCCTCTTTCGTGCTGTCCCACACTCTCTACACTAAGCTGAAAAGTCATGTTCTCTCATATCAACCATGTGGCCAACGAGCGGAACACTACATCGTGGACTTCCAAGAGCAACAAACCATGATTGCAACAGAAATGCCCACATTTGCCACCACGCTATCTAGTTATCATTGCACATCCCTTTCTATTTTAATCAGTCTTCCTTTGCCACAGAGGGAAAAAAAGTCTCAGCTTCTGTCAAGAGCTCCCTTTTCACCTTGTTTCTTCTGCTGCTGCTGCTTGATTCCAGCGTGGGAGCTGTAGAAGCAAGATAGAAACCAAGTCTCTTCTTCAGTAGCTGCAATCGGGGATCTTCTGCTGCAGCAATTGTCACAACACCTGAGTTGATCCATCCACCACTAGGTCTCATGTGTTCCACTTTTCCAAAGTTATGAAGGGTCAAAAAGACAAATGGTTATGCCAGAATTCACTGTGGCATCTGGAATTCAGAGCTAATCTCAAAGCCAAATGCTAACCACATTTGACAGGAAATAAAGACCTGGGATTAAATGGACTAAAAGACTTTCTTTGAGAGCCCATTTCTAGGGATTCAGGAGCATCCAAAGGTCAGAGATCAGCTTCATCTTATCTCCATTCCTGGAGCTGTCCTGTTTTACAGACTGTTGGTCACATGCCATAGGTATTTTTTAAAAAGTATCCCTGGGCATTTGTCATTTGGGAAATAGGGAAATGGTATGAGAGATCTACTTCATCTGCTTCTAGTCCAGACACTAGGCTGGAGGGTAAATGCGAAGTCACATTGATCTTGAGATATGCTCGTGATTTCTACATTCTGTAGGTATGGGACTGACGTCATGCATTTCTTAGAGAAAATATTGACTAGAGTGATCTTATACCTAGATATGCTCAGGAAAGTTCAAGTTTTATACCTATTGTCCTGACTTTCTGTCTGGTTTAGAATTTATCGAGGATGTACGTTATTTTTATTTTGGGGGGGGGGTGGGCGGTTACTTCATTCTTCCGTTTATACTGTAAAAAAAAAAACTGTCTGGTGAGCTTGGCCGTACAGAGTGACTGAGTATATTTCTAGACAGAAGTTAGAACAGGTAAGACTACATGGCCTAAGTAGCAGGTAACCATGAGGGAAATGGGCTGAGCTGCTCATTCGTTAGTTCTAGGTCTAGACATGAGAGAAGAGGCAAGGATTAGAGAAAAGGCCTCAAGAAGGGTCAGGCAGGACTTTTCTGATACTCTTGATTTTTCTGGCCCAAGGCTACATTCCTGAGTTAAAGAACAAAAATCAAAATATGAGGGCATGTTACCTGTAGGCTCTAACTTCTGGGAAGGAAAGCTAAAGCACCTTCTCACACAGCTTACACATAAACAGGAATTTTCTGACAAGGGTGGTTGGCACTGCTCTACTAGGCGCTAAGATAACGAAGGGAAAAGGGTTTTAAACACTTGCCAATTCCAGTGTATCTAATATAGCTGCTAGGGCATTGTGTTGAGAAAGGTTCTAGGTTTGGGAAGAATGAGAGCTATCATTGGTTTGAGATGGTGGCCATGGTTCAGAAGCAGAGAGCATCTGTGCACATCTTAGTAATATGCCATTTCTGTACTAACAAGAAGAGCTTTCAATAGGAGGAACAAAGAACTTTACTTTAAAAATTCTCCCTTCCACATAACATGCCCTATTGGATCCTTTTACTTTTTTTGGATTGATTATGTCTGTAAGTCTAGTGACTAAGAAGAGCCTGGGGCTTCTGTACCTTATGAGACCACTCCCTCTAGCCATTAATTTTGTAAGGGTGAATAGGGCGAGAGATTTAAGCATTAGATATTACTCTTTTTTTTTTTTAAAGCTTGTTTTCCTTTGGGTGTGTCTTTACTTGGTTCTACTCAATGGAATGATAGATTTTAGGTGAGTTAGGATGGTTTTTCACATAGGTCTTAGTCCATCCAGGAGCACAAAGTCAGTTCTTATGATTCAGACATAGTCTAGCCTGTCTTACCAGGAAGGGAAGAGTTTGTGCCAAAGCTCGCTCTATGATTGTAAACATTTTTCTCTGACTAGCTTTGTTCACATGTACCTTAATCATGGAGGTAGCAGGACTACTGTCAGACAAAGTTGGCAGCTGATTAGGGACTCGTAACTTTGAGATCTCAGCGAAATATCTTGCCATCTTATCACTACTACCAATAACACATATTTTCCTGCAGATATAATGATTAAAGATAATATATATAAACTGCTTAACACTCAGGTTGCTCTTATATAGTTACCTGTTGCTGTTATTATTGTAATAATAACCAATGTCACACGAAGATCAAATTTTTCCTTATATAAACCAGGTATACCCAAAATTCTGCCTTTGCCCCACCACTTCCTTCTTCATGAAGAGTCCAAGGGAGACAGATATGCTCAAAGGTACTAAAATAAGATGTTATTAGCCAAGGCCTTAGTACTAAAATCTGTCGTAGAATTCTAATAAACTAAGCTAGACCATGTGAACAGATCCCTTTTCCTAATCAGAATAAGCCACATGAATAGTTAATGTTCCACCATATCTGGAGAACCATCCTATGTAGGGTAGATGCACCTGGGATTGCTGGTGTTTATGTCAAACTTGGCTGTCCCACTGTCAAGATTCTTCCCACTCTGGGTCCATCCAGCATCTGGCTCCACCCTTGTTTACCAGAGGCAAAGGCTGTCTTCAGGGCAAACCGAAGACCACAGAAGAGAAGGTAAAGGGAGGTAGTGGGTTGAAGAAAACCTTTCTAATGGTTAAGCTCTCCATGATGGAAAGGCTGCCTCTGAAGATTGTAAGCTCCTTGTCTCTGGATGGGAACTAGCCAAGACAGGTAAACTTTTAGTGGAACTGCTGTAGAAGAGTTTACACCCTCAAAAGAAGATTGACTCATTAGACCCTTTTTCCATTTGAGTCAATTCACCACTCAAGGCCTCAGTTTCCTGATCTTTAAAATGACTCCTGAGGTCTTTTTCTTACTTGTGATGATGATAGAGCCTTAATAATGTTGCCACATATTTTGGTGCATTGCAGGTAAAGGGAATAGAATGAATAAAAGCATGACAAACAAAAGCTGAGGGAGTCCACCACTAGACCTGCCTCACAAGAAATGCTGAAGGTAGTTCTTCAAGCTAAAATGAAAGCATACTAATTAACAAGGTAAATATATATGAATGTATAAAACTCACTGGTAAAGGTAAGTAAATATATAGTCAAAATCAGAATGCTTAAATATTGTAATGGTGGAACGTAAGTCGATTTCAATTCTAGTGTTAAAGTTAAGAAAATAAATGCATTAAAAATAACTATAACTTATTATTAGATATATGATATCAAAAAGATATAAATTGTAACATTCAATAATCTAAAATTTGAGGGGGAGGATGAGGTAAAAGTATAGAGATTTTGTATGCAATCAAAGTTAGATTGTTATCAGCTTAAAACAGAATGTTATAATTATTTTTATATAAATCTCATAGTAACCACAGAGTAAAAACCTATTGTAGATATACAAAAGAGTAGGAGAAAGGAATCATAGCATACCACCACAAAAAGTCATCAAATTCCAAGGGAAATAACAAGAGAAGAAACAAAAAAACTAAAGTCAGAAGAAAAGTCAGAAAACTATGAACAAAATGGCGATAGTAAGTCTATAGTTATCATTAATGACTTTAAACACATATGTATTAAATTATCCAACCAAAAGACATAGGCTGGTTGAATGGATTAAAAACAAGATCCAGTGACATGCTGCCTACGAAAGATTTACTTTAGTTTTAAGAACATATATAGGCTGAAAGTGAAGGGAGTGTAAAAAGATATTCCAAGCAATTGGAAACCTAAAGGAAGCAGGGGTGGCTATACTTATACAAACAGAAAGACTTTAAGTCAAAAATGGTCACAGGAGACAAAAAAGGGTTATTATATAATGCCAAAGTGTTCAGTCAATTCAAGAGGATATAACAACTATAAATGTTTATGCACCCAACATCAAAGCACCTAAATATATAAAGCAAATATTAACAGAACCAAAAAGAGAAATAAACAGCAATGAGATAATATTAAGGGACTATAATATCTTGCTTGCAACAATGGACAAGTCATCTAGACAGAAAATCAATGACGAAAAATCAGATTTGAACATTACTGCAGACAAGTGGACCTAACAGGTATATATATAACATTGCACCCAACAGCAGCAAAATACACATTCTTCTCAAGCACACATGGAACATTCTCCAGGATCAATCATCAATCATATGTCAGGCCACAAGACAAATCTTAATAATTTCAAGAAGATTGAAATCATATACTGTATCTTTTCCAACCACAGTGGTAAAGAAACTAGAAATCAATAACAGGAGGAAAATTCACAAATACATGGGATTAAATAACACACTCCTGAATAACAAATGGGTCAAAAAGGAAATCAAAAGTTAAATCAAAAAATATCTTGAGACAAGTGAAATAGGAACACAGTGTACCAAAACTTATGGATTGCAGTAAAATCCGTTCTAAGAGGAAAGTTTATAAACACCTACCTTAAGAAAAAAATAAAGATCTCAAATAAATAACCTAGCTTTATACCTCAAGGAACTAGGAAAAGAGGACTCATTTTAAGCCCCAAATTGGTAGAAGTTAGCCCAAGGTACTCACCGTCACTTATCATCAGGTAAATAAATGCAAATCAAAATCACAGTGAGATATCTCCTTACATCTTTCAGAATGGCTATTATCAAAAAGATGAGATGGCAAATTTTAGCAAGGACGTGGAGAAAGGGCACTTTTGTGTACTGCTGGTGGGAGTGTAGACTGGTACAGCCATTATAGAAAACGGTATGGAGGATCTCAAAAAATTAAAAATAGAATTACCATATAATCCAACAAACCCAATCCTGGCTTCATGTCCAAAGGAAAAAAAAAATTACCATCTCAAAGAGATATCTGCACCATATGTTCATTGCTTCATTATTCCCAATAGCCAACACAGGGAAACAACCTCAACGTCTGTCAATGAATGAATGAATAAATGAATGAATGAAGAAAATTTAATACACACACGCACAATTCAGTCATTAAAAAAGAAGGAAACCCTACCATTTGCGACGACATGGGAAAACATGACATAATGTGAGAACATTATGTAAGTGAAATGTCATATAGAGAAACACAAATACTGTATGATCTCAGTTACATCTGGAATCAAAAAAAGTTGATCTCACAGAAATACATTAACAGAGTAGAATGGTTGCCAAAGGCTGGGGTGGGGAGAGAAAATAGAGAGATATTGGTCAAAGGGTACAAACTTTCAGTTATAAGATAAATAAGTCCTGAGGGTCTAATGTACAGCACAGTGACTACAGGTTACAGTACTATATTGTATATTTGAAATTCACTGAGTAGTTTCTAAATATTCTCAACACACACACACGCACACACACACACACAAAATGGTAGCTATTTGAGACGATGGATGTGTTAACTAACTTTATTATGAAAATCATTTCACATTTAAAAAATAAGCATGACACATTAACTCTTCATGCTGAAATTCCACTTTAAGGGAAACCACTGGATTGGCCAGAGAGAAAAACTCGCAGGAGAAAGTGAAATAGCTGACTTGCATTGTCAGTGTTGGAGAGAAACACGAGGTTATTAATATTTTAAAGAATAAACATATGTGTATCTGCATATATCACTCATTCTGCCTCATATGCTATCAGTTCATGCCTTTCCCTTCAGAAATTGTGTGTCTTCACATGGTATATAATCCAGTTTCCCAACCAGCATGAGGAGATGCCAAATATTTAATGACACCCCACCTAGAAACAATAAATACATTTGAGTCAGTCTTAGACTCCTGGGGAAAGTGATGATGAAAATTTGATGAAAGGGATTAATAAATTATAACCAGGCTATTAAGATGTGAGTCACTAAAGACTCCCGACACTCTTCCTTTTTCTAATTAGAATTAGGAAGCAAATAAACAGGCTCGCCACCCTGTGCTCAGAATTTCACCTCCTTCTTTCTGAGGTCACTTGGCCGGTTTAGTTCATGGACTCTCATTTAGACTTACGGTGGCTTTAACCGATGGGCAATAAGGTTCTGGCAGTTCAGAGGCAGTGCTCTGGTTCTCTCGACCAGAAGCTATGACCGTATTGGTGAGATGCCAATCACACGGCTGGGAAGAAGGAAGGCCCAATTTGTGGGCCGTGGGGTATGTGCCCGATCAAAGTGCTCCTGCTGATGGATTTCAGGGCCTGTTTCAAGCTGTCATAGATCCAAGCTTCCTGGAAGAAGCCTTAGACGTGACCTCATCCCACCCTTTTTTGGTAAGCAGAAACTTATAAAAGTTTGAAACCTCTCTCAAAGGAAAGGGAGCAAGTTGCCCGAAGTCACGCAACCTATGAGAGCAAAGCTCATCCAAGAATTAGGTATGAAAATGGGAGTTGGCCAGGGAACCAAGTATACCCTAGATTCCACCTTGGCCCCACTGCTTTCTTCCTCATTAAGAGTCTGAGGGAAACAGATAGCTCGAAAGTACAAAAATAAGACATTATTAGCCAAGGCCTGATCCCTGGATGGCTGCTGCTCTTTCTACATCATTTTGGCACCTATGGGGGGACAGGGGCTGGGGCAGGGAGAGCTGAATCCAACAGCTCTGGACCTCCCTGTTCAATCTCTATACCAGCTCTTTAGAACACAGGCATCAGAGGACAGTCTACAGGCCTCAGGTATCAGGGGACAGTCACAGCACCCACTGAATACCTGATGTGGGGCTCTGACATTACACTCATTCTGTGTGGGTGCAGAAACGGACTCTTACTCACTTTGGTACCCCAAAGCCTGGAACAATGCCAGATAGAGGAGTCCTTAGGGCAGAGAGGTGGGGAGGGGTGTGTTTCAATAAATGAATCATGAGAGTTTACCTAATTTCAGAACTTCTCTCTCTTTTTTTTTTTTTTTTTTGAGTGCAACAATGAGTCAATGTCAAGAACGGTTAAAAATGCACTTCCTCCAATATTATATGGATTCTGAGTCAAGACCATCTTCAATAAACATTTGTTCAGGTTTACTATAGATAGGTGCTAGGTAAAGAGAAATAAAACAAATCCGCTGTCCTCAAGGGCTCACAGTCTGTGAAAGGAGAAAGACCTTTAGATGGTTGTAATCTGAGATGAAGGTATGCCGGGAGGAATGTCATAGGAGGGACAGTCAGACCAGAGGTAGCCTGAGTGCTGAAAGATAAGTCCATTGGGGAAATAACAAGAAACAGTGATTCAAACAGGAGCAACATAGAATGAGATGGCACGAAAAGCATGGCCGAAGATGTAGGAAGCATGACATCGGCAAATTTTAAGAGACTGTACCAATAAAATTTGCATTTGCATTTGTTTGGTTCTATGCTTGCTGGCTTTTCCAGAAGAGGTCATTGTTGAATAGGGAAAGAAGGGCTGGATTTGGAACAGGAATTGCTCGAAAAAATGATGCCATTTAAGGTTGCTGAGCTTTCCTGGACATATATGCCAGGCTCAGTTGCACAGTTATTGCATGATGGAGGAATTATTACATCCTCCCATTTACAGATGGGGGAACTATGCTCAGTGAGTACTAGTCAGGACTAACATGACTGTTTTGATTCTCTGTCCTACTTGAGACCCAAGGATGTGGCAAACCAGGTCTACCAACTTAGATACACTACATGGCCACGTTATCCCTCTCTTGGCAGGGAGTTTCCTTCTGCTCTAAAGAGCAGCAATCCCACCTCTTCCCTCAGCTATCCACGTGATTCCTGCCAGAGAACCCGGAGATATCCCACAACCTCCCAAAGCACAAGAAACACTGCCCTTCCCGCTCTCCTGCTCGGACATCTCGGACACCTCTCAGCAAACTTTCCCCAGAGGCCTGGAAGTGCAGCCCGTAGAGTGAGCATGAGTTTGAGGGTATTGTCAGTTTCTCCCATTTTTCCAAGCATTTGCTCCCACTGTTCATCCCCCTGTGTCTTCCTCATGTACCTCCATTCATTCGAAACTGCCCTCCCCTTAAATTGACAATTACTTCATCAGCCTAAAGTCTAGCCCAGTGTCCCCTTTTCCAAGGAGGCCCTTTCCTGGTCACACATAGAGTCACTCCCTCCTCTGGGATTGTCCTGCCATTAGAGGCTGCCTTGCCATTTGCCGTAGCTCCGTGATTTCTACATGCAACCAAAGATTGGGACTCGTGGAAGAGAAGTACTCTTTTAGATTCATCTCGGTGTCCCCAGCATCATTTGGGCAACAGTTGGCCTCCCAGGCATAAACAGGCTGAATCCCAGCCCTGACTCTGCCACTTCCCAAGGCTGAACACAGCCTGCGTGAGAAGCTGGTGAAAAATAGGGCCCTTGCTTCCCCCAGTCACCATACAGGTCCACGTGAGACAGGCAGATGCCCTGGTAGCCTTCTTGCTCTGATACACTTCTGGAGCCTTCGTGGCCCACCCTCTTCTCCAGCCCAGCACTGAGCTGAAAGATGTTAACAGAATGGGACCTGGGGATTTCAATCAGCCCTACTCGCCCCCTCAGGCCTGTCTGTCTCCACTGCATCCTTCAGCTAACGTCCTTTTCCTTTGAAGTGAGTGGAAAACACCCTTTCCCATTGTCCTGCATATTTATTTTTTTCCTCTTATATTCCTTTGGCCCTCCTAATGATATTTTGCATGAGAGTGGAATAAAATGCGTGTATTCATAGTTCCATCTTGGACCTCAGCAAAGCTTTTAAGATTTTTTTTAAGAGGCATATTCTCAGTACTATGACCCTTTCCTTGCTAATTGGCTCATTCTCTCATCATTGGGTTTGCATCTCAGCTCCTCTAATGACTTATCTGTGTGATTTTGACTAACCTCTCTGAGCCAGTTTTCTCATCTATAAAATGGGAATAATGCCACCATTTTCCACAAGGTGGTTGTGAATTTGAGAAATAATAGCAAATGGCTCATAATAGGCACTTAATAAATCACTGCCCTCCTGGGTTTATGAGAGGTTTAATATGTTCTCTACACATATGTTTTCTTCTACGTTTCCTTTCTAATTAGCTGGAAAAGAAAGGGATGGTCAAAACGCCACATATCCCAGAGATAAGGCTGGAAAACAAGTATCAAAAAGTGTCTATTGGATTGGAAACTGGACTCTCTTTTTTAAAGTTTAGTAAGATCAGTTTTACTAAAAAGATAGGGCAACAAATTGCCACAAGTTGTGACGTGAACTTGTGACAACTCACACTTATCTTCTATCCTATGATCATATCAAATCGCCAAACTCAAATTATCAGTCAGCGGTTTCCAGGCAAAGATATTAGGCAGAGCTCATACCTCCTGAGTCCCCAACCACCACCAGGCCAGAAATGATAATCACTTGAGAATGTTAATTGAATGTTATAATTATAGTTGATGCCTAATAGGCATTTTGCACTGATATTGTACACTGCCAAGAAAATATTTACTTGGCTGACTCAAGTCCACGACCAAGTCTATTTTTTTTTTCACAACAGAAATAATGCTTTAATTTGGCACCACCAGACACACCAGAATGAAGCATCTTGGATATTTCAAACATAATCAAGATGTCTCTTCTGCTTTTGTCTCTTTTATAAGTCACATGACTCCTTTCTCTGCAGGATCTATATCTAAGCTCTGTATGGGTTCTTTTCTGTTCCTTACTGACTTTTAATGAGATCGGCTATTTATTAAAGTTTCATTTGTGGGGATGCAGGAGACGTGAGCTGGGGGATCTGAAACTTTGGATCAGGTTTCTTGTCTCAAACCCCCTTTCATCAAATGTGTTGTTTCCTTTGCAACTGGATGCTTATTCCCCTTCGGATGGTTGGCTCATGCTGTTCACAGCAAAGCATTTACATCATAGGTTTAAATCACAGGACTCCTCAGCCTCCTTTCACCCACCCTACCTGGAGCAGTTGCCATGGATCGGAAGTCAGTCTCAGAAAATAGAAATGTGGTTTTGCCTTTAACACCAACGTCCCAGTTGTTCTCAGGGATGCTCTGGTCCTCTACGGCGACATTTCTATCCATCTGGTGACCCACCACCTCAGGGCCACCTCATTCTATTGGAATGGGATCTAATGCGAATCCTCACATTTAGGGAAATCTCTTTTTTGCTCAAACCCTCAGGTGGTCTCCATTCCTCTCTCATTTTCCTTCAGATTTGATAGTCTTTGGTAAATATGCTTCCTAGTTTGTTGTTTAGGGTTGTTGCCTTTTCCTTGTTCATTGAAGATGAAGGGCTTTTTTTCCCTTCTCTGTTTTTTTCCTTCATTCATTGTTGTTTCAAATGGGTTTCTAGGGAGAGACAATAACTAAAAATGCCTTTAACCAGAAGCCCCAAAGGCCTTTTAAACCCAAATCTATTTTTTTATTTCTTATCCTTCTATATTGTGTGTACTTCTGCAAATTTCTTCAAAACGTGCTATGGAATAAGATGAGGGGAAACTTATGTAAATTTTAAAATACTGTGTTCTTCCATTTGCCCCTCTCTAAACTTTGAGTTCTATTTATCATTTTAGAAGTCTTTTCATTTTTTACTTTCTTTCTTTTCTGTCATTTCTCTCAGCCAGTCTGGAAACTCTTTTATTTTCTAAAAGAGCTCAAAGACATATTCTTTGGGGTCACTCCTCTTCTCTTCTAGCCAGAGGAGCAAGCTCCACTTGTGGGAGGTGTAATTAGTTCTCTCACTTTATGGCCAAGTTGTACCTGTGAATCTCTACACCACCAGAGTGAAGCGGTTCCCCTCAAAGCTCTCTCGACTACTGTGTGGATAGTGCCTCTTTCCAGTCTTGATTAAAAGGGCATCTCGGAGAACTGTTTGTAGGCACCCATCCCCATGCCCCTTCTCTGCAGAGCTGTTGTATATTATGAGCCCTTAGTCAGCTGAAGAGCCCCCTCATTCCTCCCACCCACACACCAGTGAGACCGTTGAGCAGTATAAGCATGGCAGAAGCAGCATCCTGCTCACCAGAGTTCCCACCTGCTTCCTGCACCTGTTTTCTTGAGTTCCCGATCCAAGAGGAAAGAGAAGATGATTCAACCTTGCATGTATGTTTATCCTGCTGGTGGAATGTCATTAAATATGGAAAATCATGCAAGTAAAGTTCCAAAGAAATGGATCGCTGGATTGACAATCCCCTTGAATTTATCGTGTTCACAGCAGGGATATCTGGTTCCTCAAAAAATAGACTTTCAAGATCCAGAAGAATAGAAGGAGGATAAAGTCACGACCTCTCGCTGGTTTGAACAGAGCAGCAGGTATGAAAGCCCAGATCTAAAAGCAATAACTTCTACTAAGGCTGCTGTTTACCAAGAACCTCCTAGTCAGAGCAACATAAGAGGCACCCTTAATACCTTACATCGTGCCATCTTGCCAATAATCCTGCAAGCTATTACCTCCATTTTATGGATAAAGATACTGAGGATTCTGGTTGAGAGTGGAAGGGACCATAGGAATATTTTAAAAGAGTGATTACACTGATTGATGACTACCTGTTCAAGCAAAAATGTTTTAACATTTGGCTTTCAATAAATCTTCCAAGATGCTTTAAATTGAGAGATGAAGGCTGACCCTGAACTTAGGTCTTTAAGCAATTTGAGGTTCAAGACTAGTCTTTCCTGAGATGCTTTTGAGCATGTTAATAAAGCCTGCATCTCTCGAGGCCAGCAAGCCCTCTTTTCAAGGTCAGCTGTTGACATAAGAGGGTCAACGACACAAGCCAAAATATCCTCATGCAGTTCTGTTTTTGTCGTTGTGACTGCAAATATGACTAAATAGTACTTCCCAACGATATCAAAGATCCCAGGACTTTCGAACTAGAAAGAATCTTAGTGATTCTTACCCCTGCATTTCAAAGAGATGACAACTGAGGCCTAAGCAGGTAAGTCTCTTTACTCAGTTTACTTTTTGGAACTATGTAAGGACAAAAAGTCAGTATTAAAAAAAAAAAAAATTCCTCCTTGATGTTTGCATAACCCCCTCTAATATTGAAAAATAAAGGAAAATGCAGTAATGCTGCCCCAATACAGATACCTTTAGTCTGAAGGGAGTGAGAGAACTGAGGCTGAGTGGAGAAAGCGTGGAAGAGAGAACAATGATGCAGGAAAGTGCCAGGGAAAAGCAGAGATGCTACACATTCCGGGAGGGCAGGGAAGTCACATTTATTTATTTATTTTGTAAATTAAATTAGAACTGTTTCATGGTTCCATCCATCAAAGGCGAGAGGTCCAGTATCTTATCCTCATAGCTCCCTCCACTCCACTATCTGAGATCGTATGAAAACCCCAAGGGCTCACACATTTTGAAACTGTTGTTGGGGAGAGAAAACGCTCTGCAGCTCTCTTCCGTGGGCATTGGAACTAACCCTCCACCATCCACTCGGCGTCCCCTACATCCGCTCATTATTCCCCATCTTCTGTCTAGCGCTGCTACTATTTCCTGCAGAAAAGTCTTGCTTGCCCAGTGCCCCGCAGACCAAAATGAGCCTTCAAAGAAAGGTTATGATTTTTAGTACGCTGTTCTTTCACGTACCCTCCAACTTCCCTAAACTTCAGTGGTGCAAAGCCAGACCTGGTTCAGGCATCTACCCTATATGAAATCTGCAACCACCTTCCCAAAGGTCACCAGGGGTCAGGCAACTTACCCCTTTAACCCCACTAAACCATGGGGTCATCCACTCTTCTCCCACAGGTACGTTTGCGAGTTCATCAAAGAAGGCCCAAACCTCAGAATTATAAAGCCCAGTCAAGAGAAATAGTTTGTTTTGTTGTTTGGGATTTTTTAAAGTAGGCATTTATGGGGTGCCTGGTATATGAAAGGCATTATTCATATGCTATTCAACCCTCAGAACGATGCTTTGCTGTGGATCTTGATTCTCAGCTTCAGCAACTTATCCAAGGTCACTCAGCTAGAGCTGAGATGCGAATTCAATAGGAATCCACAGTGTTCAGGGTCTGAAGTAGCACATTCTGGCTTCTCTGTTGCTAAATTTTGTGAACCACAGAATCGAGTTTAAAAGGCAGGCTTCATCGAGAAAAATTCCCTTGCTAATACTTTGATCCCCTTCAGTAGAGCAGAAAAGTGGGGCTGTCGTCAGTGGAGGGTATTCTACGGCACAGAGTGAAATCTACCTTCCTCCAGTTTCTCCTAGATATCTGGGCTCACACAGCCAATGCAATTCCTTCTCTCTCTCGATAGCATTTCAGAGTTTGGATGAAAGCTCTCCTGTCTTCCTTCCATCTCTCTTTTGCAGCCCAGTCACCTCCACATTCTTCTACTCTTTCGTCTTTGGCTGATTTCAACTACTCTGCATTTTATTTCCAGAATGAATCCAGGTCTTTTGAAAGAAGCATCAACTATGTTGGTGACATTATTAGTCATTTTCGTTGAGTGAATCTTCATCCTACTCTTTGGTAGACTCTGCCAGACCCCAGAAACATTTGAATATAACTTGTAGGTTATTTGGGAACATTTTTGAAAAACCTGCCTAGTGGGTAACAAGATATTTACCTATAATTACCTCAGAACAAAGGTTAAGCACTTTTAAAAGATTATTTTCAAAATTAGTAAGAGGGGAAAATATGAGAACACCTGTTCTTAAAAATCACTGTGAAATATTCAAGTACAAATAACTTAAAAATACTGATTAGTGAATCTCTTTGGAGTTACTTGGGTATGTGAATTCAGAAAGTCTCAGCTGGGAAAAGAGAATTTTCCCCAAGAGTTCCTTCTTAAATCCACTTATTTTACAATTTTCTTTATAATACTACACCTTTCCTCAGGGAGTATAGCCATGATATTTAAATAGGGGTTTTTGTAATAAGGGTTTTTTTAAAAATAGATCTTGCTTGGCAAGTGAGAGAAGTTCTTTTGGAACTGTTCTAGTCTTTGAGATAAACATTATGTAAAGGAGTGTTTATGCCGTGAACCCAGAGATTCACCTGAAGCACGATCATGCCCTCTATAGAGCAGTTTTACAGTCATGAATTTCATTCTAGGATTAAATATAGAAAGACTCTGGTTCTTGGACATTTTGCATCCTTTCTAATGCTTGTGTTACTGTTTATTTAAGGACTCTGAGCATAACTGGTGACTTTTTGGCAAGGTCAGGATAGAATTCTCTTAGGTACTTCAGGATCTCCTGCTCTCCTTTATACACAATCCTAGATGGCAGTGTTTGGACTGGATTCTACAGAAAGATGAACCGTGGACCTGACTCACTTTATAAAATTTATGATGTCCAAATAAGATTGCCAGATTTAGAAAAAAAATAATGCCTGGTTAAATTTGAATTTCAGATGAACAATAATTTTTTCGTAAGTATGTCCCAAACACTATTGCATCTGGCATCCTTATGCCCAAACTCAGTGTCACTGCCCAATGTTAATTTTCACTAATGAACCTTTAGAAATATCTCCATTGTGTGATAGAATAAAAACTGCATCTATTTTTTAAATCTCTATTAAAGACATAACAAATCCTTTTTTGACAAAAGAAATATGTGCCAATTGAGACATATGGCTAGTCTCACCCAATGTATGTGCCTTGCACAGAATTGGAATCTGGGCCTCCACTCATTTCTTAAGAGCTGATAATTAGAGGAAACTACAAATGAGCTCAAAACAAAGAAAGATGAAAGAAGAAGAAAATGATCTAAGCACCCAAGGAATCATGAAGAGGTCAGAAACTCTGGATCTTACCATTGTTTTCCCTCACATGTAGCACTGTGTTGAGTACACCGTAAACGTTTGTACAATAATGGATGGATGAATACAGAAATGAATAAGTTATGCTCCAAGCCTCTTTCTCAAGCCACCGCGACAAGGTAGCTAGGGGCTTTTCAGATCTCAATGCTGTTTTAGGCTCTAAAATAAGAGACTAATTATGCTTTTAAATATGTAGTTGTGTGAGGGATGGGATGAGATGGAGTGGGACAGAAGGAATGAAACTGGAATACCTAAACTGAATAATAATAAAAACTGTCAAATGCCAAGATTTTATTTATGCTCAGATGACATCTTAAAGTCACTCTGTCTCTGAAACATAAGAATTTTGCAATAGAATATTAACAAGTATTTTTAAGAGGTCTAGTAAAGTATTGATCAGAAAGTTTGCTCCAAGTAACTGGGCCTTAGGGTGGATGTTATTTAATTGGCTAAGTGGAGATTTATTTAATATCCTTGTGCAAAACTAGTGAAGCTAAAGATATTTTAAGTTTTGATCACTTCAGCTGAGCACACATCAGACTCGCTGCCTTTCCTATATTCTTTGATTCTTGAATTTGTAATCACTTGGAGAATTTGATTTATATCTGATCAATTTCATGAGTTTAAACATTAGCCAAAAAAATGCAAGTAACTAACATATATTTTGTTCTGGAAGAGGAGAATTATTTCCCTATAAAAGAAACATAATCCCTATTTTCCATGATTCAGATACATAAAGTTTTATTTTATCATGTAAATGCACATTTTAATACGTTTTTATTGTTTTTTTAGCCCAATTCACTTTGCAGATTCATCAAAAAAATTCAATGCGGATATTTTATTTTTCAAAGTTGATTGAAGCAAATATGGACAATGAATGGTCTCCAATTCCATGCATTAAATTTTAAGGACATATTTTCTGTGCTGTGCTGGGCAGAAAACAGCTATCTATTACATAAAGTCATTTAAAGAAGCAAACAAGCTTTTGTAATCTGTTTGTCAGCAATAAGGTCTTTGGCAATACACATATAGTTGACTTAATAAAATAAGCCTCTGTTTTTATTTGATTTGAGATTGTATTTGAAAATGAAAAATCCAAGTTTTTGACTTAGAGGACAACATTGAACAGATCGATCTAATCAATGTAAATTGAATTGTGTTGTACTTATTTAGAAACGTATTACTTATCCATCCTTATCAAAAATGGACATGAGGTTATATAACCTACGACACATGTGTAAGTATTATTTAAAATAATAAGAAGGGCAATCTTTTAGATAGATATTTGAAGTCAACTTATAAGTTCTCCGGAGTTTTATTAAGGTTAAAAAACATAGCTTCATCAACCATTCCACATAACATTGTAATGTCACTTCCCCGCCAAAAAATTCATATATGTTGAAATCCTAACCTCCAATGTGAGGAGATTTAAAGGTGGGACCTTTGGGAGTGATTAGATCGTGAGAGCAAAACCCTCATGAATGAGATTAGTGCCCTTATTAAAGAGACCCCAGAGAGCTCACTTCCCCTTACACCATGTGAAGACACAGCAAAGGAAGGCTGTGTATGAAACAAGGAGCCCAGAGTCACCAGATATCAAATCTGCCTGTGTCTTGATCTTGGACTCCCCAGCCTCCAGAACTGTGAGAAATAAATATTTAGTGTTTAAGCCCCCCAGTCTATGGTATTTTTGTTATAGCAGCCTAAATGGACTAATATAACACCCCTCCATTCTTTATCTGTACTTGAACAAGCTCAGACTTAAAAACGACCCACTTATAGTATGAAACCAAAGCCTGGCCACAAAACAATGGAAAACTGACAGATCGCCTTTCTTGTTCTGGGCCCCATAATAAAGTGATACCTATTCACGTTTCCTTTTTGCTATCCCTAAACAGCTATAAAAGACAAAATAAATCTGTAAAAGACATTTTGTTTTATTGTTGCTTATTATCGAATGAATGTGTCAAGGTAACATTTTAAAGAAATTTAATGTACTTTTCTTTTTCCTCCTTTTTTATACATCGTATATGTCCTTTTCAGCCAGAGGGTCATTGCATTGAGGAGAATAAAGATTGTTAAAGCTGAAATGAAATGCAAAGAGAAAGAAGTCAGTTCACCTTAAGCTTTCTTAGAATCTTAAAACTGTGAGTCAAGAATCTCATTTTCAAAAGCAAAGTTTTGGGGGAAGAAAATTTGTAGTGGATCCATGGGGTTCAAAATACCTATGAGGCCATTTCTCTCCTGGAGTTCTGATGATAACTGGAGCATCCTCCCTCCCTCACCTGCCATTCTGGGGTTACAAACTTATCTGGGGCTATCACCCCCAATTTTTAATTAAATAATATTAACTAAATTAGTATGTATACATTTTGTAAAGTGCACAAAGCATAACTGTACAATTTGATGCATTTTCACAACCAGACATATCAAGAAATAGATCATTACAGAACTCCTTGTGCGTCATTAATACCCCTTCTCAAAGGCAATAACTGTACTGTCTGCCATCACCATAGATTAGTTTTGCCTGTTTTTGAACTTTATACAATATGTATTCTTTTGTGTCTGGTTTCTTTCACCTGATATTATGTGTGTTATTCATTTATGTTGTCACCTATATCTATAATTTATCTATTTTCATTATTGAGGAGTATTCTATTGAATAAATATGTCACATTTATTTTTCCATTCAACTGATGATAGAAAATTAAGTGGTTGACAGTTTTTGGCTATTACAAATAATTGTGTTGTGAACATTTCTGACAATGTTTTATGTTTCCCATATGTACACATTTATGTTGGATTTATACCTAAGAGTCATAAGTTATGTGTATGTTCAGCTTTAATAATTGCTGATGGTTTTCCAAAATGCTCATATTAGTTTGAACCTTAAGAAATTGTAGTTTTTGCAAGTCAAAATAGTTAAATATGAATAATTTTAATGGTTAAACCCCAAATTTACACTTCCTAAAGCAATGCATGATAAAGTTCCAGTTGGTCCACATCCCCACCAACCTGTGACGTTATCAGCCATTCTAGTGAGTGTGAAGTATTACCCCTTTGTAATTCTAATTCCCATTCTCATAATGACTAGTGATCATTGGGCCCCTTTTCATATCCTTATTGGCCATTTGGATATTCTCTTTTCTAAAGTTCTGTTCAAAGTTTCTTGCATATTTAAAACATTGGATTATCTATCTTTTTCTGATTGATTGTTCATGTGCCTTTTATATCCTAGACACAAGTTCATTGTCAAATACATGTTTTGTAAATATCTTCTCCCTCTTAGTGGTTTGCTTTTCACTCTGAATAGTGTATTTGGTGAACAGAAGTTTTTTTTTTGTTTTTATGTAGCCCAATTTTTTGATATTTTTCTTTTTGTTTAGCGCTATTTCTACGCTAATGTTTAAGAACTATTTGTCTACTCCAAAGTAATTAGCATATTCTCCTATGTTGTCCTCTAGAAACTTTATAATTTTAACTGTTAAATTTATATCTATAATCCACTTAGAGCCGATTTTTGCATAAAGTATGAAGTGGGTGACAAGATTTATATTTTTCCCATGTGGATATTCTATTGATCCAGAAGCATTTATTGAAAAGACAAACCTTTTCTTACTGTACTGCAACGTTCCTTTATCAACAACCAGTTGACCATACAGGTGTTGGTCTATGTCTGGACTTTCTATTCTATACCACTGATTTATTGATCTATCTCTTACCAGTACTACACTCTTGTAATTACTATAGCCTTACCTGGCAGTCTAAGTCTTCCAATATTATTCTTCAGGGTTGCCTTAGGTAGTCTCGGCCCTCTGTGTCTCCATATCAATTTTGGAAGCTTGTTAATTTTTACGCACACGCACACACACACACACACATCTGCTGACCTTTTGATTAAACATATGATAATATAAACTAATTTGGGGAAATATGATAATATTGAGTCTTCTAATCCATGAAGGTGGAATAGGTTTCACTTGCTTACTTCCTCTTGTGAAGCAGCAAATGCTTGAGAGAAAAAGGAATGCAGAACAGCAGGCTCATCACGAGTTTTATCCTTTCAAGGATCTTGACCCTTGGCTGCTTGGTAATTGGTAGCTCACCAACACCTTCAAATAGATATTTTCCCTGGTTTTTCTTGGAAGGAGACTGATCTGATACAAGCTAGTTCACCAAAAGGGAAGTGAATATAAGATGGAAAGTAGAGGTGGGTTGGGTAAGCTGGAGTCTGGTATCCAACAAAGCTGAGTTCAAACCCAGGTTCTGCTTTATTTGTAACTTACTTTGTTGAAACTGAGTCAACAAGCCTCAGTTTCCTTTAAAAACATCAGATTAAAAATGTAGCGGTGGGAAATGATAAAGTATATTCAGTGAATGGCTATTCTTCTGGAAGAAGGATACATGCACGAGAGGACTAAAACTGCAGAGAGGGCTCCATAGACTATGGACAGTTACTCTGTGTATTCACCATGTACCAGGCGCTGTGCTATG
Source organism: Cynopterus sphinx (assembly GCA_030015415.1). Lineage (NCBI taxonomy): Eukaryota > Metazoa > Chordata > Mammalia > Chiroptera > Pteropodidae > Cynopterus > Cynopterus sphinx. Next base: position 104,803,806 of record CM057385.1, on the reverse strand, counting down.
AGACACTGTTATCTGCATGTCTCAGATGAATAAAGAATTAAAGAACAATATGTCCCAGTTCTCACAGCAAGTAACAATCAGTAGAGAGCCTGGATTTCAACTCAGGGAGACTAATTCAGGATACCTGGTCCTAACCAGAGACTTCAGCAGTGGACCAAAAAGCCTAAACCTCATTCTATATTTGCTGGAGAGCTTTCAGATTTCTTTAAGGCAGAAATGATGTATGAATGAGAAAGATCATTCTGGTCATGCTTGAAGGAAGAATAAATCTCTCAACATAATTTTTCATTTAGATTTCCGTGTCATTGTTTTGTATTATTTAAACTATGTAAAACCAACCAACAAAAAAACTCCTGCCATATATTGAGTCATGTATTGAAAGAGACCACCACCCAACTTGTTGCAAGTGTTCTCTGTTTTCTTGGTTTTATATTTCTGTCTTGAATTTCTGGATTCATAATTCCTACCAAACCAACTGCTTCTTGAGAAATGAGTATATGTGATGTATTATGTCTTCTGTATATATTTGACTTCCTTTTTGGCCTAATTCCACATGTTTGAGATTGTTATCCTTATTAGCTATATTATTTTCATTTTTAATATTATTACTTTTTAATTGCTAAAAAAAATTCTTAATAGCATAATCTTATCAATGCTTCTGTGCATGTCTTCTGCTGGCATGGGGGATTTTAGATGCTATAGATATTTTTAATAAATTATTTTAATTTCTCCAGTTGTGAAAATAGTGTGCATTTTTAGTTTATTTTTATGTGAAATCATCTTTTTGTGATTAATTCCTAATCTATTATTAGCTTTTTCTTTTTCCTTGTTGTCATCTTATCCCATTTGTTCTTTTTATTAAAAACTCATCGTTGTCTGCCTTTTGGCAGAGACAGTTTAGCTTTGCATATTCTAAGTAGGTGATATTATCTAGTATTATTTCTTACATAGTTAAATACTGCATAAATTTATTACTTCTAAGCAACTGGGCCAATATCACTGTCTTCTTGTTTTTTAGATTTCTATTGTCTTAGTTTCTTAGTCGGTTTAGGCTGCTATGATGAATTATGATAGATGGGGTGGCTTAAACAACAAACATTTATAGTTCACAGTGCTGGAGGCCGGGAAGTCCGAGTCCAAGGTGCCGGCAGACCTGGTGTCTGGTCAGAGGCAGCTTTCTGGTTTGCAGAAGGATGCCTTCTTGTATTCTCACACAGCAGAGAGCAGAGAGATGAAGCAATCTCTGCCCCATCTCTTCTTATAAGGGCACAAATCCCATCCATGAGGACAGAACCTCTCAAATTACATTCCAATACCATCGTATTGAGGGTTAGGGTTTCAACATACAAAGGGGGTGAAGGATGGCACAGACGAACCTTCAGTCTATAACACTTCAGCTTGATGCTGAAATCCTCTCGACTTAACAATGAAGATTTCACTGCATGCTATTTAATCTGCGAGCTTCTCGGGATATTTACCAGGCCTGTGAATTTAATGGCTTAATTGTCTCTTGGGTCCATTATTAAAGGGATTTTTTTTTGATTAGTTGATAGTGAGGATTCTCCACATGATTTTATGTGTCCTGCAATGATAATAAAAATAATAATAGCAATAATAATAAATTTGAATGTTCATTATGTTCCTGGCCCTGTGTTCAATGCTCTGCATACATCATCTCATTTAATCCTCCCAAAATAAGTATCGCTAACCCATTTATCTTATGACAACACTAACAACAGATAGATACTAAGTGCCAGAGTATGATTTAAACCCAGTTCTTTCTGACTCCAGAGTCTGTGCTCTGCTACATTTAACATTAGCTCCATGTGACGCAGTTGCTTTTCAATAACACTGACAATTTGGTTAAGCTCATCCTCTTGGGTCTCTGACTTCATTCTGTTTACTTAGTTTTGCTGTATAAAACCTTCTAACATGTCTTCAAAGCATATAAAATAAGTAAACTAGGGGGAGTTTTATGGCAAGAACTGAAATAAACATTCAGAGTTTCAGGTCACACCACCATTTGAACTACATTTTCAAACGCATGCAGTGTATGGACTGCCTCAGGTTTAAAATCGTTTCTGAAGTTCTGCAGTATACGTACTTGGCTCTCCCTGTGCTGTTTGGCATGTAGGTGCCCGGAGATTTGGTTAACCATAGAGAGAGAGTTACTCATCATTGTTTTATGGAATCTGGTGAGAACATGAAGCACAGCAGAACGTGACAAGAACCCCGAGTAGCCTCTGTGTCCCAGTCCCCAGACTAAAGCCACCAGGGAGCACACACAAGGCCAAATAAAATAGTTGCTAGAGGACTGCATGGAAATGGCCACCCTGCCAACAGGGGCCACAGTCTCCAGGCAGAGGTCATGCCATGTCTGCATCCCCATCTTAGCTGCCTCTTTGGTCCTATGCAGCCTGCAACTGGCCAAAGCCTGGGCTCTCGAACAAAAAAGCTCATTGTAGCCTTTTTTTGTCAGCACTGAGGCTCCTCCTAGCTGAGCACTGGAGGCCCATCATGGTTCTAAATTAATCATCCCACACCGGCAACATGATTGTGAATCTTTGTAATGCAATATTTTTACCTCAACTCCTGTTTTGTTTCATCTTCAGTACTGTAAACCACATTTTTGACATCTTCACATAGATTTTACTTACAATATTTAATAGATCCAAAGATGGAGTTGAGAAACGTAGAAAAATCTTCTTGCAGGGTTAGCCTGAGTAATTAACAGGCTATGGATTCATGTGTGGGGGAAACAAAAATAAAAAACCAGCTCAGCAAGAATATGTTGCTTTCTTGTGCCAGAGTCTCTCAGGTGTATCTCTTTTGGAGACCTCTTAAGGTGACTGTTAAGCAATATAAGGTATCCCTGGGTCTTCCATACATGAGACCCTCCATTCGTGCTATAAGTTTACCCATATTTTAATATTTCATTTATTCATCTGGCACTTAGCATAGCTAGAAGCAGCCTTTGTGTTTTTTCCCTTCATTCTTGCAAATCTCAGATTCAGTAGTGTTTTATCCTCCACAACGCAATCTTCTGAGTCTCTGTCATTCTCTTGTTTTCAGCTTTGTTTCAGAGCTTCTGTTTCCATCTGTGTTCTAAAGCCTTGCCTTCATCAGAGTGACCCCAGGGCAGCTATGTTGATTTCTTAGAGTTCAGGCAAAAAAGATCACTATCCATCACTGACCTTTAGCCTTTGTTTCTTCTCTCTCTCTCTCTCTCTCTTTCTCTCTCACCCCCACCTCCTGCCCTTATACCACTATTACTACCATCACTCTGTACTCCTAGCTTTCTAGCTGAAGGGTAAAGCCATATCTCTTTCCCCTTAATTTAAGCGGGTCTTAATTTAAGACAGACATTAGCCTTCTCTCAACTCCTTTAATTTACCGAGCTCCTTCTTGCCTCAGGGCCTTTGCATGCGCTGCTCCTGTGTCTGGACCGGCAGTCTGACTCTTCAGACTTTTCACCTGGCTCCTCTCTCCTCTCCTCCTCACATCTCTGTTTTCATGTCACTTCCTCAGAGGGGATTTTCTGGCCAGAACTTTCCTCCCCTGGTCTAAATTACATCATCTATGTTACTCTCAATCATATCATTCTGTTCTTGTCCATTATACTATCTATCACATTTCCAATTATTTGCACGTTTGTGTTAGTTTATTTCATACTATACTCTCCCATGCAGGTAGGGGTGTGTTTACCATGATAAGCACACACCCAGGCCAAGGTATGAAAAAGCCCTCAATATTTAACTGGATAAGTGAATGAACGATTAAATGCTGAATGCTTTAGGAACATTTTCCTAGGAGACAGAATAAGACAACAAATTTGAAAATGCGGTATCTGAAGAGTTTAGAGAGCTCTCTAGCTGAATTTTACTGACCAGTGCCTGGGCTCTCACATGGAGGAAACTAGTGTTAGGGAGACTGATCATCCCAATTTGCTCAGGGCTGTCTTGGCTTTAGCTCTGAAAGTCTCACATTCTAGGAAACCTGTTGGTCCCAAGCAAACTGGGATAGTAGGGCACCCTCACTAGCACAGTCCTTGGCTTAACCCTCCCTGGAAAAGGGAATAACAAATTTTTTTGACCTTTGCAGCCCCAAGATTGATTCATTTTTGTGGACTTTGTGGCTGTGCAAAAATCTTCTCTTCCCCTTAAATGCAAAGATGAATTTTGGCTGGAAACCAAACCTGGGACAGGGCTCTCGTTTTGGTTGATGTGTTAAACTCGGGGACCATAAATTTTGCGTTTTTTCCTGGAGTGGCTGTTTCTAAATAAGATACTATGTTTATTATATTGCGCTCTACAAGATAACATTTTTTCTTCTTCCATATGTTGTTAAGATCTTTTCTTTGCACATGGACTTCAGTAATTTTTGGCCACTAATTACCAGAATGCTACTTTATTTGGGTTTCTTTTTACAGGTATTCTTGAGCTATTTCTACAATAGCTCTCTGGAAACTGTATTGTGAGAATTTGTCTTTATTTTTTTTTCCTCTTTTCCTCCTATTTTCTTTTTCACTCCCTTCAAATTTACCTGTGCTTTGGGGCACATTCCACCTTTGCCTTATTTTAAAACCCAATTTATGGAATTTCTTGGCTCTGGCTGCCTTTACCCTCTCATCTGTCAGCCTATTGTCCGTTTTCTCCCACTGACTGGTAATGATTTCCAGTTTTCTGGTGATTGTTTCTAATGTCCTTTTTATAATTCCTTGAAGCTTGTGATTATAAAAAAGGATCAATTCAAACTCATCCTGTTTCTAAATTTCTGAGAAATGCTTTGTAAACCGTTCTTTTCTCTTTCCTTCCTGTCTGCTTCCATTTTATTCCATCTTATAATAGTAATTGCTAATAATACCACTCAAAGATATCTTCTTTCATTAAGATGCCGTTTTTTTTTTCTTTCTGAATTAATTTATTAACTAGTCTATTTTCTTTCTGTAGGGGTTTGCCTGCTTTGTACTCCACAGCCCTCATGACTTCTCGTTTGCTTTGAGTTTTAATAGAGTTCTATTTTTATAAGAGAAAAAAAAAAAACACAAATTTGAATGCAAAAGCTTATAATTCATTCTCACCATATCTTTCCATTTTTGCCATCGAGAGTTGGTTATTGAGACAGAATCCATGGCAACACCATCCAGCAGGTGCTATCTTCTCTGGATTTTAGACATAGGGGTTCAGAAGCATCCTCACTCTTGTGAATCCAGACCAGTAATGTGATATGATGTGATATGATACAGTGTCTATCCAGGACTTGGGAGGAAGAAAATTCTATGGATAGTTATCTGAAAATCAGTAAATGGGAGCTCTGTGTGATAAGGTACGAAAGAGAAGCACTTGGCTACCAGAAGGACTGTTTCCAGCTCATGAAAATCAAATCAGTATGAAAATCTTAATAATCAAATAACCTGCAGCCACAGTAGACTCAGAGGTTTGGTGAGGTCTCATGATTCCTCCTAAAAGCATGCCAAATGCTATTGTCATTGACTTCAAGAAACAGATACGTGCTAAGGAAACCTTTAATTATGGGAGTTTATTGGAAGGAAGCAATAGCAGCTCTCGGCCAATGCTCGCTAGTGCCTCTCTTTCCCCCACCCCCTCTCTTTCCATTTAAAAATTGAGGAAGGGGCCACAAGCCAAGAAGCAAGAGTAGTTTCAAGAAACTGGAAAAAGCAAAGATATAAATTCTCCCATGGAGAGTCCAGAAAGGACATAGCCCTGTGAAGACCTTAATCTCAGCCCAGTGAGAATCATGTTTGAGTTCTGACCTAGAGAACCAAAAATAATAAATTTGTGTTGTTTTAAGACACTTAGTCTGTGCTAATTTATACAGTAGCCGTAGAAAACAAACATGAAGCTCAATAAATATTTAATTAACCAATTGTAGTGATTTAAATCATTTTTTTCCTAAACCAGAATTAAATCAACTCAAATTTCACAGTGTCTCACTTTAGCAGATTTTACTTTATCTATAGAAATGAGTAGGAATATAAATCTTTTCTCTTTTTATTAAAATATAATTCTTAACTTTTTATCAAATTTATATACATACATTTTATCATCTAGTTTGTTTTTTTTTAACTTTAGCTATGGAGGGTTGGATTTATATAATTTTTTAGGAAAACTAAACCAAATCAAAACATCAACAACAAAATGGAACAACTTATATGTTATCTAAACTCTATGAAGTAAATTAGGTGATTCAGAATAAATCAAAAGTTTGAAGTGTTGTCTGAATAACTTGTATGGTAACTCTAAATTTTAATCTAATAATTTATTACATAATGTATAATATTAATATCCATTTATGATTTGTGGAAACTTTTCTATAGCTCATTTAATTTTATTTTTTCTCCTAACAAAGCTACAATTTTGAAATGCCCCAAAATTTTAAAATTAATAAATCAATTCAAGAAAAACCAACCTCTACAACTTTCTTATCCTTTTTTATGATATGATTATAAAAATAGTGTATGTTTACTTTATAGCAATTAAAAATGGAAAAAAATTTAAAAATAAATAAATGTCAATTTGATCTTTCATCATCCAGAAATAGCTCCTGCATCATTGAGGTCTGTTCTCTTTCAGTCTTTTTTCCAAGCGTGTGTATAATTGTATAAAGTTTTAATAAATTTTATATTATACTATTTTGCATCATACTTTATCACCTGATATTTTTTGATGAGTGTTTCCCTATTTCATTAAATACTTTTGAACCAACCATATAATCGAATAACATAATCTACACGGACTCATTAGGCTCTATCTTGCAAGCAGTTCTACCTTTGGGAGGAAACCTTCTCATTTCTCATTTCTCAGTGGAAAGAGGAATCTAATTTTTCTGCTGCTGGTTTATGGAGTCTCCTGGGAGCAGCTGACAACAGAAAGAGACACCTTTTGTGGACACCCAAAGCTGTCCCCATGGCTACTCCATGTCATACAGCCTTGTCCACTTCCTAAAAGTCCACGTACATTGTGTTTCAAGGCTCTACTTATTTTTAAGAGATGTATTCTTCTTGTTTTTACAGCTATTTTTAATCACAAGCCTTGGGCACTACATCTCAGAGAAATCCTGGCAGAGAAAAGGTGTAGAAAAGGGACAAGGTATTTGTCAGAGCCATCTTGGACACTTTTACTTATGGAAAGGGAACTTAACATTTACTACTGTGCTGTGACAAAAAAAGCAGAGAATGGAAGGAAAGACAAATGGTTTGAGTCCTCACACTGCCTCTTAATTGACAGCTGGGCTACCTGAGGGAAATCCCTTAAGTGAACTTCAATCTTTTCTTCTGTTTAACAATAAATCCAATACTAAACTATAAAGGTTAAATGATCAAATAAAACAGCCTTGTAAAGTATAATGAGCATTTCTGTACCTTGAGTAGAGAGGGAGAAGGAACTTCTAGGGCATTTTCCTTGTGTTCCTATTTTTCATTCATTATACTTTCACAAGCTATCAAAAACAAAATGAACCAACATATCTATGTCTATCTATATATTTATATATCTACACATAGAATCTTAATAAATAAATATATAGATATATCTAGATACATAGACATGGGTATGTATTTAGATATATGTCTCAATAAATACATATATCTAGATATATCTAGATACATAATTCTACAAAGGAGATTAAATAATTCAAAAAGAATCAAAATTTTGAGTGAGGTTACGCTATGAGCTGTAAGAAATCCCTAAATTTCAGTGACCCAACAGAATAAAAGTTTTGTGGTTCACGTGAACATTCAACCCAGGTGTTTCTGGTTGGTGGGCAGTTTTCCAAGGGACCCAGGCTGTCTCCATATCCAGGTTTCATCCTTGTCCTCTAGGGCTTTGGGATTCTCTGCATTCAACCAGCAGATGAGGAAAATCAAAGAAGGGAGAAGGCACACACCTACTTCTTAACCCGCACAGCCGGCAAGTGACACTCATCAATTCCACTTACATTCCATTGGCAAGAATTTGCTCGATAGCACATTTCACTGAGAAAGAAGCTGGGAAACACAGTCCAGGTTTGGGGAGCAGCTAGCCAGCCTGACACATATATGTTTGTAAAATTAATAGAAGAAAACGTGCCCAGCATCAACACTAAGACTGAACATTACCTATAGTCCTCGGGTAAATATGAATGATACAGCTCTCTTCGTGATCTCTTACAGTCTTTTTTATAGCACAATCTTATAGTCTCACACTTTTTTAAGCATATAATCTTATAGCATACTCTTATGGTATTGCTTGCAGAGGTCTTCAGAGGAAAAACATACTTGTTTATGCATTAATTCATTTACTCTTTATTCATTCAAAAAAAGGTATTAGTCAAGCACTATGAGCAAGTAACTACACCCATGAAAAATGACACTTTGGAGGCCTGGGGTTCTCTCTCTGTTCTGCAGGCTTTGAGAGGAGAGCTGCTTTGCCCAGAAGCTTCTGCTCCATTCCAAAATGGAGCAAAGGTTCCAATATCAGGCTGCTGGCTCATATCCGTCTTCTGCCTCTGATAGCTGTGTAGCCTTGGGCAAGTTATCTAGACTCTCTGGGCCTTTGCTTTCTTATCTATAAAATGAGGAGGAATGAGGGAGTGCCCATAAAGCTCTTAGCACAGTGCCTGGAACACAGTGAGGTGCCCACACATGTCAGCTCTGTGACCAACATCATCACGCCTTCCTCAATCTACCCCCACACTGTAGAACTATAACCACCCCTGTCTGAATGTGCAGTTTGGGGAATTGGGCAAAGAATTTGTTATTCAAATAAATAACTTTTCCTGAATGCACTAGCTGTGAAATCTGCCAGTGAAGATGTGCGAAGTGTGATTATTTTGATGATGGAAAATTGGAAAGAGAATGTTCTAAATCATGGCTTGCCAATCCTTTTCATAGACAAATATAATATTAATAGATATCATTTATTAAATACCCACTTCTGTGAAAAATGTTAAACTAGGTCTTCTACATACTCAGTTTTATCTAATCCCCAGGAACTAGGTGTTATCATCTATTTTACAGAGTGAACAGCAGTAACATGAAGATAAGGATCAGAAGGGCTTTTAACTTGCCCCAAGTCACACAGCTGGTAAGTAGCAGAGTCGGGATTTGAGCCCAGGTCAGTCTAGTTCCAGGTTTATTCTCTGCCTACAGGGCACACTGCTTTCCGGGTTCATTTAGTGAGGCTCTTTTTTGGACCTGGCAGGAAAGAATCAGAATAGTCACATGACATTTAATCATTTTCAAATTCTATGCTCCCATTTGATCCTCATATCATCCTATAAAATAAGCAGGGCAAGGATTGCTGTCTGCATTGGCCAGTGAGGACACACTGAGATTCAGGGAGGCCCTTCTGTGTTGTGTGAGGGAGGCTGGAACAACAATAGCAAGCTATTGTTTCTGAACACCAATTACCTCCTTACCTGGCACAGTGAGAAGTACTTTACACATACATGTCTCATTGAACACCCTTAAAAACTTTATGAAAAAAAAAAAAACTTCATGAGAAGAGTGCCTTTATTGTCCTCATCTGCACATGCAAGGACCAGCACATAAATATTAGAATCTTGTGCATGGAGGGAAGAAGACAAAACTGAAACGTATTTCAAACCTAGAAAGAAATTCTGTCTCCTGTGACCCTTTTAAAACAAAACTAAACAAAAAACAAAAACAACAAAAAACAAAATTGCTCATCCATTCAAAATGTATTTCCAGAGCATCTACTCTGAGATGCTCAGAGATGTAAGAGAAATCAGTCCTGCTCTCCTGGAATGGCAGCTTTGTAGGAAAAGGCAGATGATAAATAAGGAAACAAATGGGTAAGTAATATACTTTCTGATAGAAATACTGTTACGGAGGCCATAACACAGGCTAAAAGGGCTGAGAATGACAGGGGTCTGGTTTAGATAAGGTGGTGATATTTGGCCAGGTGCCTGAGTGTTAAGAAGCACCCAGCCACACAGACCTTTTGAAGAAGCCACACCAATCTAAGAAAGCAGTAAATATACTGGCTTTGAGGTGTGACAAATTCTGATGTGTTTGAAGAAGAGTAAGAAAGCTGGAATGGCCATAGGTTATAACTAACAACAGAATAACAGTAGAGATGAGAATAAGGAGAGTAAGAATCATAGAAAAATATATTCAATTGTTACTTGAGAATGTAGATGCAAACAATCTCAATTATAAATATTAACAAATCTAATCCAAGAGCATATCAAATAACACATTTTGTCCAAGGAGGACTTATCCCAAGAGCAAAGGACAATTCAACATTAAAGGAATGAATCCTGTAATTCACCGCCGAAATGAAGTAATATGAATTATCTCAATCAATACGAGAAGCATTCAATAAAATTCAATGTTCAGAATTATTTTTTTATTTCAGTAAGTCAGGAATGGAATGCAAGTTCCTCAGCATAAAAAAAGGATATCTAACAGAAACTATCAGTAATTAAACTTAATGGTGAGATCTTAGATGTGTTCTCACAAAAGATAAGTGTGAGACAGAATTAATGAATTGCTATCATTGATACTAGTCACTATTGCCCTGGATGTCAAAAGACAAGTAAAATAGAGATATAAACCTCAAAAAAAAAAAAAACTTTCACTTTTTGCAAATAATATCACCCACCTAAAAACATCCAAGAGAATTAACTAAAAACTATTAAAACTAAGAAGAATGTTTAAAACTATGGATAGACACATCATATATTTAATCCATAATCTTCTTATATACTAGCATTAATTAAATAATAACTTTACAAGAATTCAATTAAAACAAAAACCATCAACTTGAAAACAAATATAATTTTTAAATGTGCAAGATCTATTTGAAGATAAAATAACATGACACCTAAATAAATGAAGGGATAAACCTGGTCAGAAAGACTTAGCAATAAAAATACGCTTATACTGATTTTCTTCACATTTATCCATCAATGCATTTCCAGTCTAAATTCCACAGCATTTTTTAAAATTCAAGTCTTATCCTACCAGATGTCGAAACACACTGTAAGCTATAGTAATTAAAATGGTCTAGTGTTGGCGCAGATATTAACAAACAGACCAATGGAACAGAATCATAAACCTAGAAAAAAACCTGAGTACATATGAAAATTAAGTACACAATAAAGGTGGTAATTAAAAAAACAACAACAACAATGGACTAATCCACAAGTGAGACTGGAGTGATTAGGTATTCATTTGGGGAAAAAATTAAATTAGATTTCTAATTCATATCACCTAGACACAGAAAATAACTTCGGATGAGTTAAGGGGAAAAAGTATAATAATATTAGAAAAAAATAGTGAGTTATTTTTCTGCAATGAAGGTGGTAAGGCCTTTCTAAGCAAGATAAAAATTCTAGAAACTATAAAAATTTTCTAAATTTAAGTTCATGAAAGTTGTACAATTTTGTGTCAAAATACACCATAAGCCAGGTGAAAAGACAAGCCAGGTTAAAAAGACCGGGAGAAAATACTTAGAACACGCTGACTTATAAACTGTATCCAGAACATACAGTGTCTAACAAGGCGAAAAGAAAAATGACAACTCAGTTGTAAAAACCTGTAAAGGAAACTAAGGCAACTCACAGGAAATTAATAATTCACACACAATTAATAATTATGAGATGCTGCATTAATCAGGGAAAAGAGAATTCTTTGACAAAAAGTACAGACGCCAGGTATTGGTGGAAGCGTGGAGAAACAGACAGTCTCAAAGGCACTGTGTGTGTAAACTGACGAAGATAATGGATGAAGGTATTGGAAAGCACCCGTCAAAATCTCAAATGTGCATTATCAGTTCACCCAGCTGTTTCACTCCTAGGACTCCTTCTGAAAGAAACACTTGTTAGTGTGCCCCACACTACTCATTGTGCAAGTCCATGTACAGTGATCCAACAATGCTCATCACAGTATTGAGTGCAGAAACAAAAAGTTAAACACCTAACTTACTAGGAAATAGGAAGGAAAATAGCTAACTACATTGTCACACATCCATTTCTCAGAAAGCAGAGCGCATTAGAGATATGGCCACGGAAGATCTCCAAAGTGCATTACTTACTGAAAAAGACACGCAGTAAAACGACATGTGATTAATATGTGTGTGTGTATAAATGCATCGAGAGAGGAGAAGAGTGTATACCACACTTCCTCTGGGGGTGGGGAGGAGAGGGGAAAGGACAGCTCGTTTCTATTTATATGTCACATGTGTCCTGTTTAACTCTTTTATGATAAAAGATTGAATCATTGTATCGTTTGAGTAATAAAGAATGTCTTGAAAAATGCATCGCATATCATCACTATCACTGTGAAGCTGGAGGATGAGATAAAAGGGAGAGGGAGCAATAAATCGCAGATTCACGTTTGTCAGGATTTCAGGTCCCTGGCCTAGAGATTCAGACCTATGGAAGGGGAAAAAGGAAGGAAGGGGCACAAAAGCCTTGAGAGGGCTCAGATGAAAGATGCCCCACCCTCTGGATCACCACATCCCACTGGTCAATGAACAGTCCTGTGCATTGTCAGCCTCCCATCTGAGCCATCTCAGCCACCTCCAACACATCATTCCATCGTTCTCAAAAGAGACTTCAGGATGCCTTTCTATCGTTTACGACATTGGCCCACATTTCCTCTCTCTCTCTCTCTCTCTCTCTCTCTCTCTCTCTCTCTCTCCCCCCATTCCTCCTCCCTCCATCCCTCTCTCTGTCTCCTCCCACCTCTCTACACACACACACACACACACACACACACACACACACACATACACAACTTAAGGATTTAGTACAAGCAAAGACTAAGATGCCTGGTCAGGCTTTCTCGGGGCAGGTGTCTTTCTCAGATACTTTGCCTACAACCCCACCTGCACCCCACCCCCAACAGCACAGCTGAAATTTTTTTTTTTTTGCTTATACTACAACCTCAATACATGGCAACCTATAAATCAGTCATTCCTTAAAAATATTGCAAGAATCAAGACTTAAGACCCCAGAATAAAATTCAGAATTGCAGTGTCACTATTACTGTTATTATAATCATTAGCATGCATAATCTTTTACAGTTATCAAATACTTCCAGTATACTATTTAAATGACCTTTATAATAACCCTGTGCATAATACAAGAAAGGGTTTCTTCTCCTATTTCATAAGTAAGGAAACTGAGGTCCTGAATGGGGATGCGATTGCACAAAATACCATCAGTAATAGGAGACTGAGCCAAGACTGAATATGAGCCTCCTGATTCTTCAACACGTGCTCTTTCTATGTAAATCCAGCTAATTCTAAAATAATCAGTAACATCACATTTATCCAGGCTCTACCCTGGGAAATTAAATGCTCAGGAGCATTGTCTCTAGTCCAGAAAAGAAGGCCCCTAACGTCCCTGCGACGGGCTCCAGACCCATCCTGTGTTCCAGAGGCCTTCACCTCACCGTCTCTCTGACTCTAGGGCTTCTCTGCTCCTAGCAGATGAGAAATAGAAACTCCGAACGGGTGGTATAGTGCATGCAGGAGGAACCTTTGAGATCCAAGCTGTGCTATTCTCATTGTTTTTACTCAAACAGGAATCTTTGTTCTCCGATGCAAATTTTGAGAAGTGGTGCCAATCTGTTGTGAACAAAAGAATTTGAGTCTGAAAAAAACAAAATTTGAGATGGGAAGTCTGGCTTTCGTAGTTGCACTTTTGAGCATCTGCCTCTAACCACCTCCTCCCCCACCCCCCATGCTCCCTTTGGGTCTCTCCCAAAAATAGACAAGAGTTTTGAGGAAAACTTTTCAGGTTGTTTATCAGTTACAGAAGTCGAAGAGAACACAGGGTATCATATGTCAAGTTTACTAAAATAAACATCCTTACAATGCATAAGAGGTTGACCCGGTTGACCCTAAGGACCCTCCCTCAATATCTCAAAAGTCTTAGGGTTCTGCGAAAGGGGAGGCCTTGGGATCAATGAATATGTATTGAAGACCTGACCGTCTACTTTTTCTAGACGGAATTTTCCTCGACTTTGTTGTCATAATGTTGTTTTAATGACACAATTTTAAATATATATATTTATTAAGCACATATTGTTTAACACAAGTAAATTTTTTCCATGCTCTCTTCTAATACTCAGCCATATAACCCAAAAAGATATTAAAAATGGATCAAATTTTAATTCTACTACCCTGCACAGAATGTCATAAGCGTTTGTGCATGTTGACATATATTCTAATAATTTTAATAGCTACATAATATTTCATTCCATGGTTATGCCTTAATTGATTTAATACTTAATTATTGGATATTGAACTTGTTCATAATTTTATTGAAATTACAAATAATGCATCTATGAGCCTTTTTGTGCCTAAGGCTCCTTTATCTTCTATTGAATGATCTACTTACTCTAAAAATTGGATTGAAGGATATGGGTACCTTGGTAGCTCTTCCTAAGTTTTGACAAACATTTAAAATCAAAGTTAATCCACTAACCTCAATATTGGACACTGACTTTAACTTTGCTACTATTAATTATAACTATATTTGTGGGTTGTTGTTTTTTATTTTAATATTTCCTTTCTCTATCCCTTGTCCAGCTTTACCTGCCTTAAAACAGCCTTACTTGTCTTTCTCACAAGCACAGGGACAGGGACATTTTAAAACATTTAGAAGAAATATATAGATATACATCTCATGTTTAAACTCAGATGAAAAAATGCATCACCTACCAACCAGCTCCTGTGGTGATATGAGATAAAGAAGTCAGCCTGTGTATACCATTTTCAGTAATGGATTTTACTCCTGAGTCAAAGGTATGAACCTTTGTATCCAAATAGTTCCTTTACTGATTTCATATGCCTGAAGAGAGTAAATATGGCTATTAAAAAAAAATTCAAGACCCATTGAATCAAAATCTCTAGGAAGGGCCTAGGAATCTGTTTAGGGTGGGGTTGGAGTTGGGGTGAATTTTAAATGTCTCCCAGGCAATCCTTGTCATCAGAGAAGTTTGAAAACACCTAGCTCAGACCTTGGGTCAGTGGGTGAAGTCCACAGGGAGCCAGATTTCTCACTTACCTGAGGGAATTTCTGAAAAATCAGACCCTCCTATTGGCAAAATGACTGCCTGGGAGGCAACCCATCCCCTGGGGTCTCAGGAAGTGTTTGGAGACCTGATAACCACAGCCATCATTCTGGGAACTCCAGAGTACATCACAAAAGCTCTGGTCCCTTTTGAACTTGGGGCCTTCTCTCACCACAGCTCCAGGGCTCTACAGAGCATCTTGTATGAGTAGGTGGAACCAGAGGCCTTTAAGTGTCCTTTCCACCCCAGCACTGCATAATTCTGCAATTTTGAATAATAAATAGTTCACAAATGTAGCTTCAATATTTTCCTATTCCTCTTTCCCAGAAGACGTAATACAGATATTTTATTTGCTGTGGAACTGGAAGGCTCGTTGAGAATCATTATTATCAGGAGATTCTAGATCTCTTAGCCACCTTTCCCTCTGATGTTCAAATTCCCTTTATAACACCCCCAGGAAGCTGCAATCCAGTTTCAATAATGATTCGGTAACTGAGTTCCCCCTAACTCCATAACAACCCTTTCACAGACCCATGAAAATCATTATCTTAACCAACAACTTATACTAACCCCTATCAATTACTTTGGAGGAAACTAAGTCATTGGTACAGTTGGAGCTAAAGTCCCGGCCTCTTGACTTTTACCTAAGTTTCTTTTCATAGTTTAACTTGTTGTATCAGCTTGGAGCTTAAGGGAGCTCAGATCTAGAAATCTGTTCTCTAAAAAACTAACTTCCAAAGTGCTTCAGTTAGCCCAGATACAGATGTAGAGTCCAGCTTCTTGAAAAACTTCTGACTTAATCATCATTACACAAAATGCTTAGCAAATGTGAAGACTCTGAAACATGGAGAATAGGGGGTGGTGAGGGGCAAAGGGACAGATAGTGGCTTGAACGCACTCTCTAAGCATCTTCCATCCCTTTGTTCTTCAATGTGTGCTCTGGACCATCAGCGTTGCATCACCTAGGGGCATGTGAGACATGCAGAACCCCTGGTCCCACCCAGACCTACTGAATCATATGCATTTTAACAAGCTCCAGGGTGACCTGTAGGCACATTACATTACCATTGGAGAAGCACCTCGAGTTCCCAACCTTTTTAGCACCAGGGACCAGTGCTCCTATGGGGATCTAATGCCTGAGGATCTGAGGTGGAGCTGAGGCGGTGATGCTAGCCCCGGGGAGTGGCTGCAAATACAGATGAAGCTTCGCTTGCTCGTCAGCTGCTCACCTCCTGCTGTGTGGCCTGGTTCCTAAACAAGCCACTACCAATACGCGGCCTGGCCCGGGGATTGAGGGGGGGGGGCGCTGATCTAGAGCACTCATAGAGATAAAAATATTATCTATTTTTTTCTGATTATAAAAATAAAAATTCATTGTGAGAATTTAGAAAGCATTGCCCTGCCTCACTCCCATCCTCCTGGGAGGAGGAAGGAGGAAGCTTGGAGCTTCAATAGGAACATAATCAGGCTCTTGCACGTGGTGATGGCTGAGCCTCTCCCAGATCTTGTGTATGAAGGGTGCAGCCATCTTAAGCCCAATATGACTGGCCAGGGGTAGGGTAGGCAACAAAGCAGGGAGAGGGATGGAAAGAGCTGCTATTAATATAACTCCGAATAATAGCATACAGCATTCACAGCTTTGTGGGCAGGAGCAGTCTTTAGGCAAACGCTAGTCGTCTTCCCCATGACTTTCATCTGGGCTGGCCCTGAGAACTGGGGAGAGCTGCTCTGTGGGAGTCCTTCGGAAGCTCCCCAGACCGGAAAGCTCAGACTGTGTGCCAGCCCGCTGAGGATGGGCACGTGACTCCACAGGAGAACCAGCCCCCTGGGTGGGGTTCCCCAGAAGGTCGAGATTTGAAGGGAGCGGCTGGAGGATGAGGGTGCTTACAGAGAACGAGGAGCAGCAAGGTCAAGAAATGGAATGTTTACTTTCCCTTGAAGGTGGGAAAAGCAGATGCTGAGCAGAAGGGGGTCCATTCTTCACACTCAGCCCCTTTCACCCCTCCATCCTCCAGAGCTAAGGAGGTGGCCCTATAACCCAGGCTCAAATTCTGCACACAAGGTTCATAGTACTTCACTCCATTGACATTGTGACATTAAAATTCTCTCACATAGTTAAATTCTTGAAAACATCATTTTAAAGACAGTATCACTACCGAATTTTATGTATATATCTCCCATTTGGGGACTGAAATTTTTCTATTTTTCACGATTTTACATGATGCTGTGATAAACCTCTTTATTCACACATGTTTATCCACATACCTAATTGTTTCCTTTATATTTAGGTAAGTTTTTTCAGTCCAAGTGAACCATACATATAAAAAGTGCACAATTGAAAAATGCACAGTTTCGTGATTTTTCACAAGTCTATACTCCATGGAACCAACACCCAGATCAAGAAACAGAATATTATCAGAACCCCAACCCCACTAGCATCCCCGTCCAGTCACTATACCTTCCCCCAGGTAACATTGTCTTAACCCTCAACCAATGGATTGAATTCTATATAAATTCATATATATATTCATACAGTACATACAAATATATTTCATATATTTGCTTATTTGTATTATATAAATATGAATATATTTTATACTTATATATCTTATGTATATTTATAACTTTTTTATATCTTATATATTATCTCTATATAAATTTACATTTGAACTTATATGAAATGCAAATAGAAAATTGTACATATCTTGCATCTGGTTCCTTTTGCCTAACATTATGTTTGTGAGACTTATCCATATTTTTTGCTTGTGGCAATAGTTCGTTTATTTCCTTATATTCGTTTGATTGAATGAATATACACAACTTTTTTTTTTTTGTAGTTTGTTTAGCGTTTCCATTTCTTAGCAGGAACATTAATTAGGCTGTTATAAGCTACTCTGTCACAGCAGAAGCAGAAGTCCACTTACTTTTTTTTGTTAAATTCTAAGTAGAATCCCTAAGCAAAAAGAAACAGCTGTTGATATGTACTGCTAATTACTTTCCACAAAAGCTGTGACAATTTACACTCAAGAAAAAAAAAACATTAAATTCTTTTGAGGGATGAGAATAAGTAGTCATCCCAATAATAATAATAATAATTTTTAAATCCTAGTAACAGTATAGTATAAGTATCATAACTGTTATATCAATTATAAATATTAAAATGTTGCTATCACGTTTTACACAACCCTTTGTGTTAAGTTATTATTTAAGTCTCACAAAACCCTGACAGGTACATTTTATTACTGTTTTATTTTAAAGTTGAGAAAACTGTGGTTCAGAAAAACAAAAGTGACCCCGCTAAGTCACACAGTTAGTGAACAGCAGAGCATGGACTTTAGCCCAGGTTCTCTGCCTCCACAAACAGTCCTCCTTACTCAAACCAGGCTTTGCCCTTCCTGAATCACTAAAAAAAAAAAAAAAAAATTACATCCCAGACAATGAAGAACAAAACTGGACACCATGGAGAAGGACATACCACCCCTTGGTATAGAAATGAGCATCCTTCAAAGCCCAGTTCAAATGTTATCCCTTTCCTCAAGTGACTCTCCCCCACATCCACCCAAGTGGGGCCACACTCGCAAAATCCTGAAATATCATTGCTGGGATTGCAAGTAGGGAGCACACACTAGAGATGCTCTCCGCTCCTATGCCAATGCAGACATAAACTAATCAATTGCCATCTCGCCGCTGTGCACCACCCTGAGCCCATCCCCATCTCATCTGCTACCCTGGTCCTGCCTCTGTTCCTCGGACTTGCAGACGTCCCCCTACCTCGCAACCTGCACATGGCTGCAATCAGAACTCCTCATGCTTGGGCCTTTTTTGCCGTTCATGCGTCGGCTCAAATATCACCTCCTGAGAAAAGATTTTGCTGATTCCCAGTCTAAAGTAGCATCATCTTCCCTGATTTATTTCCTTTCATATGTCATCTTTTAAATTTAATTTATTTAGTTGTCCATTTTTGTTGTTGTTATTGTTGCTGGTTTCTGAAAATAGAAGCATCCTCTGATGGGTTCACCTATCCCCAGTGCTTAGAAGAGTCTCCAGTACTTAGCCGTTGCTCTGTCAGTGTTTGCTGAATAAACCAGTTAATAAAGAGGCATTTTTTCTGCTGAGTCTAGATACGGCATGTAATCCCATCACACCATAGCCACTTACTACCAGTAATTAGAATTGAGACATGGGATAAAACCTTTTTGCTTTGCTTAACTTCCTTAATCCCCCCCCATTTTACAGATGGAGAAACTGAGTCCCAGAACAAGAGACATATCTTTCCCCAGAGCCACAGGATGAATGAGGGGCAAGGCTGGAACTGGTACCTACTCCTCCCACCACCCACCATCCTGCCCACCCCTCCCCACCACATGGCCCTGCCTAAAAGAGCTGTCGTAGCTGTCAACCTTGAGGCAGGAGAGCAGAGAGCCATTGTGGTGCAGGAGCTTCTCGCCTATGAATCGTGCACCTAATTACCAGCTGCCTTTTTTCCCATTCTGTGGATAAAAGTCTTATCACATATAAGATTCTCCCTGTGTTTCCGTGGATACAAAGTGATCCTAATTTCAAACTCCCTTGCAAATGGCAAATGAGTGAACTTAATTTTAATAAAAACAAGGAAAATCATACGTGCGAGCTTAATAAAATCTAATTCGGGCAATTTGGAGCTCATAAAATAAAGCCTTTATGTAAAAACTAGCAATTAGCTTTATGAAACAATGCAGTGAACCCTTGGCATTGGGGAGGGGTGGGAGCCAGAGGACTCCACGGATGAGGAAATATAGCAATAATATAGGAAAGCTAAAGACTCAGGAGAACGTGACTCTTCGTGTCACAGGATTCAAGTTCAGGTCCTCAAGCGACCACACAGCTCTATGACCTTGAGGAAGTCACTTTCCCTCTTTAGACCCCAGTGTCCATATTTTTAAAATTAGGTTAATAAAATGGACTTTATCTAGTAGGGTGTTTTTACAAAAGAATAAGAAAATAAATAGGCAAGAGCTTTGTAAAAGTGTCCGATGATTATTAATTCATCAAAGCACCCATCTCCATCCTTCCCAGCAAGGAGGGGAAAGGTGGTTCACAGATGGTATAACTTAGGTCAGGGGATTTTGGGGAAAGTGGGACTGGAGGGCAAGGCCGTAACCTTCCACATCACTTTGCTAAGGCATTGAGAGACCTATGTCAGGCTGCCCTTAGTGACTCTCAGATGTGGTTTAAAGGAACCAAAAGCAAATCCACAAGTCAGACTGAGCCCGGGGGAGATACTGGGTCTCCTGATGAAGCAATCATCATGGCCTGCATGTGTGCTCTACTGAGAGACCCCCCCTCATACTCAGATCTTGGCAGGCAAGCTGTTCTGGTCCCACATTGCAGATGGAATAAATAAACCGCTGGGAGGTATTTGGGTCATCTCAGGTGTCACATAAGGTGACCCGGTCAAGACTCAAGCCAAGTTTTCTGATCCCACTCCCCAACCTGCTCACCATCTCCTCCCAAGGCTACAAAAGCCCCCGGCTATGAGACTGAGCACCTGGTCTCTGTCCTGTCCCTTCTTCCTCCCCAATGGCACTTACAGCTTCTATCAGAGCTGCTGAGGCCACAGCTGCAAAGAGTGTGGTCTTCACCACAGAAGCTCCAGCAAGCAGCGGCTTTTCCTGGTCCCTCTCCCGAGCCACCACCACTCCAGGCGGAAAGCAGTTTTTCCTAGTGCCTTCCCAGAAGCAAAGTGGATAATTAATTGCACTGAATAACACATTAAATGTACTAATAATTGGGTAGTCACAGCAAAATGATTACTTTGAAGAAATATTACTGATTCCCTGTTGTACTTAACATTTCTCCTTATTTATCATTACCGTTTTAATCAATAATAGTCACAATACTAATAAATCCATCTTAATTTTAATTGTGTTCAATTGGATGTACCAGTACTTGAGTATTCTGAGCATACTTCATTATTTATATTAATTTAAGATCACTTAAAGGCAAATTACGTAGTTTGTATTTTCAAGCAGGTAAGTAATTATGACAAAGTTTCTCTAGATTCAGCATTTTCAAGCGCTAAGGACTGTGAGGTGTCAGGCACCTGCCCTTTTCCGTGAGGCCCAAGGGTCAGGGATGCAGAAGATGAAGGAAAGCTCTCAAAGCCCCCACCTGAATTAGCATATCCTGGCCTTTTTCGAAAGGCTTGGGTCTTCGAAAGTATGATTAATAGCCGAGTGGGTTTGCTTTTACTTATGCCACCTAGTCATTAGTGCAGCATTTATCCATTCCGTCACCAACACCAGGGGCCAGACACCATGCTAGGTACCAGGAGACAGGAGAATAAAAGAGTGAGACAAGGTGGAAATTGTCCAGAGACCTTAAAGAGGCTCAGATAAAGGACGGCCATAGTCAGCAGGAAGAAGGGGTCGACACTATGTAAATGAAGGACTTGGGGAGTACTTCTAGGGCAGAGAAATTTTTCTAGGTTTTGAGAGTTGAGTCGGGCAGGGAAGGGGGCAGTTTTGGCAGAGAGTCAGGAGGGTCCCAGCAGAACAAGAGTTTCCCAAGGTAACGGCAGAGGTGATAGTGAAGGAGGACTGGAAGGAGAACATGACAAGGGCAAAAATGACCCTGGGACGTGGCTCAGATTGGATGCTTGGTGGTTAAGTGATGCCAGAATGAAGAAGGCAGGAAGCCAGGAAAAAGAAGCCAGGTTTAGAAAGTAAGAAGATGGGTTTCCTTAGGGACACACTGAGTTTGAGGGGTCATGGAGCAGACAGGTGGAGACACGCCTAGCAGATAATATGGAGAGGCTGGCTAAAGACAAGAGGAATGGTCGTCGCTGGAGAGAGAGGTCTGGAACCCTTTGGAAGAGAGTCTCATGGGAGAGAAGGATGACAGAGTCCTAACCTCTTTGGGTGTCACCTCACAGGTATGTCCATGTGAATGTACACAGCCCTGCAGTCTGTCACAATTGCCTGTGACAACAGCCTGGCCTCAGGAGCTCCTTCTTCCCTCCTCTGCCCAGGGTCTGGCATACAGAGAATATCTTTAGAATCAAGCTGTATTAAATTAAAACTACCCAACAGCTGTATGGTCACTGGCCCCATTTTGTGAGGATATCCCAGTGCCTTAGGGAGTGAGTACAGGGGCCACATGCTCAGAGCAGGGATTCTGGAAGTTACGTGTCTGTGGCCACTCTGCAGAGCTGGGGTACTGAGGTCCTAACACCTGCAATGATTTGCTGGGGTGGGAGTAACTGATGCTAATGATTTCTAGAAACCCAGTAAGTTGTGTGAGGAGAGGAATTTAATGGGAAAGAGGCTCCATCTCCTGGTAATGTTCAAAACCAACATTTCTTCCGTGCTTCGCAGTTTATGAGCTTATGTCAGCTTTCAAAATCTCACTTTGCTCTATATCTTGATCTGGGTAGTGGTGACTGGAGTATATGCGCATGAAAAACAATTACTGAGCTTACAGTTAAGATTCGGACACTTCATTCTATGGTAGCTATTTGGCAGTAAGAAACTACAAATGCGTGAGTGAATAAATAAGCGTCTCATTTCATCCTCGTAAATATCTATGCAGTCAGCATCTTTGTTACGCACAGTGAAAGCACCTGAATGAACCTAAGTAACTCACTCTAGGTCCAGGGCTCATGAATGAAATGCTGGAAAGATGGAATTGACTGGCATACATTCCTCAGGTCCCATTTGGATGTAGAGATGATAATGACATGAATCGGGCTTAGAAGGCCTGAGGAGAGAGTGATCATGGTGCCAAAAGGTCCCGTGGAGGTCTTTGGGGCTGAGATCTACCGCCTCCAACCAGCCCTCCCTCTTCCTCTGACCCAGATTTGGCCCAGGAAGGCATTTTTTCTTGGTGCACGTTTCAACTTGGACAGAAATTCAGAATAGGCAAATCCCAGGAGCCTCTGCATCTCAGGAGTCCTCCTCCAAGCTTCTCCCCACTGGTCCCTTAAAGTCCCTTAGGAGTTTGTGCAAAATGAATAATACAAAGAAGAATCAGCCTGAGGTTGCCAACAGGTTAGGCATCATGCCTTATTGTTCATTCAAAAGGGAGCAGTGACCAAGCACCAGAGCCTACTAGGTCCTTGGACCTCTGGAAGGGAATAGGGCTGGCAACTCCCTTCTCTGCCTAGTTTGGGAAACAGATCCCTAGAGTTAAGAAAAGAAAGAAAAAAAAAAGAAAGAGAGAGAGAGAGAAAGAGAGAGAGGGAGGGAGGGAGGGAGGAAGGAAGGAAGGAAGGAAGGAAGGAAGGAAGGAAGGAAGAAAGAAAAAAAGAAAGAAAGAATGAGAGAAAGAGAGAAAGAGAGAAAGAGAGAAAGAGAGAAAGAGGCAATAGAATGTGAGAAGTAGGAGAGTGTGCAGAGTGCTGTGCTGTGGGAGATCTGCTCTTAAAATCATCACCATCGTCGTAACGTTTGCCGAGCACTTACCATGTACCGGCCAGTTCTGTAAAATGGGGCATTATTTCATTTGCTCCTTCTAACCCCAAAGGCTGGACTCCTAACCTTTATGGTGGTTCGTGTCGCAAGGTCCAGTTGGCAGAAAAGAGAGGTGTCCACTCCAGGCCTAGCATAAGCAAACGGTGAAACGGTATCAGATGGGGTTGGGGGAAAGGAGTTGGGAGAGGCTGGAAAGGTAGAAGGACGTAAATCAAGAGGGGCCCAGGAATCCGGCTCCTTTCTGACTATGTACAAGTACCCATTCGGGGAGCCCCGGGTAGAAGTCAGAGGAGGGTGGAGAGGTAGCGTCTGTGGTCTCAGTGGACCTTTAAAAATGTTTGCAATCCAGATGTGGCAGGCTTCTGTTTTTGTCCTCGTGTCCATGAAACTCTGCAGGACTCAGAAATGCTTGAGTTCACAGGCACAACGTTAGCAGCTTAGCTTTCCCCTGGCTAATCCACTTTGCAGTCTCACCCTGCTCGTGCTGCTCAGCAAAGACCCGTCCTTTAGAGCCTGACTGCCTCCGGGATCCTGGCCCGCCTTCGACTTAAAAGGAAGCAAGGAGTTTGTGTATGTTCCTTTCCCTGTCCCGGATAGCATAGTAAGTTCATACTTGCAATACTTCTGTGCAACACACATGGAAAAATCTTCTGGAAACGAGAGACTGCCGACTGTCAGGGCCCCGGTTTGCCACACCTGCAGTGGTGTCATTCACGTGGTTTATGGTGTGGCTCTAACACTTGGGAACTTTTCCCTGTGGAGTCTGAGAAAATGAGTCCACTCCATTTTTCTTTAAGTTTCTAGCCTCGAGATGGAACTGAGTCTCTGTCAGGCATCAGCCTTCAATGTGATGAATGGGCTCTTGGTTTCTGTGTTCATGTCTGGAAGGTCTAGATTCCCAGCTGGGGTGACGGGGAAAATGACACTGGACAGACAGAAGGGACAGGGGATCAGGGTGCGGACAGAGCTCTGACAATAACAAACGAGATGCTCTTGCAATAATATTCTCTGAGCTCTCTAGCCCAGAGATGCATTAAGATATGAGCAACTGAGTCTGAAATCATCCCCACTCATGGCCTTATGTCCTCACTCATTCTTCTTCTTTCCTCCCGCTGAGGCGACCAACCTCTCCTCACTTACCCTGATACTGTCCAGGTAGGACAGAGACAGGTCATGAACTGTGGCCTGAAAATCAGAGTTCAAGCCTCCTCTCTGCCAAGGTTACGACAGTCTTAGGCAAGACTCCCTGAAGAGCCTGTTTTCCAACCTGCAAAATAAACATGAAAGCAGCTCCCCCCGGGGTCGACTGATATATTTATGTACGATTCATCTGATTCGCTCTGTGCCACCACTCCAGACCCTGTCCTAGAGGCTGGGAGTACACAGGTGATTACAACCTGCTCAGACCACTCTGGAGGTTCAATGAAAGGAAGAACGTCCTGTTGCCCTGTAAATGACACCACGATGCATCTTAGAAATCAATAGTGATCTAATGATTTGGCACTCGAAGCTCTTGTGACACAAAACCACCGTACTGTTCAGGAGTCCAGCCTTTGGAGTTCTACCTGGGCCACTTACTAGCTGTGTGACCAGCATAAAATCCTTGAGCTCTCTAGCCTCACTTTTCTTCATCTATAAAACAGGAAATGTAACAGTTTTTTTTTCCCCTCCGAGGACTGTTTGAAGGAGTAAATGAAAGAACGCACCAGTTTACAGAATTAGCTGGCACGTAGTAAGTACTCAACAAATGTTCCCACGATGATGATGGTTTTAAGAGCAGATCTAGCGCAGCAGCCCAAAACCAACTTCCTCGCCGGAAGGAGATGAGAGTCAGCAAGCTGGAGCGTGGAGCACCGTGCCTTGGGTGCCACGTGGTGACATGGGTTTCTCTGTTTATCCCTCGAGGCTTCCTTTCAGCGTCTTCTTCCCCAGCAGCTGCTCTGTCAACAGTCCATATGCCGCCTCAGCGACGGAGCAGCTTTCGGGATGGGGCTGCCAACCCCGTAGGAGAACTTTGATGAGGAGTTCAGGGGCACGCGTGCACTGTCATCCATCACGTCGCCCGCTGCGAGAGCCTCGGGTTCCTTCCCTGCACCTCCAGCCTCCTCCGAACCCATCCTGGAAGCAGAAGTGGGCAGGGGAGAGGCTGGCAGCGGGGCCTGCTTCCCAAGAGGGTGCGCACGTGGCAAGGAGGCCAGCTGGAGGAACAGGAGGGGACAGATGCCATGGGGGCCCAGATTTGTTCCTGCAGGAAGAATGCAAGGAGCTAATTGTCTCATTACCCAGGAGTGATTTCTCCATGGCCCCGCCACGCAGTGCGGAAAGAAGGCCCCAGTTTGTGCCTGTCAGAGAGTCAGTGGGCGGCTTGGGGAAGGAAGGGGAGGCTGTTGGGTTGGGGGACTGGGTTTCTTCTAAGCTTGTGCTGCAGAGTAAGTTCTAGCTCTGAGCCCCCAGGCCTTGGAAATACAGCTTCAACCCAGGCTTCACATCCCTTCAGTTTACTTGACTGATGTCTCTCTCTCCCCCGCATCACCCTGGACATGAACACACCCACGCACGCACACCCTTATACTCTGTCACTAGTCATTTACACTGAGCAGTGATCTGGTTTCCAATCCTTTCTTTAACAAGTGAAAGTACTTGGGGCCTGGCCCGGCTCTTTTCTGCACTGGTTGGCTCTTGGCCTTTCCTGTTGCCTGGCTTTTACCATGCTGGGTCCTCCGGCTCTGTACCTGTGTATTCAGCCTCCTCTAGCTACCCATCACCATCAGCACCACCCTTCAAAATCCACCTCTTCCTTGGGCTTTCATTATAGGTGTTTCCTGCCTTGCTCCCTCTAATTTCATACTGCCTGGCATTCAAAGAAAGGCAATTGATCTTCATGCAGCACCTTCGTTTTACAGATTTCCACCCCCATTCTCTCCTCTCCTCCCCATACATGACAGCCCTGCGACATGGGCATGATTATGTAGTTCCCTCCGCTTCACCACGCAATCAGAAGGTTGATGGGAAGAGCATTTACAACCCATGCAACTTGCTGTCTACATTGGTGGAGCCCTTGAAACATAGACTAGACCTTACTTATCTGGGCAGCCCTCGCAAACATGATTCTGAAATCCTGGCAGTTAACCAGAGCTAGAACCACGCTTTCCCGTCTCCCACTGCCCATTCAGAGAATTCTGGCCTCATAATCTCACGTCCAAGAAACAACCTGAGTTTCTCAGTAGGGTCTGTATGTAAGAGAGATACAGTTACTGTGTGTTTAACCAAATAGAAGGGGCTTATTTTTCTTCTCATTTAACAAAGTTGCATGGGCCCCTCATAGCTGCGAGAAGGCTGCTCACTTCTCTCTTCGCATTTGCAGTCCAGGAGGGAAAAGGAGAGACAACATATCTATCATGAAAGCAAAACTTGACTGCAGTACATTTCAGGGGCCAGAATGGGTCACACAGCCACCCCGGCTGCAAGGGATCCTGTTTAATTGGTCATATCACCATCCCCAAACAATATCAGGATGCTACTAAAAGGAAAGATGGAAAATGGCACAAATGTATGACTGTGACTTAAGACGTGTCTCCCTCGCTTGAGAAGAAGTTCCAGAGGTCAGGGAGCATGTGTGTTTACAGCCACAACCATGTCCTCAGCATCAAAGCTCGTGCCTGGCCCTCAGCAGATGCTCTACAAATATGTGCTGAATGGTGGAATGAATGGATGAGTGAGTGAATGAATGAATGAAATGACTGATAAAGTCATCATTTTTAAAGCCTTGTAGGATTTAGATGGGCTCAAATGCCAGGTCCCTAGAACTCCTGTCCACCCTTCTACACATGCTGTATTTGCCGGAGTTCAGAGGCCTCTTCCCCCTCCTGCTGCTGATGACATCTTGTGTTCTCGGAGTGTTACTTGGACGACCTTTAATGCCCATTCTCAGATCACAATAAATCACAGCTGTGGCAGCTCACTCTGGGTTACCTGGGATATAGGTTCCATATCCTAGTTCATATATTAATGGCTGATTATGAAGCACAAGATTAAAAAATACCCAACATTGGTGCACATCATCAGTAATTACAAAGACAGGATCAGGTACGTCTACGCATAACAATTGACACCAAGCTTTCAGTGCAAGTATTTAATGCTAGATACATATCATTCAGAGGAGAGTGTAGTTTTATAGCACTTCATAGAAAAGGCACCTGCATAGATAAGAAATGTCTTCATAAATGCTGCAAATGTGATAAACGAATAGAAGTATAAAATTTAGCCAGAAGTACTGTCAGATGAATAGGTTTTAAAATAGTAAAAAATTTGAATGATAAGAATAAGGAACCCAAATCAAATATAGAAAACATTTTTTTAAATTACAATTGAGATGAACTGTTTTTAGAAAAAAAAAAAAATGGCTTGAGTTTGATTAACTGGAACCTCTGGGGACTGGTTGTGTGGGGTTTGGGCGACTAGGACAGCCCAGCCCAGGCCCTGGGAGAGATCAGGGGGTTCTGATGGTCTCTTCTTTTGCCAGTTGACTGCAGTGTCTCAGGGCACAGGGTCAGAGCTGGGGTTCTCTGTATTCTTAATGACACCCAGCAATGTTGATGGCTGGACCCATGAATAGCACTTCGTTACAATCTGTTCAGGATTTCATTGCTTCCTCACACTCTTGCTCCTCTGAAATAATGGAAGCGCAGCCCTGGGAACCGGAACTTAGGAACCTCGATTTCTTCATCTGTACAATTGGAATTAAAGTAACCATCCTGTCGGCCTTTTCAGTGTATTCGTGAGGATTGCATACAAAGAAGGACGTGAAAACATGATATAGCTGGTAACATTATCGGTGAGGGATTTGGGGGTCAGTAATGATTTTGATGGGGAGCATCTTACTGGGATTGTCTGGGTTGGGGATTCCATTCCCAGCTCTGAACATGGAACATCCAGTAAATACCTATGGCATGCAGGCTTATATTCATTCGATCTCAAATATGAAAGAACTATTGTCACACTAACAGAGGTTACGTGAGGTCCAGGAGTCTGGAAATCTGAGCTTTCATTCTGCATCTGCTACTCTCTTGCCCTGTGACATTGAGCTAGGTGCTTCCATCCTGTAATCTTCAGTCTTCTCTGAAAAAAAGGAACTAACTAATCTCTGGGGACTCTCCTTCCTCCAACATAGTAATTGTGATGCTGCAGAATCTGGAATCCCAGAATGGGGTGGGATGGGGACTGCTCAGATGTACAGCTTCCCTGAGACCCTCTAAAGCACTTTGTCACTGCCCCTTCCCTACCCATGTCAGTGTTTGTCCAGCGGTTTTCTCTAGCCTCTCATGAGTACTCCTCCAACTCAGAACCTTCCAGAGCCACCAGAAGCAGCCAAGTTAAAGGTCTCAGAACAGGGCTGAAATGTCACCTCTGTCTCAAGCTGTGTGGGAAGGTTACCAGCCACCAAGAGCATGACTGAGATGTCCAAGAACCTGCAAACAGGCGCTGGCTTGTTAGGAGAAGTGATATCTGTGTGTCCCCACTCTGACCACATTAGTCATTCAAGTGCTGACGAACAATATAAATTCCTGCCATCCTGGTTTATGTGGCCACTAAGATTTATTCCAAGCGACAGGTCGTTAAGGTTTCTTCTCTTTATTTTTTTTTTCTTGGATTCACTGAGAACTCATATTTTTGCTCCATGTTATGAACTGCTAACAGCTATATGTTTGGTTAGGGAGTCAGCAGTAAATCTGAATTTAATAAACTGACAAAAGATCGCTATCTTAGAGACAGTCTAAGCCCCTATTCCTTGTCTCCTTTTATACAAATGTTTTAGTATTGAGATATCTTGCACATAAAAGCCACATTTGCCATCTAACTGTTTACTTCCCCAATAGACATTTTGCGGTACTGAGACTGGCCCTATAATTACAAATCATGAGAGTCAGAAGGCCTAGTAACAATGGATGTGGTGGACAAAGGTCTGAACTCTAAGGTCTACCAGCTTCTGACAGTGTGACCTTAGCATGTCATCAAATCTGAGCCTTAGTGTTTTCATCTATAAAATGGAAATCAGAATTTTCATCCTATCTACCTTTCAGGGTACTGGGAAGAGTAGATTCAAACGAGGGCAGAATGAGAACTGAGAAGCTCTATGCAGTTGAGGACAATTTGTTAGTCTGAAATCTTCAGCCTATTAGAGCTGGGGGCATCTTAGATGCTTCACTTCTCAGTAGAAAAATTGTGTTAGCCTCAAATGGACATCTACCCCCAGGGCAGCCCACTCCCCTTTCCGGTGCTCTCAGTCACACCGCACTGCTCCCCAATCTCACCTGCTTGCTCTGGGTTCGAGATTTAGGGGAGGGGTTCTCTGAAGTTTTCCAGGAAGCTTCAACCCACTGCAGCCTGCTGGGTTACAGAGAGACTCTAAGGACTTTCTGGCTGGAACTAAAGCCAGCACCTACCTGGCTTTGTCCATCCCCCTCCAGTTGTGGGTGAATTCAGGGCAGTTCTTGCATAGAGTGGGCACTTAGGAATGATTATTTGAGTGAATTCCAAATTAATCCACGGGGGCTGATGTTCGGCTACACTCCAGAGAGCATTCTGTGTGGCCGGGAGGCATCTATCCTGAGATCCCAGCATTCCTCCCAGAAGGCAGCAAAACTATCCCAGGAGATAAAATCCAATCCTTTTCTTACTGCAGCTTTCAAATGCACCCTCAGAACTTGGACAACTCCACTCTCCAAAAGTGTGGAGCAGAAAGAGAACTTTTAGAAGACTAGCAAGCAAACAAATACGTCAAGCTCTCTATGAACTTCTGTCTTCAAACCCTCTATACGCCTCTGTTTTTAAATCCTCTATAACCTCCTGGCTGGATTTGTAAATAGCAACCATGTAAGGACTTTCCCAGGAATCACTGGAGGCAGAAATGTATAGACATTTCTGAGGGCCCATTTCTGACTAGTTGAGCGAACTACACAAAAGTTATACTATGTGCTGGCGCACTTTTTACTGTTTCGCAAACTCGGCCATTAACCCAGAACAGTTCTTATTTACCAGCTCTCTCCTTGCATGTTTCTTCAGTCTCCAGCAGAAACTTGATGCAAATGGTGAAAATGGCAACTGAAATTATTAGTTCTAAAAATGAAGTTTTTAAAAATTGATTGGACTACTCTGAGCAACAGTGAGTCAGTCTCCCACCACTTGAGGCATGTGAGCAGAGCATGAAAGAGTATCTGCTGAATGGCCTAAAGAGGAATTCCTGAATTTGGATGGAAAACTGGGTTAGACAATCCCCAAACCCCTGCAAATCCGAAATTCTGGAAATTAAAAACATTTGTTTCCACCAGGTTATTCTGAAAGCCTAGTCTGTGCCAGACTATGTGTTGCGGAGACATGAAATAAACCCACCCCACCCTGTAACCCTGAGTGAGATCTCAGCTCCATGAGAAGACAGACGAGCCAGCAACGAACACAAGCGCAAGGCAAAATGAGGTGCAAGGCAGAATGGGATGCCCAACAGCCAGCTGTGAGTTTGCAGAAGTGTCTGAGATGAAGAACCACCTGGGATTGGAGGAAGTTCCCCACAGCCTGCTTCCTTCGGTTAGAAGGCTCTGTCATGGGGACCTTGTCTAGATGTAATAATGCATATTATTGAGCCTTTATTGGCGCCAGACACTTAACAACTTGTCGGTTAATTTGCATAATACTCCAATGAAGTAGGTTCTGTTGTTTTTTCCCATTCTGCATGTGAGGAAATCAAGGGTAGAAAGGTTGTGTGCATCCTCACATGTGCTGTCAGCTTCCTAAAGCTGCTCGTGCATCTGGAACAGAGAAGGAAAGCTTCACTCCAGGAGGTCCAGATGCCACTGGGGATTTTCCACAAACTTCCAGCTGGAATCAGGTCTGGCTTCTGAGAGAGTCAGGCCAAGACCCCAGAGAGCGGAGCTTCTTAAGCCCTGAGAGAGGGGGCCAAGCTGGAAGCAACTGGAACGTGTGGGGAAGAGGCTCCCAGTAATGTGGGCACAGGGGCCAGGTGAGCTCTGAAGCCGCCTAAGGCTCTTGGTCCTGGGTCAGGGACTGAACTGCCCCCTCCAGGGGAGTAGGGGCTTTGTGATGTTAATTTAGCTGAGCCAGAACTGCATATTTCAAAACTCCCTTCTCTGCCTAGTTCCAGGTTAGCTTTGACCACAGAAACATTTCGCAGGAGATATAGAAGGTGGAAAGGAAAGAGCAGCCACTTTCTTTCTTATACCCAAAAGAGCAGGGCAGGGCGCAAGGCCTCACGCACCTTGTTACCTGTCGGCTGGGTGGTGTGTGGCAACATCAGACCCACAGGCTCCCATCTCCTGCTGGTCTGCCTCCTTCCACTTCTCTGACCCCTGAGCCAATATTTCCCTCCACTAGGAAAGGCGTAAAGATAATTGCAGATTTACAAGGATGCGGAGGGTGTGTCACCCA
This sequence comes from Cynopterus sphinx, assembly GCA_030015415.1. Lineage (NCBI taxonomy): Eukaryota > Metazoa > Chordata > Mammalia > Chiroptera > Pteropodidae > Cynopterus > Cynopterus sphinx. The sequence goes on along the minus strand of CM057385.1, from coordinate 104,771,868 downwards.
TACACCTTAATTCAGAAACGTACTTGAGAAGCTGGGCCACCAACTGACAGCTCAAGCAGGACAATAAAATAAAGTGAAATGCTGGTGAGCAACACTGATAACCATACTTGTTCATGGCTGGCATCTACTCTGACAGGTTGTTAAATATCTTTAATATAACCTTTCAGTGTGTGTGTGTGTGTATACATATGTATATGTGTGTGTGTGTTTATAATGTGTGTGAATTTTATTGCAAGTTTTAAATGAGTTTTAGAATGGAGACGGGTTCAAGCTAAGTCTAATAACATCCTAAGCTAAAGGTTTTAAACTACTTGAGTAAAACCTAGAAATAAAAAGTAAAAAGAAAGTTGAGAGTAAAGGAGTAAACCCCCTGTAAATATTTCTTTTCATTTTACTATTAGGTGAGAAAGATAGGTCAATAAAGCAATTTGATGGAAGTAAATTGATTATTACTATCATATTCAGATATATGTTCCATGACAATTCTGGAGATGAAAAAAGTAGCCACTTGCAGAATTGAAAAGTGGAGAAATACATCAAAGTTACCGAAAGGGAAAAGGGAATGAATAATTCGCTCAAGCAAGCAAATTAATTAATAAAAAAGAAAAAGCAGGAACAGAATAAGACACATAGAAAACAAAATTACATGGAAGGGTATGGATTTCTTATTGCCCTAAATGCAGATAGTCTGAATTCCTCTATTAAAGTGTAATCTCTTGGATTGAAAACCAAGAAACATGCCTAAAACAAAGAGGTAGGAAAAAAGTTCAAATAAAGGAACTTATTTATTTGAAAAAAATTCAAACAAAACAAAAGCAAAAGTTGAAATGTTACATCACACAGATGCATTCAAAGTTAAAATATTAAACAAAATGAAATAGATGAGAAGTTATGAAACCTTTCTGCTCCCAAAACTGTTGCAGCTAAATATACGGCAAAAACTCACAGAAACACAAGGAGAATTTGATTTTAAAAACACAACTTTTTAGGTGATTTTAATATGCCACTTTCAGAAACTGATAAACCTAGCTGTAAATGAAATAAAGCATAACAAAAAAGACAAGACCTAGCAGATATGACTACAATCAACAATATACATCCACAATTCAAAGTAGTACATAGGTAGAAAACTCACACTTCTACAAACAGAAAAACCACAGTTTTCTTTTAGTTATACTGAAGACATGGATTTTGCGTCATTTTATTTATCTTTCTTGTTCGGTATTGTTTTTGAGAGCTTCGGATTTTTGTGGCCATCATCTCAGCTGTCTCTAGGGCTCATTTAGATGTGTTCTTACTGTATCTTTTGTGTGACTGTTTCAGCCATAAAGATTTCACTGAGCTTTACTTCTCGTAGTTTTCGCTAAGACTGTGGTAGCTATTTTGTGTTTTCCAGACGTAAAATTATCATAATACTGAATATGCTTTTGACCCTCAACCCCTAGATTCTAATATTTTAATATTGCCCTCCCCCAGGAGACATCCTCCGCTCTGTTTTCTGAGAATTATTCCAGCTATTGCACAAATCTATAAAATGCAGAATCTGTAGGTGATATGTTACAGGGACCCTGAAGTGACCAACAGGGAAACTCCTAAGAGTGACATGTCCTAGAGCCAAAACCTCCATAACTTTAAGCAAGAAAACTATGACACTCTATACGTATGGATAAAAAGGATGTATCAAACCAAATTCAACCCATTCTGTCTACTACCCAAGGGTATTAGCATCAGGTATTAGCATGACTGTTTACATATTGTTATGAGGAAAATAGAATCATATGTGATTTTGAAAATTGAAAGTGGTAAGAAATTGATGAATATTTCACTTTGAATACATGTATAGGATAAGTCAAAAAATCCCATATGTTCTCATATACTGTAGACACATTAATATCTGGTAGAGGGTCACTTTAGATTGAGCAGCAAATGGATTCTGAATAGTTTTGCAAAACCCAACCTCTTTATGGGTAGGACAGCCTCTGGATCAAGTTCCATCTGGGAGAATTCTCTCCATTTTTCAAGCACCTCGTTTTCTGTCTCTGTACTTTTTCTTATGACTTCTTATTATGAAAGGTTTTTTGCCAGCACTGCAGAAGAGATCAAAGGAATTCTGGAACACTGGGTAACAGATGAAGCCTATAGCCTACCAGCAAAGCCTTATCACACAACTGTTCAGACTCACTTCATTTGGCTTTATACTTGTTCTCTTTAGCCATCATAGAACCAAATATTACAAGTTATGTCTTTGATTCCTATTCAACCAGACCCATCAATTAGCTATTAGAATCAAGTTATGCAGGTCAAAATACCAGCTGACAAACACTGAGGTTTTTGTTGGTGGCATTAGTGATTGTTTGGGTTTTGTTCTGGTTTATTTTCGCCTCTGAAATTAAAAGGCATAGTCATGAACCTGGACTTATAGTCCTCAGGTATGAGGGTAGACAAATAAGGTATCCACTGGAACCTTGTCCCTACATTGTCACTCCGTCTCCAGTCCCCTTGTTTGTGGCTAAAACAGATAGCTCTTGTCTTTGACATCCTAGCCCATAGCAGCACTAAAGTATCCTTCCTACTTGAAAGGTACAATTCATCATCTGACAGGGTCTGGTGCAAATGCTTACTCACCAGCCATAAATGAGGCCGAGTGGACTGACCAGGGGCAGCAGGGAGTAAGGAGGAGATAAAGCATGGGAAGGCAGGAGGCTGAGTCTTAGACCTGCTCTGCCTCTGGCTCACTGTTTAACCCAAGGCGAGTCCCAGCCCCGCTCTCTGGGCCTCAGTTTTTCCATCTGAAATGGATGTTGCCTGGGGAGCCTAGCAGCTCAGAGAAACTCAGTCCTCCCCTAAAAGGGACTTCAGTCAGAAGCTGGACTCATGGTCTCTAAGAGCTTTGTAGGCTTCTTGGAGTAGTGCCAACATGAGCAGGGGAGAAGCGTGGTCCGAAAGAATGGAGGCTCAGTACCACTCAGAGGACCAAAGAGAGAAAAATGCTTAGGCAAGAGGCCTCCCCTGACAGTGATTTGCTAAAAGCAGAGGATTCTGGGAACTAGGGCCCCCTCTCAGCGTTGCCAGCAGTCAGGGCTCAGCCCCCATCAGCAGGCCCCATCCATCCACGCAGAGGAACATAGCTTGACTGTAGGAGGCACAATTTTGTTTATATAAATGGCATCACACTTCACCTGAAGTTCTGCAACCTGCTATTTTAAGTAATAATTATGGGCATTATACATTTTCTTAATTATACACATCTTTCCATGTCTGTACAGATAGATCTCCCTTGCTAATTTTAAAAGCTGAGTGGTATTTTATTAAGTGGATGTACACAATCTGTTTACATAATCTGGTCTTACTGGACATCTGAGATGTTTCCAAGTCCTTTTAAAACTACCACGACAATCCTTATGCATACATTTGTGTGCATTTCTGCTAGCGTTTTCTAGAATATGTGAATAACTTTCCCTTCATTTTTTTATCATAATAAATAATTAGCACCTTTTTTTCACATATCTCTGTGCATATGTGTAGTATTTCTAAGAATTTATCTCTTGAAGCATAGACTTGCTGAGCCAAAGGGGATGAATATTTTTTTTTAATTTACTGTCAGATTGCCCTCCTGAGGAGTTTATTGATTTATATATTCTCACCAGTGAGGGTAGGAGAGTACCTGCTTTTTTCATATCCACTTTATTTTTAGCTTTTAAAAAACTTTTTGATTTTGCCAATTGGTTAGATGGAAGGAGACTTTTTTTTTTTTTAATTGCAGTTCCCTGGTTATTGGTGAACATCTTTTTATATCTTTATTGATATTTTTATTTCTTCTTCAGTTGTTCACCCATTTGCTGGTTCTCTTTGAAGTTAACTGTGTTTTTTTTATATCGATTTGGAGGAGCTCTTTGTATGATTAATGCTTTATAAATAGTTTATGTTTTAAATGCTACAAAAAGTTTCTCCTGGTCTGTCATTTATCCTTTAATTTTGCTTATCTTTGTCCTTTTTTCTGTTGCCTTATTCCAATTTCCCCATTGATTTATAAAGACTTTCTAACTGAAGGATATCTACCTTTGTCATAAATCTTGCAAATATATTTCTGTTTACCATTTTGTTTTGGATTTTGTTGAATTAGATGAGGTTTTACGTTTATTTAGATACCTAGACCTTTGTATATTGTGAGTCTTAAAAAAAAGTTTTTTTCCTCTGTGAGGTGAAATATCCACCGATATCTTCATCAGATTTTCCTAGCTGTGATTCTTTACTCCATCTGAAATTTATTGTGTTGTGTGGTATGCATCTCACTTTTTATTTTCCCAAAATAGTAGTCAAATTTCCCAATATCTTTCATCAAATTAGTCATCCTTTCCTCTCTGGTTTGTAATCCCAACTTACTCATATATTTTTCATTTGGACTTTAAAGAGGTAGAAATGATTATTATCAGCAATCTTGACTTCATTCGCAGGGGCGAGATGAATTGTTTGTTTTGGATGGGATGAAAGAATGGTGTGGGGTAAAATCAGGGGGAGGCGGTTAAGACTGTCATGGAATTTGTTGTGAAAAAGGAAAGTCTGAGGAAGAAATGGCAAAGAGAAAACTCCTGAGTCATAGAAGGAATATGTTATCAAAAAAATGATGGCCACAGGGAAAGAATATTTAGAAGAGTCTTAAAAAGAAGATGATGCAAACCGAATTGAATTGGTTATATCCCGCTTTCAGCTGAAGGGAAAAGGTCCACAGTCACTCCCTTTGCCATAGAGCCCATGTGGCTGTCACAAAGCCTGGCATAGACTGTTTGTTAGGTCACAGTTTGCTAATTAATTTAAAAATATAAAGAACTGGTATTGTGGCTATATTAAATAGCTTTAAAGTACTACACATTCGTTATTAAACAGAGAAAAAAAACAGAGAGCAGAATAGTGCTAGCTACCTTCTGTTGGGCACCTACTATGGTCCAGCACTTTATTTGCTGCTTTACATGTCTTTTATTTTATAAAGAAGAAAATTAAAACTCCTAAAATCCCACCACATGAGATTAAGCACTGTTAACCCTACTGTATTTCCTTCCAGTTTTGTTCTTCTGCTGTGTTATGTAACAGTAGGTAACAGTTATTGAGCACTTACTCCCATGCCCAGGACTAATAAAATACTTTATTCAAAAAAAATATTATTTAAATACTTTTTAAAACCTTGTAATATACCATAAGGTAGGGGGGAGGAAAGAGGGGGGTGGTTGACGGGGCAAATAAATAAATAAATAAATAAATTTTAAGGTGGATGTTTAAATAAATAAATAATAAACCTTGTAACAATCTTAAGACACAGGCACTATTCTTATTTTAATTTTACAAATAAGGAAATTGGGACTAAAAGTTTTAAAAATATACCCAACTGTATACCCAGTTTTGTAGATTACTTTTCATCACTTAAGCTTGCATCAGGAATGTCTGCCCACATCATTAACTGTCCCAAAGAAGAGAACATTTAATAGCTGTCTAATACATTAACACATGGGCACTTATCTAACCGTTTCAGTATTTCTGTTCAGCCGTTAGCGGGTTTTCTATAGGATCAATACTGATGTTATGAACACCCTTGTACTTAAAGCCCTGTGCATATCAAACACTCAGATCTAGAAAATAAAAATAAACAGCAGAACTACTGATTTCGTTTTTTTTTTTTTTTCAGGCTCTTTCTACATATTTTCAAATTGCCTCCCAGAAAGTTTCTACCATTTTACACTCCACCAGAAATAAGTGAAAGCACCCATTTAATGCCCTCGCCAAAACTAAGAATTATTAATTTTAACTCTTAACCAATTTAAATGGGTAAACAATTATAAATCATAATTTTAGTTCATTTTTGTCATAAAGGAGAAACGGAACAGACTGGTTCTTCCAAATGTTTTAATTCAGCCTCTCTCATATGCCAGGCACTCTTCTTGGGCTAAGGATGGACCGTGAACAAGACAAACCCAACCCTACCTACCTTCTTGGCACTTGAGACCTTACATAAGAAGTGCATTCAACATGTCATGAATGAATTCCAGCTGTAAGTTCTATAATAAGCACCTAGTGTTTATCAGCCTCTTGTAAAGTAAAGCACTAAGAACTCATTTAATCTTTGCAACAACCCTTTTGGGTAAGTACTATTCTTACCCCCATCTTACAGATGGAATGGACTTGCCAAGAGGTCAAGTAACTCAAGGTCATACAACAAGTAGCAAACCCAGGAAAACTGGCTTCAGTGCCCTTAACCGCTGCTGTGCTGCCTTCCCTCTGCTTGAGAACCGAAGTACAGGATGTGCTGAGACACTAAAAGGAGTAAAAAGAAGATATAGGGAAACAGAAAAATTAAAACAAAAAGGATTCAAACAAGCAGTAAAAGGGTCAGAAATATTACCATGAGGTGCTGAACTGCATCTTTCCTCTCCTTTTTTCAGAGAACTAGGTGAGGACAACACATGGTAAAAATCAGCAGATCATACGTACATTGGACAATAAACCTGGAACAGTCTAGAGACAGAGGAAAGGAATGGTCTAAATTCTCCTGCTATGAGGCAGCAGAGATGAGAAGAAGGGAGAGACCTCAAAGAATGGGAAATATAAAGGGCTCAATACTAGCAGCATTCAAAATTGAGCAGATGAGGAGGAAATGGAAACTTGAACTTTTCCTGGGCTTCTGGCCAAGTGATCTCCCAGCTTGGCCAGAGGCTACCACCCCCACTGGCCGCCCTGCGCTTCTGCAGGAGACTAGGGAGAGACATTCCTGTAGGCTGCAGCGCCATCTAGCAGATGCGACAGAGAAATGTCACCAGAACCCCTTGAGCCATCCCGGAGTTTCAAAAGACAAAAGCACCCACTGTGCTAAGTGCTGAAGTCACCTTGAACAAACAAAATTTCTGTCCTTGAGAAGTTCACTGTCCTTCTGCGGGACAATCCCAGGTTCTCAAGGAGATTTACGTAAGTGTTCAGGGAGCAGAAAGGAGTGAGGCTGACCTTCGCTGGGGTTCAGGGGGAAGGCGACACAGAGGAAGCAATATTCAAACCAGCTCTCAAAAGATGAGTAATTATTTGTCAAGCAGTGAAAGATGGAAGAAAGTTCTAGGCAGTGGAACTGGAGGCGCAAAGGCCCAGCAGAGGTGTGACAGAGGTTAGTGCATTCATGAAAGGTTGCAACGTTCAAATCACGAAACAGTAGCCACCTTACAGACCAGCTAGTTCAACATCTTCGTCTTCGCACAGCAAGGGGACCTTGTGCAGTCACACCACAAGTCAGGAGAGTCCCCACTGGGACCCACGTTCCCTGACTCTTGGTCCAGTGTCTCTTCCACTGAACCCCAGGAGAACAAGGCCCACCATGAACTCGATGGGAAAGGTCATCAACGCCTGGGAGGGCCCAATGCTAAGGCTGTGTACATAGATGTTAGACCTTGCACTTGAGAAGACAGGTTACGTTTAAAACCCACCTGCACTGCACTGGTAGCTTTGTGACTTTTGTCGAGTTACTTAATCTTTCCAAGTCTCAGTTTCCTCGTCTGTTGGATGGGAATTGACCCCTAATGTTGTTGTAAGAGTGGAAAGAGTTAATCCACAGGAAGTGGTTGGCACAATGCCTGACATAAGCTAAATGCTCAATAATCAGATATTACGGCGTACAGTTTTAATCGTAAAATGATCATAATTGTCACTTTCTATTATACTAGCCCTGGTATTTTTCCTACTCAAAATTATTTATTATTAATTCATTGTTTATTATTTACTAGTTTTACTGTTCCTCAAGTATTGAGAACTTACTGAAGCAACTGGGGCTATTCTGTCTGGATAAAAACAGACACAGAAGCCCCAGGCCTGTTTGCAAAACTTGTAGGAACCAGAGCGAGGTGGTCTGAGGAGGCCCCAGGCACTACGGTTGAGACCTGCAGGATGGCAGATTTTACTTCATTGTGAAGAACTTCCTCACCCTTCCGGCAGCCTTGAGAGGAAAGTATTTGTTATTAGAAATGTTCACTCTGAGACCAGATGCCTGTTTGTCAGGGCTGTACCCTACCTGGCGTAGGGCAGGAAGTCATCGAGTCTATTTCACTATCTGATGCCTTAAACATCTAATTGAGCTCTGCTTTCCAGGGGAATATGATTTGGTAGGTCATCTGGGGAGATAACTGTCTGTTTATAAATTTCGAAGTCATGAGCAATGTTCAACTAAGTCAGGATCCAAAATGCATAACCTTGTTTTTCAGAGTAATTCATTAGATTTTAGCTGGAAATGTGAGGAAGAGGCTGAGAGGCTCATGTCAGACTAGAGACAAGGGGAATGGACCAGAGGGACAGAAGGCAGTTCAGTCTTATTCGCCCAGTGCGTCTTCATTCTGAGAAAATGGGAAGGACTTTTGCAATCCTAATAGCTATATAGGGTGTAGATGTATCATCTTAAAATCATTAAATAACAAAATACACCAAATCTCACTATTCAAACATTTATTCAGGGTCTACTATATATAAAGCACTTGAAATATTAAAGTAAATCCAAAAACCAGAGTCTAGATGAAGTGAGGAGTGAGTCCAAGATGGTAATAAGACCTGTGCCCAGAATAACTGCAGTCCAAAGCCGAAAGGCCTGGCATTAGAAGACAGACATGTGGGGTTGCATGACTCTCAAAAGAGGCAGCGTTGGAGGAAGGTTTTGTGGAGGAAGTGCGAGTTGAGCTGGGTCTTTAGTAACTCATAGGATTTGGACCCAAAATAATAGGAGGGAAGAGCTTCTCAGAGTGGAGAAAGCGTGGGGACCTGAAAGTATGGACTGGGGGTGGGCCCACTGTGACTGACCAGAGCATCGGGAATGTGACGGATGGTGAGGGATATAAGACTGGAGAAGTAATCGTTTAGCAATTCCACTCCCAGGCATGTACCCAAGAAAACTGAAAATGTGTCTCCATCTAAAAAACTGAATACCAGTGCTCACAGCAGCACTACTTGCAAAAGCTGATGAACATCTGGGTTGCACATCAGCTGACGAAAGGATAAATAAAATGTAGTGCATCTATACAATGGAATAATACTCAGCATTTGGCAAGAAAAAGAAATAAAGTATTGATAGGTGCTACAACATGGATGAACCTTGGAAATGTGCTAATGAAAGAAAATAGACACCAAAAACCACATATTACATGGTCCCGTTTATAAGAAAGGCCCAGAATGGGCAAATCCACAGAGACAGAAAGACTGTGATTGACTAGAGTCGGGGTGAACAGGGGGATTAGAAGTGATGGCTAAAGGATATGGAGTTCCTCTGAGGGATGATGAAAATGTTCTAAAATTGATTATGGTGATCGTTGTACAACTCCATTAACATACTAAAAACCATCGAATTGTATGTTTTAAGTGAGTGAATTGTGTGGGGTGTGAATTATACCTCAATAAAGCTATAATTTAAAAAAACAGTCTTTCCCCAAGTCAGTGTGAGTGAGAAGCAGGGGGACAGACCACAGAGAACAACTTGTCTAACATCCCTCCACAGTACAGAAGGGGACGTTAGGCCCAAAGAAGGGAAGGATTTGTCCAGGGCCCCTCAGTGAGTCAATGACAGAGCTTGGACTAGAATCAAGGCTCTGCCTACTTACTGCCTCAGCATCCCTCCCTCACACGGTGCTCTTCCCATTGCTTTTCCACTCTTAAAAAACACCCCCCTCAAGAAGAATTCATAGCCACACTGCCTGAGGGTCTGCCTGGAGAAATGGGGAAAGAGAAGCGAAATCAGAAGACTTGTTTTCTGAGCTCAGAGTTGGAAGAAAGACCCTAAGCGAGGGGCATATCCCCTTTGCAGTATTCCCACCAGCTGGTCATCCAGCAACCTTTGAACATCCGTGATGACAGAGACCTCAGTACCTCCAAACATCCCCCTTTCATCTGTGAGCAGCTGTGTGGTAAGCAGAATTCTACCGCCCTTTAGCTTTCCCACTATGAAGGGAGATCTAAGGGGCACACTTTAGCCAGATCTCTGTGGGAGGCCTTAAAGGGAACCACACTGGTGTTTGCATCTCTTTCCCTCACTAAATCAAGTGTTTCAAAGGGCCCGGGCTGGGTTTGATCTTATATCCCTATCTCCTGAAATATGGCCAGACACAGAAAAGCAAGTTCTGCATGTTTGGCAAAGGAATGAGGGAACCACAGAGAGAAACCATAGGATTTGATGCTTCTAACCAAGCCCTTCTCTCTGGAGAGTTTCCCCTTTTCCTTGGTTTCAGTGGCATTACCCTATCGTGATGCTCTGCATTTCTGGGGCCCCTCCTTGGCTTTCACCCCTGTCTTCCGCACTGTGAATGATGGCATTTTTGAACATTAAACTTCAGATTTTCTGGCCTTCCCCCTGATAGAAAATTCCTCTCCTCCCCGCCCACTCCAGGACTCTCCAGCCATACCTGCCACTCGGGTGAGCTTGGGTGGCAGTTCTGAGTGCGCTGACATCCCAGTGGAACAGTCCCCCATTACTACAACTGTTCAAAACTGACTCATAATGCATTTACCAAGAGCATCACTTTCCCCCCCAGACTTCCCTGCCTCTTACTAGAACCAAATATGGCAGAAAAATATGTTGATAAATTAACAAGTACATTTTCATTCTCTCTCTCTCTTCAATGCACAGCCCTTCTCTCATTAAAACAAAATCAGGAGGCTAAGACATTCAAGACTTACTGCCTCCAAACAAAGCTGGCATAGCTGAAATGTAACGAGAAAGCAAAGAATCAAATTTTTGGCTTTTGGAGTGGGCTTTTGAAATTCAGAGCAAAAAGAGTCTTGAAAGCCAAGATTCTGGTTTGGAAGAGACAGCCTTTTTTTCAGATAGAATAGGACTGGTTTGGGGCATGAAAAAGCAGAGTCTAAGGAATTGGGGCTGTAATTCTAGCCATTTGTGTTTTTTTCTTCTCCTTTTAAACACATCCTCGTCACAGCAGCTCAGCCACGCGCAGATCTTTACTCTGTCCTGCTTGCCCTGCTCTCAGCTGAGCCCTCGCCACTCCTGGCCCGGGATATTGCAACGAGGCCTTACGAAGCACAGTGACTCTACTTCATGCTCCCCCCATTCACCTTACACAGCCTGTCATAGTTATTTTTCTGAAATCCTGCCTCAGATCCCTCTAGAAAGAATTTATATCAACTCAATAAACACTTAATGACTTGCTACATGCTAGGCATTGTCCTAAATTGAGGTCAGCCAACTACAACCCCTCCCACCCCCAGGGGCCAAATCAGGCCCAATGCCTGTTTGTTTTTTTGTTTTTTTAATTAAGTTTATTGACACACAGCCCACTCGCTCATTTACATATTGCCTATGGCATTTTCAGGTTAAGAGGGCAGAGTCAAGTAGTTGTGACAGAGGCAATATGGCCCCCAAAGCCTCAAATATTTAGAACCAGGCCCTTTACAAGAAAACTTTACTGACACTTGTGCTAGATGCTGAGGATAACACAGCAGCGAGCACAATAGACATGGTCCCCGCTGTTATAGACTAAGGCCTTCCACCTCCCTCCCTTGGCTACCACTTCTGCCCTCCTCCTATCTCCCTCTCTCCATGAGTCCTCTGAGACACTACCCTGGATCCCCGATTTTTGGAATTCACCTATCAGCAAATAAAATTTTTTTTAATGACAGAGGATTGACATAGGGTGCTCAGATAGGTCCATTTTTAAAAACCACTGCCATCTAATATCGCAAACATTTCATAACGGGAAAAACATTTGAACATTAAAACGTAGCAAGGACATCTCTGAAAATGAAGAATTCCTCAAGCTGCCTCAGTTCTACAAAATTCACGCCATTGGCTTTATTTCTCCCATTCTGCAGTGAATGATAAGCACGCTTCGGAATCATCAGAGGTCTGTGGCCAGGCCCTTTAGGAACTTCTGAGCTAGTCTAGACAGACTGGTTTACTCTGCGTGACCAACCTGGTTGTGAATCTCTCCATGCACTTTTGCAACCAGAAAGCGCTTCCTCCTCCTCTCTTGCTCCCCTTTTGAGGCCCAGCTCCTAGGAGGCAGAAGTATAGTTCCCTCCGGCAACAGCCTAAAGGCTCAGCTGCTCACACTAGCCTCCACGGTGCTGGCAGCTCGGATGAATGCTCCGGCTATGAGTATGGCTATGAGTATCTCTGTCAGCCACAGAGCACGGCGACAGGAATGCCAGGAGGGCTGCCTAGAGTGTGGCCCTTCTTCTGGCACATGCAGGTAAACCCATTTGACAAGCATATGCTGACAGCCCCATGGCAGAGGTTCTCACCCAAATGCCAGGGAGGTGAGCACCAACTTCCTGACTAGTCTCTCACATGACCCAGGATGCCATGAGGACCCTGGGTGGCTGCCACCGGCTCCCAATCAGCAGGTGGTGGCAACAGCCCCAAGATACTGGATACTTTGTGGTTCACATGATGCTTCTGGAATCTACTTAAAATAAATTATAGCTCTACCATGAATATAATCCCAGCGGGGCCTGGTGCCAAGCACACTTTCTTGCCTGACTTTCATTCAGGGACAAACATTCTCTAAAAGCCCCACTCACCGTGTGTGTGTGTGTGTGTGTGTGTGTGTGTGTGTGACCACTCGTGAAAATCCTTCACCATAACAGTATGAACATTACTCATCCTGTAATTTTTGCAAGAAGGGGTGAGGGCGGCTGTTCTCTAACTGCCCTCCATTGTAGTGTTTAGAGGTTTCATATTCCTTCTGAGTTGTTCCCATTCTCGGCCATTCCTGTTTAATCCATTGGGGAAACCAAGGGGGAGGAGACGTTAAATTTCCCAGAGGAAATTAGAGACCTGAAATAAAACTGAAAAGAAATCTGAGTTCGCCTGGCCCAAACACCTTGTGCTACAAAGAGGGAAACTGAGGTCTAGATGGGAAAGAAAATTGCTCAATTCCCCCCTGATGGAACCAAAACTACAAATAAGAATTTATTGGTCAGTCCAGATCTCTTCATCTATACCCTGAAATGTCCAGATTATTTTACCCCATAATCCAGAATGAAGGTCGTTTTCCTTCCAGCTCAGATATAGGACACGGCAAAGAAAGGGAAGCCTGAAGCGAAGGGGGTGAATGTCCAAAACAGCAGGTAGTTACATATCATATATTCGACTTTTATAGTAACATCGTCATTAAAAGCCAAAAGAACAAGTTGCCCACATTTTAAGTAACGATGCCTCAAAATGTGTTCACCCCTTCATGTTCAGACTAGATGGGGAAGCCAGGGTCCCAAGAAGGGGCAGAAACCAAGTGAAGGTCACATACAGTTGGATGAAGGGTGAGATTAGGGGCTTGACCTCAGAGAGTCCATTCCAGCTCTTTCCTTGGCAGTGGGTCAGACCACCAGCAATTCCTGTCCTGAGGCTACCAGCCAATCTTGAACTTGGGACTTCAGCGTTTCCTACAGAAAGTCAGCTGTTCTTTCAAGCCAGTCGATGCCAGGTTGATATTGTATTTCTCTCCTTGGCCCCAGAGACAGGGACACGCTTTCTCACAGCCCAAGGCTATCCCCCGCAGCGTGATTTCTGTGTAGTGGCCCCGGGAACAGCTGGCTCAGGGGCTGGCAGGCCGCAGTCTGAGTCAGCCTGGCTAGCTGTTAGGATCACCTGCCTGCCAGGAGGGCTTGGGTTTACCACCCTCTGGCCATGTGTCACAGCAGGACATGCTGAACTCACCCCCTGACTTGAGGACATGGGTTGGGCTGTCTAGGGCAGGTAGAGCAGGAACCCTGGAAGTACTCCACACAGCACCCCGTTCCTGGGTGTCTTCAGAGCATGTAGCAAGGAGGCACTGGTCCAGCTCCTGCCCTCAGGCAGGGGGAATGGATGGTCTTGGTCTCAGAACCCCAATTCCAGACCCATCCCCAGCACACTCATCTTGTGGGGCCTGTCTAGGAAACCTGCAGACCAGCTCGGCAAAGGGTAGAGTGGGATGAGATGCCTCTCCCGAAAGAAAGAATCAAGGGTATCATAAAGTAACACTTTGCCAGTGGTCCAGGTCTGTGGGCTGAAAGATTTCAAAGATCTAGCCCAAGTCCTTCATGGTACAGGAAGGAAAACAGGTTCAGAGAGGGAAAAAATCTTGCCAGGGGGTTGCACAGCAACTGAGAGCCAGCACCGAAATCGGGTTCTGCTGTCCAGCCCAGTTCTCAGCCTACAGATGTCTTCAGAGCATGGACGTGACAGACCTCACTCAGATCCTCAAAGCATCATGAGAAAAATATCTCTAAGAGCCACGAGGTGCCCTCACAGGGCGAGGGTCAAGTGTAGCTGCAGTCATTGCATTTTACAGCATCAGGCATTGCACATGGCACTCAGACGCACCGCCTTTTTAAATATATTCAGCAGTCCTATAAGTGCAATTGTTATCATCATCTACTTGGAAATTAACCCAAAGACACTCATTGGACCCGCTCTAGTTATCTCTTATCCTTCTTTGCCCCTCACTGTTAAGGCCAGTCAATGGAGAGTTAAAGCTAAAGGACCCCTGGAACAGGAGGTAAAGGATCTATAAACAGAATTCCAGGTAACCAAGGTCCTGAGGACCACAATGTGGACTCTTCTCTAAATGCCATTTGAAACCTCTCCAGCCACTGAAGGGGCACAGCCTGGGAATGTCTAGCACTTTCTGCAGACGGCTCACCCTGTGACTAGCACGGGGCCAGGTGGGCTCACCTGAACCGCAGCCTCATTGCAAGAGCACATGCTGGGAAGAAGCTTCGCCCACAGTAACCCTGGCCCTTCTATTTTTGTTCCCGCACACTCATCAGGGCTCTGTTTCCTCCTCCTCTTCCTGCTTTCCACCCAACAGCCAGCTGCCTGGCCATTTGAGGAAGCTGAAATTAGAGCCCTCTGCGGTCTTTCCTCCCTGCCAGCCTGGCAATGCCCTGTCGCGGTTGTGCCCTCCCTGTCACTCAGACTGAGTCTGGGGACGAATTGGGGCACTGTTGGAGAAGGTGACCCAGAGAGCGACTTCAGGTACGTAGAAAAGCAGCAGAGGAGCTTGAAGGCACTGCAGCCATTCACCCTGAGGAAGAAGAAACTCAGGGGAATGCAGTCAATGTCACCATATCTCTGGACGGATGTCAGGAGCAGAGAGAGTAGGTTCACTCTTCAGAACTCCAGAGGAGACTGAAGGAGGGCAGTACAAGGGGAATATTTTGTTCAGAATATGAAAAAGGCCCTTGACTACCGAGATGGCTCAGGGTACTTCAGACTGAATGACAAGTACGTTATACTTTGAATTATGAAAGCCCAGGTTAGAGCCCCCGCTCCTTCCTGTGCCCCAGGGATGAAGGTGCTCAGGAGTCATCATCTCTAAAATGAATCCAAAGAGGTACATCTCATAAACTCACTCAGAACTCCTTGTAACACGTCCAAAGACAAACTTGGAATTCCCCAAGAGACAAGGGTCAATCATCACATGAACCAGTCTCAGCCTCCCCCACACAGAGGCTGTGATCCCAGCCAGGGCTTTTCACAGCGGGCACCTAAAAAGGAGTCCTGGTCAGGAGCCACATACACCTGGGGTCAAGTTCCAGCTCTGCCTCTTATCACCTTGACCTCTAGTGAGACACTCAGCCCATGTGAGTGAGTCCCAGTCATTTTACTTGTCAAATGGAGCTGCAAACCCCTGCCCTGCCTTCTTCGTAAGGTTGTATAAGGATCAAATGAGAGAGAAGAGCAAGTACCTTGGAGGGTATAGGTTGCTTATACAATTGAGAATTTCTAACTATATTTAGTCTTATCCCAGGAAGAATATAGGTAACACAACAATTGCATTCAACAATTAATGTCCATTCAGCAAACTTTCTGTCCCTACTGTACCAGGTTCTGGAAATGCAAACATAAATAAGACAAAATTCTGTGTTCTTCAAGGCAGGCTAACTGGGAAAACAGAAATGTAAATTATTCACTAACACAGAATGTGGTTCACAGAGCTATATACAAGTCCCAATGAAAGGGGAGAGGAGAGCAACTCTGCCTGGGGCTGGGGGAGGCAGGGGTAAGGGCACCAGATGAGGTAACATTAGAATAGAGTCTTCAAGAATGAGCATGAACTTTTATGCACCTAATAACAGACTACCTAAAAATATGAAGCAAACATTGACAGAATTGAAGGGAGAGATAGACAACTATACACTCTCAATAATGAAAAGAACATCCAGACAGAAGATAAGTAAGGAACTAGAGGACTTAAACATTAAATAAACCTAGATCCAACACACGTAACACAGAATATTTTACCCCCCAAGAGCAGCATAGATTTTCTTCTCAAGTGCACCTGATACATGCCCCAGGACAGACCACATGTTAAGCCACAAATGAAGTCACAATAGCTAAAACGTGGAATCAGCTTAACTGTCCATCTTCAGGTGGACGGATAAACTAACTGCAGGATAGATGTATAACGGAATATTCTCAGCCTTAAAAGGGAAGGAAATTCTGACACATACTACAGCCTAGATGAGTCCTGAAGACATTATGCTAAGTAAAATGTCAGTCACGAAAAGACAAATACTGTATGACTCCCCTTATATGAGGCACCTAGAGTAGTCAGATTCATAAAACCAGACAGTAGAACGGTGGTTGCCAGGGCCCAGGAGTGAGAGAAATAGGGAGTTATTTTTAAATGAGGATAGAGTTTCCATTTTGCAAGATGAAGAGCTCTGGAGATGGATGGTGGTGATGGTTGCCCAACAATGAACTTAATGCCACTGAATTATACAGTGGAAAAAAAATGGGTAAAATGCTAAATTTTATGTCATGTGTATTTTACCACAATTTTTTTAAAATAATTTTTTAAAATAAAAGAGTGAGGAGAGAGTGTTCCATGCACTCCAGGTGACAGAGAAAAGTCTAGATAAGAAATAGCTTGTGCGAAAGCAACTTGTGCTCTTTGGAGTAGCCAAGGCATCCCCAACGTGTAAGACACATGGAGGCGAGGGGAGCCACAGAGGACTGGAGGAGGTCCCCAAATGCCACTCCGTGGGCTCTAGGGAACCACATGGTCACTGCAAGGCTTAGAACAATCGACCTTGGAGGAGCCTCGGGAAGGCAGACAGACAGAAGGAGGCAATGTGTAAAGAGCAACACCCGCTCTAGACAGACATGAAAAGGGAAATTGCTTTGAGACTGCCCCAACCCCCAGCCCTGTGGTCACCTTCTGTGGTCACCATCCCAGTTCTGCGGTGAGAGTGACTCAAGCCATTTGCTTCGTGGGGGCCACCACCTGAAAGCAGGCTGGATTCCCCTGAAAATGAAACCAGGACCAGACGCGTCGGCGGGCCCCTGTGTGAGAAGCTGCTCTCTCTCTGCTGTGTCATTCTGCGTGCGCGGGGCCATCTGTTTGGGTGATGCCCCAGAGATGATGGGCCAGGGCGGGGGGTGGGAGGACGTGCGTCCCTGCAGACCCACCCTGTGGTTTCCACCAACTCACAGGAAGACACGTTCAGCTGCTCAAATGTGCAAATGGGTGTGAGGAGTGGGAGGAGGCCCCTCTGAAGTCTTTGAATCAGGTCAGTGTGGGAAATCCCAATTCTGCAACGTATAAATGGTGACTGCGGGCAGCCCCGTGTCTATATTTGGGTCTTAGTTTGCCCATCTATAAAATGAAGGCGGTGGACATAGAACATTAAGAAGGGCGGGATCTTACTGGACACATTTTAAAAATTAGACAGGTCAACATGCACACAAAATAAATCCAGAGGATGGGGCACAACGTTCTTTGTTTTTCCCCTTGAGTGTTTCTGGTCTACGTCTAGTCTAGCTTTGCCAAGCTTAGGCGACTATTCCCTCTGTGATCTACCTTCTCTGTCTTCCTCTCTCTAGTTCCCTTAGTTTCTTTCCCTCGAGTTTTCTTCCTTTTATGAGTGGAGGGACTATTTCTTAGAGGGGGCTTGGCATCCTATGGATGGAAGGAGAAAAATGAAGGCAGGTCCTTCCCCCTCTAACCACAGGACAAAAAAATCGACAAAATAAATCTATGAGTAAAATCAGCTGCCTCCTAGCTAAAACGGTGTATTATTCTCCTCGAAGAACCACTTGGTCTTTCCAAAGGCAGCAAGCCAAGTAAAAAAAAAATTTTTTTCCAGGAAAGAATCTGCTGAAAACAGGATTGTCAAAAGTCAATTTGCCAAATGATCAATTCACTGCCTCACTGAGAACGTTCTTCACATGACACTGTAGTTTCACCACCATGATAGCAAAACTGTTTGCTCCTCGTTAGGTGGGCTAGCCCCAAGATAACGCAGGCTCTGCCACTGTCACCAGCTGACTTCAAGGATTGCCCTGGGGGTCGGATGCATTCCAGCCAGCTGGGTGGGGAGAAATACATGGGAGCCCTGTGGGAGGTGCACATCACCACCAATCGCATTCCATCCCTGGCTCTAAGTGGCATGTCCACCTACGAAGGGAACTGGGGATGTAGCCCCTGCACAGGCAGCCCTCCCACCACCCTGCCCCATGCCATGACAGCTCTGGAAGCCCTGCAAAGGAAGCACTTATCTTCTGTGGGCAGCCAGCCATCTCTGCCACACATTTGTTTCAGGCTCAGCGCTCTTCTCAAATGCTCCATCCTACACGGCCATGTGTGGGCCTTTCCTTACACGCGGCTATCTCCTCTGGTTTGGCAGGTTACATTCTGTCCTTCCCTTGCCCCAAATGTGGACCATGTGAATGAGTGCACTTTCCCTTAAGTGCCGCTCACATGTGGCCTTGTCCTCAGCTCCAGGTTTGGCACCTTATCTGCCTGGCCTTGGCCTGTGTTTCTGCCCCACTTCTGTCTGCCCTGATGTCTCCCTCAGCTCCGCAATTCCATAAATGGGCTTCACCTTCAACACAGTCTACTCTCTTCTCTAGTTTTAAAAACTGGTGCCCTGTCCATGTTGGGAGGGAAAGCCTGTAGAGCTCTCGGGGAAACAGACTGGAGATAGAAGCTTAGCTCTAAGGGACTGAGTGGTTGCCCAGAGAGACCACATTTTGAGTTCTTCAAGGTAATAAAGAAAAGGGGAGCCTCTGCACTTTGAAACTGGAAAAGCTGTCCTTGCCCCTCTGCCCTTGCCACAGAAACTTTCCTAAACAGACCATTTAAAGGAAACAAAGGAGAATGTGGGGACTTCTGCTTATAGCTAAAATGGAGTAACAGGGACTGATATATCTTCTGCCTACAACAAAAAGAAAGGAGGGAAGGAAGGAAGAAGGAAGGGAAGGGAAGGGAAGGGAAGGGAAGGAAGGAAGGAAGGAAGGAAGGAAGGAAGGAAGGAA
The DNA here is from genome assembly GCA_030015415.1 of Cynopterus sphinx. NCBI lineage: Eukaryota > Metazoa > Chordata > Mammalia > Chiroptera > Pteropodidae > Cynopterus > Cynopterus sphinx. The sequence continues at coordinate 104,752,604 of CM057385.1, read as the reverse complement.
GGAAGGAAGGAAGGAAAGGAGGAAAGAGAGAAGAAAGAAAGGGAAGAAAGGAAAGAAGGGAGGGGGAGAGAGAGAGAGAGAGAGAGAGAGAGAGAGAGAGAGAGAGAGAGAGAAAGAAAGAAAGAAAGAAAGAAAGAAAGAAAGAAAGAAAGAAAGAAAGAAGGAAAGAAGGAAAGAAAGAAAGAAAGAAAGAAAGAAAGAAGGAAAGAAAGAAAGAAAGAAAAAGGAGGAAAGAGGGAGGAACAGATGGGAGAGAGGGAGAGAGGGAGAGGGTAAGGGAAGAACGAAACAGAAACATATAAAACAGTGGTTTTCAACACACTGGCAATCACACAACGAAGACAGCCATGCCTGAGAGACCAGAAGCAAATGAGGTGAGCCCTGTGGTTGCCCCAACTCACTACCTTGTGAGAGTCCTCCAGCTTCAGCAGATGAGGGGGAACTGAGACAGAGTCTGGCAAACTCCCCGAGTTGAAGAGATGAAGCTGGGAGTTCAGGGGGACCAGAGTGGCCAGAGTTTATAAAATAGAACACCAGAGAAGAGGTCTCTGGACAGAGAGAGAACCTTGGAAATCAACCATGCATCATCTGAGGAAACCGCCAGAGGTAGGAGAAAGAACCACCCGAGAGGGTTAGAAGAAACAGAGCTGAGGGCTCAGAGAGGGCCGGGAACAGCGGCCCAGCCACCAGTCAGACTGGAATCACCATCCTTAACCAAGATTTATAGGAATACAAATAGCCAACACCAACAAGGCAAAATTCACGATGTCTGATATGCAATCAACACTGACCAGGCACACACACACACACACACACACACACAAATCAGGAAATCGTGACCCATAATGAGGCAAACCATTCAAAATCAGCTCAGAACTAACACACGTTAGAATCGGCAGAGCAGGACCGTAAGCAGCTATAACTGTACTCTCAATGTTTAACAATTAAGTAGACATTAAAAATACACAAAAGACCCAAATCAGACTTCTCGAGATGAAAACTATACTGATTGAATTCATGGTAGGTTAGAGAGAACAGGGAAAAAAAGGATTTGCGAACTTGAAAGCATAGCAATGGAATCTATGCAAAATGAAACACAAAAATAACTTTTAAAAATAAGAAGAGCATCAGTGAACGGTGGGACAACTTCAAGTAAAGATGAACCAGTTTCCCTTGGGAATTCATTCTTCCAACGCTCCCCTTGTAGACCCTCAGAGGGTGGAAAGTCACCACTAAGGGCGCCTTTATGCTTCCAGTGGTTTTGGGGGTGTGGGTACGTGTGTGTGTTCTACATTTTTTCAGCTGAAATACACCTATAGATAAGTACACATGCGCGCACAGTTCACTTATTTTTCAAAAATATTTATAAAAGCGTTTTCATTTTGAGATAATTAGATTAGCAGAGAAGTTGCAGAGCTAGTTCAGAGGTTTCCTGTACACCTGTCATCTAGCTTCACCTGATGCTAACATCTTACATAACCGCAGTGTATTTGTCAAAATTTAATTGGCATACTGCTATGAATGAAACTACCGACTTCATTCAGATTTTGCCAGTTTTTGACATTGATGTCCTTATTCTGTTTCAGTATCCAATCTAAGATATCACATTCTATCTTAAAGGTTTAAAGTTGAAACCCAGAACCCAAAAGTTACTTCATGGGGGTGTCAGCAATCAGCAGTGATCAACAGTGGCCCTGTGGTCCACTATTTACTACCCACACTTTATACCCACAAAGGTAGGCTCAGACTGAGCCTTCTGTCGGAAATAACCTAATATACATTACCAGAGTCGTATGAGCTCACTGGAATAAAAAAAAAACTAAATGTATGAAAAGTAAGACTACCAAAAAAAAGAAAAACAACAAAAATAGCAAAAGGAACACTATGTACTGTATGAAGCAGAAAAATAAACCAAGAATTTAAAATAAATATAATATATATTTTATTATGAGACATGGACACCAAATTCATTTTTAAAACCAAGTGGGTATATTCACATTGGATCAGAAAAATGATAGGACAGACTCAGCTAAAGAATATATCAGTGAACTAAAAGATTAGATTGAGGAATTCTCCCAGATGGCAGCAGGAAAAAAAAAAAAATCCTAAGAAATAGATTAGAAGTTCTCACATTCAAATAATAATTCTAACAGAAGAGAATAAAATAAAAAGGAGAAAATACTTAGCTAAATAAATGGATATTAATTTTCTAGTATTAAAGGTGAAAGTTCCACATTGAAAGTGGACAGAGAATAAAAATCCACACCTAGATACATTATGGGGAGATTTTAAAAATTGTCCCAAAGACAAAGGTGAAATTCTAGAAGACTCCAGAGAATACAGAAATGCCTACCCAGAGAAAAAGCAGAGAAATACCTACAGACTGTCTAGAGAAAAAGTACCTACAAAGATTGACATTAGTCTTTCAAAAAAAGCATGAGATATACAAGACAAAAGAATAATATTTTTAAAAACTGAAGAAAACAATTTAGAAGTCAAGATTTTATGTCCGGAATTTGGTATTAAAATATGAGGGATAATAAAAATATTCTCAGGCATGCCAGGTACCAAAAGGGCTACCACACAAAGACACATTGAAAAAAAAATTGGAGAAAAAACTCAAAAAACTTAAAAAGGATATAAATTCAGGAAATTTTCAAAATCTAGAGTGCGGGGAGAAAACAAGAAAAAAGAAAGCATTTTTACATTTTGCATAGGGAAGAGACGAAGGCCTGGGGTCCTTTTAAGAAGAGACCAGATCACAGAGAAGCACATAGGGAAGGCAGTGCGACGACAGGAATGATCCCGTGAGGACCCAGGGAGAAGGCAGCCACCTATGCCAGCCTCGCAGACAGGCTTCAGCAGAACCCAAACCTGCCGACACCTTGATCGTGGACTTCCAGCCTCCAGGATTATAAGAAAAAATACACTTCTGCTGTTTAAGCCACCCAATCTGTGGTCCTTTGTTATGCTAGCCTGAACTAATACGATGACATAGAGTTCATGATTCTTTTGTAAAGCTGCTCTGTGCTTTGCTTCTTAGAAGGAATACTGTGTGAAAACGGATGATATTGCTATATTTATGGTTTGCAGGTCTGAATGTGTGTGAGATTAACTTTCTACGGACACAGGGTGGGAGTCAGGGAACTGGCAACAGGGGTGGGGGACGTTTCGCTTCTTCCTCTGCTGTGGCGACCATCTGACGGCCACAAGGCTCGAGTGCCAAGGCAAGGCCAAACCGTACTGACTACATTTAAAGAGTTTCTCTCCAAAGGTGTGAGCTATGCCACACAGCAGTATATTCCTACCCCTGAATACTCTACAGCTATTAAAACGAACAAAGCATATCCACACACGACACAACATGGTTAATCTCATGACAATAAAGGTAAAAAATGCTGGTGACAGGAGACACAGTATGACTACACTCATGTAAAATTCACAATGTGTGGACAAGTACATAAACCAAAAAGAAAAGCAAAAAAAAAAAAAAAAAAAATGATTCTCTCCACAGCGATGACCTAGAATGGGGAAGGAAGGCACAGTCGTCAGGGAGGGGACCCAGGAAGGGCACAGCTGTTTGCAAGGTTCCATTTCCTGACCCAGGTGGTGGATACACGGGGTTTACTTTATAAGTATTCATTAAAATGCGTAATTTTAAACTTTTTGTGTAAATTGCATTACCAAAAACAAACAAACAAACAAATCAGGAGGAAAGCTAAAGCAAATATAACTCAATATTCACTGTTATCAATCCTGGCAGGTCTATGTTATGTTATTAATTATATCTCTCCATAATTTGGGTTTATTTTTATTGAAATATAGTTAACATACAATATTAAAGCTCCAGGTGTACACCGTAGTTATATAATATTTATACATAATATTTATAAAGAAGTGATCACCATGATAAGTCTAGGAACTGTCTGACACCCTGGGTTTATTTTTTTCAAATTATTATGCTGAGCAAAAGAAGCCAAGTGAAAAGAGCACAAACATGATGTATAAAATTTTGCATTCCATTTATGTCAAATTTAAAAAACTGCCGCCTCTTCTAGGGGGTGATGGATATGCTCATTGTAGTGATGGTTGTAGTGATGGTTTCACGGGTGTATACTTATGTCCAAACGTATCAAATTACACAACTTTAAATACGGACAGTTTCTTGTGTGTCAATTTTACAATAATAAAGTGGGTTTTTTCTTTTTTTAAAAAAACAACTTTCTCATGCCTTTTCATATGTTTCATGTAGCCTTCCATATACATACATTGCTTAGAAATGAGGGAGATATCTTTCAATAACAGTCAGGGAAACCTGAGTGAAAACTGTGATGCTGTCCCCCAGAGGGCTGCCTGTGTCTTTGGGTCAGTCTCGGCATTCAATTGTGTCAATACACTTTTTTCTGGCTTTGATGTTCAAAGGGCCTCCACTCTTCTCTCCCCCTTTCTCTCTTCTCCCCACCCCCACCCCGACTTCTCACTCTGTGTCCTCTCTCTCTCCCATCCCCCACCCCCCTCTCCCCTCTTCTCTTTCATTTCTCTCCTCTCTCCTTTTCTTTTCGGCTCTCTTGCTGTCTCTCACAAAACCCTATTCTTCAATTGAGCAGGCAGCTTGAGGAGACATGACAACCCCCATACTAATGATAAACGATCATTCCTGTCATTGACTGGCCTTGTATAGTTTATAACACGCTTTCTCATCTCTCTCTGTTGATTCTCACAACAATCTTTGGGTGTAATAATAGGAAAATAAGAGACAACTGTGACTGCTCCTGCCTCCTAAGGAGGGTGGTAAATTTCCTATCCGTCGGAAAATAAATCTATTTGCTCCCCTTTCCACTTTCAGACACTATTAGCAGAGACAGCAGATAAAAGAGTCAGTTCTTTTACCCCAGCTCCCTCCCTTCAGTAGTGTGATGGCCTCTTAGTTCTAACGGAATGAGTCACCGGCTAAACAAAAACAGGTCCAGAGCTGAATTGGGGGTTGTGGTAGACAGTGTTGGTTGCCTACCCAGAGTGTATTCTTCTCTTCTTACTTACAAAGGGCCCTGATTTTGATGCAAGTGGCAGTGTACAGAGCTGAAAAATTAGTTGTCCTAGTCTCCCTTCCAAGTAAGAGTGGCTACGTGACTAACTTCTGACCAATGGAATGAAAGAATAAACTGTTGTATCGAAGTTCTGGAAATATTCTCTGAAAAGGTGACTGACTTGGCCGGCAAGTCCCTTGTTAACCTTACCCTTCCCTCTGCCTGAAACATGAATGCAATGACTGGTGCTGCAGCAGCCATTTTGCAGTCCTGAAGTGATCTTGATTGAAGACAACAACAGGCTTATGCTAAGGAGCGCAAAACAGAAAGACGAGAGAAGGTGAGGACATTGATGAGATGATAGCACAACCATACCAGCCCTAGAATGCCTACCTCCAGACTTCTTTCACATGGGATAAAAATTTGAACATTTTTTTAAAGCATGGTTTTACAGGTCTCTGTTCCAGCAAAACATAGTTCCTAAATAATAGAGAATCGATACGCTGAGTTTTTCTGTTTTGAAGTAAAAGACAGGGAATTTCTGGGATGAACCATGCAGAATGGTACTCCAGAAAGAAAGATTCAGGAGTAACGTGGTGAGTCAAATCTGTTTCCTGGCGTCTTCTATGAAGTCTACACATAAGTAGATGCCTGTGTGCATGTGAGGGGAAATCAAGGAAAGGGGTTTGTGGTTTCTCATCAGTGAGGTGTGAGGCCGGGACAGCACCTGTGAGGTAGCAAGTTGGTCCGACCACTAAATTAATTCAAAATAAACAGGATCTGGGAGCTAGAGAAGGAGGAAATGTTCACATTCCTCTTTCTACCTGAGAGACGGCTAGAGAAGCTTGTCTCACTACACCTGAGCTGAGCACCATTTGGATCCCATAAAACAGGTACTGAATTAATATTAGGATTATAGAAAGAAGTAACCCCATTTTATAAATTAAGGCCATGAAGGTGAAGTGACAGCTGGCTTGAAAGTGGCTGTTCCAATTCAAAGTTTGTCTGTGTTTCATGATGCCAGAGCCAGACCTGAGATTCAGGAAGAGCAGTGAGGGAGACAAGAGAACAGTCAACCACCTAAGCAGCAAACGGGCCATGTGAATCCTAGTGGCCAGTGATGGCAAAGTTATAGCCGGATTCCCTTCCCATAAACATGTTTCCGTGCACATGTTGCCTCCTTCCCGTGGAGGGAAATATATGAAAGCCAAGTACATGTAGTGCTATCACATATAACAGGAGGGATGGGCCACGTTAAGTTCTAAGGCCCAATCCTGCTCTACCCTTCTATGAGCCTATATAAAATATACCACTAGAGTAAGGTTAAATCTATTAAACTCTAAATGAAAATAAATTCAGCTTTACATAAATATATGCCACATAACAATGAGAATCCACCACTTCACAAATCCCCACTCCTAGGCGAACAGCACAGTCTACAATTAGTTGAACCACGAACACAGTTGTTCATCCCTACACTGTGCTCACCTTAAGTCACTCTCTTACTGTCCTGATACATGTCATAGCACATTTCTAGCTCCTCATACCAAGTACGGAGGGATATTTACATCAGAAAATCTACTTTAAACCCTGAAAATCATTCTCTTTAAATAAAAACTAGGCACAATGGGACTTTAAAATACATTCTGGTACTGTCCTGACAACACAAGAGTGTGTGACATGAAGCTGGTAACATCGGCAAGGCCATGAGATTTTATTAGACAAGTCAGGTAGTTTATTAAACACCCAGGGCCTTCTCATCATAAACACAGCCAAGCAGCCCTGGAGTAAAGGGGAATGGAGTCCCTCTGGAGTGCTAAGCCCTTTCCTTGGCATCTAACGAGTATGAATAGCTAGGGATGGATAGGATAATTTACAAGTCTTCGTGAATCAAGAGAAAGGGTGATTTCAAAGGTTCTTTTGGGATCATGGAGGTCTTGCCCACACAACATGTCTGGGTCAGCAGGCCTCTTCTGATGCCCATGAACTGGGTAAGGGAAGAGTCTAGAGTGTGAGATTCTCACCTGTATGCCATTGTCTTGTTTGATGACTTACCCTCTAAACCACCACCTGGTCCTGTCCTCTGGCAGCCTACAATATTGTAGTTGAATAGGGAAAGTCTCCCTGTGCCCTGCAGGTGGGAAGCAGTTTAAACACATCAGCTCCACACATCTGGAGAGTGGCCCAAGAAAGGAAGGGATTCCCAAAGAGCAGTGAGCTCCCCATCACAGGAGGTATCCAAGCAGCGTCACAGACTGGATAGAGGATTTCATGTTCAAATTGGAGAGGGGGAAGGGGAGCCTAAAAGACTTCCTTTTCCTTTTCCGTCCTGAAAGTTGGGGATTCCATGACATAGAGGACAAATGCTACACAGTACGAATATTACAACTTGTTGCTTAAGGCGTATTATGTTCTACTTGATGCTTAAGGCTTATCAGGTGCCAGGTACGGTGCACATCTTTCATGTAACCCTGACAAAAAATAAAAGTCAGCCTGTCTCCCTTCCATACAATACCACGCCTGAGCGTTCACAAACGAACGAAGGCTCGGAGGAGGCTGAGCAATGAGATCACTCAGCTCCTAAGAGCCAGGCCGGGTCTCAGCCCTGAGATCTTGTGCTTCCTGTTCTCAGGGGTGCTTCATTCACACAGCAGCGAGGGTTGCGGCAACTGGATCATACAGAAACCTGGCTAGAGCCCCACCTGGGGCTTTCCCTCCTCCTCTGGTGACCATTTTTCAAGGTTTATATGCAAAGACAGGAGATTCGGGGTAATAAAGCTGGGGGAAACAATCTGAAGACTGGGCGAATGGGTCTCTTAAAGGTCAAAGGGCTGCTGTACCCAAACTTGACAGAATAGTGAGAAGTTAGAACACTGAAGCTTTGGTTTCCTAAAAAGGACACTCTAGGGGAAAAAAGTTCTAGCCAGAAGTGCTTCTGTTCCTTTGAGCTACAGCCACAGTTTCTCTGAGAGACCTTGGCAGGGCAGGATGCTTGAGGCCGGGGCCAGCCTTTGTTCCACCTCCTCACCATCCAAACCCCTCCCGGCAGAGAGCCACAGTCTCTTAAGACTAGGCTGCTACCCCAAAAGCCCCCTGCTCATGGCCTGAGGCCTCCTGAGGAGCCTGAGGTTGTCTGACTACTCTCAGATCCTGAGATTAAAGCCAGTAGAAGGCAAAAGAAAATTTAAAGAGACTTGGCTTTCTCTCCTCTCTCTCTCTCTCTCTCTCAAAAGGCAGCCCCCAGCAGTGTTGGGTCTCAGAGAGGCCCTGAGAAGAAGAATGGTCACTTCCTCTTCTCCCAGAGATAATGGAAGAGAAGTAAGAAAGTACCTGTGTTTGAAGGCAAAATGACGACAATTAATCTCTAAGCACAAGGCCTCACCATTAAATTCTTTGGAGAAACAACTTTAGTAGGAGTTTAACGACAATCAAGAGAATGAAATTGAATTAAGAGAAATAGTAATTAAATCAGGAAAAAAGTTTTTGCAAAGGGGATGGTAAAGGAAATTAAAACCAGTAACGCTGAAAAATGTGGTGGGCAGAGCTGGGGGAGGAGAGGGCTGGTGGAGAAGAGAAAGAGCAGACAGAGCAACGCTGTTGGGGAGATGCAGAGTATGTGGCACTAAGGAAAGGAATTTGGAAACTGTTCTCAAGAGACCAAGTGCCTGCCTCTTCCAATTTGGGTCTAAATATGCCCAACTCCTAATGGGAACATCCTTTAGGAAAATAGGAGAGTCAGCTGGATGAAGCATAGAAATGCAGCAGACTTGAAGTAGGAAGTGACCAACTGTCCCAGTTTGCCCAGGACCATCCTGGTTTTAGTACTCAAAGTGCCACGTGCCCAGGAAACCCCCTGTCAAGGGCAAACTGAGATGGTTGGTCATCCTAACGTGGAGGCAAACAGCCCCGGTTCCCAGCTTTGCTATGCAGAGTCAGCAACTCCATGACTTTGGGTGAATCACTCCATCTCTGTGGGCCTGTTTTCTCACCGTAAAATGAGTTGTCGTCAGGAGAACCTCAAAAGTTTAAGGATATGTCTAGAAGTCTAAAACAGTGCGCGTGAACTAAAAGCTTGATAAATTGGGAGTTAAACTAAAGAATACTGATACAGAAAGCACAAAACATTAGCAAACAATGCAATAGCACATTAAAAAAATAACCCATTGTTATTGTTATGGGGTCCCTGAGACCAACCATGTGTTCAATGATTTTCTAGAATGATTCACAGAATTCAGCATATAGTTGTACTCATGGCTAAGATTTATTACAGTGAAAGGATATATGATAGGATCATCAGGGGTAAAAGACACGGGTGTAGTCTGGAGAAATTCCACATTATTCCTCTCCTGTGTGGGACACATCAAGCATGTTCCTTTCTCCAGCAGAATGTGCAATGTTCCTGCCCAGAAAATCCATTAAAGACTCGGTGCCCAAGACTTTTATTGGTGGCGATGGCAAAAACATCTTCTATCTGGACACTACCAAAATCCCAGACTCTCGGAAGGTTAGGTGGTGCACAGGATAAATCACATTATCAATCAGCCTCTTTAGTTAGGAATAGTTGAAATGCCAAGTCTCCCGACCACCAGGAATGCAAAGATAATATACAGAAGGGATCATTCAAATCAGGATCCCCAAGCTGCTGTGTATACCATCAAATGCCAGCTGGCCAGGCCAGCCCTTTGCGGGTCCAAGCTTTGCTGGTGGTGGTATGAATGCCATCCGCCCTGCTAAACAAACTCTGGTTACTGCCAAATTCCCTGCCAAGATTTTACTGCCAACACAGGTCTTCTTCTTGGTCTCTTCAGCCAGAACACTGGGTTTTTCTCAGTTTATCATGAGATGAACAAGCCTCCTGACTAAGCAATCTAAAGAGAAATAGTGCTCACCTTTTGCATAAATAGAGGCTACTTTGTCTACAATAGGGGATACCCCCTTTAGTCATCCACAATGCTTGTGTTTCAGATCTGGGGCACCACCTTTCCCAAGATTAAGGTACCAGAACAATGAATCAGAGTCTGCTGATGTCTTGCTCCCCAACGAGAAGTTACAGAAAAATAAAATCATTCAGGCTAATAGTGGGGAAAAGTTTTTATGAGTTTAGAAATCAAGAGGTTCTACAGCTGAGCAGATATGAAAGAGCTAGGAAGACAGTATGGGAGATTTCTAAAGCATTGCTGAGTTATGACTGGCCTCCCCTTAATCTGTGCATTGGCTTGCTGGGCTGCCATGAAAACAGTGCCAGACTGGGTGGCTTAAACAACAGAAACGTATTGTCTCACAGTTCTGGAGGCTAGAAGTCAAAAGTCAAGGTTCTGGTAGGTTTTGTTCCTTCTGAGGGCTATAAGAAAAAGAACTGTTCCAAGCCTCTCTCCTTGGTTTGTTGAAAGTCTTCAAGTTCAAGTGGTGTTCTTCCTGTGTGCTCTGTGTCTAAATTGCCCCTTCTTATAAGGACACAAGTCATATCAGATGAGGGAACACACTAATGGCTTCAATTTAACTTACCTCTGTAAAGACCTATTTCCAAACAAGTTCACATTCAGAGATACTGGGGGTAGGACCTCAATATATGAATTTGAGGGTGGGGGACATGATTCAACCCCTAAAACTTGGAAAAATATAAGTGAAAATCAGAATTGCTTTCTAATAACTTTTATCAGAGGACTGTGTTTCTTTGCATGGTTTATTTGCACCACAACAGCCCAGGAATATTTGAGTTGTACAGAAAATAATGGGAGGGTGGAAGGGGAGAAGGGGAGGGAGAAAAGGAGCTAGAAGAAAAAGAGAAGAAGGGGAAGGAGAAAAGGAAAGAGGAAGAGCAGTGATCTAGGTCAGACCACCAAACCTGCACCAGTTTCAGAGACTGGTGAGAATGACAACTCACTACAGCTACGTTTGCTTTATTTTGGTTTATTACAAAACCCAAAAAGCACTGCACAGGATATATACAGAACTAATACAAAAGCTTCGTGGCCCCCTGATACCTTCTCTTGTGTCTCATAGAGGGGTACCCCAAGTCTGGTAGATTCAGAAGCTCTTGTGCGACAAAGCCATGGCTCTCTGCCCTTTATCCCATCAGGATGGACACGGGAGGGATGCCACACCAGTATTTAATGGTCCACCCAGTAAGGAAATCCTTGCCCAGCGTGATCATTACATACTTGCACCTTTCATTTCTTACTGCCTCCTGGAGCTGGCTGGAGGTCTCAGAGCAGTCAGACTGCTACAAAAGGAAGTCTGACAAGAGTTTGTTTTGCTCATTCAGGCAGCACAGCACGTCCGCTATAAAAAGAGGGGAAGCTGAGTCAAACTGAGAACTGAAGGGAAAATCTGTGGCCTGTCAGGGCCTTCCAGCTTCTTAGCTAGCTGACCATGCATACAGCCAGGTTATGAAGACACAAAAGGCAAAATCACAGAAGGCAGGGTGAATTTCCCCAGACACAGTACAGACTGCAAAGCAGCACTGTGGTTAAAGCTTCATAGAAGAGCAGGGGGATAAAGTTAACACCCTTGCACAGGTGATGGGCCTGGAATAAACTATAGGCCCAGTGACCTTGGCCCACGTGTGCCTGCTGTTTCAGAGAGCGGCAGTCCAGTACAGGCTGGCCAAGTCTGCTAGGTAGCAGAGGCAGAATCCCTCCAGATAACTGATGCACACTAAAGTCTGAGAACCACTGATCTGAATTCTACAACCCACACTAAATTAGACAGGGTTCTAGGAGAATTTCACTTTCTTACCAGCAACTGTGTTCCTGAATAGGACAGGTAAGACAATGGGAAATATAAGTTTTATTCTCTACATTGCCTATGACAGAGTCAATGGGAAGAAAATCAAGTGTTTGCAGGACCAACTTAACCCTTTCATGTGTAATTCAAGTGTTTCCCCTCAAGCCTTCCATTGTTTTCTGAGCACAAACTTCTAGATCTTTCCCCGAAATGGAGCGATCTAAATTATGTATGACTACACCTTTGACTCCTATTTAGTTAATTTGCATTTTGTCATTTTAATGTCTTCAGCATGGGAAAGAGACTTAGTTGCCAGAGCGACCAGGAATAGTATTTAAACAGTTTAGCCTTTACATTACCCCTACTTGGTCAATCTCACTGTGTTCTTGGCTCACCTAACTTTTGTGGTCACAAGAATGCAAAACAGTAAAGTTCTACTGGCAGCTTCTCCCTATTTTGCCTCCAGGAAGTCACATGAACCTGTTTACCCTCTCCTAAATTTACTAACATAACTCATTTTTACCAGCTAACCTGCTGCCTTGACCCCTCCCTCTTTGATTAACACTGCCCACTACTCGAAGCCCACCACTCGTTTTTCCAGTTTAGAATCTAGCCTCCAGAGAGATGGGCTGGCTTATGTACAAGCCCAAAATAGGGCTTGAAGTGCAGTTCTGGAAAGGAGCCCTGCCCTGGAAGCAGGAAGCCTGGTTCGGGCCTCTCCTCTGCTAAGACAATCTTGAGCAAGTCCCTTCTCCTCTCTGGGCCCCAGTCACCAGTATTGTACAATGGTAGGACACAATGAACTCTGGGCCCCTCCAGTTCGGGCATCCCAGGGCTCCCTGGTTTTCTTCTGTTGGGTAAGTGATCATACTGCATGGATTTCTTGGGGGCAGTGCCACTTTTGGAATTCCTGGCACCATAGCCCACCGACCATGAGCATATGAGCTCTTAAACTTTGGTCTCAACTACTGATTTCACCAATAGTCGCGGGGGCCATGAGAGTGTTTCCTGACTGGTTTCCCCATATACACATAGCTACTTAGAACTGGTAGCCCCAGATGGGGCTAAAATCCTAGCATCCAAATGCCCAGCCCTTTTAAGCTATGAAAGTCTGTGCCAGGCCATTTGTAAAACCCTAATAGAAGGGCATGGCCCACAGGGATCAGCAAATGTCAAGTGAATAAACATTGTGCTTTCTCTACAACCACAAGAGTCCTGCACAGTGAACAAAGCTCAGGCCTGAAATAAAGAAACTGATTCCTTCCGCAGTGCCAAAAACCTCCAACTAAAGCCACGCAATGCCTGAAGCACACCAAATGATGGAGTGGCACTTTCTTTAAGTCGTGTTATTTTTAAAAGCTCTATTATGGAAACTCTCTAATGCTGTGATATCCTTCCCTCACCCTCACCACAAAACACGTAACAATCCATCTATATAACCCCAGTGGGTAAGTCAGGGATTTGGAGTTAAATCCCAGCCCCTTCACTTACAAGTAAGTGTTTTGAACTTCAGTTTTCTCTTGTGTAAAATGGGGCAGACAGTCAATTCCTCATTATTGATCCAATAAGAAACCTACATACATCTCTAAAATTATGGAAAATAAGCAGTTATCAGTTAGCTAATTAACAAAGCATTATTGGATCATTCTTCTCACTTAATCCTATTTGGTGGTAATTATAATACTAATAGTCATTACACATAAAAAATAAGACCCAGAGAAAGGAAGTGAGTCCCCTTTGTTCTCACAGCTGGTAAACGGCAGAGCCAGCAGCTAAACTCAGGTCAGACACACTTTCAAGCCTACAGGATGGGCAGAAAGAGCAGAAAGTTTGGAAAGCCTGGTAGTGCACCAGAAGAGTCAAACAAACTTGGTCCTGTCCCCTCTCCTGCAGCATCCAAGAGGAGGGGCAATGCAGTTCTGGAGCTCCCCGAGGGCAGCTGGAAGGGAATCAAGAACACGGCACCATGCATATCGGAACTCCACATACTGTATTTTCTGAGAATGAAGCCAGCTTTGTAGACATTTCCATCCATTTTCACTTGATGCCAATATTGTGTTTCAGACTGTCTTTTTCAATTCTTCCAATGAGGACATTAGCACCTGGAAAAAGAACTGTAGCCTAGACTAGAAGAGATGTGAAAAGAAGCGATGTCATGTTTCACCTCTCCTGGGAACAAATCTCTCAACTATTGTTTCACTGAAATGTGTTCAGGGCACTACTGTGCCCAGATTATCCTAGTCTTTCCATCCTGGACTAGTTTCAAGGACTCACCCTTTCCCCAATGATTTAAAAGGCTCTGCCCAAGCTGCAGTTTAAGTGGAATAAACTCGTCACAAAAGAACTAAATACTGTATGATTCCTCTCATATGAGGTCCTTAACAGAGTCAAATTCATAGAGACAGAAAGCAGAATGGTGGTGCCAGGGAGCAGGAAGGGGGAGAGGCATTATTATTTAGTGGGGTTTCAGTTTTCTTCTTGAGATGGATAGTGGTGATGGTTGCACAATATTAATGTACTCAATACTAATGACTTACACACTTAAAAAAGGTTAAGATGGTATATTTTGTTATGTGCAATTTACCACATTTTTAAAAATCAAAAAAGAGAACAGGTTGAACACTAGGATTATGTAGCATTGTACCAACACAGCCAAAAGTAGATATAAAATGGATGTACATCTTCATACCCAACCCCTAATTTTCCCATCTCCTTGCTCTGCCACTGAAAACTAACATTTTCTTATGTCACTAGCTCAGAAAATTCAGAGAATTTCCACTATTAATCCACTAGAGACCACTGCTGGGCAGATAGATCTAACAGGCAGCACTGTGTAGGAAAGAGAATGTACCCCTCACAACCCAACAGCTCCCCCAAGTGGCTCAGCAGTTCCCCCAGAGGAAAACAGACCCCTTTAGACAGAGGAACAGACTTCTTTTCTATAACTTTTAGCTATTTTTGGTACCACCAACCTGAACATCAGAAAAAAAATCTGTTATAGATACAATTATCTTTAATTTCTTCCAAATAATTTAAGGTCTTCTTCCCCTGAATCTCAAAATGAAGATACCTATTTCAAGCAATAAGCAATTCCCAGATCCAAGGGAACCAGTTTTTCATAAATTTTTTTCCAATAACTTGCCATTCATAAGGATTTACTAAAGCACACTCACCCATAGAGTGCCCCCAGGAAATTTTATTTAAAGATACATACTTTAACCATTTAAATTTGGTACTTTGGACCTACATTTACCTTAAAGCCAAGACTTAAGAAAAACATTTATGAAACTGCTTAACTGTCTAGGAATTTTTTAAAGCTTCCTTTATGAGAGATGTTAGGTTATCTGTTTTTTAACTAATATACTCTTTATCATGCTGTAATCTTCCTGGACACCTAGGGCATTTCATGTGGATCTCTTAGAAATTCTGGTTTAGGATCCTAGACTCTTGAAATATATGCATCTTTAAGCTATTCTTGGTATTTCCTAGGGTTTATCAGAAACTGAATGCTTAGGCCCAGAATGACAGCAGAAGCAACAAAATTTCAAATTTTTTTATTTTGGTTTGGAATTATATCAACTCATTCTAGAAATGTTGATATTCACTCTGATTAGAAAGGTTTTTAATTTTCGAAATAAAATAAATAATTTTCGATATATTCAATTATCAAATGATTTATTTCAAAATAGGTTTAGGAACAACTGGTCAATAGATGGAAATCCCTGGTCTACATTCACAGAATTAAGAACTGGGAGAAAATAAGAGGAAAAATATTATCTGTGGCTTTAGAGAAAAAAAAAATGAGCAAACATCTCATCTAAGATTTCTGATTTATCACTTCTATGACTACTCTCCTGGGTACCAGATGCCTTTGAAAACAGATTTGCCTGATGGAGTCATAGACACAATCCCTGAAAACTGCAGAGCACCCAAAATGACAATCACCAGGACAGAATTACCTAGGAGAAAACAAGCCAAGGCCAATTACAGAACCTTGGATTTGAGTGATTACATGATCATTTGAGAAACTATCAATCCAATAATCCCCTTAAGACGTGTTTAGACATGTTTCCTACATATCAAAAGGCAGAGACTAAAGGCACTGGCATCAACAAGATTTGATATAAAGGAATTAAAAAGTTTATTAGCCATAGAAAAACATCTATTCCTTAAAATCAATTCTTGATAAATTCTCTGTAAAACAGTAAGCTTACAGAATGTCTTTCTCGTGAACAGAAAATCACCATGCTTTTGGTCCAAGTTATGTTGGGTTTTTTATCTTCTTCAGATGATAGACAGATGGATGTAGCCAAATCTATGAACGAGTGTACTTGCCCCAAATGTGCAACATAAATACAGAAGCGATGAACAGAAGACTCATAACCAATACTGGAACAGGACCACTGAAAATAAGAAGGAAAGGCATGCTTACTTTCAGTGATAATACATTATTATATCTGTAATACTAAGATTGCCTGGAGGAAGGGAGGAGGGGGAGAACACCTAAGGTGCATCCAAGAGTATTATTTACATCATTACAAAATACTCCCCAAATTTTTATTGTGGACATTATAAGGATGTGGTGATAGCATTCTCGTTATTTTGACAGAAGGAATCCTTATCCTTTAGTAAGATGTACTAATATATATACAAATAAAATGATCTGACATCCTTTGAGACACTAGTCAAATTTCATGTATTTGATATTTTCCATAATAAAAACAAGTAAAATTTCCCAAACCTCTTCAAGTGCAAATGATCCAAATATCAAACTATTATTTCAAATTGAGATTATTACTTAAAGACAATCTTCATTGTCTAACTACAGTATACTAAAAATACAAAGATGAGAATCACAGTAAAAGTTACAAAGTGTTTTCAAATATATAATCCCATTTAATCAACAAACTCACATATTAATCTCTATTTAAATATGGAAAACTGAGGCCAGAGAGATTATTTGCCTTAGAACACACAGCCAGAATTAGAGTTTTCTGATTTCACACATATTGCTCATTTCACTGCTTTAAGATTTCCATCTTCAAGGCTTGGACATTCTGGGAAACGTGTTCTGTTTGATTTATGAATTTACTGTAGTAAGGAAATAGACTTTACTCATCAGCCCGTCCCTAAATCAAATGCTTTTCAAGTTGGAAATTGGTACATAGGTTTCTTACACAGAGAACGCCTTAAATTCACAACAGCTGAAAATGCTGACTTTAGTGAAATGTTACAGACCCCGCCTTTTTGACTCTTCCTGCCAAGAATAGTTTTGAATTCAAGATGTCACTTCACCTCTCAGATATAACTAGGGAGTGGATGTAGAAAGATCCCAGAAATCTTTACACTTAAGGCAGTGGAGTAACCCAGTGGTGCAGCAGGTAACAGAATCCTCCGGTGAACAATAACAGAGATCAAAGCCCTTACTATTTTGTTCTTTAAAAATTGGCACAATTACAAGAGTAAACAAATTTAAAAATACATGGGAAGAGATCTTCATCATGTTGCACCAGATCACACTCCCTACTTTAAAGTGACATTAGAGTAACATCCACCACAGAGCATAAAGCTGAGAGTACAGCTCTCAGTTCAAGTGCCAAAGTCTGAAAGCCAACTCTTTCAATTGTGAGCTATGACTGTGGCCCTATTACTTAATCTTCTCCAAGCCCAGTTACCTCATCTGTAAAGTAGTGATGATCGTAGTACCTCTCATAGGATCACTGAGGTATTGAATAAATTAATACACACACAATGCAGGCTTATAATAAGCTCTCAGAAAACGCTACTATCATCAACCTGAAAAAAAATTATAAACTCTTACAAAGAGCCAACAAGCTGTAAGATGTTACTTGACTGCTCCAAGATGTGGATTTGTGGATACTAATTCTCAACTGTGTCCTCTCACCAAAAACATCTCTCTCTGGGGTGATGAGACTGTGCTTAATGACACTTCAAGGACCAGTTTCTAGCAATTCCTAGGAATACTCAAGCAGTAGCAATGGGCACGCTTGGCTGCAGGACAGCAAAAGCCCAGAGCAAGCACAAGGGAGACTCACCCACAAGAGAGCAGATTGACCGACTTCTTGCAAAGGGTTTAGTTAGAGGCCCCTGGATACCCTAATTAGCAAGTGCTTCAAAATCTCTCTCTGAAATACTCAGAAAACATGCCTCTACCAAAGACGGAAGGTTGTTTGAATGCCATCAATTCACACATCCCCAACTCCAACAACTATTCCCTAAAAACATGCTCATCTTACAAGTCTTCAAGAATTCTGGGTAAGTCTTCATAAACTAAATTTGTGATCTAAGTCAAGCTATTGTCAAGTTAATTAAACTAATCCAAATAAATCTCATTTTGTCTCTTCTACCAGACAGATGACATGGGATTGAACAGTCAGAATATTTGGTTCAACCTCTTGCTAGCATATCTTTGACACATAACTTTGTCTCCTTAAACCTGAGCTTCTGAACCTACAATTCTATGCAAATAAGAGATGTTGTCATTATTCCAATTCCTCATCCACTGGGTTTAGTCAGGAAACAGCTGTACGCAGAGTTGTCCTAGAGGCAACCTGATCAGAAACCCATGGGATGAGGTCAGCTACTCAGTACCAAAAAGTGAGGTGAGTAAGGAATGGAGACAAGGATCCCCCAGATGCCCATTCCTATCACCTAATGAGCATTCTGAACCCTAAGAACTTGGAAAGTGAGATGTTCACCATCCTGGGTCTACTCACCACCCATGAAAGGTAAGAGGCCAAAGAACTTTTGGTAACACAGCCTCATGCAGCAACTTCCTTGAGGCTCTCATAATGTCAACTAATGCCTCCAGGGGAGCTTTGAAAAACCACCCAACTCCTGTTCACATGTCACCCCTATTTCTCAGTGTGGGACAAGAACACCAAATAAAGAGCAATTTCACCTAGTTAAGCAGTTTTCCCTCCAGTTCTCTCCATTCTCATAATTTATTTTGACATAGCTACATGAAGTTTTCCCTTGCCTTCACTCAATCCATGAAGAGATCTCATTCTAGGCACTAAACTAATTGGCTGATGTACAGAAAAACCAAACCCAGCCCACCTGGCACAATGAAGCTGTCAAGTATTATCAATTTCATCAAAGCAAGCACCCTTGGTGGCAGATGGTGCTGCCCAGTGGCTCTGGGATAGTTGAGAGAGACACAAGGTCTGCTCCTAAGACTTACACTTTGAGGCCAGGCGAATCTTCCGTGTAGAATCGCCACATCCCCCCAGTGCCTGCTGAGGTTGTGCGGCCTGCACTCCTTGTTCCGCAGCTGGCATTTTTCCTATAAGAGAAAAAAATGCTACAAAACAGCCTTTTCTTGGGAAGCCTTATAATGACAATATTACATATACTATCATTACACTGTTAGAGAACCAAAAAAAAAAGAAAACGCTTTTTGTTAGTACCTTCCTCATTCTTGTTTTGACTCCACTGGTCATGGTAACCATTATGAATTGAGTACCTGCCATATGGTTAATGCATACAATAACCCTGAAGAGTTACCATTTCTATTTGATACACCAGAAAATGAGGCTCAGAAAAGATTATGCAAAGGGCCTAAGACCACACAGCCAGCAGGTGGCCGAGCTGGGTTGCAGACCCAGTTTTGACTCCACAGCCCATCCATTTGCCGACACATACAGGCAGCTAATTTAGACAATGTATTTCAACTTCCGTTCATGTGTATCTTTGTGAAGTCAAGTAATAAACACCTACTCTAAAATGCCCTGAATCTACATACAGCTGACCCTTAACAAGATGGATTTGAACTGTATGGGTCTACTGATATACTGTTTTCAATAAACACCATAAATGTATTTTCTCTTCTTTATGATTTCCTTAACATTTTTCTCTAGTACACTTTATTGTTGCGAATATAGTATATAATACGTGTGTGTGTGTGTGTGTGTGTGTGTGTGTGTTAATCAACTGTTTATATTATTGGCAAGGTTTCTTGTCAATAGTAGGCTATTAGCAGTTAATTTTGGGGGGAGTCAAAAGTTATATGTGAATTTTCGACTGCGGGGCAGTAGGCAGGTGGGTGGTGTGGCACCTCTGTTGTTAAAGGGTCAACTATAATCTGATTTTTAAATGACTACTTTAAAATGTTTTTTAATTACTATCTTTGCTGCAAGAGACAAAAACATTAAGCTTTAATTGCACCAGGTTCCAAAATGGAGCACATATCTTACAAAAAAAAAATGTGTGATCATTTCATTATTTTGATATAATGACCACAGACTGTGGACAGTGAGACAAGAGTGAAAAAGTACAGAAAACACCCAACCAGAACTTGCCCCTCTCAAGGGGATCAAAGCCTATGACACGACCTGTGTGAATAGGAAGTCCTGGCATACAGATGGACATAGCCTAACAGCACTTAGGCCATCGACCAGAACAGGCCCAAGAACCTTTCCCTCTCCTCAGTCACTGAGAAACCACTCAGCAACTATTCTCGCACAAGGCACTACTCCCA
The DNA here is from genome assembly GCA_030015415.1 of Cynopterus sphinx. Taxonomy (NCBI): domain Eukaryota; kingdom Metazoa; phylum Chordata; class Mammalia; order Chiroptera; family Pteropodidae; genus Cynopterus; species Cynopterus sphinx. The sequence continues at coordinate 104,732,351 of CM057385.1, read as the reverse complement.
TCCACTTCTCACCTCACCTCAGGGCTAGAGTGCTACAATATGAGAGTAAGCAGTAAAGGTGAGAGAAGTCAGAAGTCTTCTGCAGTCCATTTATCACCTACTCAGAAATTCTAGGTAAGGGGAAAGGAAGAGAGAGGGTAAGCTCTGTCCCATCACTGCCCTCACCATAAACCAAAACCCAGTATACCCACCCTTAAAATCCCATTCAGTTATCTGTGGGCTGATTCTGAATTTTTTTTTTTTTTAAAGAAGGGCACAGAGGAAGAAACCAGAAGTGTGAACCCTATCCTCATCAGCTCTTCTCACTGCTTTTCTCGCTGCCCTGCCAATTCTGGTCCTAATCCCCACCTTATCTCACCCTGGCACAGACTTTACCCCACACTTTAATGGACTAAGCACTGCTTAGAGATCAGGGAGCTTGCCCTGCTGTGTGAAATGGAAGAGTGGAGTTCTGGCTCCAGTTTGGGTTCCAGCAAGAGCTGTGTTCATGCTAGAACTGTGAGAGCAATCAGTGTCAAACAATAATTTGGATCTACTGTACTACAAAGGTTATATTTCAGATACATTAATTATTGGTTAAGTAATTATCATCGTTTGACTGTTTCTATGGGAAAACTGATGGTAAATAGCAAACACGTTGTATAGGGGTTAACAGAGTAATCCATACTCTTAGAAGAACTTTCATACATTGAGATACACATTATTAATCTATGGGACAGGTACCTAAAATTTTCCTCCTTGTTTATTAAAGGAAACTTGAGCTAGACAGTATATGGACATAGTAAGTGACAGGCTGAGCAAGGACAAGGACTCATGCACTTTCTACTATTCCCATAACCTTCAAACTCCAGGTCCTGTCTTCAAAATCTCCTGGAATTACAGGAGCTCCAAAGGAATCTGTCTGGCCTCTTTTAAGATTTCTTACACCTGCTGGCACATGGAATATAGAAGAGGATTTAAAAATCAGGGTCCCTGGCAATATCAAAATATACTCAAAATATCCCTCATCCCCCCACTGGGAAGTAGGCAGAGGTTAATAGAACCCATTTTAATCTCTGAAATTTCTATTGGGGGTCTATTTCGCTTTTTTTTCCCTGGCCACTGTGTATCTGCCTCCCTCTTCCTATACCTTGACACGATGGTTTTCATAAGTAACCTTTTACATACTTTGTTCTAACATGATGGCCTTCTGGCTGTTCCTCAAAGAGGCCAAGCTCACTCTCACTTTAAGAATCTTGACATTTAACCATTCCTTTCATCTAGGAAGGCTATTCCTCCCCCAGACCACTGCATGATCTATCTACTCCTTTGCTTCTTTCAGATTTCCACTTAAATGTCACCTACTCTGAACACTCTATCTAAAACAGTTATCCACCAACACCCTAATTCCACCACTCTATAGCCCCTACCCAGGCTTACTTTTCTTCATAGCCCTTCTTGCCTAAAATTACTTTATTCATTTGACTTGCTTACAGTCTCCCACACTGGAATATTAAGGTTCATAAGACCAAACCCTGCCTATCTTGTTCACAGATACATCCTTAGAGCTAAAACAGTGCCTAGCACATTCCTTTAATATTTATTGATGACTATCTTAACATCCCTGCCTGTGCCATCATCTTAATATCTGACTCTCATTAGGCCTGCTTGAATAATGTGGAGCATTTTACACTTTACAGTTCCTTTCCATCTTCACAGCATTCAAAGAGCAAGGACTTCAACCTCAATCTGACCTTAAATCCCGTAATGTTTATTCACCAAGGTTAATACTATCTCTATCACCTCACTGAGCATGGAGAGAGAGAATGCACATCTGCTGACTCCATAATCCAAAGCATTATCTTCAACTTTTTAAACAATTAACTTCAACTTTTTCATAGAGACTTACAAAGCAGAAATATATAGTCAGCCAACATCTATTACATTTACATAACACTTAAAAGAGTGCCAAAATTCTAGAAGAGAACACTGTAGCATCTGTCAGTACATACAACCATGATCTAACTTACACTAGTCCTAGCCATACTAAATCCTAAAAGATATCAATACTCACAACTTGAAAAATTATAGGTTCTCAAATGTTTAAATTTCTCCATTTCACTTATCCAGCAGTTATTTTGTTTTTCCTAATAAGTTATTTTGTTTTTATTTACATTAGATAAATGTGATTTTTTCTTAAAAAATTCTCAGAGGGCCAAAGTTCCCAGGCAAAGTACTACCAATTCTTATTAACCAGACCTACTCCCCAAGGGACCAGACCTACAGGCCATGGTTTTCCATGCCAACACAAAAAATCTCTGAAATCCAGTGTGGAAATGGGACAGTAATCCAAACCCATATAACCTAAACCACAGCCTGACACTTTCCAGCTGGTGTATCTCAGCCCTCCCTTGAACATCTTAGTGACAGGGAATTTTTAATTGTTCAGAATTGCTTTTCACAGTTCTATCAAAATCTCTTGCCTCTGAGCTGAAATCTGCCTCAGTCAAATTCAAATTCTCAATTTTAGATTTATCTACTGTAGCCAACAGAGAAAATCTCATCATTCTTCACATCCTTACAAAGAGGTTTCACGTATCCCTTTTCAAGGTCTTACCCTCTCTAGATAAAACCCCACTAGTTCCTCCAAAAATCCAAGACAATAGGGTTGACTGACTCCTTCATTCATTTATCATGTATTGTGTCAGGCCTCACAGTAAAATAGAGATGACTTGGACAGTTTCTGTCAAACTCTAATGAAAGAGATAAATACAGGAACAAATGATACCACGATATGAATGAAGTGCTTTGAGAATAAAAGGGAAAACTAGTCGCTACTGCTGCTTTCAGAGTCAGGAAAGGCCTCAAGGAGAAATAACTCTGAGCTTAATTTTGGGAGAATAAATAGAAATTTGCGTAAGTGTTGAAGGTGGGGTCTAGTGAGTTCAGAAAACAGTGATAAGCTCCCTGTTGCTGGATTACAGGGAAGTGGGAGAAGAGAGGCTATTGAAAAAATCACCAAGAACCTCTGTCTTCCCCCGCCCCTTTTTAAGCTCAGCAAAAAAAGAAAAGAAAAAAACAGAGAAACTAAGTAGAAGAGTGGAATCAGAGCACAGGATTGATGAGAGTGGAAATGACCTGGAGAGTAGAAGAGTTAGGCAGAAAATGCAAACGTCTAGATGAAGAGGAGCTGACCACTCAATTGGGGCCATAGAGATGAAGACGAAAAGAAATGAGGTTTTCAGGTATATAATTTAAAGTCTGACAAATGGCTGGACAGAGACAGAGCATAAGAAAAATCCAAGCTGACGCTTAGGTTCTGACTTTGCGCGAAGGAGTGCGCAGCAGTGCCATGTGGAATTAAAGAAATATAACTGGGAGCAGGCCAGGGCTGAAATGATCCGAGACTGAGTTTCATGTCCGACGAGTCATGTTGAATTAAGTGTGTATGGGCCCTCCATGTAGAAATGTGAGGGCAAAGCTCAGAGCCAAAGACACCAGTTCAACGTCATCAGTTTTGCCAGGTATCTCTGACCCTGTGTCAATTTAACTTTCCTTCAAGTGGGAGCGCCAACGGGGCAATGCGAAGAAAATGTCACCTCCTTCTCCAGACACCAGAAGCCCATCACTCCTCCCGCCACGTCACCCGAGGCTCATTTTGCCCTTATGAATCGGAAGATCCCGGAGTCTCCTTCTCAAGACCAGCGAATACGTGGGCCGCATCTCCCCGAGCCCACAGCCAAGAGGGTCGCGGGGATCCTTACCTCTGCCGGACGGTGGAACCCGCCGCCCGGGCGGCCACCGCTTTACTGGGAGAGCGTCCAGAGGAGCCCACGTTAGTGCCACTGGGCGTCGGACCAGGCTGTAAAGCGAGACAAGGTGACAATCAGCTGCGCGCTGCCCTCCCGCCCCCAGCACCGCGACCCTGACAGCCGAGACCTGCACGGGATGGAGGAAAACGCAAGCAAACCACGGAAGGAGGGCAGGCGAGAAGCGGGGTCTAGGGAGGGACGGATAGGGGCGCCATACCATGCTGGAGGCGGGAGGGTAGCAAGAGGCTGAGGCGGCGCACTGGGAAGCGATGGAGACCTCCCAGGGCCGGCGGCTGGAGAAACTGGGTCAGGCCCCGCCCCGACGCCTGCCGCCAGGGTCCTCGCCGACTCCAAGGACGCCGGGGTTGTCCCGCCACATGCCTGTACAAATATGCCACAGGCGCCCCGGTCAGCGGCTGTGTGAACAGCACAGACCCTTCGTCTCCTTCCTCTGCGTTACACAGTCCTTCGTAGAGTCCGGTCCCTACCACAGGGAAGACATAGCCATGGTCAGACGAGAAAGGTTTTCTACGGCAGCTACTAGACGCCCACAGATTTGCGCTGATGTGGCCGAGGCGCCGCAGGCGCCGCGGGGCGTGGCCGGCGCCGCGGGGCGTGACCGACGTCGCGGGACGTGGCCGGCGTCGCGGGGCGTGGCCGGCGCCGCGGGGGCCCCTGGGAGCCGGGGGAAGCCGCCGGCGCGCAGGTGCCGGGCTGTGATGGAGAAGCCGCCCCGGGACGAGGAGCCGGGCCCCTGCCCGTCGGTGCTGTTCCTGCACCCCGACCTGGGCGTGGGCGGCGCGGAGCGGCTGGTGCTGGACGCGGCGCTGGCCCTGCAGGCGCGAGGGTGCCGCGTGACGGTCTGGACGGCACACTACGACCCGAGCCACTGCTTCGCCGAAAGCCGCGACGTGCCGGTCCGCTGCGCCGGGGACTGGCTGCCGCGCGGCCTGGGCCGGGGCGGCCGTGGCGCCGCCGTCTGCGCCTACGCGCGCATGATCTTCCTGGCGCTCTACGTGCTCTTCCTCGGCGACCAGGAGTTCGACGTGGTGGTGTGCGACCAGGTGAGGCCTCCACGCCGGGCCCCCGCCGCGCCTCCTGCGCTCGCCGTGACCGGGCGCGCTGCGTGACCTCTGGTGACCTCTCCCGGTCTGGGGTTCGGAAGGATTTGGGGACTGCTCTGGAGAGATGAGAGCTGGGAGCCCCACCCTCGGCAGTTCGCTCCAGGAGCCCTGAGGTGGGCCCGAAATCTTCGTTTTCACACTGGCTCGTCGGATGGCCTTGGGGCTCTGTCTAAGGAACACGTGCATTAGCAATCAGCCTTCGGTCACCTCTTACTTCTGTAACCCGTTTGCCTTCCCTCTGCGTTACTCCTGGCGATGCTGCTGCTAGGCCAGAGCATCCCACTGTTTGTAGCCTTTGGAGCCAGGCCATCCTGTTTCTCAGCAGTGTCGTGTGTGAAAAACACCAAGCTAAACATGTCATGTTAAAACTTTAACGTGGCTCCCTTTAGTTTTTGTAGGAAAGCTCAAATTTTTTCCCTTGGTGAAGACCGCCAGCCTGGATCTGGACTCTACCTCCTCCTCTAGGTTCCTTAGGCCTCCCACCACCACCCTCTGACCCCTCCCCCCCCCACACACACACAATTTTGTTTTAAAAAGTAACATTTACTGGGACTAAAAAAATCTAAAAATATAAAAGAGTATAATGTAAAAGTGCCATGCCAGTTCTACTCTCTAAAGTAGCCACTGTTAACAGTTTATCCTGTAGCCTTACAAAAATTGTCTGTGGCTACACCAGCATATGTGTGTCTGCTCATGAATAAATCTTCCTACTTGTAATATTTAGGATTATGACGCACCTTGCATTTTTTGGACAACTTGCTTTTTTTCACCAAAAATTTCTATTTGGGGCCTCTATATATCAGTATTAGGGAATGACTTCATTCCTTGTGGTAGCTGAAATCTGCTGTGTGTGTGTGTGTAGCATAATTTATGCATTCTTCTGTTAAAAGACACAAGCAATGTGACCAGTTCTTTGTGAATAGAAGGAATGTCCTTGTACCTTTTATATGTACTTATGCAAGCTTGTCCTTAAATTCCTAGAAATAAAATTAGGTCAAAGACTTGTTCATTTTAAATGTAAGTAGCAGTGCCAAATTTGCCTTCCAAAGATGTTGTGTCACTTTACTCTCACTCATGTATGTTAGAGCCTGTTGCTCCTTGCTCTTGTGCGCATTGGATGTTATCAACTATTTTAATCTTTGCCAAGCTGATAGGAGGAAACAGTATCACATTATTACTCCTGAGTTACTTTTGATCATCCTCGTTCGTGTGAAAGCTATTTTTAAGAAATGTGGACATTTACCAAACACCCTGCATGTCTTAACTAGTCTGTAAGCATGAGGCAGCTGAAACTGCAGCAGGTAGAGAAAAACACTGACCTTGGAAGTAGGATACCTGGATTCAAGTTCCATTTACTTACTGCTTCCTAACTAAGCTTTGGATAAATCCCTCAATATCTCTAAAGCTTACCTTCCTCAGGTGTTTAGTGAGCTGAAGGTTAAATGATTTGTAAAGACTACCAACAGGAAAATAATGCCAGCAATGTAGTTATGTTCAGTAATGATTATGATTAACATTTACTGAGCATAGACTTTGTAATACATTCTTGACTGTTTACATATCCCATTGCATTTAATAATCATAAAAACCATATGAGTTTTTTGGTACTATAATTATGTCGCCGTGTTACAGAAGAGGAAACAGGCCCAGAGAGAGGTGGATTATTTGATCATAGTCACTCAGCTAGGTAGTAAAGCTGAGATTCAAACCCTACAATCTTGATTCCAGGGCATGCACTCCAAACGACTGTAGTTCATTCCGTCAATTCCTTAGGAGGAGGAAGATCCTAGAGCAATTTTATCTAGTACAGTAGCCACTAGCCGCATGTGGCAGTAGACACTTGAAATGTGACTGGTCTGAACTGAGAAGTGTGAAATACACACCTGATTTTAAAGATTTAATGTGGAAAAATGATAGGATATGTCATTAACTTTTTTAGTATTGATTATATTTCAAAATGGTGATATTTTAGATAAATATATTAAAACTAACCCTTATGACATTTTTAATGTGGTTACCAGATTTTTATTTCTTGAACAGTGCTGTTCTAGAAAAAACTACTGGACTATTTAGCACACATCCAGCCTTCAACAAACCAGGTATTGTACTGTTTGAGAGTCTATGAGGACAGAAAGCAAAATCTGACATTGCCCATGAAAAGCCCACAGACTAGCAGGCAGGATGGGGTATCTGTGCTTTCGATTTAGTTAAAATTTAGTTGACCAGTCACTATTTGTTGTTGATTTTTGCTTTGACTAGGTGTCTGCCTGTATCCCTGTGTTCAAGCTGGCCAGACGGCGTAAGAAGATCCTGTTTTATTGTCACTTTCCGGATCTGCTGCTCACCAAAAGAGATTCTTTTCTTAAACGCCTGTACAGGGCCCCAATCGACTGGGTAGAGGAATACACCACAGGCATGGCAGACTGCATCTTGGTCAACAGCCAGTTCACAGCTGCCATTTTTAAGAAAACATTCAGGTCCCTGTCTCACATAAACCCTGATGTCCTTTACCCATCTCTGAATGTCACCAGCTTTGACTCAGCTGTCTCTGAAAAGCTCGATGACCTGGTCCCCAAGGGAAAAAAATTTCTGTTCCTCTCCATCAACAGATATGAAAGGAAGAAAAATCTGACTTTGGCCCTGGAAGCCTTAGTAAAGCTGCGTGGAAGGTTGACAGCCCAAGACTGGGACAAAGTTCATCTGATCATAGCAGGTGGTTACGATGAGAGAGTCCTGGAGAATGTAGAACACTATCAAGAATTAAAGAAAATGGTCCAGCAGTCTGACCTTGACCAGTCTGTGACTTTCTTGCGGTCTTTTTCGGACAAACAGAAAATCTCACTCCTCCATGGCTGCACATGTGTGATTTACACACCAAGCAATGAGCACTTCGGCATCGTTCCTCTGGAGGCCATGTACATGCAGTGCCCGGTCATTGCTGTTAATTCAGGCGGGCCCTTGGAGTCCATTGTCGACAGCGTCACAGGGTTCCTTTGTGAGCCTGACCCAGTGCACTTCTCTGAAGCAATTGAAAAGTTCATCCATGAACCTTCCTTAAAAGTTTCAATGGGACTGGCTGGTAGAGCCAGGGTGAAGGAAAAGTTTTCCTCTGAAGCATTTACAGAACAGCTCTACCAATATGTCACAAAACTACTGGTATAATTAGATTTTTTATGCTACTTTCATTAATAACCTGTTTATAGATTGTAGACCCAGTTTTGAAACCATAAACCTAGAATATAGTGCAGAAGAGGTTTTAAAAAAAATACACTGGAATCTTGACCCTAAGCTACTTTCCTGTACACCATACCTTCCTATCTACTTTTTCAGAAAAACGCTTTTGTTGTAATAATTCTTAATCTTATCAGTGTTGAGATTTAAATATGATATAATTCCATGTTCAGCAGAATATTTTAATTATATTTTCTCTAGATTATTGTGGCTATGCTTATAAGTTTTTAGTCATATTGTACCTTACTTGGTTTTAATAATTTAAGTGTATCATCATCAAAGTTGATTATTTTGGCTTCACCATGTAATGAGAACAGGGTCACTTTAGTTCCCAGAGTCAGACCACCTAAGTGCTCACTGCCCTCTGTTGGGAGATTTTTATTTGCCATACCTTTGCCTGGATCCATAGCAAGAATGCACTGTGCTTTTTTACAAAGATGATTTATTGTATTTTTGCACACTGAGACATAACAATAAAAGATGGTTGTCATAGGAATAGACAATAAAATACTAGTTTTGGGCTTTCGTTATCAATATGTGTATATTACAGCCAAATCTGAAGTCAGAAACTAAACTGGATATCAAAATGAAGAGAGAATATTGTGTGTGAGCTGTGCCTCTTGTTTAGGGTTTAGTTCTTAATACCATCTGATCATTGGCCTTGTTAATATTTGTGTTGTATTAAGTAAGCTCCTCCTAAGTATGACACGGATGCTCTTTACCCTTCAAGGCCTGGCTCATGCCACTGTGTGGAGTTTTTCTTGACCCTCCACCTACCTCCCAAGTGGAAGTGATCTATCTGCCCTTCCTTGTAGTCTACCCCTTTCATGGCACTGAGCAATCATACAGTTCATTATTTACCTGTTGGTCAAATAAACATAAAGCACTTTTCAACACACCTTTAAAGCTAAATTCATTTTTAAAGCAAAGATCATTAGCCAAGGGCTCCACATTAATCCACTCTAAGAGCACAAACCTGAGAACCTAACAGCCTCGGGCAGGATATTTAACCTCTGCCTCAGCTGCTTCATCTGTAAGGTGGGATAGCTTTGTACTATTCTACTTTCCTCATAGGATGGTTATGACAGTAAAATAAAATATGTAAAGTATTTAAAACAATGGCATATAGTATAGGCTACATAAATGTTAAGCTATTTTATAATTTTGGGGTATTGAAAATTACTGTAGAAGTTCCATGAGTTCATGCTGTACTACTATTTTGTTCTTTGGGGATTCTTAAGAGGATGATATTTCAGGCTGCAATTTATCACATAAGTCTATATCACAGGAGTATTTTAATGAAATGACCTTACCAAAAAAGGAGTTCTTTAAAATGAGAGTGTCAAATATATGAGTCTTTTATAGAACAAAAAGTTCTGTTGAGTTGTCTTCTCTGGTATCATGATAGCTTAACTGTCCTGTAAAGTAGGTCATCCCCACTATGTGGCTTGGTGCATGTTTCTCAGGGAACTACAACCTCTAGGAAAGGTTCTGACCACTGGGTTTAAGACTGACAGATTCAGTTCTGATCCATAACTGATCAAGCTCTGGTGCTTACCCATTCCATATGTAGGCACTATAACTTGCCTATTTGACCATTTTATACAGATCCTTCCAAAATGAGCTACATGGGTTCATGGGCCTTAATTTTTACTTCCCTTCATTGTCTTAAGCCCCAATGGGTGATAGTAAGACCACAGATCTGGGAGGGATGACCCTGCCTGCCACAATCTTCTAGCTTCTAATGCATTAACTTCTGGCTCCTGGACCTGGGATGGAACTGCCCATAGGAGGTATTCGCTGCTTCCAAAACTAAGCTGGCGTCAGGGAACATAGAAGCATAGAACGTTGAAGTGAATTGTCCGGGGCTTTATCAATAGTAATTCTTAAAGCATTTACTGTATGCTGGGTGTGACCATCTGATGCATAGCAGTCAAGTCACTGAATCCAAACAGTTTCACCAGAATAGGTGGACTTCCTTTATAGGTGAGTGTGGTTAAGCAACTTGCCTCAGTCACACAGCCTTGAGGAAAGGGCAGAGTCTCAAGGGTCCAATTCCAGCCATTTTACCTTTTTTAGTCTATCTTTGCTCTCACCAAACTCCTGTGGTATTTCTTCAGTGAAATTCCCTCTACAGTGTTACCATTCAGGTCCTTGGGTTTAGGAAGGCCTTACTATCCCCTTTTCATTTTCAGAGCAACATTGTGAGGTACCCATTTAATACACAAAGAAGTACAGAGACTAGATATTTACCCAAGGGCACACAACTGAAAAGTGATCAAGCCAGGATTCAACCAATGGTTACCTGATCTATCCAGGTCTATCCAGGACTATATATAACAGGATTCCTTAGCCTGTACCCCTTTAATAAGCATAAATATTACATGTCTTTCAATACTTTATGAAATAAATACAGCATTCTGAGTTGTATCAAAGTGAGGAGACAAGATGCTCTTCTGTCTTCAATTTAGTCCTCTGACTAATTAATTACCCATTACCCTAGACCATCCCCTGTGAGAATCACTACACTGAGGCCATGCTGCCTGCCCTCCCTGTAGCAGACACTGGGTAATTCAAAGACCTAGTGGAGTTATCAGGGTCATTTACTTGATCAAAACAGAAATTCAGGCTAGCTTAACTCAAAAAAGATTTTGAGCTTGGAGTTTGAAAGAATCCAAGTCAGAAAAGACAGTCACACTCCACCAGGGCAAAGTGAACTGAGATGAAATCTTCCTTCATGTGGTCTTTCAAGGAGGTAGCTGTTTTCCTGCATCTGCTTGCTCACCTGTGCACATGGTTGCAAACCCCTGACTGCTTATTGCCTTCCATGGATGCAGAGATCTCTGCCAGTTAGCTGCAATTTCACACACACACACACACACACACACACACACACACACACACACACACACACACCAGAGATGGGAAGGGGTGGAGTCATGGACCTAGAAAGAGATCCACCCACTCAGCAGAGGTTCATGACGATCAGCCCTTCTCCGTCCACCCCGGCCAGTATCACTAACTGTCCTGTGACCTCCTTTCTTTACCTCTTTAACTTCCAAAATCAAACCACTCAGAACTGAATAGGACCCCAGAGTTCACCGAAATGTATTACATTTACACAGATGGGAAAACTGAGTCCCAGAAAGAGAAAGGGACCTGCCTGAGGTCACACAGAGGGACGGTTGCAGCCCTCCTCTAGCTTCTTTCTGAACCCACTCACACCACCTCCATGTATCAAAAACCCTTGATCTCCTACCACTCCCTTTGAACTCCTTGCCCCTTCATTTTTAACTTCAGCCCCCTGTAGCTCTGTCCCCAGCAGCCTGTAAGGGTACTACCATCCAGACACCAGTGCCTCATGCCTGCTACCTGAGGAAGGCAAGGAGCTTTCCCAATGACAGACCCAATTTCCAACCTGCCCTCCTTGATTAAACAGCATCCCTTGGGAGGGATAGAAAGGAGCAGGGTTACAGCCCTGACTCCGGAGGCAAGGGACTGCCAGACTAGCACTCAGCCTTTGTCAAGAGGACTAGGGATTCGGTGGGACTCACAATAAGGATGACCCAGCCTTGTAGCCCAGAAATATGACCACAAGTAAATGCTGAAACATCTTTCAGGCAGTGCTATCACTAGGCCAGCCACTGATGTCATTTGAGACAAATACAGTCTAGAAGAGTCTCTCAGCGTGTGTGTGAAAGGGGGAGGAGGGTTGTGGGGGCACAAAATAGCACAGGTGTGACTTACCTTTGTGACCTGCCACTCTCACAAGAAGTTGCCAGGCAGAATTAGAACAGTCTGCTAAAATGATGAACTCAGATTGCCCTTTGCTTTTCTGTGTTACTTAACCTAGAATTCCAAATACCAAGAAGGTATTCTGATGGTGGTAATTCCAAAAGTCTGGGTTTCCTTGTCTGTTAAATGAATATAATTGGATCTAAGTAGCCCACTCCACAGGGTTGTTTGTAAAGAATGGACCAATAAGAGAGTGTATTAAAGGCACTGAATCGGCATATGAATGAGTAAGACAAAGGATGTAAAACTGATTGGGTAGGGATGAAGGTAGCCTTTCACAAGCCCGTATAAATTGCCCTAGCTTGTCATCACCTCAGTAAGGGTAGCAGTGGAAGTCTGCCTTCCCCAGGGAAAGTCACCTCATGGGGAAATGGATAGATGGTGTAAATAACCGCCAACAAACAGGCATTTCCCTCTCACTTTGTTCATTGCTTAACTCAGTATCAGGAGGTTTCCCACTGTCAAGACAGGTGGTACTAAAGTAAGGATAGACAAATAGATCAATCTAATGAAATAGAGTTCTAAAATAGTTCTGCACATATGTTGTCGACTGACTATTGCCAAACTACTAAGGTAATTCAATGGGGAAAGATAGTCTTTTTAAGAAATGGTGCTGGAACAATTGGATATCTGTATGGATAATAATGAACCTCACCTTTATCTCACACTATACACAAAAATGAATGTGAGGCAGATCATTGACCTAATCATGAAAGGTAGACTAAGAATTTGAAGAAGAAAACAAAAGAAAATCTCCACAGCCTTGGGGTAGGCAAAGATTTCTTTGGTAAGATACAAAAAGCACAAAGCATAAGGAGAAAAAAATGGTAAGTTGAATTTCACAAAAATTAAAAACTTCTCAAAGGACACTTCTTTTTTTTTTTTAAAGAAAGACAAGCCACAAAGAGAAAATATTCATAATTATTATATGTAATAATGATCTGCATCCAGCATAGATAAAGAACTCTTACAATTCAATAGTAAGAGGGCAAATAATCCAAATTTTTTAATGGGCAAAGGATTTTAACGGCTGCTTCACAGAAAATACCTGAATGGCCAGTAAGCACATGATAAGATGGTCAACATCATTGGTCATCAAGGAAATGCAAATTAAACCCACAAGGAGATACCAGTACACACACACATAAAATTCAAGACTCTGAGTAAAAATGTTAATGAGAATGTGGAACAATTAGAATCCTCTCACATTCCAAAATGGTACAACTTTGGAACACAGTTTGATAGTTTCTCATCAAGTTAAACATGACACCTACCATACAACCCAGCAATTCCACTTCTAGGTATTCTGCTTAAAATAAGTGAAAACATATATCTAAACTAAGACTTTTTTCAAATATTCAATGTGCATTAAAGTTTTCTTCTGTTTCCTTGTGGGTTTTGTTTTTGTTTTTGTTTTTGTTTTTTAACCTCCCAGAAAAAAAGGTTGAACATAAAAGTATAAAATGATCCTCTTGGTCACCTATGTTTTAACAACATAGTTTCAGACATTTGTGTTTCCAACTTTTACCCTATTTATTCTAATTAATCCCTTGTTATATATTTAGATTGCTCCAACTTTTTGCTACTAAAGCCTGCAGGAAAAATACTTGACTTTAAATTCTAAAAGCAAATAGTCAAAAAATTTAAAAAAGCAAATTTAAAAAAGCAAAACCCAAAAAATCAGAAAAAGGTAGACTTGAAAGTGCAAAACTGCCAAGCAGTATGCCAAAAAATAGCAATTTTAAAAAGTCACTAACGGATGATATTTATTTTCAAACCAAATTATCGGTTTGCTCTCAGCCAAATTGTATGCTCCCTTTGCATTGTGGATCCTGGAAACTTAATACTTCAACAGAGTAAATACAGTATCACATGTCAGGACATATATACCACCATTCAAAATCTTAACAAGGTAACTGTGTCAGAACTCTCTTGGTTGCATGCTGGACTTGGGCGTCTAACCAATACAGTACTGTTAAACAGAAAGTAGAAATGTTTAGGAAGCTGCAGAGATAGATCATCATTCAAAGAAAAGTTGCACAAGTGACCCAGGAAAAGTGTAGGAATGTAGCTAGGCTTGTGGTTCAGACAGAAGCAGGAATTCAAACCCCACCAGAACAGCTTTTGCTTAGATAAGATCCATTGTCACTCTTGGTAAACCAGTTTCTTCCTTGTGCCAGGAAACATGACAGACAATTGTAGCCAAGACCTTCATTGTACCATTCGCATCACCAAAGAGGACTCAGCGGCCCTCTTTTTCAGAGTTTGAAAAGACAGCAGTGAAGATTCAATTGCATTCCCTTAAATTAAGAAAGCAAGCCAAGGGGCAAGGTACTCTGGTTTCCCAGGCTGAAGACGGCTCCCATCAACTGTGACCAGGACTCGGGATCACAGGGCATCAGGAATCGTTAGCTGAGAGAAAAGAGCCTCAGATACAGAGAGGAAGGAAGAGGAAGCAGTTCCCAGAAAAAAAGGTGAGTTGGGCAGATAAAGTAAGTGTCCTCTCCAGGGTTCAAAGTAGAGATCCTTCAAAAACTTACATCCAAGGAATCCTAGCAAACACACCATCATTTCCAACGTACCTCTTGCTCGTTGCTTCGACTTCCACAGTAAATCTTGCTAATATCTATTTAGGACCTACCTTGTGCATGGGACTGGGAATAAAGGAGTGAAATTGTTAAGTTTAATACTTTTTTTTTTTTATGCCTACAGCACCTGGTATCCCTAGGTGGCCTCCTATCCAAGTACGAAACAGACTGGACCCTGCTTAGCTTCTGAGATCAGACAGGGTTGAGGTTGTTTAGGGCGGCATGGCAGTAGACCATGGACTGCAGCTCCCCTGGGGCACGAACCCAGGACATTCTGCATGTAAAGCAGATGTGCTAACGGCTACACTATGGAACCACATCCAAGTTTAATACTCTTTGACTTGATATTAATATTCCAAGACCTGGCTTTCTGTTCACATTTGAATAATCATATTTTACGCAGGTGTTAGTTCTGAATATCTCTTTTTGGAGGAGAAGGGGATTGTCTAATAAACAGAGAAACCTTGGATTTAGGAGGATTTTTTTTCCTTGTATCTATTAGTATTATAAGTATTGATGCTTAATTTTTTATTCAACTTTAATAAAGTCTTTATTAAAGATTACTAGGGTTTCTCTTATTATACCTTTGTATATATAGATATATATCCTTTCTACCTTCCTTTTTTTCTTAAGGAAAAAAAAAAAACACTTTCTCTTCTGCATTCTTTTGATCTGCACTGATGTATGCTGTTATCCCAATGTTTCAATACAAATAATTTATTTCAAATATTTTAATCTTTTAATGTCAATTTAGATATTTGATGCAATCATTTAGACTTATGCAATCAACTGGTCTCACTTCTTCCAACAAGTTCTTACCTGCCTGCCATTTGAGAGTTCTTACTTTAAAGTCATTGTCCACTTCAGGTGGAACACACATTCGAGTAACATAGTAACATTTTTTGCATAGATAATACATTCATTTGCATAATCAATCCCCATTGCCTTCACATACAGACAGCTTGATTGTATATAAAATTTTTGAATCCCATGTTTTTCTTTCGAAGCTTTGCAAATGTCGTGTTATCACCTTTTAGGACAGCTTTTCCTATAACATATTCTGGGGAAAATAAACTGTAAAAGATGCTTCAGAAAAAAAGACTTTTATGGAATTTATTTTTTGTATATCAACTCATTGGATCCTCACAGCACCTGACTATGGTTGACAGAATTTTTTCAACCCATTTTAACAGATGAGAAAACTGAGGCACAAAGAGCTAGTAAATGGCAAATTCCAAGTTGTCAGCTACACATGACTCACAGCCTACAAGCTGGCAGGTAAGGAAACAACAAAGACAATTTCTATACCTTTCCCAAATCTGAAAAACATACTGAGGCATCTCATGCACAAGAAAGAAAAAAGTACTTTCTACCCAAACAGCTCTGTAACAGAAATGCCACTGAATCACAGCAAAGGCACTTTGGGGGGCAATCTGATTGTTGTCAGTGCAAGTGCTCAAACTCTGCTGTTGGCCAACATCCAGGACTCATCACTGAATACTCATCACCTCATCAATGCAGCCTCTTGGACTGACGGGCAAAACAACATCCAAACATTCATTGCACATCTGTGCCCAGCAGATTACACATTAGCAATTCAAATCTGGCCAGCGTACAGGGCCATTCCGCAAATGCGTCTGTTTGGGTGAGATGCCTTGTTGTCTGGGACGGATAATAAGGCAACTCGGTGCAATCTTGAAGAACAATCAACCCATCTTGCGAAGGTGACTGGCTGTGTGTGTTCTTGCCCTGGTAGCGCTGGAACAATGGCCTCATAATGCACTTGACTCAGCTGGCAATGAAGTCCCGTCCTGATTAGTAGCAGTGGCTGGTGTCAATCACCACGGGATGCGCCATTGTCCTCTGGTCCCCAACACAGTTTATTTACAGGAAAACAAAGGCTTTGGGGGGCTATGGCTGCTTCCCAGAGATTGCAAAATAGATTGAGCTGTCAAGCACACAAAGTAGATGAAGATTAATGAGTTGTGCGGACAATAAATATGAAGCGATGACCATGAATATGCTAATGAGCATTATCCATATACGCCATAATTGCTACCAAAATTAAAAGGTGGCATGAAGAAGATGGGTCACAAGGTGACAGGAAGATAATCTTGGACGCTTGAGACGCTCACCCCAGATAAGACCCTCTACAGGTCTCCTTTCTCAATCAAATCACCCCAAAGCTTCATTGTTTGCAAGCTGTCTGAATAGTCTCCTTTTAAACAGGGTGTAAGGGGTGGTGGGATGACTGGGGAGTGCTGGAAAAGTTACTTTAGGGAAAGGTGTAATTAGAATAAGAAAGGTGCTTATCAAAGGCAAGAAGAGATCAGCTGTCAGGTTCTCCCTTCCTCCCCAGGGACAGAACTGATGTGGAATGTCACTTCAAACTGTAGACCCCCACCCCACCCCAGAACCACGGGGATTATTATAACTATAAGAATACTATTTAGATCCTTTCGAGGAGGAAGAGCTGATTTTTTAAATTATTCCAATACTCTGATGATTTTCTAAAATAGACATTAATAGAGAAATTTGAAGAACATAATATTTAAAGGAGAATGTAATTTTGTTTCCATGAATGATTAGATTTTTGGAAAATCTATTTCTTGTAGAACCGTGACGTGGCTGTAGCATGACAGAGTCTCACCAGCCTTGCGGCCTGTCTTCACAGTCATCCATGCAGTGGGTGCTCTCTGACCCTGTCACCCCCTTTCTTCCTGTCCATCCCCTTGTCTGTGGATGGCAGTTATGTTAGCATAATAACATACTGAATACTGCTATGAGAAGCCAAGATCACTAGAAAGAGAAAAGTTTTCTTGTTTCATAGTTTATCTCCTCTAAAGAAACGGGGACCCCAGACCTCATCCAGCAGGATTCCGTGAAGCAACACCCCTTCATTGAAAGAATTCATCTTTGCTCCTTCAGGACAGAGACTGAACATGTATTCTTGGCCAAACCAGGTGAAGGGGAAAAGATGAAACCAGAGTTTCGGGAAGAAAGAAGAAGGGTAGGAAAAAGGAAGGGAGGTCAGGAGAAAAAAGGGATTCCAGAAGCTGTCCGAGGCTGACTCTATATGGGCTGAAACCTGCCTAAGGAAAAAAGGAACTTTGCACATAGGTATGAAATCAACTCAGTGAAAGGGATGGTGGGGAAAAAAGCGCTGCCCTAAATAATTTTACAAATTAATAGTGTTTGTAAAACTAAAGACAAAAGGAATGGAACATAAGCACTTTAGTTGACAAGTTCTTTCCCCTGGGGGTGAGGGTTAACAATTCCGAAACCATTATACATGTACACTGGGATTAAACCAGTACAGATGGTGGGAGTCAGGGTTCTCATTGTTGGAGTGGGAGTTTACAGGCGTGCAAGGGGATAACGCTTAGAATAATCAACATGGTAATGGATTAAGTAGGAGGTAGCAGTACAAATTCATGTTTAACTTCACATACACATGCATAGTTACATGTAGAAATATTTACAGATATGTGTATATATACAAGTTAGTGCACACACATATATTTTCTTGCCTTTCCAGCTGAGAGGACCTAGAAATTGGCAACAACATTTCATTAGCAATATACATACTCAGCACCCAAATCTTGGTTTCTAGTACTATTCTCCAATAAATGAACTAAGGCCCTTTAGAGAAATGACTGATCCTAGGATGGTGCAGGAAATATACAAGATGAGCCTAGAGCATCTTATAAGGCCAAAAAGTAAGATACTGCTAAGGAAAAGAAAATTAAAAACCCACGTAGGTGAGGGTATGTCAATGGGACACAGGTGCAACAAAATAAAGTCGTACTAATTTGTAACCCAAAATGTAAAATAAGTATCCATAATCTATACCGATGAATAAATTATGAATAAATTATTAAATAAATAAGTGGGGGGAGAATAGAATAGACACAGTAAAGAAAAACTCAAAGAGTCAAAAGTCGATTGAAAGGAAATGGAGAACAGTACTATTTCTTGTACACCTGGATTTCCGGCCTGAGACGCATAGCCACTATGAACATTCAACAATCTAACACATGGCAAAAGATCCACTGCATAGGAGATGCTTAGTAAATGTTTGCTGAATCGAATGGTATGAGTTTGAAATGGTCAACTGCAGAAAGGGAAACGAACCTAATTGACTGCCGGCTGTTGCATGCTGCCTGAGTGGATATTAGATGGCCCATGAGACGAGAGCCTAAGGTGTTCTTGGGTACATTTGGAAAGAGGAATCATAAAGGCCAGCTTTCCTTACAAGTCCTTGTGGTCATCCTGCAGGGGCTGGTGACTTTCTTCCAAACAGGACTCTGCAACACAAGCAAATGCAGTGCAATGACCAGAAATGCCATTGGCTACGCTGATCAAAGGTCAGTGCTACTTCAGGTAATTAAAAACAACAGCAACAATAAAATCAGAGTAGGTTCAAACAAAGCAGCTGGAAAACATCCATTTTAGAGACATTTAAACACAGACTTAATATTAGGTATTATAGAATTTTTATTAATGTTCTTAGAAATAATAGTATGTGGTGATGTAGGAGTATGCGCTTATTCCTAGGAGATCAATGCTGAAATATAGAAGGATAGAGAATCATAATGTCTGGAAATTACTTTCAAATAATTCTTCAAAATAATTTTAAAAGGAATGGAAAGGGAGAGAAAGCAAATATGGGAAAATGTTAAAGTAGGTAATAAGCTTATTGAAATGGGTGACCTCAAATTATTTAATTTTGTGTTTCTTTTCATCTACTCATCACTCCTGCCCAAATCCATTCTCTACTCTGCCTGGCACGTGGTGCACACTCAATACGTTTAGTGAATTAATATTAAAAATAAAATTCTCTTTACCCACTAACATTTGCATAACTAAGTAAAGATGTGGTTTCAAGCCATTTGCAAAGAAAGACCCACAACTAATTGCTTCCTTAAGTAAACATAATCTGCTTAAAATCACAATTGAATATTGATTTTTCTTCCCAGAGTCTACTACCAAGCAAGATCCTACCTACCCTCTGCCCCAAGATGCTCCAGCCTAACTCTCCCCTCTCAGAAGGCCTGGCTTCCTGCCCCCAAAACAACTTTTCCCAGGGCTGTGTTCCTGCTGCCCCCACTCAGAGTCCTTTCCACATCAAGACCTCAGGAGCAAACCACGTGGGCAAAGGCAATTTGATGGAAAATGGTATATATATTGTACATTTTTTAAAAAATTATTTAAAAGGACTGACTGAAATGGAAAGTATTTGTTTGCAACTACCTTGTAACAATTTAAGTAACAAAAATATTACTCAAGAAGCAATGAATGAATGAGACATTTTTAAAACACTAAACAGTTTCAGCTTTTTTAATTGTTTAAATTCATCTTTTATCCCTTTTTTCTTATTCCAAAGGAAATTTTCTCTATTATAGAAAAATCAGAAAATGAGGATTGGAAAAATAAAGTCACTCTCACGCTGAGATAACTGTCACATTGTTGTAAATCCTTTTGTATGATAATACTTTAAAAGTAATAGATATTACCAGTTAGTAGGTGCTCACTGTGTACCAGGCCCATTTTAGTCCTCACAAGAATATGAGATTTTCAGATGAAGAAACTGAGGCTTAGAGAAGATACAGCGCTCGCCCGGGATCACACAGCTAGCAAATACAGAACCAGAGTCAGACCCATGGATCTCTTTACCTCCAAAGCCTGAACTAGTAACCACAGCTCTATACTCTCTCCCATAAATCTCTTTATTTCACAAAAACGAGAATCTATCACCTAATCCCCTATTGTTGTATCATTATATTGCTTCCAGTTTGTGTTTGTTTTCTATTGCTGCTGAACCAATTACCAAAGAAATTAGGGGCTTAAAACAGCATATGTGTGTTCTCCAGTGCCACGTCCTCAAACTGTAGGACATTCTGTACTGGGGTCTTCCTGGCGGTGGCTGTTCCTGTCTGGTTTGGGAGTATCAGGCGGATCACTGAAGACCTTCCATAGCCTGAGATCCCAAGGGCCTGGATTTTATAGCTTCCTCTGCTAATCTTTAATCTGTATAAACCAAATAGTTCTCTCAGAGCTTCCTCCTCCCCCACCAGGCATGTGAGAAGTCCTGGATCTCTGTCCAAGAATCAAATATGCATCCGGGAGCACTGTCTCTGCCTGTTTCTCTGGACCTCCCCCTTGCCTAGTGCTGCCTCACCACTTCCATGCCATACTAGACATGACACCACACCCAAGGTAGGCTCTCTGAGAAGCTAAGAGCACCAGCCCTGAAACTTAGCAAGTAGTTTCCTCTACATACACTTCCTCTGAGAGGTTTAACCCCAAAGTGAAACGGTGTATTTGTCAGCTTTCACCACACTAATCCTGCAATAACAATCCCTTCAAAACGTGATGGCTTCCAATAAGGAGTGTCTATTTTTTCCACTTACAGGTCTGTGCTCTGGCTGGGGCAGCTCTGCCTCTGGTTGCAGAGCAGCTGGGTGAGCTCCTGGTTTGGGTTGGGTTCAGCTTCGTTCCACGTGACTCCATATTCTCCTTGGAACAGCAGCTGCCAGAGACACGTTCTTTGCTGGAAAATCAAAGAAGCACTAGAGAGCATAAAAAACGCATTGCTTCTTGAGGCCTTGGCTTTTCCATTCACATCCCACTGGTCTAAACAAGGCCCCTGGCCAAGTCCAACCCCAGTGAAGCAGGAAATAGGCTCTATCATTCTCTGTTCTGTGAGGTGACAAGGCAGAGGGAGAGGGGGTGTTCAGGGCGTGCGAGGAGGTCGGCAGAGGGAGAAACCACCTCTTCTCAGGAGCCCGGAGAGGGCCTCGGAGACGAGATGGTCTTTGTCGCTGGTTGTTTACCAAAAGGCTCTAGGAGGAGGGACACTCCAGGCAGAAGTTGCAGGTTAAGGGACTGAGAAGGGAGACCATGTGTCAAGTCACAAGTCTGGCGTAATGGGAAATAAGCCTGGAGAGAGGGGCAGAGTCAAATCACAGAGGATTTTATAAGCCTGAATAAGGATTCCAAGGGTTGCCAGACTTTGTTCTAGAAGCCACGGGGAGTCTGTGATGGGTTTTAAACAAGGAAGAGGCCTGACCACTTTCTCAGAGGGTTAACAAGTGGGAGGCAAACGTGGGTCTTTTCACCCCCAAAACAGTGCTCTTCCTGTGAGGACCCGCAGCCGCCCAACTTCCAGTCTCACAGGCTCCAAACACCAGCGTGTCTTCCTCCGTCCTCCCTCATGTCAAAGGTCATCATCATTAGCTCCTCAGCTTCGTGGCACAAGAAGGAGGGTGAAGGGGCCCCTGTCCTGGTGAAAAGAACTGCCTCGTTTCACGTGACTTACAAAACTTGCATGGCTGTAGACCATCAGCATACATTCCGAGTCTCCATCATATTTATTCTAGTGGGTGACTAGGAATGTTTGAACAGCCTACAAATTTATGGTCAGAAAATATTAGCTCCTAAACACTGAAACCCTAGCCCAAAACCACCGCTTTAAATTCAGATTGTTTTCCCATTTCATCATTTGCAATCAGAGTTTTCATCGTGGACAGATTTTTACAGGGCAGCCCTAGACCAGAGATTTATTTGAGCTCATAAACAAAACCCTGATATTAATCGCAAACTATTTCTGATTCTCAGTTAACGTTCTCAAACATCTTGGGTCCCAAGGGACTCTTTTCCCTGCCACGTGAAGATGATATTTCAGGATTTATATTTCCCCTAAGAAGCTAGTAGATCATAAAACCTAATGTATTCCGTGGTTTGGAATGATAATTTTGCAAAGAGGTGAGGGAATATTTCACTGTGGATCATTATAACATGCATGTAAGTTGTTAATATTACTTACTACTTCCATTTAAATGTTCATCCAGCTCCCGTTGATGGGATGATTCCCAAGCCCCAGTGTTGGTGATGGGTGGCACATGTATTGGGAGGGGGACAAGTGAGGACAAAGCTGTGGACAGCTCCCTGACTTGTGGATGGATATGGAAGGAAAGAAGCCATCAGAGGCAAAATGACCAGTCATGGCCAGGGTTGGAGACTAAGAGGAGAGAGCTTGGGCAAGGAGAAGGGAAACACTGGATGTGGCCACAGGGATGTCTATCCCTGGAGACTTGGCCAGGATGGGAAGAGGTGTGTGCAGAGCCCACACATGGAGACACTGAGAAAGGGAACAGCAAAAAGAGGTATGTGATGCAGAGAAGCTATCAGAATCCAGAAGGAGTCAATTTAACTAACGTTTTGAGTAGCTTTGCCTTGGTCCTGTGCTTGAGTTGCTCCCAATCTTGTCACAGGGCAGAGAGGCACATGGCAAAGTGTCTTTCAAGAAAGACACTTTGGTAAGGAAACCCGGTGGCAAAGATGAAGGAAATTTGAATTCTGTCCCTTGGGACTAATCTCAGAAAGGGCCTCAATATGATAAACTGGGATTGTACTGTCCTCAGTGGCAGTCTTCGAAAAAAGCGTCAAATCTCAGCACCTCTCTTCCTAACTAGGTGGCCTTGGGCCTGCGTCTTTTCTCAGTGCCTCAATTCTCCCATAGCAAAATGCAGATAATAATATGACTCACCTCTTCAGATGGTTATGAGGATGAAAGAGAATATATGCACAGCTCTTAGCAACGAGCCTGGCACACAGCAAAACCCCAATAAATGTTAGGGGTTTATTGTCATCCTAAGTGGTAATTGCCTAAGGACACTGAGGCCAGGTTTTTCCAAAGGCAAAGAGGAGCCACCCCATATCTTTAAGCAAGAGAGTGCTGGGATCCAGTCTTCATTTTAGAAAGGAGCCTGAAGGCGGGTAGTGCTGGGTGATAGCTAGGGGATAGGAAACCCAGATGTAAGCACAGCAGCAAAGGAAAGCTTATTTGAAACTAGGAGGAGCTGAACCTGTATGAAGCAAGGGGGAGGGAGGCAGAAATGGAGATCTTGGGAGGAAAAGGGGGGGATAATCACAGTTCCAAGTGGGGAGTTTTCAGATGGATTCTCCCTTCCTCCACTCCATAAACTTCAGTTTGCTTTAAATTGGCACTGAAATTTAAAAAATCCATGGAAGCAACAGAAGATAAAACTGAAGAAATATGGGCCACACGATGTATTAATTAATGTTCCATTGGCCACACAGGAGCTGCGAAAGGACCATGTGCCGAAATGGAGCTGCCACGGCCCCAGTCTGCTGGAGATGAAGACATCAGAGTCTGGATAAGGAGCAGCTCCTGCAGCAACCTGAAGGTGCAGCTTGGCATTCAGACCCGAGTCAACATCAGAAAGGCCACCAGATCCCCCTGACCCTCACCGCTAGTCTGTGCTAGCCCATTATCAAGTTGAATTAAGCATTCTATCATTCTCCCTCTGATGCATGGTGGGGAGAAGGGCCGCATATGCCTTCATGGTGATGTTCTCCAACCACGGCTCGGCTGGGACACTTTGGGGGTAGCTTAGAGGTCAGGAATAGTCAAAGGGCAAAATGTTTGCTTGTTTGATGGAATCAGAATCAGAATCAGGAAATTTTAATATCAACATGTGCGAATTCATAGGAACTAGTGGGGAGAAGACAATGGTTCGAGATCACCTGGCCCAACCTGCACATTCCGCAGTTGAGGAAATCAAGACCCAGAGAAAGAAGAATATCTCTCAGGCTCCCAAGTGCACCAGGGGCTACTCTTTACTTGCTTCCCCCAACTCCCCACATCAGTGATTTTCTCTGCCACCACCTCCCATGTCAAAACAGCCCGGAGGATTACAGGCTGGGGGATGCGGAAGAGTGGATCTGGGTGGCACAGAGAGACCCCATTTCCCGCCCAGCATACAGATGGCAAGACACTTCGTAGGTCACCCAGTGAGGAGAAGTGGGAACCAGGAACAGAGCTCTCACCCTGTTGATTGTGACCAGCTCTCTCCCAGCCTCCATGCCTCCCTCTGGCCCTTGAGGTCTCAGATGTAGGGACACCGCTCTGTGCCTGTGACCACAGAGTGGTCACCTTCCATGACAAAGCTATTTTGGGCTCCTTGGTCAAAGCTTCCCTCTCCATGACAGGAAGGAAGCTTTAAACAAACACCAGTAGAAATGGCTTTGATCAGAATCTCTTGTCTTCATATACACCATGCCCCCCAATAAGTTTAATTTTTAAAAAATCTTGTTTTCATACACGGTGTCCTTCCCTTCCTTTGTCTCATCTAAGCCCCATGACCACCCAGTGAGGTTGGAGCGACAAGCAGTATTAACCCATTTTATAGGTGAAGCAGCTATGGCTGGAGGCAAACAGCCTCTGAGCATCAGAGCTGAAGGCTAAACCCACTTCGCCTGACTTCTCAGATGAAGTGTCCTTATACCTAAGAAGCCATCCTTTAACTAGACTGCTCCCGAGGATTGAGATATGCCCCCTTGTAAGGCTTTAAAAGCTCTGGTGAGGGAGGGGCAAAATCCTCATTATCTTCCCTTAACAAAGTCATCTTTCATGCTTCCCAGGTCTCCCAGGCTAAGCCTCAGTGCCTCTATAGGAACATCCGATGTGTGGGCGACCATCGTCCTCTGGTGGCCAATAGGCAAAATGCTTTGTAGTCTTAATTCCGAGAACAAAGACCTGACAGCCCCCTCCCTGCCTCCTCTCTCTGGACAAGTGACAAGTGGCAGTGACAGTTTTTTATTCTGGGGGCCCTGGCCTTCACTGCCGTGGCTCGACTAATTAGATGCACATCAACTCGCTGAAGAGCTGTTGAGGGCCTGACTGTGGGGCTGAGTCTGGGGAACTGAGGTGGAAATTTGACTTTTTCAGTCTGAGAGCGGCTCCAGTGCTCAGGAGGGTGACAGCATGAGTGTTGGTTTCCCCTCAGAACCTCCCCAGGCCCACCCCCCAGCTGCCACTGAAACCGAACCACAAGGCCCAATTCGTCCCCACTCCTGCTGGAAGCCTTGCCTGCTCCCTCTGGCTCTCCTAAAGCAGGAGACAGCTGTATGCCCCCACTTGTGGCCACCACCTCCGCCATGTGTCAAAAGGAACAGGGACTGGGATGATGCCTGTTCAACTTTTAAATTTCTGAAGGCAGGGGCTGGTCTCCTTCAGCCTCTAGAATAAGGCCAGGCCCAGCATGGGGCCTGTGAGTGAGTGAGTGAGTGAGTGAGTGAGTGAGTGAGTGAGTGAGTTTGCTATATCAGAGAAGACTACAGCCCAGCCATTGTCTTGCAGGCCCGCACTGAGCCAAACAGAACGAGGTACTCTGGAGAAAGGTGGGCTATGGGTTCAAAGGTGAGACTGCAGAAAGAAATTCAAGATAGAGTGAGGTAAAAAGCACATCTGACAAGCAGTGCTTTTTTCTCCACCTGCTTTTTGCAGCCTGCATTTCTCCAAGGCGTCCTCAGGGCATGTCTGTTTGTCATGTGTCCTCAGGGCTTGCCTCGGAAGGAGGGCGTCAGCTAGACCTAGGATGATCCTGGGGAGTGATCACAGCCCCTCTACTTTCTCATTTATACAACAGAAGCAAATAATATTGACAGACAGTTTTCAAACGTTAAATGAGGCGACTGATGAAAACCCCTTTGTACCATGGTCAGTCTTTCTGGTAGTTTCTGGGTTCTGAGCCCTGGGTAGGCCTATCCTACCGAATCGTTCATTCAGTCACTGCTGCAACGCTTCAGGTCCAAAGTCTAGGCCCGGAGTCAACCTGCCTGCTCTTGCTCTAACACTTACCAGCTCTGGCCTTTATGCATATTATCTAATCTCTCTGCATCCTGGACAGCTCATGTAGAGAAGGGAGCAACGACGGCACTCACATCTGTGACTTCTGTGAGCACTGAATGAGTGAGCACACACAAGAAAAAAGACATGAAATTGGCGACTGGCACTTAGGAGATGCTCAGAAAAGTAAGCTCTTACTGCATTATGATGTAGCAGCTGCTTGTCATGAGGTTGGCTCAGCACGGAACGGTGGATCTCAGAGGTGAAGCTGAGCTGCCATTTACTTAAAAATTGATCTTTCGAATACACACACTTGCTATAAGCGTCTTCGCCCTGTGGTCAACATGCCAACGGTGTGAGAGGGAAAGCAGAGCATGCCTTAAAGACATTTGTTGCTCTAATGCCTATTGAATTAATTAATTAATTAATTAATAGTTTCTATATTTTTCTACATAGATTTGCGCTGCGTGCAAGAAGCAATAACAACTGAAATGCTGGGTGTGATGTCCAACCTGTGACTGCACCAAGCAGAGGCCAGTGGCAGATACGGGAGCCATACATCTACTGAGCGCCCCGAAGACCTTCATGCCAACCCAGGACCATTTAATATTTTCATTAATGACTTGAAGGATGGAATCGAGACCCAGCTAATAAGATCTCTGCATGATACAAAGCTGGAAGGGATCTTAGCTACTTTGGAGGACAAGATTAAAATGCAATCCAAGCTTGACGGATTGCAGAGACAGACCTAAATCAATAAAGGGAGCGGCAATAAAGACAAATGCAAGCTGCTCTGCACAGAGCTGAGCAAATTATCCAGGTACCAAATGGTGATGAGAGGAATGAGTTTGGAGGGGGCCGGGTGGAGCTACCTGGATGTAAATTCATCAAGGCATAGTATTTGTAAAGCGGAGGCTCAGCTCTGTCACCTGGTAGATCTCAAACTTCAGTGAGTGTAAAAATAGCACAGAGAGCTTGGCAACATGCAGATTTCCAGGCCAGGCCCCAAGATCGTGATCCCGTTTATCTAGAACAGTGCTTGGATGATTCTGAGGCAGGTGGTCCATGGCCTGCACTCTGAGAAAGCACCAAATGAGTGAACACACAAAAAAGACATGACTCTGAGAAAGCTAGGAGCCTAGAAGGTAAGGGGGCAGCCTCTGACCATACCTCTACTTCCCAAATGTTTAATCTGGAGCACTCATGGTTTTGTAGCAAGGCCACATGGAATGCTTTGCAAAAAGTGGTCTCTATGGTCACACAAGTTTGAGAATGTTCCCTCTTAGGAAGAAAAACAACAAAAAAGTCACAAGATAAGTGAACATGTTCGTGACTCCAACATTTTCTGCAAGGAAATAAGCATCTTAACTAGGTTTAATCCAGAGTTGCCCACATTTTTCGACCAGGAAGCCAGTGCTTTATGTAACATCCAGCGACATCTCATGGAACACACCTCAAAAACTGTGATTCCCATTCGGGTCCCACCACCATCATTCAGCAAATTCTCCAGGATTTCTCAGTCTTTTCACTCCCCTGTGTTGACACTTATCCAGGGGGCTGGAGCTCGAGATCATCTTACACGTTGTTCTGTCTCCCTGACTTCCCTGGGTCTGAACTTCCCTCTAGCATTTAAAAAGAAGATGAGAGCAAATCAGCTAGAGCTTCCAGTCTTAGGTTTTCTCTGGCCTGGTAGCAGTGCACCATGTGCCCCGGGTCGAGGAGGGGAGGGGGAGTGCTCTTGCTTCTTTATTCATCGTCTCCCTTGTGCTTCTGTCAACAACTGCTGGGTGCCCCATCCCCATCATCTAGTATCTCCTGTCCCTTAGTACTGTTGAATGTGGCCTTGCTACAAAACCCGCATTAGCAGATGAGGGGGTCAGTCAGAGTATGAGGAAGTCACTGGAGGGATTTCTGGGGGGTTACCTGAAAGGGGGCTGGCACATTTGAAAGGCCCCCCTTTTGCTCTTCCCCACTTCCTCCTCCTTCTTTCTAGGAGGCGTGCTGGCAGCCACCTCAGGCCATAAAGTGAACTTGAGGATGGAGCCCATTCACTGAGGCTGGCAGAGCAGAAAGAAGATTTTGGCATTGTAAAGCCACCAGAGCAACCCGGCACTGCCTAAGAGAAAAAGGTGCATCCCTATTTTGGTTAAGCCATTGCTTTTCAGGTCTCTGTTATCAGCCACTAAATGCAATTTTGAACTCATACATTGTAGAACTAGCAAAGCCTTTTTGTCATTTCCCACCAATCACAGACAAGCTGGCCATCTGACTGTACCTCATCCACGCGTGTGTGTGTGCATGCGTGTGTGTGTGTGTTCTTACTCCCTCTTGGGCATAAGGCAGTTATGCTACTTGAGCCAAGACAGTTCCTGCATGGCCATGCTTGTGTTTGTATGTCTGGCTGCCTCTCTCTTCACTGCAGAACAGAATTAACTCAGAATGACGTTCTTGAGAGCCTTTGATCCCTCTAGAATGAACTTCTCTGTCTTTAGCACATTTTTTCCCAAAGTTCTGTAACCTACATTCCTGTCTGAAACCAGTGAGTCACTCCTGAGAAGAAGTGGGTTGAATGGAAACTCCATCTCAAGACATCCCTTTATGTCACCAGTGAGGCTTGCTGGGGAGGGGAAGAAAAATCATGCCATTGCGATGAAAAGCAAGAAATGAGCATACTCAAGAGTCAGATGGACCTATATGATCTGCTTCAGTGATGGATCGGGGGCGGGCAGAAGGGACCCCTCTGCAGCCTTTGTCCTCCCAGCTCCAGGGGCCCTTGGAGAGCCTGGTCTGGGATGCCTCCCTATGTTGAATGAAGGTCCTGCCTGGCCTGTTGCAGCCCTGCACTTTGCCATTGAGGCACCTACCAAAGGAGAGAAGAGATCTACTTGAGTTCCTTTCTGCTTCTGACCTTGTGGCTTGTAAAGCCACACGAGGGTCTTTGAACTTTTCCTCTCCTCTTTAATTGGGAAGTCCATCTGCAAGGAAGTTTTTTCCAAGTTCAGACCTAGTGAGGCCATTGCATTTTCTGAGGGATTCAAATGGGAGACTCTCCTGGGAGAAGGAACTAGCACTCACTGAATGCCTAGCTGCTGACCGTGCATACTCATCACCATTATCTTCAGTTTAGCCTGTCCTTATCATCTTCCTGATCCCTGGACCTGCCTGGCTACCTGTGCCACAAGGCCTCTGCAGGTTTTCACACTGTGACCATGATGTGCAAAACAAAACCCCACAAAGCATCTATTTTCTCCCAATAACACAGGTGCCATATATGTACCTTGAGGAAGGCAGGAGCCACGTGTCATTCATGCACTTTCCATCCTCAGTGCCTCCTGGTGATAGACTGCACGGACAAACAAATGAATGGATACTGAATAAATACTGAACAAATTAAATATTTATAAACGTGTACAAACTGTGCTGCTCCCATAGGGAAGAAGTTTAAGGTGAAACTCACAAAGTTTCACCCAAGGATAATTACACACTTACTCCTTGATACTCCGAACAAAAACTACCCTGAATAGCTCACAGATGATATCCTCGATCTGTAAAGAAAACTGTTCCCCTAAAAACTTTCTGAAATAGAAGAAGTGGGTGTCTGTAAAATGTCAAGTCATTTTTTCATATACTCACTGGGTTGCTGACCAAATGGCTTGTGCTTCACCTTCTGCATCCTTTGGCCAAATAAACCAGTCAGTGCTCAATTCTCCAATTGACTGGATGGCTCAGGGAACAAACCCTCAAATAAGATTACAGGAAAATTCATTACTTGAAGTCCTCCCTCAGGGTTCAGAGCTCATAAAAGAAACCTCCAGAGGCCCCTGCTTAGGGAAAGAGAGGCCCCTGTGTTGCAAATCTACAGATGGGCAATAATTAACCTGAACTAATTATGGCCAAGCCCCAGGTCAGTCTTCCCAGATCAAGGCTGCCTCCTGACAAGCAGGTTTTCAGAGCAAGAACTCGGCACTCAAACACTAGAGGAACATTCAGCGGATTTTAATATATAAGAGCTTGACCCAAGGAGCATCCTCTACCAGGCAAAGATGGAGCCGGCTGGAGGTTCACTGTTGGGGACATAGCTAGAGCCCCAATAAAGTGACAGTGCAAGAATGTTTTCCCTAGAAACAGCTTATGAGATTCTTAAGGATTTTAAAACCAGGACTACCACAGACATCAACACACAAAGACAAACCGCAAGCTAGGAAAGCTATATTTTTATTTAATTTATGAAAAGGGGACAGAAAAATCAGGAAAAAAAATGAATACTCCAAAAGAAGAAACAGGAAAAACAGTTTGCTACAGAAATAACAATCGAAATGATTTGTTAAACGTTCAGCCTCATTCCAGTAAATCATACAGCAAAAGCAAACCATGAGAAAACTCTTTGTCTTAGGAGATTGGTAGTTTCTTTCCTTGATGCTAATGCTCGTATTCATGACCACACACCTTCGTACACTGTCGGTAAGTGTAAATTGTGCAACTTTCGGAAGGCACTTGGCAAAAGATAGCCAAAGTCTTACGACATGCATATCCTTGGCCCTTTTGACTTAAGAACTTTATCCTTGGGGCAGTGCTTCCCAAGCAGAGGTAATTTTGCCACCCAGGGGACATTTGGCAATTTGGAGATATTGATTGTCAGGATATTGGGGGAGGAGGAGAGTGTGCTATTGGCATCTAGTGAATAGAGGCCAGGGATGCTGCTAAACACCCTCCAGTGCACTGGACAGCCCTCCAGAATAGGAAATATTGGTCCAAAACATCAATAGGGTCACTGTGGAGAAACCCTGCCTTAGGGGAGAAAGTCAGGTAAGTATACAGGGATAGATATGCAGAGATATTTAATACAGCATTTTACAAAAGGTTAAAAATTAAAACGAGTGCATATCGATAAGGGAGTAATTATATGAATCACATTCCATGCATACACCAGAATACCGTCAAGCCACCAAAAATTACATACATCTGTGCTTCTTGTCATGGAAGTACATTCATCATGTAGGGCTATGTGAGAGTGTCTGGTTTCAGAATCACATGCCTAGTATGGTAAGATTTTTTGTGTGCATTTATGTATAGAAGAAAGTCTGAATGCTCTAACCACCCTATCACATATTTGACCGTGATTTCTCTTTAGGTGGAAACATGATGAGTGATTTTAATTGTTTATCTTAGCAGTGTTTCCTATTTTTCTTCCCACCACCACGGAGAGACCTTATCAGATTAGAGTCAGACACTGAATATTCTGGTTCAGTCCTTCTCCAGCAACATGAAAAATGCATAGCTCTGCTACTGGTGAGCCTGTCTTGCCATATGCCACCAAGCAGCTGGGGTCGCCCCCTTAGACAAGTTAACCACAAACCCCATAAAGTCACCTCATGGCCTGGTGTCCACATTTCCCTTTTCTCCTCCTGAAAAGCATCCTGAAGCAACGTTTTTATTGCACCTGAGGACTTTTAAAACTCCAGCACCAACATTATCTGGAAGGGCTGCCCAAAGCAGTGGAAATAAAGCAGGAGCCTGAACAGGAGAAATGTAAGAGGAAGTAGAAAGGCTGCATGCAGCCCTCTGAGCACATCAGCAAACCTAATTCTGAAAATGAGGGCCGTCCCCCCGATGTGCACAGCTGGAGCTGCCTGTGTACAGCAGTGGGAAGGGAGGGATTACTAGCAGGAGGAAATTTGGGGGGCATGGTTTGGTTTTAAGAAGCAGGGGAGGTGGGGCTCAACGGGAGATCACCCAAACTAGCCATATTTGCAGGAAGCAGTCTTCTTCTGGAGCAACTGAGAGGAGAACTGATTTGCATGGCAAAAACAAACACCACTCCCTGTCCCAAACAAGAAAAACAGGCTTCCTACCTCCATTGCCTTGTGAGCGACCAAGGCTGAAGAAACTCATGTATCATACCTTGTGTCATTTTTGAAAAAGATCATTGTGCTGGGGACAGAGTGGTGGAGCAATCAGACACGCTCCCTGCCTTTGCAGAGCGTGAAATCCGGTCGGGGAGACTCAGGTTAGTCAGGTAATTCCACAAATTGCAAATGCAAATAGGTGAGTAAGGGCTTGGGCTTCGGAGGTTGGTAAACCCGGGATCTAGTCCCTCAGACACTCTGCTCACCTACCAGGTGGGGAAGAGTTACAGCATTTACATCATAGGGTTGCTGGGGGGGTTACCACCTTTAGTAAACCCCCCAGCAAATCACTCAGCATGGCATCCAGCACAGAGTAGGTGCTTGCTAGGTGTTTGCTGTCGTTGTTGTTAATACAGCCGACACTATCAGCAGTGGCAGTGGAAGCAGCAGCAGCGGCAGCCGTGGAAATATGATGAAGGGAAAACAAAAGCTGTTATAAGAACTTACAGTGGGGTGAGGGGAGTCTCACTGAGGGTGGATCATGAAAGCGCCTCTGGGGGAAGAGCTAGAGGAAAGAAAAAGAACATACGTCTCCAGGAATTTACAAAAATCTTGGGGATGATTAGGATTCTGCTAGTGCACGGGACTGGTACTATAGCTGGGCTTAGCCGGATCTAGGGGCCAGAGGTACCCCTGCTGACACCTGAGCCTGTTGTAACTCAGAGGGCTCCCTCCCCCACCCCATTCTGCCTCTCCTGTCAGCAGGTGGGAGCAGCCTGGCAGGGGCTAATGAAATGTTTACTGAAAAGATTAGCTTGTCAGTGGAGCCAGGACAGATGGCTATTGATCCTCTGCTGTCTGTCATCTCTATTCCATCTGAGACTAGGTGCGGAGCAGGTTCCCTCTGACCCAGAACTCAGGATGGGGGCTCAGGCATTAGGCACAGAGAATGTCTCTCAGATCTGTGGAGTGGTCCTTGAGCCCCTAGGAGCCCCCACCTCTGCTCCCTTGGATTGTTCAGATGTATCATCGTGAAAAAGAACAAAAAGAGTTCAAAACCTGACTTAATTATTCTGTGACCTCAGACTCTGAGAGAATATTCTCATCTAAAACAGGGACTGTACTCCTTACCTCACGGAAGTGTTTCAAGACTTAAATCAGGAAATAGATATTGAAGTTCTAAGAACCAACATATTTGGAGGGACGTTTGTTTGATTTTTAAAACTGAGAAAATTGAAGCGGAGATGAGAACTCTCGTCCCAGTCTTTGAATTTTCCCAAGGTAAAATGGCAGGTGGGGGTCTTAACGTGGCTTGTAGGATGTCTGAAAGAGCATGATCTTCAACATTTGGGCAATGCCGAGCCACTGAAGAGGGTGACTGGATAAAATACAAGTTTAGCAAGATCGCTCTGGCTGTAGGGAGAATCACCACGATTTGCCACAGCTGAAGTAACGGCAATGGGAAAGGCAGAAGCTCCTTAGAGATTGAATGTGTAGGGCTGGGTGTTTAACTGACTGGCTGACTGGACAGGAGAGAAGGAGCGAGTGATGACTCTTATATGCACGGGGAGAAGCAGACAACGGGAGGGTAATGAGCTCATTTTGAACGTGGTGAGTGTGCGATGCCTATAAGACTCCCACGTGGGGAGGGGGCTGGATACGATCCTGACGCTCAAGAGTCGAATATAAACTTAATATAGAAATTCGAGAGCCTCCTCCTCCTCCTCCTCCTCCTCTTCCTCCTCCTTCTCCTTCTCTTCCTCCTCCTCCTCCTTTTCTTCCTCCTCCTCCTCCTTCTTCTTCTTCATCACCACCACCACCATCACCACCACCATCACCATCACCACCACCATCATCTAGTTGGGAATGGAAGCCAGGGTGGATAGGGCTGCCCGTGAAGAATGTGTGAGGACAGGAGAAGGGGCCTAAGGAGAGAGGCGGAAAAAGATGCCTGTAAAAGGAAGAGTGTGGTTTCACGGAAGCCAGGAGAGAGTGAGTTTCAGGAAGGAGCAAGGGAGTGACCAACAATAGAAAGTTCTATGGAAAGTTCATATTTAAAATACCCAAAGACCTAAAACAGGATTCCTGTATTTAGCAACAAAGAGGTTATTTTGAACTTAGGAAAGACTGTTTCTGCTGAGTAGTCGAGAGTGGGTGGGAGGTGGAAATAAGCCATGAGTATAGATGGCCATTTGGAGAAACTGGACACTGGAGGGGAGGTGAGGGGGAGGGCTGCAGCAGGATTTGGGGTGGGGGCGGGGAGATGGGGAGATGAGGAGAGGACAGGGAAGGCAGGGCTAATTTAGGATGGGAGCCGCTTGGGAGTATGGCAACAATTAAAAAGAATCCAGAGAGTGAGAGGGGCAAGTCAGGAAGGAAAGAGGAGCAAGTCCCTGAGGAGGCACAGACTCAGAACCCCGGGTGGGCAGACCAATGGACAGGGAGGCTGAGATCCAGCAGGGAGAAGGAAAGCTAATTAGGCTCCCTGATGGTCTCTATTTTCTTGGGGCGGGAAGTGAGGTTGTCTGATCAGGACATGGAGGGGCCCGTTAGAGCAAGTCAGGAAGGTGTACAACAGTTGCAGTGGGGAATGGGAGAGATAGAACCGACCTGAGACACACGAAGTGACTGACAGGCCAGATGGAGGCCCAACCGGGATGAAGGCCAGGAAAGTGTGCAAGGAAAGAAGAGTTGGGTCTGAGTGACGCCGAGGATTCAAACGGGCAGGACCCGGGTACGGATGGCAGCTGGGGGTAAAGAAGTGTCCACCAGGCCCCTCTGATTGCTGGGCTGGGGGATTCTGTGCTATTCAACCCAACTGCACACGTGGGAGAGGCGGTGGGAGCAAACTGAGGGGCACTTTATGACGGGCCACCTGGAGACAGCTGCTCTGCCCCTGAGCAGGTGCCCACACCTCCTCATCCCCTCTTAGGAGCCTCTCGCTTGTCACCCTTCAGGGGCATGACAGTTAACAAACCCGGTTGTCCGCGCGGCATCTGAAACAGAGAGAATGCTGCCTTCTCATTGCAAACTACCCCAAATGCACATGGCAGCGTGGAGGAAGGACCAGGCCAGGAAGGTGGCCAGGTGACCCTGTGACCTTGGGCATTTCTCTCCCTTTTCCTTGGCCTTAGGTTCCCCACACGGACAATAAGATTATTTCCAGGAATCTCTAAGGACATCAGCCAGTGCAGACATTCCTTAAAGTGCAATGTTAATTATAAGCGTGCGTTTTAGAACCCGAAGTGCTGCTGAGAGGGCTGGGTGCAGAGCGGTGCTCAGAAACACAAACACGCTGTTAACAGGGAACATCTCGGAAAGATCTATCTGAATGTACAACACTTCCTGTTAATTAATGGCTTCTTTTGAGGTTATTAAGTTAGACTGGGTAGGTGTGTGGCCTTTCTTTCTACTGCCCTTCCAATTAACAGGCACTTTGCTTGGTAAATGTTAATTTAGAGTAATTGGGCGTGCAGAAGAGGGAAGTGCAGGCAGGGGGAAGCAATGCTCCTTCTACTGTAGGTTAATTGCTAGTAAGTGTTGTTCCTGCTGCCCTGGTCCTGGATGATTAATGGCCTTGGAGTCCAGGCTGAAACCCCTGAGAGTTGGCAGAGACTGTGGCAGTCTTAACCCCTTAGTGACTGAGATGAAGGCAGAAAAAAATCCCAGTAGGTCTTCCTGGGCTTATAAGCAAGATCCTCACCTGTGAAACAGGCAGTCAGATGTCATGAGAGTCAGGTACCCTTCAAGATTATGTTGCAAAAATATTTCCTTCCACTGATACAAAGAATAGGTAATGGGGCCAGTCGGTACCCTGAGTTATTCTCATCTGAGGAAATAAAATTGATTTTTAAAAACTCTAGCACCCCTAAGTATCTGTTTTCTGTCAATCCCTTGCAGCCGAGTCAGTCAGTTAGATGTGTCCAATTGGCTAGGATAAAATCCCCAGTTATTCAAACAAATGCTAACCTAAGTATTGCTGCACAGGTATTTTGTAGATGTGATTAGCTTTTAATCCGTTAATTTTGATTAAGGGAGATTATCCTCGATAATCTGGGTGGTCCGGATTCAAACCAGTTGAAAGGCTTTAAGAGCTCAGTTGAGGTTTCCCTGAAGGAATTCCACGGTAAGGAAAACTGGGAAGACACAAATTCGACGATACTATAGTGGCCAAGGCTACACAGGAAGCTGTCCCTGCAGCCCCCTAGGGATTATCCTTCTGCTCTGAGATTGATCCTTCTGCTCTGAGATTGATTGAGTCCTAACTTCTCTCCTCTTTTTAGGAAGGGCAGAGAGTTCAGAGGAAACACTGTCCAAGCTCCAATTCAGAGCACTGACACCCAGCATGGGGACATGGCAGTGGAGGAGGGGAAGATGGGCAGAGAGAAAAGAGGCCCTTGAAGACGGCCTTCAACAATCAGCTTCATTCTTCAGTTCAGACATCTATGTCGAGGGCCTACATAGTAAGCACAAAGCTGGGAGAAGGGGTGGGCCCACGGGGCAGCCACCTGAAGCACCAACTCCCGTCATGCAAAGACCTCAGAAAGATACAAGAGGGAGAAAGAATGGGTTTACTGGGACTTCTCGCAGGGTGATTATGCTGTGTGGTTGTAACAGTTCAGTATCTCTCGGTAGTGGGGAAGGAGGAATGAGTCCTCTGAGGGGCTTGCCTGAGTAGGAAGCCATCTCAGAGGGGAGTGGTTGAGTTTTGTTTTCATTAGGAGGCAGTGTGCACATTTGGAGGCAGAGCTGTCTGTCAACACAGAAGAGCAGAAGCTGAGCTGAGGGCGACCGCCAGCAAGCCTCCTTTTCAAACACAGCCTGGCTTCTTCTGTAAAGAAGAGCTGTTTGGTACAGCACCATTTATGTAAAAATGAACAGGGGATTATATATACGTATATACACGTGTGTGTGTGTGTGTGTGCATGCATTCATGCACGTATGTATGTGTTTGTCTATGCATGAAATATCTCTGGACGGATCCAGTAATATCTTCCCAGGGAGGAGAACTGCACAGCCCAGAGATCTCACTTGGGACATAGGACAAGCTGCTGTACAAAGTGACCCCAGAGCACAAGACCTAAACAAGGAAGCATTTCATTTCTCTCTCACATACCAGGGCAGGTATAATGGCAATGAAGTGTCAGGGCCCCAGGCTCCTTCTGTTTGGTCGTTCAGCTGTCCCTACACTGTCGCCTTCCTCGGCACAGACAAGTGTGGCTTCCCACTGCATCTGCATTCCAGCCAATAGAAAAGGGGGAATCAGGAAGCCGCGGAAAGCAGTCCTTGCCCTTACAGGGCCACGCTCCTTTAGGAAGGGTCCTTAGCTGTGGGTCCACGCTCCTTAGCTGAGCCCAGTTAAAATTTAGAGTTTTATCTTTAAAAGAAGAAGGAGAGAATAGATATAAGGGGACAACTAGTAGTCTTTATGTGGAATAGGATGAAAGAGATATTTTTTGCTTTATGTATCTGTCTTATACCTTTTGAACCACATGGATTAAGAAAAAAAAATTAAGTTTAAACAATGTACTGTACTGGAAGTCACAAATTGGCATATACAGCCACCTCTCCACTACACTATGGACCTATTTGACTAAAAGATGAGGTATTTTTTTAAAAAGTAAATCATATCAGTGCTAGAAGAGAGGGTTCCAGCAGGCCAGAAAGTCTGAGAAAATACAGAAAGCTAGAAAGTAGATGGGATTAGACTGAGGAAGACCAGAGGTAAACCACAGCCCCAAACGCCAGGACCGAGAACTTCCCTTCTCAAGGTAACTCCAGGAAAACTTTAAATCCAGAGCCAAGAAATAGCCAGAGTGGGCCACAGGGCAATCATCAGAATAACAGAGGAAAAAACTGCATTCAGTTGCTGAGCCCACTGGGGCCCCAACCTTTCTTCCTACTCCTTCTAACATACCCTCAGCCCACAAGGAGCATCTTTCCCGAGGACCTAAAAATTATTCTCCAAAACAATATGGGTAATCCATCCAGGGAAGAGATCCAAATACAGGTGTTGAAGCTCAAGAGAGTAGAATAGAGCTTAAAATTACTCTAGGTATCCACAGCAGACTATCTGGCAAGAAGAGTGGAGCATTGCCCTGCCTAAGAGGGAAACACAGTAAAATGCTCTAGTCTTGTTATTCAAGCACCTCGTTACAGTGGCAAGTGTGGCCATTGCCAAGCTGCAATCTAGAGGTAAGCCTGCTGACAGCCTGCGGACAGCATGCCGACAGCATGGCCCGGCTGCCTACAGAGGCCTCCTGGGGAAACAGGACTTACCAACTATTTAGACATATTAATCTAGAATTTTATTTGTGCACGTGGAGGAACAACCCTAGGTTACCAAACATTTGAGGAAAAACAATGGCATGAAAGAGCTAAATAAAGATGAATAAACAAAAGGAGCCATTCCGGGGGAAAAAAAAAAAGCTATAGTAGAGAATGTTTAAGAAGAAGACTCTAAATATCTCTGCAGTTATTTAGGAGAATGGTAAGCCTCTGAAACAAGAGCTAGCTGCCATTAAAAAAGGAGCCAGCAGAGAATAAGAAATCATTTCTGGAAATTTAAAGTGATTGTCAGGACAAAACAAACAAAAACAAACAAACAAACAGCAAACAGAAGGAATAATAGAATAATCAAGACTGAAAACCAGGCCAGTTATATGGAAGTCAATGAAATCTCCTAAAACACAGGAAAAACAGAAAGCAGCAAAAAGAAAGTCCAGGGAGAGAGGAAAGATCCAGGAGGTCAAGATCCATTCATCCAACAGGAGTGTGAGAAAAAAAGAACAACGAAAAATAGAGAGGAAATTAGAGACATAATAGAAAAATTTTCTGAGCTAAAGGAAAACACAAATCTACAGCTTGAAAGAGCCCACCAGTACCAAGCAGGATAAATGAAACAAGATCCACACCTAGACAGAACCCCAGGAACAATAAGAAAGTCTTAAAAAGCTTCCAGAAGGAAAAAATAGGTCAGTTACAAAGAAATGGAAATCTGACATGACTTCCCAGAAGAAATCCTTTGAAACGATGCCTTTAAAATTCCAGTGGAATAGGAATTTGAGCCTAAATTAAACGTTAGGCCGAACCAGCAATCAGTGGGGAGAAGGTATTTTCAGCTATGCAGAGAAAATGTATGACGGACGCGTTCAAACGTACAAATTATTCAAGGAGGCTCTTGAGCACAGCAAAAGGAATAAAGAGTGAGATTTTAAGAAACGTGAGATTAAAGGACACTAATGAAGAACAGTAATAGTTGCGTAAAAGTGAGGAAAATGAAAGTAAAATCAGAAGACAGCTTTGCACCTTGACAATTGTATGGAGGTGAGCACATAGAATGATCTTTATTCCTCTATAGATTCTGTCATATTTTGTTCTGCAGTGATTAGTATTTACATAACCACAATATGGTAAATGCAATTGTTGTTGGGTTTAAGTTTTCAGAAGTTCATCGAGAAGACTTGACGACAGTTCTGGGACAGAATGTGTTATAAATCGTGAAAGTAGGAAGAATGTAGATCATATATGTCGACATGGAGGAATGCACACGATGAAAAGAAGCAAAGGCAAGTTGCAGAATAAAAAAAGTATGAACCCATTGTATATATGTTATGTGTGTATTTTATGTGCATAGTAAAACACGTGGAAAACTTTCATTCACTTTTACTTTCTATACTTCTGTATATTTTGGATTTTTACAAGCATGAAAACTTTGTAATTAAAAACAATTTTAATGGAATATTGGTTTGAAGATTTACTTATTAGCCTGTCTGGGGGGCTTCCAGTTTCCGGTTTTTGTTCACAATAAAGACTGAGTAAAAGTAACTTCATTTAGTAAAAACCATAATCTAAAGCTAGGCAGAGACCTCGGCTGTTCTAAATCGGATAAAAATAAAAGAAAAAACAACCCCCTGCTCTACCGAAACCAAAAATCAATGAAAGATCAACACTGCCATCTACTGAGAATTTCTTGGAGAACAGGCTGAGTAGGGAAGGCTTTTCGTTTTGTTTTATAAATAACATTACCTTTTGAGACCTGCACAGATCTGCAATCCGGTTTATCTTCTACAGGGAGCATGGTCTCCAAGGAACATGGTCTTACATTTCTCACACAGGTGTAGTGGGGTAAAGGCTTGGTGTGCGGGACCAATGAAAAGGAGTGACAGTGTACCAGAAAGAACCTGTTCATAAGTATTACTTTCCAAAAATGTATAGTCTTGTGAAATAGTCACTGCACCCCCGGTCTCTGAAAATGGGTAAAGAGAGGGGCAATGTAACCCTCTATCCTAGAAGTTACAGAGAGAAAGTCTGTACTCAGAAGAGAAGTTAGATTACATGGCCATGGCATGCAGGCATTCGATCAATATTTTGGAATGACTCAAATGTAGCCTAGGCCCCAGTCTAAGGGAAACCAAGCTGTACGTATCTGGTGAGCCATGCTGCCAATCCCAACGTGTTCTTGGCAAGCACCGGATTTTCACATCACACTTATCCACACTCAAGCCACATTCCTTAAAAAACCAGGCCCCGAAATCTAATGAACCACACTCTTGTTTTTTGTTTTTTGTTTTTTTAAAGTAAAGATTGAAGAAAACAACATCCCAGTAAGATCAAAGGAGACTTCATTCACTTATTGGTTTAAAGAACAATTAGTGGTTACCGGAGGGTAGGGGGAAAGGAGGAGAAGGGAGATAGATGGAGGGAAGAGGGAGGGGTGGTTATTTAAACCATTTCCTTAATTTAAAAAATAAAATTTCAAAAATTAAGATAAAAATTAAAAGTATGAAATAAATAAATAAATAAAGGAACACAAAGGGGAACAAAACTATATTAAAATCACAAAATATGAGAACTGAAAAGATGTCCAAAACTCTGGTTCGCTAAGCTCACAAGCTGGGCTGAGGTCTGGAACACTGTAAATAAGATTTTTTTTTTTTTTTTAAATTTGGAAGGATAGTGCAAGAAATAGGACGAGGTGAATAATATGTACAAGATTTGTTATATAGTCAACGCTCAATAAACATTTATTGAGAATGTAAAAATATTCTTTCACATGACACTTCAATACAAAAGTCTCAAACTTCCATCTTACAAAAAGGAGCTGGGTTCTAAGGAGCCTATTGTCAAAAATATATATATATCAAGTATGACAAAAATACAAACTAATAAAAGGACAAGAAAGTAGTTGATGGAATGGGTAAAAAGAATATCGAGAAGGCAGCCAGAGATTGGTGGGACAGTAAGAAAAAAATCTTCTCTAAGAAGGTCCTGCAGGGAAGCCGGGGGCTGCAAAGGCTTTTTTTAAGAAGCTTGCAGGCAGGCCCTCAATTTGGGGAGCCCCAGAGTGAAAAACTTTGCTTCTTTAAAGTAAATATCCTGTCCCACAGTTGCATTTTGTCAGATGATCATTCAACAAACTCTCCTTGGAGCCTGCTCTGAGCCAAACCCTGGGCTAGGCAAGAGGTTCACAGAAATGAATGACATGTGGTCCCTATTCTCGGGGTATTCATTTCCAACTACAGAGGCAGGCCTTGAAACATCTGAGGACACAAAATTTATACACGGTCTTAGAGGGAAGCATGCATATGCTGTGTGGCGTCCAGCAGGGTCAGCCACCAGATAATCACAGAACCTATTTTGTTAGTTCTTACATTAGGTGCTTGGAAAGGACAAGGTGTGAAACCATCTGCTTCCTTTAAGGTAAAGAGGGGGAGTCTTAAAACCCCCCAAGGCAGTTAAAATGGAAAGGAAGTGCAATTAGAGGCTGTGCCGATTGGTTTGTAAATACTGCAGCAGATCGGTGACCTGCCATCAGGCAGAATGAGTGGAGAGCGGAGGAAATGACATTTGAGAGGATCCTGGGGGATGGTTCACTTAGCAAGACAGAGGAGGGGCAAAGGGCAGGCACTGCCTAGGCTGAGCAGAGGCAAGAGGTGTATTGGGCAACGTGAGGGTGATTCAACATGACTGGCACATGGAGAGTGATGTGGGAGAGTGGTAGTTCTTTCAACAAATGTCTTGAGGTATACTTTACACACTATGCAATTCACCTACTGATGTGTACAGTTGATTTTTAGTAAATTCGTAGAGTTGTACACTCATCACTAGAATCGTTTTAGAACATTCCCAGCATCCCCCAAAGTTCCCGTGTGCCTGTTTGTAGTCTTTTTGTCATGCTTATTTCACTTAGCATGATTTTGAGGTTCATCCATGCTGCAACACGTATTTGTAAGTCCATCCCTTTTTATTACTGAGTAGTAAAGCATTCAGTAAACATAATATTTAAAAAAAATCAATTTACCAGCTGATGGACATTTCGATTAGGGTTGCCAGATTTAGCGAGTTCAAATTTAGGATGTCCAGTTAAATTTGAATTTCAGGTAAAATTTTTTGAGTATGTCTCCTGCAATGTTTGAGACATACATACTTAATTAAAAAATACGTGAAATCCAAATTTAACTGGGTACACTGTATTTTACCTGGCAACCCTATTGTTCATGGATGCCTAGAAATGGACTTGCTGGATCCTATGGTATATTTATATTTAACTTTTTAAGAACTGCCCATCTGCTTTCCAAAGGGACTATCACTGTTTACATCCCGACAACGTATGGAGATTCTAGTTTTTTCTCATCCTCATCAACACTTGGGATTCTATTTTTTGATTATGGCCATTCTACTGGATGCAATTTCTCACTGTGGTTTTAATTTCCTACTCTTTAAGAAACTGTTCATTAGCCATTCATGTCGCCTTGAAAAAATATCAAATCTTTTGACCATTTTTAATTGGATCACTTATCTCATTGTGTTCTTTATGTATTCTTAATACATCTTTTATTAGATATATGATTTATAAATTCTGTGTTTGGCTCATCTTTTCATTCTCTTAAGTGATTTTTAAAGCCCCAAAGATTTTAAATATATCAATTTTTTAAATGGATTTTTGCTTTGGTATCACATTGAAATCTTTCCCTAACTCAAAGTCATGAAGATTTTCTATTTTGCCATATCCTTATTCTTTGCCTTCATTTCTGAAATCTAGTTGTGTTTAAATCTTGTACTGCTCCCAACCCAGGCCCTAGAGCTGCCTGAAGGTATAGAAACAGCCCTTAAGCACCCAGTCTTTGTTGGTCACGAGTCAGAGGTCCCACGCAAGCTTTAAGATTAGATGTAGGAATGAATGTCAGACATCCTGAAGCTGACTGGGGAGTGGAAACTTCCAGAATTTTCAGGCCCTAAACCCGAGTCACAACTCCAGGTCATCCAGCCTGAGGATCACTAGATGAGCTTCAGGAGAAAGCAGAAGTCACCTTTCCTACACTTTTGTGAGAGAAA
Organism: Cynopterus sphinx; assembly: GCA_030015415.1. NCBI lineage: Eukaryota > Metazoa > Chordata > Mammalia > Chiroptera > Pteropodidae > Cynopterus > Cynopterus sphinx. The sequence goes on along the minus strand of CM057385.1, from coordinate 104,688,983 downwards.
CAGAAGATAGGAGGCTGGAACAGAAAAATCTGCTACAGCTGTACCCAGGTGCTCTCCCTGTACCTCCCTAATTCAGGAACCAGAAAGAAGTTACCCCTGTAGGTTACCCAGTATATTACGCCCGTACTGCTGATAAATTGCTCTAGCAGTTTTCAGAACTATCGAGAACTCCTAGTGTTCAGCTTCCTAGGCTTTTCTTTTTTTTTCTTGCCATGAGAAGACAGAGATGATAGAAAGGCCTCACTATTCTCCAAACTGAGGTGAACACTAAGGCTGCAGCTGGAGCCTGGCTGACTACCACTGGCCTCCCAAACTATACAGTCTCTGAAATTAGAACTCCCAGGGGGCCCACTGAGCTCCACCTTCGGGGTGAAAGAAGCTCACAGAACAGAATGGCCAGAAGGAGAGGCTACTCCTGAGCCTCCCATGCAATACCTGTCCCCTCTGACCTTACCTCTCTATCAAATCCATGCCCAGTTCACCTTCAGAGATTCCCTAAAGGATTACCAGGCTCCTCTCAGTTCTGTGTACCCTTCTTAGGAGACTTTCATTTGGTCATCATCTGTCCAAGTTGGAAAAATCAGGTGAGATATGCAAATAAAAGCACTTAGAAAAAACTCAAATGCTAGGTAATAACAAACACAATCATTTCTTACATCGGGAACTAAGTCTCAAAAATGCATTTAATCCATCACTCACTGAGTACCCACATCTATTCCAGCTTGAAGTCCAGTGATCACCTGATACCTCTTGAGGGTATCAGGAGTGCAAAGCAGTTCTCATTTTTTGTGTTGATGTCCATAATCTTTCCCACATAGTTTTCCCTTTTAAAATGTCTAACATTACCAGTCTATCAACCCACACCTCCCTTTAAACACAGAACTGCACCTCCCTACACACCATCTATTAAAATATTAAGATCCTGAGTGTCAGAGCTGCCTGCCACAATATATGCACGTTTTATTAACGATTTGCATCAATACTCCTTTTTATCTAATTTTACGTTCTCTCCATTGTTTTCCCTTTGAAATATTTAATCTACTAATCCCACTTTTTAAAAATTCTATCTTCATGATAGGAGAGTTACCATCATCCCTTTTCCATTTCTCTATAGCTAAGAAAAAAAAATTCCTTTATTTCTACAATGATTATGATTTAATATTATTTAATTCTATCTTTTCTAATCCTTAAAAATCATGCATGGCTGAATCATGCATGACTGAGGCCTAGATTTTGTACCATCAAGTTTTCCTACTCAGTTCTCAGAATAGCCTGTTTTATAAATCCTCAATTATGGAATCAAAAAAGTACACAGTTCAAGATATGTCTAGTAGGTCATATATGTAAAAACCTTTTCCAAATTAGGAAACACCAAAGGCAGGAGAGGTCTGTACAAAGCTAGTCCTGTTGCTTCTCTGAAATGTTTTAAAAACAATTTCATTTTTTTTCCAATTACAGCAAAAGTTCTGTATCCTAGTGCTATGTCTCCTTTATTGTGAAGGAAAGAAAAAAAACTTTGAATCTACTCTGAGTTGAAGTAATTAGTCTTTGATGTGAGAGCAATCCAATCTGCAAAACCTTCCCCAGTCAGTCAAGGGTTTGGGGACCACATCTTTCTAAGCAATATTTTCTCAGTTCTCTTACCAGCCAAAATCTAATGGCTAGGATATTGATACTTAAAAAAAAAAAAAAAAAAAAAGCAGCCAATTTTTATGAATAAGCCTATTCTTAAATTCTTAAATTGAGAAAAAAGGTGAAAATACTTTAAATTTCATCTGAAAATCACTGAAAATTTTTAAGAAGCAAAATAATAACACTGCTTTAGTACAAACTTAGCCAATTTGCTGAACTAGAAGCAAAGCAGTTTACACGAATCCTGTCCACTGACAGACTGATAACCTCCCCCACCCCCCGCCAAGCATGTGACAGGAAAGCTGCGCAATGGACACAGATGCACCTTTGGGCAGGCAGACACGTGTTTTAGTATTGTAACTTGTACTGGGTAGTAATCCAAAGATTCTAGTCTCTATCTACAGCAACTACATTTCCTAACAGCATGGCTCATTCCAATATACACACTTAATTTAAATTACGCCACTAGCAGCTGGGAAAAAAAGTAATTTATTTGCATTGTTTCCATTTTTCTACTGTAGTGTTAGGACTTGACATAAGTTTCACTCTTCTACTTCCTATTTACAGTTCATTCAGAATATTACTACAAATACAATATACAGTTTTTAAAAACATGGGGAACTGCAGTTTTTGTTTTCCTCTCCTCTTTACAGTTTTCTCACAATCATTCAGCTTAAACAAAAATTTATATGGACATTTTCTGTACACATCTAAAAGGGCAGAGATTACACTGATAAAGCCAAAAGAATTCTGCACAAATACAATAAAATACAGAAAACAGAAAGTATAGGTGATGTTATCTGGGGTACAAATATAAACAATACAGTACCATTTGAGTAAGTTAGCAACATAATACTCATACTTTATAGAAATAAATTGCAAACCTGGAGAATGCTCTGACAAATATTAAACATATATATACAATGAGGTAAATGTACCTTGGTCTCTTGAGAGGTAATTTAAGTTTAAAGCAATTGACATTTTGAAGCATCTCCTTGACATTTAAAGAAATATCAAACACCCCATTCCATTGGCACAATGTGAAAAAGGGATATCAAAACATGGTTCATGATATTCAATTCACAAATCTTGTTAAAAAAATAAAAACAAGTTCACCAAAGTTCTTTTTAAGCTTCAAGAAACAAGCTGAATGTTATTAACCACATTTTTTAAAGTTTACAATTACAATAGGACTGCATCATGGGATTGACAAGTTTAAATGTACTGACAATCCTCAAAATGTCCTAGAAGTCCAGCATTCCTAGACAGAGGGCCCGTGAGTGTTCCGGCACCCCCCCATAAGACACCAGAACTACAGTATAGGTCCAGAGCTATTCTTTAGGGTCTCAACAATATCTGAATCGGCACTTTCTGCCAAGTTTTAACAGAACTGCTATTCAGATCCCCACCTCTGGAGCCAGAACACCGCAAGGTCAAGAAACAAAAGAAAACAGCTGATCTACAATCACTCTTTTAGTGCAAGGATAAAAAGAAATTTTTGATATGACATGTCTAACGGGATAGAGATTTTCCTATGCATATTAATTATCACTTTGCCATGTTTTATGAAATATTCTATGTGATAGTTCTCAGATGTAAAGGAAAATAGTAACTCAGGCACAAGCTCCAAAATGGCCAAGTAACCACTTAAATCTTGTAATTAGTACTGAAATTTGAAAATCTTGACACAGCCATGGCACTGGACACCGACTCAAGGCACTTCTTGAGCACTATCATTACAGCAGAATTACAGGCTTAGCTCTTTGGGCCTTACCCTGTCCTATAGGGAACACAATGGCTATGCTGCTTTTGGCACGACTCCCATTGCCATAGCTGCCACTCCTTGGTCAAGGCTGAAGTCAAAGTAGGGCAGACAGCAGGGCCACCAAGTACCCAATCTCCAAACTTGGAGAACCCTCTCAGCAATATCCAGTGACTCAAGGAAAGGAGAGTATGTACCAAAGCTTCCATCAACCATTTTGCTCTAGATATCAGAAGCAGCTATTCAGTCAAAAGGCTGCTGGGGGAGGGGAAAGGAGAAGGGAAGTGGTAAGGCCATGGTCTCTGAGTCAGGGACCAACAGGAAGGCATGCTGGGAGAAACAGCTGAAGTTATTACAGGAAGGACCATGGATGTCTGCGCCCCACTAGGTCATATGTCCCCGTCCCCATACCTCCTGGGTATTGACAAAATGGATGTGGACAGGTAATTTGCTTAAAGATATATTTTAGCCAAGTTGAATCTTAGGTGAGGATGTGAAGACAGGCAGTATAAACAAAAAGGCTTGTTTCTAATGACAAAATTACTACTCTAGTCAACTTTATCCACAGTTGGTCTATTTCATCTTTTAAATTACTTGCATGTTCAATATTAGCCAATTGGGGTTTATCAAACTGCTTTTAGCCTAAAAAGAAATTAGCTGCAGTAATATGCAAATTCAATTTGAACTAAATTCCAACTTTTAAAAAATTCCCTGATTCATCAAAAGTACATTTTTATCTACTTAGGCAAGAACAGTATAACTGTAACTCGATCTCTGATTTAACAAAGGGTATCTTCAGCAAAAGTTGATTATCTTATCTGAAAGTGAGAAATCATATATCACAACTCTAAATCAGACAAGAACTTTTGGTATGTCCTTAAAATTATATAAAAATAGTTTTAGTGATAAAATGCATTGGTCCCCTGGATTTCATAAAGCAGATGTAGCAGGCTTAGAAATTGGGGAAAAAAAAGAAAAAGAAAAAGAAAAAAGTACCTGATCACAGAGCTATTATTAAACAGGAAATCCAATTATAAAAACAAACCTCTCAAACGCATTCATTTGCTTGGATGAAATCATGGTAACTACAGAAAAAACTCAAATTTGGAATCAAAATATTAACTTCTAAGCACATTTCCCCCATGATGTTTTAAACACATGAAATTGACACTAAATTCCTATGTAATATGTCATTCATTCTAAAATTACTTTGGCTTTAAGATCTAATAGTCTTGCAAATTTATTCTATGAATATGAGATAAGACATTATCAGAATGCAGCTCAGTGTAAATGGCCACTATCTCTTACTGACCAAAATACTATAGAGGTTATTCTGACTTTCATTGGGAAATCGATAGCACTATAAAGTCAGTGTCTTGCCTCACAGCTAGGATAGTATCCCTACCTCTCAGAATCAGATCACAGTGATAAAGAGAACTTGAAAATTGTAAAAGCCCTACAAAGACTTTTAGCACTAGAAGTAAAAACTAGTTATTATAAGCCAGTTTCAAATTAATATGAGACCATGACAAGTTTACTTAAAACATTTGACCAAAAACATCTGTAAATAAAGAACCTATATTCAGAATATGCTTTAGCTACCACTCTCCCAAAATTAACAGTACAGTGAATTCATTACATAACCATGTAAATTAAACAGTTAAAATATCTGCACACAGAAGACTGAGTTAAAAGCTGCCTTCCTCAAAGTGTAGTGAGACTTCAAAACCACACTAACTCTAACTTTAGTTACAAAGACAGAAAACCCACTGAACAATGACTCCTAACGTAACAAATCTGACTCTCTTGTATACCTGTTATCCACTCAAATGAACTATCCTTACTTTTCTAGAAAAAGGCCTATTATTTAACATTAACCATATTCTAACTTTAAATGTAATTCATTTCTTAAAAAAATAACACTGTCTTTGATCAAATAAAGAAAAAAAATAGCTTACAGAATGCCACACAAATTTCACAAGTAGCTAGACAAATTTTCCCTTTTAGAAAAATGTCTGTATGCTTCAAATTTTAAATTATTAAAGTACTAAAAGCATCTAGAGCGCCACTTGATGTTTTTTAAAGTATCTTTAGACAACACAACTAAAATGGAAAAACTTGATGTGAGACTATTCAAACATGACCATGATAACAATTAACCAATTAATGCCACTTCAATTCGTTAGTGGTTTAAGCACATTCTGGTAGGAGAAAAGTATTTTCACAATGAAATACCAAATGACAAGCACAAAAACTCTTCCAAAAAATGAAACTGAAAAAGTCTGGGTTACCCAGATAAACTTTTTGAATTGAAACACTATAAGTTTTAACGTACACAGACTTTAAGCAATTCTACTAATTTCCATTAGAAAGACACAGAAGTGGCACTTACTGGTATAGTACAATCCCGTTTTGAAGGCATGTAATGTTCTGAATATGTGAAAGAACAGTAATAGTATACAAAATACGATTGCATAAATTATGTTCCTCACTACCATATGAGGTCATTTTTAGTCTCGAGGGTTTTATAAGTGTTAGTTTTAAGATCCTGAAAATTATAGAACAGTACATTCAAAGTCTGAATCAAGGAAACTCTTTAGTGGTTCAGAATCCTCTGAGAATGTACTAACCAGGAATAAATCACTTTCTTTAAAAATAAGAAATGTTTATATAACTCAGCAATCCAGCTCCTTTACTCTTAATGATGATCTTCAGCACAGCAGTTTTACCAAAAGTTAAGACCAGCAATCATCTTCCAAAAAAAAAAAAAAAAAAAAAAGGCAAGTTTTGCATTAATAAAAAATAAAGGTAGACTACACAACATTTTGTAACTGTCCTGGGAAAGAAGCGTTCATAGTGCACAGAAGGACCCACATAGCTGTTTCCTGGGTCCAAAAAAATCCTGGGATGGTTTTAATTGACCTATTACACTGTTGCAAAAGGAAGCAATATCCTTCTGTTTCCTCTCAGTGAGGTAGAACAATTGACCTCCCAAATTAAAACCCAGGAGCGGAGCTGAAGAAAAGTGGAGTTCAGGCAAAGCCGCAGAATTACATTTTGATGCCTTCCTGTTGACTGAGTTGTGACAACGTTTTCTTAATCCGCAAAGCTGTAAGCCTAGCTGCTCCATTGGCATACCAACATTCTCTCATAATTTTAGCCATTACTCTTAAGGCCTACAAGAAAATACAAAAAATATAATTAATGCATGCATCGTTTCCCATTGACCTGGATAAGAATCTTTACCTGTGAGTATTCTTTCTAAATGATGTATGCACAAGTTTTTTGGTTTGAGCATTATTTCTAACAGCAGTTGAACAGAAATGACCTAAATTCCCATCAATGGGGTACTGGTGCTGGCAGCTGGAAAGCAGATAGACAGGGGGTGGCTCAATCTGCTGACCTGAAAAAGTAGAATCCTAAACCAGAGTTGTGGAAGGCATAAGAGGAACTTGACTCACAGTGAAACAGCCCTTAAACTGAGGAATTAACTGTATCAAGTACCTCTGGAATGAAGTTCAGGCAAAAAAATCAGCCAAAAGAGCTAAAACCCCAGATACTTTCCCCTCCTCCACCCTAGGAGAAGACTAGAGGTTTGTATCTGAGAAAGTAAAACTAATTTCTGACTTGGGGAACATCAGAACAAAGCTCTATTCTGACAACACGCTAAATGCTGACTGTAGGCCTTCTCTCCAAAACACGAGCAACAACTGTACATACTACTCCAGGCATGAGATGAGGAGTCTTCTTTAGGATGAATGTGAGTAGCCCAAGAGGACAGACCTGAAGGGACTGACATCAGTGGTTCCCCAAGGAAGCAACCCAGTTAGATCACCTTCAATTACATAGTCAAAAAGCTCCAATAAGCTTTTAGTGCCCAGTTTTTAAACGTGAAGATAGTATAAGTTTGATCAGAGATTTGGGGAAAGTAATATGAAATGCAGAAGCTGATGTAAACATAGGAAAGCAACTGTGAGAAAACAGAAGCTGTACAGAGAGAAAAATATCAATAATTTATCATTAATAGACTCATATCAAGAATATACTGATACTGAATTTATCACTGATAACTTTTTTTCTTTTTTGACTTTGGGAAAACTTTATGGAACCAGAATACAAACATGATTAAAAAATATAAATAAAAGCTGATAAACCCACCAGAAATTAGAGAAAGAAGACAAAGAGATAGATAACAGGAAGGAGAAAATAAAAATTAGAAGGAGGTCTAACAATCATCATCAGAGTTAAAAAAAAAAAAAAAAAAGAACAGAGAAAACAGAAATCAAAGAAATACTTCAGGATCATTTTCTAGAAGTAAACATTTGTTTCCAGATAAAAAGGACCAAGTGCCCAGCACATACATATATATATATATTTGTTTGATTTTGACAAATATTTATCAAGTGCCTACCATCGACCAGATACCATCCTAAGTGTTAGGGATATAGCAGTGAACAGACAAAATCCCTGTCCATATAAAGCTTATATTCTAGAAAGCTAAAGCAGGTAATTAATAAATAAGTAAAATATGTGGACTGTCAGTGCCAAGTGCTAAAGATAAACATCATTTAGGGAGGAGATAAAAGATACTAACTAGGGAAGAAGGATGCTGTTTTAAATAGATTGAGGGGCAACAGCTCATGGACAAGGTAATATCTGAGCAGAGACCTGAAAAAGAGGAGAAATGAGCAAAACGAGAAACAGGCAGACAGGAAATGTAGGAAGATTCACCAGGAGGAAAGGTGAGGGATATCCCAAGATAAAAGCTGTATGGTTGGCCTGGAGAGTAACCAGTACAGACAGGAAAAGATCAGGAAGTAATGGAAGACAATTCTATCAGTTTTATAGAAACTTGATATGTTTCAACTACTGAGAGTTATAAAACCTAGAAAAATAAAAAATTGAATTACTGATAAGTACATAAAAAACTAAATGGAAAAAAATGACAGTAATGGCATTAATTCAGCATGATGTGATAGTAACTGCAACTTGCATGTGTGCTCTTAATGTTAATTACTAACTTTTCTTCATGCTTAAAAAGCCATCTGTTCAAGAATAATTTGCTCTAATTATCAAATGAGTGCATGAATACTTCAAATCTACTTTGCAGTATCAAGATCTGATTTTTAAAAGACAAATCTAGCCCAGTTTCATTATTAAACATGTGAATTCCTTGAGCACTTGTGATGTATTTTATCCGGGCCTGGGTACATGTTTGTTGGAGGCAGCTAAGGAGCTCTCTCGATGTCAAAAGTTCTACTGAGTCCTCCATTATTTTATGATGTAAAATAACTACTTGAGTGATCAGTTTTTTATTCCTCCTATGGTACAAAACTCCAAATCTGGAGGAAAATGTTCTGCCTCACCAATATTGTAATTAGTAACAGCTAGCAATTAAAGATAGAGTAAATAAAACGTGTCTTATGAATTCTTTAAATTTACAACTATAAAAACATTTCTAAAACTTCTTGTAAGCACTAGGGCTGAGAAACTCAGACACCACAGGAAAACATTTTGCCCAAATTCCTGGTGAGCAATCATACAGGCAATCAGATGAGTGAAATATAAAATCACCTGAACCGTCTTCATATACCCGAGTTCCTAATTTTACAAAAAAGGCATGTTAAGGTCTAGGGAACTGAAGTGATTTGCCCGTTGTCACTCTGAAATGGCTGTCAGCTGGTCTGCAACACAGGTCTCCTAATGCCCATCAGAATCCTGGGTTGCCCTGATTGAAGCAAATCATTCATTTAAAATGCAGGTGCTCTAGGTACTGGCAGATCTAAACACTGTTCCAATACTGTGATGGCCACTGCATATGCTCCATGGCCCTTTCAATGTGCTTAAAAATGAACATGAAAACCAAATTACTCTGTGTTTACTCACTGTTTTAACTGCCATGAAAAAGAAAGAGTTCTTGTGTCTGTTTTCCTTAAAGAAATGTAGCAAATTTCTACCTACCAAGCAGAAGCAGTTTAGAAAATTGTGTAGTATCCAAAAGAAATACTCACTTCACAGCTCTGCCATCTGTTTGGAATATTTGGCCGTAACTTCTGTTCACAAACAACTTTTCTCATTTCTTCAACTGATGGATCAGAAGGTACAAGATCATAATAAGGCAGTTGGTAATCTTCATGAATTCCTATATTGATTTAAAAAAAGAAAATCCATTTTAAAGAATTTACTCAGATAATGCCAGACCACTCTTGACTAAACAGAAAAGGAACACCTAAGCGTCCTATTATAGTGTTCCATTACTAAATCAGGTAAGTGGAACAGGACTCATAGCTGGCTCTATTTCATCCACATCTGCAACAATAACCCACCTCCCTTAGTTTCTACTGACTTCACACCTTGAAACTAAGTATCACCATAGGATTAGGAAAGGCATTAATATTTTAATGATGGTGAACTATAAGCTGTGATGACCAGACTGACATTTTCCCCTAGAACCCTAACGTGCAATAAACGAGTTTTTATTCTGAGTACAAAGGCTCTCACATGATGTGGGGATATATATACCCTCTATCACTGAGATGCAAATCCTACAAGATAAGCCTGAGGTGCAAGTCCCTTCTTCTACCTGTATCTGTCAATAATCTGTCCTCTTTGCTATAATCCAGACATACTCTGCTCCTCACTGCCTGAAGAACCTGAGGTCCCAGTCTTAGCTGATTGTGGACCCCCCAAAGGCAAAAGACTTTCTCAAATAAATATCAAAAGTGCTCAATCTAAAAATAAATTTAAAAGTTAAAACAAATTTACTTTAAAAAGTAACGCAGTGGCAGCGTAATTGTACTATACCCTTTATACCTAATTTCTGGTTATCAGGTTGGTGAAAAAAACCACAATCTCATGGTGGGGTGGAGGGATCAGTATGACCCAGGAACATGCTAGAAACAGCTTCCCGAGTGGCTTCTGAAACAGTTGTCCATTCTAAATAACCATATTCCAAAATAAAGGGTTGGTTTCTGATGCTTCCTAAGATTTGAGTGGAAATAGAAAAAGTCTACACTAGGATAAAGCATGTAATGTCATTTCTCCCACACTACAGGTTTTATTTCCTTTATTTTCTTTGGCACTTTTACTGATCACCTGGTGAACATAAGTTTAGACTGCTGATGTGTATAATTTCCTTCAATAAAAAAGAAGCCAATTCTTAAACAACTCCTGTTCATAACACACTAGTGGGTGGGAGGGGGAGCAATTTACCACCAATGGAACATCGTCGAGCTATTTCCCAGAATACTAAGCCCATTGCATAGATGTCAGCACGTTTGAAGGATTCAAAGTGTTTCATATTTATGGAATCATCTAGAACTTCAGGGGCCATGTACCTAAAAAAGAAGTCAGCATTTTATTTTATGGAATGGTGGCCATATTACTTTTGAACTGGTTCATAAATTTTTTTACTATTGAGATATTTTTATAAATCAATATTAACTTTAAGACTTTCCTCCCTTTCAGCATGGTTCTGCTGTTTTTAAAAATGACTCTTATTTCTTATATAAATTTTCCTAAAGTTCATAAAGTACAAAGCAAAAAAATCATTCCACTACTTTCAAGGTGCTACATATTTGCTGAACATCCTTTTGGACTTCTCTAGTCATAAACATAAAACATTATGTAACTGAGGTCATATTAGACTCAAGAAAAATATTTTGTATGTATTTAACATATTATATATACATATCCTAACTTGTACTACTTGTTACTCTGTCATGTACTTTGCAGGGACCATATATTTTAATCTGAAAGTTTTCTCACTAAAATAGGATGAAAAGGACAGGGACATATTTTAGAGAAGAAAATAGATTTAAAAAGAATGCCAGTCCTCCTATTGATGCCACATTGTAAAGTTCTGAAGTTCCAAAAACCACACTAAGGTTATAGAACAGGATCCTCAAAGTCCTGCAGTAACCACTGTCCTGGAACCTAGAGTTGAGAGTTCTGAGAGTCCTTGCTGAATCCAGAAATCATAAAGACAGCTTAGGCAGAATAAAGCTGGGCTCTATCCAAGGCCAAGGCGGTAGTTTGAAGGAAGGCCTGTGTTCACAGGTTCAAGTCTCAGCTCTTCAGCTTATATGAGGTTGGCCGCATTACTTAACCTCTGTGAGGTGGTTCCTCATCTGTGAATTGAGGGTAATGACACCTACTTAGTTAGATTCTTTTGAGGGCTTGTGGATTCAACAAATATTTACTGAGGATCTACTATGTATTAGGCACTGTGATGATGCTGAGAATACAGGCTGCTTTTAAGCAGCCTGGAATCCAATAGAATATATACACAAATAATGGGCAGTTACAACATAATGTAGGCAAGTGCCTCAATGGTCCAAGTTCAGTGTGCTATGAGAGCTCTCGGCAAGAACACCTAATAGTCCATAAGAGGCTTCCTATGAGAAAGAAAGGGTGAGTACAAGTTAAAACAATAGGGGAAAGTATGCTCTAGGACACAGCACAAGTAAAAGTTCTAAGGAGAAGAGAAAGGCATGTTTTCAGGAATTGAAAATATGAAAATAGTGGGTGAGCTACAGTATTTGAGGAGGGCATTAAATTATATAAAAACCCATTAAAATGACTGGCACATTGTAGGTGCCCTATAAACATTAGCTACTATTGCTATTATAATTAATGTAACTAATGCTAATATTTTCTGGAAAGGCCACCTTTCATCAGCAGGTATCTTTTTAAGTCAGAGTAACCTTGGCTTCAGAGCAGGCACGATCATGAGATCTTCTACCTGTGGGCAATCTAATAAAGTACAAGTCTGAGTTTCAGAAAAGATATGTATATACAAATGAGCAGGAAAATAAATTGCTTTTGGAACGAATTAAATATTATTTATTTATTTATAAATGTACCTTTTTGTTCCCACTCTGTGGTTTGGAGCAATATCAATTGTATCTGTGGCTGAATCATGTCTTACTGCCAGTCCCAAGTCTGCAATACAGCAAGTTCCATTCTTCTTTACCAAGATATTCTTTGATTTCAAATCTCTATGAGCAATGGCTGGTTTTCCTAAGGAAAAAAAATTAAACTTGATTATTTAAACAATAATATCAATCACAATTCTTACCTTATCCCAGTATCAAAGCATTTGGCCCACATCACCCATAATACCTGAGCCATTACTTAACAACCTGAAGTGAATCAGGTAGCAAGTGAATAATAATTGCTAATGCACAGAGATATATTGGCATCTGATATCTCATAAAGCACAAAAATGAAAGCATAAAAATTTTATAATTAAACTTAGTGTTTAATTTTTCAACTGTAAAAAAATTTCATGCAGTCTCCTTATCTCAAAGTCAAATATAATTTTGTTAATGGCCAGATAGCATTTACAGAGCATGATGTTTACAAATCATTTTCATATTTTATTTGATACTACATGTAAAAGTACATCCTCTTAGAATTCAATTCTAAAACAAAGATCCTCAAAAATCACAAGACTGAATGCTACTTTTAAAAACTCACAAAAATATCAGTGTTGATACAATTACTAGAGACTCTCTATACAAATTCTAATTCCTAACTTCATATGAGATTTTTCAACAGAAAAGATAACTCCAACCAAGCTGACTTCTTGAAAAAATTTTCTAAACACACATTAGTTTCATGGGAATTTAAAACTTAAACAACTGAATTCCTTCAAGTTACCTTGGGTACCAACAATCTCCATGTGAAGATGGGCAAGTCCACTTGCTGTGGACAGAGCGAGTTTTATCATTCCTTCCACAGTTACTGTGTATCTATTCAAATAATCAAAAAGGGATCCATGCTCATGATAATCTGATACCAACCAGAGCTGAGTCCATGTACCATTGTCTGCAAAGTACAAAAGCAATGTTTCAGATGGGCTATAAAATGTTTATAATTTATTTGTTCAAAAGTTATCAGTTTATTCTCAATCCTGAATTCCACAACTATAATATGATGGTATCTTAAATTGGTATATATTTTCTTGTATTTTTGGTTTGTCTTATATACTTTACATTCATGTCCTTTAGATCTTCAGATAAGAGTAAGATAACTAATCCCATTTAAGAGATAAGGAATCAGAGTTCAAAGATGGTAATCTTGAGCCTACAAAGACAGCAGCAGAGCTGGAAAGTTTTTAGTGCCTAGAAAAAATGCTAGGTTAGGTGCTCAATGGTTGTTTCTGGAAGGAGGGTGGCAGGAAGATGAGAAGTATCTGGAGCCTATTGTAGCCATAGTGGGCGCATGGAGTAATATGGGACAAAACTCAAAGTGAGCTTAAGTTTAAAAAAAAGCGAACTTTAAAAACAGACTCTGTATATAGTTCACAAAGAAGCCAGACAAGACGATTATGATTCCAAGGTTTTTAGCTTAGAAAAACAAAAACAGTCATAGCACTGATACATGGGGAGGCTGAGACATGAACTGAAATGTCCCAAGGAGAAAAAGTAAGGACTGAACCCAGTTTTACACAAGGTGATTTTGAACATCAACAACTAGGAATGTGTGTTCTATAAGTTCATTTGTAAGCTGATACATGAATTTGAAATGTGTTTTCCCATGGGAATCAAGGTAAATGTTCTGGCTAGACTGGTCCACAAAAGCCTATTTAACCTAGAAGTAGCTGGAAATATATTAAAAACCCGCATATTTCACGAAATCATGGGGGTGGGGAGAAAGCATTACAGTAATATGAGGAGGCAGCATAATTCAGTAAGATACACACCTTGAGTCTGAGTAGGTTGGAATCCAAGGGCCTGGCTACTGACTACATGACTTCACACAAGTTTTTAACGAGAGAGCCTCATTTTTTTATACAAGGAAATTTACTTTGCAAGACCATTAAGAAGATTTAAAACAGAGAACAATTTTAAAGCATTTAATACCATGCATGACACATTAGAACTTAAAATGTGCTGTTTCCTTTGGTATTGGTTGTAAAAAGAAAAAAATCTAACTGACATAAAACAAATTCTATTATTTGAGGGAAGGCCAACTCTGATTAGAAGAGATTAAGAAGATGTTTTCAGAAGATTCTGAAGGGGACTTCTGGGTACTTTTGAAAGAATTTAGAGATTCAGGAAACTAGCTCTTTATAAACCTGTTCTTCATAAACTGCTTCTGTTTAAACTTACACTTTTTCTTTTTCTTGCAGATACATTGCTAGCTTTATCTGCATTTTTATTAGCCATGACTGAATTCTGAAAGGCTCACAGATACAAGAAATAAATAGGAACACAGGAAGATAGAAGAAAGGGAGATTTTTTTGAGGTAACTAATAAAGGCAGAAGGAAGAAGGATATGTAAGAGGTTGTGCACATATAAAGGGCTGCCTGGTGTAATTAACTCAAGAGGATGAAGATAAAAGAAAATGAGTTGGGGTGGAGGGGCTAGTTCTGGGCAAAGTCCATTAATCCGACAGAGAAGAAAGAAGCCGGTAGGAGAGAGCCAGCAAGGTCAGCTAGTTCCCATGGTGACCACCAGATGACAGCACCAGCTTAAGCGAATGTGAAGAGAAAGCTCAAAGCACAGCAGCAGGAGCATTTTACACCGGTGTGTTTGCAAGTTGGAACATGCCTAAAACATGCTGAGCCTGAGTGAGGTTTGGGCCTCGAAATGCAGATTTGAAAGTCACCACCACAGTGGAGTTTGAAGCCACAAATATGGGTAAGTTCTTTAAGGGAGCATTTATCATTTGTAGAATTAGAACCTTCATAGAAGTCAGTAAGAAGCGTTTCAGAAAACAAAGACAACTACTGAAAAATAAAGTCTATTGTCACAGAACGTAATAAAATTTTAAGAATTGGGGAAGAATTTAAATAGTGTCAAAGACAGAAGATAATGAAAACCAAGGACCCTGTCTGACTATAATCACTGCTTTTATTTATTTTGTTTTAAATTAACTAATATTGAATTGGTAGTAGCCGTTTATAATCGCTGCCTACAACAATCACATCCATCGCTGCCCCTAAGTAACAAAAAAGATAATCAAGCATTATATGTGCCTCCTGATATACGATAGAAAAGATACAATATATAAGAAGTATACAATATTTTCAGGAAATCAGTAAAACTTAATCAGATTCAATCTCTAATTCTACAGTTTTCAAATTAATACAAAGAACAAGTTCAGAGACACTATAGGAATTCAGTTAGCAAAATACAGAATGTGATAAGCCCTACAGGACAAAACCACCCAGTTTCTTCAACAAATAAACTGCAAGGGGAGAGGGGGGAGAGAGGAAGAGGGAGGGAGGGAGAGAGAGGGAGAGAGAGGGGGGGGGGGAGAGAGAGAGAGAGAGAGAGAGAGAGAGAGACAGACACCCCAAAGGAGCCTAGAGATTTTAAGAGACTTAAGATAAATATCAACCAAATGCAATATGTGAACTTGGGGTCATAAAGTGGATAAATAATTGTTAAAAAAAATAAAATAGGAGATAACTACAGAAATTTGAAAGCAACTAGATATTTTATGACATTTTTAAAAAGTACAAAGATAGTGAGGTTATGTTTCATAAAGATTCTTAATTATCTAAAGATACAAACTGAAAAGGTAATGATGAAAAGATGTAATCTGGGAATGACTCTGAATAATTTAGTTAGAGACAGTATAGGTGATATCAGAGATTTAATATGACTGGCAGTGAGCTAAAAATTACTGAAGGTGGGTGATATAGGTTCATCATACTATTTTTACTTTCCTCTATATTGAAAATTTTCTCTAAATAAATGTTAAAAAAATAATAAATGCTTGTTATAAATAAATATGAAAATAGAGAAGCAAAAAGAAAAATCATAAAATCACCCATAATCGCCAATGAGATTAAACACTGTTAACATTTTGAAGCAAAAAACAGGAAGGAAAAAAGGAAAAAGATGAGACTATGGTCTGGACAATCCAAAAAATATAATGAGAGCATTTTTTTTTTTTAAATAGGAAAGCAGGAAAATGCATTTGATTCAGGATCAGGATGATGAGAGTAACACAACTCTCTGATACAAGCTATAAAAGCAGAAAGTGTGGGCACAAAGATAGTAACTGAAGACGAGAAAGTAGATGAAGTCAACTGCTTGCAGTCGCCACTCCCTGGGACTCTGCTGACATGGCTTCCTTGCTTCCTTAGCATCTGCTCTAACCCCAGGCCTTAAGTACCTGCTGGGCCTTAAGCAAGAAAGTATCCATGAAGTTACCAATGGCAAGGTGATTTCAGAGAAACCATATCTTTATTAAACTCAGTTTACTTAAAAGATTAATCTACTTATCCTTAGGCAATTTAAAAGATAAACTACACTAAGTTATTTTCATTTTCCCTATAGATAAGGTTACTTTTATCAGAATATATACATCAGAATGCCCTAATGGTCAGGAAGAGATTGAAAGGAAACAGATACCTGGGCCCTATCCTACCTCAAAATTTTAAGCAGAGTTCACAATTTTTTCTGTATTATGACTGTACCCAATAACTAACTGCCCAGAAACAAAATAACAAAGTACATGACTTTTTTTTTTTTAATAGTTCTTTACGTTTTGTAAAACAATACGAGATTTAGGAACAAGCTGTCAAGAGTCAAGAAAACCTTTAAGTTTCTAGTTCTAAAGCTCTAATATATTCTATTTGACCTAATGGATCTAATTGGCATGACAAACATTTGTTTTTCTCATCAAATTTCACAATGTTTAGTAGTCATAACTATAAAAAGGCTTACATAGATTTTGTTATACTCAAAGGAGAAGCAAACATTACTGACCTTTATTGTCTGCTGCTATAAATCCCAAGATGTTTTCATGACGTAACATTACAGTTTGATAAATCTCTGCTTCACGGAACCATGAGCGTTCTTCTCTAGAGGAGAATATTTTAACAGCAACTTCTTCTCCTCTCCACTTTCCTCGCCAAACTTCTCCAAATCGACCTTTGCCAATACTTTCTTGTAACACAATAGTTCTAGCAATTGTCCTCTGAACAAGCAATGGTAAACCTAAAGATGAAAAATAATAGTATTCAGTACAGTCAACAGTATGGGTTTCTAACACCACCATAGATGCCTTAAGCTCTCCTATTAAGGAATTTAGCAATCTCAGTGAGGAGATAAAGACCACATTTGTAAAAACAAGAATCTATGATAAAAAGAAAATTGTAAATACAATTAAAGAATGCATAAACTCTATTGTCTGAAAGTTCAAGGTAATCTTTGTAAGGTAAGTTGAAATGAGACTCTCCTTTACAAGAGGGATAAAATTAAAGGAGGAGAAAAGGAGCTAAGGTGTTCAGGCAGGAGCAAAGGTGGAAGGAAATGAATGATACATGTTTAGGGAACCAGCTTACATACACAGAAAGGAGATGTACATGGTAAAGCAGTGGAAGAAAAGGTGAGTTGTCACCAGAGCATGAAGAATACTAAATGCCAGGCTCAACATGATGAATAAGAGCTGGGGGTTAAAGAGGAACTATTAAAGATTTCTGAAAAAAAGGAGCCATGAAATGGGGAGAATTAATTCAAAAATCTTATTTTAAAAAGGTGAATATGGTAATGGTTTTACTGATAGGAGGAGAAAAGTATGTGAACACAAGACACACAAAAGTAAATTCTGGCCTAATTTTTAATAAATCAGTAAAAGTGATCACAGAAACCATTTCAAGGCAGGCAATTTACTTGCTAGAAACTGGCTGCCTAGGCAACACTAGTATCTTTAAGTGTCAAGTAACTTACCTTGGTAATCAGACACTGGCATTTTTTCACCAATTAAACTTGCCTTACCCTAAAATATGTATTTTTAAATAAATATTACCATACATTACATTTAGAGGAAACGATTTACTAACTACCTGCAAAATTTAAGTGACACTATATTTGGGACAATTCCAATTCACTTAAAACCATGCCCCCGCCCCCAACCAAGGACCAAAGAACTGTCATTCTAAATGAATACTGACACTGACAATTAAAATACCAATGTATATCATGTTCTACACTAGTATTTTATTTATACTATCTATTACACATAGATTTGTTTCCTTTATAATTTATATTGAGAGTTACCTGCTAGATTAATTTAACCCAATGATAGTAAATGAAATCATCTGCTCTCTTTGGTTCCCTGATGTCAAATGTTTATAAATCTAAAGTGATTAGTTTTTCTCTTTTCATCTTTAAATTTCTCAAAATGATTCCTTTCTTCCCTTTGCTATCTAATCTCCCCACCTCCTGAAAAAGTTAGCAGTCTAATTAGAAATGATTTTTTTGTTTATAAGTATACTATTAAACAGATCTGTGAAAAACCCTTATTGAAATCAAGGAGCTCTTTTGTATTATAAAAAAACAACTGCTAATTATATTGTTCACTGTAAATACTAATTTATTAAATTTTCTTAAAGCCTTTGAATGGGGTCACACCAGGCACTTAAACATTTAAAGTATACTTAAGAGTTAATTTCAGGAGGTTATTCTGGAAGTTAGAAAGGCAAGGAATAAAGAAGGGGAATGGCAAATGGAAAATCTGAAAATGCCTGACACATTCGGGACTCACATAAACAGTATGGTCAAGAAAAGCTAATGGAACAAGGAAAGTTTTTGTCTTCCCCATCACCATTGGATTCTAGATGCAAACCTAAAATTAAAAACCAAATCTAGATTCATCATATTATCTATATTTGGTTACTATAATCTACATGAATACCTAAGTATCAAAAAAATATAATAATATTCTTCTAAAGACAAAAACAGGCCTAATTTAGATCTCTATATACTGTTTGTTTATTTGTTTGTTTGTTTTTTAACCTTTAGAACTGCTTGTGAGAAACTTCAATAGGGAAACAGCTTCAAATCAGGAATAGAAATAAGAACTGAACAACATGCATATATTGCAAGAGATCATAAACACGAATAAGACACAAGGAACACTGGCCTAAGAGACTAACTCTCTTTCAAAATCTGGCACAAACACGCGTGCTCTCGCAAGCTCACGCACACTTTACAATCTAATGACAGCTTAAATATGGGACCATGCACAACCTGTGATTCAAATTAATGCAACAGGGATTAGATTAGCTTTAAGTAATATCTTCCCCACAGTTCCCAAGTTAAAAGCAGTCTTTGAGAGAGAGTGTTAGGGCCTTCCCTCAATCATGGTCATAGTACTGAGTAATAAGCATGTGAATTCATAATATGAAATGTTTAGTTTTATCTTTTCCTGAATGAGTGAAAGAACTCAAAAGGAAATTATGTACAGACATTTTCTTACTCACAGACATGAGTCCTGTTATTATCCAAAAGAAGATAGCTTCTGTCTGGATAAATGTGGAGGCCATTTAGCACACAATGACCATAACAAGGAAATGAGGCCTTAAACTAAGCTTTTCTGTACAAGGTAGCAAACTGATACTGTATGTCAGACTTTTCTTCCAAATACCTTTTTAATATGAGGAACACCTGCCATTTTGAAATAACTTTACAATTTACCATGTGCTTTCACACAAACATCTTGTCTCATTTGAACTTCACAATAATCCAATGGTATGTATAGGGAGAGGGTTCATTACTTTTATTTTAAAGATGAAATAACTCCTGCATGAGACATCAGCTAACTGGTCAAAACCATAGCTAGCAAACAATAAGGATGAATTTTTGCAGGGTAAGGCATAAAAGGAGGAAGAGAAGCTTTCGGACAGTAGAGCTGTAATCCCTCATGGATCTAGAAATAAGATGAAATGGAAAAAAAAAAAAATTCCACTCTACTTTTTCTATATCTTAAAAAGTAAATAAATGTATTCTTATTTGGTAATCGACTGCCATCCAGACAGCAATTTCTTTTGATGTGTTATGTAGAATGTGTTCTCACTGAGGCCTGATACATATCACTGTGCCAAGTAGTTTGAGCTGCTCTGATTTTCCTAGGTGTAAATTTGGTGACAAGAGAACACGTCCAAGGGATTAATTCCAAATGATCTGTAGCCACCTTAATTTTCTGTGACTATCTGGTCTTTGCTTATCATAATTTTTTGGTCCAGGATAACTTCTAGAATGAAGCAGACCTTCTTTAGGAAATCTTTGGACTAACTCAGGATCAATGGGAAATTCCAGGGAAGCCCTAAAATAATTTATCTCCACTCCTCCTGCCTCAAGACTGTCACATCTTCAGTACTAAGGCTGCTCTATCTCAAACCAATCTCCTCCCTCCTCACAATGGCCTCAGGGGTCTGTAAAGACTGACATGTGTCCTAGCAGTCACAGACAGCTAGAACTCACTGAATCTATTTGACGAAATTCCACAGAATACTTCAGGTCATGAAATCAATTTTTTCATACTTAAATCAATGAACAGATATGCATATACATCAATATATATTCATTTCCTTAAAATAAACAGTCACTGATCATTATGTAAACTTTCTGTATTATCACATGTGACTTTGTGCTTAAGAGTTATATTCTTCCCCTGGCAATAATTTTTGCTTTAATATTCCTTTAGTTACTGGATTATAAAATTAGTAAAATTTTCATTACATGTATTTTCAAATCTTTATTTTAGTAGCCCTTATTTGAACTTAATTTATATTTTACAAAGGCTAGACTGATAATCTCATTTAAAAGTCCTAACAAACCACTTTAAGCTTGCACTGGGATCTAGACCTCTTGATTCCTACCTGAGTATGAAATTATAATACTGTAGAGGACAGGGGTCTCTTCCTCTTGTAGTATCCTTCCAAAGCAAGAAGTAGTAAAAAAATAAACGCCATTCGGTTTAAACATAAAGCATTGCTATGCCAAAATCTACTTTAGGGGATAATTCTACCAATTAGCCACCTATTTCTGATCCCACAAAAATCAACAAACAGAACTAAGAAAAGCAAATATCACAGGGCTCATGGAACAATAAAGCTATATTAAATAACAAGGTGGTTAGATGTTTTTCTAAAGTGAAAAAAATTTCATTATTTTAATAAAAAACTAGCCCTGGGCAAAAGACAACAATTTCCTTTGCTAAAAAAGCAAATAACATACACAATTCCAAACACATTTTCTGTTGTGAATGTTTTCAAATATAAAAATAAAGCTGTTAAACAACCCTGAATAGAATGGGTAGCTACAGATCATTTAAATATCTTTGAACTTCCTCCTCACCTATATAAGAATGATTATCCTTAAACTTACTATCTCAGAGTCACAAGGTGAGAATGCTTTGAAATTTATACCACCCTGAAGCTGACGTAGACTTATTTCAACAGTAAAAGTTCTTTCTAATTTGTCTATACTAAACTAGCCAGTCAGATATAGACCAAACTTAAAGACCTTTATTAGGCTCAAAGCTGGAACAGCATTCATACTATCCCAAGTTTTAACAAACTAAGTCAAGTAGCTTAGCCAACTAATAAAATAATACAGTTAATTAAAAAGATTTTTTAAGAAAAAAAAAAAAACAAAAACCAATTACATTACCTGATCCAGAACCTGATGTTGTCATATCGTAAATTAAATCTTTTAATGTAGTACCCTCTGAAATAAAAGGGCGATCTAATGTAGGGTCCTCTTCATTTGGCACACGATGGTGAATGACAGTGCGGTTATGGCAGATATACACCATCAACATGAGTGAGATGCAGACAAAGCAGACTGGTCCAGCAATGACAGCTGCCAGTTCAACAGGACCAAGGCCAGGTGATGGCTTTCCTGAAAAAGGGCCTCAAGTGAAATAAACATCAACAACAGAAACACTGTTAAGTGGCATCCACAATTTCCTAATCCTCCACATTTCCTGCAGCCAGCCACTACCACTATTAGTCATAGAGCCTCATTGCAGCAGCTCATAGGGTTCAAACGCAGAACAAGTGAATCATTCAGACTCCTCCCATTGGCCCTTTTATTATGACCACCAGCTGGATCAACGTCCACCTTTTCTTCCTGTATTCTTCAGTCATCGTCTAAATAACAAGGCCAGATACCACCAACATTCTAGAACCTCTCTACTTATCACTCTCAGGTCACTAACAAAAGAATCAATAAACTGGAACAATTTCCATTAACATCTTAAATTTTCTTCCCTTTTTTTCAAGTAGTTTTTGCTTGTATTTTTATTCCAAGGTCTGTATATGGTCAGAGCAGAGGGTAGAGGGAGAAAAACCCTATAAATACAGATGAGCAAAAGTAAAAACATACACACACACTCGTGCGCGAGCGTGTGTGTGTGTGTGTGTGTGTATACACACACACACACACACACACACACAGCCTCTCCATCCCCAAACACCTCACATTTTAGTGTATGTGTGTGTGTATATATCTCTCTACCAATTTTGCTCAGGCAAAATATATCCTTTGTCTTTTTAATAGAGTTTACATGTGTATATTTTCTAGTTTATTTTAACCATTTTGACTTTCAATTCAAGATCACTTATTTTTTTATAATCTCTTTTAATAATTAACATTTTTCACTGTTTCAGAAACACACTAATTACAATTATTTTGGCATTCATCCTGAGCCTTACTAGTTCACTGTTCATCACCACTTATTTCTTTCATATCATAACTTCCCCATTCTTGAGATCTTTATTTGGATTGATTTCTTATATAGAATCTTAATTCTAATAATTTCAGGAAGAGCATGTGTATCCTTATATACTGAATACTTATCTAAAAATGCCTGCTGCCTTTACATATGAAAAATCTTGGCTTAAAAGAATTTTGGATGTTCCTTTGCTTTTCTGGTGTTTAAAAAAGCAGAACGTCTGAACTTTTTCCCCCTTTTATAGTGAATCAGTGTTCACTTGTACTGAATACATATATAATTGTTTTTTTCTATATTCTTAAAAGTGGTATCTTTTTCATCATATGTTTTAGGTATCTTTTTCATTAATTTTGCATAGTATTCTCCTCTCTTTAGTCTGCTCTTCATGTCTTTTTATACTAACCATATTGATCACCTAGATTTGTCCTTGATATAGCTTAATTTGCTCACCAACTGTCTTTTTCTCTGAATTGTTAACAATTTCTCAAGCTTATCTTGCCTTAAGCTTGTCTCACACTTAACTATAAAATTACAGTACCCAGTCTGCTGTTCACTTTCAATACTGCATTTAAAAAAATAATTCATCAATGGAGCTTTTTATCTAAAAGTAATCTTTACCAACTGTGAAATGTTCTCATTTCATAGTGAAAAACTGAAAATAGACCCTGGACTGCCTGAAAGTCCTTCATATATGGTACGTCTATTTCAAAAGATGACATCTCTGATTTATCCAGTTTCAGTTACTTCTTTTGAACCACCACATCTTTTCATTTGGTCATTTTTTAAAAAATGTTTATGTATCAAGGACCTTGGAATGAGAGGTTTATGTATGTTTAGCATTAAAAATGAAGTGATCCTTCAAAGGTTTTGTGAGTTTCCATTCAGATATTTCAAGCCCAAACAATGGAAATAGGAAATTCTGGAATTATCATATTGTCTCATTAAAACTGCAAATACCTACATAAATGTCAGGAAAATGAACAGTGACAGAGTCTAATCCCAGGGAGCTTGCCCTGTCATATTGCAGATTCCGTTTTACTTTGCTGTTATCACCTGCACTAGGTAGAGGCCTGCCTGTAACTGGAATGACTGGTCCTTTTCCTCTAAGCTACAACAGTGCTTCCTACATAATTAGCATGATGCTCTGAGTGGAAAGTGAGCACTGTGGTCTGCCCCTCGGAATACTGAAACCAGGTGCTTCCTAAAGGAGAATTGAGAGTTTGCCCCTGCGGCCTTACCCCAGCTCCTCAGCTAAGAATTGGTGGGATTTGTAAGAGGTCCTTTCGCTTACTTCTTTTCATATGGTTAGTCAACTCTTCAGTAGTCTGAGGCCATCTGCACTATAAATTTCAGAAGTTCCTCACAACGGTAGGCATGAGAATAGCACTCTTCCATGAATTCCCCAAGCATTAACACAGATTCCCCCATTTTTGTTTCCTTTGATTATTACAGCAGGAATTTGGAATTTGAGGAAAGTGATAGAAGAGTTAGGTATATGTGCTCAGACTGACACCTTAAACTAGAACCTTAAAATTATTCTAATCTTAAGATTATCCTTGAAATTCCTGGCTCTGCCAGAACATTTTAAAATGTAAAATATGATAAAAGATCAAAAATTTAGAAATCATATAATAATTCAAGCATAAATATTATAAGGCATGGCGAAATTACAAAACGAATGCTTTGGGACTGTTTAGTGCTACTCTCAATTCCCACCCATTACTGACTGCTTTAAAAGACTGCAGCATTATACAAGAAGAAATTCACTCTGAGGACAACACAGTAACACTGAGGACATACTGCTGTAGTGGGCTTTGTCAGAATTCACTTTTAAGCTACCCTTTCAGGCAGAATAGACCTCAGCTATCATGGAATCATCTTCTCAAACAACAAAACACCCACGGGTCTTATCTACAACTATGGACAAGTTCCTTCTTGCCTCTAAACTGTATAAGCTGGGGTAGACGATTTCTAAGATCCCTTCAAGTTCTAAAATCATAGTCTAAGAGCATCCTGTAGTATCAAAAAGAAAATCATGTAACAACTTACCGACATTTAAGACTTCTATTTTATTGCAGTGGTCCTGATTGCAGCAGTATGTTGTAGTAACAGACCCAATTTTTGAAGATGGTGCACATATAAATGGCCTGTCTCGAGGAATTAGGTCAATTTCAGCTATACACATGGTATTGTGTATAATTTTATCTGTGGTCTCTGTGACAGAGACAAAGCAGAGCCCATCTGTGACACAAGTAAAATTGTCTTTTGTGCAAAGTTGGCAGAAACACTGTAATGCTGGAAAAAGAGAACAAGATTTTATTAGAAAATGTTCTCAAGATGAACAATTAGAAATTATCTTATATTCACCATAATACATTCTTGAACCTATTATAGGTTAAACAAAACTTTTTGTTACTCTGAGAAGTTCCAAATCCTGTTGAGAAGCACACGTATATGTAGAAGGCAGTATAAAATTTAGGCTCAGGTTTTTTGCTAAAACTTTTTTGCTTTCAAGTAAAGTTATGTCCAATTTCATCTAGGCAAAGCAAGCATTGGCCTTCCCATTTGAATAAAAAGTACAGTTGAATTTGTAATGGTTATATTTATTAGCCCAGAACTACGCATTTACATTCTCCCCTCACTGGGGAACAATGTGTGAAAATACTACTACTTTCCGTTGTAGGTCAGAAATGTAATTTGGATGTATTTATGGTAACAAAATAACAGAAATAGATTTGTATTGAGCCACTCTTTTCTCTTGTACAAACCCTGAGAAAGACATTTTTCTAGTTAGGATTAGGCTACCTTCTCAGTAAGCGGAGGAGACTGCATCAGCAACAATATATATACACGCTCCAACCACACAGGCAAGCTGGCTACAGAAACGACTGAAGAAACACCACCTCCGGGCCCACTTGTATCTATTTGATCTTTATGGCTCAACTCACGGAATGATCCCTTTAGGGAAGTCTTACTCTAATTATCACCAACACCTTCCTATACACACAACAAACATACCTCCCCCCTGCTCTCCAAGAAGATAACTGCTCCCCCCAAAGTACACACTGTTGACCAAAATTGCTATTTTTGTTTTTCTCTCCCCTACAAAACTCTAAGCTTCATAGTAGTCATTTTCGTAAATCCACATTTAGCACTGTCTGGTTATATAGCAGCATTCATAAAATACTCATTGAATGAATGACAAAATAGGCACTTGCATTTCATTATGATCTCATGAAACTGCAAGACACATTTAAGTCCAGTCAAACTTTCCAATTACTGGTTGGCCAAATGGAAAAAAAAAAAAAAAAAGAGGTCTAGGTATATGGAAAGGCCACCTATGATTAGACCAAAGAAATTAAGCATCTAGGAAAAAAGTGGACAAGCAGGCCAGAAGAAAGCTAAGTCTCTGAACACCCAACCTGCTGTACAAGAAGGGGTTAACTCAGCAGTCCTGAGTTGCTCAAATCCTACACATTTCCAAGAACAGCTTGTCTCCAGGACTGACCCTTGGCCAGTTCCTAGGGGATGACTTCTGAGCCCTTGGAACTCTCTGATAAGAATGCTGCAAGTCTATATGACTGAGCCCTAATAATAAAAAAAAAACCTGGACATCAGGACTTCATTCAGTGAGCTTCTAGTCAGTATCACTTAGCAAGTGCTGTTACATCATTGCTGAGCTATGGTGTGCATCTATGCCACTGCAGAGAGCGGACACCTGAAAGCTAGCACCTGGCTTCTCCTGGACTTGCCTCATGTGCCTTTTTCTTTTGATGATTTTAATATGTATTATTCCACTGTAATAAACCATAACCTACAAGAATAGCTTTTCTGAGTTCTACAAATCCTGCTAGCAAATCACAGCCTGAAATTGAGTGGTCTTGGGGACCCCAACTCACTTGCTAAACCCAAACCCAGGAATGTCAGTATCTCCTGAAGTAGCTACTTCTTAGCACACTTGTCTACTTATCTTCACAGACCAGAAAAGTTTTACGTTAATCATTATAAAAATATTTATTCTTTATTCATGGTTGCTTGAATGAATGCCTCCAAATCACAAAGAAAACTCAAGAAAAGTGTAAGAGACACAATCATGATCTAACATATTTAGGACTGTTAACAAGACAGTAGTAATTCGTGGTGAGGTTTGCGCTGGTGATTAAAAGTTCCCTGGGTATAATTTCCTAAGGAGGAATTCTGAACCAGGAACCCATGAACTGACTTCAGAGGGACATGAATCTCATAAAACTGTAGGCCAAATGTTGTGTGTATTTGCATTTTCAAGAAAAAAGTTTATAGCTTTCAAGAGAACCACAAAGGGGACTGTTGCCCACAAAAGATTAAAACCACTACAAATAAGACAATGTCGACATTCCCTCCTGAATCCTCTTTAGCCATTCAATTAATGTTTTCTAAGCATTAGCTTTATCAGTTACTCTCCCAAAAGCTTAGTACACAAAGATTAATAATTCATGGTCCTTGGAGCACTCCAAAGACTAGTGAAGGAGAACTGTGCAATATGTGGTAACTGCTATCTATCTATCTGTCTGTCTGTCTGTCTGTCTGTCTATCTATCTATCTATCTATCTATCTATCTATCTATCTATCTATCATCTATTACTGCCGTGACGGCTTTCCTAGTTCCAAGATTTTCACAGCTTACTTAGAGTATATAAAGTAAGAGTTAAACATCTGATCCAATGAAACTTTTATTTTTGGGTTCCAATTTCCACTTACATTACAAACGGCATCTAGGGCCACACACATCGCACCATTATGACCATCATGTCTTTTATTACCTTGTTTAACTGCCTCCACCCCCATCCTTTAGAGGTCTATCTAAATAATATCTTTTCCATGACATGCTCTAAATATCACCTCTACTTTTAAGATAACTGGTCAGCTCCTTTCAGTATGTTCCCACAGCCTCTTAGCATACCTTTAGGATAGCACAAATCAATCTATAGCTTGCTATTAAAGTCTCTCATTACATTAGGGACAAGGTTTCTGTTTTTTCCCCCCATCTTTGAATTCTAGCCTCTGAGATAGTGAACAGAAAATATATTTGCTAAAGCAGGAGGTCGCAAATGTGTCAGGAGAAGGAGGGTAGTCTAAGAATTGTGTAGAAATTTTTAAAAATATTTTCATTTAAAAGATAACCTAAAATGAGTAATAAACATTCTGGATCATGAGCAACCACCGCCTAAACAAGTACTGTAAGTAGGGTTTCACTGCTGCTTCTTTAGCTGTGTTAAGATCCCCTCAGCCCAAATATCCTCATAGCACACTGTACGAGCAAAGGTTTCAAATTACAAATGGAAGAATGAAAATACAGGGAACTTGAATCATCAGAGCCTATGACAATACAGCATGATATATTCAAAAGGCAATAGCTAACAGCCAATACCATATGTGTGTGTGTGTGTATGTGTGTGTATGTATAATACCATATATATGTGTATATGTATATGTATATATATGTATCTATATCTATCTATCTACTACAAATATTACATGGGTCCTATCTGTAGTATAATTTGCAAAAGTTCATTAGCAGCAAATGTGGATGTTAAGTATGCAATGACATTTTCCCATTCCCACTCCAGCATTAATTGGTTTAGAGAACCATTTAATAAAGATGTCATAATGTTAACCTTATCTCAAGTGAACACGACAGCAGACATTGCATTAAACTGGTATTTGCGGAATGCCTGCTGGCAAGTGTTTTGCTTAGGTATGAGGTCTGGTTATCCTAAACTTACAAAGCCTTGAAGCTATTGATGCCACCTTACACAACATAAGAGAATGGGTATTTGCAGCTTTTAGTATTACTGAAGTTAAAATATAAAAACAGATGTAAAATGAAATCAGACCTAGGTATGGCTATTTTTTCCTAAACATCATCTATCAGAATGAATAACTATTAGTTTGAATTTTGTTGGTTTTGTAGTTGTCTTTGTAGTTAATCTGCAGACTTGGTTTAGTTATAAATGAGCCAAAAACACAAAGGTTCTAGTTTCATACCTCTAAAATTTAAATAACATTTTGATAAATACATCCTTCAAAGGGTCATTATAATATGGCAAGTTTCAGAAAGGCTTCTCTTAACAAGTGTTTCAAGAACAGGTCTCTAGACAAATATAAATGCCAAATCATTTATATGCCAAAGCTTAATCAAGTAATGATTTGAGGGGATTTTAAAATTCTATATCAGCATCCTAAAACAGCACCTTGATTGAATGCAAGATTGCTGTTAAATGTATATGGCATAGAAATATAGTGTAGGGAAAAAAAACAGGAATTTAAAAATTATCAATGAATTCATGAGCTTTACTTCCCGTTTAAAAAAATCATTTATTTTATTAATAATAATAATAATAATTAATAGATCGGACTATCAGCTACCTCCCTCTTATTAGAGTTGTTGTTGTTTTAATGCACATACAGTGCAAAAATTCTATCTAAAAAAGGTATACAATGATGTCTTCTTCCCACCCCAGAGCTTGAGCATCTTTTTCTACTCTGCAGCACTTTAATGCACACCCATTAATCTGACACGTTCATTTAATTCTGCAATTTTTCATCAAGCATCTCTATATGTCAGGTACTATCAGGACTATGGGGTGTAGGATCGCAGAAGACAAGGTATCTGGACTTAAGCAGTTCACTAGAATGGAAGAGTAAGGCACTAAACATATCATTAAGATCGAGTCCTGAAGAAACTGATCAAAGCACTTCACCTCTACTGAGGTAGAAGAGATAGCAAGAAAAGCTTCACAGTCCATTCAAGTCAGAATAAGTAAATCTGCTAGATAGATGAAGACAAGAAAGCTATCCTCACAGAAGTTTTTTGCTAAGTAGCAGGATTTCATCCTTGGTGGCTAACATCTTAAGTGTTAATAAGACCATCAGATTTAAATACACACAAATAAAATCTATGTGGCTCTTCTCTGGACTGGTATCCATGTTAACTAACTGGAACCTTTCAAGATTCCCAGGTGGTTCAACAGTATAGGTTTAGATCCCTAGACTTTCTGCTTAATAGCAAAGATAAGAACCAAACTCTGTTTAGTACTATCTTTCTCCTACCTTTGGCCACCTTTTACTTCTGTGCCCCAATCTCTATCATTAGCCACAGCTTTCTCACTTCTGAGATACACATTTCCCCACACTACAACATCTGAAATCTGCATATACTTCACAATCCAGGTCAAGAGAAAACTCCATTTTCAGGACAGAAAGGTTAAGAGATGACGTTGCTGAAACCTATGCACATGCAAACTTGGCTATGCAAGGAAGGTATTATTCATTTCATCATCACTTTAATTATTTGCATTGGTATCTCTCCTGCAACTTACGCTTGATCTCTATAAAACATCTTCACAAAGATTTCATTATGATTCAGCACTGCAATGAAAAGCTACTGTGTTCACAGAAACCTGTCAGTCTCATGCTAGGAAATACAATTAGTAGTAGAAAGTTCCAAAAATTGTGAAATAAATCACAAAATTTTCAAAGTTAGAAGATGTTGGTGTGATATCAAGGTCAGAAACCAAACTAGCTGTCAAAGAAGGGACAATAGTCAAGAGAGACAGCAAGACCTTTGGGGTTATCATCTTCACTTCAGTATTAGAGTGAAAAGTCCCAAGTTGAGATTGCGGCTCTTGGTCCCAACTATAAAGGAAATTTCCATCACTGCCTCATTCCAGTGTGTCTTGAGGTCACAAATCAAAACACTATTACTTCTACCTAACGCCAGGGTTATGAAGGGTTGAGCCACAAGCTCATATATAACTACCTGGCTAGAGAAAAGAAAGGTAGACAGCCTGTGAACAGTATATGGAACAGACATTTCTACAAGCCTGAGTTGATTAAATAAAAATTAGTACCAGAAACCTTGTCTTTCCAGGCCTAGAGTGGCAGTATTTATACAACTCATCCCTCTTTTTACTCATACACACACTTCAATATTCTCCTTTTTCAACTCTGTTAGCTGGTCTTCTGTCACCCATCTTCCGCCCATCAAGAACTTGACTGAAACATCTGACTGAAATTCTGTAGAACTCTATGTTCTTTTCTAAAATGAACAGAGTATGAGACACACTTTCCTTATTAGTTTACATGACAATATACTTCCTTAACTTACTTGCACCATTCAGTTTCTTTGCTACATCTCAGACCTACATCTCAACTTCCCGGGCTTGCACTTATGGTACAAACTCATATTTTAATTGCCTTTCAGGAAACATTCTGCTTGGCTTGCCTTCTACTGCAAAGTCAACATTTTCAAAACCAATACAGCATTATTCCTTTATTGGTGATATCTGTCATTTTAAAAAAAAGTCCCTGAAAGAACTCCTAGGTTCCGTCTTAATGAGACAGCTAGCTCAGCACTTAAAAAGGAAGAGAAGATTTCTCTTACCAGAGATGAAATTCCAATATTTTCACCACTTTGAATTTGCTGATGATGACCCTTTTTATCTTTACCTTGCCTATAGCACAATTATACTTTACTACATAGTGAGAGTAATTCCAAACATTACAAATATGCACCATTGGGCAGGTTTTGAGCCTAACATGCATAATGCCCTTTATTCAGTCTGCTTAGTCATAGTTAAAGACAGATCACACCACTGTTGACAAAGGTGAAGGCAAAAGTTAGAAGTTATAACAAAATCCTTGCAGATGCTAATGTCAACCCTTATTACCATCTAGTCTATTCCTTCACTCCAGTTCTTCTGAGAAATCTGCCTTCCTCTCTTCTCTCCACTCCCCATGCTATGCCTCATCTCAAGGAGGCCTGTCTTCTCTTTCATATTTTTTCTACCTCTGGGAAAAGCATACTATATACGTCCTCTTCTTTTTTTAAAAACATGCTGCATACCTTTGAACAAGGCTAACACCCTGACTATCAACTCCCTCCAGCCCTGGTTTTGTTCCTCAGAGGACTCACTGGTTCTTAATTCTCCCTCCTTGGGTTATCACCCTGAAGCAGCAGCATCAAAGGGAGCTTGTCAAAATACCATGATTTATCAAGACATTTCTCCAGATAAATTTCACTTACTTCTGCCACCATTAAAGCATCATTTCTAATTTAACATGTACCTCCATCTTGGAAGAATGGGGGCATTCCTAAGTTCTCATTCACTTGTTTTTCTACAATGTCTCCATTTTCTAGTTTCCTCAGGTTCATTGAATTAGCTGATATAATGTTAACTGCTATCAGAGAAAAGCACACTAAGAATAGGCTGTCTAACTGGCAAGATGAGATTCAACAGGGGTAATTAATACATAGACCTTCATTTAGGTTCAAAATCAAATAAACCACACAAGCCTAGATAAAGATTTGCTTAGAAGATTTGGGGAATCTGTTTGACAACAGATTTAAAAAGAGACAACAGCATTTACTGTTAATTGTAGTCATGGTGATGGGAGAAAGAGAGGGAGAATTGGGCACAAAATCCCACAAATGTCCAATATAATAAGTAATAAGTGTTACTTGAATATCAATCTGCCATGTAAATATGAGTCAGAGATTCAAAGAACTAAATCAATAAAGTTGGATCTGGAAGGTACCTTAGCTGTGGAGACAATTACCTCATTTTTATAGATGCTACAACTGAGTCAACTTATCTTACCCCTATACTAAATCAAATCATAAGGTCAGGATGTTTTAATTTTGTTTCATAAGAAATCATTTCCAAACTAGAGACCCTCCCCACAATGAAACTGGCTGTCTCAAAAGATTATGACTTTGTCATTACAGATATTTAAGCAGAAGCTTAATGACAAAGTTTGAGTTCATAAAGTAGGCATCTCTTGCACTAAATAAAAGATTGGTCTAAAATCCTACACTCCTAAAACAAACAATCCAATCCAAAAAAAAAAAAAAAAAATAGGCAGAGGATCTGAACAGATACTTCTCCCCAGAGGATATACAAATGGTTAACAAACATATGAAGAGATGCTCAACATCGCTAGCTATTAGGGAAATGCAAATCGAAACCACAGTGAGATACCATCTCACACCTGTTAGAATAGCTGTTATCAACGGGGCAAGTAATAACCAATGCTGGAGAGGATGTAGAGGAAAAGGAACCCTCATACACTGCTGGTGGGACTGCAAATTGGTACAGCCACTATGAAAAACAGTATGAAGGTTCCTCAAAAAGCTAAGAATTGATCTACCATATGATCCAGCAATCCCTCTACTGGGTATTTACCCCAAAGACTTAAAAATCATATCCATAAAGATATCTGCACACCGAGAGTCATAGCAGCATTATTCACAATGGCCAGGACATGGAAGCAACTGAAGTGTCTTACAACAGATGACTGGCTAAAGCTGTGGTACATATATACAATGGAATATTGAATATTACTCAGCCATAAGAAGAGATAAAATACAGCCATTTGTGACAACATGGATGGACTTGAGATAATCATGCTAAGGGAAATAAGCCGGACAGAAAAAGTTGAAAATCACATGATATCATTTATATGTGGGATACAAATCTAAAAGCAAGAAAGAAACAGAACAAACAGACTCATGGACATGGACTATAGACTAGTGGTTACCAGAGGGTAGGGGGTGAGGAAGGAGTGGGGAGGTAGATGGGGTGAAGGGGGTCAAACATAGGGGGTTAGGGGGAAGGTGAAATGGGTAAAGGGGATCAAATATATGGTAGCTGAAGGAAACTGGGCTTTGGATGGTAAACACACAATAGAATATACAGATGTCAAATTATAATGTACACCTGAAAATTACATAATTGTATTAATCAACGTTACCCTAATAAACTTAATTTTTAAAAACTGGGAAGCAAAAATTAAAAAAAAAATTAAGCATGACATAATTTCAAGGTTTATTTTGTCTTGAAAACATGATTTATCTTCAAAATATAATTTGAGTACATTTTAAAAAGATTTTCAATAAATGGAAAAGAATTGAAATTTGAAAAAAAAAAAAAACCCTTACTCTTTTAAATAGTAATATTCTGTTATTTTATAAGTTAAATCAACATTAAACATCCACATTTTTATTTTTGACAAATCCAACTTAAATTAACATCTTTGAAGTACAAACAATTACAGCACAGCACCTCATTTTCTAATTACTGATCTATTTTCTTCATTAAGCTGTGAATTTCCTCAGCTCAGGAACTGGGTTAGTGCTTTATGCATTTCTGCATCTCTAGGTCCTGGTACACAGGAGTTCCGGTTTGTATTTCTTGACTAAAGAGTCAAGAAATAGCTCTTTAGCATATGGGTAGTTGCTACCACCAGGGTCCTCAATAAAATAACCAAGCAAACAGTTTCTTTTACCTTTTACTACCTTCATTTTTAAAGTTCTTTTCCTGTCTCTCAGTGCTCTCCTTTCAACTTTCCAAAATTCCCACTTAGGTACCTTCCTCAAGCCTATCTGATGTAAAATATTCAACTGTTTAGAATCACCTCTCTCAGGATAAATGGAGGGGCAACCCTACACTTTTAAAATTACAAATGAACATTACCCTCTGCCTCAGAAGGAATGGAATGTAGCCTATACTTGTGTATCGATAGAATGGCTTACATACATGGCTATTAATTTCCTAATAGTTGATACAAGATTGTTTCTAATCTTTCCTATGTATCTAATCAATAAAACTGATATAATAACATGATAGTATAAAATGGAAGACCATATAGCTACCAAAAAACATATTTCCTATGTACAAATGTAGACTGACCTTCCTGAGATGTATGAAGTCAAAATCTACATAGTCAGAATATGCATTTAATAACAGTAACATTTGTGCTAAAAAAAGGAAGAAAGGGAGGGAAGTGTGTGTGTGTGGGGGGGGGGGGGAATGCATACACAGATTGGCTTGTACGTATTATGAAGTATCTCCTGGAAGGATACAGAAGAAACAGGTAACACTGGTTTCCAAGGAAGGGAACCGGGTACCCAGAGGATAGGTGTAGGAGAAGTCTAAATATCCATTTGTAGTCTGTGAGATTTGAAAGATATCAGTGTATTATATCTATTCAAAGTTATTTAAAAAAATAAAATGTCTCTTTATACTCCATCTCTTTCCCCTATACTGTCTTCAAAACAACTTTAAAAGTTATTTCTGGAAAATAATTTGCCAAGATATGAGCCTTTAAAAAGTCTGTATCTTTTAATACATTAATTCTACTTCTTAGAGTTTTGTCTTAGTTATAACAAGAGAAGATGAGAGCAAAGAAAAAAGCACACAGATATTGGAAACAAGCTGTATAGATGACAATAGGGCAATGGCAAAATAAATCATGATACAATCATAAATGAAATACTACATAGTCATGGAAGCTGATACTTTAGAAGCCTGCTAAAGGACAGGAAAATGGTCATACTACTCAGGCTATATACAATGTGATTATAATTCCATTCCTATCAAGTGATCTTGCTTTTCTTCCACTTTAATGAGTTGAGGGGATATGCTAATAAACAGAACAGATGTGTACACTCTGACTTACCATTGCCTCTGAAAATAAATGGAGCTTTTATTTCTGATACTAAAACAATAACTGAAATTCTTAATTCTTCGCAATCTAAACAAACTTTTACACAGTTTCTCAACAGATTTTTATTCTGACTAATGGATATTACAAGAGTATGGTAGTTCATCTCATGGAATTCAGAGACAAAAAGACTTAAGTTTGAATCCTATCTCTGCCAGTCAGCCTTTACGTAATCCTGAGAAAGTTGCTTAATGTTTTTGAGTCTGTTTCTTAAATTTATAATAATAGCAATCACAGAATGCTTGAGGGTTAAATTAGGTAATATATATGGAATACTTAGCATGGTGCCTGAGTATTCTTAATAGACCACTCAGTCACTCATGCACTCATTCAATAAGCATCAGAGCAAACCTTCAAACAGCTCAAAGGGGCAACACTGATACTGAATGTAATGTAAAATAAACAGTGTGCACACAAAGCAGTGAACATTCGTGGTAGCTATTTCTCTCTCTCCATCCATAGATACCCTTACAGAGTTTTTCAGCAATATAACTGTTTGAACAGGCAGCGTTAGACCAAGAATTTCACTGCAGTAACATGAGAGGTACCTAAAGAGAAGTATATTTTCAGTTCCAATGCAAATTAACAAAGTGTTGGAGCACATCCGGTGTATACATTTATATGTAATACCCTAACTAATAAAGAATCATGGCTCATTAACCATAAAATGCCCATGCTGGAAGGAACCTAATAGTTACCTGATCCTAATCCCTTAATTTTATAGACAAAGAAACAGAAAGGCCCTAAGAATCACACAAACATAATCTAGATTCATTTTAAAGGAAAGGAAAGGGGAAAAAGGAAAAAGGAAAAAGGAAAGGATTACTAAATAACCTATGGTGACCTTCCTCAAATAAGACTCAGCCCTTTTCTCTTTGGGAAAGCAAGAGTGGCTATAGGATATATGACTTGGTTGCAGAGATACTGAGGTCTAGTTATGTACCTCAATGAAAGTGGAAGATCATTCTGGGCCAGAGAAATGAAATAGAACTGTGAACCAGCTGCCTTTGAATTAAGGACAGAGGTCAGTTACACCTGGGCCGACAAACAGCAAAAGAACTACTGGAGCCACAGTTGAAGAAATGAGCTGACAGCGCCGAGCAGTTAATTTTAGAAGCAGAGAGCAAGGCCTGAACACCTTTAACCAGAATAGTGTATGTAGCCTGTGTAGGAAGAAAGAATACACCTTAAAGAGAACAGAGATGATTAGGACCAGATTCCTAGTCTCAAGAAATTCACGACGTAATGCATAAAACAAACATGCCACTGATAAGGGTAATGTACACAAAGTGCAGAGAGAGCACAGAAAAGGGAGATTTCTCTCAAAAATTAACATTAAACTAAGGTTTAAGGAAGGTCATTCCAGGGAGATGACATACAAAGACACTGTCAGGAATGAGAAAGGCAGTTTAGGAAAATGCAAATAAATTATATAATCACCTTGATGTAAACAAAATATTTGATAAAATTAAACACCTACTCATAAAATAGAAAAAGTCATTATACAAAAAAGTCATTAGCTTTTCTTAAACCAACAACAAACAGAAAACAATTTAAAAGTATATCATTTATAAAAGCATAAAAAAAAATCAAAGACCGAGGAATAAATTCAACAAAGGCATGTAAGACCTCCACAGAGAAAATTTCAAAGCCTTACTTATTTGATAGACAGTCTAAAGGATATAAAATAAAATTTACTTATTTATAAAAGGAGGAACATATCAGCCTCCACACCAGAAGATTCAACACTGTAAAAATGTCAAAATTCTGCAGTTATCTGTAGTTTCAACAAAATCAAATAAAAAATCCTACTGATATGTGTGTGTGAGTGTGTGTGTAAATTAAGAAGCAGATTCTAAAACTTATGTGGCAAAACGTCCTAAGAACAGCTGAAGCAATCTTGGGAGACAATGCTTTTGGGAGACCTATGCTAAGATATTAAGACCCACCATAATATGGTAATAATTAAAGACAGTGTAGTATTGGAGAATAGACCAACGGAACAGAGACCCTCACAGGTAACTCTACTTATGATAAAAGTGACACTCACTGCAGGGCACTGGGATAAGGAAGGTATTACCAACAAATAGTGCCAAATCAACTGGGCAAACATACTATTAAAAAACAAACAAACAAACAAAAAACCAAACCCATCTCATATCATAATCAAAAATCAACTCCAGATCAACTACACGTTTCAATGAAAAGGTAAAAGGCTTTTAAATGAAAACAGAGAAAAACATTTTAAATTAATGGGATTCAAAAAGCACTAACCTTAAAAAAAAAAAATGAAGTTGGACTACATTAAAATACATTAAAATTAATAAAAAAGATACCATTCTCCTCTGCCATTTTTCCATTCATGTCTTTTCTTTTTTAGGTATACCAAATATTTATCTACTTTAATAATGTGTTTACATTTAACCAATTTGGGGTTTTATGGATCAAAAAGACTTTTCCTAAATCCTTATTTTGTGTTTATTTACTTATTCCTCCTCTAGCTTGATTTGCAACCTTCCTGCTTTCAAATTTTCCTTTGGACACTGCTTTAGCAAAACTCCACTAGTTTTTGATATGTAGGACTCTTGTTCATTTCTAAATGACGTGTAATTAAAATTGTAACTTCTTTGACCCAGGAATTATTTAGAAAAATAATATTACTTCAAAGTAGATATAGTATTTTAGTGGTTTCTTCCTCTTCCTCCTCCTCTTCTTCTTTAGTCGTTAATTTTTAATTTGGACGTTCTTTCTATATCTCCATATTATTAATTTCCTGGAAAACTCTAGAA
This sequence comes from Cynopterus sphinx, assembly GCA_030015415.1. NCBI lineage: Eukaryota > Metazoa > Chordata > Mammalia > Chiroptera > Pteropodidae > Cynopterus > Cynopterus sphinx. The sequence continues at coordinate 104,650,771 of CM057385.1, read as the reverse complement.
GTAACTTTTAAAATATACTGTTCATGATTGCAAAATTGAAATACATTGAATCTTTATTATGTTATTCAAATACTGCTTTCTTAATCTATAAACAGTGAATTTATCAGTTTCTTTTTGTATTTTTAACAATTTGGCTTTATATATTTTGACACTTATTAGTTGCATAAAGATTTGTGGCATGTCTTGAGAAATGGTACCTCTTTTATCAGTATAAAATACACCTCTTTCTTCCCTTTCATGCTTTTGTAGCTTAAATTTTATTTTGTCAGGTATTAATTTTATCACTGCTATCTTTTCGTTTTTGTCAAATTTGGCTTTTTCTAGACCATTATTTTCAACTTTTTGATGTTAAGTGTCTCTTAAAAAAAAAAAAAAAGCTAATTTGTCAGGCCTGTGTGTATTACAATGTAAGAATCTGTCAACAGGGAATTCAACCTTTCATATTTACCAAGCATTCATGAAGTTACAATTGCCATGTATTTACCATTTTTTAACTTAGATTTTATTTTTATCAAAGTTATGTATAAACAGAGTTTAAGGTGTCAAACAGATCTTTACACTTACTCACATCTGCACACAGACATAGAAAGGTAGCAGCTCCTCAACACTCAAAACCTCCTATTTCCTGCTCCACAGAAGCAGTCACACTTTCTACTCTTGGCTGAGTCATCTGGTATTTAGTTTTATGCACTCTCACCCCTTTTCAGAACGAAGAAAGAATTACTACATTTAGCCATAAGATGGATGATAGATACTGTTAGAAATCTCAGAGACCTGATGAAACATACATATTGTTATACAAGCTTTAATTTTCTTGCTTCCCCTAGTCTGAAATGTTGATTTTCCTTGTCAAACAAAACGTCAAAACAAGCAGTTCAATTCTAGCTGCAGCCATCTAGAAGAACATAGCTGAATTAAACCAAGCAAAGACAGAAAAGCCCAGCCAAAATAGAGCGGCTTTTATAATATTTTATAATAGGTTTTCATAGTATTTTAAAAATATTTTACAAAATTTCTAACCATTGAATCCATGGCCTCCCTTGGGAGCATGAGAAATCAAACATCTAGAGTTGTCTGAACTCTTTGGAACACTTACTTACCCTTTAAGACTAAACTATGTCTATAAAAACTGGGGCTTGGGATGCATTGTAAACAACCTAATAAAATTTTCGGACCTCAAAATATAGATGTCTAGAGATTTAACATTGGGATCATTAGGAATATAGGTTTCGAAATGCCGGTAGCATTGATGCTAGCAATATGATTACTGAAGAAAGCCTCTAGTAAGGGGTTGATTATTAACGACAAGGGTCTGCCAAGGCTTGATATTACTTATGCTTCGGAGAACTGAAGATATAGCATAGAATTATTCCATATAGAATTATGCAGCATAAGTATATTCAGCATGGAATTATGACATCTGTACACAAGTCAATAACTACTAGGCCCTAGCTATGGTTTAGAATAGTTCATAAATGATTATACCCATTTGCTCCGTGAGACTTTTCCCAGTCCCAGGATCTCTAAGCTAAATTAGATACAAGCACCCAATCGCACAGGCCAGCTATTTCCTTAGGGCACACCATCTGTTTGCAATGCACAGCTAATTCTGAGTCTGGTGGATGTTAAAGAGTATCCCCTGAGGTTTCTGCCTCAATTTATCTCCTTCTCCCATCACAAACAAGGCAAGGGGAGGCTGGATCTGACGAACTTAAAGGATAGATGAGAAAGAGTGGATAGGCCCTAGCTAAAAGAATATGTGGCCTTTTTTTTTTTTTTCTTTAAGGGTAAGGTGGAAAAAATGAAGTGTGATCTTGGGGAGAAAGACTATGTGAGAACAGAAAGACTCTAGCTTATTAAATACATTAAATATAAGAAGAGAACAAAGTAAAATTTACCATGGGAAAGTAAAAAGCAAAGCAATGGAAAGAAAAAAAAATAGAGCATTGGCTCCCAGGAAAGTGATCTATCTATAGAGCTAATTGTGCTAATTGGCTTGTTTGCTGGTAGGTTAGGGAATTTTAATCTGCAATACATAACTATCATTTGTAATTTAAGAAGATAAAAGGAGAGAAAAGAAAAAGAAAAGTCAAGACAACCCTGTGGTTCTCAATCCCTGGAAAATGTCAGGAAAGGGCCTAGAAAGTGCATTTCCAAGGGTTCTGGACCTTTGGTGATTTTATTTCCTTTGGCTGTAGCAAGTACTGCTGGTTTGTCTGTGTTTAGAGAGATCAATACCAGAAATACATCTGGGGTGAGAAGATATTACAGATTTTTTCCATTTCCCCCTCCAACATTTTATTATGAACATTTCAAGCATTCAGAAAAACTGATAGAACTGTTAATACCTATACACCCATCATCTAAATTCTATAACTTTTACTATTTTGCTATATTGACTTTATCATTATTTACCTATCTATGTGTCTATCTGTTAGGGGTCTGATTTGATAGTAAAGAGATCTTCCGTAAATTTAGGCAATTAAAAAGAAAATCGTTCTCCCTAAAAAAGGCTTGAATCAGAAAAGGGATACTAAATGAAGTTCTAAATGAGGAGGAAGCCAGATTCCTGTTCAGTCATTAGCTGAATTATCCTGAAGATATCCCTACTATCCTGAAATATCATGTAACTTGTGAGCCTATTTCCTCATTTTTATATAAAGTCAGACAAAATGATATTCATGTCCCCCTTAGTTATAACCCTTTCTAGCCTAAACATTCTATGATGCTATGAAAAACAATTTGCTTAATAACAATTATCATTTACTTCATGTTTTCTATATGCCAGGAAGCTTGCCACAAGTTTTATGTGCACAAGTTCATTTTAATCTTCATAGGTCCCTTAAAGTTTTTGAGATACCACATTTATGAAAACTATCAACTGTTTTTAGTAGCATGTAGCCTCTCTCCAGTTGCACTTCGCTTCTACATCTTTAGTACTCTTCACTAGCATCATTTCACATTGCTATGGTGGAACTAGATGGAACTAGCAATCAAATTATCTTTCCTCATTGAGAAACATGAGCAAACTCTGGCCCCTGGTTTGTAATTTTTTTTCAAAATGTGGAATGAGATAAAATAGCTAAAACTACTTCAACTTGTTTATTTTGGTAAAATAATTACGTATAATTATTGTTGAAAGAAATCTACAATACACAATCTTGGTGTTTTTATTTAAATCTGTTGCACACTGAATAACAAAATTATAATGTCAGTTTTTCAACTGCAGAAAGTACTCAAATCAACAGCCATGTGCTAAACAAAGAGACTCAATTAGAGCACATTATGGTTCCATTTGGAAATGAATACATCAAGGAAAAAAGAGCTCCATATATATATTGTGTTTGTATAAATGAAAAGCTAGTCACTGCTTTTCTATCTTTATATTCCTCTTCAGGTTTATATTCTCCATGTTCTGTGCTTCCAAGTACGTCTATTTGTCTTCATTTCTAGTAGGAAAAGCCATTTGTTTTCGCTTTTATCCATGAGAACTATTTGTATTTCAATGTATATTTAAAGATTTTATATTGTAGAAATGTAACAGGATGCTTGCACAAGGTGTCCTAGAACTATAAATATACACTGTTATGTAATCAGTGAGGTTCACACCTAGAAAATCTAGATGGAACAGTTACCCTGAAGCGAGTGAACAAAAATAAAGAGGGTCAGCCCTGTCAGTTAGACTAGGAAACACTGGAAAAGGCCTAAAGTAGCTCAGTAACTAGAGAATAAGAAAGTGAATGCACTCAAGTCATGGAGAATAATAAAACCAAATTCTTCACTTTATTTCCCAGTGGTCGTTATACAAAGAATTCTATAATAGATTCTGCTCAAGAGCAGGGAGAACCTTGTTTTTCCCAGTGAAATCAGCATATCTCTAATCAAAGAATGTCCTTTATGGTAACATATGTGGTTATCTTTTATATAAATATTGGAGTTACCATGCAACCCACTTATGTAGGGCCACACTCTCTGAGTAAGGGTGTTCTCTCCCAAAGGAAGTCCTCATTTCTAACATCCCTCACGCACAAAGGAGGCAGTTTTTCAAACAAGAAACCCAAGCAAAGACCCTCTGGACCCTGCTTTCTTGGGCCTGTTTGAAGAAAGGTAAATGTGTGGCTCTGTGCACCTTTGGTTCCAGTACCCAGATGATGTCTGACAAATGGAGAAAGGCCAAAAGATAAGGATATGAAGATAATGTCTTTGTAAAGTCAGGTTGAACAGTTTCATGTTGCTCTCTACTCATTATCCTCTAGCTTTAAGCAAAGCTTGACTTAAACGTTCCAGCCTTGCATCAGCTGTTCTGTTGGCAGTAGGGTAAGACTAGTGTGTTCCTACTTGGATCAGAGCCTTTAATGGAGAAGAAATATGGTAGCAGCAGTATTAAACTGAACTCTCAAACACATTAAAGATTCCAGCCTGAAAAAACAAGAATCAGGGCTGCCAGTCCAGGAACCTCTTACCATTCGGAGATTCTCCCCTCATTGCAATCTTCGTGTTTGGGGCTCCATATTATTAAGGACGGTGGCAATGTCCTCATGAATTCTCAATAACTGGCAATGAGACCTATGCAAACTATCAGGTGCCCTTATTGCCTTCACTGCTAGAAAACTCTTAGGTATGTATCATGCACAAAAACTGAAGCTTTCCTCAAAGTTATAGATAATTGCTTTCTTTCTTTTCCTCTCTCACTTATTGCTTCTTATGTTTCCAGATCATTAGTTTTGGTCTTGCTGCTTGTTTTTATTTCAAGTGTCCTAAATTCTTTTCCAAAAAATGGCCAGAGTACACAAGCCAATCAATGAATAAATTTTTCCTATACAATACGAAAGTTACAAAATAGTGCTCTTCTCAAAGCCATAAATGTTAGATAAGTATAAAGCCTGTGTGTTAGCTAAAAGCAGTGAATAAGGAAGCTTGGATTACACCTATAAGTACAGAATTCGAGAATAGACAGAACTTTGAGTTAATCAATTCCAACCTCCCACCTGACACAAGAATTTCCTTCTCCCACTTCTCAGACAGAAGGTTATCCAGCCTCTGCCTGAATACTTCCAGTGACAAAAAAAAAACAAAGAACCTTATAATGCTTCATTTTATGTTTCCATTGATAGAAAATCCTCATATGGAGTGAAATCTGCCTCTCAGTCTACCAATCATTGCAGTTCTTCATTTCAGAGATATATGTGTTTCCTCTTCCAAAAGACATTCTTTCGCTTAAATATATAATAATTCTCATTTATTGACCATCTATTGATATCAGGCTATGTGTGTGCTAGGTACTTTATAGAAACTATGATACACTATCTCCATAACTATCTTTTAAGTTCAATGTTATTCTCCTTTGAAAAGTGAATCCCAGAGAGATATACTGATTAGAATCTAATTCCAGGCAAATGTGTGAGGGTTCTTATGTCTACTCCCATAAACAAAGATGTTATTAAATTTCTGGCAACCAAGTCACACGATTTGAATGCCTTCAAAACAGAAAGGAAACAAACAAGTTAGGTCAATCCAAAGAGAAAAATAAAGATGGTCCGGAGATATAACTGCACCAATGTTTGGTTTGTGGAGAAAACAGCATGAAAAGCATTTAATGTGATAGCCATCAGGGAGCTCCAAGAGACAGTAAAGGTTACACCTATAAAATCACAACCATGACCTGAATTGAAGCCAGTGGTGTAAATGCAGACCCCAACAGGAAACTTCCCCTCTTCTCCCTCAGCCAGGAACCAGAGCAGATTCCAAGAGGCCAATCATATAACTGCAAAGAAAGCAGCACAGGCTGAAGTCTAATTTCAGTACAACCAGAAAAGCACAAATAATTCATATATACTTCTATGGCATTGGGGAAGGAGGGGTGGGGGTGGGGGGGAGGCAAGCGGAGCACAAAACATGGACTCGCAAACCAGGAGGGAAGACTATCACAGTGAACTGAGTGAGCAAGGTTCCAAATCTAAGCTAGGAGCTCAGAGTCAAAATAACTACTACTCCACTTACAGTGGCAGGGCACTGGAATCCAAAGGAGAGAATGAGGTGGAAGGCAAATGGTGATAATCATTTATTTGCCTAAAGTTCTCTCCCATTTCCAAATAGGTTTCAGTCTTATATCTTTGCTGTCTACTGAACAATTTCACTTGGCTATCCTATCACCTCAAACTCAAAATGCTCAAACTAGAATTCATCTCCCCTCAACCTTTCTGTTGCAAAATTCCTTACTAGTTAAAGGCATTATCCAGGTGTAAAAACCCTGGAGTCAAATACATACACACATACACATACATACGCACACCTATTATTACATATGTTTTATTTCATGAAGTCCTTCTTAATTTTTGTACTCCATTCACTTTTTACAGCTAAGAACTACTGCCGTTCAACAAATATGTACTGAGTGCCTGTGGTACAGCAGGTACTTTCTATGTACTTGAGATACACTGGTGAACAAAACAAAAATACCCATTTTCAAAAAGCTTAGATTCTAGTAGGAGACAATAAATATGGTAAATACATAATTTCAGAAGATAGTGTTGCAAAAAAGAAAAAGGAGAGTAAGATCATGGCAATTTTTAAGAGCGGGGCCAGGGTAAACCTCACTGAGAAAAAGGTGACATTTGAGCAAAGACGTGGAAGAGGTAAGGGAGGAGACCATGCAGATATGTGGGGGAAGAGCACTCAGGCAAAAAAGTGGCCATGAAAAGGTCTTAATACCAGGTACTCTGATTTATTTTTAGAAATGTCATAAAGCCATCCTTCCACTCCATTCTCAATGCCATCATACCAACTCTAAAATCTCCTAGGCAGCCACCCTGCTCTATTTCTTCTGTGGTACAGTTAACATTCTTTTTATCACATTAACCATCCCCCTAATTTTCAAAGCCCATACTTCTCTGAACCCACCCTTTACATTCTGAATTTCTATTCTTCCCCGTAAATCCTTGAAACTTAGCATGCTCCTTCTTCACATACCCTCCCCTGACTAGGAGTGCTTTCCCTCCACCTCTCATCTATGCTTAACGCCATCCATTCTGCAAGGCACCAGAGATCAAGTCCCACCCTCTCTATAAAGTAGTCTCTGTGTGCTATTATTGAATCTATAGTCGTTATATTCCCCTACATCATATTTCTTGAAAGCAAGTCTCCCTCTTTTTCTATACTTCCCATGTGTTGATCACTATTAAATATTTGCTAAGGTTTAATGAACTATTTCTTCCAGAAGCTGAAACTCTTTACCAACTTAAAAACATTTTTAGTAGCTTCGATAAACTACTGAGACAGAATGATTAAAGAATTTTATTAAAACTAATAAAAAATGAATTGCGGGACATAGTTACATAGTGTAGCGGTTAGCATGTCTGCTTTACATGCAGAAGGTCCTGGGTTCGAGCCCCAGTGAAGCCACGGTCCATGGTTTATGGGCCATGACACCCTAAACAAACCCAATGTCTGATCTGGGACGCTAAGCAGGGTCGGGCCTGATTAGTACTTAGAAGGGAGAGTACCTAAAAAGACAAGGTGCTGTAGGCAAAAATAATAATAATAAAATAAAATGCATGGTGGATGATATAAGCCAAAATGTTAATGATGGATAGTGACAGCTTTTTTCTTTTTTCTAATTCAATTTTTCAGTTATTTTCAAGTCTGTGTTTATGTTACTTTGAAAAGCAAGAAAACTGCTATGACTCTATATAAATCAGTACAAATAGTGCGTAATTAACTATCATTAGACTCACTGGATTCAAATTACCTAAAAATATAATGTCAAAGAAAAATTGCAAGCATCTGAGTAACTTACAGTTGCGAAGAGGCAAACTGTAATTAAGACAAGCTGAAGCAAATTCTCATGGTTTAAAAAGAAAAGAAAAAATAAACCTTTCTGATGAAATAACCATAACAAGATATTTACTGTATATGAAAACAGCATGTTGTGCTGTAAAGAGTATATACACTCTGGAAAGCAGTTTTATAAAATGCCAGATCTGATCTATAAAACTGGACCCATAAAGCCAGACTTACTCCACCAATGTTTGAGAAAGTGTTCATCTAAAGAAAAAAAAACCCACAAGTCAACCAGTCATAAGTTCATACCTAAGAATGTGGTAACCATAAACCTATCTGCATTATCTGAGCCAAAACTGTACTGGATTTAAATAAGAGCAGCAGCGAATCTTAAATGTTTATGAAGACGGCTGGATTTGATATTGAGAAAACTCAGTAAAGAAAAGCATGAAATATTATCCTAAGTATTGGATTTAGGCTGGGTCACGATAGACCACAAATCTTCAGAAGATTCCAAAACTTTTCTAGAGCCAGTACTGTGGGTCAAAGCATAAAAATCCCTGAGAAACATACCAGCATCTGCCCTCAATTCCAGAAGCAGGAAGCAAAGATGTGACCCAATCACATGATATCAAACCACAGTCCATCTGTTCTCTGAGAACTTGCATTATGTAAGTCACGGGGAAGAAAGAACAGCAAAAATATGCGGTTTGTCAGCATGTGCAGGGGGTTCTGCGGTTTGGAGAGTCATGTTCTCTCTCACATCAAAAAGAACATCCATAGGACAATGGCATTTACAAATCCCACTTCACTAGACATGAATGTACCTGATGCAACACAATGGTTTGACAAGAATGACACGGAGTTCGGATAACTGTTTCAACTAGGCCTAGAAGGACCTTTCAGAAAGAGGCCTCCTCACAGGAACAAGATTTATCTCCCTCTTGATTATTTAGAGCATGTCAGTTCCCCATTTAACTTCAATAACAAAGTCGATCATCTAAAATTCTAAACCTAACCAAGTACTGCAGGGCCTTTCAATTACACCCCTCACCCCTTTTCAATGAAACCCAAAACTGTTAGCCATCTTCCAAACTATGTACAGTCTAGTTTTTTTAATCAATAAGCACTATACCAGGTCCTTTAAACAGCAACATAAAAAAGATACTGACTTTCTCTAGAGGCCTTTATAACCTTCATTCTCACTCCCTCCCACCTACAGAAGTCACTTTTTATAACTCCTGTAAAATTTAAGATAACTTCACTTAGGTTAAGTCACTCCATTAACTCTGTCCTCCCCCCTTCCAAGTCCTTTACATTTTAAAGAGCTATATAGGGCATAAGATTTGGAATCAGAAAATCAAAGTTTCTGTCTCAGTTCTGCCAGACTCTGAAAAATTCACATCTTTTAGTCATGCTTTTCCATCTGTAAACTGATGTGACTTATGACTTTCACCATTAAAATGCCTAGTCTTGGTGGGCACTCCATAATATTCTCCCTCACTTATCCCACTTAGATTACCTTTCTGATTTGCTTTTGGTCACATATTATGGAACTTTCAGAATTGTGGAAAAAAAAAATACTGGTCAATACATCCAAACCATAGTATATATAAGGAACTTAATGCTAAAGAGTAACTTATCGGCCAGTCAATAAAAGCTTTGATTCCTGCCCTGTTGTAGGCCCCGAGACAGGTAGGGACACAGCTTACAAAGAGAGAGCTTAATATTCATAAAATCACCCTCTCTGCCCACTTGAGTTCCAGCCACCCATCAAAGTCAGTTTAAGTCCTAAAGTGTCCAGGAAGCCTCTCCCAATCATTTCAGCCTACATTAATAATTTCCCTGTTTGAATACAGATGCTTCTCTACAGGGGTGATATTAAGAATATTTAACAACTGGCACCATAATGGTACCAACCATCAGAAAGAATGTCTGACCAATCGAAACACACATGGCCCAGTGGGAATTGCTGGTTGAACATCAGCTCTACCTATTACTACTACTATCAAGCAGCAACCTCAAACTTCGATACAACTTTCTTATTTAATCTTCATGATCTCGTGAATTAGGAAAAGTAGGTATCATCCCCATTTTCTGCATAACTAGAGGTGAAGTTGGGACTAATAACCAAATCTAATAACCAACTGCTTCTTTCACGTCATATGGCTTGCCCTAAATATATACACAGAATTATCAATTAATATTGCATAAACTGTACTTACATGCAACAGTATAAATTCTACATGAATGCTCGGTCAAATGGAATTCATTTAATCAACAAGCATTTACGTGGAACTGGATATAAAACACAGTGCTAGATTCTGAGAGCGTAAAAGAAACAAAAAGCCATGATCCTGGCCCTCTGGGTACCTATAACATGTTTAAGAGTATAGTTAAACAGTGCAGAAGACAGCAGAAACAGACAACACAAACTGGCAGTGTTATACAGTTCAGGGAAATAAAGACTTCAAGAACTAAACCAGTACAGGAAGTCAGGACTGAGAACTTCTCTCCTCACACTCCCCAAAGGGACAAATTTGAGTATGTAGTGAAACTGCTGAAAAGTCAGGAGTCAGTGGGATATCAGAAATTGCTTGAATTGAGGTTTGCAATAGCGATAAGTGTTGGATACTCAGAGATGGCCTTAATCATAAGCCTCAGTGGTGCTCTAAGTGCTGAATACAAATGGAAAATCTTGTGAATCCTTTGTAGGGATGGTTGAGAAAGATAAGCGTGGCAGTAGCCTATAGAAAAACCAAAAAAAGAGAAAAACACTGGAAAGCAACTAGATTTGAAGGATAACACAGGCAGGACTAAACAAATGGATGCATACAAAGAAAGAAAGACACATTCAATAGGCACTAATATAGAGCTGGGTTTCAAGCATGTTTTCAAAGAAAAAAGTTATGAAATGGCAGAAAGGACACAAACAGCATTCTCACATTGGGTATATAGGCAAATATAGAAGTACTAAACTGTGTACTAGGTAGGGCCAGGGAATCAATTTCCCTAAAGAAATCTATGTCGGAGAGAGCTCAGTGGAGAAATGCAAAACTGATACCCAGACAATAGGGAACTGCAAGCTCTTAAAAAGGAAGCCAAATTATAAATTTTAAAAAGCACTGAGCTTCTCCAGTATGTCTGAAAGGATGGAGTGAAACATCAGCACAACCAGCAAGGACAGGCAGACCAGTTGAGGTAGTCTAGACTTAAGAGTGTTAGCACCTGAGTCAGCTTTGTATTGTGTGCATGCCAGTGTAGTCTGTAAGCTTCTCCAGGGCACTGACTGAGCAATGTTGTGTACATCAATTACTCCAACAGTGTTCTTAAATCCAGGAAAACTCTGTGTGTTAGGCTAGGTGAAAAACAATTAATTGTTATTCAAGTTAATAGTGGTGTGGAAATGTAACTTATGTTTGAAGCATAATAATACTGATTCTCCTCCCTGTCCACACATTTATCTTGCCCCTATCAGTCAAAAACCCATTGTTTCCCCTCATGTAGGCCTAGAGTGAGGGGACTCCAGGAATGTACTAGGAGCCAGAAAGCCTGGATTTTCAAGTTGTGAGAGCAAACTCTAGAAGTGAATAATAAAGATCAATTGCTCATTACAGAACTGAAAAAGAAAAATGGGCTATGCCAAATAGATGTATACACTAAGGTGTATAGGTTTTGGAAACACTAAGCCCTGGCTGCAAATCCTAACTCCAGCTCTTAGTGATTGAGTACAAAACCTCTCTGCACCTGTTTCCTCATCTATAAAACGGGGCCAATGCCACTAGCCCTAAGGGTTCAGTTGTGAGGATGAGATAACGCACTCTTGTGTACTTTATGCATCTACATCATGGGAAGCGCTTAGGAGACAGTAGTTATTAATAATAACTGTTTTTGAAAACGACTGGTGTTTTTCAGAAAGAGAAATTTCCTTGCCCTGCATCTAAGTGGCCAACGCTAAGGCTCTCCGGCTTCGTTCCTGGCGTTGTATGTATTCAGTGCGGATGCCGACAAACCTTTCCACTTCCCCTTCCACGGGGGCAGGTGCTGGCCGCGCCCCCCATCCTGATTCTAACGTCCTGGGGAAACGGAGCAACGAGCCTCCCTCGAAAACTAGCTACACAACACACGAGACCACCGACTGCAGACCAGCGTTGGTCACTCGGGAGGAGGGACCGCGCCAGCGATGGTCCTTGGAGGACACAGAGGCGTTTGGTGACTGCACGGCGCCGCTCCCACTCACACACTCCGGCCCCGCAGAGCGCGCGGAAAAGTTCAGGTTTCTGCTGCCGAAGCGGCCCCGCAGCCGCCTCCTCCTGCGGGGTGGCTGGATTCCTCTCGGCTCCCCCCGCCGGCCCCCGACGCCCGGGAAGCGACCTTCCGCGCTCATCCCCGTCCCTCCGGCTCCTCTTCCCGAAGCGGCCCGCAGGCGAGCACGGGCGGCCCCCCTTGTCCGCGGGGGTGGCCCCCGCCGACTGACCCCGGGGGCTTCCCCACACACGTCCCCCCTCCCGTCCCGCGGAGGTGCCCCGCAGGCTCGGCGCTCGCCCCCCCCCGCCCCGGCGCGGGAAGCGTCCTCCGACCTCCACCCTCCCGGGGAGGGGGGCCCGGGGAGCCGGCGACGACGCCACTCCCAGCCCCCGCCGCCCTCGCTCCCTCGGGGAGGGCAGCGCCCCCGCCCCCGGGGCAGCCGCAGGCCCCCGGCACGTCCAGCCACGCTCGGACACACACGCCCCTGCCCCGCCTCCCGTCCTCTCCCTCCCCGCCCCGCGGCTCGCGTGGCGGCGGCCGGGCCAGGGAAGCCCGGCCCGGCCGCCGCCACCTGCGCCCCCGGCCCCGCGCCATGTTTGAGAAAGGGAAGGAGCGAGCCAGCGGCCGGGCCCGGCCCGCGCGCGCCCCGCCGCGCCCCCGCTCACCCGCCGCCCCCGGCACCAGCGTCGCCGCCGCCGCCGCCGCCGCCAGCACGAGGAGGAGCAGCCGGGGGCGCGAAGCAGCGGGCGCCGCTGCCTCCATGGTCCCGCCGCCCCCGCCTGTGGCCCGGCCCGGCCGCCGCCCCTCCTCGGCAGCCTCGCCTCGCCTCGCCCCACCTCCGCCGCCGCCGCGGCGGCCGCCTCGCTCCGGCCCTTTGTAACTGCTCGGCGCCGCGCGTCCATTGGCCGCCGGGCTCCCGCCGGCCCCGCCTCCCGGCCGACTGCGGGCCAGTGAGCGGGGCCCAACCCGGAGCCCCGCCCACGGGCCCGCTGGGCAGCCAATCCGGAGCCGCGGGCTGCCCCGTGTCTGGCCCCGCCTTCAGGCGCCCCGGGGGCGGTGCCGCCAGACCCCTGCGGGAGCCAGAGTCGCGCCGCGCTCGCGGGGAGACGCGGTGGGGGCAGGCTCCCAGCTCCTCCCGGCCCCGCCGAGCCTCCAGGACCCGAGGGCCGAGGCGGAACGAGGGGCGTGTCTGCGTGTGAGCGGCATTCAGAAGGGGCTCGGGGCCCTCGACGCGCTCTTCTTCTAGCCCATCCTCCAGGCACCTAAGATCTGACCTCAACCCCACCCCGACCCCCGGCCACAGCTCTGCACCACCCATCCCCAACAAAGTCGCCCACATCCGCAGCCTTGTCAGGCTTCAACGTCCCCTCCCCAGATCCGCTTCTCAACTTTCAACATCTCCGCCTGCCCCCCCCCCCCGCCCCAAGAGCTTCATACACGAGTCTTCTGTGTCCTCCCAACCTAGGCATCCCCCCGCCCCGCCCCGCATTCCAGGCCTGGAAAGTCCCCAAATCCTGGCCTCAGATCCCAGGCTCAGACTTCATATCCTGAGCTCAGACACATCCCTGAATAGCCTCCCGCCTCCCTCCAGAGCTCAGAGCAGATCCAGAACGGGACTCCAAACCACACTCCTTCTCTCTCGCCTCTTCCTGTCCTGACACAGGTGGAAATGGGAAGGCCCCCACCTCTACCCCCTAAATAGGAGGAGTCTCTTTCTTAAGCACGATGCCGCATTCCCTGGGCGGAGGGAGAGCAGTCATTACTTTGAGCTACCTCTGACGCGCCTGAACAATAATTCTGAGGTGTCACTAGAAGCCCAAAGAAACCCGGTTACGTTTTCATTCTGAATTTCCAATTTACTGCGAGACGTTCCACCCACCTTCCCTCTGGGACGCCAAAATGAGCTCCAGATTTGTAATTCTTCCTGTCAGACTAGCCCTCTCTTCAGACACAAACACATCCTAGGAGACGGTTGCATAGAACGGAGAATATTTTTCCACAAACCCTCTTAAGAAGAAAATTTCATTTTCTGTGCGATTCTAACTTGAAATGAAACCTTGGTAGGAAGAATCAGAACCAGCATCTTGTATCGGTTTGTAGATAATTTTTGCCTCCTGAGCTATGGAGGGGCATGTTGGAGCTGGGTTCTGAGACCTGTCCTATTCCCCTTCTGGCTAGGACACTTTCTTGAGCAAGTCAGTTAACCTTCCTGAGCCTCCATTTCTTCCTTTGTCTTCAAAATAGAAATAATATCTATTTTGCAAGGTTAGTGAGAGAATATAAGATTAGGGGGTTCTCTTTTAAATTCTACTTCTAAACCCTCCCTCTCCAGACCTCTGACCTGCTCCTCTCCTTCAGACAGGTAAGGGCCTGGTGTACACTGAACCACCTCACCAGGGATGCATCTATTGCTAAAACCAAAGGCTGACTGCTCTCTGGAGCTTATGGGAGACCACCAGCAGCAAGCTCTCCTCTTGTTTCCTGTAGCAGATAGGCCAAGCCTGGAGCAACTGTTCTGGCAGGCTCCAGTCCCAATCTGCTCTCTTATTTCCAATTTCTTCAGTGGAGATGTGGTGGGTATGTCAGCATCTGTGACACCTGAAGTCTCTAGATTGCTTTTTTTGGCTGCTCTATTCTCAGTGTTTTACATGAAAGATTTTCTGAATGAATAAATTTATGAATGAATGACTAAGTGATTTACCTCAGACAAATGACCATTCTTCTCTCATCATTAGGTTCTTCATCCTTTTTTTTTTTTTTTTTTTTTTTAGTTGAGGCAACCTTGGTTGACTTCATAGATTGCAGGGACCTTGTCAGCTTACAATCCCTTTATTTTAAAAAATTTTTTTAATGCTAATGCCTATAGCACTTGGTCTTCCTAGGTAATCTCCCATCCAAGTACTAACCAGGACAGACCCTACTTAGCTTCCAAGATCAGATGGAATCGGGCTTCTTCAGGGTGGCATGGCCATAGATGGTTCTTCATCTCTTAAATGGAAATTATAATAGTACCTACCCCATTTACAAATAAAAGGGATTGAATTACATGTCTTGGGCGACTTAAATGACATAATATGCATAATGTGTCTGGAACATAGTAAATATTTATTTAATGTATTTTCCTTTGTTCATCCCCTTCTAGTTCTGTATGTTTCCAATCAACATTCGTGTTCATGATAATCTGTACCTTTGCCTTACAGAGCCTTAAGCTGTATTAGAATATCTTCCACTTCCAGTTTCTTAAATTTTTCCATGGAATTAAGTATGTCATTAAGAAACTGAGGAACAAGGAGAAACACACTATTTCTAAATTTTATTTTCCTAATATTAGAAGGAAATTTCCATAAGCCACGATCTATAAATAAGCTGCATTAGAATGGAACAATAAATTATCAGTTTAAAATCATGGTTTTCAAACTTTGAAATGTCTTTGAATTATCTGAAGAGCTTTAAAAAATTCAGATTCCTGGGTCTCAGTCCATCTGAGGAAGTTCAGGGGTCTGCATGTGTAATAAACTCCGCTAGTTATTCTGCTGCAGGTGTTACCAGGCTATACTATGATAGGCATGGTTTAGAAAGTGTGACCTTAAAATTTAATAAGTTAAAATCCATATACTAATTTTATCTTTTGAGAAAGTATGGTCAATGAAAAGAAGCTTCTGGCTTTAGAGGCCTGCACACCCGAGTTGGAATTCTGGCTCTGCCATTTACTAGATCTAGGATCTGTGCACACTACCTGATCTCTCTGAGATTTCACATAACATGATGTGAAGTGAGATAATACATTGACTCATACATTTGTTGTAAGGTCCAAATGAACTATTGCACATGAAGAATCATAAATGTCAATTCCTTTCACAGTCTGTACAGGCTCTCCAATAGGCTTACAGGTGTTGACTCCAACGTTTTGATTTAAAGTGAAAAAACAGGATCAGTCCCCAGACTGTTAGCTGCAGAGCCAGGACTAGAAAACTCTCCACTGGTGCCTTGCTTCCCATACAATGTTACCTCTCAATCTTTATGTCAAGTACATTGTTCCTTTTCCTTTGGATTATTCTCTTATATACAATGTTTCCCCCAAACAGAGAGCAGAGGCTGCTAGTTACCTAACCTACATAAAGTCCTACATTCACTTTATAACAGAATTCTCATTTCCAAGCAGTTTGCCTGGCTAAAAATCTCAATTTCCTAGGTTCTTGGCACCTAGATATGGCCACAGAGTTCTAGCTAGTGAAATATCAGTGGAAATAAATGAGTAGAGCTTATGGGAAAGATACTGTTTTCCCCAAAAAGAAGAGATGGACTCATCACCTTCCCTTCTTGCTGTCTGGAACACAGTCATAGTACTTAAAGATGCAACAGCCATCTTGTGAACATAGGATGATAGCCATAAGTAAAATAGAGAGAAAAATGGAGGGAATCTGGGTCCTTGGTAAATTCCTTGAGCAACTGTAGCAACTCTAAAATGCTTACCCCTAGTGTTCTTATATGGGAAAAAGAAAAAAAAATTAACATTAGAAAATTAAGTTCTAGGCATATCTATCTATTGTTTTATATTTTATTTCTATCTTATTTTTTAACCCACAAGATATTATTGATTTATCATTATTATCCATTGCTAGCTCTTGGTGCTCCTAACTGGATAATAAATCACCTGAAACCTTAGTGGCTTAGAATAATAACCATGTATTATTTCTCATGAGACTGTGGGTAGACTGGGCAGTTTTTCTGGTCTAAGGAAATTTAAGCTGATCTCAGCTGAGTTCACACATGAGTCTGCAGTCAGGTGGTAGGTCAGCTGGGAGCTGAACATATATATTATGGTCCAGAGAAGCTACTCTCTGTGGTTGTTCATCCTCCAGCAGGGTAGCCTGGGCTTGTTAACATGACAGTTAGGAGGCCAAGATAATAAATGAAAGTTTACAACTAACACGACATCATTTCTGCTACATCCCATTGGTTTGGGCATAAATAAATTGGGCCAAGGCCAAATTCAAAGGGTGTGGAAATAGACTGCATCTCTTGACAAAATCACATTGCAAAGAGGCATGGAGACCAAGAGAGTTAGTGAGTGTGGCCATTTTTGCAAACATTTTTTACCATTTCTTCTAATATTTACTTCTTTTTACCTCTAAACTTTCCAACTCAAATCAATTTTATTCTGCCTGAAAAGTATATACCCTTTCAAATCCCTGTAATGAGAGTCAACTAGTGGAAAACAATCTGAGTTTTGATGTTTAATCCTTATTTTGGGACAGCATTTTCACTGGATTTAGAATTTTGGATTGATAATTGTTTTCTCTCAAATACTGAAGATGCCATTCCACTGTCTCTAGCTTCCATTGTTATTTATGTGAAATCAGATATTAGCCTATTTTTCCCGTGTAGGTAATCTGTCTTTTCTCTCTGCTTTTTTAATAGAGTTTATTTTTTTAGAAATAAAATATTTATATATAAACATATATAATAATTAAAAATTATTAAAAAATAAATACAAAAATTAATTTTTTAGCTTGACAGCAAAATTGAGCAGAAAGTACAGAGATTTCCTACATGCTCCCGGCCCCCACCCACACACAACTTCTCTTATATCAATATCCCCCACCAGAATAATGCATTTGTTACAATTGTTGAACCTATATTGACACATCATTATCATCCAAAGTCCATAGATTACATTAGAATTCACTCTTAGTGTTGTACATTCTATGACTTTTGACAAAGATATAATTACATATATCTACCACTATAGTATTATACAGAGTAGTTTCACTGCCCTAAAAATCTCTGCACTCAGCCTGCTCATCTCTCCCACTCTCTAATCCTTGACAACCACTGGTTTTTTACTATCTCCATAGTTTTGCCTTTGCCAGATGTCATATAGTCAGAATCATACTCTAAGATTGGCTTCTTTCACTTAGTCATATATATTTAAGTTTCCTCTATCTCTTTTTATTACTTGATAGTTTGCTTCTTTTTAGTATTGAGTAATATTTCATTGTATAGATTTACTACGGTTTATCTGTCCATTCACTGACTAAAGGACATCTTGGTTTCTTTCAAGTTTTGTCAGCTATGAATAAAACTGCTATAAATATTCATGTGCAGGTTTTTGTCTGGACATAAGTTTTCAGCTCATTTGGATAAGTACCAAGGAGCACGTTTGCTGGATCATCTGATAAGAGTATGTTTAGTTTTGTAAAAAACTACCAAATTATCTTCCAAAGTGGCTGCATCATTTGCATTCCCACTAAAAGTGAATGAGGGTAACTGTTGCTCCATATCCTGGCTGCTTTTATTTGTTTAGTTTTTTATCTCTGGAAGTTTCATTTGATTCTTTAAAATTTTTCTATCTCTACTCTCATTATGTCCACATTTTTCTTTATATCCCTAAATACACGAAGTATATTTATAATAGCCATTTTAATGTACTTGTCATATAATTCCATCATCTTTGTCATTTCTGGGTCTGTTTCCATTTACTGATATTTTGGACTCACATTTTCCTGCTTCTTCTAATGCCTAGTATTTTTTTTTTATTATTGGATTCTAGACATTATAAATTTTAGACTATGGAATGCTTAGATCTATTGTATTCTTTTGAAGAGTCTAAAACTTTTTTCTGGCAGTGAGTTACATATTTCAGATTAGCTTGATTCTTTTGAGACTTGTTTTTAAATTCCTTTAGGACAAGTCCAAAGTAGTCATTTGCCTCACTTGTAAGGTGTGATTTTTCTGGCATCTCTATTAAATGCTGTATGCATTCATCAAGTTCTCGCTACTTTGGCTGGAGAGAACTCAAAAGATTCCTGGCCTATTCAGAGCTCTGAGTATTATTTATTTGATAGCTTCTCAGTAATTTTTCTTTCCTCCAAAGACTATGTCAGCCTTGTGAGATTTCACTCTACATGTGCATAGATTTGTATTCTGTGAGACCCCTCCGCAGATTTCTAAAACTCTGCATAGCTCCTTCCTCTCTGGAACTCTGCCTTGCAAATTCTAGCAGCTGCAGGTCCCCTGATCTCTATCTCCTCAACTCAAAAGAAATGTTGATCATCTGTGTTTGTCACTCATTTCCATATCATCTTTTGGGAGTGTCCACGTCTTTTGTTCTTGTCTTTCATTAATCATTTATATGAGTCGTCTGTATAATCTGGATATGAGTCCTTCGCAGATGTGTATATGGTGAATATTTTTGTTCCAACTGCTGTTTTAGTAATGTTGTTTTTTTAAAAGAGCAGTAGCTTTAATTTTTTATTTAACAGTTTGTTTTCTCTTGTGTTCTGTCTAGAAAATATTTGCCTACCCTCAATCGCAAAGATATTCTTCTACACGTTCTTCTAATTGCTCTATAGTTTTACCTTTTACATGTAAGTCTAAAAAGCCATCTTGATTTAGCTGTCGTGTAAGATGTGAGATATGAATCAAGTTTTGATTTTTTTCACACTGACATTCAGTCGATCCAGCATGATGTGTAGAATCTTACTTTCTTTATTAAACTGCATTGGTACCCTTGCCAAAAATTATTGACTGTATATTTGTAAGTTATTTCTAGTATTTCTGGATATTCGTTAGTTTATTTCTAACTTTATTCTTCTTTAATATTGTTTTGCCTATTCTAAAACATTTATGGTTCCAAGTAAATTTTACTGATAGTTTGTCAATGTCTACAAGAATGTCTGCTAGAATTTTTATTGGAATTACATTGACTTTATAAGTTAATTTTGGAAAAAACTTTATAATATTGATTATTCTAATCCATGAACATAGTATATTTCTTCATCTATTCAGGTCTTTAATTTCTCTCAATAATGCTTGGTAGTTTTCATTGGTAGGTAGAAGTCTTTCATAACATTTGTTAAATTTATTCTGGGCAAATTTTTATGTTATTGTAAATGAAATTGATTTTAAATTTCATTTTTTAATTGTTTGTTGTTTCCACTATGTTTAAACTTTAATTATTTTATTTTTTATTTGTAGAAGTTCTGTTTGGGCTTTTTCTATACCTGCTTAGTTTTCCTTTATGTTTCCTTGCTTCCAACATGTATTTATTAATTGTTTTTTAATAAATGAGATAACAATCATAGTTATTTCATAGTCATGTTTGTATAGAAAATTTCAGCATTTGAATTCCTATGACTCCATTCTTGCTATCTGTTGTTTTTCATGCACAGTACTTCTGTGTTAGTATATTTACTTTATATTGGAAGCTATGAAATGTTCTTAATATTTTATTTGTGGAAATTCTTTAAGGTCTGAGGTAGAGGCAGGATTCTCTACTGAGGATTTGCAGTTGTTCTTGCAACATGTACCACCACCAGTCTCAGATTACTCTAACTTAGATTATTGGCTTGAGTTTTTTTCTTTTTGTTTTTAATATTTTATTGTTTGCATCACACAGGTAACATGAATTTGGGCTTAAAACTTCTCTTACTTTTTTGCCAGTTTATAAATGTATTTAGGAACATATATATCACCAGGAATTTTAGGCTTTTTTCCCCCACTATGGGAGGATTAATCCAATAATTATCAGGGATGAAAGTCCTACTATCTAACCTCCTCTATTACAGACATTTAAAAAATCACTATCAAATTATCTGTTACAGCATAATACAATTATAACTGTTATAGGAATCAAAAGAGATTCAAACAAAAGCTATTTTGCCAATACAGTACAAGAGAAATTCAACTTCTGGCATTGTCTCTTCTGCTTCTCAAACATTAAAAATATGCTCACAGTCTGTCTATCCCCACTTGCCTCTGTCAAGCTGGTTTCCCCAAATGCTTGGGTTGCTTTGAGAAAATGTTTTGTTTTGTGTTTTGTATTGTTTTGTTTTTACTTAGACTTTTTTTTTTTTATGAATGTCTAATTTGAAACACACTATGGATAAAGAATTTATCCTGTGGGTAAATACTTTCTCTGCTTTGGAGACTTCATTTGTTAATTTTTTATTAATTTTATGTATGTCCCACGGCTACTGGAAAACAGAAATGGACTCTTTTTTGTGTGTGCAAATTTATATGTATGTGTGCGTCTGTATGTGTGTATTTAATCCTGGTAGTTATCCTTGCTTTATTTTGACTACTTGACTGCAAAGACAGATAGAAATGCATTAAGCTCTCTCCTCTCCTTGCCCTGTTTCCCAATGAGACACATCCTGTGGCCTTTACCACTTTCCTCACATCATCCAGAACTAAAAGGTAATGCTGACTTCCTGACCCCTGTGAGTTAGGGCTCAGGACTAGCAAGCTTGAGGCGGCTACTCTCTCACTCTGAGTAGTTCTACAGCTACAGACTATGGCTCTGTTTGTGCCAGTCCTGCCCTCACACAGTTGACTTTAAGCATTCCCAGCCTTGCTCTCTAGGTCTCACCCACTATTGGGTTGACAACTAGGTTTATGCTTTGTTTCCATATCTAGGCTGTGGCACTAGTCCTTATATTGACAATTC
Organism: Cynopterus sphinx; assembly: GCA_030015415.1. Classification (NCBI taxonomy): domain Eukaryota; kingdom Metazoa; phylum Chordata; class Mammalia; order Chiroptera; family Pteropodidae; genus Cynopterus; species Cynopterus sphinx. The sequence goes on along the minus strand of CM057385.1, from coordinate 104,629,293 downwards.
CTTTATCTGGCTCAGCACCCTTTTTATTATTCTCCCTTCCAAGCCTGGAATCTCTGTCCTAAACTGAACCCAGGAAATAAGTGTTTGATCCACGCAGACCAATTTTCTAACGTGGCTTTCTCTGCTTTTGAAGTACCCTTGGCTGCCTCCCCTTTGTCGAAACATCTTGTTCCTTGTTAGAATCTCTGGAGCTGACTGCCTGCATGTTATCATCTGTCACTCTTTCTTTGGTTGTGGTCTAACTAGTCAGTCTCATTGCCTCATTATGGTCCTATACCCTTCCTCCCTGTTGGTCTGCCCTATCAAGTGTGTCTAGGGGTGTGTGTAGCTTTTTGAAACACTGGTCATCCAGGAAGAATCTCTTGTGGTCAAGACAAATTGAAGGTTTTCAATAGGTTGCCACTACCCCTTCCCCTTGGCTCAAATTTCCCTTTAATTGCACATTCTGGAAAAGTACAAAGGAAGAAAAAGGCCAAAAGACACAGAATGCATGCCCATGTGGCCTCTTTGTAGGAGACCTGCACAAGTTTAATTTTGCATGCTTGCCCACATACACACCACACACACACACATACACACACACATCACATTCACATGCACATTTAGAACTGTACATCCAAAACAACAGCATATACATTTGATGGGAGAATTCAACAGAAACACAGCAGCGGCATTGAGGAGGGTGTAATATAACTCTATGGGGCAGATCAAGCAGTCAAAAAACAAGCAAGGATAACTACCAAGATTAAGCATGCATATACTTCTCTCTCTCTCTCTCTCTCTCTCTCTCTCTCTCTCTCTCTCGTTCACATGCACAAACAGCAGAGCCCACTTCTGTTGTCCAGTATCCATGGGACATTTACAATATTGATCACAAATTAAGAAACCTCAAGAAATTCCTCTAAGGCAGAAACAAGAGTATAAATCTTGTGTCCCTAGTATGTTGAAAGTTGGACATTCATAACAAAAGTTCAAGTAAAAACACAACAAAACAAAATATTCAAAAACACTTTAAAATTTTTCCTAAAGCAAACCAAGCATTTGGAAAAATCAGCTTGAAAGAGAGAGGAGAGACAGACTGTGAGCATATTCTCACAGTTGGAGAAGAGGAGATAACACCAGAAGCTGAATTTCTCTCCTACTGCTTTGCCAAAAACTTTTGAGTTCCCTTTGATACTCATAACAATTAAGACTGTATTCTACTGCAAGAAAAAAATGGACAGTGACTTTTGTCTGTGTAACAGGCATGGAGGTGGAGAATGGGAAGGTGTGGGGATTTGGGGATAGTGGCCACTCCAGAGGACCAGAACTCCCAATAGCTCAGAATCAAGGATAGCACTTAGAGCCAATGACCCCCACCCCAGCCCCAATGCAGCCTCTGCTCACCTATGTCAGGCAAGCACCAGCCTTGTATAAATCTTTTCTACCTATAGGGAAAGGCAAAGGATTCCCATTTTTATCTAATTATAATGTCCTGGATACAAGGAACCTCTAAAAATCCTCTGGGTCAAAGAGAGATGCCGACTGTCTCTTGATGGCCTTTTGTGGAAGAAATGGCAGGTCCTAGAGAGCCATTACTTTAGCTAAACTGGAAAAACTAGGAAGAAGGAAGAGCCTGCCAAAGCTTGAAGTTATCTGTCCTTTAACTTGGGTGTCTGTGTTCCCAGTTTCATCTGAATATCCTACTTTTTAAGCCAAACCAACAGGATCTGAGCAGCCATGGTGAGCCCAAGCAGCTTGAAAGTTCCCAGAGGACCTGAACTTCCTCTTAGTATATCTCAGCATTCCCTTGAATGACAAAAATCATATTAAGAATATAATTGCACCCCTCCACCCCAGTACTTACATTTGATCTTACTAAATGAGAATAGGCAGTTCTTTCTGAGCTCCAAGAAAGGAGACCTGACTCCTAGTCTGGTCTCTGTCACTGATTTGCTCTGTGGCCCTTCTTTGGACCTGTTTCCTGATTTGTAGCAAATATGGAAGGATGTTTGGAAAGAGAGTAAAATCTGCTTCCTAAAATCTGATCTCCTATGTCAGTGGCTAGGGAAGAGAGGCATTGCCTCCTGATGCCTCAGGGTGGTTGGGATTCTTTGGGTTACCAGAGAAAGGAATCCAACTCAAAAGAGCTTAAGAAAAAAAAAAATTGTCATAAGAGAAAAGGTAAAGGGTGAGCTCTCTTATGTGTCTCTCCTTCCCTCATTGCTCAGGCTTTTCTCTGTGTAGTCAGTCCTAGTTTTCTTCTTCAGACATCTTCTTGCATTAGGGAATAGTGGGGATGGCCAAAGAATTCTCTTGCCAGACATTCTTCTAACAAAATCCCAGCCTCTGATTGGCCCAGCTGGGGTTAGGTGCCCATCCTTTTGGTCAGGGTTTCTCAACACAGAAGCTACTGGCTTTTTAAGTAGGACAATTCTATGTTACGAGGCATCGTCTAGAGCATTGCTGATGTTTGGGACCCCTGGCCACTAAATGCCAGAAGTGTTTCTCAATCATTGTGACAATAACAACGAAACTGCACCCCAGATTCCAATGCAGGGAGTGTGCAGTACTGCCTTATATGGAGAAGCACTGCCTTATATCAATCACAGAAGCCAGGGTCTGGGGCGGGGGACACTGTCGTTGGCTAAACCTTGATTACCTGCCCTCTCCTGTGATAGAGATCAGAATGGATAAGGTGCTGTATTTGGCAACTCCCCTCCCCCCGGGCCCACATGACACCAATGGTTGAGGAGGAGTCATTTCCTAGAGGAATCATCAGCAGGTTTCTATGACCAGAAGGGATGCCATGCAGACAAAAAGATCACCAGCTATTGACTGCAGGAATCTGCCTTCATCCCAGATGGGAACAGTGAGTGTTCCTAAGGGGAAGGAGTTCCATCCTCCTCCCACCAACTGGCCTCCAGGCATCAGCCACTCAGCATCCTAAATCTCAGGCCTCCAGCTCAAAACCAATCTCCTTCATCTAGCATCATGATCCCTGGGTTTTGGCCGCTCCACATGCTCCCTGAACTTTGACCACCAAGAGGGTCAAGGCTTCCTGTGTCCACAGTCAGCACCAGTGGTCAAGTGGACCAAACTTACTGGACTGAACATGAGCCAGAGAGAGGTTCTCTGAACTAATAATACTCAGGGCAAGTGCTGTTTCCCACACATGAGCCTGTCAGAACTGGGCCACACGGTGTTTCCAGGAAAGGGCAGAGAGGCTCAGAGCCCCAGTCATCTTGGGAGTTCTGAGAAAAAGAGAAGGCAGGACTGTTTCTGAAAGAACCGTGGTGCCTTTATGTCTCCATTGCTGAGCTGAGCAGGCACAAGACCCCAGGACCAGGTTCTGGGGAGCATCTCTTGTGACTCAAAATCAAAGCCCAGAATGTGTTTTTATGAGAGATTTCAGAGAGGCTGAGCCTTGGATGAGCATTACTAGAGTAGGGACAGACCATGCCTGCATCTGCAACTCCGCCCTCTGAGTCAACATACACAACCCCCCAGGGGACCATTCGAGACTCCTTTTAGGGCCCCAGAATGTAACCCAAACTCCTTTTCTCATATTTAGTAAGATAGTTGAGACAATTAGGTACTTTCCAAAAGAAAGTAACTCTGAAGCTAAGGAAAATTAAAGAAGAAAATGCCAAAAGTTCACCAAGCTTATAGAATCTGTGTGTCTTGGTTTCTAGAAGGCTTTGCTCCACACTGTATTTGAGAGTTCCATTTATGTATGACTCCATATTATTTCTGAGGCAGGTTCCTTCAGTTACAAAGAAAAGCCAGTGTACGGTCAGGGTTTTTGGTTACCTGGCTTTCTCCCCCCTCCCCCCAGGGGCAGGGTCCAATGGGGAAGGGCAGGTGCCCTAGAGGGACAAGACTACAGCATGAGATCTTTTCACTAAACTGTTCTTCTTTCTTCCCTCAAACACAGGTCACTGCCTCTTAGCCCTACTCTTTTCTCTTCTAGGAGCTCACAGTTTAGTGAGGGGGATGGCTCCATACAATTAATTACCTCTTGTAGTATCATAACCCCAATATAGCTGGACCATCTTCTAGCCCCCTCATCATAATGTTTCATCAAAACAAACAATGGGCTGGCTCTCCCATCAAAAAACAAAACAAAACAAAACAAAACAAAACAAAAAGTCATGTTTTTATTGAAAAGGAAAATTTTAATGATGCCAGAAGGATTACATTTAAATCTCTCAAAAAGTGGGCTGTGCCACCTGTCCTCTTCCTTTCTTCTGAGAGGCACTTTGTCCATTCTAATGTACATGCAGCTAGCTTTCTCTCTCCACTGCTCTCACTACCCAGATCCCAGATCTCTATCCCCAAAGTCCTGGGAATCTGGTGGGCGAATGTGGACCAGGTCTCGGCAGGCCACCACGGGAGCAGAAGGGCCAATCACTCCTGTTTGTGCTCACAACAATGTGGCAGGACAAGTGCAGTGGTGGCAGTCTTCTCTCTTTCCACTCTTTTGCCTGTCCATCCCTGGGGCCTGCCCCAGATCATCTCACTTTGACTCAGTTCACAGCTCTTCTGGATAAACTCAAATGCTCCCCTGGCTTCTCCTGCCATGGATATGATGATGACCCCCAAATTCTCCCCTTTCCCCAGGAATTCAGCCTCCTAAGTGCCTAGGTTCTTCCAGTATGTAAACTACTTCTTGGGAACCTGGAGTTTGAGAGGGACCTGTGGTCACCCACAAAGCTCTCTTCAGAGCAGCAGAACCATGACTTTTATAAGTAGGTTGTTGATGATGTAACTTGGAAATTATCGTGTTCCTTATTTGCTTGTTTTTTGGTCTTTCCTTCTCCTTCCCCAGCAAATTCTGGTCTGGAGTGGCGGATGGAGTGGATAGTGAATAGCATTTTTGTTTTTCAGACCAGAGCAGGGCTCTCCAAAGCATCCATTTGTAAAGTTTCCAGACCCATCAGAGGATTTGGTTGGATTCTCTAAGAGACAGATTCCTGGATTAATGTGGTCATATGTCCCCTCAATGTGGCCAAGGAGTGAAATGTCCCAATTGGTCTAGGCCTAGGATTACTGTTCATTCTTGAACCATTCATAGGTTAAAATTATAATAATTGGTTTAGGTCAGTCATCGATAATCCTAGAGTCTACCCAAACCACAAATCTACCCCATTGTAGGGGATGGAAAGAATAGATTATAGGTAAGTAAGCAACCAATGTCCCCTGCAAAGTTCTTCTTGAACAGTGGCTTGAAAATATGGTCCATAGTAGGAAATGCATTTTACATTGTGACCCAACACACACACACACACACACACACACACACACAAGCAGCTGGAACAAAATTTTCACAAAATAATGATAAAATTTTATTTACCCCTTGTACTGGGAATACACTCTGATGTTTTGTAATCCTGGCTTCTTTACCCAATATCCTGGTCTGAACACTCTAGATCGACTTTACAACTCATTAGTGGGTCATGGCTCAGAGTTTGAAAAAATGTCACTCATAAGACTTGCAGAAACTACTGGCATTGTTTAAATGGTTGTTAAATGCATCATAAATTCTCTAGAAATTTAAGAGGCAAGTGTGGAAGGAAGTGGAAATTGGGTTAATGGAGGGTACAGGGTCGTTAAGTATATAGGGGTGGTGCTTGCCACTTGTGACTCAGAAGGAAGGCCTTGAGAGAAGAGATTTTGAAGTTCAACGTGGGGCACTCCAGCGTCAAGTAGGAAGCAGTCCACTAGGACTTGCCCCCTGAATAAGTTGGATTTGTGGCTACAAAGGACTCCCCTGGAGTGGCAGTATGGGCACGCAGTACTCATTCCTGGGTGTCCTGAGATACTTTGTTCTGTGGTTTTGTTATTCAGACCGCAACTGCAGCCTCTGATCGACTTCTTCACCCCCTCGCAGACTGTAGTGAGCAGACAGATGCTTTTTGGTCATGCTAAGGCCAGGCTAGCCCAAGCACCTACTGTGTGTAGGACAGCATCTGTGTATGGGAAAGGTGTATGTGTGTTGGGGGGGGGGGAGTGACGATAAATAGGCCATGTGACCATTTATAAAGTTAAATCACATGCACAAATAAATAAAGTATTTTTAAGAATATCTTCATGTGATAAAGACAAAATTCAGAGTAGCAGTTAGGGGGTTGAGAGAAAGATACAGGGAAGAGTCACAGGCAGCTTCAATAGTTATAGTAACATTTTATTTCCTCAGTGGTGGATACATGGCTGTTTTGTTATTCATTATACAATAAGGATGCAGTGTATGCACACATATACACACATATTAGAATGTATGACAAAAATATAACAAGCCATGGACTCTACGCTTAATGAGCTCACAGACTCAAGTGAAAGCAGAAATAATCACAACTAAGATATTGCACGATGAGGTCATAACAAATATAAAGAAGAATTCATTTTGTCTAGTTATATGACCTTGGGGAAGTTGTTTTATTTCTTGAAGTCTGAAGCTCTTGGATACATTTTAGATGACAATGATAGATGATGATGATAGATAGATAGATAGATAGATAGATAGATAGATAGATAGAAAGAAGATGGAAGATGGAAGACAGATGCACACACACATATAATAGGCTTATTGTGAGAATCAATTGATATGTAATGCATGAGAAAATGTCTGACAAATTGTGAAACACTGTAAAAAATGTGAGATAATATTATCACTTTGGGTATCTTTGCAACTGTCTATTTCTTCCGTGAAACTGCTACCCTACACAGTTTTGTGCTCAAGTGGCAGTCTGAAGGAAGCAGGTTGTAAGTGACTGTAAATTATTCCCAGTCTAACATATTTTGTGTCTAGCACAAGGAGGGATAGAAATAAAGGCGACACCGGCTACTACTGAATAGCTTGTGATTGTCAGAACAGGAACTCGGAGCTTCAGAGGCCCATGGGATGGCTGGACTGTGGGACTAGGACTTCAAGCTAGTGGGTATTGTGGGGGTGGGATGGTTAATATTGAGAGGAGAGCAATAAGCTTCATTTTCTCTAGTGGCCTTTTCAGCCCAACTAGCAGACTCCTGCTGCCATTGTCACACCGAGCCCTGGCAGGGGCTGCTCCTGTCTAGTGCCCTGACTTAAGCACGAATGCAAAGCCCTTTCCCCAGCTCTCATCAGCCTGAGAAAGCACAGAAGCGCTCTGGCTTCTGGTGCTGCCAGAGTGGGCTCTCTTTCAGGTTCACCAGCCTGTTCTTGCTCCTCTACTATAAGAGATACCTAACTCCAGCCCAGACAGCCAGCCCAGCATCACAGGCTCCTTGTTCAAGGTTGTGACTCCTGGCTGGTTGCCATCTCCACGTGAGGAGTTCCACCCTAAGGTATTGAAGATGTATTCTCAGTAATAAGGTGAAAATTTGCTATTCAGGCTTAGAAGCCCAGGCTCAAGGATCCTGCATATAAACTGACCTCTGAACTTGGGCTCTGAATATTGTCTCTCTTGAGATAGAATATGTCCTAAGGATAGGGGAGACCCCAGGTTGGAGTCAAGTGGTTCATCAGTCAGAGTCCCAGTTGAATAGGTGGCACACCCAACTGAGGTAATTCGAAGAGAGTTTAATAAAAGGATTATTTTTAAAGGGTTGGCAGTATATGGAGAAACCATGAGAGAATGTATAACCCCAAAGGGCTCATGCTGTTACCAGCCCAGACCTGAACAGCTACGGGAAAAAGGAGCTACTAGTACCTGGAGAGAGAGTTCTAGGAAGGGAGCTGCTCTACAGAAGTAGAGATTTTCGATGAAGGGATGAAGCCAGACTTTGGAGATCCCATAGACAGGGAACCTGGCCAATAAGTACCTCACCTTCATTCTCCTCCCACCCTCCCATCTCTAGCCAGGTGATCTAATTGGGAGCCAAAGGGCAAGGGAACCACTGCTGTATTCCAGATGGATCAGGTTGCAGGGCACTGAGCAGGTATGTCTGGAGGGGCAATTGAGTCACACAGCCTTATGGTGAAAGTGGGAAACAGGTTGATGGGGGCCAGTGTTGAGCAGCACAGTCAAATGGGGACACCCAGAGGTACCAGAGATGACAAAAACACAGTCAAGCAGTTGATTCAAGGCAACCTTCAGACCACAGGAATTCAGAGACAGAAAAGGTCATTGGGAGATGAGAGCATGTCCTTGATGGCCGAATTCAAGCAGCCCATGTTGAAAGCAGGACAAAGTCACATCTTTGCAGATATTTTTGGCATGCAAGAATAGAATTCATTTAGCAATTTCACTTGCAGCAGCAGGTTGAAATTTCCCATCATCTGCTTCCAAGGACATTCAGAAGAAAATTTGTAACAGACATTCCATTATTTACCTTACTAAGCATCCTTGAGTGACTTCATGGAAAGATCCTTGTGCAATGATTAAGAAGACCTCAGCGTTAGACTTCACTCTACCTCTAACTCATGGGGTCTTTTGAATCACTCCCTTCCCCTTTCTGGGCCTTGATTTCCTTCTCCGTAGTATGAGAGGATTGGCTGTGATCTCTAAAATCCCTTCTGATTCTGGCATGCTAAGATTTTAATAGAAACTATATGATCAGAACAAGTGTCGGCACATTGGTCTTGGTAATGATCTTTTTGGATAGGAAACCAGAAGCTCAGGCAACAAGAGCAAATATATATAAGAGCGACAACATCAAACTAAAGAGCATCTGCACAGCATAGGAAACAATCAACAAAATGAAAAGACAACTTACAGAATAGGAAAAAATATTTGTGAATCACATGTGTATTAAGGGGTTAATAGCCACAGTATATAAGGAACTCAACTCAATACCAAAAAATGCCCCCTCAGAACCCAAAAAACAAAACAAACAAAAAACCTCAATGTTAAAAATGGACAAGACACCTAAATAGATATTTTTCCAAAGAAGACATACACATGGCCAATAAGTAAAAGAAAAGATGTTTCACATCACTAATCATCATGCAAATATAAATCAAAACCACAATGAGATATCACATACCTGTCATAATGGCTATTACCAACAAGACAAAGATAACTAGTATTGGAGAGAATGTAAGGAAAAGAAAACCCTTATACACTGTGGGAATGTAAATTGGTACAGTCATTATGGAAAATAGTATATAAGTTCCTTAAAAAAATTAAAAATAGAACTACCATATGATCCAGCAATCTCTCTTCTGGGTACATATCCAAAATAAATGAAATCAGTACCTTCAAGAAATAGCTGCACTCCCGTTTCCAGCAGCATCATTCACAATAGCCAAGACATGGAAATAACCTAAGTGTCTGTTGATGGACAAATGAATAATATATATATATATATATATATATGTATGTATGTATGTGTGTGTGTGTATATATATATATATATGTATATATAATATGAAATATTATTCGGTCTTAAAAAAGAATGTGATCCTGCCATTTACAGTAACATGAACAAACATGAAGGAAAAAGTGGAACATAGGAAAAGAAATGCTGCCTGATATCACTCATATTAGAAATCTAAAGAAGTTGAATTCATAAAGCCATAGAGTAGAATGATAGTTACCAGGGGCAGAGAGGTAGGGGAAATGGGGAGATGTTGGTTGAGAGCACAAAGTTGCAGTTATGTCGCATGAATAAGTTCCAGAGGCATAATGTACAGCATGGTGACCACAGTTAATAATACTGTGTTGTATATTGGAAATTTGCTATAAGATAGAATCCAGGTGCTCTCACTACCACACACACACACACACACACACACATGATAACTATGTGGGGAAATGGATATGTTAATTCGGCTTGACTGTAGTAATTATTTCACCATAAAGATCAAAACAAGTCGTACACCTTAAATATATACAACTTTTATGTTGTAAAAGGACCAGTCACGACATGATAGCACAGCCAATTCGGCAGTCACTAAGTGATCCCATTTTGTAAGATAAAATGCTTCTTTGAAATTTCTCTTGAAAATTGCTCCATTTCTCTGATGCAGCAAAGAGGCAAGAGAACATAATTGTTTTCCAGTGGACTCGTGCCCATGAAAACAAACCCAAGTGTACTGCTGCTGAAAAGAATCCAGTCTGCCACACTTCCTATTTATTGGGCTTTGGAAGACTGAACAGAGCAGAGCTGAGGGAGGCGTGATGCACCGCACTGAGTCATCCCCCAAAATGGCCTTCCTCTCCACGAGCCCCCTGCAGGCTGGTGGCGAAGGTTAGGGTAGGGCCTACTCTCACAACTTCCCTTTTAGTGCATTTCTTCATAGAGGAAGACTGTGTGCTCAAGTCCTCATTACTATTCTCATCCATGAAGTTCATTTCTTGTTTAGGTTAGAAAACAAAACCAAACCAGCTTCTGAGTGCACACAGTTCCTGGCATTACATCTGACTTCTCGTAAGAGGACTCTCTTTTGTTTGCCTGTCCAGCTCTTCCTACCTTTTTTCTTAATCAGGAAGGCCCCTTACCTTCTTCCTTTAGTGATTGGCTCCACCCCTGGGGTTGCTTCCAGTGGGGCTGTCAATCACAGACTCCAGACCCCTGGCCATAAAGATGACAACAGGGCCTAGGCCTAACCAATCATAGAGCCTCACACCCCCTCACCCCCTGCCCAGGGTTCTGAGATTGAATGAGGAGACTGATAAAAGCTGAGACTTATATCAAGTAAAGCAGGGGGAAGAGAGAGAAGATTTCTCATTACTTTGGCAAAGCTGAGCTGATTCTGGTGGCCACGCCTGCTGTGCCCTATTCTTGCCAGGATGGAGCCATGACAAGTAGGAGAAACTGAGGCTGGAGCACAGAGAAAAGCTAAGATGAATGATGGAGAGAAAGGGATGAGAGTAAGAGGGAGAAAGACTTGACAAAATTATTTGTTTATCTAGCTACAGCGATCTTAATGCCAAGTCTACCCTTTTTACCAGAAGCAGTAACTCTCCTTTTTTAGCTACACAAATTTTACTTGGATTCTATCCTGTAACTAAAGAAGCCTGAATAAAACAGAAGTTGGTACCTGCAAGTGGGGACTTGTAATAAGATAATAAATCCTAAAATGTAGAAACGACTGAGGCAAGGAGTACTCTTTCCTGGGGTGCGGGAGGAGTTGGCATTTCAGGCCACATTAGCCGGGCAGATCTTCGCCAGCTGTTATGAGAGGTCTGGGTCAGAAGAGGTCAGGATATTGGAATGAGTTGGCTATGTGCTACCAAGAAAGGATGCTTCCATTGAATCTGGGTTGTTTGAAAGCAGAAGGGAATAGCAGTCAGTAAAAGAGAGGCTCCTTCTCCTTCTAGCAAGAACCCAAAGGTGCAGAGAATTTGGAGATCTTTTTCCTTAAAGAACTGTAAAAGCAGAATTCTGATGCTGAGATGCCCTGGGGGAGCTGGAGTGAAGAGGGAGCATCTCATCCTGAAGCAGCGTTAACTGGAAGACATCCCAGGACCCATGCGGACCTTCCTCACCTCTAGGAACTTCAAGCTAACTCAATCCAAGAAGCTGTGTCCCCAGAAAATGAACCCTCCTCTAGGTCTGTCGTGAAGAGCAGAAATCCCTCATGATGGAGCCCAGAATTCTCCCAAGTCCCCCCAGAGATAGGACCACTAGGACACCACAAAGGAACTAGGTCCCCTGCCAAAGAAGCGAGTTTTTGCTGTCTCAGTCCAGAAAGATAGAAGATAGGTAGTTGGCTGATAACAAATGGAATTTCTTCTCCATCCCTCTTTTTAAAATAGAACTTTGTAAACATGTACAACTGGTTAAATGTATCATTTAGTCATACATGGCAAGAACATAACTATGGCCAATAGGCATCGCAGCTATAACCTGATCAAACTGACACTTATTGATTGAGCTCCTACTAAGTGGCAGATACTCTTGTAGATCCTGGAGATACAAGAATGAAGGAAACAAACAACCAAAAGGGACTTACGACTTATAGAGTCATTCTCATACCAGAAAGTAGGGCCACCATGCAAGCAACTGGCCAGACCCCAACCCCAGAAATCATACTCTCACGACTGAGTCCTTTCAGCAGGATCTCTCCTAAATTCACCCCAAATCGGACCACTTCTCACCAACTCCTCTGCTCTGGCCGTGGCCCAGGACATCATCCCTTCTCAGCTAAATCACTACAACATTTCAGCAGCTGGTCGATTTGCCTCTAGCATTGCCCCCCTAGCTCATTCAGCACACAGAAGTCACAGTGGTCTTTCTGAAACAAAAATCAGCGTGTATACGTTTTAACCTAACAGATCTGATGAGCGCAAAAATCTGTAGTTCTATCTATCTCAATAATGAAATGACCAGTAGCAGCAGGAGGCATGTATGTGTTCCTGAGGCTCTCTTTGTGTATATAAAGAATAAATGCGGTTTTCTGCTTTGGCACAGTGAAAAAATGTCATAGTGATATATCCAATTATATAACTTGCTGCCTCAGAATAAATAAGTAAGTAAGTAAGCAAGTAAATAAATAATAGTTCATGTCCCTCTCCTGCCTAAAGCCCTTCAGAGGTGTCTCAGAGCAGCCAGACATAAAATCCAATCCCCTTACCTTGGTCTACAGAGCCTGAGTGACCTGCAGCTTCTACCTAACCTCCCTGGTCTCATCTCTCTGCTTCATATTTACTCTTGCTCCAGCTCCTATCGGCTCCTCTCTGCACCTTGACACACTAAGTTTGCATCTCAAGGCTGTTAACATTTGCAGTTCCTCCTTCTTGGGATACTCTTCTCTGAGATCTTTGCGAGCCTGCCTTCCACTGTTCACAGGTAGCAGGGTGGTCAATGGGACTCTGCTTGAGGTTTGGGGATTCTAGCTAAAGCCCAGAGATGCAGGCAAAGAGGCTCTAAGCACATCACCCTCTCAAGAGAGCTGCCTGTTATGGCACCAGCATCCTCTCTCGGGGCCTTACTAAAAGTGTCAGAATGTCCCCACCAACCATCCTCCACCCCTCTTTCCTAATCTTCAGGAGATGACTGGGAAGCAGAGAAAAAGGGGAGTGAGAGACAGAGTCATCTGCCTTGTGGGGAGAGCAGCATTTGTGGTGAGAGATGACCTTCCTCCAAGTCAAATATTGGGAAGGCTCCAAAGAATCAGCATAGAGACAGGGTCCCTGAGGGGATGGGAGATTGGCACGCTGTCCCCAAGTCGGATATCATTTTTCTAATTTGTTCTGGACTTACGTGAGTATGGTGGAGGAAGACTGGCATTGTTTCAAGATGGGAAGAGAGATAGGAGGGGAACTACCTAGAGTCTTCCTGTTGCTCTGGCAAGAATACAAGAATGCAAGAATTTCTAGTTGGGCTGAGAGGACATTACAGAAGGTAGTCATGCTTGGGCCCCACAGGTCCTCCAGATGACTCACTGGCTTTTGAATGCCTGCTGCAGAGAGAGTGTCAGTGGCCACTGGTAGCCTGAGAAGTAGTAACAGCCAACCTAGGAAGGGTGACAGCTTTGGCCAGGTGAGTAAAGAAAGTCTTGTTTAGTTTTCTAACCCTCTAGCCACCCCAAACACTGGACAAGCTGGGCCTTAAAGAAGGAAGAGGAAGGGACTGATCTCTCAGAACCTGATCAAATTCCTTCCCCATCCTTAGTTTTAGTAGTCAGGATCCCAGCTCTAGCGGGGGAAAGGGAGAAGAAATTTAAACAGCATTCAAGAGTGAAGTCTTTTAGTTACGGAATCTTCCAGTTTCCATCCTGGGCCGGTTTGCCCTCAAGATGCCTTTTCCCATCCTGCCCTATATTGTGGGTGGGGACCTGATCTCTGTAGGTCCTGCCTTCCAAGCTGCTGGGTCAGCTGACTTCCAGCTACCTTGGATGGGTGAGGAATTAGAAAGCAAGAAGAAGGAACAAATCAAGTCATTTTTCTTCTACCCTCTCTGCTTCCAGTGCAGTTTCTGTCTGAGGGCTATTCCTTTCCTATGACTCCAGGCCCAGCACAGCCTCATTTTTGCATTTGATCTTAGCCTCTGGGCTCTACTAACACATCCCCTTTCATTGCCCCTCTTTTGATAATATCTGGAGAATCTTACTGTGCCCTGTCTGTTGAGTTTCTCAGCTTTTCCATCACGTGTGTAACTAAGAGTCTGCATCAAATTTCCTCTGTTTCAAATACTTAAAGGGACTTTGGGGTGGATCATAACTAATATACTTCTCCACAGGATTATAAGGGTGTATGCTGTAAGAGACTATAGCATAGCTGGAGATACCATTTAAAGCAATTAAATAATTTTATGTTTATACATTAATCAGGACACCGCAATACACCAGTTTCAAATATCTCAACTCAAATGTCACCTCTTCAGAAGGGTATTTCAGCAACCCTCTTCCCCATTCAAACCCTATTACCTTATTTTGTCTTGTTTTAGCAATTTTCAACACCCAAATTCATCTTATTTGTTTGCACATTTATTATATATCCCCCCTCCCACTGGAATATAAGATCCTTGAGGGTGGTTACTCTGTCTTTGATTGGTACCCCTATATGCTCAGTAAAAAATTATTGATCGACTGATGAGCATTGGGACCTGGTGGAATGGAATGTACATCATCCAGAGATCCTAAACTTCCAGCCGTTGGATATGACAGCTGGATGTCACTTTGGTTGTCGGATCTTGAGGGAGTGAGTGCATTTTTATTGGATGTGAGTTAAATGAGTAGAACAAATTCCTGTAAAATATAAGCAACTGGAATATGTGGAAGAATATTGAAGAATATTTGAGGAAGAAAAGGACTGGACTTTGTGCTAGTTACATACCTAGGAGATCAGACTCATAATAGAGGTTTTTAAAGAGACATGAACCTATTTTATCATCGCAAGTTGGTAAAGTCTGGAACACACTTTACAACCAAATTATCAACAATTATTTAGTCAGATGTGTCCCCAAACTCATTCATTTGCCTACTATCTTAACGATTTGCCATTTGTACAATTAGTTACCTAACATTTTTCTTTAAACCAACATACTTTTTAAAACAAATATTCAGTTAAACTTCATACTGAATAAAAATAAATGTGAGGTTAGGGATTTGGTGCCACCTATACATTTCTAACACATATGAAAATAAGTGTGTAACTATTAAAGAAAAATCACCTCAATCTACATGTGGTACAGTTATTACACATTGAGAATTAATTATAAATTATCCTGACAGTTTTTCATGAGATTTCTAATATATTACAATGCCCTCTGCTTTGTGAGATCTTTATTATTGTTCGTTTTTATTTGGTGATAATAATTCCACAAAGGTCGTTTCTCAGAAAGGGCACTTGATGCTATAAATTGAAGTCTTGACATTTCTGAAAGTATCTCTTTTGTTCTCAGTTGGGTTGGCTGCAAAATTTTAATAATTCTTAATCTGCAGGATTGTTTATGCATTGCACCGTTGTCTTTTAATATTTAATACTGAAAATGAGAACTCCAGTGCCAGTCGGGATCTCTTTTTGTGTGAAAGTTTGTAGGATCCTTACATTATCCTTGAAATTTGGAAGTTTTACCAGATATGTCCTTGGGTGAATTTTTTGCAACAATTCTGCCCAGGATTCGGTGAACCACTTCTATCCACATACAAAACCCCTTTAGCTCAGGAAATTTCCTTTCATTATTTTGTTAATGTTACTTCACTTCTATTCATTCTTCTTTATTATTCTATGACTCCTGTTATATAGATATTGGGACATTATATTTATCACTTTCTTTTATCTCATGAATCTATCTTTTTGTTTGTTTTCTGAGAAGATTGTATTAATTCTTATGAGTTTACCTGATAATTCACTTAATTCGTTTTAGATAGGATTTATTCTGCCATTGTGTTTTATTTTGAGGTTTGTACAATCATATATTTGATTTTCAAGGGCTGTTTCTTGTTCTCTTAGTATTTCATTTCACACTTCTTCTACCTCTGACAGTTTCTGAAATATAAATTTGAATTTTTTAAAAGTTAGCTCCTGTTTTCTGTAATAACCCTTTTTAATAAAAGCCATTCGCTCTGATTGATAGGCTTGTTTCCTTTTTGAGACTGTTTAATCTCTTCAGGAGATTCATCAAATCAAATATTTGCTGCTATTTATAAATACGATCATCTATCTATATTAAAAAGGACCGACAGCCCCTTTGATCGCTGTCAACAACTTCACACGTCACCAGGAGCTTTTCCTGAGCAGTTCCCAGCATGTCTTTGCCTCCAGTCCCTGCTGGCACAGTTGTGTAGGTCACAGGCTATCTCATCCCATGTCTCACCTTTTAAAGTCTTCCCAGGTGCCACCAGTTTCAGTTTCAGGATAAAATCTAAACACCTTATTCTGGAATTCCAGACCAACGTGACCTCGTCGCTATCATTTCACCACCACATCTCCCCACTCATCTCTTTCCTGCTGGTGTATATGCTGGAATCTTTCTTTTCTTTTCTTTTTTCTTCTCTTTTCTTTTTTCTTTTTCTTTTTTTTTTTTTTTTTTGGTCTTCTCAACTCCCTGAAACCCTGTTTTCTGGTCATTACCAACCTCCTACTGTTTTGGGTGGAGAAATTAATGCTTCTGCACATCCCATCTTGGGTGGAGCTGCCAATCATTGTCACGGGCACACAACACATGTGGAACGAATCAGAGTCCTTTCTAGGAATTAATATATTACCAGAAGGGAGGGGCGACTCTCTGGGATGGTGGAGTAACGTAAGCCTGGAACTGTCTGTGAAAAGCCCTGTGATATGGAGGAATCTTGTCTTTGGTTGGAGGGAAGGAAGCTATATACAGAGAATAGTAGAAAACACACACACACACACACACACACACACACACACACACACAGCGCAAAGCAGTGACATTGCTTGAATCTCATGTCCTCTGTCCTACTTATTTCATGAGCCGACCCATTCTTTTTGTTGTTGTTTATGAATTTGACTTGTGTTTCCCTTACTAATATGCAGCTGTACTGGGTTGCTGACAATTCCCTGAATTCCCCACTGTCTCCTGCTTGTACTTCCCACAGGTTCAAGCAATGTAGAATAAGCCATATAAAGCCCAGAACATGCAGTAAATCTGAGGGTGGCTCTGAGAGTTCAGGAAATCTGAAGGTGACTTTTCTTCAGGCACCACCACGTGGCTGCATCCACGTTGGCAGAGAGGATTCCCATGAAGGATTCTCCTTCATGCTGTTTCCCCCACCCCCACCTCTCCTCAGTCCCTTTGCTCTTTTGTGCCATTCAAAGTCTGCCTCCTCGTGAGGCCTGGCCTTGATATGGGTTGATACAGGGCAGCTGCTTCTGTCCTGGTTCTGCTTCTGAATAGGGTACCTTGGATGATGCAGGCTTTACACCTTCAGAATCTACAATATGGACTTGGCAAGTACCCAAAGACCTCTCACACTGAAGATGAACTCCTTGTGCCATATCTTCCCTCCCTTACTTTGTCTGATAGGGTTAGACTTCTTCCTGGCCTTGAAGTACATTCAGGAGAAGGGTAAGGGCTTAGATACCTTTCAGTCATCATGTTCCAATTGTGTAACAAGATCTAGGTGTTTAAACACACCAGGTGTTCAGAGGAGGAAGGATGACAAAATGTAAGCAGGTTCAGGGGAATGGGGGATGTCACAGATGAAGCAGAGTCTGCACTGGCCATTGGAAAAAGGGTCAGGCTGGACCAAGATGGGGCAGGGTATGCACAACAGCCTGCCTGAAGGGCAGTTGTAGCTCAGCAAGTGACAAGAAAGCCAGTGTTCAGTGAAGGGCTATGAATGCCAGGCCCAGGATTTTAACTGTCATTCTCAGAGTCTGAATGGGGCTGGGGTTGATTCAGGGCCTCTTCTGAGAGGGCCAGTTCGTTACACCGTCCTTCAGTGCACAAAAAGGACTGAGAAGTCAGGACATAACCTCATTACTCCTTCCTGGGGCTAGCAAAAAGGGTCTCTCCTCCTTTTGGCTCTCCCTGAATCCCCATCCCATCCCATCCCATCCCATCCCATCCTTTTGTGACCCAGGGCCAAGGTGGGCTCCCACCAAAATGGACAGTGTCTTCACTTCATGGTCTCGCAAGCCTTGCATGTCCATCCCCCTCAATTCCTGTCTATACTAGGCCCCCCAGCCCCCCAGTCACTCGCTGGTCTTCAGTGATCCTCCTCTAGGACTTTCCAACCTATAACTGTCTTCATTCGGTGATTCATTAGATTCTCACCACTTCTCCATTTGGGAAGCCCATAGGTGGAGGTTCTGGGCCGTCTGGATTTTTTTCCCCTCGATTTCCTCTCTACTTCAAGGACTATTCGGGTGGATTCACTTTGTTGAGTTTCTGAGCCAGCACAGCTGAATGGGAGGAAATATCCCGGCATGCCCCTCGCCTAGTGATCCTGTTTCTCCTGCGGGGTACAGCCAAGAGGCATAGAGTCACAGCCTTGGAGCTGGAAGGAAGGGGATAGGCAGCCTGGTACAGTGGTTCCTTGAAAGACCCTGGGCACTGGAATGAGACAAGCCCTGAGCCTGAAACCAGCCCCATCACTCATGAGCTGGGACAAGTTACTTCCTGACCCTCAACTTCTTTTTTTCATTTGTAAAGTGGTAATAGAAATACCTACCTTGCAGAGGTCTGAGGAAAGGTAAATGGGGCTTATAAAAGGTCTGAGTTTAGTAACTAGCAGCTGATATTATGCTCTTTGAGAGAAAAAGGCAGACTTTTCTGAAGTCATGTGTTGAGATAGTCACAGTTCATCCTCTTTCCCACGCTGAGATTCTTCTGCCCCCCCCCCCCCATGCTGCCCCAACCAAGTGGGAGACAACAGGCAGGAGCAGATGAGAATGCTGGGGAAATCTTCCTGTTCTCTGATCATCCCCTGAGGACTACATAGTGGCAGTGACAGGGTTAGCAAACTTGCCTAGGGCCACTTCCATATCAATGGTGGAGAATAAAGGAATTAGGAGAAAAAAAGCGAAACTGAAGAAAACACCTGGAAAAGATATTTATATGTTCACTTACATGGGAAAAAAACCAAAAAACAAAAAAAACAAAAGTATACAGCATGAAGATATAGGTGTCTCAGAAAACTCATCCTCATGAACCTCTTTGTTCAATCGCAGTTATAATTTAAGTCACCAAATGGAAGTCACAAAATTAGGGTAGGGCCTGGGTGGAAGGGCCACCGAAGGAAATGTAGTAACTATGTGCTATTTCTTTTCTAGTTTCAGATAATTTGGAGTTTCAACTTTTCCAGCAAGTCAGAGCAATAAAAACAGATGCCATACTAATATATGATTGTAGCAAAAAATATAAAACTCCTAAAGCATGATGGCAATAATATTTTATGAAAAATATAAGTCTGATAGTATCAGAAACTACAAATAGGATCATTCGAGCAGTTCTGTATCTCTGTATGAACAGCAGTTGCAAATGATGGGTGCATATTAAAGAATAAAGCATTTGGTCAGCATATAACTTAGAAAGGGTATAACATGTCTAAACACTGACTTTATAAGAAAACATGAAGGACATCTTACACTTGACAACAATGGCTAAAAGGCGGAAAAAACTTTCTGAAGGATGCAGTGGGCAGAATGCCAAGGCCTTTGTTTTCAACTTGCTCTTAACCATGTTGGGATGTGTTCACACTGCATTGAGTTTCCTGCAGAATCTAGCACCGATATATGGATCAGATTGTTATCTTTGATCTGAGTCCTTTATGTCTTCCGTTTTGGGTGTCTTGAGGTATGTTTTCTTTGGTTGCTGTTGTGACGAATGTGAAATAAAAAAACTAATATTTACAACATTTAAACATTTTAGATTTCAGTGTCAACTCTTCACATAAGAAAAACTGGAAGACTCTTTTAGGATCATGGGCAGGTCATTACTTCCTAGCATCTGTCATAAAACTGTTTTCGATACAGAGAACAATCAGCCTACTAGCGCAGCTAAATGCTTTCTGGTCCAGAATCTTCCCGGTGCTCAGTGGGGAGGCCAGTCCCGTGACTGCCATGTCAGCAGTTCGCCATGCTTCACAGTACTTATCCACAAGACGCACGCCATGGGTGCTGGAACCGTGCCAAACGACCTTCTGGGGCCTAAAAAGTAATTTTTTCATGTTACTTTTTCTTCTTTGTGGCATATCTCGGGGAACAAATTGGCATAAGTCTAGTGACTCAAGTCAGCCTTCTAACCCCTCCATGGTCCAATTGCAGATCCCCTCTCCATCTTCGTTGCTTTTTCTAACTATCTGAACACACTGTTCCGACCACATCCAGACTCTACTTGTTCTCAGATCATACCCTCTGTTTTTGTGAATCTGAACCTTGGCTCATGAAGTCCCTTAGTCTGGAGAGGCCTCTTTCATTTTTGGCCTGATGAATTCCTTCTCACCTTTCAAAGTCCATTAAATGCTTCCTCTTACAGGAAGGCTTCTTGGTTCTCACCCAAGTAATGATGACTATTTCCTCTGTGCTCCTATCATCTTGTCTGCTTCTCCATTTTACAACTACAGTGTTCTGTCTTGAACCATAGCTAGCCTGTATCTGTCTTTCCCTGTAGGCTATGAGTCCTATATAAGAGCAGGGCGGTATGTTTATTACCATGCCCTCCAGGCCTGGCTTTGGGCCTGGCATAGACTAGACACTAAGGAAAGGTTTGCTGACTTGTTCTATTCTTAATAGTATACATAGTTTCAAAGAATTTGATTGCAGCTCACAGTACAGGGTTAAAGGATCACCAAGAATAGCATTACTTACCACTTTCTAAGGGCCTACTGTATGCTAGAACAATTATAACAATTATATAGTATAGATATGATCATCTTGCCCATTTGACAAGTGAGGCAGCTGAGGCTCAGTGAGCAGAAGTGCCTTGCCCAAATTCCCATATTAAGGTATTAAACTCACGTCTCCTGGTTCCAAGGCCAGGGCTCTCTCCGTGGCCCTCAGCTGCCTCACTGAGGCTTTATGCTGGCAACACCCCAGAGGGGCAGCTGACAAAAGTATCCATGATTAGAATGTCTCCTGAAATTGTCTACCATACTATATACTTTGAGGCTTCTACCCTTACTTACCAAGAAGGATCTGTCATCACGTCTCGGCCATCAAAGGAGTATATTGGAACATGTGTACTGAACTGACCTCCATGGCCAGAAAAAATTGAGTCCCAGTTGTTGAAAAGTATTTGGCCCTATGGCGACAAAAACGACACATTAGAAGCATTATACCATCAGCCTGCAAACCGACTAGCTATTTGCTTGTTCTTTAAGGCCCAGATGTCACCTCACACAGAAGCCACCGAATCCTATTTAAGAGTCTGGACAGAGTGGGAACTCAGAAAATGTTTGTGGCATGATTTCATAAACCATTCTTGAACCCTTTTGGTTTTACCGTCTTATTTCTTGAGGTAATTTCTCTTATGATATGTAAACAAAGGCTCCTCCCCACCAAAAGTGTGTTTTAGGTCTTTATTTTATTATTGATTTTAAAATTTTACACCTACATATTGAGTTTCAAATTTGTGCCACTCCATATTATGGGTAATATGGAGATGAATCTCCTACTCCTTCTTTTGAAGTTATTTGCATTCTAAGGATACAAGTAATTTGAGTGGGTGAATGGGGTAGAACAGAACTTTGGGAGAGGAGATGGGTGCAGGGTCAGGATGTAACATGCTAGCCTCAAGCTTCCAAATTGGAGCTGTGGGGTCCCAGAATAAGGGGTCTCAAAGTAACTTTGTGATCTAGTGGGAGTTTAGGACCCATGTTACAGCTCATGTGTGTGAGCTATAACAAAGTTGTCCCTCTGTTGCCTTAAAGAAGTTGGCTTCCAAGGTGTAATTATACCATTGGGGGACCCCATGAGGCCCTTCCTTGCCAGCAAATAGGGGCAGAGAAGAGTCTGCCAGGCTTTGGCAGCTCAGATGAGCTGAGAGCACCAAACCAGGGTGCTGGACAAAGTGGCTCTGTTCTGGGACCAGTGCTCACCAGCTGTTCTCTGGTGCCACTCAGCCAACGCCCTACAGAAGGCATCTTCTATTGGAATCAAGAGTCCCAGACCCATGTGGGGCTCAAAGAAACTAATTCTAGTCTGAAAGTGACTTTGAGCAAACTCCTTTCTCCTTCTGAGTCTATTTCCTCATCTGACAAACTGAAAAAATAAAAAACTTTCATTTTTATTGGAAGTATCTGTTAAGACGATGAGTACAAAGTATGTTGTAAACATTAAAAAAGCTATATAAAAAATGTTTTTTTATTCCTTCCTGTCTGCTCTGTGAGTCATACCATCCAAGTAGGCAGGTTCATTGTAAATATTATGAAACTGAGGTCCAGAGAGGGAAAGTGACCCACCCAAAGTCACACATCCAATCAGGGACAGGCTAGGCCTTAAAACAGCACATTTCTGATGATGTCAGGAACTGGCAACTGCTTTGTGGAGACCAGTGCATCCAGGAGGCAAAGGGAGCAATATTTATTTTTACCTTGAGATTCACGATTGGAAGGCTGTATCTCTCTGCCTTCCTGACAACTGTGGAGAGATCTTGCAAATGGGAGGATAAGAATGCTCGGTAGGTGGACAGCAGTCCTGCAGCCCTGGCCTGCTGGAAGCACTGATAATCAGCTCGAACGTCCCCAGAAAATGGCGTGTTCAGAGCAATCAAATGCAGCTGAAAAAAAGTGAGAGAAAAGATAGTGCAGTTAAAGGGTTCAAGGTGAACCCCGAGCCCATAACCATGCTGTGTTCCTAATGAGATCCCAGACTCCTTGGAATGAAAGGCAAACTAGGAATGGTCCTAGTCAACTTGACTGGAGAGCACAGGTCTCCCAAAACATCCTGAGTCAGCTATCTGAACAGCTCTAAACTGTGGAAAATTCGTCCATGTATGAGAATATCAAAATGAATCAAGCACTTCTGATGTCTGAATCCAGCCTGCTCACCATTTGTTGAAGACTTCTGGGTCCAGTTCCATTTCCCGGAGGATTTTAAGCTGTCTTTGGTCCTAGATCCCAGAGCTATGCTAAGCTATCTGCCTCCTGCCTTTTCTTCTACCTCCGGCGTAGGCCTGGGGCTGAACCCAAGCGGGCCAGAGGGAAAAGACATTGGAAGGAGAAGGTCGTGATAGCTGCTACTAAGACTGCTGAAAGAGACCATTTGGAAACATGGGGTCGTACAGTAATTCTAGCCTCACATCCCTGCCCCCTCGGCCAGCAGCCAACATAAAAGCCATTCCATAGTCTGTCTTCTCTCACACTTCTGCTCCCCAAACCCAGCCTTCTCTCCCAGCACTCTGGAACACATCCACACACAAGGAATAGTCATCTCCCTCCTTGATCTCATCTCAGAAGCAACTTTTATCTCATTAGCATAGGGCTGGGGAAGACTGGTGCAGGACCCAGTCCCAAGGCTCCAGAAGAGAAAAATATTTTAAAATATCTTAAACCATTGGACATGAAACGAGCTTCATGTGATGAGACAGGAAATAGTCAATGCTTCTCTCCCCATTTCTGCGTTGCCACTCAGGTCTGAATGTTCCCAGCACCAAGCCATGTTGACATTCTTCTGCCTGTCGAGTATGCAGCCAGTTTGCCACAGCTGGCCATAGACGACAATGTCCAGATTGACCCACTCAGTCTTAGCACTTCTTTGAATATTTCTCTGCATTTCATCACCCCTTTCCTTCCCCATTTTGAAGAAGACAGACTCCAAGCTGCTACTTCCCCAATTTCTATCTTTTTATCCATCCCTGGTTCTGCCTTTATCACCATGAGAGATAGAGCTTCAGCATCCCCGACTCCCATCCTCATTGAGATGAAGCGTCCCTTGCAGCCCTCCCAGTAGCAGCATGTTATGCTCCCACATCCCAGCCTTTAGGATAGGGACAGGGCTTCCACACACTGCTTACTCATCACAACCACTTACAGGCCATCAGACTTCTAGACCCACATCTGAACACTGCTCTTTGTTGCCCCCACCCTCATCGTCCTCCTTCTTGTGTATCAGGGGACTGCAACACCCCAGGAAAGAGGCCCTGTGGTCTTATCACCCTCTAGCCACTGGGCTTCTGGAGCCTCCACCAAAGGGCAGTCACAGAGGATGGCTTCCCTGATACCAGGTGACACCTAGGACAATTGTGATGGCGAGTTCAGAGCTTTCCACCCATTCCTAAGTCCACCCATCTCCACCTTTCCTTTAAGGAGATACACAGAGAAATGTCTAGAATGATAGCTGTTTCTGAAGAGAGGGATTGGGGGCTTTTGCATTCTCATGTTTATATTTCTCTAATTGCTGGAACATTTTTATAATGAATCTATCATTTTTATGAAGACAATTGTGTTATGACAATCATAATGTTAAAACGATGATTCTGTGGATGGTATTAGTTTTGGTAAAGTTATAGGTGGTTTACCATTTTCTTCTTCAGTCTTTTTATTTATTGATTGTCCAAAATTTCTACAGTGACCATGTATTACTTTAAAATTTACAAAATACTATTTTAAAAATCCTTTAGCTTCTGCCCAAACTTCTCCCATTCGTAGCTAAGCTTTCTGAAGATTTACCAATACTGGTTTCTCTTTTTCACCTTACCTCCCATTTACTCCTCAACCAACTAGACTCTTATCGGTGTCTCTCTGTGCTATAGGAATGTTTTTCTCTGTTTTCTAAGTCTGAAGGACACCTTTTAATCCTTTCAATGGACCTCTGGGCAGCATTTGACACTGCTGGCTTCTACCTTGCTTGCACTCTTTCTTCTCCTCTGGCCATCCTTTCTTCCTCTCAGTTTCCTTCTCATATTTCTCCCACCAGTTCCTTTGTGTTTTTGCTCCTCAGAATCCAACCTCTTCTCACTGCAGAAATTCTCTTTTGGGAATCCTAGCACCCCTGTCACCATTGCCATGGCTCAGCTAAAGACTCTAAGTCTGTCTCTCCAGATGAGACCCACTGTGGCTTTCAGACCTCCCTATCCCCTTCCCTCCTGGTAGTTTCCTCTTAGATGCCCTACAGGTGCCTCAGATGCACGATGCCCCACAAGAGCTCTTGTGGGGTGAATGGCAGTGCTGCCGGAAACGTGCTTCTGGTGTTTGAGTTGACCACGCCTTGTTCTTGGAAACTGCCCCACAACATTTGCTGAAAAGAGTGATCTTAGGACATGCAATCTCATTCTCTCAGCTACTTTTGATTTGTCTGGGAATGGGCAATTAACTCAAAATGACCCATCTAGGTGATCTCTCACAAGACTCTGAATTGAGTCAGGTAGTGCTGGGCTCTGTGGCTGTAAGGTCACACAGAGTTGAGGGCACGATCAATGCCATGGCAACCTATAGCTGTGTGCCAGCTTTGAAGATGTAGCCTGTGTCTGTGTATTGGGATGGGAGTGGAGGGGAGGTTGGAAGAAAGACCCTTGCAGAAGGAGGTCTGTCGATAGCAGAGCAGACTCATAGCAGGGACAAGAGTTATATTTCCTTCAATTGAATTCCATGAGGTTCCTGAACCAGATCTTCACATAAACTAGAAAAGGAATAGAGTGAGAGTTTCTAATTCCAGCAACAGAATGACCCTGGAAAGGAAACTATCACCACTCAGATAGCCAGGCAGAAAACTGGGTGTCATTCTTGGTCTCCCTCATCCTCACTGCCCCATATCCAATCAACGACCAACCTGTCATTGTCCTTTGTCACTCCTGCCCCCTTAATTTCTCTCCAACCTACCCTCTTTTCTACATGTTCACTGCCGGGATCCTAGTTCAGAAAGTAAAGTAGCCACTTAACTAGCCTTTGGGCCCCCGGTCCTGTAATCCATTTGTACACTCTATCCGAGGTAATTTCTGAAATGCCAATCTTATAGGCCTGCTTTGCCTAAGACACTTCATTGATCCCTGTTGCTCACTGGGAAAGGTCACAGTCCTTAGCTTGGCTTATAGGGCCTTGATGAGTAACCCGACTGTCTGCATACTAATTTCTCCTTTCTGCCTTAACTCTACTGCTTTAGTCAGAGTGAAAAACGCAGAATTACAGAAACGTACAGCACTTCCTCTTGATTCCCTCTGTTCCATATTCACCCTGCCTAGAATTCCCACTCTCTTTCTTCCACCTGGCTCTCCCTCACTCTCAACTGTCCTTTAGGCCTTAGTTTAGAGGTCATGTCCCCTAAAGAAGGCAGATGTCTTTGACCTTCCTTGCACCCCCAGCACCCTGTGTTTGCCTCATCTAAATGACTTACCATGCTGTATTGTAATTACTTATTTTGTTTGCCTCTTTCACTAGTCCATACACATCTTGAGAGTAGGAACTGTGTGCCTAACATGGCACTTAGCAAACAGTAGACACACAGTTAGCATTTGCAGAGGAAATGTATAAATTGTACTTACTGCAGGCCTTTCATAATTGACACTTGAAATAGATGTCAGTTGAGGCTGAAGCGAATGTGGCTGTTATGCAAAAAGGGAAAACAAACAGTTCTGAATATCTCCATTTCATTCAATCTGTTCTTCAGAGTACATTGAAGAGCAAGTGCAAGGTTTTTGTGAAGATAATTTAAGGAGTTTGTCATTGTCTTTAGGCTACTCTTAACTAAAAAGAGTTTCAACACTCAAATGAAGAAATGATCCTCACGAAGGAAAGGGATAGTCTCAAGTCTTTTAGAAAGAGCAATGAACCAAGGAAGTAGATTTTATAGCCTACTCTCTCACTTAATAGAGAAAGTCACCCATTCAGAGCCTCCGTGTCCTCATCTGCAAAATGGGGACGACAGTACCTACCTCAAAGGGTTGTTGTAGGGTTAAAAAATGGACAATATAAGTTGCCAACATTCTTAGCAGGCAAAGAAGTTTCAGAGTGTCAAATGTTAAGGAGTTCTAAATTGCTTACACCAACCGTGATTTCACAGATGAGTGAACTGAGGCCAAGAGAGGGGAAACCTCGTGCCAACGAGGATTCGGCTACGACACAGGTGCAGAGCTCTAGACTCTGGGTCCAGTTCTCTCTCTACTCTATCGTGAGAACATTCTGTTGGCATCTGGTCATTGCTAGGTTTCCACCAGACACTGAACCATGCAGAGCTGGCTGTCCAGAATTTGGAGAGCTTGGTGCTGGACACCAAAGGGGCTCAGTAAATGCTGATGAAGGGAGGAGCACGATGTAAGGCAGGTAAACTACTCACGTTGCTGGAAAGCGCAGGGGGTGGAGGGCTGTCGGCAGGAATGGGTATCAGTTCTCCCAGCTTTAAGGAAAAACAGTACATTGCAACTGAAACATCAACTAGAAACGGATTGCTTATTTTCGAAACAGAAAAATAGCATTTATAGGAGGATATTATTGTTGTTAGGGAGTATTTGGAGGCAATTTGTTAAAGAAAGTGTAAGAGTTACCTGTAATTTTTTCCAACCATCTCTGACACGAATAAAAAACTCAGTGCTGTCCCTCAGGTAGATGAATGTCCCTTCTATAACCAAATGTGCTTTCTGCAGCATGTCATCCATGTTGGTGAAGGCTGTAACCTGTCAGATGATGTTAAATTTTAACACAGGCAGTGATCATGAGAGTGGTGGCACCTCTGAAAAACTGGCCTCCTTATAAAGTCCAGTATGAGCCCTCCGCTCAGTCAACGAAAAGGCTTATCATGCCAGATAGATATATCAATCACTTCACAACAACTGAAGGACACTCTTTTTGATAAAACAAAAACATGAATTACTTGGAAACATAACTCTATGATAGATAAATTAAAGCAAGAAGATAACATTTTGTGAGTATCACAACATTTAAAAACTGTCATTAGAGTTGTCTTTGCCTGGTGCTGGCATTACCAAAATTGTCACAAAGCTTTGCACTTCCACTCTTGTGATCTGCTCAATGGCACTGACATTGTGAAATGTGTTATCTTGTGCTGCCCATGAAAAAATTTCAAGTTCATTTTCATTTGGAACAAGAAATACAAACAAGCAAAACAGCGCAACTTAGGTTGAATCCTTTTTGCCTCCCTGAGTAGTTATCATATTAAATACATGATAGGAAATGAGGGTCTGTAATTTCTGCCTAGAAAGCTGCCAAAGGTTAGACAGCCGTCTTGGCATGTCCAGGAGCAGATGTTAGAGCTGCAAAAATCTATCGAAACGCACCAAGTCTCAAAGAAATATCAGCCACGGGTGCTTTAACTTTTCACTTCAACTGAGAAAGATGACAAAAAATTAATTTTCACCTAGCCTTGAAGATAATTACTGCATGCCCCAAAATGGCTTAGAAATCCCCCACAGGCACCAAATATCAAAATTTCATAATCTGCTGGACTGTTCTTCCATTTGGTAGCCAAGTTTTCAAAATAAGAGCCAGTAAAGATCATAAAGCATTCCTACGACTCCCGACATCCTTGTGAGCTATTTGTCCCTTTGTCAGTGCATCGTAATCATCTCTGGGTGCTCTGCTCTGCTCCAGTGACCTGCAGGGTAATGAGTGTACAGAGACGTTCTTTGGCAGAATAGAGAAGGCCAAATTACCAGCACAGGGCCTGCTGTAATACTGTTTATACTCTTGACCTAATATGATTGGTTCTGGTTATACTTTACTTAATAAAGGATGAAAAGGGCAGAACTTAAATCATAAATGATTTTGGGTTCTGCACCTTTTTACTTAATAAGTCATCTGAAGAGATGATAAATACCTTCTGCTTGTAGAATTGCATTGATACTATTATCATAGAAGCCTGATTCCAACACAGAAGGTGTACCAGCCCCTGGACACTACAGCTGAAGTGCTAAGTAAATAAATCCATCTGAAGCAGAAGGATGAACACATTTTGATGACTATACTGACCAGGTTTCGGGATCCGGGAATCCCTGGCTGTCCCGGGGGGCCAGGTGGGCCTGGAAGGGCCACAGCTAAGACAAAGCAGGAAAGAGAAGTTACAAAACATCACACACTTTGAAAAATGCCACAGTGCCAGCTGGTCACCAAGGGGAGTGTGCACAATCCCACTCATAGTGCTGCAAAGCACGGCCACCTGCATCGGAATCTCAGGCGCTCTGGACCCAACACAGGGCTCAGCCACGTGGACTGGTATGAGCAAGAGCTGGGCTTCTTGATTGTAGCCTTGACTGAAGCCCTGCCACAGACTTTTCAGCTTTACAAATGAATACATTCCTCTTGTTGCTGCTGTTTGTATAAACTCAGTCTGAAATGAGTTTTCCGTCACTTGCATCTGACTCATACAATCTGCTTTACTCAAGAGACAAGCAGGTAACTACTGAACAGAGGAAGCAGACTGAGGAAGAGGAAGAGAAAGTCCCAGGCTGCAAAAGGAGGGCAAGGCAGTAAATGACAGGAGCTCTGGCTTTGGATCAGGAGACAAGGCCTCAAGTCCCCTATTTTTCCGTTCTCAGCTGTGTGATTTTGGGGAGGCAGCATGCTCTCTGAAACCCAGTTTCCTCATCTGTGAAATGTAAACAGGCATTTCTTGTTCACTGAGCGGTGGTGAGAATTCAGAAAACTACAAACTAGGAATGTGCTTTGCAAAACTGTACAGCATCTAACCAGAGGTTCTTAGCTATTAAAGAGTCCCAGTGCTTTTAATAATCAGATCAAAGCTATTGCCCTCTTCCCTAGAAAAATGCATTTGCATATACACACAATTCTACATAAATTGTTAGTGAGAGAACAGCTTCCAGAGGCACATCCTTGAATGCTCAAGGAGTTTATGGTTCCCGAATGAAAAGCCCTAACTTGAGGGGAACATAAAGAAATATTATTACAGCTATATACATATTTTTTGCTTTTCTTTTGCTTCTCTATTCCATCCCATCCCCAGGCCCCCAAATGCAAAGCTCTTGCAGAGTTAAGGATAATTTTACAAGCCCCAGTAAATTACCGTATCAGACTTTCTAGGTCATTCTAAGTAAGTCTGCAGTTCCGACAGAGGACTTAACAATTCATACATGAGTGAGAATGTTCAGGGGAGAGAGGGTCAGAGCACTTGGATCCCAGCCATGCCTCTTACTAGTATTTGTGACCTTGAGCAAGTCTCCTAATCTCTCTGAGCTTCAGTGTCTTCATGTGTGAAATGCGTTTTACAGTAATATCCATTTCATCTCCCTCCCAAGGTTACCGTGAAGATTAAAGGGGATAACGGATATGAGAGTGTTCTGTACACTGTCAATTGCCATACATTATGTGAGGGGCAATCCTTGTTCTATTCAGCAAAGAGTCCTGGGGACCCCTAGTGTAGGGCTACTATGGACAACAGATTCTCTGCATCCTCTACTCACTCTGTAATGTACTCCCACCTCCTGCAATTCCTGCTCATCCCTGAAGGTTGAGTGGGCACCTATGGTTTTATCCACCTAGCACCTTCTTTCTTTGCAGAATCAGTATCCTCACCTTCTTTTGGGACCTTCTGGGTCATTTGGTTCCAGAAGGAGTTGCCATAGTCTCATATTCTCCTACCTCCTGGTCACAGGTGACTGGTCCAAGGTCAGGCATCTGACCAATCAAAATCCATCCTCAGGACTCGCCCCACCCCCGGACTTTTCAGGAAAGAAGGCCAAGATTTCTAGCTGGTGATAGAAGCTGTAAGTTGTCAGTAACCCTACCTCCCTCCACAGAGGCTGTGGTCTGTGGTAAAGAAACATGTAGTGAGCATACAGAGAGAAGCTGAGATAAGAGACAGCCAGAGAATCCTCACAGGGATTGAATCCCTGGTTCTGGCTGTACTTGAGGTTCCACTGCATATCTGCCCCTCTCGCAAACTGACTGTTCACCCCCTCCTTCATGCCCAATACATCTCCTTTTGCCTGAGCTAGTTGGAGTTACATTTCTGTCACTTGCAGCCAAAAGAACTAAGACTAAGTCAAGCCATAACCCCAAAGTCGTCTCCTGTGTAAAGTTCTCCTCGATGCCCCAGAAATTACAGATCTCTTCCCAGGTATGTTTCTATCACACCTTGCTCATGAAAACCCAAATAACAAAAAAGGATGCGGTCATGCTATTGCTGCCGGTATTATTTTCCACTATGGACATAGTGGAAAGAACATGGGCTTTGATGCTACACTGATCTAGGGCCTAACCCTGTTGGTGCTACTTATTAGCTTTGTGACCTTGGAAAGGTTCCTAAACATCTCTAGGTCTCACTTTCCTCATCTGAAAATGGGGAAGCTAATACTTTCCTTGAAGGGCTTTGTGAGAATTCAATAAAATAAAGTAGTAGAGTGACCAGCAGTGCCTGGCACTTGGCAAATGTTTAGTAAATGGAGATTTTCTTCTATTTTGACTATTTTTCAATAGAGGAAGTGAGGTACCCAGGGGTGAAGGGATTTTACATAGAGAGATAGATTCAATGCTGGCCTCAATCTCTTAAGGCCCACGCATCCACAAAGCAGCCAAGAAGTTTCCACACACATATGAAAAGATAGTCAACATTGTTATTTGTTTGGGAAATGCAAATCAAACCCACAATGAGATATTACTTCACATGCACTGGGATGGCTAGAATAAAAAAGATATACTAGTAACAAGTGTCAGTGAAGAAGAGAAATTGGAAGGTTTGTGCACGGCTGGTGGAAATCCAAAAAAGTACAGCCACTTTGGAAAACAGTCTGGTGACTGTATCTATGGTCCAACAATTCTACTCCTGTGTATACACCTAAGAGAGCTAAAAATGTATGTTTATGCAAAAACTTATACATGAATGTTCATAGCAGCATTACTCATAAAAGCCCAAGAATAGAAAAACAAATGTTCATCAACTGATGAACGGGTAAACAAAATGTGGTGTATCCATACAATGAAATATTACTCAGCCATCAAAAGGAGTAATGATACACTCTACAACATGATGAACCTTATACGAGTGAAAGAAGCCAAACATAAAAGGCCACATATGGAATACATGATTCCATTTATATGAAATGTCCAGAATAGGCAAATTCATGGATATAGAAAGTAAACCGTTGGTTGCCAGGGTCTTGCTGGAGAAGGAAAAGAGGAGTGACTGCTAATTGATACAGGGTCCCTTTTTGGGGTGATGAAATGTTCTGGAATTAGAGAGTGGTAGTGGCTATACAACCTTGTGAATATATTAAAAGCTATTAAATTGTACATTTTAAATGGATGAATTTTATGGCATATGATTTATTCCAATTTTACAAAAAGAAAAAAAAAAAGCTCCATGTAGGAAACTGCCCTTTGTCAGATGAAGTGGCTCTGAGATGCCACCCAGATGCAGTGACCCTGAGTGCAACAGCAGAGGCAGAATAAATGAGAGCACCACGGATAGTACTGACCTGCTCCTAGGATAGCTGGAGGTCCTGGTGGCCCTGGGGGTCCCGGTGGCCCAGGAGGACCAGGTCTTCCAAAGCCAGGTGGCCCAGGCAGGCCAGGAACACCTGGGGGTCCCTGGGGCCCAACAATAGTCTCCCCTTTCTGGCCCTGTCAAGGCAAGGGCACAGGAACAGAAGAGAGAAAGCACCATTAATCACTAGAGTCCTGTCTATTCTTTTTATGAGGACATTTGTAAGAAGTCAATAAACATCAGTTATTTTCATCATTATCTTCAATCTTGGGCACGACTCAGGTGGTGACTGACTTAAAGAGCAGCCCAGTCATTATGTTGAATGACACTTTAAGAACCCCAGAGGGCCTGGAACTCAGAGGACCCTAGAGATTAACTAGTCTACCCTTCACAGTTCACAGATAAAGAAACTGAGGTCTAGATAAGACACAGCTTGCCCAAGACCTCAAAGCAAATTATCAGCAGGGCTGGAAGTGGAACCCCGGTTTCCTGGCTTTACTGGGTCTACCCTCATGGCAAGCTCAGGGACCAGAGTTGGCTAGGGGTCCCTGAGGATCAATGATCTGGTCATAGTCTTGCCTGAGGCATAACTTGATCTTCTCCTCTGTGCCCTGGAGAAACTTGTCAACCTAAGAAGGCCAAGCCTATCTAGGAGCAACTTCTTTGACTGCATTTCAAAAGAATCAAATAGCCACTCTGAAAATATCTCCCTCACCTTCCATTCTGTCTCCATTGCCTGATGTATTCACCATGAATAACTCTTTTTGATGACTGGATTTTGCACCATTGACATGAATAAAGCAGCATTTAGTGACCTGTAAGTTACCTGGATGCATATGGCCTTGGCCAGCTCCCTTTCCTCTATGGGCTTCAGTCAAGCTCTCCATCAGTAAACAAGGATGGAGGACAGAGGACAATTCTCAAGTCCTGCCTCAGCTTGTGGTGCTGTGACTGACTCTTGACTCTCCTAGTCCCACTGGGGTCTTCAGGGAGAGGGGTGGCTCAGTGAAGAAGAAGGTAGGGAGGGTCACTACTCACAACTAAGCCTGGACTTCCTGGCAGGCCTGGAGGCCCCGACGCTGAGAAGTCAACGATAGAGTCTCCTTTTTCTCCTTTGAACCCCCTGTCTCCATTCTCTCCCTGGAAGCAGAGAACATTCAGAGAACATTTAGCCGCTGACATAAGCCCAAGAACTTGGAAACACAGGCCCAGTTTTGGTAGAGAAATACTCACCTTCAAGCTGTTCATAAAATGTCTCAGGTATGCTGGATCCACTGGAGGCCCTGGGGAAAAAAAAAAAAAAAAGGCTTTGTAAGATTCACAATCATATCTTATAAATTTACAAATAAGAGTCTCCAAAATGGCAACCATGATTATTTCCTAGTGGAAGTGACCCCATATTGGTTTAACTAGCAAAGCATGTACTGGGCTTGGAGACAGAAACGGGTCCTGGTCTGGGTCCCCACCCCACACACTGGGAGCCTGGGCACCTCCCTGGCCCTCTTTAGGCCTCGTTTTGCATATGGAGCATGAATCATTGGAACTTCTGACCTCTCTTGACAATGTTCCATCCTGTACACGCATCACCTATGACTGGTCTCGCTAGAGCTCTGTGGACCTTGAGGTCAGGGTGGTTATGTAATTAGTCTTACTTTCCAGCAAAGTCAGATTCTTCAGGAATAAAAATCAAAGGCAAGATCTAGCACAAGAGTTGGAATACCTGGTGGTCCCTGGGCCCCCTGGTCGCCTTTTTCTCCTTTTGAGCCAGGAAGACCCCAGGATCCTTTTTCTCCTTTAACACCTGCCATCAAATATACACACATTAAAAAAAAAAAAATTGAAAATCACCTTTGTCCTATATAAAACCATTTTGAGACAAGTTTTTTAAACTGAGCCCCTCTAGCAAAGTCCACTGAACAAACAAGGCCAATTGAAGATATAAAATCCTCTGCTAAATGATGAGGCAGACAGAGGTAGGCGCAGCAGACATATTTCTAACCTTGAAAAGCATGGTGTCCTTGGGGAGACAGACACAGTGAAGGGTAACGGGAGGCAGGATGGAATCAGTGCCATCATTAAGATGCGAGCAGTGCATCATGGGAGCCCAGCAGAGGCCTAAGGTTAACTCTCTCTGACAGCTTCATGCACATGCCTGAGGCTCCATGCCAAGTCAAGCTTCTAGTCCCATCTCATCTAGGCCTGTACAGCATGGTGGTATACGGGGAGGAGAAGCTCTCTCAGGAGTGCCCACAAGGACAACAGAGTGTTAAGGATTCCACTGACAAAGCTGGAAGAATGCCAACTCTGCAGTGCCCTAACCCCGACAGTGCTTGTGAGAAGCACCCTTTCTGCAAAACTGGTGTCGCCTTTTCTCCCCCAAATCTTTCTAAGGGAGATGGGCATGAAGGGGGCCTTCCAGGAGTTTAGTATTTAGGAAGAGATGTGATCCCCTTTCCCCACCTTGATGACTGGGTGGATGCTAGATCTTAGAGTTCCTGGTTCCTAAGAGGTGTGATAGATAAACCGATCAATGCTCTTGAGCCTAGAGATGGGGATACACGGCACAGATTTGGGGCT
Source organism: Cynopterus sphinx (assembly GCA_030015415.1). NCBI lineage: Eukaryota > Metazoa > Chordata > Mammalia > Chiroptera > Pteropodidae > Cynopterus > Cynopterus sphinx. The sequence goes on along the minus strand of CM057385.1, from coordinate 104,594,572 downwards.
CAGGCTTCCCAACATAAGGGAAGAAATGTATCAGAGGCATGATGCTGCCAGCTGGGAGGTCAGTTGGGGATGCAATCACACCTGGAAGGGCCTCACTGACGGGGGTGGAAGGTGGGGTGGGTGGAGTGTGGGGCGGGGGTGGCACAGGAGGAGCTGCTAAGCCAGAACCTGGAGAGCAGGGCCTGCAGGGCCTCTACCAGCCCACAATGAACCCCCATAGCAGTGATGCCAAGAAAAGAGGACAGCGAGCTTACCACTGCCCACCTGGCTGCTCACCCGAGGGAGCAGGAGTGAACCCACAAGTAAAGGGGAGAACAATGGGCTCACCTGGGGCTGCATCCAGAAAGGTCCCCTCCCCCTCCTACCAGAGGAACCCTGTGGGGAAGCGGAACCACTGGGGATCTGAGAAAGTAAATCCAGACCAGCCCCTCCTCCCCAGGGTCTGCCTTACAGCAGAAGGAAGGGAAAGCCTTCAACTGGATCTGAGCTTGGAGTTTGAACACAGCCTGGACTTTGTAACCAAAAATGACAGAAAAATCAGAGGCCACCACCTGGTGGGCCATGGGTGACAAAGCCAAACCAGAAGTCAGTATTAGAAATAGCGGCAGGTGCGGGGTAGCCTTCTCCTGCCTAAACTTCAAGTTTTCAGACTTCTCAATTGAAAGGGGAACAATGGTGTGACATGGTACATGGGGAGAGGGGACCAGAGTGAGTGCTCACCTGCAGGCTCCTGTGTCCTGGCCTTTCCCACTCTCTGATGTGTGGCAGGTAAGCTCCTATAGGCCTTGTACATTGTTTACTAATCAAATGCTCAGAGCCAGTGTTTCCCATACTTAACTGTGCATCCACTTCAGTGGGGAGGAGCTTGCTAAACTGCAGCTTCTGTTTAGCAGGTCTGTGGTGGGACCTGAGATTCTGCATTCCTAACAAGTTTCCAGGAGATGAAGATGCTGTTGGTCCAAGAATGCTTTGCAACAAAGGTCTCCTGAACTCACATGGCCCTGCTCTGTACTAGCTCTTGGTATATTGCATTCTAGTGATTTTAAAAGTAGTTTCACCTAACAGAGCCTAAGGGCCTGGGTGGCAGAAACGGTGGAGGACTCATCTGTCTCAATCCAGAGCGTGGGACAGCGCCATGCAAGAAGGTATCAGTGGATGTTTATGAGCAAACTAACAGAAAAAATGGACAAATGGAATGCTTTCTAAATAGGAGGTTCAGTGAGATGTGCAGAATAGACACATGGGTGACAAAACCTAACAGAGGTGCAGTCTTGGCTCAGCCACCCCACTCCCACCACATGCATCCAGGTCATCCTGACCACTTAGTCCACGCCCAGCACTGGGCAAATGGAAACCACCTTCTACAGAGATACGAGGGTCTGGAAATGTCCCAGAGAAACATCAGGGAAAGGAGGGAGTGTGTACCATGAAAGGTGATGAGTTCTGAGTTCCCAGGATGAGTGGTGCCAACCTGGAGAGAGAGAAAGGCAAGGTCAGACACTGCAAACCCTGTCCTGGTGTTTGCATGTTCAGTTAGCCACTGTCCCCTGTCCTGGGATATGTGATAGGAGAAGCAATGTCATGGAGTCAGGCTTTCCTTTGGCGCTGGAGCTTCCAAAAGCTCTGAGCTCCCCAGTAGCCCTCAATGCACAAGGGTCCCGGGCCTCCAACTGGAGGCCCAGCATGTAGCTGGGCTGGGTGAAACCTCCTGGCCAAACAACTCTGCAAAGGGGAAGCCCAAAGCTCTAAGATAAGACATTGTGGCAGTGTGGTTTGGTCAGCCAAGAGCATTCTTGGCCTCCTTTCTTATTGATTAAGATTGATTCATGTGAGAGGTCAAGCATCCGAGTGAGTGATATACCCAGGCATGAAGCTGAGCTGCCACTAGCTTCGCTGCTAAGTGTAATCAAGGGTGAGCATAATGAACAGGAGCTGATGGTGGCAGTAATTAATAAAGGGGGGATATCGTTAGGTTGGGGGAGGCTATTCTGGGCTCCCCATTAAGAGCCTGGAGTCTGAGCTGTCCTAGATAATATTCCTTCTCAGTTTGTTCCCAGATTCTTGCATTTTCTTACCTGTTAAAACAGAGCTACCTGCAACCCTGCTTTCAATAGCCCACTTTCACCTTTTTTCCTAGTTGATATGTAGGATCAAAATGATCCCTCTGGGGTCAGGATCCTCCTATACTTTTAAGTGGACAGTCAAGAGCAGCTCAGGGGTCAAGGAGAGGAGATGGGAGAGGGGATGGAAATCTTCCAGGAAAACCATTTCTAGGTTAAGGGTGAAAGCAACAGCACCAAGCGGACATCTTGCGGCCTGGCTGATACAGTTCCTCTACTCCAGGCACGAGCAGTACATTGTGATGATTAGAAAGTGGCTGAAATTTGAAGAAGCTTGTGAAATGAGGGATATGAAAGAAGCATTTCTTTTTTCAAATGTCCATTCTGAAGCTGGTCGAGAAATGTCCATGGCCCAGACCCCATGGTGTTTAGCAGCATGAAATCAAAAAACTCACCCAAAATGCTCTGAGCTCATCTCTGGCTTCTTTTAAGTGACTTCATGACCCCCGAAGGCCATGGTTACTACACCCAGTCCTAGCACAGGTCATGGTAATTGCAGTGGAATTTTTTACAACATTCTACAGTTCGTAAAGCACACTCCCAAGGCTGGTTTATTTGAAGCTTAAAATCATGTTATCTGGGAAACCCTTTGGGCACTAACTCATGGTGGGCACTGGGGTGGGCCTGTGTCTCCCTGGGCTGCAGTCTCCTCTTCTGCATGATAGGAGCTGGGATGCAGCCTTTCCTCTGGAAGGTTCCTCCAGCATTGATATTTTATGTTTTCCTTCAGGGCATCGATGTAAACACAACCCGGGTTGCTGTTGTCCTCAGGCAGACCTGGGAGCCAGCAAGCTCTATGCTCACCTTACACAGGTGGGTCCTGTCCTTTGCTTTCTCCAGAGCTTGACAGCCCTAGACTGTCTCAAAGTTTAGACATGGACAGATGTCTGGGCAAACACTCAGCCGAACTGAGTCATTTTAGAGCCTCTGACCCATGCCTCATCACTACCCCCAACAGGCACCAACTGTGAACCCACTTCAAAAAATGTTTCTCAGGTGTCATCTGCAAGCTCCTGAGAACAGAGGGCGTGCCTATCTAGTTCATCCCTGTTTCTCCAGGGCCTAGAAATACTTGGCATTCAGTGAGTACTCAGTTAGTATTTGTTGAATGAATGAGAGGACGATTACACACAGTGCCATGACTAATGCCTATGCACAGGGCGAGGCCCACCCTTCCTGGGTTTTCCCACAGAACCAGGACCCATTCCAGGCTCCTGATATGGGCGAGACCTCAGGGACAGGGCCACTGACCTGCTGGGTGACCAGGCACATGCCTAATACCTCGGGTTCACAGTGCCGGTACCTCCTTACTGGTGGTCAGGGGATCTGATTGATGGTCCCAGCTCCATAAGTCCTGTGACCTTGGACAAGTCAGTGAGCTTGTCTGAGTCACAGTTTGCCACTTCTTTATAAAGATGGAGAGAGCACCCTACCTCTCAGGGTTGTGTACTGTGCAGTAATATGACAATTGGGAAAGGCTAGCACACAGTCGGTTACAGATTTTAGCCCCAAGTTCCCAAGGCAAAGAGTACCGAGTCTATTTTCCCATGTTCTACTGCACGAAACATGAAGCTAAAATGGTTACGATAACAAAAGACATGCTTTTTCTGTTGCATTAAACACTGTCAGCGTGTGCACCCTTTTAAGATCCAGTATGTTCCATTGCTGCAGTCTGTTATCTAGAAGCTTCTGGTCACTTAGGAGTCTATGTGTAGGTGATAGAAGACATCTAAGAGGACAGTGATGGAGAGAAGGGGCTCAGGAAAAACACGAATTGTCTTCTCTTTGTGGCAGTGACTGTTTGCTACTTACTGGTGTTTTGCAGTGTGGCCGGGCTGGTATTGGGAAGACAGCCTGTGGGAAGTGAGACAAGAGAAGTGAGACCGTGAGGACACCTGACCCCAGTTTAGGGCAGTCTTGTGCCCACTCTCCATCCCCCTGTGAAGGTCCCTCCCCTGACCCCACCCCATCTTACTCCTTTGATGTTAACCACAGCTCCAGGTGGTCCAGGAGGGCCTGGAGGACCAGGTAAGCCAGGTGGGCCCTAAAGGGAGGAAAAAAGGCCATTCTTGAGTTCAGGTTGTGACCTGAACTAGACCCTGCTGATGTTCCCAGTGTCTGCCATGTTGTCAGGCTCTGCCTGAGAAGCTGGTCCACCTTTGCTCTTCACTCACAAGCATTTCCTGGCCCTCAGTGAAATGTAAAATCCCTGGGACTGTGTAAGGCGGGGAAGACGGGGTGTCACTGTGTAAGGAGAGTCAGACCTGGGATGTGAAACCAGACCTCCTGAGTACATGCTGCCTCCACCCTCCCTCTGGGGTCTGGATGAGGAAGCTGATTCTCTCCTAAGGTGCTTTTGATGGCAGGAACCCTCCTGAGAGTGAGCTGGGCTACAGGACATTTGGAAATATCGGGGCAGAAAGAAGAAAGACATTCCTGAACGTTCTGTCCACAAGCATCTCTCCCTGGACCTGGCATCTCTCACCCCTCCTCTGGGCACTGGCCTTGGGGCTCCATCCCCAGGGTGAGATTGGAGCAGGGGTTGTGTCACTCACTGGCATCATGATCCCTCGATCTCCTTTGGTGCCCTTGAGGCCATTCAGTCCTGGGCGACCCTGAAACCCACAGAAGATGCCTTAGTAAACCCACTGCCCACCGGCCAGCCTGGCCCAAGTGTCCTTTCTCACATCCAGTCTCAGGAACACCGACACCTACAGGTCGTCCGGGTAGGCCGAATTCTCCTTTGTGTCCTGGTGGTCCTTTGGGCCCCTAGAGGCAAAACAAATACCCGATCGTAAAAGAACAGAAGCTCAAGGGCCAGGGGGATGGGGACACCTCGTCTGCCTTCATGAGCTCAGCTACCCATCTCCAGGACATGCATTCTGCCTGACTCAAGGGACCAAAAGCCTCAGAAGGGCCTGTGAAGGAGGCACCTTCAAAGTCACATGTCTGTTACAACAATGCGAGGTCCTTTCTCCCCAAGCCCAAGATCCTGCTTCAGCCAAACAAAACCTACAGGCCATTTTCCAGCCCAAAATGTTTGAGAAGAATGAAGGTGTTTATTGGCGGTAGTGGGGTAGCAGTGGGGGAAACCTGGATGCAGAATCTAACAGGCTGGGTTCGAATCCCTGCTGTGCCGCACTTATTATAAGCTTAGTGACAGTGAGTGGGTTACTCAACCTCTTGATCTCAGTTTCTGGTCTAGAAAATGGAGATTCAGATATTCCTAGGGTGGTGAGGATGAAAAGGAGACGCTCTGAGTGAAATATCAGCACACTGTCTGACCCTTAGTAGATGTTCTACAACTGAATTTCCTTAGTTCTTCCAGGTGAAATAGATGACAGGGAAGTTTAGGGTTCATCCAGGGGAGAACTAGTAGCTTAGAAACTGCTCAGCAGTCCAAATGGGTTATAGATTCCTAGAGAAGTAAGGCAAGAAGGTTGCTATCACGTCATCTAGTACTAACTCAAGGCCCTCACGTACAGATGGGAGAACAGAGACCAGAAAGAGAAGAGGATTTGCTCAAGGCCTCATGGCAAATGAGCAGCGGACCCACAGTCAGAATCAAAAGAGCCCAAAGAGACTTTCTGGGGTTCCTTTGAGGGGTTCCTGGGCTGCAGCACTCTTTAGCTGGCGAGATCTGTGGTTTAACTGTGAGTGCTCATCCTGTTCTCTTCTCCTTCCCGAACACACAGCTGAACCACATTTCTGAGCCTTTACCCCGCAAGGCATCTGAGTTCTGGCTACTAGGATGTGTTAGAAGTGATGTTCATTGTCTTCCATGGTCTCTTCCACCTCTCCCATTTGTCCTACCAGCTAGAAGATGCCAGGGTGGCCCTGAATCCACAAGATGGCAGAGCCACAGGGTGCAAGCATCCTGGGTCCCTGAGTCGCTACTTGGAAGGAAGATGCCCAACTAGGAAAACCACAGTGGACTTTGCAAGAGCGAGCACCATGCTGCTATTGTCTTCGGCCACTGGGATTTTTATTGAATTGTAGTTAGCCTACCCTAACACACACACACACACACACACACACACACACACACACACACACACTTTACCACATCTTTTTTATTTTCACAACTGGGGCAGCTCAATCTAATTGAGCTAAAGTTTGATAATTTTTTTCAAACCCCAGTCCATACCCAGTCAAGAGATGCTCTGACTTACCATTGGTCCTGGGGTTCCATGCACTCCAGGTTCACCCTGAAACAGGGAGATACAGACTTGTCACTCAAAAGAACACCGTTTGGGGTAGAAACAATGATGAGATGCTGAAGCAGATGTGTGCCTTCGGGGTCTGGTGACATAATTACCTTTTCTCCCCTCAGCCTTTCCAGGGGGACGTCCCCCGTCAGGATGGCACCTGGCTCTCCCTTCTCACCCTGCAATTCAGAGAACCTTTCAGTAAAGTCAAGTACCTTCCTCACCATCTCATCCAGAGGCTCGCCAAGTCCTCTCAGTCCCACCACAATTTCTGCTGTCTTCACCCTGTCCCTCCACCCCCACCACGCTGACACGGCCTCTCCCTAGAGTACTGTGACAGCCTTCTAAGTGACTGAATGTCCTCTGGGCTATTCCCTCCATGTGCCATCCCTCCAAACTTTAGGATCCTGTATAAAGTTGATGAGGCAGTTTTTCAGTTGTTGGGAAATCGGGGAGATGGGTAGACTAAAGGCAGAAACACAGGATCCTACCCCAAATCCTGTGCTCAGCAGAGCCACCTACAATCTTAGACAGCTTCCAAGAAGATATGAGTTCAGAGAAAAGGCCAGATAGAAAAATTTATATCACTCTGAGGCTTTGGCCCTAAACTTCAATCTGGGGTAACTGAGCTGGATCACATTTTCCCTCATAACAGGCTGGATGCAGCCAGAGCAGTGCTGCCAAAAGGAGCAGAGCAGCCTCCTCTCTCCATCCCCCTAAGCCCACACCTGATATTAGGATCTTACCACTCAGCTGATGAGGAAAAGCAGTCCTGAGCAGGCCAGCAACAAAAAGAAGCAAGCGCAAAAACATTAGAAGCAAAGTGAGAGAAAGCATGTTTGCCGTGAGGGCCAAAGCAGAGCTGCCTGGGCATCCATCCCAGTTTTCAAGGTGGCAAAGGAATAAGGTGGTGATGGCATGTAGGTCCCTCTAAATCCATCTGACCTCGCCACAGAGGAAACAGAGTGTTTAAAGCAAGAGCCACTCCTGCTTGACCCACCCCCCATCCTATTCTGTCCCCATTCTGGCAGCAAAAAGCATCCCAAGACATCACCCCATGTGGCACCAAACTTAGACCCCTTTGCCCAGCACACTTAACCCTCCACACCCTAGAACTGTGGTTCAATAGGTACTGGAGCCTCCCTCCTTGTTCCTGGGGCTAGTGAGGAATGGTGGGGGCAGGGAAGAAGAGAGAAGCTTAACACTCCCTAACACTCCCTCCTTTTAGAGACATCCCCCCCTCCTTGACTCCCGAAGGCAGTCACAGGGGTTGCTCCCACAGGCTTTGCACAGATCTCCAGTACAGCAACGACCACTCTCTCGTTGGCTCTTTGCATATCTGTTGCACTTATCTTATTTCTATATCCCTAGTGCCTAGTACAGGAACCTGGCTGGCATGCCTTAGAAAATGGATAAAGATGAGTGAGTCCCTAAATGGATGGATGAATACATGCATCCAGTCCAGAGTCTTTGCAGTTTGTTCATGGATGTCACTTATTTATAAACACCAACTGGGAAGTTGATTCTAACCGCTCATGTGGAGGGTAAAAAGGTCAGTTCGGTGCCCTAGGAGTTCCCAGGATGTGCTCTGCATACTAAATATATTTATTCCAAAGATTCTGGACCCAAACTGCCATTAATTATACATTCTTTGATCCAACAGATCGTTTGAGTGCCATTTGTGTACTGTGTTCTGTGCTCAGTATCGGAGCCACAGAAAAGGAACCGGCTGGGGTCTGCCCTTAGGGAGAGCACACTCACAGGGGTGCCCAAAAGGCAGTTAGGCAAACTCGGTGTGACAACAGCCTTCAAGGGAACGTCGGTTGAGTTCTTTTTGGAAACTATAATGAAAATCAATTTCTCTACCCAAAACCCACCTTCACCCTGGAGGAACCTTGAAATTATAAAAGTTGACAGCTGAAGAGTAACTGTTAATAGAAAAGGAGTTTCTTCTGCGTAATATGAACATGTTCTGGAATTAGGTCGTGGTGATGGTTACACACCCCTGGGAACATACTAAAATTCAATGAATTCAGCAATTTACAGGGGGGGGGGCGTGGATTTTATGGTATGTGAATTATATCCCAAAATTTCTAAAAAGTTAACAGCTACTTTCGGCCGCTTTGAAATAGTAAATTTTGGAGCCTGCCCTACCCAGAGACCTGGGCCCCTCTTACCTGTTCTCCTTTTAGCCCTGGAAAGCCAGGCACACCAGTGTCCCCTTTTGGTCCTGTAGGGCCCTGGAAGGAATCATTGAAGAGTGTTTTGGTGTTACTAAGATTATAGTGCTGCAATCAAACAGAAGTATTTTTTTTTTCAAACAGTAGGAAAATAGAGAGTGCCATTCCCCTGATGGGTGTAAGTCACAAGCAGTTGTGATATTATCCTAATTTTAAGTGGTCTGGAAACCGTGGTCTGGTAGAGAGAAGAGAGCACTGAGTGTTAGGAGGCCTGGAGGCCTCATGCCTTTTGGAACTTCCTTTTCCTCCTATGCGCAGTAGGGAAACAGCCTGATTCTGCTGCCTCTGCCTCCTTGTGGGTCCTCCAGGCCATTCTGCAACCCGTCTCTACCCACCATTCGCCTTCTGTGAGTCCTGCCCCTGCTCTGGTTCCCCATTACCTATGGGATGGGATCCAAACGTTCTAGCCTGACACCCAAACCAGCCTAAGCACCTCATCTTTCATCCCCACCACACCCACAGGGACAAGCCTTTGCCTTGACACTCTCTGCACTCCCCACTGCCTCTGCACTTCTGTTAGTGCTGCTCTCCCTGAAAATATGCCCCGTCCCCCCTCTGCAAAGCCAATTTCTGTGCATCTGGTCGAGGTGGCTTCTTCTCAACTCCAACAGATGCCAAATATCCGTGCGACAATGACTCACATAGCCAGACGTCTGCCCGTAAAAGGCATTTCGACACTATTGCTCTTTAGCTTTCCACAAGTTCCTGTTTCATCTTCTGGGTTAAAAGGGTGAGTTAGCCATTACAGCGTTTTCTACACAGAAATGCCCTTTCACCTTCCATGCTGGAAACCCCATCCTGTGGTCCACACCGACTATTAATTATTGCACTTCTAGTCTGTGATTCCCCTCCCTCCAGTCTCCATTGCTACTATCCTCTTTCTTTAAAAACATTATCTACTTGGACTATGGACTGTATCTACTTGAAATGTGTGACTATATTCATAGAAAGCCAGCCACTGGCTAGGCCTGGGGGAGAGAGATATGAACAAGGCCCAGACCTCCATAAGCTGTTCACAGTGTGGTCAAGGAAAAAAGACAAGGGCACAAGTAACTGTTATTCAAGGCAAAAACAAAAGACAAACAAATAGCAGAGATGAAAATAAAGCCCTACAGAGACAGGGTCACTCCAGGTGGGGGCAATGAAGAGAGGTTATAGGAACAAGACGGGTGCTACAGCTTTATCATGCAGATGGAGGAGAGGGCCTTCCAAGTGGAAGGAACAGAATGAGCACAGCTATGGTACACAGAGGGAAGATGGTTACTATGGTACTTACTGGAAATCCTGGCAGCCCAGGCATGCCCACTGGGCCCTGTGACACAACAAAGACAAAGTAGATGGTTTAGGAGCAGCATTTCCAGAGCCTCAGGGGCCCGCTGCCCTGCCAGCACCTTCTAAAGGCTTAAGCATGTTCCCACACAGTGGGGCTCCCGATCCATTTTGCAGAGGACAATGCTGAGGCCCAGGAGGAAAAGCAACTGTGGAGTCACACAGCTGGTGAGCGGACAGAGCCAGAAACTGTGCACAGGCACCTAGAGCTCCTGTCACCAGAGCCAGAACTCTCTGCACGGTGGGTGGCAGCCTCCTCCTCCAGGAAATCACTCTGCTTCTGAAGTGTCGGGAGTGCAATAAATGCAACCCTTGACCTTGACAAATACTCTCAGAAAACAAGTTTCTAAACTCCAAGGAATGGGGCCAAAGGGTGTGCTGGATATTTGGGGGTGGAAGTGGGCTGTGTTGGTGAGACTCAGTTTTTTTTTTTTCCCTCAGCAGGAGTATGAATTTTAAAGAACCAGCCATTTTAAAGGTCCTGGAACACAGAGAGTTTGTGGTTCACTCCACACGGGGCCAAGACTCTTGTAACTACCGGCCTGGATACCCACATACCTAGTAAAGATGCATGAATTTGGCAGAATATATATATATAGAGAGAGAGATAACTGGATGGCAGCAAGTTTCTCAATATGCTGTATATTTAGTGGGGTGAAAAAGCATAAGGGTGCCTGCCAGGACTTGAGTCTTCCCAGACAGGGAACTGCCTCCGAGTAGCACAGTCTTGATCATCCATTAGGAATGAAGGGACCCCTTGAAGGTCCAGATTTGCTGAAAAGGAGCAAGGGTTGGGGAGGATGGAGGAATCCAGGGGTGGTGGTACGGTAATGCGGCATAAGCAGCCCGGGGACTCAGAACAGTGATGCTGAATCTTCAATTTTAGGCTGTCTGTTTTGTTTGCTTCAGTATCAACCCACTTAACACCCCAAATGTTCAATCGTTTTGGAAAATCCAAGGCCCTCTTTGAAATGACTTCTGCTTGTTAGTTGATTTACATTAGGGTTTGATTATTGGGGTATTTTGGATGATTTTAGTAGAAATCAAGGAAAGGGAGACCCATTGGATGCAGTACAGAAGAGATAGCAAAATGACTCACCAACAGAGATCACTGAGCAGGAGAAACCAGCTCTAGAGGAACCTCCCAGAGATTTGTAGGCTTAGAAAAGGCACTGAATTTTCCCCAGGATGTGAATTGTGAGGGTTCAGGCCACCCTTACTGGGGACTGCAGGAGTGAGTAGCAATAGCAGATAGCTGGACCGCACAGCTATGAAAGCATAAGCCTCAGTCTCCATGTCGGCTTACACAGACAGAATGCCAGTTTGCAAAGCATTTTCACATCCATCATCTCTTATAAGCTGCCCAAAGGCTGGTGAGAAGAGGCTCAGAGGCTCAGAGTGGTGTGTAGCAGAGATGGGGCTGGAACCCCAAGCCTCCTAAGGCCATAGCTCTTCCCTCCTTCCCCAGCTGTCACCAGCAGGTGCTGGAAGATGCAATGGGGATTTATTGCACAGGCTGTGGGAGGAAGCTTCCTTCCTCTTGGGTCCTGTTATGCTAAGGACGGACTCTGTGGACTTGCAGAAATAATGTAGCTTCTTTGTGTGTTCCTGATGTTTAAAATGGGGCTAGAAAGACTGAAGCAAGTCACATTCCCTTCTTATCTGCCAGTTTCCCCATTAGCACAAAGACAGGTCTCTCTAGGCTCTTCTCATTCTGTGAAATGAGAGCAGGTGAATAAAAGCGGGCCAAAAGTGTTACACAGACGTCAATTGGTTTGCTGCTTATGATTCTCTGATTTCCATTACGCATATTTCTGATACACAGGACTGGAAGCTTCTACTGCATCAAAAAAACTTCCTGCATGGTCAAATTAATGTGATAGCAACTTCTCAAAAACGCAAAGTTCTCTTTCCACTCTGTTTTGATATATTCTAGCTCTACGCTTCAGCAGCTAAAAGGATTCCAAACCAACCCAATTCAGTTTCAACAGGGGCATCTGGGAAGGAATCTCACTCTAGGGCAGCCGTAGATACACACCGGAGGCCCGGCGAGCTCAGGAATGTCTGAGAGATTCATGAATCCATGGGTGATGTTGGTCAAAGACTAAAAAGAAGAAAATCATACAATAAGACAAGGGTGGAATGTGTTCTACCATGTTCCTGGCAGTGAGGCTTTACCTGAAGTCACCCAGCATGGTAGAACCCAGGCAGACACTGATAACACCCTGAACCCATTGCCAAGACACCCATCTTTCCCACTGCTTATAAAACATCTCGGGGGTGCCTTATCACTTTCCTTTTTTTAGTTAATCTTAAAATTACACAATACACGAATACCTTCTCTCTTTAAAAATTTTAAATACACACACACACACACACACACACACACACACACACACCCCTACAGAAAGCTTGAGTGTTGTTGGTATCTGTGTGTTTGTCCATATAGCTCATTTTGGTTTTTTAAACTTTTTTATTTTTCAGTTACAGTTGACATACAATATTATATTAGTTTCAGGTATGCAACATAGTGATTAGACATTTAAATAACTTACAAAGTGACCACCCTGATAAGTCTAGCACCTATCTGACGCCAGACGTAGTTATTATTGTCTATATGATGGACTGTATGTCCATGTAGTTATTTTATATAAATGGCATCAGTCTATGTGTATTATTCTTTACTTTGCTTTTCACTCAATCCTATAGCATAGAGATATTTCCATGTGGAATTTTTTGGGTATGGACATTTTTAGTTTTAACAGATTGCCAAAGAGCTGTCTAAAGGGGCTATACAATTTACACTTCCACCGAAGAATGTGAGATTATCTATTTCAACACATCCTTATCCACACTTCATATTTTTAATCATATATATATATATTTTAATCATATATATATACACACACATATCTATATATACATACATTTTTATATTCTATTTCTCTTTTTTTCTAGTTATTTGAAACTTCTTGTCTTTCTATCATCTATCATATGACATTATTTCTCTCAGAAGGGCCAATGTGATGTCCTAATATTAAGTGGACCATGATCTGGTCCCAGCTCACATCTGGGTCTTCTCTACACATTTACATCACTTTCCACCTATCCCCATTCTCCCTGTGCCTTGGACACACCCATGTTGTACAAATCTGTGCTTTGGCTCAAAATGTCCGTCCAACCTGAATTCTGGAAGTCCTGTCCTCCATGCTTACCTGGTAAAATCTCTCTCAGCTTCAACAACCTGCTCAAAGACACTTCCTTCAGAAAGTCTTCCTTGATTTCTCATATCCCAAAACATCTTTCTTCCTTTGTGCCCCCCACTTATGTTCCTTTACCTCTCTATTATAGATCTGTTGCAGCCATACTCCTGACTGCAGATGCTGTTACCCAGCGGAGAGTGCTCTGGAAGCACCCTGTGGGAGAACAGTGGTACTGGCATAGAAAGACAAGTGGGGCATGGTGGCAGGTAAAACCTCAAACGCCAGATGTCAGCTATGTGCCTCCTGTGTAACCAGCAGCCCCGAAGGCCCTGAAATTGTGGAGAAATTTCTCTCCCCTTTAGCAAAGGCAGAAAATGCATAGCTACATTCTGACCTGGATGATACTCACATTAGACAAGACCTTGAGGGGCCCTGGTGGCCCCCTGGGCCCAGGGGGTCCCACAATGCTGGCTCCATCCATCCCTCTTTCACCCTGGATTTAGGAGCAAGAGCGGAAAAACAATTCATTGCACATGAACAATGTTCCCAGAATCAGGCTGGACAGTCCTCCCAACCCACCCCTGTTCTGTGACCTCACCTTGGGTCCCGGGTCTCCTTTTTCTCCTTTGAGACCCTGGCAAAACGAAGAAACAAATAAATATCCTTTGCTTTCTTTCTATTCACTTTGCTCACTTTCTATCTATCTTTGGATCTTGTCATCTCTCCATACATTCTCACATGGATTTTCTCCCAGATAGTAAGAGCAAAAGATGAGGAGCAAATTTTTCTTCAAAAGTCAGAAGGAATATTCCACAGATAACAATGAGACCAGAGGCCCTCTCCCACCCAGCACAGGGTAAGTGTCCCCTTGACCCTGAATCTCAGAGCCCTCTCCATGTGGGGCATGGGAAGGTTTTCTAGTCAATCACGGAAGCCTGAGAGCCTGTCTGCAAGGCTCTGCTCCTCCTGGATTGAGTGCTCAGCTCTGGGTCCCACTTGACAAAGATAATGAGATCTTAGAGACTGGTCCACTGGAGAGCAAGTATCATAGCAGAAGATGGATAACACTTCTTCAGGGGCTAGGTGCAGCAAGGAGGGGCACCAGTCAGGAGCACGGGGTTTTGAAAAGGGTCAAAGTTTCAATATTGAATGGGGCAGCAAGAAGTGGGCAATGAAGAAGGTGCTGGATGATAAGGGAATGGACAGAGAGAGAGAAAAAAGTGATTTTCTAGTTTTCCCACATGCTGTTTTGTGCAAATTTTCTGTGCTGTTCCTCAAAGAAACATGCTATGAAGAGCACCTAGTCTCCCCATTGCACAGCTGGGAGCTGGTGGCACAGAGAAGGTGAATTATTGCAGGTAGCAGAGCCAGGGTGGCACCCCACAAAATGAAGATTTCACAATCCAACCTACATTCGAAGCCATTGGTCCAGAGATTCTGGGTTCGTGCAGTAGCCTGATGCTTCCAGAGCCTTCTTCAGTATCCTAGAGAAGGAAGAAGAATGAAATCTTTATATCCAATTCCTGAGCGCACCTACCTGCACCAGGCGTGGTTTTGGGAATCGGGACTAGCTGGGAAACAGCACAGCCCCTGACCTCGAACTGGCATTCAGTTCGCTGCTCTTTCCAGAGTCTTTTGGGCATGTTGTTCTTCAGGCACAAAAAGGGTGAAAAGTACCTCAAATCCAAGTCCCATTGCGCACCCAGGACCTGGAGGCCCAGGGGGTCCAGGAGGCCCTGGGGGTCCCATGATCCCAGGAGTGCCAACTTGTCCATTTTTCCCTGGGGATCCTGGTGGGCCTCTGTTGCCGGGGTCACCCTGTAGGGAAGAGGACAGGCTGACTACCCAGCCCTGGGTTCACTCACGGAAGGGACGACACCTGAGTCAGAAAATCATTCTTTGCGCTTAACTAGGTTGGTGAATTCTCTGATCTGTACTGCTCAGTGGTATAGGATCAGTTGTCTGGCTAATTGACGTTGCACTTGGAGATAAGCTGAAGCGCTCATCTGAGCACACTTGCGTGGAGAGTTGAGGAAGGAGAAAACATGGCAGGTTATCCACTCCCCTCTGTCCCTAGCTGTTCTGCCTTCCCTGAGCAACTCCTTTGGGATGTAGTTCTCTCTGCTCCATGACATTTATACATTCAACATTCCAGCCCAATAGTTCAATTAAAGTAAATCTGGAGAAAGGGAAGGAAGGATGAAAAAGCTTTATTTATTTATTTTTTTTACCTTTTCACCAACTGAGCCATTAGGCCCTCTCGCTCCCTGAAAAACAAACAAAAAAAGACAGGTCAATATATATATATATAAAATACGGTAAGTTCAGAATAAAATGTAGAATTATGAATTCTTAAGTAACAGGATATCTACATGCGACTCTGTCTCGGTTTTGGCTGATTTCTCAAAGCCGAGTACATTACAATAGTTGATATGTATGTACTAGACTTTTGGAGATATGCGAAGAGATGACTGACTTTTTTTTTTTTGGAAAAAATCTAAAGACCGAAAGCTGTGTATTGCATGAAAACAGGGTGCATGTTCAACCTCGCATGTGGGCCACACTACAGGTTCCCTGGTTGCCAGAAGTGGTAAGCCACAGGAAACAGTCCTACGTCAAGAAACTACAGTTGGGGCCCCCCAGCTGGAGACTCACTGGAGAAACCTCAAAAACGCCCACAAGAGGAGCCAGCAACTGCACAGCAGCACAGGAGGCTGTAACACCTGATTATGACATACCTGTCATCTAAGTCTGTGCCCTTTCCCCTGTCCCGACTCCCTTTCCTGTACCAATTCCATATAAATGACAGAGTGGATAGTCCCAAAAGGATAGTCACACTCAAAAATAAGATGGAGAGGGAAGCTGAAGCCAGAGGCATCGGTCATGGAGAGAAACCAGGGCAGGAAAGTTATCGGGCAAAGTGGTGGTGGAAGCCAGGAGCGGGGTGTGGCTTTGATAGGGAGATAGGCTGAATTTCTGAGGCAAGGCCCTGCCCATCTCCCCTCATCTCCCACTCTCGCTGTTAGTAAAAGAACAATAAGAGTTGTTTACTGGGAAGTCCAGGGGTGCCCCATATTCATAAGATCAGCTGTTGAGGTGCCTGCCTGATGGCTCAACCTACTCCTTCCTTCCCCTTCCCCACACCTGGATATCCTGGAAGTAGCTACTGCCCAAAAAACACATGCAAAAAGCAGACCAAAAAGGGATTCCAATTTCAAAAGCAAACACACGAGCAAGAAACACCAAGCACCCGAGGGAAGACAGCACTATGAAAGAGAGACAACGATGTCAACAAAGGAATGTGTGTGGGAGGAAATGGAGTTGAGGACACAATCCGATCAGCACTGTAAGTACACAACACATACTCTCGGGGAGAAAAGGGAAGATATGACAGCCACGAAACAAGGACAAACTATTATGAAATGAGAAGAGTGGATATGGCAAAGAATCAATCAGAGAACTTAGAAATGAAAATATATAACTATCGAAAGGAACAACTCTAGGAAGAGCTGTACGACAGAAGAGACGCACCTGGAAAGAGAATTACAGAAAGAAACCAGGCTACAGACACGCTGCGCAGGAAGAGACGGTATCTGGGCCCACTCCACTGGCTCACAGATTTGGTGGCTACCAGTTTGGAATTTCAGCAGATCGGCTTGGGGACGGAAGAGCTCACCTTCACGAAATTTACATGAAGAGGTAGAGTGGAAAGTGGGAGCCCCAATTAAAAGGGCCAGTAAAGACCCCATACTTCTAAAATGGTGATGGCGGAGCTGTACTTCATTCCTCAGTGAGAGAATTGTGTAGGGAGACCATGCACCATCTTGGAATTTCAACCAGCCGTGCTGCACGCCTGGCTGTGATCATGAAGGATGGAGAAGTCAGTTCTATAACAGAAACACTGTGAAGGAATCAAGAGCAGGGAAAAGTGCTACATGTCGCAAAACCACGGTTTAGAATTCATTAGAAATTTTGGCTCATTATGGTAACTGGATTTGCTAGGGATATTATTAGACTTCATCACACAGGGCCATCAAAAAGCTAACAAACACATGGCTACCGTTCCCGGTGTGGTTCCTGGGGCTGCGTGACTTACGGAGTGTGGAAGCCGACTGGTTTTGCTCATGGTGTTTGTTACACTGATAACTTCACTGTGTTATAGTTACAACTGACTCTAGTTTATTTGGTTTCATTGGGGCCTGTAATCCAGATTTTGTATCGAACCCATCTGATGGTGAATGAATATATAAAAATAGGAAAGCAGGCCAGTACCGAAATGTGTAATTGAAGGAAGTTGTTATAAGCTTTAAAATCGTGACCAGATTCCAGTTAAGAGCGGCTCCTGGCTCAGGTTCTGAAGTAATAAGTACCCTGTTCTTTATTACACAAGATTTAGAGATTGCTCAAAGCCCCGTTGGGATTACCTGGAGAACGATTTATCTGCATTGCTCTTACACCTCATGGAAAAGAAAGCAGCTGGGTTTGCATGCAAACAATGACGTTTGGTAGCTTGGTGAGATTACCTAAAGCCTGTTAGTTACTAGCTTGAAACTCCTCAGCAATTCTAAGCACTGGAAAAACCCTCAAAACACAGCTCTTTTCTATCTGGATGTCCCGACATCTTTTGAGACTGAAGAAGACAAAGAAGGATTCGGATTGTAAAAGAAGGAGAAGAATGATCACTGTAAATCCTAGACAGGTGATGAAGAACTGGGTGGCGGGACCTTCAGTGCAACAAGCAGGGAGGAATTTCCCAGAGTTCCACCTCCAGCATCTTCAGCACCCTTTCCAGAGGCATGCTGTCGCTGAGAGAGCAGGTTCCTCCTCGCCTATTCCACCATGAGCTAAAGATCTCAGAGTTAGCTGCTCATCTTAATTTGAGGAAAACAAATTAAGGAATATTTCTATCATGGAAGCGCAACATACAATAACCTATTTGACAAATTCTTAATGACCGTCGTTTTAGTGACAATCCCACATCTGAAAATCATGATTATACGTAACAATATTTTTTTTTCCAGCCAAATAAACTAGACCATGTTCATTGTGGAAAAACCCCACTTTAGACAACTGCCTGCACTGATGTAAGTGCCCTGCAAGTGAGAAGAGAGGCCGATTTCCTCGCCGTATGAAGGAAGATCTCCCTACAAGTATCTATGCAATTGCCGCAGGCACTGCCTGGGCAGGAAATGAGTCCCTTGTGACCGGAGACATGCGAGCAGAAGAACAGAAAGTGTGGAGGGGAGTCAGGATCAAGTGTGTCATTGTATCTTCTTTTGTGTTATGTTCTTAAGACGATTCCTTTTCTTTAGCACGTTTTTATGATTGATCTAGACTGGACTCCTTGGGTTAGTTTCTTTATTTTTACTTTTTTAAGGCAAATGGCATGTGCAAGTTTCCCTTTGAGCAGGGTTCCTTCTAGAGTCTGCTTCCGTTTTTACTTGACCAGAAAGCATCCCCACACACAATGCAACGAATTAAGACTCGCAGCAAATTTTAAAGGGAAAAACGTGATTTATCTTCAGCGATTATTCTGGGTAAGGCTGACGTTCTGAGCAGCTTCAGACTGCGCCTGCTCGGGTGTCTGTCTGCGGATATGGGTGTGAATATTTTTAAGTGCCAGACGAGTTTGGGAGGGGTTTGTGGGGGCGAGAGAGAGGGGGAAGCTGGTAAGGAGAAAAGGGAAGATGAGGGTAGGTCTGTGCTGTTTCCTGTAAAATTTAATTTCTCATGAAATATTTGGTACATGTAAAATGAGTTCTGTAAAGCTTGACAACTGTTTATTCTTTTTCTGAGAAATGAGCTTTCCCTGAAAATCTAGTTACTGTTTCGATTAAAATAAACACGATTTGAAAGCTGACAGAAAGTGGAAATGCAGTTCAGTGAGAACGGTGACGTCTAGGAAGTTTCTACGACTTATCTGGGTGGGGTACACAGAAGGCCCCTGCTCCCCATCCCAGTGGGGTGGGCCCCTCCCTCTGAGCCCCAGTGAAACTCATGAGTGTGTCACTGGGAGGCCAATCTTACCTTTATTGCCTCATTTTGCTGGGACATGGCTTAGCTCATCAACCAGGCTGGGGACACTATACGGGCAAGGGCCCCACCCCCCACAGCACCACTCGGGGCTTACAGACAGGAGACAAGACAGGCTTGCAGAAAAATGAAGGGAGAGAAGGTATGCCAGACTCTGGGAATGGAAGATTAACATGGCACCTGAAAGAAGTTACATTCACTTATCAAAGGCTGACAGAGGAGTGTGCTAGGTCCTAAGGATACACAGACAGTACTGGTAACTGTGTCAGGGTGGGATGGCGAGCAGATAGGTAGGCTGACAGCTGTAGTGTCATTGGTTATGCTGGGTCCCAGCAGAATAAATACTATGCTAATGTGGAGGAAAGAGGAGTGCTTTCTGCTCATAAGGAGTCGGGGAGAGCTTCCCAGAGGATATATCTGAAAGGAGCCTCAGAGAATGAGAAAAGGAAAAAGACAACCGCGGCAGAGAGAAAACCAGGTGCCAAGGCCAGGGCACCGTGGAGGAAGAGCATGCCCAGAGCATTTCAGTGGGGCTGGCTGGCCTGAAGGCCATGTGAGGGCCCAGGGGGAGGAAGAGCTAGTAAGGCAGGTCAGGAAGGGCCTTGAGGGTCTGTGCATAGTTAGGGTTCAGTCCTGCAGGCAGTGGGGTGATGCTGGTATTGTCCCTGAGAAGAGGGAAGCGACTTTATGAGAGCCTGCTGTGGAACGTGGACTGAGCAAGTGGGTGGAGGCTGGGGCACCGGTGAGGAGCCCAGTGCCATGGTGAGAGTAAGAAAAAATGAATGTGAAAGCAGGTGGACAGAGAGGTGAGAGATGTGGACATCAGATTGGCCAATCTTGGCAACAGACAGATCGTGGCAAGAAAGGGAGAGAAAGGAGGAGCTACAGAAGACTCTGTTTTGGGGTCCAGGTGACTGGATAGATGGCAGCACCGTTCACTGAAGCTGGGGACGTGCAGGAGTGGGCAGAGAAGATGCTGAGCTCAGATTTGGGCATAAAGACTCCCAGGATGGGGACTTCCAGCGGAGAGGACCAGGAGGGGATTAGAGGGCCAATCACAGAAGAGGCAAGGTCAGGTTTAGAGATCAGAGAGGCGATGTGCTCCCCAGTATGGGAACCCTCCCCCTTTCTTTGCACCTTCTCTCCTTTCATCCCGGGAAGGCCAGAGGCTCCATCAAGTCCAGGCTGTCCCTCTGGGCCCTGCAGAACATCAGTGACAATCAGCCCACAACATCCTTAATAAGAATCAAATAAAAACCCTTCCTAGACAAAGACGCCAGGACCGGGAGGACCCAGCGGGTGAGGCTGACTGGTCTATGACCTTGTGCCAGGTCCATGGCAGAATGGCAGTCCTGGGCCCCAGCTTGGCCTCTGCTGGCTGAGCACCTGTGGATGAGTATCCTTTGCTCTCTGGATTAAGTTTTCTTTTCTGTGGGGGAGTGGGGGGCAAGGTCGAATTAGATGGTCTCCAAGGGGCTCCCACCCCAGGCCTAGCACTGATGTCCTGTGATTCCAAGATTCCACATGAGTCTGCTTTTCCTAAACTGACTAAGATAAAGCAGCAAATGATGTGTAGGATGATGTTTTTCTTGGCTGCTGCTTCTTAACAATGACTTGGCTGAGGATTTTTGTTTACAAACGTTAGCTCACTGCTCACTCTCCGCCGTGAGCTTAGACAGTGCTGGGGTCTCCAGCCTGCACGTTCCTCCCTGGCAAAAGAAAACCTCATGGCCACAGAGGGAAGCAATGATTTCAGTGGCTCACCGGGGGCCCAGGTTCACCCGCAGCTCCGTCCTCTCCAGGAGATCCTGGGGGTCCCGTGGAAACATCAGCTCCTGGTTTTCCTGGAATCCCCGGTGAGCCAGGTGGGCCCGGGGGGCCTGGGGGACCCTAAGAAAACAGATAGTTTATTAAGAAACAACGAGGAAGAAGATAAATATATACTGAACACATATGTTTCATCCATTCTCTCTGTCGCTTACAACAACCCTACAAGCTGAGACTGGCATTCCCACTTAGCAGATGGGGAAACTGAGGCTCAGTGAGATGATGTGACTTGCTGAAGGGGCCACACACACACAACTAATTAGTAGAAAAGCTGGGATTTGAATGCAGGTCTTTCTGAGCTCATTAGAGCATGTTTTCTCCCTAGATGTATGTATACAATAAAAATCCAATTTGTTAGAATTCTCAGAGGTGCAATTTTCTGATTAATTATAGGTCAGTCAAAACTGCCTGTCGTGTTAACCCCCATCGTTAAAAAAGCTTCCTGCAATGTGCTAGTAGTCTCTTTAGCCACTGGTAGTGAATCCCAAACCCTCCCAACCCTGTCGTGATGAGTGGGCAGCGGGGCAGCCTTCTGCATGAGGATTCAGCACAGGGGCTCAGAGCAAGGCCTGGAGATGAGGTTGGGGGTTGGGGACAGAAGTGCCAGAGGCAGCTGGAGAAGGGTGGTGTTCCATGGGGGCAACTCAGAGACAGACCGGTGGGGGCTCAGCCTTGGGCAGGAAGTCAGAGAAGAGAGAGGCACTAGTAGGAGAGAGGCATGTGGTGCAGAGAGGTGTGGAGGGGGCTGCCTCAGGGCAGGCAGGATTTAAAGAAAGGTCTGGAAGCCACAGTGTGAAATGCTACCTCGAGAAAAGGCTGGCAGGTCTAAAGCGGTGTTGGGGGACAGAAGCCAGTTTGTAGAGGTGAAGGTCAGGAACACGCCTGATGGAGAAGGCTGCCAGGGGAAGGAGGCAAGTGGCAAAGTGAAGGTCCTCAATATCAATTTAGCCTCATACTCATTTCAAAAAAAACTGATGGATGTGGAAAACATATACAAAAACATATAAATGCACTCACTCTCAACAGCTCCTCACTGCGCACCAGGTCGCCAGAGCCAGAGTCGATGTCCGATCCCCAGCCCAGGCCAGAGCCCTCAGCCTCTGCTCCCACCTGTAGGGAAGAAATTCCCAAAACTTGGTTTCGGCTGCCATTCCCCAAGGACAGCCATGTCTGCCACTGTTTGTTTTCCCACACTCTCTAGCTCTGTTAACTTCCGCTGCCACCTTTCCTTCTGGTCCTTCCTCCCACTCTCTCCTCTACAGCTACCCTCCTGCCTTGCCACTTCCCACGCAGCCCATCCTCAAACATACCACACGCTTCCACATCTTCTCCTCAGCCTCCTTTCCCATCTTGCAAATGTCTACTCATCCTTCAAGGCCCAGGTCCATGGTCACCTCCTTTGTGATGTCCCCCTCCCCACCCCACTCTCAGACAAAATTCACCTCTTCTTCTGTGCTCTCACCAACTTCTCTTAGGTCTCAATCTGGTGTCAAGACCACATAACTTTAAGCCCAGGAGTGTGTGTCTGTCTGCTCCTCTCGACTGCCCCTCCAGGACTGGCCCATTCCTGACACACCTCTGGGTGCCCAGGTTCAACACGAGAAGGCATACTTGTCAAATGCCATCAATCCCTCCAAAGAACAGAAGGGAATTTTCAAAACACCCTTTTAGTATCTACCTAATATCTAGCCCCTGCTGTGTCATCTGTACCCAGCTGACAATAGGCTCTTGGTAATTGTTTGCCAAACAGCTAGTGGGAAGACCTTAGAAATGGGACGACCTCATTTGGACCACTGCAGGATTTGCTGATCAACTTCTGGGTCATGTCTGAAGATGGGTGGTTATGGACAGTGCAGATCACAAAAGTAGAAATTGCAGACACTAAGACTCTTCCTCTCTGCTCGACTCTTGGGAGCTGTGTGACCTTGAGTGAACCCTTAACCCTCTCTGGGCCTCTTTTACAAAATAATCCTATATACTGAATTTATCGAGCATGTACAATGTGCTGGATAAAATTTTCCATGTATTAACTCATTGGACCCTGAGAGGTAGGTGTGATGAGACTCATTTTATTCACGAGCAAACAGGGAGAGGTGAAGAATTTTGTCCCAGTTATGTGGCAGAGCCAGGCTTGAATGCCCCTTTCACCAAGGCCTTGGGTTACTGAGATTTAAAATGATGGTAAAGGCATTCCAGAGAGGATGGATGCTCTCTTGGCTGTCCTTATTGTACTTTTAAACCATTTGCTCAGGAATCAGGACATCCATTTCCATTCATCTCAGACTCTCAACACTCAGAGGTTGTCTGACTTCACTGGTTATGTGCCAGGATGAAGTACTGTGTGTTCATTTCTCCTTTTCTCCTTTCTCTCTCACCCCACAATACCAATCCCTGCACATGCACGGCTCTCTTAGGGCTTTTTAAAAAATCCCATTGTAAAACTCATAAGGGGATAATGGAAACACCAACAAGTGTTAGGAGACTAACCACCCTCAAAGTTCTACCACTTTGAGGCAACAACTGCTAATATTAAGGGAGGGTATTTCATTCCAGGGTTTTTGCATGTGTCTATTTTTAAATAGTAAAGACCACACAAAATGTTCAAGTTTATAACCAGCTTTTCCCACTTAACACTGTATGGTATTTCCCTCTATCATTAAGAACAACGTTAATAGCTACATATGTTCCATTATTTGAATATACTTTAATTCAGTTAATTTCCTAATTGGCTAGTTAAACTGTGTCCAATTTTTTTCTCTTATGGATAAAACAGATTAAAATATTTGCACGCAAAGCCTTTTTACACATCAGACTATCTCCTTTAGGATGGCTTCCTAGAACAGAAGTTTCTGGGATGTTAGTGTGTTTCGACACAGAACTTCCCAGTAAAGCCGTGGACGCCGCACCAGTACGGCTGGTCACACCACCCCTCACCGAGCACCTACTTCTCAAAGCGGAAAACACAAAGGATCTAAGGTCAACTGACCCAGTTTCTTCAACAAATCAATGGCAAAAAGAGAAAAGAAGGTGGGACACAACCATAGCTTAAAAGAGACCAAGAGACACACCAATCAAATGCAATGTGTAGACCTTGTTCGGGTTCAAATTTAAACAAATGTTAGTAAAAAGACGTTGTTTAAACTATGGTATTAGACAATAAGAAAGAACCATTGATAATCTGTTAGATGGATAATGACATTTTGGCTAAAAAAAAAAGATCTCAGATCAGCCTATTTGCAATATTAAAGAATTTGTGAGTTAAATGATAATAATGTTTGAGATTGGTTTTAAAATACTCCAGCCTTCCCTTCTGCTCGGCTCCCAAAAGGTGGTGGTAGGTGGTGGAACACAGAAAGCACGGTTAGTATAACGACTTGACGTCCCAGCCACCCTCTTTCACAGACTGGAAATGAGACCCAAAGGAAAAAAAGGATTTGTGGGAGGCTGCACAGGTGCAGCCCAACATCACAGAAACTTGCTCTGGAGGGGACTTGAAGGTCACCCCCATCCACCTCTGATGCTTCCATTCCCTCTGCAATGCCCGCCGAGTCTCTCGGGCTTCCCACCTCAAGGAGGCAGTCTCCTGGCATTTGAGACAGGCCTTTGCATCTTTGGTCTGCTCTGCCTGTCAAAAAGTTCTCATTGCAATTTAAGGGCCATTTCAGACACAAAGCCAGGTGCCCTAGATTTTACCTCTTGCTTTTTTTCCCTCTCCAAGCCGCAGTTCCTTGTGTCTTCCAAGCCTGGAGGCCCTTCAAATGACCAAACTGTTGCAAGCCGCAGTGAAAGCCCACCCCTGAGATAGCCAGGACCAGGCCCCTCCCAGGGCTTGAGCCTTTCTTTTCCTCTTCTGCAAGACTGGCTAAGTCAAGCCTTCACACCTCTGTGCCACTTACCGGAGTGAAGGGAGTGACGGTTCCTTCAGGAGCCATGCTGGGTACAAGAAGTGGGGGTCCATCGGGGGGAGTGCTGCCCAACTCTTCTGCCTCAGTTATGGTAAGAGGCTCCTCTGTGGTGGCTGCGGCTAAGTCTTCTTCATCGCCAGAACCCTGCAAGCAAGGTCAGCACAAGGCATCACATCACCTCGCCCGTGATGCAACGTTCACACAGCTGCCTGCCAGGGAATTTTGGTGACTACCATTTCGACGGCCCTGGCCCAATTTCAAAAAACACTTTCTTACCTACAACTGTCATTACCCCCAACACGTTCACAGAAACAGACTCCTAACCCGCTTCTGAAATGTGCATCTCCTCTAAGCCCCTCTCCCTAGTAAGGGAGTGCTCAGTGCCCATTCCCCCTTATGACTTCAGACCATTCTCGCTGAGAAAGTTCTTCTTGGACAAAGCTAAGAAATAGCAGGGTCCTTGACCCCTCTGTCATGCTCTCTCCATTGCATCCTGCCTCCCTGAAGTTGGTGTCCCCCACAAGCTGAATGCATCTTTGTCTCTGGGAAAGCCAGGACACTGACTTCTCTGCTCCCCTGTGAGAGAATACTGGGAGACACTTACAAAAGTGACTGTTTGCCCAGGGGCCACAGTGGGTGTAAGAATAGCCAGGCCATCGGTGGGGACCATGCTGGCCTCCTCTTCCTTGAAAGTGCTGAGGGACACTTCCATAGCATCTGCCGCTGTTGTCAAACTTCCTTCACTGACTGGACCCTGAAACAAAGTTGGCGTGAGGGACCGTGCCCCTTCGTCCACACCCCTGGTCAGTGAGTGTGTGGCGATGGGGAGGAAACTGCTGGGGCCATGAGATCCCTGGCATGGCCACTGCTCCCCTTCCTCTGCTCAGCTAAGACCTCTCAGGTCAGCTCCTTCATCCCCAGGGTCCCCGCCAGGCACCTCAGCCTGAGCATCTTCAGTAACAGGGCGCTCACCACTTCCACAGGTGGCCCTTCTGCTTCCAAACAGCTCTGCTAGTTAAGTTCTAGTTTCTACTGAGTCAAGACTTGGTAGAACAGGGACCTGGTGCCTAGTTTTCTCACCCTGTGACAAGGGCTTTGCCTTTAGAGAAGTAGGGGCCGGAGAGAAATGAAGGTCGAGGCATGAGAGATGAGAACTAAAGGAGGAGAAGGAAAAGCAAATGGTGATGACACTTGGTTAATTACGACAATCTATGTAACTGCCCAGCGGCCTGGAGAGCTGTCAACGGGTCAGAGAGTACCCTCTCCACTGCGAAGTTTCACTGGACGGACACTAGACCGGAGGGGAAAGGCTGGGAGCAAATGTGTGAGTGACCTCAAAGGCCAGGGCTGTTGCTGTGTGACAGTCCGATGACCTCCTTCCAGTCATTCACTCAGCAAACCTTCATTGATTCACCATTTGCAGGGATGAAGACATTTCAACGAACAAGGTGGGTATAATCCCCGCCTCACAGAGCTTAGTCTGGGAGGGAGGCAGAAATGAACTATTTGTCAAGTCTGCTATAATTACAGTTATGAAGAGGGAGGAGAAGTTGGGAGCACCGTGAAGGTGTCTGTGGGGAGGTGTCACGGAGTCACGGTCTGGGCTGGCACCTCCTAGACAAAGTGAGGTTTGAACTGCATTCTGAATTCTTAAGGAGGGGAGGAGGGAAGAAAAGGTTCTAGGCAGAAAGGAGAGAGTATGGGAAGATTCTGAGGCAAGAAAGGTCAGAAGGTCAGAAAGAAAGGAAAGAAGGTCAATGAGACCGGAGCGCGAGAGCCGGGAAGAGGTGCCCAAGACACAGTCAGCACGATGGGCTGAGCCAGACCCTAGAAGCCTTGTAGGCCAGGCAGGGGAGCGGGGTCTGCAGGAGGGCCACCCCCACCAGGAGGCATCGAGGAAGAAGATGGAGATGGCCGGGTGGGGGCCTCAGCCATCGCCTGGGCTGGGAACTTGGTAGCTCAATCCAGGGGGCTGGCACTGGAGGAGGGTACCAGGGGCTGGGTCCACCACGTGCTGAGGCAGAAAAATCAACAAGACGTGGTGCTTGATGGGATCTAGGAAGGAAGGAAGAGGGAAAAGAATCCTGGACTAGGCCTGGGACAATGGTCTCACTCACTAAAGGCGGGAAGTCAGGAGAAGCAGAAACGAGGAGTCTAGGTTTGAACCTGCTAAGCTTGAAGAACTTGCAGGACACCCATTATAGTGATATTACAAGGACAGACTCGCCAAGTGTCCTGGCACGTGTGTGTCTTGCCTTTAGAAGCTGGTGAAAGTGTCTCCATGCCGCCTAGGGAGAGGGCTGACAAGGCCTGGCCATGCCCGTGGATGCTGCTGGGGTCTGCCTGCACCCCGGCCCTCCCCTGCCCTCTGGCAGCCTGTGCTCA
The DNA here is from genome assembly GCA_030015415.1 of Cynopterus sphinx. Taxonomy (NCBI): domain Eukaryota; kingdom Metazoa; phylum Chordata; class Mammalia; order Chiroptera; family Pteropodidae; genus Cynopterus; species Cynopterus sphinx. The sequence continues at coordinate 104,567,322 of CM057385.1, read as the reverse complement.
CACCCAGAAGTAGGCCATGGCTGAGCCCGCTGTCGCCTCTCCTGCTCACAGCCCAGCACTCCTCCTCCCTGGCCCTGAGGCCTGCTGGTTGAGGCGGTGGGCCCCTGGGACTCTACCCCATCTCCCTGACTCCCCCATCTCCTCGGGCAGCTCCCCACGGGCCTGCAGGGGCCTTACCATATGCTCTCCCAATGGTTAAGGAGGCACCCCCTCCCCATTTGGGTTCCCTTGGATTTGCTGAACAGAATGAAGACCGGTCCTGAGAAGGCCAGTGCCTGCTCCCAGCCATGACCTCAGCACCCAGCACTTTACACTCCTTACCAGAGCGACCTCTTCCCCAGACCCCTGGGTGGACATGGAGAGGGCTGGTCCCCCGGTGGGCACGCTGCCAGCCTCCACTTCCCAGTCAGTGCTGGTGGGCATCTCGGCCTCCCCCGTTTCTGTAATCCCAGAACCTTCTTCAGTATCTGGACCCTGAATAGGACATCGAGAGGGACCATGTCAGTGATCCACCGCGCTGTGGCTGGGAGGGGTGAATGCCTGAGGCCTCTCCTGCACCTGTGTCCTGCTGCTCCCTCACCTTTGAAGCACTTGCCCATCCCAGGCCGCACCTTACACCACCGCCCTGACTGTGGTGCCCACACAGAAACCCGCATCTCGCCCACCACCCACGCTGTGAGCGCCCTGGCCAGCAGGCTGCCTCTGTGTTCATCCCGCTCCTTCCTGCCCACCTCAGGGACATGGCACTTGCCGCAGTCCCTGCTATCTTCCTTCCACTACTCCCACAGAGTACTCCAGTCACGGTGCTGGGACAAAACCCAGGTCCAGGGTACGCAGCTCTCTTGGGGAAGGGGTGGCCTCATTAACCGCCTCCTCCCTCGCCTTACTCTCCTCACTCAGTACCTCTGCCCTCCACCCCTCCCACATCCCTAACTACCCTCTCCAAAGTCCCTGATAGTCGCAGTGACAGATCTCACAGATACTTTGCTCTTCAGGCCAAGACTCACTAGGAATCTTGGCCGGATCTGACATCATTAACCAGGCCCAGAGAGCAACACCACCCTCACCTGGACTGAGACACAGCCTTGCACCATCCCCCCTCCAGGCTTCCTTCCCCCTCTTTTCTCCACTCAGGGCCAGGTGATCCTTCTAAAACCTGCTCTGACTACGTCACTCCCTTCTTTAACACCCTTTGGCGATTCCCATTTCTGCCGAACACTCTCAGGCTCCTTCTCATGGTTTTCTTGTCTCAGAGGCTTTTCCAGCCACGTTTCCCCGCTACCTCCTCCTTCACACCTGACCCCGCAGGCAGGTGGCTGCACTTCTTTAGGTCTCCGTAAGCTCCCTTGATGCCTCCAGTCCTTTGCCCCTGCTGGCCCAGCTCCTGGACCACCTGTCTCATTCCCATCAGCTAGGCCACTTCTAAGTATCCCCTGTGTCTCACCTTCATCATCTTTTCTCCAGGAAGCCTTCCTGGGCCTGTGAGTCTGGGTGCTGGCCCTCTTTTTGGGGCTACCAGAGCCCCCCCATGCTTCTACTATTGCACCTCCCACCTTCTGTCCCCAGGAACTGGTCTATTCTATTTACGTGGTGCTTGGCGCAGTGCAACATCCCACAAACACTCGCCGAATGAGTCAACAGAAGCTTCAGCCTCCAAATTAGTGTCTGTTTGGACTTAGCCCCACAAGGCTGTCACTCTGCATTTAGTAGACAGATGAGGAAGGCCAGGGTCTGCTCCCACCTGAGACACCCACCAATCTCCCGGAAAGAAGTGAAGTGGAACATGCACTCTGAGACGCTTACTGGAGCGACCCCTTCTCCAGGGTCCTGGGTGGTCATGGAGAGCGCTGGCACCTCGGTGGGCACACTGCTGGCCTCGGCTTCCCCAGTGGGGCTGACAATCACCTCGGCTTCCCCAGTGGGGCTGACGATCACCTCGGCTTCCCCAGCAGTGCTAACAGTCACCTCGGTCTCCCTGGCAGTGCTGGTGGTCACCTCAGCTTCTCCAGCTGTTGCTGTGGCTGCCAAACCTTCTTCTGTTTGTGGACCCTGGAACAAAGGCATCATGAGGGACCACATCACTGGGCCTATGGCCTTCACCAACGTGCCTGTGGCTGGAGGGAACTGACTGCCCACACCCCTCCATCATCCTGCATTTCTGTAGCTTCTTTCTCTCAGAGCTCTTTCTTACCTGTGGCTTTACCCTCGCCCCACGACAGTCCCAGAATTACAGAATCACAGGGACAGCAGAGACCGCGAGGCATCTCTGTTTCCTGTTTGCATGTACCCGTGGCCGGGAGACGACTGTTTCCTGAGCCAGCCTGCTACAGCGCTAGACACTTCTATCTGGACACATCCACCTCCCTGTGACCTTCCTTATGTGCCCATCCAGAAACCACAAGAACAAGTTGAATGTCTTTGTCCATGACGATGCTTCAAGATGTGCAGGCAGCACCTTCGCGCCCTCCTCCGCCTTCTCCAGACTAGACACCTGCTTCCTCTCTTTCCCTGTGATTTAGTTTTCTTGGCAAATGCATGACTGCTGCAGGTTACACAGCAGATGCATGAAATGGGGACGAAACAGCTCTGGCTGTTGGTGCCACCAAACCAACTATGTTTTATCTCACTTTTCAAGGTTTTTTATTTTTAAATCTAGGGTGGTTCTACTTTGTTTTGGTTTGCAAAAAGCAGTTCTCCTGGATCCTGAAAACACTAAGCTGATCCAAGTTAGAGTTCCTTGCTGCAGGACTTCTCAGGGCCTGTAAGGATGATATCATATTAAGCCCTCGCAGAACTACTGTCAAAAATAAATAAATAAACAAACAAACAAATAAATAAATAAAATAAATAGAATTAAAGAACAAGAAAAGATGATGTCATAGATTTTAAAAATGAGACTCTGACTCCGCTTCACCTAAAGTCCCAAAGGCTTGACAATTAAGTACAATTAACTAATTAATTGTACGAGTAAGTACAATTCCACAGGCGTTAGGAACCTTCTACATGCTAAACAAAGGAACCAAACCACTTGCGTGGGACATGCTAAAAGACAGTGACAGGAAATCAGTTCTACCATCACCTGTCCCCAGGCTATATAAGAAAAGGAAAAGAATTCATTTTTGGAGAGCAGGAACTCCTCTGGAGAAAATTTTCACTGTGCTGTGGCTTACCCCTTCCTCTCGCCTCATCACAACCCATTTGGTGAGCTGGATATGTATTCCTCGGAATTTGAGAGACAAAGGGACCAAATTTTTGATGTCATGCAGGACTGGACTTTGAAAATACCTGTAAAATCAGGCTGCTCCCAGATAGTGGCTGGGAGAACATGGGAATTGTCTGAGTTCTCACTCTAGAAGAGCAGAAAGAACAGGCTGACCCTGTGGGATTTTAGCAGAGGCCATAGTCAGAAAACTATATTTTCTTTAATTTGGCACCTGACTGTATCCAGCATTTAAAAAATTTGCTTTGTGGATATAAAAGCCCCAATTACCAAATCATGTAGTTAAACTGATTCTAGCTTGAAAGGGGTCAAATTACAGAAGAGGTCGTGCATCTTCACTACTGAGCAGGAGAGAGGCAGGTACCGCAGGGAGGACCAGCTTGTGCTGCATCTCCTCCTCCAGCCCCGGGCACATCCCTGGAGAGCCCCTGGGGCCCCAGGACTCCCACTTCCTCTGTACCAGCAGAAGGGGGGCAGTCTCCACTACGTTCAACCAAAAATCCCATAGTTTTCTACGGTGCTCAAGGCCGTCAGGTCGGAAAGAAGCAAACAAATTTACTACAGATGTCAATTTACCATTCACTCACCTCTTCAGTGCCACGAGGGAAGGCCCCACACCCTGAGCCAACGTCTGTAACTGGGGCACCGTCCACAGTACGCACTCCCTCCTGGGTGTCATTCAGGATCTCGCCACACCCTACAGAAGCAGACATTCGGTACTTAAGAACTGCATTTTGCAATCTTGAAAAAGAAGAGGTGCCACTTCACTGTTTTGAAAAGGTGTCCAGAAGCAGGATTCAGAGGTGAGGAAAAACAACAGCAACAACAAAAATGAAGTCACAGAAGACCAGACAGTGAAAGGCAGTTTTACCTGCTGGTTTGGATCACCACAGGCTCTGGCATCAACAGCAGGGCTGTAACCTCCCTTTCCCACTGAGGGACCTGTGGCAAGTGGCCTAACCTGGGCCTCCGCTTCCTCATCTATAAACTGGGGATAATTCCTATCTCATAGGGTGGTTTTGAGGATTATGTGCTACAGGGATGAGATACATTAATGCAAGAAATGCATCGAGGACAGAGTGAGCAACAAATGTTCATTGTCAGTGTGGTTCGACATTTGTAAGGGGAGAAAAACGATATGTAAGGATACATGTTTCCTCAGCATCGCATAATTGATATAGTTGTATAACATACACGATATGTAGATATATGTGGAAATCCGTGTGTGCAGATAAACCACACCCTCGGCTAAACCAAAATACTCCATACTAGTTTCCTCCAGAGGATAGGAAACTCACTATTTTTTTGGCTCATACAACGCTGCACTGATCGAACTGTTACCACAAGCACATATTTCTCCTGCAATTTAAAAAACACATGGAGTCCTAAAGCAAAGAAAAAGAAATTATGCCAACATGAATGCATGCCTGTTATGGGTTGGGCCCTGGGCTAAGCATGTCTCACTTCATCTTCCCGCTGGCCTGTCTGTCCTCCCTAGAAGGACCTTCCTACCCACTTTGCAGCTGGTGGGCAGAGCCAGGACAGAATCCCATATTTTCGGCCTCACTGCTATCGTCAGTGGTGTGTGTGACCTGCTCTGATCCGCACATCAGCACCTTATTACTATTAACCCCTTCCTGCAGAGGAGGGACAGGTCCCACAGGGAACTGGCGGCTGGGAAAGGCCGTGAAGCCAGGTCCCCTGTCTCCATGCCCAGCCACTTCCACACATGCCGTGCTCACGCATGTCCCCTGGAATGAACAGTGTGTGTGTGGGGGGGAGGGGATGCTGAATTATTCAAGGACCCTGGGCACCCAAGTGCATCCCCTGTCACTTTCGCATCTTCCCGGTACTGACCACCAGGGGGTACTGTGCAAGCAGCGGCCACATCCCAAGCCTCTAAGTTCACACCCCTTGGAGGATGAAGGCGGGGAGTGGTGCGTGCCTTAGGGCAAAATGATGTCAAGGAAACTTGGAATAAAACTATTAGGTGGCTTTCCCTAGCCAGGGGCGGGGTTCAGGGTTCAGGCCCCTCTTCCTCCTCATCTGGGCTGTCCACGCAACAAGAAGAACGGGAAGATTTCAGCCAGCTCCGCTGTTTGTGTTTGGCCTTTTGTCTGCCAGGGAAAGAGTCTGGCTGATTCCAGGGAACTGGCCCGCGGTGCTTGGATCTGGGTCCTAGACTGCTTGGCTCCCACCTCCTTTGAACCTTTCAGACAGGCCTTCACCCTGGGCCCTGCAGCCTCTGCTCCCTTCTCGCCCCTCCTCGGAGATCTTAATTCCACCCAAAGAACAGCACTCACAATTCATAAACCACTTCCACAACCTCTCATCCACCCTGGAGGCAGGGATTATAAACACTCCCAGGGGACATTTACAGAATCTAAAGCTTGAAAAAGTTAAGCAACTTGCTCAGGGCCGGACAGCCGTCGGCATAGGCGGCTGAGTAGGGCTTCCATCCAAACTGTCTGCTCCTGGCCCCACAGTCTTTCCACAGCGACGCCCTGACTCCTTGGCTGTCTTAGGACTTTATTAAATTATCAGACTTTTTTTTTTTTCTATTTAGTACTGCATACCTTCTCTCACCCACAGACTTCCCAAGTTCAGTTGTAAAAATAACATTCATTTACTGATGGCAGAACTAAAAAGAACAATGATATATATAATTGTAAAAGACATGTAAACTACAGAACTACAAAAAAAGAAAATTGAAACCACCCACAACCCTACCACCCAAAGATAGCTGCTCATAGCATTTTGTTGTACATTATTCATAAACACACACACACACACACACACACACACACACACACAACCCTACATGGCTATGTATAAATAGATATCAATAACATATTCAAAGGCACTCACCAGTTTCAGGGCTGCACCTATGAATGAAATACAATTTGCCCCACCAATCCCTACTGGGAGCGCCTGGGTTGTTTTTGACCCTGCACCTAAATCTCGGTGCTCTGGCATGGACTATAACTTTGTCTGAAATGGTTACCCCTCTGATAAGGGCAGAAAATGCAAGCTGATCTCAGGCCTTGGGTACATGTCAACCTGCTGCCTGGGGGATCATGCCAGGTCTTGGGTTCTGGCCTGTGCTCTTCTCTACAGATGAGTGGGGGCAAAGGTGCTGCACGGGACGCAGGAGGCCAGCACTGCCTTTGGGCTGGCCGTGGACCTCCTAGGCACCTGCCCTTCTAGGGTCATTAGTTAGTTTTCCCACATGTGCCACGTTGGAGTTTAGATGGCCTGATCCTCTGAGAGTCAAGGAGTCTGTGGCTAAGGCTGGGAGGAGTCAGGTCTGGGCAGCAGTTCTGTCCCTCTGCTCCCCAGCTGTGTGCTCATGGGCACGTCACTTACCTCTCCAAGCATCAGTTCTTCCATCTGTAAAGTACTGGCTAATAATAGCAAGGAGGAAATGTGTGGTCAGGGGTGGAGATGAGGCACTCAGTAGTTATTTAGTAAGCAGTGACAATTATTACAAGCTTTTCTGTTAAACCCAGGTCCTTCTGGAGGGGAGAAGTCTGGGGATCGAAAGTTCAGGTATTTGAGATTAAAAGCCAACTCTGCCGTTTACAAACCACAGAGCCTCGTCTGGGTGCCTTGATGTCCCCATCTCGTTTGTCAGATTTAGATGATTATAATTGCTCTATGTTCCACATATCACCCAGGCTGGGCACGCACGCGGTCATCACTCAATAAAAAAACAACAGGCTTTGTGACGGTGCAGCCAGACTTGCCTTGCTCAGGGCTGCTGTGCAGGACGACGCTCAGGTTGGTGGTTTCCTGGGTCCCCTCAGGTATAGGCTCGCCGGAAAGCTCCTCATCCTCAGAGGGAGGGGATAGAGTCGGAGGTGTGTTTATGGGATCAACTTCTGCTTCTTTATACTGAAGGGAGAAAAAGCAAGACCCGCAAAAATTTATTTAGCAGGAAAGCGTAAAAAACGGTGGTGAACACCACTGGAGAAAAATATATATGCACCAAGTACTGAACAAGCCCAGAAGAAAGCCTAGGCCTGCCTGCTGTGTAGGTGGTCAACCACTGACCCTCCCAGGCTTGGAAAAGATACACGTCAAGAGTAATTTAATTCTGTTCAGTTTACCACGAGAATCTGCTAATCTCTGAGCACAGAGACTACATTTCTGCCTCCCAGGCCAGCACAGAGGAGATGCTCCATAAAGATCTGTTAGACGAGGAAATGAATGAATGAGCAAATGAACGAAGCAGTCTGCACTCGGTAAATGCTACATAACTCCAATCTCAGATGTGCACTGGTCATGCACGGCTCTGAAAATAGGAGATGGGCATAGTTTCATTTCCGGTAAACTCCAGCTTTGCTGGGTAGCTTTTCCAAAGCCAGTCAGTGTCTTAACCGACTCGGGAAAAACAACAAAAACCCCCAACGGTTGGAAACACCAAAGAGTTCAGAGATCTAGGCAGAAATCCTGATGGGGGGCAGCAAAGGCTAGGACATCATCCCCAGACCCAGAATCAGGTAGCAGCCCCTGAGACCTAAGGCTTGTTAGTACTCAGAGTCTCATGGCTTTCTGAGCTCAAGGGACCAGGGAGGGGGTGAATGGAAGGATCCTGCTAACTGGTGTTGGGTGTGTGATATAAACAAGAAACAACTAAGACACTTAAGATTTCAGGGTTAGTTTGGGACTGAAGCCATTGCTTACCTATCCTGACTAATTTCCTTCATGTCAGAATATAGCGTATCATAAACCACGAATTTCTGCTTCATTAGAACAAGGAGGATTGTTGTGGGCCCTATAACAGGATTTGTTCTTACAATCAAATTGGGGTCAAACCTCAGCTCTCCACTTATTAGCTACGTTATGTTGGGCAAGTCACGTAACCTCACTGAGAGCCTCAGCCTCCTACTCTGTCAAATGGGGGCAATGATAACGATTTACAGGTATAAAATGCATGGAGGTCCGCAGTACAGGGCATAGTATGGACCCATCGAAGGCAGCTGTCATCAACATCGCTAGGATTCTAAAGTCTGAGAAAGACCAACACCTCAATAGTGATTTTCTCTTGAGTGTTGGGATTAGATATGATTGTTTTATCTTTTTGTATCTGCACTTTCAATTTTTTTTAAATGATGAATATGGAATATTCGTGTACTGAAAAAAGAAGGTAGCTTATTGTACTGTAAAATCTCAGGGTGGAGGCAGGGCTGGAAGGTTTTGAGGAACCGAAACTTGAAGAATGAGCAGAGTTTCAGAAAACAGAGGTAGGAGGAAGGGTTAAGGTTAGAAAGGACACAGCATCTTCAGAGCCTGAAAACCTGAGCTTGGTGAGGGCCTGAGGCTGGAAGCAGGAGAACAGAGCCAGCGGGCAGAGAGAGGGAGCGGGGCTGGTTCTTTGGTAAGAAGTCTGGTCTTGGACCTGGGGTATTTGTGGGGTATCGGGGTGGGTACTGGCGTGGGCAGGGGAGTTCACCCTGGTGCCAGTGAGAACATAGATTTGGGGAGTTGGGGTTAGGCCGGGAGACCAGGAAGCTGCAATGAAGAAACCTGGTGAGGTGGGAGGGGGAGAGGGGCTGTGAAGACCAGGCAGGACTACTCCATCTCTCCCCAGCTGCATGGTGACCTGGCAGGACGGCAAAGACCATGTCGTAGGCAGTTCTCCTCTCCCTGCCAGGGTCCAGCGTGAAAGCCACCCCACCGGGGTTCCCTGATGGTCTCGAGAAAGCCTGTCTCTAGCTTGGAGCGAGGCTGCTAGTGGCTGGAAGTGAAGATGCTTTACAAGGAACTTGGGCTTTGAGTCAAGGCAGGTAGGGCAGGTGAGCATGTGGGAAACACAGGACAGCAAGGTAAGGGTGGGCTGAGCTCTATCACTCAAGGTGGCAAAGGTTGAGTTACTCGAAATCCCTGACTCTAGTCTGTCAGCCAAAAACCTCTTTTGGCAAACTCCTAACAAGGCAGCCACAAACCCACTTTCAAGGGCAGAGCCAGACCTGGTGAGTGAACGCTTTGTGATCAGGGGCAGGTGTCCTGCCTCCAACAGGCGGCTGTTGGTCCCAACAGGTGAGTGTGGATGGAGAACCAGTGTGGCCGGTGACAAAACAGGAATGTCCAGCCTTAAGAGTTTTGTGTTCAAAGTGCGGCGATATGCTGAGCCTACTCTCATTCAGCACGGATTTGCTGAGGCCATCCTCTGAGCTAGGTTTTTGGCTGATGCCTGGGGATACGGAAATGAATAAACAAGACGGGGATCTGTCCTCAAACTGTTGGACTATGGGGGAAACACAGACGCAGACGCAGACCCAGACACAACTAACGGTGATTGAATGTGACAAGTGGAACAGCAGGAGCCAGAGCCAAGTTCCGAGAGGGGAACTGGCAACGGCCTCTGCTGCGGAGCTATGAACTGGATCTTGAAGGGTAAGTAGGAGTTGGCCAGGCAGGGTGGGGGCGGGAAGGGCCCTCAGGCAAACAGGGCCCAGGGGCCAAGGCATGGACAAGGGGAAAAGTGCTTGGTGTGTTTGGAAAACTGCGAGTGTTTTGGCTCCTGGCTGTGGGTCAGAATCACTTGCAAAGCTTTTTGCATGTACGGACTCTTGGACTTCACTCCAGACCTATTGAGTCTGAATGTCCAGGTATGCAGCTCAGGCAAGTCCTTTTTTTAAAAAGAATTTCCCTTTTGGTGTTCCTGGGATATTAGCTCTAACTCAGCACAGGACAGAACTTTCCAGAAATGGAAAGGTGTACCAGCAGAAGCTGACAGCAGGGGGAAGAATGGGGTAGCAGGGACTCCGACCCTAAATGGAGGAGGAGGTGAGGAGGGGGCTGGCTGGCTTTTTAAGTCCCGAAGGCTCAAGCATGCCAAGATTCAGTTTGTTGGTCATGGCTTGTGTCTCGAAGGGTGGCATTTCGAAGGGGTGAGGATAGGGAAGTGAGATTCATTCCAAAAAAGAAGCCAGACAGCAAGGGGAGGAAAATGTCTGAAAGTAAGAAGGAAACTCCCTCGTTCCTGGAGGGGTGGCCAGGGAGGAGAGCCATGGAGCCTTTCCATGAGATGGTGAAGGGGAAGTCACTCCGGGGTGATGTGGCTGACAGTGCCCTGGTCCCATTGCGATCTGGCTCTGCTACCTCCTAGCTGGGCAGCCTGGGACAAAACTCTTCCCTCTTCTAAGCCTCAGTGCCTCCTCTGTGCATGAATGGAAAACACCACCCTGCAAAGGAGGCTAAAGGGAGTGAGTGCTCTGCTGGAGCACGAGGAAGGGATTCTGATATTCGGGTGCGGTCAGGACCTGCGGCTCAGAGACACAGCTCTGGCTGTGGAAAGCGGGGAGAGGGGATTCTCCTAAGGACTAAGGGCAGCCACAAGGGGTTGGTATACTTGTAGGCAGCCTCAGCCACCAGCCAGCCAGGAAGCAGGTGGTGAGGAGGTGGCCCCAAGAGGAACAGACACTGTAACAGCACCACCTGCTTAATCCTCAGTTACCTGTTGTTAATAGAAACAGCACAAACTACCCGTATCTCGCACAGTTTCACGCTGAGCCCGTGAAGCAGGTCCGCTGCATTCTAACCACGGAGGAAACCGAGACTCGGGCAGTGAATTCCTGGCTCCAGGTCAACAACCAGTAAGTGGCAGCGCTGCCTTCTTACTTGGTGGATCTCCCATCTATACCAGTTCTCTTAAAACCATCGAGGAGGGTGGGATTGGGGAATCTAGGAAGGAAAGTGTTGGGTGCCCTGGGGTCTACCGAGTCCATCAAATCTCTTTTTCACTTCTCCAGACACTTTGGGGATTTATTCCGCACCCATTCCCGGGTGTAGCGCATACCCATATCTGCCCTGCATTGCCCAGGGGAAGAGGCCCGGGCTAAGGTCCTGACTCCACCACTGCGTGACCTTGGCAAAGTGACTCTGCCCTCCTGAGAATCCATCCACTGCCCTCTCCCTTGCAGGGTTGTTGCAAGGCTTAAATTAAGTCATATACACAGAGCACCAGGCACACAGAAAGTGCGGAGAGATGCTGGTCCTCTGCCTTCTCCTACCATTTCTCTGCTTCTGTCCAAAGCTGCCCGGCTCCAATGCCCCCTCCACCAGAAAGCCCTCCCTGACCAGACCCCGCCCCCATGATCACTGCATGCTCTCAAACGCTGGCCCCCTTTCCTGTCCCTTTCCCAGGGCCATTTTGGGTTATCGGCAACTCTGTCTGAGTCAGCCTTACTTCTAGGTGTGAACCGGTGCGTTGGAGATTAGCATCCGTCTAAAAGGTCCAAGGGACCACCACTTTGTGGCCTAGACATGCGGCTGGAGTGGCCAAGGATCGATGGGCACACAGGATTGCGACACTGCTCAGAGCAGTCACTGCCTAGGTGGCCACCTTGGACCCTTGACTTCCTCCATCCGAGCTGCCCAAGAACTGGCTGCAGTCCTGGGGATGGACTTCTGCAACGCCACCCAGAACAGCATCTCAGAGTCATGGCCTGAACCCGGATGGGGCATCAGGAGAATTGTGCTCTAGCCCCATCTCTGCCCACGCACCCTTGAGCCAGTCTATTCCCTCACTGGGCCTCAGTTTACCCGTCTGTACAAAGGTGAGTTTTCTGTACGCCTCTGCACAGAAGGAGGTGACCCTCCAGCACTAACAGACTATGGTTCTATTCTTCCTCACTCACACCTCTGTCGTCAGAGCTTTACACTTTGTTACAGCCTCTGCCCCATTTCCATCTCCGCTCTTCTGGCAGAGATGAGTTGTCCAGGCCAGTCGAGGAGACTGCTGGAGCGTCTGTGTTTGATGACTCAGAAACGGCTGGCTGTTCTCATGAAAACGGGCTCCTTGGTGTCGCCACAGTCTGACTCAGTGCTTTCGACATCACTTCCTTGCCTTGGCCACAGGAAGGAGGAGGGAGGTCTGTGCCACTGGGAGGATGGCTGGCTTTCCCGTGGGGCCAGAAGTGACCTCCAGGGAGGATGCTGCAACTCTCGGGAGTGGAGGCTCTGATTCCTTCTCACAGCCAGAGCCCCGAGTAAATGTTACGATGGCCACCATGCAGAGTCACATTGCTCGTGTCAGGGGTGGGCCTGAGATCTGGCCCTGCACTGTCTCATCTAACCCTATCAATGACCCCTGGCCATAGGACTCTGATGATTGTTTTATGGAAGAGGAGCTGAGCCTCAGAGGCTGAGCAAGTAATCCAAGGTCACAGAGCCGGGAGGCAAGAGAGCACAGCCCTCTCGCAGCCATAGCACATGGTGGCATTCACTCACGGGTGCCCCTTGCATTGGGGATTTTGCAAAATGCATGTTGGCTGGTGGTTTTTTGCCCTCCTCCAATGAGCATACGACTGAAGTCACGGATCTGAGAACAGGGACGTCACTTGGTTCTGGGCACTCTCCAGTGACGTGCAGGCCCTTAAAAGCGGACCAGGATGACATGACGCAGCGCCCTAGTACTCACCGGGGCTTGCGTGTAGGTGTCGGCTTCTAAGATCTCGGCCAGTCCCACCGTCTCCTGAAGCCCGCTGGTCTCTCCTGACGCCTGTGTGGAGACAGATTACAACTGGTGAAGCCAGAGAATCGCCTCCTGTGGAGGAGCTGTGTGTGTGTGTGTGTGTGTGTGTGTGTGTGTGTGTGTGTGTGTGTGTGTGTGTGTGTGTGTCTGTGTCTGTGTCTCGGCTATTCGTTTTGTTTCCTTCCACATTTTATTGCCGAAATAAATGACAAAACTAGAATCACCTTAGCCTCTGTGACACACCGACTTCCATTTTTGTGTAGGTTCCCTTCGATCTCTATCAAAAGACACTCCCAGACCCTGCACGGCTGTCGCCGGCATTTTACTTTGGAAGCACGTTTTCCTGATGCTACCTAATCTTCACAAGGGGCATTCTAAAGGCAGCCACAGAGCCTGTGACTTTGCCATGATTTTGTAACCGATCCCTGGATCGTGGACTCTTGGTTCTTCCTTTTTTAAAATATCAACAGCGCTGTAGAGATAAAGGAACAAAAACACTTAAGTTTCCCTTCTCTCTGCCTCACAAGGACGCCAGGCCCAAACTGTGGCCTCGAGGAGGGCAAACATTCTTACAGAACCAAAGTGCACCTTGCAGGGGCTTTCTAACGAAATCAGCATCCGTTTCTACCAAATGAATGAAATCGAGTTCCAGGACTGTGCCATGCTCTGCTTGCCCTCAGCTCCTTGCATCACGCTATGGCTTCTGCCCGAAATGCCTTTTCCTCTCATCCGAGGAACACTGACTCCGCCCTGACCTGCTCGCAGTTCTCCCTCTCTCGCCTCTCGCCCCGACCCAACCTGCAGAGTTGGGGTGTGAGGACCAATCACACTCTGCACTGTCACTGGATTTGGATGCATGTGTGAGTCGCTTGAAGAGGGAGACAGTTCCCAATTTATCCTTTTACCTCCAGCATTTCCCCAGGTCTGTCACCTGGCAGGTGTTCAGTTAGCTCTGGAGGCAGGGAGGGAGCAAGGAGGAGAGGGAGGGAGGAGAAAAGGACCCATCTTTTTTCTCCTGCCCACCACCCCACTTCCAACTTAGGAACTGATTCATTTGCCAAGCATAAAAGTTAAATTTAGATGCGTTTTTATAGGAATTTACACCCAGGATGTCTTAAGAGTTTTAGCTTCGATTTTAGAATCCTGATACCGTTTCTTGACAGGAAGTCTGGAAACCAGGCCACTGATGGCCACAGCTGCGGAAGAACCTAACACCTCAGAAGAAACACCCCCCCCACCCTCCTCACACCAAAGAGATGACTGAGGTTCTTAAAAATAATAAAATAAAGCCCCAAAGCCCAAAATAGAACTTGAGGGAGCACTTGCCAAGATGAGAGATTTTAGAGACTCCATGACGTTGGGGACGAAGAATTGCCTGGGCACCCAGCCTTTCTCTGGCCGACTGGCTGTTGGGGATGAAGGGACCGTTGTGGGGGGCGGGGTGGGGCAGTCGGGGGAGATGGGGACTCACCGAGGACTCTTCGGCTTCACACAGCTCCTCAGGAGTCCTGGGGTTACGGTGGATGGTGAGCTGCTGTATGGAGCCCTGGGGAAGAGCAGAGGGGTCAGAAGCCACTGCTCGCACATCTACAGCTCGGCCACCAGTGAAAACATGATTGTTTTTGTAATAGAGAAGAACCAGTGAAAGGACCAGTGTGAGAATGTGCTGCCTGTTGCCTTGACAAGTAAACCAAGCCACCTCTTGGTCCCCTCTCATTTAGGGGGGCCTCTGCTTGAGCCATTGTCATTTGAGAACCGGTAGCTAGAGAGGCCCTCCGAGAGAGTATTGCGTTCAAAGCACAGACTAACACTGCAGGCTCCTAACGGGTCCCTAGGTCCCCAGCTTGTCAGGGGCAGACCCTAAAATGCAAGTTTCCCCTTTCCCAGAAAGTGTCCTTCCCCTGCACCTGGAAGCTTCTCAGTTGGAAGGCCTCGTCCCAAGAAGAGCTGCCAACCTCTCTGCCTCCACTCTCCCCTCCCCTCCCCATTCCTGACAGCCCATTCTCCATGATGCCCCAAGAGCGAGCGTTTAAATATTGTTAATCGGATTTTAACTTCTCATAACCCTCAGCCCTCCAGGGCACTACACACGTACCCAGACTCCGCCCCTCAGTACTGTCGTGTATGGATCAGCACGAAGTTAAGTGCATGTGCTGCCTAAATGAAAAACTACAATAACTTCGGGGTTTTCTTTAGGCTGGCGTATCCATAAAAGCCCATTTTGACAGTAAAGTCGGTGTTTTGATATTTTTTCAGAGCACATTGTCCCAAAGGAGAGAGACTCACTCAGGCATTCTAGCTTATTCCACCTTTGCAGGTACTACTCACACGATAAAATCATCAAAAGGCACAGCAAACCTTACTGTCCACATGACGCCTTCACATGCACTAAGTGCTTTCATACAGGCTATCTCGCTTGGCTCTACAACCCCACGGCAGTGGGTTTCCTTCCCCTGACTTACAACTAAGAAAACACAGAGCGAATCAGAGAACCCAGGCGCTATTTAAAACCATCAGGCCGCATTGAGACTGGAATCTAGGTTTTGAGACCCAGGCCTAGCCTTCTTCCCGCCCCACACACATACCTCCTTGGGGACATAAGGGTAAAATAATAACAGAATAGCCCTGACCGGCAGGACTTGGACTCACAATGAATCTCTCCAGCCCGGTGGCTCCGGCATTGCCCACGAAGATTCCCGCACTGGGCTCGAAAGCCAGGGCTTGAGAGGACCGCCGGAAGGGGACGTGGCCATGCTCCTCGCAGTCCATGATGAGGGTCACTTCCCCACCCTGGACGGTCACAGCAAAGCGGTTCCACCTGTGGGTCATCACAGGCACTGAGAAGGCAGCAGCTTCATGGGACACTCGGGAGCCGGGCTCCGTGTAGTAGAGGATGACCCGCTGGTGGCCGTCCTCCACGGCCGACAGCCGCAGGCCCAGGTAGATGATCTTCTGTAAGGCGTCCGTGATGGCAAAGAGCACACCTCCTTGGGCGCTGCTGGGCTTTGCCGTGACACTGATGGCAAAGTCATGGAAGAAGGTGGGTGGGATGAGGGTCCGGGCCGGGCGGCCCACGTTGGCGCCAGGCCCAAAGCTGTAGGCAGGGAAGCCACCGTAGCCCGAGACAAAGGACACGGACGAGGGCAGCGGGACACCGACGAGCTCGGTGAGGTCCAGATGGCCCTGGGAAGCCGAACCTGCAGGGAAAGGGAGAGGCCACGCTTCACACATACATTCAACTCTGTGTGGAAATGAGAAAGAAAAGTCACAAATGAAATGAGATCCCTCAGGACCTCATTGTACGTTTTTTTCCCCTTTCTTTTTGAATTTATTTTTCGATTATAGTTGACATATGATATATTAGTTTCGGGTGTACGCATAGTGACTAGACACACACCTCATGAAGCCATCATCATGATAAGTCTGGTATCCATCTGACATCATGCACAGTTACTTTATTATTGACTATATTCCCTGTGCTGTACTCTACGTCCTTGTGACTGATTCTGGAACTGTCAGTTTGTACCTCTTAGTCCCACCGTGTTTTCTTAATTATTGTATTTCGAACTTTTTTGACACCAACTTGCAATAAAGGAAAGCATTTACGAGCAACCCAATATGCATATTTAGATAAATACATATCTGTTAACATTGAAATAAATGTTTCATAAGACATTATTTACTTTTAATACTCACCAGGCTCTCTAATATTTTCCTTTCTATTTAATAATTCTTTTTCTCTTGTATTTTATTGAAAACATGCCAGAAACGACCTACAATACTGATTTCATTACCCGTGGGTCATGACCTGCACTTTAAAAAATATTTTAAAATGTTTCCTGGAATATTCCTAGAATACATAATGTTCTAAACCAACGTGGAGATTTCTTCCCCATTCCTTTCTGTAAAACAGGGTAGGTTTGTTTTGTTTTGAATGAGGTCTACTGTTTAAGTGTCTCAGGGGGCGAGAAAAAAAAGCAGGAACAAAATGAAGTGTTCCCAGACCTAGGGACAATTAAAAATTTTCATAAATGTCCTCATCATCATTGACAGTCCCTGAGGTCTCAGGCTGCCAGGCTCTGCTCGGAACTCTTCACATATGTCATTCCATCCTTATAACTCTATGAGGTTCAGTACCCTTATCCCCACTTTACTTTGGACAAAGCTTAGAGAAGATAAGAAATTTGCCCGAGGTAAGTTCCATCCAGGGCTCTAAGCCAGAGCATCTGACCCCAGGAGCAATTAACCAACCACTCCCCCCCAGGGGAGAGAAATGACAGGGCTCCATTACGGTGGCCTGGAGAGGAAACACTGGCCCCTTCAACCATTGTCCCCTGGGAGAAGGCTGTGGTCTGACTTGTGCCCATACCCAAGGTGATGCCCAAGGTATCAGCAATGATAGGAAAGCAGGTCCCAGGGGGGACGTGGACAGGACCCTGAAAGGCAAAACAATGATATGCAGGGTCCTTGGGCCTTGAAAGTGAAGTGTGAACCTGAGGATTCAGCCTGGGGTACATGAGGGTCAGAATCGAGCAAGGTCCTCCCTCAGAGACCAGGGGGCAAAGCAGACTCATATGGTGACTGCCTAGATTACAGCCAAAGACCCGAAGACCCTGAGAACCTGAGTGTCCTCAGAGGACTTGGTGGGTAGGTACCCAGAGGAGATTCGAGCTACCTGAGGGCACCATGAGTAAAGCCCCCACCTGATGAAGGAGCCTGCTTTCCAGTTTACTAACTCGTCCCCTTTAACTGGACAACTGACCAGCTCTGTGCTGTCGGGCGAATCATTTTATCACTCCAAGGCTGTGTCTGCCTCTATGGTAAGAACTCCATGAGAAAGGTTAAATGCAACCATCCATGTAACCCCAGTAACCACCGTGGTAATGCAGGAAACGTTCACTGCTCTTTCTTTTTATTACGTCTACTCAACAAGCCCAAGAGGTTCATAGGCGGGGTTATTGCCCTCACTGTGCTGACGTGGAAATGGAGACCAAGACGAGATGCCAGACATCTCATCTCTGTGCCCCTGAACTTCCCACAAAGAAACCTAATGACCAGGTTTTTCATGTGGGAATTTCCACTGTTATCTCATTTTACAGATGAAGAACTAAGGCTTACGAAGAAGGAGCGACTAGCCCGAGGTGACACAGATTGTAAGTGGCAGGCTGTTTTTGAGCCACCTCAGGTTGATTCACTGCCTCAGTCTCAAGAGATGCGAGCTCTCTCCCAAGGGTGGAGCGTGATCTGTTTTGCCTGCTGTGCTGATGCCCCTTCACTCGCAAGAGGATGCAGTCAAAATTCTGGTCATTCCAGGAATTCAAACAGCCCTGGAGGAGGGGAGAAAGACACCCTAACTCCTGTGCCCCACCTCAGAGCACCCACAGAGAAGGATGCGCAAAGTCAGCAGCTAGCCTGTGTGTGTGTGTGCGCGCGCGCACAAGTCACAAATTATGATGAAATATTTAGGACATGCAAAAATGCATAAACAATAGTATGTGACACATCAAGTGGTTAAAATGGTACATTTCGTGTATTTACATTTTACCATAATTTTTTAAAAGAGTAATTAAAGGGGTTAAATGTGATAATATGAGGTGCTGACACATGCTCTATAAATTAATGGATATTATTAACAGCACCTTCATCATCAGCAGCATCATCATCATCAACATCACCATCATCATCCTAGACTTTTGAGTTCAGAAAGGAATCTCAGAGGCCACCTGATACGACTTCTACCTGAGCAGTGTTAACCTGGCACTGTCCAATATAATGGCCATTAGCCAAGTGTGGCTACTGAGCACTTGGAATGTGGATTGTCCCAGCTGAGATGTGCCGTAAGGGTAAAATAGTAAAATACGAAGTGGGTTTTGCAGACTTAGCTTGAAAAAGGAATGTAATCTATTTCGTTAATGATGTTTACCCAGGTTACACACTGAAATAATTTGGAGGAAGTACTGGGTTAAATATATTAATTTTTTAAAGATTGCTATGAGGAACAGGCAGACACTCAGGGGCTGCGATGTTTATCGGTCTTATCCATGTCTCTGTCTGTTTATGAAACGCGTATGTTCCTTGAACAGAATGTGGAAAAACTGCGTCTGTCTCTAAACTTTACAGAAGTGTTGCACGCTACCTGTGTTCTTCTGGCACTTTCCCCCCACACTCGACACTGTGTTTTTGAAATTTACCTTTGTGAACTCTGGGTCTTATATTCCCATGCCAGTACTCTAAATAAGCCATAACGGATTGATTCACTTTGCTCTCGATGGAAAATGCGGCTTCCATCACTGTTACTAACACTATTGCTATGGACGATCTGATATACATTTCCTCACGCTTCTCTGTGCGGGTGATTCTACCGTCTGGGGGTAGCATTATCGGCTGATATGGGGATGTACACCCGCAACTTCAGTAACTGAAGAAACCGTGCCCTTTTTTATGGAGACATCATTGACATATAAAATTGTGTGCATTAAAAGGTGTGCATTGTGCTGATTCGAGACTTTTATATATTGCAACATGATTTCCACCTTGGCTTCAGCTAACACTTCCATCACATCACATAAGTATCATTTCTTTTTTGTGGTGAGAACATTTAAGATGCAACCGTGCCATTGTACATGCCCACCAGCAGCACCTTCTTGCCAACATTTAGGGGAGGCAGAGAGATGTGATTTAGGAGAGGCCCATGGGACCCTTCAGCTATAGGGATAATGTTTATTCCTTATTCCCTACTCCCCAGCATGCCCTGACACAGCTCCCCCAGTGTCTCATGCTGTCACAGGTCCTCCCTCCCCTATCTTGAATGCTCACCCCTCTGCCATCCACCTCACCCACCAGTTATTTTGCCAGGATAACACCTTTTCACCAAGACTCACCCCGGCCTCATCTCCTCTGCAAATCCTCATTTCACTCATATGCACCCATATCTTCTTCCTCCCCTTCCTGAGGCTGCATTAGATGTCCCCTCGATACACACAGCGTCTTCCTTCCTAGCCCCCATATGCATTTCACTCTTGAGTGATGTGTCTCTCTCCCCCTTGCCCCATGAGGACATGGTCCATAGCATTCATCTCTGTGTTCCCAGCACCCAGCCCAGTGCTGGCGAATGATTAAATGCAATCCAACCCTCTCATTTCACAGAAGGCGCAGCTAAGGTTAAAAGATGGAAGGGGGTGCTGGCTATGAATTTGGATCTGATTCCCAGTCCAGGGCTTTTTCTCGACAATCTGAACATGCATGAAAACAGAAATTCATTTTAAGTATGACAAACCGTGGAGGCATAAATGAAACGATTGTTGAATCCGGTTAAACTGAACTACACAGAAATTTTTAAAGCTCTGCATAGCAAAACAGAAATCCCCATAGTGTCAAATAAAATCCCAAACTGCCTGAAAATATTTGTTACATACATTACAGGCCACAAACTAATTACCCAGATACATGAAGAGGGCAACAAACCAAGAGAGAAATGGGTACAGAAAACAAGAAATTCTTTTCACAGTAAAAGAAATAAAAATGGCTCTTAAACACAGGAAAACCTAGTCAACCTAACTCAGAGTGAAATACAAGACCACAAAGAGACATCCTTTTCCCTACCAGCTTGGTAAAGATCAGAATGTTGGATAGCATGCTATGTTGGCATGGGTTTAAGGAAGCAGGTCATCTCATACATGGCTGCAGGGAGCATAAGTTAGTGTAACATCTGGGGCAGCCACTTTGACAATATTTATCCAAATTAGAGGTGCTCATGTACTCTTCCATCCAGTAATTACACATCAATGAATGGTTTTAACAGATAAAGCCACGTATGTGAAATGTACAGCACGTTCAAGAATATTCATCGCGGTATTGTTTAACATGTATCACATCGTCCATCTTTGGGAACCGTTAAATAATCAATTTTCGATTCACCCATACAATCAAATGCAATGCAGCCTTTAAAAAGGTGTGATTCCTTAGGTATTAATATAAAGTGACCCACAAGCTGTATTAGGTAAAAACAAACAGAACCCCTCCTGCCAAATAGAATCGCTATCAGTTGGAAATAGATATATTAATACAAGTTAAATGTATGCAATATATTTTAAAATATAGGTTGGAATATCTCTAGAAGGATGCATAAGAAACTGGGAGCAGAGATTGTCTGCAGGGACGGGAGCTGGTGGCTGGGGGCGACAGGAATCTTTCTTTTCACAGAATACTCTTTTCTACTTTTTCCACCACGTCCATGGTGTGAAAAGTAAAGACACTGACATATTTTGAAGACATTCCTTCCTTCCACCACCCTTTAAACACTACAAAATCTTTTCTTCTTGCTTTTCCTCCCCCAGATATAGCCCAGCTTTGTATAGAAAAAAAGAGGGGGGAAAAGAGTGAAAAGAAATAGAAATAAAAGCAAACACCCCACTGAGATTTCTTTTCTCCTCTCCACGGCTTAAAGATAAAAACAAAACCAAACCATGAGCGCCCTGCTGATAGCCCTGCTTTCTTCATCCTTTATCTAATCCAGTGAAAAGCTTTTTCTCCAGTTCCTCTCTCTCTCCTACAAAGAGCCTGAGGGGGAGCCCCTTTCTGGTGGAATGCTTCAGGTTTGCAAAACGTGTGTTTCCACTGGGAGTAAATGAGCCAAAGCCTCTCATCCAGCAGTTTGCTTCCAAGTGGTGTCCTGGGGGCTCCAGGGACAGGTGGAGGTTCAGGGGACCCTAGGGCAGGGGCTAAAAGGTTCCCACTCAGATGCCTGCATAAGCAGTCCAGCCCAGGCTTCCAGGGGTGGTTCTGGGAATTCTTAGTCCCCAGATGGAGCGGTGAAGCAAGGATGGACAGAGGGTAGATATAATTCTGCCTTGGGGTGACTTGGACACACAGGGCTCCAGAGCTGATACCCCTTCCCACGATCCCTGCAGCCCAGGCCTCAGACGTGCAAGGGAGGACAAGTGTGCAGGCACCAGTTAAACGGTCTTGTTTCCACTGGGTTGGCCACAGAGGGAGCTAAGCCACAAATCTAGAGGAAGCCCAAGTCAGCCCAGCCCTGCTCTCAGCAGCCCACACCTCCCTCCACACACATTGTCCCATGGTGTGGTGTGATGTGGCAGGGAGCGACCCCTGGCCTGGAGTGACCCATGCTCAGGGCTGCGCCTAGGCCTGCTGGCTCATTTCCCTTTGGCCTTTGGCAGGAGGGCCACCTGCTTAGGCAGTCATCAGGGAGCGGAGAGAAGCCAGAGAGCCAAGACAAACAGGCCCAGCAACTTGGTCCATAGGCTTGTCCTGGGATGGCTCCATGCTGGGCTAGGAGTGAGGGGTGGAGATCACAGCTGGTGGGAAGACATCCCACCACCCTGAGAGGTCAGCCTGAAGGGGCATGCTGAAGGGGGGCTGATTACTGAACTATCTGGCCTCAGGAACCTTGGGGCCCTTCATGGGAGGGTGCCATACTTCTCCACAGATAATAACACCTCACTCATAGGCTACTGTAACTTGCGTAAAATAATGTTCCTAAAATGCTAAGCACACAGGTCGTGCCAGGTGCAGAGACTAAGGTTAATGAGGTCAGGCTCAAGGTCTCACATCCAACAAGGACCTCACGGCATGCTCATCTATCACCTGAAGATCCAGGCTCCCTGCCTTCTCCATGATGCTGAGTCCATGGGCCCAGGAGCCGCCCCCAGGCATGCATACAGCCATAAGGCAACAAGATGGCCCAGGCAGGGGAGACAAGGCTCTTGAGTGGAGTTCCAGGTCTGCCACTGCTCTTGGGCAAGCTGCTCTCTGTCCTGGACCTCAGTTTCCCCATCTGTGCCTCAGGGAGCTAGATATGATGGACCCTCAGAGTCGTATCCACTCACACATTCTGTGTATCTTCACTGCCTTCAAAATACCTCCTGGGTCTGACTCTGACCTCCGTGTCAATCTCTCATTTCATAAATGCAAAGGGACAGCTTCATTTACAATGAGGGCTCTTCAACTCACTTTTTCAATTCATGAATTTGACAACATTTATAAAGCCTCTGTGTCATGTCTTGTGTGGTGCTGGGATATGGAGTTGCTCCTAGAATGCAGATTCTGAGGAAACTCACGATCCATATGTCTCAGTTAGCAGTCATCCATTCAAGGCCTTCAGTGGCTCCCTGGTACCTTTAGGATAAAGTCAAAATTCCACTCGAGACACTCTTTGCTTCATCTTTGCTTCCCCTGTCTCTGTCTTTGCTCATGCTGTTCCTTCCATTGCTAACACCCTTCCCCATCTTCTCATGGCTGAATCTTCTTAGGCTCACTCAGCTGCACCCCCAAGACACCAGAGCTGCCCCCACTACACACAGAGCCTCAGGAATCACCCCCTCCTCCAAGCACCCACATCAGGGCTTGGCACAGAGCAGGCACTCAGCAATGCGGCCTCATGAAAAGGGACAGACAGATGTCATGGGCCTCACTCCCCTCAGGTTTTTGTTTCAGGCTCCAGAGCAAATCTCTGGGGTGGAGCCTCCAGAGGGCTCAGGGAGAAGAATCAGACTGCTTTATGGAGGGAACCGGCAGAGGAAAATCTGAGCAGTCACCACAGGGTGCAGCTTTCCTCCCAGGAGTCCAAAGCCAGTTTCCAGACTTTACAAACGGGGGCAGAATCCTAGCAATGAAACACAAACAGGACAGGGTTCGGGTTTTCCTTTCACAAAGATGACCTGGCCGGAGGAGATGGGAACCCTTCCCTCTTTCCCTCCTCTCAGCCACAGACTCCAGGACATCCGGCGCCTCCCCTCCCCTGGTGAGGCCTCAGTTTGAACTTCTGTGTAATGGGCTGGTTCAATCCCTTCCATCCGTGGGGTCCTGAGGCGTGCCCGGGGCTACTAGCCGGGGCTTTGAAAACTTGCCTCAATCAAGAGCTGTGTCTGGCTTTGCAAAGCTCCATCCCACAGATGACATCTGGGACGCAAGCCCAGCGCTTGTGCTTACTAGAATTTGAGGCCCCTAAAGAGCTCTGAGTCAACGAGAGAGAGAGAGAGAGAGAGAGAGAGAGAGAGAGAGAGAGAGAGAGAGAGAGAGAGAGAGAGAGAGAGAGAGAGAGAGAGAGAGAGAGAGAGAGAGAGAGAGAGAGAGAGAGAGAGAGAGAGAGAGAGAGAGAGAGAGAGAGAGAGAGAGAGAGAGAGAGAGAGAGAGAGAGGAGAGAGAGGGAGAGAGAGAGAGAGAGAGAGAGAGAGAGAGAGAGAGAGAGAGAGAGAGAGAGAGAGAGAGAGAGAGAGAGAGAGAGGAGAGAGAGAGAGAGAGAGAGAGAGAGAGAGAGAGAGAGAGAGAGAGAGAGAGAGAGGAGAGAGAGGGGGGGAGAGAGAGAGAGAGGAGAGAGAGAGAGAGAGAGAGAGGAGAGAGAGGGGGGGAGAGAGAGAGAGAGGAGAGAGAGAGAGAGAGAGAGAGAGAGAGAGAGAGAGAGAGAGAGCGAGAGAGAGAGAGAGAGAGAGAGAGAGAGAGAGAGAGAGAGAGAGAGAGAGAGGGGGAGAGAGAGAGAGAGAGAGAGAGAGAGAGAGAGGAGAGAGAGGGGGGGAGAGAGAGAGAGAGAGAGAGAGAGAGAGAGAGAGAGAGAGAGAGAGAGGAGAGAGAGGGGGGGAGAGAGAGAGAGAGAGAGAGAGAGAGAGAGAGAGAGAGAGAGAGAGAGGCAGAAAGGGGGAGGCTGAGGACACCCCGGGATCGTGCGCGACAGCGGCCCCAGGTGGCCACGCAGAGAACTGCGCCTCCACGAAACCCAGGGAAGGCTTCCCACCTTGCAGCGGTGAGGGACCCCTGCCTGTCCTGGAAGAAACTGGGAGAAGGGGATGCCAGCAACAGAATCAGAGTGAGCGGTCTGGGAGAGATCAAAGAGAGCCGCTCCGACGTCACCCGGGGAGCTGTGGCCCAGACAGCACGACAACCTCAATGCCTACATCCCGAACTCTGTCCTTTTCCCACACCAGCTGCCTGGGCAAACAAAAGGTGCCCTCTCCACATCTCTCATTTCCACCCATGGCGGTGAAGAGCCACAGAACACTTCAGCCAGCTTAATGGGAACCTCCTGACTCCTTCAAGCCGGCCGGGGCAGGGCCCGTGAGATCCGAAAGATCTCTCGTCGCTGTAGCCGGGGGTTGCAGCCAGCAGGCTCTGGGTATGGAAGTAGAGTGGGGACCTCAGCAGGGCCCATCTGCCCTGAATTTTTCTGCATTCAGCTCTGAGAGACAGGAGGTCCCCAATACCTTAGCTGCCTACAGCATGAGCTGGGGAGGCTCGGAGAATGCAGGCGTCCCTGCCCCTTGCTCCTTCTCAGGCCATCCTGCCTGGGAGGGGGACATTCTCCCATCTTCTCAGGACTGTTCTTTCACTTCCCTTTAGGTAACCCTACAGGGAGGTGGCCCCTGAGACTCTGGGTGTACCCAAATCAGACCTCTTAGCCTGTGTCTCCCTTCCTCTCACCTCCCTGGAAAGACAAGAAGCTGGGAGTTCAGCAAGCCACAGATCTGTGCACAAAGGGTGCAGCTCGCCATCTGGAGAAGGAGTTTCCTCCACCATAGACCCACCAAAAGGCCATCTGGTTTCTGCTTACACGTTTCCACTGTTATGTTCACTCCCCCAACAGCAACCCTGACCGCTGCTGGACGAGTCTGTCTTTGGAGCACTTTCTCTTGGTGAGCTCAGGCACGTCTCCCCTGGCTCCCACCAACCTGGCTTTGCCCTCTGGGACCGTATACAAGTTGGCCTCAACTTCCACATCATGGCCTCTCAGATGTTGCACGAGGTGGTAGAAAAGGCCAGCCTGAGAGGCTGATTCTGCCACCAGCTCAGTCAGTGTATGATCTTGAGCAGTCCTTGTCCTGTCTGAGTCTGAGGTTCCTCATCTGCAAAACAAGGGTCTTGGACTAGATGGTTTCCAAAGGCCCTTGACAGGTTGAGAGCCTCTAATTCTGCATTGTCCTCATCTCCCATCTGTTTTCCAGTTTCTCTAACCACAGTTAACTGTCAGATCCTTCAGCCCACAGCCTTCAGGCATGGAAGAAATGACTCCAGCAGGGACCAGGACAAACCCAACCCTCCCCACAGACTTCCTTGTCTTTGGACAGCACAGCCTGGCCAGCGGAGGGGAGCACTGTGCCCAGGAAAATGTCTCAGCTCTGCTTGGGAGGAAACATGGCCCCACCCAGGCTGGAGTCCCCAGAAGCTCCAGGCTCTACCTGACTCCCCTCCTGAGGAAAGTGAACACGACAGAATTCAGGCCACACGGGATCTGTCTGTACCCAGGGAAGATAGAAGAGGTTCTTAGAAAAACCTACCACCAAGGCATTTCTTAGAAAAAGAACTGTTTCCCTGCCAGGGAAAAAATCCTGGATCAACTTAGAAGGGAGACCTGGACTTTCCAACAATGAAAGACCTCATTTTTCTGAACTACAGAAGAGCATTTTTCTACATGTAAACTTAGACCGCCTCCTTCCCTTTTCCGGTTTTCATATATAGCATAGGAATTTTCCTGCTCAATGAACTTACTGTGTGAGCTCCCCTCCCTCTTTCTCTCCTTCTCTCTCTCTCTTACTCTCTGAAACCTCTGGCTTAACTGAGAAAAGGATGGTTTTGAAGGGAGCCAGAGGTGGGCAGAGACTGGCAAGGTGTGAGCCCTGCAGCTTGGAAGGAGCTGGGCCCAGCTGAGAGCCCAGCAAGAAGGCACCCATGTGGTATCCTCTCTGGTTTCCAAAGCATCCTTTCACCTGTTCCCTCCACCAGGATGAAGGCAAAGCTGGGATCTCCCTGTCATTTGACAGGTGAGAGAATCAAGACCCAGAGAGAAGAAGTAACTCACTTGAGGCCCCACTCCATGCTAAGACTCAACACTGACTCCGCCTGTTACAGACACCACCTCCTGGGCTACCCTCATGACCTGGGAGGGAAAAGGTTGCACACATCTGTGTCCCTATAGTGCCTGCCCATCCCTCCACCCAAGCACACTCATTTCTGCATTCTGGTGGTCAGTTCCCTTCCTTCTCTGATATGAGTGGATGTGAGCTCCTGTGCATGGACCTTGTGGACTCATCTCAGTGCCCAGTGCCAGCGAAGAGGCTGACAAGGGTGACCCATGAGTGAATGACAGGAAATAATAGCATCGGTGGCTAAGATCCACTGTGAGCTTGCCACGTGACACACACTGTTCAGAGAGCTTTCCAGCAGTCATTTCATCTTCACTCCTGATTCTCTATGTGGCAGGTAAGATTAGTATCGCCATTTTACAGATTAGAAAACCGAGGCTCGGAGAAGTTAATTATTGCTCCAAAGCCATGAGGATAGTAAGCTACTAGAGTCAGGATTCAAATCAGAATAGGTGGTTTAGCATAGTGTACAGGTTCCAGCCCTGGCCCCACATCACAGTCACCCAGTGAGATTTTTAAAAAGACAGAAGTCTGCTCCTCCCAATGACAAGGGTCTTCGAGGGTCTGGCCTGGGTGAGTCTGATGCGCTCTCCCCCTTGGCGGCCATAGGTAAGACTTAACCTCCAGACAGAACTGAACTTGAGTCCTAGGTCTGCCACTCACTGGTGTGTGGCCTTAGGCAAGTTGCTTCACTCTCCTGAGAGGTAAACGAATCTGGGACAGCCATAGAGCCAGCTCACAGCGTCACCGTGAGAACGGACAACCCATAGAAGGCTGCGCTTCACCTAGGGGCCTGGCATGTCGCGAGCACTCAGGACCAGGGCCAGTCTGAGCCAACGTGACTGGGGCTGACTCTGGGCCGGGCACTCGCACACCCGTCAGTTCTCCTCACAGCCACCCTCCAGCTCGTAGCCCTTAAAGAACTAATGATATCATTGGATAAGGAGGCCTGACAACCAAGAACTGGGGAGATTAACCTGGAAAAGTGTGATATGAGTCACTCGCTCTGAGCCCCAGGCCTGCTCGCCACCCCCACACCCCCCACATACACACATTAACCCCTCGGACTAGGCAGAAGTCGGCTCCCGTGAGAGCCACATACAAGCCTCAGGAGGCTCTCGGTGGGCCTTGCTGTCTTGCTGCAGTGAGGGCCTTTGAACCCCTCTTTGCCTCCTTCCCCAAACCCCTATTTTGGGAACCTGGGTACAGAGTCACCCCGGGGACCGTGCAACAGGAGGCCTGTGAAGGCCCGCAGGTATGGGCGGACGCGGGCGGCCATGGGCATCTGGGAAGAGCTTTGCAGTCCACCGCTCTCAGGCCTCCCTTTTCCATCTGGGGAACAAGGACTCTTTGAGTGTGAGGAGGGTCTTGAATCCTGAGGATGACATCAGCTGGAATGAGTCATCACCCCGGCAGGCAGCTCTGGAGGACGAGGCCGAGCTTTTTGAGAGAAAGACACAGAAAACGGGCCTGGAGGAGAAGGGGCCTGGCAGGGGCATGCGAGGGGCACTGGATGGGAACATGAAGGGACCTGCTGGAAGGGGGCACCCCACAGCCCATGTCTCCTGAAAACTGCCAGGCTCAGCACTGAAAGGGGACACAGAACCAATGGCTGGCAGGGCAGACAGGGTCACTGTAGACAGCTGGACTGGAGGGTTTCAGACTACAGGGCCAGGGCGGGGGAGGAGCACAGAGGAAGCCACCGGCAGGAGGAGAGGCTAAGAAGGCCTGCACCTGGCCCCATAACACGCACATGTGCGCAGCCACACGTACACTCATGCCACACACCCACAGATTCACACTTTTAAGAACACATTCACACACATACTCTTGCCTATTCACCGCACACCCAATTCACACACTCACCATGCACACACAGACACACAAATTCACCTGCGCTCATCCCACACTCATGCACACTGACACCTTCACACACGCACACCCCTATTCACACCCCCACATCCATTCATTCATTCATTCATGGATGCTTTCGCGCACTCTCCCACCCACCTACCCTCATACACACTCCCACCCCAAAGCCACTCAGACTGAATTTGTTTCATGTATTAGGTTCCGATTACAGGCCACTGTGAAGAAAGGGTTCTGGGGCTAAAAACAAACCAACAAAAATGCAGCCACTGAAACGTTTCCATGGAAATGATGCTGAAGTTGGGGCATTAGAGGGGAAGATATTTGCCCAGGGGCCCACAGAGTCTGCAGCCCACTCTTCTTTCTCTAGCAACCTCTTTAAAGGGCTGGAGAGCTTTGATTGCACTTTCTACACACGGTCTTAGTCCCTTTTATGTGGGTACATTTCCCATATTTTCCTTCTTGTCAGTAAAACCTCAGAATTTCAGATTTGGGTCATGTCTTCACAAAGCGTTGAACCCAACTGACTCATTTTCTTGGAAACAATGCTAGAAATGCCTGATCAATAAGTATGTGGTGCTGACCTGTACAGGTGACACCTGGCACAGAGCTGGGCGTGGGTAAGTGCCCAGAGAATGTTAGTTTTGTGAACATACAAAGGAACGCATAATGATAGCTCCTGGGTTTTGAGCTCTTACTAGTCCTGGGCACAAATGTCCTTCACATGCAGAGCAGTGGTTCTCGATCCTAATGGCACAGAATCACTGAGGGGATTTTTAAAACCTACGAACGCATCTATGGCCATGTCACCCTGAACAAGCCGGATCCCATCTAATCTCGGAAGCTAAGCAGGGTCGGGCCTGGTTAGTACTTGGATGAGAAACCACCTAGGAAGACCAGGTGCTGTAGGCATAAAAAATAAGAGATTGTAAACCGATAAGTTTCTTGCAATCTGTGGGGTCAACCAAGGGTTACCGCGCTTAAAAACATAAAACATAAATAAAATAAAACTACAAATGCCCTGGCCCACCCTGAGAGATGCTGATTCAGCGGGTCCAGGTCTGGGCGTGGCAAGTCTGCACTGCTCCCCAGGTCCAAGTAATACTGAATCACCACCCCAAGTTTTCTGCAACAACCCCACTCACTGTTCCCCATCTACAGCTGAGGGAACAGCTGCCAGCGAGAGACAGTCCCTCATGGGCTTCATCTTCTGAGAAGGTCTGGGAGGGCTGGAGGCTCTAGTCTGGATGGCCACTGGGCAGCCACTGCTCTCATCTTGGCTGACCTGACAAGTTTTCAGAGCTGGAAAAAGGGTTTCCAAGCAGCATGGTGCTAAGGAGAAAGACTCAGCCAGACCTGGTTTCAAATCCCAGCTTGGTGTTGAAAAACTGTGCAACTTTGGACAAGACACTTTACCTATCTGAACCTCAGTCTCTACAACTGTAACATAGAAATGGTGCCACCTACTTCAGGAGAGTGTTGAGGATGACCTGAGATAGTAGATACAAAATGCGGAGCAGGGGGCCTGGCAAAAGCATACGTTTAACAAAGCACAGTGATTGCGGCTATTGTGATTACTATCAGAGACATTAGCCTTCTTTCCTCTCCCTTGAACCGCTGCCTGTAACTGCCATCAAAGTAGCTTTGGGCAACTGTCCCTCTCAGCCTCAGCTTCCTCACCTGCAAAATGGGTGATAAGACCTCCTTCAGCAGCGAGGGTCAAATGTGGTTTTGGATGTGAAAATGGTTTGTCAAGTGTAGCCTGCTCAGGTGTTAGAAACGATTAACGTAACCCTAAGGCTCCATACGGGTGTCCGGGAGCTGTTTTTCTCAGATTAGTGAAATTTAAACATGCTGAAATTCTAGAATGTGGCCAGTGTAACCTCATTAGCAGAATTTCCTGACGTGGCCTGAGAACGGCCAGAGCAAATGGGACTGACTGGGAGAGGAAGGAACCTGGAGATTGGTTTAGCGCCTCACTCCATTCCCCCCACCCCAAGGCAGGAAGCCAGGGACAGGCCTAACTGCAGCTGTGAGAGGAAACAACAACTAAGCAATAACAACAATGGCCTGTGTTGACTACAATGGGTTGAATGACGGCCCTTCAACAGATACATCTGTGTCCTAATACCTGGTAAATGTTCACGTGACTCTGTTTGGAAGAAGAGTTTTTGGCGAGTATCATTAAATTAAAAACCTTGGGATGAAGAGGCCATCCTGAATTAGCCAGGTGGATCTTATCTAATGACGAGTATCCTTATCGGAGACACACAGGGGAGGTTTGACAGATGAGGAGGAGACACTGTGACCACAGAGGCACAGACCAGACTGATGTGGCCAGGAGTTAAGGCATGCTGACAGCCCCAGCAACTGGAAGAGCCAAAGAAAGACTCCTCTAGAGCCTGCCAACACCTTGACTTTGGATTTCTGAACTCCAGAATTTTACAAGAATAAATTTCTGCTGTTTTAAGCCACCAGTTTGTGGCAATTTGTTATAGCAGCCAAAATTCTCATATATTCACTGAATACTTACTGTATGCCAAGTATGACCTGGATTGGGTCATTTAATACAATTACCCAGTGAAGAAGGTATTATTTTTGTCTCGATTTTATAGGTGAGGATATGGAACTGCAGCGAGATTAGGTCACACAGCTAGTAAGCGGCAGAGACAAGATTTGGACCCAGAGGGCCTGAGTTCAAGCTCCATAATCCATCTGCTTAACCAGGATACCAACGGTTCTCAAAGCATGATTCCTAGGCCAGCAGCATCCGCACCACCTGCGAAGTTATCAGAGATTCACATTCACAGGCTCTCCTCCAGACCTACTGTGCAGCAAGGCCTAGCATCCTGTGCTTTAAGCAGCCCTCCAGGTGACGATGCACACTCCAGTTTGAGACCCTCTGCACTACACCATGCAGCTAAGGCTAAAGTGACAGCCTAAGACTGGAATGAAGGGCCAGCCGTGGGGAATCACGGAGCAGGTGACATGAGCAGGAGGAGAGTAACAGAGCCAAGACCCAGACACAGGGTTGGGCAGGACTCCAGATGCCTCCGACAGGGGACAGACCTGGCAAGGCCCCAGCCAAGAAAGGGCTTCCCTCTGATCATGTAACAGCAAATGAGAATGACACTCTGGCCACACTGAGTTCCCTAGTGACTAGAATCCACTGACTGACAATAGGAGGGCCCTGGGGTGAGACAGCCAAGTAGCCCCAGGCTGGAGAATGCAGAGAGGCTTGGAAGCTCCAGCCCAGGGTCTACACTGGTCAAACGAGGGTTCTGCAGCCAGAGGGGAAGCTTGTGGTCTCAAGGGAGCTGGCCCCCAGGGAAAGCCTGTCCCAACCAGGAGGAGCCCACGCCTTCAAGGAGGACGGTGACAGCGACTTTCCTTGTCTTCCCAGCTCCCCTGCCCTGCACTGTGCTTAAGGGAAGTCCACTCCAGCTGCACTGGGAAGCTGAGCCTCAGGGTGACTCCTTCTAGACGCCTACTAATGAGTCAGCATCTTACCAAGAAACCCTCTCTGGGTGAGTTTCCCAGGTAGTTCCAATGCCTTCCTACTCTGTTTTTATCTGTTTGCTTGCCTGTGTCTCCCAAGGGCCTGTGAGCCCTTCAGGGTGGGCAGGCAGCATCTTCTGTTTCATCTCGACATCTCCCAACTTCGCCCCCTCCCGTCTCGCACAGGGCCTTGCCTAGGGTGAGCAAAATTTGAGCACTGATGAATGAATGAATAAATGAATGAATGATGCGCATGTGAACGAATGAATGAGCTGAATGGATTCTGGACAAGAGTGACTGTATGCTTGTCTTAGCATTTAGTATTTATTGTTATCGATCACAAAGAATTCTGATGAATGCTAGCTGTTGTCATAGTCACCTCACAAGCACCGTTTAGCTCAGTATGCACTTATCAGCCTCACTCTCATGTGATTCCCCACTGTTAAGGTAAAATATAACACAGATAGCCACTGCTTTTCGAAAGTTTGCTTTATGCCACTTCACTTTTGCGAAAGACTTGCATGGGTACCGTTTTTGCTAACTGAAAGAAACCCGAAGAGGATTTCGATTTTACAGGAAAAAAAAAAAAAAAAAGGCAGAACATGAAAATGGCATTCAGCATTTGTTTCGCGGCGAGTGTTATAGAAACAGCGAGCACCCCAAGCGGTGGGAGTGGCCCTGCCAAGCTCCTTCCCCGAATGACATTCGGCATCTCAGCATCAAGCCGCCGCAGCTCTGAACTGTGTAAGTGAGCATGCGTTCTTTATCTCGATTCACCCGGTACATCCGCCAGCAAGATGTGTCCTAAGGCAACTGCTTCTTCACTTTGCACCATTTCAGCTTACAAAAGGTTTCGTAGGGATGCTCTGCTTTCGGATGCTGGAGGAAACCTGTATTCATAACCACACAGAGCTTTGATGGGAACTCTTCTGAGCTGAGACCTTCCTCCATCCTTTTTTCTGACCCTTAAGCAGAAGGGCCTTTGAATGACCAGCCTTCTGCAGAATGCCTGCCCTTGGCTCTCTCACACCGATGGAGTTCAGAGTGCTGCCTGTACACACACTGGCCTCTTAGATTTCAGGCTAAATTCTAGCTGCTTCCACCTTCCACCTCTGTGAAACAGGGTCTGGGTGGGGAATGCAGAGAAATATATGCTTTCCCCTCTTTGTTACATACTATTAGGGTTCTTAAGGTTTGGCTGGAGGACTCAGGGAGGCTGCTCATAGGGTGTTAGAGTATGAACTGAGGGCACTGGGCAAGAAGGGATGGGATGGGACAGGCAAGTCCTCAAGGCTCCAGGTACAGAACTGTTAAGATTCCTGCCCCTGGATACATCCCCCACCCTACCCCCACCCACACCCCCAGGCCCAGGGATGTAAGCCATTGGGATGGGAGGGGCACCAGGGAGGGAAAGAGCTTGAAAGAGTAATTTTGGCAGTTTTTAAGTCTCTTTCTAAAGTGCAGCATGTTCTCGGTTGTTTCTTGAATTCTTTGGCATGGTTGACGGCCACATGGTCAACAAAATCTCTTAAAGAGTTGCTAACCACATGCCTCAATTCAGTCATAACTTACATTATTCCAGCCCCGAGAGAATATAGCCACAAGGGGAGAATGGGTCTCTGAAGGGGACGCAGGGGTGGACCTCCCCATCTTTCACTCTATCCTGGTCCCAATCAGGTTTGCCCACAACCAGCATCCAATAGCCAGCCTGGTCTGAACTTGAGCCTGGGCTGGACACTGGGAGATCAAGAGGACTCACAGTCTGGTCTCTGAGTAGCTCTCAGCCTAATAGAGGGGACAGGACGCTAACACATAGAGCTCTTGATACAAGTGCCTGGAACTGAAGGATGAGAAACTTGAGATGGGCCTGGAAGACTTTGGCAGATGAAAATGGTGGAGCCAGCAGAGCAACGAGCAAACCCGCAGGGCTGGAGGAGAGAAGGTGGGGACACCAGGAGTATGTGAATGCCTCTAGGGGATGGAGCAATGGGATCTTTAGATAGGCTTCAGATTTAGTGCAGAAAGAAGTATGATCCAGATAAATACAGATTTGGAAGTGTTAAACCAACATACGTTAGCTCATTTAATCTCAGGACCACTTGATAAGGTGGGGACAACTGCTGTCCCATTTTGTAGATGAGTGGACCAAGGCTGATGGAGATCGGGGCCACAGAGCTGGTAACTGAGATGGTCGAGACTCACGTGTGAGTCATCTGAGGTCCCTTCCAGCTCTTTCTACTCTTTAATCACGATTTCACACGGGAGACTGGAGGCAGATGGTGTAGAGCCTTGAATGTCAAGCCAAGGAGACTAAAATTTATCCAACAGACAACGGGGTGCCTTGGCAGGGTTCTGAGGAAGGCCACAGCTGACCATTTTAGGAGGCATCGCCACATCACCTCGAGCTGCTGCCCCTGGCAGTCGGGCCCCCTTCCTTCTGCTTGCCAGGGAGAGGGTGGAAATGGGCGATCTGGAATGTGGAGCGAAGGCAGTCGTTTGGCAACAGCAGGAGACATACTTTCCTGCAGCCTCTCAGCACTTGGCATGTTACGCCCTGGGCAGAATCAAGCTGCCCTGGGAACGGCATGGGGTGTCCCAGCAGATGAGCTCGTGTGACTCCGGTCAGGGCAGGGAAGCGGCCAGGCAGAATGAGCTCACAGCTTCAGCAGGCACCATGAAATCTCGCCTATACTGACCCAAACTGTTGGAGGCCTGGGGAGTTGGAGTGATTTTCAAAGCTGAGGACTTCAGTGCCCCTAGACTGAGAAAACTGAGACCCAGTCTGACTGTTTAGCTCACCCAAGAACCTACATATATCATACTATGTTCCCACAGCTATCTACCAGCCGGGCCACCCTCACCAGCTACGCTAAAGGAGGCAGCGTGTAGGAAAGTGCCCCACGCCGTGCTTGGTACACAGTGGGCGCCCACTATGGGAATGAATGCATTTGAGTCTCTAGTGGGGGCCTGCGTCCCACACATATAACTTGGGTGCTATTGAGTAAGGGGAATAAGTGGCATAAAAACTTGTTCTACGTCTGTTACCAAACACACTGCTTCTTTTTACCCATTTTCCTGCTCGCTGGTGCAGAGCCCTGCTCTCTGCGGGATGCTGGAGCCCAGTTTGGCTCTGAAATGGGATTGCAGTTTAAGGGAGCAGCCAGAACAGATGGTGACCCTGAAGTCATATTTTGAAACAGGCTGACTCTTGTTTAATCTAGATGAAAGTACAGCTTGACCGTCTCCAAATGTTTGCTGGAGGAAGAGCCTGTCCACCTCTGGAGCCACAGAGGAAGAACTGGACCTTCCAGGATGAGTACCCAGGGGACGCCCCTAACTGGGGACCTAAAACTGAAGGTGACCTCAGGAGCTAGGGGAAGAGAATGAGCCGCACCCAGCAGGTGCAGAGGAAAAAATATGGAATTCGGCGCCAGGGAGACCTGTGTGCAAGTCCTTGCTCTACCATTTAGTAGCCGGTGACCTTGGCCAGTTCTTTGATTTCTCTGAGCCTCAGTTTTCCTATCTGGACAAAGGGATGACAACATCTAGTTCTCAGGGTGGTAATGCAGGGTGATGTTAGA
Source organism: Cynopterus sphinx (assembly GCA_030015415.1). NCBI lineage: Eukaryota > Metazoa > Chordata > Mammalia > Chiroptera > Pteropodidae > Cynopterus > Cynopterus sphinx. The sequence goes on along the minus strand of CM057385.1, from coordinate 104,531,802 downwards.
TGTCGAGCACATCTTGGTCATCCATTCATACATTAATTTGCAAATATTATCAAACACCAGCCACCACGTCTCTGCTACTGACAGTGTTGGAGATTTACAGGAGGCTAAGACAGACGTGTTCCCTGCTTTCATGGCATGTATGGTCTAGAACTGAGCTTCTTATTCCTGGCTGGGATGAAGAATCATCTGGGGACTTTAGAATACTGATGCCCAATTGGCATCTCTGGGAATGAGGCCTAGGCCTCACCATGCTTCAAACACCCCTGGTGATGCTGAGGTGGGATTCGTGGTCCAGGGGAGAGCTCTCAGCCCCTGAATGCCTGCTGTCTCTGCTTTACTCTGAGCACTCCTCCAGCATTACCTGCCGAATGCCTCACACAGCCCTGGAGGTAGGGATCTCTACTACTCCTATCCAGATGAGGGAACCAATGCTCTTTTCTGGCAATTTTCCCAAGTCACACAGCCATAAATGGAAGAATTGGGATTTGAAGTCCATGTGATGTTTTCAAAGCTCAGCTCTGACCACACACACTAAGGGACAGACCCTTAGTATATGTGAATTCCTTCCCCTGTCTTTTCTCCCATACCCATGAGGGTGAGACAGGCTGACAACACATCTAAAGTCAAGCAGCATTTGGGAATTTCAGGGTATTACGATGCCACCTACATGGACATCAAAGGACCCAGTTTCAGACCTAATTCTTCTTTATTTTAGCTCTGTGACTCTCAGCATGTCTCTGTTCTCTCTGAGCCTCTACCTTCCCATCTGTAATTTTAGAAGAGCTAGAATAGATGGTCCTGGAAGTCTGACATTTTCTGGGTCCTCAAGGTTCCCGGTGGGTTGTGATGGAAGTGAGGTGTTTGGGAGGCCTCTGGGTCGTGCCAGAGGGAGCCCTAGGAGTCTTAGCTGTCCAAGGTGCATGAATGGTGAACTGTGCCTTCTTCTACAAGGCGCCACTATGCAGCACAGACCACACTGGGTAGGAGGCTGCCTCCAAAGGGCGATTCTTAGAAACCCTGCACTTGCGTGGGTCTCGCCAGTTTCCCACATGCATATGCATGAGCAGCATTTTCCACATTCCACCCAACCTTCTCATGCTAATGCAGCTGCACACACTTCTTCCTGAACAGATAAATGCAAGCCGAGAGAGGAAAGTTTCTCATAGCCATGAACACATGTGCATCTATTCGTTCAACGAGCACCTACTGAGCGTTGCTATGTGGCAGTCACTGTTATAGGTGCTGGGGGGGATCCAGCAACGACAGAGAAGTGATTTTTTTCACCCATGGAGTTAACAGGTCTAGCATTAGAGCTTTGGAGAGCACTCTCCATCTCGTTAATAGCAAAACAGAGCTAGTGGCCTTGTGCCTTCAACCCAAAGCAGTTCACTCTCAGGTAAGTAGAAATAGGAGCAGGACAGAAAGTAGGACCCAGAAGTCCTCAGCCCATGGACCCTGGGTCACCAGCATTGCAGAAGACCCAAGGACGGCATGGAAGCCCAGGGCCCGGCTCATAAAAACAGATGCTGGACAGAGGTTCCGTTTCCATCCTAGAGACTCCCGCCGCAGCCTCCCCTCCATCACCATGCTCAGGCCACACACAGGGTGTTGCTTCAGTCCTTCTGTTCCCTCAGTCTGGAGCATTCCACTCCTCTTCCAACCCACCAGTCCCACCCCATTTCCTGGCTAAATCTATTCCCCCCTTACATCTCATCTTAAAAGTCGCACCCCAGGAAAACTTTCCTGATGCCTCAGTGCAGACTAAAGTGGCCAGGTATGTGCTTTCATCACTCCATGTACTCCCTTCACAACACTTTTTACCATTTATTAACCTTTAGAGTTCTTGTCCGATCCTTTACTTAGTGTCTATGTACCCCATTAGACCACAGGCCCCACAAGAGTGGGAACTATGCCTATCTTATCCATCATGTTGTGCCCAGCACTTACCACACTGCCTCACACAGAGTAGGCAGTCAATAGACATTTAAATGGAAGTGAGTGAACAAATGAAAAACCTATCAGGCTATGACAGGCGGGATGGCCATGTCTTCAAGCCAGAAACTTCAGAATTAATCCTGTCCCACCCTCCCACCCTTGCAAGGTCTTTGCTTAGCTACATTCCACTTTTCCCACATCAGACTATGGCTGCTTATCTCCCTCCAGCTCTGTCTGACCCCATGGCCCCAGCACTTAAATTAACCACATGCCACAAGCACCCGCATTTCCCACTTCCATGGGTGAGGTGCAGATTCCCATGCAGCAGGTCTGGGAAGGTCATTGCCTGGAAGGTCAATGATTCTAGGCTTCAAAAACAAATGGCATTGTGCTGCTCTCCCCATTCTCAGTGAGATGGACTTGCAAGTGAATTGTGACCTCTGATGGAACAACCCAGGTACAAGCGATGTTGAGAGAGGCCACAGGTCGGGATAGGGACCACATCCATTAGCACTGAGATTAAACCTTATTATCAGTAAATGCCATTAACCTTTGTTGATGGTTCACTGTGTGCTGGGCACTGCGCTAAGAGCTTTGGGGACAGGATTTCATGAACTCATCACAAGAATTCTGAGATAGATACTATTATTATCTCCACCCTACAGATGAGGAAACTGAGGCTAGAAGAGTATTAAGAAATCATTCAAGACCACCAGCTAATAAGCGCAAAGCCTGGAACTGAACCAGCTCTGTCTGACCCCGCTGCTCCAGCGCTTCACCACATGCCAGAGACCTACGTCTCCTACTTCCGAGTGCACGTGCAGATTCCGGGGCAGGACCTGGGACCCTATATCTCTAACCAGCTCCTAGGTGATGCCGATGCTGCTGGTGCAGGGACCACACTTCAAGCAGCAAGTCCATAAAGAAGCAAAGGCAAAAGATGATTTCAATCGGGCAAAGTGAGTATTGCAGTCTGTGGAACAGCACCAGCAAGGGTCGAGAGACGGGAACATGCTTATTAAATTTAGAGAACAGCAAGGATTCAGAATGGCCAGAGCCGGGGCATTGCTAGGAATGTGAGGGGGGAAGAGGCCTGATCGCCAGCCCAAGGAGAGCGGAATTTCCTGCATTATAATGGAAAGCATGGAAGGATTTTAAGAGAGGACATGATGTGATGGGACCCGTGTTTTGACAAGCCACTCTGCAGCGAGGTGTGCTAGAGACAGAGAGACGGGAGGCCCTATTGGCAAAGGGGCTGCTACAACAATCATTATTATAGAGAGCATGACACAGGCGAGGCGAAGGGATGGAAGGGACAGACTGGATGCTATAGGTGTTGCAGGGGCAGAATCAGTTTCTTTGAAGCAAAACTATAGTATTCTTCCCAGGTGCTAAGCAAGTCTCACTACTCCACGCACCACAGCTACAGTGGCGAGGTTACAAAAGCTGAAGGCAGATATAAACTTCGGTGCATATAATTCCAATGGCATCTCTAACAGAACTATTCTTAGAAATGGGGCCCACCCATCACTTCTCCCCATCCTGCCACAGTCTCCACGGAGAGCCAGCCTCTGCAGATTAAGTATCTGAGTGCAAGAATGGAAGTGACTTGGTCAAGTTTCCATGGGCCAAGCCCAGAACCAAGGGATCCTACCTACAAAATACTAACCTAAGTTAGTGCTATGCATTTTTGAGAACTTCCCCCAGCAAAGAAAATAAAGACAACCAGCTGAATGTGATGTCAGTTCACACTTGCAAATATTAAACAAACAAAACCATTCTATTTCTTTAACTGGGAGCTCATGTTCCAAAAGGGGAGTAGGGAGACCCTGAAATGGAGCCATCTACTCTAGACAGTTAAACCTGAAATAAAATTAGAAAATGTGTCACATGGAAAAACTCTGCAGTGAGAAATGGTTTCTTCCCCACTCCCTCTTTCTTTCTGTGGGAGAATGAGTAATTTGGTATTTTAACTAAACCAAGGGAGAGAGCAGATGTGGTCTCTGTTTTGTACCAAATACACACAGTTGTTGGGCATAGTCTTGTATCCTGACTTGTAGAATGGGATGTCAGCAAAGGAAGCGACCAGGGCTGAGCATTGCTGAGTTGAGTCACTTCCCCCAAAGTGAACTCAGGGACCCTAGAATGATCAGGATGACAGTGCTTTTAGAGTTTACTTGGTCCACCCTCTTCATTTCCCAGATGGGGGAAACTAAGGCCTAAAGAGAGATTTGCCCACAAAAGAAGAACAGGGGAACGTTAAAGCTAGGAGCTAGGTGTTAGTCCTCTTGGGGTGGTCCTCCCACATTCCTGCCACATTCCTAGAGGCTGTGTGGTTTGAGATCAGGTTATAAGGAGGGATATTCTGGGAGGAGAAGCCAGGACGGCACATTGGTCTCAAAAGCCATGCTAAGGAGTGTTATACTCATTTTCTATTGTTGTCATGACAAAGGACCACAAATTTAGTGACTTACATCAGCACAAATTTATTATCTAATAGTTCTGCAGGTTAGAAGTCTAACACAGGTCATGGCAGCTTTGAGGAAAACCTGTTTTCTTGCCTTTTCCAGCTTCTAGAGGCTGCCCACATTCCTTGGCTTGTGGCTCCCTCCTCTGTCTTCAACACCAGCAGAGGAAGCAGGTCCAGTCCTTCTCATGCTGCATAACCTTGACCTCCTCTCCTGTCTCCCTCTTCCACATTTAAGGGCCCTTGTGGTTACACTGGGCCTGCCTGGGTAATGAAGGAGCCTCACCCTCTTTTAAAGTCAACTGATTATCAGTATTAATTCCATCTGCAATCATAGTTCTCTTTTGCCATGTAACCCAACATAGTCACAGGTTCTGGGGATTAAGATGTGGACAACTTTGGACGGCCATTCCTCTGTCTACTACAGGTGGTAAGCATGGGAAGATGACCAAGAATTCTAAGAAGGGGTGACGTCATCAGAGTTCATTTTATGTTACTGTGCGTGTGAAATGCAGGGATCCTTTTTAAAGGCAGCTTCTGATTTATTGAGTATGTGGGTGGGACTGGAGATTCTGCATTTCTACCGAGTTTCCAGGCGATGCTGATGCTGCTAGTTGGTGGACAACATGTGAGTGGCAAAAAGCTAGAGAACTATACCGTGGCTGCAATGTGGGGGTGGACTGCAGAGTGGTGAAAACAGGAGCCAAGAGACAGAGCTGTGAGCTGAAAATAAAGACAGAACTCCCCACCACTAAGATTGGGTGGCTGGAAGGGGAGAAGAAGCTGGTTGACCCAACCCCAGATGGAGTTCTGTGTGTGATGTTATTGAAACTGCATGAATTTAGGTCAGTTTGTCATTGGCTTTGGACTCTCCATACCTCTGTTTTATAGGATGGGATGGTCAAAACTTTCCAGCAGTGGAAAAGCATACCTTCCTTTTTCTTTCATGACGTGTATTTTATCCTGATGTATGTTGTATCCAGACCCTGTTCTCACCCCTGTTCTGGCCCCTCCATCATCTATTGCAGGGGATGGCTGCTGGTGGCCATCCAGCAAGGCTGGAGTCCGGCACTCACAAACTTTGCCATGGTCAAGAGTTCATAATGCTGGGTTTTCACTAAAATGTCCACAGGCTCAGGCTTTGAATGATTCATTCATTAATGTATTCAAATGCTCATTGTGTCTGTTTGGTTCCATGTTAGATGCTGAGGAAGCACGGGTAAATAAAGCAGGGTTCTTGCCCTCAGTGATGTGGGAGCAGGGAAGGGGGGAGATATTGAACTGGTCACCAATTACAGGTCTGAGGCTTATCTCATTACTCCTCACAGTAGAAATTATTGTCCTGATTTACAGATAAGGAAGATAGGAAAAGGCAGGTAACTAGCCCCACGTCACTCAACAGGAAGTAGCAGAGCTGAGATTTGAACCCAGGACCCAGAACCCAGGACCCAGGACCCCAGAACTCACGCACACAAACTATATCCCCCGATGCTCCCTGTGGGGTCCAGTGCCAGCTCTGCCCTCACCTGTGTTGCAACTGCAGAAAGGTACTTTTCTCTTTGGGACTCAGGATCATCATCTTTGAAAGGAAACTGTTGAACTGCATTGGCTGCACCTTAGAAGCACACAAGGAGCTTTTAAAACCTGCCAATGACTTGACATTGCCCCAGAAAAATTAGTTAAGAATCCTGGAACTCAGGGAGGACCGGGGAGGAAGTTCCTTTTGAATCCCCAAAGTGACCTCAAGGTGTAGCCAGGGGTAAGAACCACCAAGGTCCTTATGGCCTAGGCTCTTGCATTCTAATTTCCTGAAAAACCTTCCTCCTCTAGCCCTTCCACAAGGCACAGGCGAAATGGACAAATGAATTTGGGGTGGGCAGGGAGAAAGAAGAAATGCCCAACTCCATTCAACTAAGGACAATTTGGAGTAGTAATGCTGGCGCTGTACCTTAGCGGTTGTTATTGTCTCCTTTCAAATGAGAGCGACAGCAGCAGTGGACAAAGGTGGGGTGATCTAATTATTTTTATATGCTGTTGCGGGAAGTGTAAATCATCATTGCTTTCCCAAAGGATGCATCAACAGCCTTAAAAATGGGCATGCACTAGATCCAACAGTTCGTTTTAGAAATTTGTGCTAGGAAATAATCACAGAAATAGTCAGTTACGGAACTACAAGTATAGAGTCATCACAATAGCATTTATAATAGTGAACAACTGGAAATAGCCTAAAGGCCTAACAGGGGGACAAGCTTAATTACAGGACGTTCACATAATGAAATACTATTTCAATTACAAAGGATGTTAGGGAAGAATATTTAATATCCCAGAGGAAGTTCCTAGATGATTGTTAAGGGGGAAAAAAAGGCAAGCAACAAAATGCAATGCACAGAATAATCTATTCATATTATAAAATATGTGCACACGCAGGCATGGAAAATTAACTTGAAAGACAGCCCACCAAGGTCTATCCCTGAGTCATGAGATAATATGTGATCTTTGTAAATATATTTTCCCCCCTAGGTTTTCACTATGACTATTATTTTTATAATCAAAACTTTTAATATGATTGAAATAACTAAATCTCCTCTTTCAAAGCCTGCTTGCCTCCCTCTGCCTTCTCCACATTCTGGTGGAAATGGATGTCCCTACTTTGGTAGTGCAGAGGCTTGTCTGCACGTGCGTGCGTTAGGACACTCAAGACAGGCTCTTCAGCATTCAAGCCGGCTGCTGCACACCAGTCTCTACTACCAGACTGCGAGGCCCTCTCGGATGGGCACTGGGTCTAATACAGCAACTAAACCACCCTGCCACCCACCCCAGGGGGCCTCAGGGAGAGCAGGCAGCCAGAAAATATGGGAGAAAAACAAATCTGTACTAGTAGCCAGAACACAGAACAGGGCAGTTTTGAAAATTTTAAGAGATGTGCACTTTGGAAAGAAGCCAGTTTCAAAAGACCTCTTGGTGGTGGAGGGGGCTTTTAAAGTGGGCCTCATTTGAGTCCCTCAGTGATGGGATGGGTGACTCATGGAGAGACCTATGGCAGGGCTGCTCTCCATCAGCCAGACACTAGCCAAACTTCCTGAACCCAGGAAGAGGCTCCCCCAATACCTAAAGTCACAGGTCCCAGTCACTTGAGAGAGACGCCAGGGCCCTCAGAACAGTTCTCTGCCCTTCCAGTCCTTTAAGTCACCCATGGCATGCAACAAATGTGAAATGAATTAGATTGGATTAGGTTGTGTTGGGTTGGGTTGGGTTGACTTGAGTTCTCACTAAGTGACCTAGGTCTCATGTATCCCTCATTAGATCTTGCCCAGGAAGAGGTAGGGGCCTTCTCCAAAGGTCTACTCTAACTCCAGGCTTTTTCTCTCTCAAGCTGGGGTGGAGCAGAGGAAGGCGAACAGTCAGCAAATCTGGCTCCTCAACATCTCTGATCCATCTCAGCTGCTGTGGGCTGTGTCGAAAGCAATAGCTCCCAATCCACAATCTGCTGCTCTGACTTTGAAGCCTTAGTTGCTTATCTGTTATCTTTACTGAACATTCATGTCTTCAATTGAATCTTCTTGTAGTACTTACTGCCTCCCTTTTTATAACCCTCACCTGCCCACTGTGATCCTCCCAGGATCCAAGCACATCATAAGAAAGTTATGTGATAAATCAATCTCTACTAAAGAATTTATAGCTTCCATGTCTAGCATAAAAATACACATCAGATATTTTCTCAAAATTACCAATTGTCTCATAGAAAAATTGTGTATTACCAAATCGGTTATTCCCATATATAAAAATGCCACCACTTCCTCATGCTTTTGGAGATTATCTATGCAGATCTTTAATTTAGCTAGACTACGTTGACCTCAGGACAGGGAAAAAAGAGAATTTATGGCCTAATGAAGCAAGTTCCCTTATCAGACTTTACAACATTACAAAAAAGGATTATCAAGAGCATGGACAAATATTTTAAAGAACAAACATATGCACAAGAAATTGAGAAAGTCCAGGAAACAAATTTTCTGTCACTAAAGTAAAAAAATCTATATGGTAACCAGAAGCAACAAAATGATGGGGAAAACAGTTTGCCTATTAATTAATGTTTGGGGGAATCCAATGTACTATTTTGGAAAAGAATTAATTTCAGATTACACCCTGATCTATGGTCCATTTTAAACAAACAAAGCTGTAGAAATTAACAGAATATTGGAAGGTAAGCTCATCTATTTAGCTGGCAGAGAAAATCTAAATGCACAACTTTTGACAAAACAGAGGCTATTAGGAATAAGATGAGTGGAAATCAACTGGAAAAATTGTTTATACAATTAGATGGAATAAAAAAAGAGTAAAGTAACATCAGTATAAATTCCATCCTAACTAGTTATGAAAGTTATTAAAGAAAACTAAAAGCTCAATAATGTACCCCAATTACTCAACCATGGTCACTCAGTCAGCAGAGCTGTGGAAGACTCAGGATGATTTACACTCCACAGAGGATGTGGTAGTTGGTGCACTCTCTCTAGACCACAGGCTAGAACTACCCATTCATTTCTTCTTTGATTCATTGAAAGAGTTTGCTGAGTGTCCACTCTGTGCCTGGCCCTGTGCTAGGTCCTGGGATTCAGAACTGGACAAGGCACAGTCCCTGACTCATGGTCTAGTCTGAAAAGCCCTGTGACTGAGAGATGGGTGAATACAGTATTAGCCCACAGGAGAGACACCCAACATGCCTGGAAGAGCAGGAGGGCTTCCCAAAAAGGAATCTTAAAGGGTAAATGGGGTTTGCCAGGTGGACAAAGGAAAGGCATCATCAAAAAGGGACCAGCCTGTGCAAAGACACATAGGTGGGATATCGCATACCTCATTCAGAAATCTGCTAGTGGTTTGCTGTTAGCCCAAGTCAAGAGGGGCTTCATGTGAGTGGAGAAGAGGCAGGCAGAGGCCAAACCACAGAGGGCCCTCTGGAATAAGGAGCATGACTCCACCCTAGGTACAATGAGAACCCAGCAAGAGCAAGTAAGTAGCATGATTAAATGCGCACCTGAAAAAGATCCATCTGCATACATAAGAAGTATCCAACTAGTTCTGTCTGTTTGGGGGTATCTAGTCAATGGAAATAACCTGAAAAAAAATAAAAGCCATTTGTCTGAAGATGTTCCCAGCAGTACTGTTTACCATAATATCAAAATGGCCAAAGTCCAAGTGGCCAACTCCAGACAAATGAGGCATGACCCACAACTTCAAGGTGCTCCCATGGGAAAGAGGAATGAATAAGCATATTGATCGTATAGGGGAGACAAAGCTGGGGCCTGGAGAAAGATGAAGGGCTGTAGGGGTTTAGTGATGAGAAAACTCAGCTGGAAAGAGCCAGGTACCCTGGAAGAGGTTCCATTTGGCTGCTAGGTAGGATTAGATCTTAAAGAGAAAAGGAGGGTAAGGAAGTGTGCTCTAGATGAGAGAGTTAGTTGATACCTTGTGCAAAATCAAGGGACTGCAAAATCCCAACTATAAATGGGGAACTATGAATGGTTCAGTGTGCCAGGGTTGTTCAGCCTTCACTGTGCTGTAAAACACACAAGTGGAATTTGATGCTACTACAGGCATTCCCAGCTTTAGATGAAACAAACAAAAAATCAGCTTGTAAATAAAACACTACGATCATTTATATTTGTTGCAAATCCTGTGGCATGTAAGCAACAGTAGCTCATCACAGGCCAGGGCACAGGTAAGGGAGGCCATGATGCAAAATCTCATTCAGGAAAGCACAATTAGAGGGAAAATCTGGACCTTCTCTGATTGGTTTTCAGAATTTCCCTCAAAGATCTATAAATGGCCAATAAGCACACAAAAAGATGTTCAACGTCATGAATCATTAGGGGAATGCAAATCTAAACTACAATGAGACACTACTTTACACCCATTAAGATGGCAATAATTTAGAATTTTCAAGTGTTGACAAGAATGTGGAAAAATCAGAACCTTTGTACACTGCTGGTGGGAATGTAAAATGGTGCAGTCACTGTGGAAAATAGTTTGGGAGTTCCTCAAAAACTCACGAATGAAATTACCTTATGACCCAGCAATTCCACTTCTAGCTATATACCCAAAATATTAATAACAAGTACCCAAACAGATCCTTGTATACAAATGTTCTTAATAACATTATTTATAATAGCCAGAAGGTCGAAACAACCCAAATGTCCCCATTAGTGGAAGAAAGGACAAATCAATAGTGGTATATCCATACAATGGAATATTATTCAGCCATAACAAAAAAATGAAGCACTGATCCATGCTATAACATGGACGAACCTCAAAAATATTACTCTAAGTGCAAGAAGCCAGACACAAAAGGTCACATATTATATGATTCCATTTACAGGGAATATCCAGAATAGGCAAATCCATGGAGACAAAAAGCAGTTTAGTGGTCACCAGGGTTTGGTGGGGGACGAATGAAGGGAATAGGGGGTGAATGTTTAATAGAATTAAGTTTTTCTTTTAGAACAATGAAAATGTTTTAGAATTAGATAGAGATTATGGCTAGGCAATACTGTAAATGAATTAAATATCACTGGATTATACAGAAGAAAATGGCCAGTTTTGTTATATGAATTTTACCTCAGTAACAAAAGTAAAGCAGGAAATCCAAACGGCCAATAAACATATGAAAAGGTGATCAAGTTAATAATCAAGAAAATATAAATTAAGACTACAGTAAGATTCTAATAGCTACCCATTGGAAAGGCTGCAATTAAGCTCAGTGACAAAACCAAGTGCTGGTGAGGATGCCAAGAAATGAGGACTCTCATACCAGGTTGTGACCATGTACCTTAGGACAACCATGATGGAAGATACGCTGGCACTGCCTGCTCAGTTGGAGGATTTGCATACCCTATTACCCAGCACTCCACTCCCGGACATAGAACAAACAGAAATATGTGCACATGTGCACTGGGGGTCATATACAAGAGTGTTCACAGACATACTTATATTAACCCAAAATGGAAAAAAACCCAAATGTAATTAAAGAAAAAATGGATAAATAATGTACAGTACATTAACATAGTGGAATATTACATAGCAATGAAGATGGAGTAACTACAGCTGCATGTAACAGCCTAAGTGAATCTCAAAACAATATTCAGTGAAAGAAGCCAGATGCCAAAGAAGACATCCTACATGTATAAAGTTCAAAAGCAAGTAAAATGGAACTTCAGAATTTGGGGATATATGCTTAGGTACTAAAGTTATTTCTTAAAGTGAGGAAGTGATCATTATGAAAGTTAAGCTGATAGGTCCCTCTGAGGAGAAGGAGGCAATAACCCAGCAAAGGAGCACATATGAGCTTCTGGGGCTTTGCTATTTCTTAACCTGGGTTACATGGATGTTTGCACTTTGAGAAATCTTTGGTCTGTACTTTTTCTATGCAATTTTCTTTACGGATGTTACAATTCACAATCAAATAGTTTAAAGAAAAGTCAATAATTTGCCTGTGTTAGCATTTTACTACCAGGAACAAATTACTTGTGACACTACCATCCCTGCTCCCACAACAACCTCCTTAACTTCTAAAATAGAGGGTATTCCAATGACACTATAACCTCACTACTCAGCCACAACCCATTGGGGGCACAAGGATTGAGCTGGGGAACAAGGGTCCCCTTAACAAGGATCTCTTTAAACAGAGTGGGCCAGGAAATACTCATGGGCTGAGAAGTCTTGGGACTTTGGGTCTCGGTTTCCTCATCTGAAGCACAGAGATGATAACTATCCCATTCCCACCTCCTGGAGTGATTGTGAGGATTGGATGAATTACACATGGGTGTGCTCACACTTCTGCCTGAACATATCAAGTGGTTTAGAAATGTAAGACTTACTAAACTGAATACAAAATTTGGTTTGCAAGAGGGGCATTTCACATGTCTAGAAAGATTCTCTTCAGAGTCCCACAGGGATAGTAAAAACTCATCAGTTGCAAATGGCTCTTTTGGGATTCTTTTTAGCTCCAGAGGGTTTCCTGGCATTCTTGTTTTACGTTATGCATGTGAACAGGACTTCCTCTGTGATAGAAACCACAGCTCTCACCTAACATCAAGGGATCCAGCCTACAAGGGCAGGAGGAAAGAAACACCAGAGTGTGTCTCTTCAGTACCTTCTTCCTTTGGGGGATAAGAGCATCAGCAAAGCTCACAAAAGACCACAGAACCTGAAGCTGCCTTCTGCTGCTGAGTTGGCAGTACCTTCTATCACATGCAAAATTGCAACGTTCCAACATGGGCCATGGTGCTGAAAAGCCAAAACTGTGCTCCAGCTGCCCTTTGATTTGCAAAAAAAAATGCCAGACTGGACACTCTGGCAGGAAAAGCTGTCATGTTTTTTGGGTCTCGCTTCCAAGGAAACAATGGTTTGGGCTATCCCAGGCTTCCTCAGCACATGAAGAGTTAACCAAGGCCACCCACTCAACCCCCAGTTTCCTTCAGGGGGATAGAAGTTGCTCCCTGCTCCCACAACACCTCTACTGAGGCTATGTACTAATCTCCCAAATCCAAAAGGGGTCAGAGACTACAATCTGGGAGAGCATAGTTCTCCCGCAAAACGGCGTGAAGAAAGGGCTGAACAAGGCAGAACTGGAGCCTGGAGACCTGGGCTGAAATCCTGCCTTTTGAACTGGCCACTCGCTAAGCCTCTCTCGCCCTCAGCGCCTTGTTCTGTAGCAGCAATGCCCGCGTTGCTTTCTGACACAGCTCCTGCCAGGATCGAGCCACAATGCCTATCCATGCATTATTCCGTGCCTAATGTGTGCCCCTGTGTGAAAAGGATATTATTTCTAATATCTTTCTTAATCTTCACAGCATCCCTAGAAGGGAAGGTGCTCTAATTATTTCCTTTTTTTTTCCAGGTGAGAAAACAGGCACGAGGCCACCCGTCCCGTGCACAATCCAAACCCACGTGGCCTCACACACCTTCACCGAAACCTACCTTAACTAAGAGCCACCATTCACCCAACCACCTCTGAGCCCGGGTGGGAAAGTGAAGTTCAGGAACGGAAGGTGCCAGGCGCCTGGCTCCCGGCCCGTGGTTCTTCCCGTCGCCCACGGCGCCCGGCCCTGCCCCGTGGACGTGACTCCCCAGGTAGCGGCGCCAGCTTCGGCGTCAGAGCAACCCGGTCCCGCTCTCTCCCTCGCGCGCGGCCAGAGCGCCCGGTGTCCCCGCGGGCGGCCGCGCTTCTGCACCTGTGACAGGGCGGGCACGACCTGCCCTTGCAGTGCGCGCGCGGCCGGAGCGGGGGCTCGCTACCTGCGCCCGCCGAGCCGCTCCGGTGCTGCCCCTGCGCCTCCCGCGCCCCCTCCGCGCACGGCGGGGCGCGCGGACACCTCGGGCGCGCGGACAGCGCTCCACCCGCCCCGGCCACCCGGGAACCCCGTGCGGCGGGACCCGCCGGGGCGCCCCGAGCGGCCAGGACTCCCTTTTATGTCCAGGAATGAAGCGCGCGCGGCCGCCGCCCCCGCCCCGAGCCCGACTCCCCGGGGCGCGCTCACCTGCGGCGGCGGCGGCGGCGGCGGCGGCGCGGGACCGGGGGGCCGCGGGCAGCAGCGCCGAGACCCAGAGCAGCCAGGGCCAGCGCCAGCGCCAGCGCTGCACGTTCCTCCTGCAAGAGGGGCCGGGGGAGAGGAGGTGAGAGGCGGGCGACGCGGGCCGCGGCGCCGGGGCGCGGGCACGCGGGTCCTACCTCGGTGCCATCCCGGGGGGTCGCGGGGCCCCGAAGGCGCTGCGGAGGGCCGCCGGGCGGCTCGCCCTTCCTGCAGGGAACAAAGCGGCGCTGGGCAGCGGCCTCGCCGGGCACGATCCCTCCGGCTTTCGGCCCGCGCCCTGAGTCACCCGCGCGCTGAAACCCGACTCCGCCGCGCCCCGCGCACCCCCGCGCCCCACCTCGGGCGCACTCCCCCCGCCCCCTCCTCCGGCATCTCCCCACGCCCCCTTCCCCCTCCACGGATGCGCGCCCCCGGCCATCCGTGCGGCCTTATGTAACCTCGCAGAGAAGCCCGGCGTCCGCGCTGGTCTGGGAAAGCGGACGTGGCTCCCTCCCGCCCTCCACGTCTGTCCCTGTCCGTCCCGGCTGCCCCGTGGACAAAAGCACTTTCCATTCCCCGGGCCAATGGAATCCTCTGGAAGGACCAGGGAGGCTGGAATCATTGTGATGTCCCCAAATAACGGAGGGAACTGAGGCTCAGAGAGGTGGCACCAATACCCCAAGGTCACACAGCTGGACTGGGCTCCTGCACGCTGTGCCCTGCCCTCCGTGTTTGACCCAGGAACCCACTTGAATGCCCCAGGGTGGCCTCCTTTGGGCCATATAAGTTGTGCATGTAACTAAATGCAGCAGAGATTATCCCGATAAAAATTGTAAACGTATCCAATATTCCAGGGGTTTCTCCTCTATACCTTCCCTGCACCCCAGACCCCCCACTCCAAGTGTAACCTCCAGGAGGGCAAGGATTTATATTCGTTTTGTTTTCTGCCTTAAATCATGCCTAGTAGTAGGAGAGGCCAACACATTGGCTGAATCAAGGGACACCGTCTTAAATAAGACATCACTCCAGGCACTGTGATGAGATGTGGGAGAAGTGAACCAGTCTCAGCCTCCCCAAGCCCTCTGTGGTGTGTGGCTGAGAAAGAAAGGGCACAGAGCAGACTGTCCCACTTGTAGGGACAGAGCTTAGCACAAGGCCTGGCACTGGCAAAACCCTCAAATGATGGCCTTTTATTACTATGATTACCACCAGGCACAGTAGTGTAAGATCTTTGAGGGAGAGTAGGCACCACTGAGGTCAGCTGAGACCTGGATAGCTCTGAAGTCAGCCCAGCCTCAAGGACTTTTCTTCCTGATGCACTAAGTAGCCAGCTGGTTTTCATTACCCCTTCCAAGAGGGAGAGTCACCACCTGCCAAGTGAAGGTAATTTGAGTTAACCTCACAGAGGAGATGGGATGGGCATGAAGAGGATAGCTTACATCTTTTGAGTGCTGATTATGTCCCAGGCGCTATGCTAGGTGCTTTACATGTGTTATCTCCATCCCCACAACAGCCCTGGGAAAGTGGTACTGCAGTGATGCTCATTTCATAGATGAGGAAGCTGAGGTTTAAAATGTGCCCCAGCTAGTGCATGACAGGTGTCAACGTCCATGCTCTTCACCACTCAGTCATACTATCTGTCCATAAACAAGAGGATTAGACTCTCTCTCTCCCCCCAAGAACAAAACTGCACTGGAGACACGGAGCACTCAGGCATGAAAGAGTTAATGTCAGCCCAGGAGGTGAGGGCTGGAAAGGGGCTCTAGCTTGGGGGTCAGGAACCTGGGTTCCAGTGTAGTTCTGGCCCGGGCTGCAGAATGAAGTTGGGAAAATCCTGCCCTTGTCTGTATTTTTTTTTTTTTTTTTATTTCTTAATAATGGACATAATGATCCTGATATGGCTGGTGGCTGTGAGTCTCTATGAGATAATTTACATGCCACAACTCTCTGTCCCCTGTAAAGTGCTGTGCCATGTAAGGGCTCGGGTCTGGGGTTAATGCAAGCAGTCTTCCAGAAAAGGAAGAAATCAGCATGGCCTGTAGAAAGGCAGGAGAGGTTCAAGACAGGAATGGAGTTAACCCAGGCTCTGGGGTCTGCTGAGGATTTGGGGCAGGGGGAATGTAGGGGTAGAGGAAGGCAATACTCATAGAGATGTATGCCCAAGTAGTAAATGGATAAGAAGTCCTTGGGCTGGAGGGGAGACCAGCAGGCAGGGTGGTGCTAGAGTGCTAAGACCTTGAAAGACAGGCTAACTGATGGGCGCGCACATGGCTGTGAAGGCCATGTGAAATCATTGGTGTTCCCTGAGCATTTACTATGGACAGGGTCCTGAGAACCGGATCCAATTATCTCCCTTCTATCTCCATTTTATTATTGGAGAAATTGAGGCCCAGAGAGAAGATGCAGTTTACCAAGTCACCGACCCAATGAGTGACAGATTGACAAGTCCCAGAGCCAAGGAGGGGGATGCATAAGAGGAGGGAAAGGGCAAGGTCTTGAAATGTTGCAGAGTTCACACAGAGTCAGAAAATCCTCAAGGTGATCAATTCTTGGTCAGTAGAGAGACAGACCCCTCCCCTTAACAAACAAGAGGTCTTAGAAGAGGTGGGAATTATGAGCTTGGGTTCTGGGGGTCACGCTGCCTTGGTGAATCCTGGCTCTGTTACTTATGAGCTGTATGAAATGTGAGCAAATCTGTAAAATAAGGATGACAATGATTCCTTCCTTTTAGGCTGTTGGGAGGATGCAAGGTGTTACCGAGATATAAAGCACCTATTAGAGTATCTGGCACAAGACAGAGCTCATTGGATATCAGCTTCTGTTATTGGTGGTGGTGATGACTGGTAAGAGTGAGACAAGATTCCAGCCCCAGCTCTCAAAGGGTTGATGTACCAGCAGCTAATGCAGCTCTAGAGCTAGATGGCCTCACGTGGAACTAACTCACAGGCAAAGTACATTCTAACAAAACTGATCGATTCAGGCATCTTTCTTAATCTGTTCATATTCTCTGTAACTATGAATTCTCTCCCACTGTCAGCCATTCTAGTGCTGGACATACATACCTTATTTTATTATGACTTACTAGCCATAGGGAATTTGCCTTCTGAGTTCTATATTTCTCTATTGTTTATAAAGTACTATATCAACTGGAAATATAACTTACTTTCTTAGAACGATGTTTCTATATTGTTAGAAAAAGCCACATCAACTACAATTACAAATATAGTTCTATGATTGTGTAAGACAGTTAAACCAGAGGGTGTAAATTGGCGGCCATGGGCTCAATTTGGCCTACAGATATGTTTTGTTCAGCTTCCTGATAACAAGCTCCAAATTATATTCATTAGCAATATTTGATAATGAGGTGACTTTACATTAAAATCCAGATTTCTGGCTTCTTTTTTAATTTTTGGAAAACCTGGCAACATGGGACCTGCATTCCCTGTGCCAACGATTGATTGGCGTTGAAAAGGAGCTGCTGCCTTCAGTTAAGGCGATGGTCTCCAGTCTGCTACCATCCCTACTACTCACTATTATTCCCCAATGCCAAGGCTAAGAATCATTTACCATTTCCGATTACACATGCATTCTGCCTTTTCTCACATAAAAAGGAAAAGTGGAATAGATGAGTACTCAAGTCTCTGTTAAAAATGGGTAAAAAAAATGATAGGTAGGTAGGTAGATAGGTAGATAGGTAGATAGATCGATGATGAATGGATAGATGGATGGATGGATGGATGGATGGATGGATAGATAGAATATGCGCACACCATGTTTCAAGAAAGATGTGAAAACGTGTATTTCTATACATTTAATATATAAATAAAGCATATCTATTTTGAAAAAAATGAAACTAAGATGTCATATGGTCCCCCTCAGTTACGTATGTTACCTGAAGGATGAAAGCATAGCTGCATTTCGATCAGTGAGTTCAGCTGTAGTCCATTTTATCAGTCTAAGATACATATGCATAAGATTTATTTTCTGGTCGGACAGGGACATCCTATGTGCACATTTCATATTTTATTGGTTCTCTGTAAGTATCTCATAATATCCAATTCACTGGAATCTAAAGATGAAAGTACCCAAAGCACAGTTCTCCCCTACAAATGATTGGAAATAGATGCATGTTAATATTCTTAATGTTATACCTACTACCCCTGGGAAGCAAGGCCATGCTCATAGACAGTAGGGCTCTTATTTTGGAGTTAGGCATGGAGGTGGGAACTGTGAACTCAGACTGAGGGAGGCCAGGGAGGGTGTCGACTGAAAGCTGGAGGGGGTCCAAATGCTTCCAGCCACAGGTGTGGGAGGGGTGGGGGCAGGACGCCAAACCAGGCTTTCACCTCCTGCCAGACTGTGTTTTGAGAGTTTAAGCAATTTCCTTCCATTCAATATGAAGTTGTGGAAATAGCCAAGAGTAAGGTTCATGTCATATGAAGCTGGTTTAAATTGTTTACTACAACTTCAGTACAGTTTGTGAGATCGGGACATGCAGAGACGTGGGGATCTTCTGTCCGGACTCCTCCAGAACCCAGCTAAATTAACGTGCTGTTCCATCATCCTATAACCCACCCAAGTGTCCCAGAAAACTCAGTCTCCAAACGCATTCTCCAGACTGTCTCGAGCAGCTGGAAGGGGCACAAAAGTCAGTGGAAAACATCACAAGTTTGGGTTCTGGAATAAGTTACGAAGCATGTAATTCACGTCTTTCTGAACCTGTTTCTTCAGCACAGGAGGGGAACACCTCCCCCGTGGACCTGAGGTGAGAAAGTTCCCGGGAGGCACCCGAAGCTTGAAGAAGCCTCGTCTGATTTCTAGAGCAGAAAAAGCAAAATAGCCTTCACTAGCTGACTAGAAAAGAATTTACTGCAATAACCAGAGAGGAGGGCTGCCTTTTGAGTAATCAAGAGAAAACAATGACAATTTAAACCCCCATCTGTCTTCAAGGGAGGACCCTCTTGTCCCGATGAGCACCTTGATGATTTTGGATATGCAGAGGAGGAAGAGGGCCGAGAGGAACAGGTTTGTTCCACATAAAAGAGAAAAATGAACTTGAAAATCTGACAATCCTAGAGGGAAGAGGGCAAGAAGAAAAGGAAGGAGGGTGTGTCGGACACTCTTAGGTGCCACTCTCTCAGTGCCCTGTCCCTATAACCACTGCCTTTACCATTCGTGTGCACTATAGGCATGATTTTCAAGTTGCCAGTTTCTGCTTACCGTTACCTGGGCATTCCTCTGACTGTTGGAGCCTGCTCTGCCCAAAGCACAGCAAACCTGCAGTACTGGAGGGCTAACACCCACCCCAGCAGCTCTCAACCAATGACTGACAGGATTAAAAACGTCAGCTCCCTTACCCAGTTCATAGGAACACCTAGGAACCCAGAGTCCCTTGTCCCCTTCACAGCCCTTTGTTCCATGACCACACTGAGCGTGTCTCGCTTCCTGCCCCAACGCCTCACTTAGATGCTGTATAATCCACCCAGTGTGAGCAACCTGGAAGTATAGTGGAAATAACACCCTGAAAAGCAAATGTTTAGGCAAATACAGTTTTCTCCCTACTTCTCCCAGATGCACTGTCCCAAGAGAGTCTTTTAAAGGCATCTCGGAAGAGTAATCAGTCATCTCATGCCTCAGGATTGGCTCTTCCTTTTTCTGTGCCTCACTCCCTTTTCTTCACATCTGCTCCCCAGGATTTTACTCCCTAATACCATAGATACACCTAAGACGACTGCCTAGGTTTGGAGGATAAGGTAGGTGATGAAGCTTATCTCTCACTCTCCCGCACTCATGTATCTTAACAGGTAGTTGTCACTTGCATCTTCCAGGTCCCATCAGAATGATGTCACCAATATAGGGGACCAGCATTATGATCTGTGGCATGTCAGGATGACAAGGTCCCTATGGACGATAACAGAACAGAAGAGTTAACATAGCCCTGAAGCCAAAAAAGTAAGTATTACTCTTCTCTTTGCCATATGAAAGCAAAGTGCTTTTGATTTTCCTCACTGATAGGGGTAGAGACTGCATTTGCTGGATCATATTGCATGCCAAGTGCCACAGGTTGTGTCGCTATGTACCAGTAAAGACACCACATCTGCCATGGCAGTTGCACTTGAGGCTACCATGTAGGTAAGTTTATGACAATCCGCTATTATTCTGTACAACCCACTTGGTTTTCGCAAGGTCTGTGTAAGTGAACTAATGGAAGTAGAATGGGATCCACCATCTGACACCATTTAAGTTTTAACGGTGTTTCTAATCGCTGCAGTATTTCTGAGAGGTGGTAGTACTTTTTATTTACTCTTGGAGATTAAGAAAAGGAGGTAGTTTCAAGGACTTCCACTTGACCTTTTCTATGAGACTCCACAAGTCAAATAGCTAACATAAGGGTTCTGCCAGAAGATAAGTATATTTATCTCATATATTTGAGAAAAGGCCAAATAGATCTAGAAAGCACAAGCAAATTATGTGAACAGGTAGCTCAGACTCCCATTTCATCTTCCTCTTTGTACCAATACCCCTTCTTCAGCTCCTAGGTGGTTTCCTACAACCCATAAACAGAGAAGGAAAGAACTTGGGTTGCTTCACAGACGAGTCAATGTGACATGTTGGTGCTAGCTGAAAACGCACTGTCCCTGCATTGCAGCCATTTCAGGGATGGCCCTAAAAGACAGTCGTGAAGAAAATTCCTTCCAGTGGGTAGAACTATAAGCAGTACACTTAGACAACCACTTTGAGAGAGAAGATGTGTTCTGAGTTACAGATATACCTAGATGCCTGAGCAGTGAACAGATGCCCTGGATGTTGGCCAGGGACCTGAAAGATAAGGATAGAAAATCAGGGACAAAGAGATCTAGAGAAGTGTTATGTGTATGGACCTATGAGAATGGGCAGAAAATGTGGTGTGTGTGTGTGTGTGTATGTGTGTGTGTGTGTGTCTCACAATGCTCACCAGAGACCACCCACCACAGAGGAGGCCTTCAACAATCAAGTGGACAGAGTGATTCATCCTGTGAATGCCAGTCAGCCTGTCTCCTTGGCTACCCCAAGGCTGACATGGCAGAGCCCTAAAGTGAGTGACAATGATGGCAGGGGTAAAATGGGCCCATCCCTCTAAAGCAGATCTAGCTACTGACACTGTGGCATGCCTAACCTACCAATGGACACTGAGCCCTCAACATGGCATCATTTTCATAGAGACCAGCCAGGCATTTGGTGACAAGTTGATTTCTCCAGACTATTTCCTGAGCAACTATTGCTCACCAGCGCTGATACTCATCTGGATATGGGTTTGCCTTCTCTGACCAAGTGCCTCTGCCAGGACCACCATCCAAAGACTTGTAGAATGCTTGATTATCAATATGATGGCCCATACAACCTTGCCGCAGATGAAGGGAACCATTTATGGCAAAGACGTGTGACAATGGGTGAATGACCAAGGAACCCACTGGTTTAGCATGTGCCACATCACCCAGAAGCAGCTAACTTAATACAATGATGGAAGGGCCTGTTAAAGACCAGCTAAGGCACCAGCTTGGGGACAACATGGTGCAGGGATCTCTCCTCCAGAAAGTAGAACCCATGGTCAATATATTGTGCTATGTTCCCAATAGCTACAACACTTGGGTCTAGGAGCCAAGGCATAGGACTGAGCCCTTTTATCCTCTCTCCCAGTGATCCACTGAAACCTTAGGCTCTTCTGGGTAGAGGTGCTGGTTTCCAGGGGAAGAATTCCTCTAGGGGACATAATAAGGTCACTGAACTTGAAACTGAGACACCTTCCTGGTTACTTTGAGCTGCTCATGCCAATTAGCCAGCAAACAAAAAAAAGAGTGGCTGTATTGGTAGGGATAAGGAACCTGATTACCACAAGAAGTATAACATCAACTACCTTATGTGGGTAGAGAGGAACTCAGGTACTTTCTTGGAGATTTCTTGGTGCCTCCATATTTCATAATGATGGTAAATGGGCAAATAAAACAATCAAAGCAACTAAGAGACCAGACTATTAAAAGATAAAGGTCCAGGTCACCTCACAAAGCGAGCAACTCAGACTACCTAAAATGTGGGCCACAAATTAAGGAAATCTAGAATGGGCAACAGAGGAGGAGAATAGGACTAGCTAGGAGACTATAGCATGTTTTACTAACTCTCCTGCCTAAAATCTTTTCAGAGATTTTGGTTGGCTCTGATCTTGAAAGGGATTCTGACTGATTAGACTTGCACCTCTCCTCTTAAAAAACGAGAGAGAACATCTTATTCTCACAAAGTTGAAGGCCCCGTATATAGGAGCTGGATCTATTGGGAGAACATGAGCAAACCTAAGTGGTCAAAGGAGTGGACTGTATTAGATACCTATATCTAATGCACCTTTTCAAATCCTTTCAGCATTACCTGCCTCCAGGCTACCATTTGTTCCAGCCACAGTCATCGCTGCAGAAATCAATTCAGGATGGACTCCAGCCAACCACGGGTACTACCTGATGTGCTTTAATTTAGACCCACATTGTGTACCTCTCTTGTCCTGCTTTTGGACTTCTCCATCGATCCTAAAGCAGAATTCATTTAGTCCCCACTCATGAGCAACTTGGAAATGCCAATGAAATAATATGTGGCAAACATTTGAACAATGGGAAGTAGAAACCACTGAAGAGCTATTATTTCTCCCCTCCTTTCTCAGATGAACCACCCTGAAAAGCCACTTCTCAAAAAAGAATCCCACAAGAATGAGAAATGATTTACATCTGATACCTTTCTGCCCTTTCTCTTTCCCTGCCTCATTTTCCTATCCCCCACTCCTGGGCTTGTACTCTTTAAGAAAATATCACAGATGTCTTAACCTCAAGCTCTGCTTTTTGTAACCCAGGTTAAGAGAGAGAAGTAAGAACTTATAGGCATCATCAAGATAGAGGCCCAAAGCTCTGTGTGATGAAGCAGCCAGTGAAACATTTTCAACATGGATGTGCACCAGAACATTTGAGAAATCGTAAATCCAATGTCCAGTTTGGAGTTGTTTGCATTCCAGCGAGAGAAACGCCCTTTGCATTTCTCCTTCTCCCAGCAACAGCAACAACAGAAGCCTTCAATCAAGTTTCCCAAACACACAAATGCTTTGTGAAAGTAAAGATCTATGGATACCAACTGAGAGATGAATTCCATGTCTCAGTCAACGGAACAGAACAAAGGCTGCCCACATCAGACACTGTGATGAGCTATAACCAGAATTTAGTACAAAAAAGAACGCGGCAGCAGAGGTAAGCATAAGTACATTAGCTTCCTGAGAATTTGCGGAGATATTGAAGATGACTTTGGGCTTCTAAAAGTCACAGAATCAGGTGAGGCAGAAAGCATTTCCAAGGGTCAGAGAGGATTTCATCCAACATCTGACAAATGAACAGTATAAAGTATCCAAAATCAGACCTATACAGTATGTTTAAATTCATGGACTGTTGTCCCTTACCGACTGTGTGATCTTGGGAAAGTTACTTAACCTCCCTGTGCCTCAAGTGTCATGCATGAATTGAAGAATCATTATAAGATGGAGTCGTTGAATGCATCAAATTAAATGACCCAGGTAGGTACATAGTTCACTAAGCATTCTTCCATTTTATTATTCAGTGCACTCACCTGTCCAATATAAATACAGATTTGTAGTCATAAAATATCAGATCTAGAAGAGTGCTCAGAGATCTTTGAGCCAGCCTTCACTCATGCCCAAAGAGAGAAAGGGGCTTTTTCTCCAGAGCCAGTTAGCCCGGGGCAAAGCCAAAGTCAAGTGCCTTGATGCCTGGACAGTACTCTTTTCTCTCCCTTTTGGGGCTCCGGCCGAATTTCCCCATACATACAGAATCAAGACCATTACAAATCGGGAAGACAATAGGAAGTGGATGTTTCATTCTTGTGTGTTTCCTAGTTTCTGCATGCTTTGCCAAGTGCTGCCCATAGAGATGTCACTTGGCCAATCAGTATTAGTCAGCCATGGTCTGGACTAGTGTTTTTTTAAACCTGTGGTCTACATGCATCAGAATCATCTGTGAGGAGAGTGTTAAAAGTACAGTTTCTTAGTCTCTACCCAACACCTACCAAATCAGAATGCCTGCAGGCAGAACCTGAAAACTGGAATTTTAAGAAACTCCCCGGGTCCATCTTATGCACACTGACATTTCATTGCTATTGGCCTCAAGTCTCACACCTATATTTTTTATGGCACCTGGTTCCTAAACTCTATTTTGGCATTTCTTGCATTAGGAAACTTTCTTGTTCAAATACAATCCCCACACTGAGGCATTTTCAGTTTCTGGCTCAGACATACTGCCAAGACCTCTCTTGGATGGATTTTTCCCATTCACCACACCCTTGAAAGAGCAAGAGATTGTGTGTTCTATTGAGTTAAGGTCTTTAGGATCCAAGATTTGGGGGAGAAAGCAGCCCAGAACCAGAAGGGACCTTCCACCTGATCCCAAGCCGAATCTAATCAGTCTTTGCTGTGCAAGTTTAAAGAGATAAGACAGCTAGGGCATCCCTTGGGTATCATTTAGCTAGAGGAGAATGCCTATTAGCGTGGATGTGGGTAAACTCCACACCTGTGGGCTGCCTGCCTTCCATCCTGTCCCTAATCCCTCATTAATACCACATAATGGCTGTCATTTCTCCAGTATTTGCAAAGAGAGTGTGGTGAATGTGGAGGTGCTAAAGTTAATTGCTACTTTGTCCCAAGGAGGATGAGAATGGATAAACATGTCTTGGTGATAAGCCAGAGAGGGCAGGACTTGAAATAGGAGCTTCAGCACTGATTAAGGGCTGATGTGCCCAAATGGCAGGGCCGCACCTTGCTTTTGAGAGTGGCCAGTGGTACAGCTTACAAAAAAACACAATCCCCCCACCCCTCCACTGTTATGAGCCACGCTACCTTCAGTCCTGGCTCTGCTGAGCTTGACTGCAAAGCAGCAGGCGTGGTCTTGGATCAGCAGTAGGTTGCAGCTTCCTCTTTCTTCAACATTGTAGGTTCAAGTGTTTGGTCAATGATACCCCAAAAGGATATTTGGAGATGTCTGCGTGGGGAAATTTCTTTTGTCACAATGAATGGGGATGCTATTTGCATTTGGCAGGCGGGGATAGGGATACTAAATTCTGCATTGCAAGAGGCGGTGTACACAATAAAAAAAAAAAATCCCAGTGAAAATGTCAGTTGTGCCCTACTGAGAAATGCTTGCTAGCAGCTTGTGGCTTTCAAACTTTTTTGACCAAGACCCTTGGTCTCACAATCCCATAAACACACACTTCTGAAACAAAGGTTTTATGTGTTCAATATTGGTCCTTCCTATATGTAATAAACTCAGGTATTTTCTACTCTATTTTGTTCTGTTCCATTGGATTAAAAAAAAAAAACAAACCAAGCTTTTTATACCTATTAAATAGATTTCGTAATCTACAGGTGGGCCATAACCCATATTAGTATGTGATCATTTCAAAAGTCTTAATACAAAATTCTTAATTCAGCAACCATCATTTGTCTGCTCTCAACAACACTATAAGACTTAAAGAATCTCAAGGCTGAAGCGAAAGCCCCAGGGATCTCTGATGAGCTAGATTAGACTTGTCCATTGCTGAGACCCGTAGTTTTTACAGGGCCCTGCTCTGGGGCAGGTGGCACATGTGCTTTGCATCTCCTCTCAGTGGAAACGGATGGATGGATCCGTCCAATTCATAGGCACTTGAATCACAGTGGACAACGGAACTAGCCCCAGTGGAAGTGGGGGTGAGGGTGGGCTGGGAACCCTGAATTAAGCCAAAAAGCCTCAAGTGAATATTTATCTTCTCTGAAACATAGCCTTGCACCTATGTCAAATGGGCAGCCTGGTTCTCCAAACCCATCCAAACTTCCCTGCCACTGTGCGCTAGCAGGCTGGTTTCTAATGGGGCAGAAGTACAAGAATTGATGCCACTCAAGAAGCTCAGGGCAGGGCCAGGCACAAGGGGTGGGGACTGTGACACTAGTTGGTGGAACAACCTGCCACGCTTTCACCACCACCCACACACTAAAGTCAGTCACAAACTAAGCTGATCTGCTCTTCTACTAATATTTTTTCCAGACTACAGTCATATCAACATATTACTTTAAAAGACACCACTTTCAGAAAATGTGGCCCTCCCCCTATTTCCCTAAGGACAATCCCCCTCTATCTTTGACATTTTTCTCACTGCTTGAACTTTGAGATCCAGTGTTCTCACCTTTAGGACCCTTGAATAAAGTGGCACATTCCCTCTGCAGGACCCCGGTGCCAGAATATGGATGCCCCTCAAACCCTCTCCATATTGCTCCGGGCCCCAGGGAGCCCAGCTCTGCCAGGGCTCCTGCTCTTAATGACATATGGTATTCCAGATGTTTTCCCACCAAAAAGCTGACAAGATAAGATGTTGGCTGGCTCCAGCCTGAGTGAGTCTGTGTTCTTACAATCTACACAAGATTATGACAACCCACATCTGTAGGAGACTTTGTAGTTTCCTTGCTGATCTCCTGTGATCATCACAAAAATGCTAGAGGTGTCAGGGCACATGTTTCCCCATTTTAGAGGAGAGAAACTGAGACGCAGAGGGGTGAAGCTCACTTTCTCAAGGGCAGTAATAACAAACAGGGTTGGAACTTGCACTCGGGTCTCTGGCCTCACATTCACATTCCACCCACATCCCGCTTCACTCCACCACCTCAGCAAAGCACCCAGACTGTGTTCAGGACTTCGCCACCTACCTTGCTATCCAGGTGTGATACGTGAGAAGACAGCTGCTGGGAGAAGTCACAGGAGTCTCGTGAGACTTCTTCAGGAGGGATAAGTTTAAGGTGAGTCCAGGGACCCCCCCCCACATGCACTTCTCACCACCTCCACATTTGTGTTTCACAGATGATATTTGTCACGAGGGACTACCATTGACGTGGGTGGCTTGCTGTTGGGTCGGGATCAGCCCTTCAGACCCCCAATTCCAACAGCTGCTTGTGGTCTGTGAATAGAGGAAAGATTCGAGCTGGCATGGGCATCTTCAGCAGATAAGACTGTGTTTGAGGAGGAACAGCATTCTAGAAGCAGTCAGCAACTCATATGCACAATGGTGAAATTAGAGGCGGGGGTGCACTCCAGAGTTGCTCCTAGTCCGTGGCTGCTGGGAAGGAACAAGTGGCCTTTCCATGTCAGAAATTCCCGAAAGCATGCAGTATTAAGCCTGGGGAAATGGCTGATGGCTATATGGATCACATGAGTCATCAAGAAAAAGGTTAAATTGTGCAGTTTCTCTAGAAAAGCTTAGATGTGCAAAACACCTCAGAAAAGACTCTCGCCAAAATTGAATCAAATAAGAAATAACTTTATTATTTTTTTTATTTCAAAGGCAAGCTTTAGTGACTTCAAAAATTGTCGTAACAGCTCTTTGCCCAAATTTTTACATACATGTGTTACAGGAATTTTTTTGAAGCCACATTTCCTCTTTTATGTTTGTGAACTTCATGAAATGGAACACCTACCTTCTTCAAAAGATACTTTGAAGCCATAAAAATGTTCATACACTTTGACTCAATAATCTCCTTCTGGGAAGCTGGCCTAAGAAAATACTCTGAAATATGGAAAAAGCCATATGCAGAAAAATAGTCATCAAAGAGTTGCTCAGTGAAAAACTGGAAGCAGCCCAAACATTCACAAAGGGAAGGGGGGATGGTAAAATAAATTATGTATAAGCCCTCAAGAGATATTCTATGACCATTGAAAACAATGGCTACGAAGTTTATGAAGGAGCGTAGAAATACTTGTGATAAAATTAAAGGATAAATAAAGTCTAGAAAAATATTTACCCATACATGATTTGTAAAAATAGGAAGAAACATAAATATGTAGTTGTCACACTGTCAAAGTGGTAGGCTTATGGATTTTTACCTCGTTTTCACATTTCTCTAATATCGTAGTCTAACTCTTCTTAAAAAATTTCAAGCCCTAAAAATATAGAGAGAGAAAAAAAGAAAGAAAGAAAGAGAGAGAGAGAGAGAGAGAGAGAGAGAGAGAGAGAGAAGAAAGAAAGAAAGAAAGAAAGAAAGAAAGAAAGAAAGAAAGAAAGAAAGAAAAAAAAGGAAAGGAAAGAAAGAAAAGAAAAGAAAAAGAAAAGGCAATAGATGTTATAATGCTTTCAATAAGAAGAAACATCACTAGTAGAGAGGTTAGGCGAGTAAGTTGAGATAGGAAACTGCCCGTCTTATTGCCCAAATTAAGTGTCTTTAAAATGCTTTCATGTTTGGGGGGAATAAATATAAAATATATACAAAAAGCCAACCTAAAAATATACTTTTGTTCGAGGCACAAAAAACGCAAATTACATTACTGCAGAAACCATTCAGGACTTAAAAATTCCTCTATTTCTGTGTTTTCATGTTGCTATGGATCTACTTATAAGGGGCTTTTTGTCAAGGAGTTTTGAAATGATGCTGGATATCTCTCTGTATTTTTTATTTCATCAGTAGTACTCAACGTGTTGTGATCAATTAGACGTGGATGTCAGATTTAGAAAACAAATCTCATTTCTCCCTCCACCATCCAGGACATTTAGAATCATGGAAGAATTGGAAGGAACCTCAAACTCATTCGAGTAGACATCTCCCTGGCAGGGACACATGTCCCAGTGATGCGGGCAGGGAGTTGAACGTGCAGGGTCCCAGACAAATTGGGTGAATGTAAGAGTGAATCTGGAGTCAACATGCCCCCCCAGGACAACATGAGGCCAATTTACAAAGATGAAAGGAAAATCTCACATCTAAATCCAAATCCCTGCCAAGGGCGAACTGGAAATGTAAAGCAAAGGAACATAGTTCTTACCACAATTTTTAAAAAGGGGACAAAAAGGCATCTATTCAAGTTATCTATTGTTGCTTAACAAACTACCTTAAAACTTAGCAGCTTGCAACAAAAAAATATTTTTTTAATTGTATTTCCTGATTTTACAGGTCAGGAATTTAGGCAGGGCTTGGCTGAGAAACATTTTTGCTCTTCATGGCATCTGAGGGTCCTCAGTGGTACTCAGCTGGCAAATGAGTCTAGAGGACCCAAGGATTCCCTCACTCAGGGAGGCCGGCAGGCTGGGCTCAGGTACATCTGCTGACCACAGCTCCTGCATCAGGCACTCTAGCAAGGCAGCCTCCGTAGCGTGGTCAGAGCTTTTACGTTGACATCTCTCAGAGCAAGCTTTCAAAGAGACCTAGACCAAAGCTGGGAGGCTTCTTACTAGCTCAGACGTTCCAGAACATTACCTCCGCCACATACTATTGGTCAAACAGTAACAAAGGCCAGAACAGGTACAAGGGCTTAAACTCTACCTCTCAATGGGAGAGCTAGCAAGGTATTTGTGGTCATCTCTGATCTTCCACAGCATCATTTAATATACATTAAACTGGAAAAATCTTAGGGAGGAAGCAGTGCAGACAAAGGCACGGAGTTCCTGCATACATTGCTGGAGATGGTGTAAATCGGTACGACGCTTTGAGAAGTCACATTGTTAAGATGTACAGAATACATAAAGTCATTCAGCTACTTTGGCCGCCCAGTCTCACTCCTGGGCATCTATCTATCTCAAAGAGGTAATTATACAGAGACACGAAAGATTTACTGTTATCTGTCAGAGGGACAAAAATAGATAAAATCTAAAAGTTCAATGGTAGGAGAATGACTAAGGCTTAACTTCACTCTGGAAGAGTAAGTAGCTATTAAGAACATTAATTATGAAAGTTTTACCTGGAAAATATTTACAGTGTGGTGTTTAAAAATGCAAAAGTTTATGTGCATGTAAATCGGAACCATTAGGGAACAGAAAGGCATAAAAATAGTTTTATTAGGGTAATAACATTTGATCACTATTTTTCTTTTTAAATATTTTCCTTTAAAATAAGAGGGAACAGAGAAATATGTTAAACAACACCATGGGGGATGCAAACAGCAAAATCCAGACTGTGGAACACTAACTCTACAGCTAACTGACCACTTTTCTTCAAGTAAGTTACAAGGGAAAAAAAAAAAAAGGAGAATCTAAAAGTTTAAGTAAAACTTAAGAAATTTGTCAACCAATTGGAATGTGTGGGAATTATTTCAATCCTATTCCAAACAAATGAAATGTAATGACAACATTCAAGAGGTTGGGGAGGATTTAACTCTGGACTTTTGTTCATAGTAAGTAATTATTGTTTATCTTATTGAAGATGATAATAGAATCATGGTTATTTTTTTAAGTCCTTTCAGAGATAAATGTAGAAATGTTTATATATTAAACGATATGGTATCTGGGATTTGTCTCAAAAAAAATCTGGAAGTATGGGGAGCAGTGAGGGGTGAAAATGAAATGAGATGAGGACTTAGTAGGTAAACAGGGGCGATGGTTGGGGTGGTAGTATTATTATACTGCTCTTTTCTGTATTTCTTTGAAAGTTTCCATAATAAAAAGGGGATTGTTTGTTTGTTTCAATGTTTTTTAAGGTTGTTGAATGAAGAGACAAGCCAGGCTGCCTTGGAGCCATGACTCTGGTAGTGGTGTGAGAAAGATACAGTGAGGAGTCTGGGGACAAGGAAGGCCTGAACCGGGTGAACAGTGGGGATCTTAGTGACCTTAACAGGTTCTTACAGACAGGAAACCTGGCCCTGGACCCTCTGAGCCCATACCCTCTGAGTCTCAGCTTCCTCAGCCATTATCCTGGGATAAAGCTCTCACCTCCCACAGTGCTGTAAGGCTCACAAGAAGCACCATGAAGCTGTTTGACACCCACTGTGGGCAGAAAGGCTGCTGGGAGCGATGCATATATTACAAGCAGCAATAAGGCACAAGCTCCCCAGCCTGTCCTGGTCTGTGAGTGGACACATAATGACCTCAGCTGCTGCTGACTGAGTGGCCAATTAACTGGTCAGGGCACAGAAAGAAGGAATATGTTGGAAGCAAGAGTCCTAGGGAGGAGCCAAGCAAGGCCCTGTCATCACCACTTGATGGCAAGTCCTAGGGATCTGGGATAAGAGCTATTCTGTCCTTGACCTTTTGCTAAAGAGTGAAGGGGCCTCAGAACTGTAGAAAGTCATGAACTATTAACAAGGTCAGGTCCAGGGCTCCAGGTGGGAAGGACAGAGAAGAACCAACTTTAAGGGCCACCTCAAGGCACAGAAGGAGACTGGGCCTTCAGGGGACTGACTGTCTACATTCCCAGTACTCTGGGATGAGGGTGCTGGAGGAGAGTTTCTGGACATCTGAGAGAGGAATGAACTGCCTGGAGCAAGAGGGAGCTCCCCAGGACTGCAGGGAACAAGCAGTGGATGTAACCAGGGCTCGGGACTCTTGACTCTTTCCCAAGGATGAAGCTACAAGCCTGGCGTTAAATTCCATCTGTGCCACCTGACAGCTGGGTGCTCTTGGCAAAGTCGTTTCACTCCTCTGATCAGCAGTGTGTCCTCTACAAAGTGAAGAAGAGTCATACCTGTCTCATAGGATGATTAAGCGGATGAATCTAGGCCGCCATTGGGAAGACCTTTAATATGCAACCCGTCGCCCTCCAGACAGAATGCTGG
Organism: Cynopterus sphinx; assembly: GCA_030015415.1. Classification (NCBI taxonomy): domain Eukaryota; kingdom Metazoa; phylum Chordata; class Mammalia; order Chiroptera; family Pteropodidae; genus Cynopterus; species Cynopterus sphinx. The sequence continues at coordinate 104,500,264 of CM057385.1, read as the reverse complement.
GCCGCTGCTGTCTCCATATTCTAAGAAAGGGTCTCACACTAAGACATTCAGGATTCAGAAGCATCATACAGGGAGGAGGCAGTGGTCTTTCGGAAAGAACTCACTCTCTCTAAAGCAGGGTTTTTTTTCAATCCTGGCTGCCACTGGCATCACCTGGTGGGTTTCAAAATTCCTGGAGTCTGATCCCATCCCCAGTTCTGATGTGTTTGGTCTGGGGTGTGGCCAGGGGCAAAGGGATTTTTAGAAGCTCCCAGAGTGACTCCAATGTGCAGCAAGGGCTGAGAATTCCTGCCATCAGGTTCATGATATTCCCAATTAAGACCAAGTGAATGAATAAAATCAGCTTCCTTATTGCACTTTAGGGCCAATTGCAGCTGGGTAGGTTGTCTTAGGATCCAAAGATTTGGGAGATTAAAAAAAATTTAACCCCTTGGACATTAAGGTCAACTCTGGTATGTTGTCACATGCTTAGAGCCTGGAGAAATTCTCGAGCCTGGTTTAAGTTTGCTTTTTTTACATAACATGGTGAATAGCTCTGTGTTGGGTTTCTACCTCCCCCTCATCCCCCCGTTATTTTTCAATGACCTTTTTCAAAGGCTTGAAAATTTTGATGTACCGTGTCCCTCTGATAAAGATGTCTAAGAATAAATTAGAAAATATTTGAAATATATTGAAATATATTTAGAAAAAAATGCCATTTTGTATTACAAAGATTGAGGGCCTATAGAAAGACGCCTTTCAGAATAAATGTCAGGCATTCTTTTCGGATGAATAAGTCCCCACAGAGGTCTCATCACGACTGGTCGCTTTATCCCCTGATTCGCCTCATAACTGCTCTTTGATTCTGCGTGAGGCGCTCTGGAAAGGGGTTGAGGCTCTGATACACACAGGGATGGCTTGGAAACTCGTGGTCCCGTCCTGTGAAATTGATGCTTTCTTTCCTTTCTCCAGCTAGAGAGATTTAGCGGCATTTTCTCAGACTTCTCTCTTTTACTCTTGAAAAATCTTCATGCCCCTGAGGTCTGATTAGCAAGGATTACAGAGGAGGAAATATGACTGAATGTGGTGGTTCTCAAAGTGTGGTCCCCGGGCCAGCAGCATCCGTGTCACCTGGTAACTTATTAGAAGTGCAAATTTCCCGCCCACACAGCAGATGTATTGAAACAGAAATTCTGGGGAGGGACCCAGCCATCAGTCAGGAGATTCTGACCCATTAGAATAGAGAACCATTGGTCAAGAGCACATGCCAAACACAAACAGACTTTGTTCCAAATGCCAGCTCTGCCACTCATTACCTGGTAATTCAACTCACCTCTCTGATCTTGTTTCCTCATCTGTAAAACAATGATAGCACCTCCCACCCTAAGGCTGTTGGAGGATTAAGGGAGTGTTTAGCACTGTTCCTTGCAGGATGAGGGTGACTTGAGAAAGGCACCCACGGCCCTGCGGGTATCTCCTGCATCCATAGATGGCTCCTTACTTCACCTAGTCCCAGCCTTGATTCTTGATATTCCATAAGTGCTCAGTAAATGGCTACATTTACTTTATATTATTGAGAGAGTTAAGGTTTCATCCATCTTTGGGGCCTTGTCAAGGCAAAGTTCTAGAGTCAAAAGTCTTTTGAGAGTTTGACGTAAAGAGCCCTGGCTTTGGAGTCCACAGGCCAGGGTCTGAACTCCAGGAATGCCAGACGAGAGGAGAGGCACAGAGCAGAGCCAGGGCAAGCTCAGCTCCTCAAGACAGGCTCCTCCCACTGAGTCAAGTTCTTTCTTTCTCCTTCATTCTTGAGTTTGGGCTCCGATCTGTGATCATTATATTTTCTGCATCAGTAGACAATAAAAAAGCATTTGCCAAAATCCAACATCCATTTCTGATGAAAAGTCTCAGCAGACTAAGAATAGGAGGGAAATCGAAGGGGGCTTCCTCTGTCAAAGGGCAGCCACAAACTCCAGGGCTAACATCTTACTTAGTGGTGAAAGACTGGCCCCTCATCCCCCAGGATCAGGGACAGAATATGACTGTCCACTGCTACTCTTTGTTGTGCCAGAGGTTCTAGTTAGTAGATCAAAAAGAAATGGAAGGCATTCAGCTTGGAGGAAAAGTAAAACTGCCTTTATGCACAGATGACATGATTGCCTATGGAGAAAATCCAATGATATCGCTAGCAAAGCTACTACGACTAATGAGTGAGTTTAGCAAGGTTGCAGGATACCAAATCAATATACAGAAATAAATTTTATTTCTATAACAACAAAAAATTAAATTTAAAGTTAAAAAACAATGCCATTTACAAGTGCATAAAATATGAAATATTTGGTTATAGATCTCGCAAAAAAAAAAAAAAAAAAAGGAAAGACCCTATTGAAAACTATAAAACATTGCTGAGACAAATTAAATAAGACCTAAATAAGTGGAGATAGCCCATTACTTAATCCAAGGTCACAAAGATTTATCTCCGTTTTTTTTTTCTTAGAATTATATAGTTTTAGCTCTCATGTTTGATTCATTTTGAGTCAGTTTTTGTACATGGTCTAAAGCAGAAGTCCAACTCCATTCTTTTGCATGCAAATATAAAACTGTCCAAAATCATTTGTAGAAAATTCTGTTACCCCCAACCCTCCCTGAATGGCCTTGGCACCATTGCATAAAATTGATCCATCATAAATGTGAAGGTTTCTCTCTGGACTCTCAAAGCCTATCCCACTGCATATATGTCTACCTTTATGCCGGCACCACACAATTTTGATTATTGTAGATTTACAGTAAATTTTGAAATCATGAAGCATGAGTCCTCCAACTTCATTCTCCTTTTTCAATATTGTTTTGACTTTTCTAGGTGTGCACAACTGATTTTTGACAAACATATAAAGGTAGTGGAGAAAGCACAGTCTTTTCAACAGAGTTCTGGAACAATTGGATATTCATCTGACCTTAATTTTTTACTCTCTTCTGCCTTTGACCATTGCTTTTGGCTCAACCACTGTTTTCTGAAATGCTTCTATTCTTCTAGAAGTCATTTTCTTTTTTTTTCTCAAAAACATAAATTTAATTAAGTTTAATTAAATTTAAATCTTCTTGCTCTGTGCTTTCTTTTTTTGCAGGCTGTGCCTTATTGCTCTGTTCATAGATTATTTATGAAATCTGTGGATATGAGCAGCTTAAAGGGAAAAATTGATGGGAGCCAAGGAGGCAGCCTATGAATCTGTTCTCTGTGCCTTCCCCAAACAAATGACCTATGCTTCCCGGCTCTGGGGAAGGTCCTGAGAGGCCAGTGCTACAAGGATTTGGACACCTGCTGGGCCATCGGGCATGTAGCAATTTCACTTGGTTTCTGAAGAAGAATTCCCATCCATTTTGTCCATTAGCAAAAAGTATGTCTATACGCCATAAATCAGGTATCTTAGAGTACACAGAAATCCAGCTAACCTGTACAAACAGGCCTCAGAGGGCCTGGATTTGGCCATTGGCAGGGCAGGAGGTACCAGGAAAGCTCTGGGTAGCGCGGAGTTCTCACAATGCAGTCCCCAGTCCAGTAGCTTCAGGAAACTCGTTAAAAATCAACTTCTCAGGCCCCAGCCCATACCTATGAATCAGAAACTCTGGGGTGGGTCTGGAAATTCATGTTTTATCCAGACCTTCAGGTGATTCTGATGCAGCTGGGAAGTTAAAGTGCTTACCCGCCGACACTAAATTACCAAGGTTTCCTATCCTGCCTATGCCATTTGCTACTGTTACTTAAAATCTCTGGGTCTCAGTTTCCTCGACGGGACAATGAAGATGATAATGGTATCAGCTTCCTAAAGGCTGTAGTACTTAGCAAGTACTTAATAATCACTAATTTATACATGTGAATTCACCTCACCTTTCCTGATTATGAAAATTCATTGTCGTTGTTGCAGAAAACTCAGACTGGTGAGAAACCAAGCACTTGGAGAGCTGGAGAACTCAAGTTCATTATACCCGTGGTCTTAGAAGAGCTATTACTCTAAAGATCTGGGCCCTGAGCTCAGGTGTAACCTTACTTTTATCGGGCTCATCCACGAACGAGCAAAGGGGAGGGTGAGTCTTCAGTTGATCTCAAGGCCACCCTGCCCTTCGGCCTGTGCAGCACGTCTACAGAAGCAGAACGAAGAGCTGATTACAAGGTTAGCCATTTGAGTGGAAAATTCCTCTTCATCATATGTAAAAGTTTTATGACACTTCTTAAAATTTCTCAGAGAAATTTGCATATGATGTTCCTACTCACTTTTATAAGAAGTGATGTTGGTATCATCTTCTTCACTGCCCACATGTGGAAATGGAGGCCCAGACGGTGAACTGCCTTTCTGCCGGAAAGTTATGAATCTAAGACAGAAACCATTTCTGCTTGAATAACTATGTCTTTTTACCACATCATGTGCTCTCGGAGTGCAGGCATGCAATCTTAGTTGGCACAGGTTTAATTGTTTTAATTTAGCTACCTGTATTTGTCTACTACACCAGGGATCCCCAACCCCTAGTACTGGTCGGTGGCCTGTTAGGAACTGGGCCACAGGAGGTGAGCATCAGACAAGCAAGAGAAGCTTCTTCTGTATTTGCAAACACTCCCTGCACTAGCATCACCACCTTGGCTCCACCTCAGATCAACAGGCATTAGATTCTCATAGAAGCATCAGGCCCTGGTGCCCAAAAGTTTGGGGACCACTGCACTACAGTAAGAAAGGTAATGGCGATGCTGTTAGTTATATACGAAGTTCTTTGCAGGACCCAGCTTAGCACGTTATTCATCGCTGCTCCCTGAGAGTCTTCATTTCCGAAAGGGGAGAGGCCATTTGGTGAGGTCAAAATGTCTGACTGAGCTCCAACTCTGCCTCTGAAACTTCTTTTCTTTTTTTTTTTTTTTTTAATTAAGTTGATTGGGGGTAACATTGGTTAATACAATGATATTTTCAGGTGTACGTTATAATTTGATATCTATATATTCTACTGTGTGATCACCACCCAAAGTCCAGTTTCCTTCAGCTACCATATATTTGATCTCTTTTTCTGACATTTATTAGCTGAGCACATGACCTTGAACAAGGCACCTGGCCTCTTGGAACTTCTTTTTCTTCTTCTATAATATGGGCTATTACCCTGACCCCACCCAACTTGCAGAACAGCCTTGGATCTCAAATGACACAGTAGATGCAGAAGCATTTTGCAAACTGTAAAGTGCATACACAGTATGGAGTTAGAAGTGGCAGAGGTGGTGAAGGAAGAGTTCACTAAAGACAAATACTGCCGGCCCCCCGCCAGTCCTCAACAGCCCTGCGGTCTGGCAAGGCCAGAGCAATGTGCAGCTGGTGGGAGGTAGGTGGGGATTGGCGGAGAATTAGTCAGGATGTGTGGTCTGACCCTTTTTGGGGAGCGGCCTGCTGGGGCACGGGGAGCTCAGAGACCCTGCCAGGCAGAGCCACAGGCATATGCCATCACAGGCCTGAGCTATCCTCTTGGAAAAGCCCACCTCTGCCCTGCTTCCTGGCTAATCAAATATATGGAGAGAGTCAGGCCCAAGGAGTCCACACCTAAAATGAAATAACTTCTCATCCCCCGCGGCCAGTTCACAAGATGACCCTAGGAGAGACCTCCACTTCTCTGGGCCTCGGTTCAACGACATGAGGTGGCTGGTTCTCAGCTCTTCCACCTCCCCTTTTATGATTCCTCCTCCATCTAGTGCTTATATCCGAAAATTTTTCCTACCAATACCCTTCCTTGAGTCATGATGACTGTGTTTGCTCTTTTACAGTTTTCAAGGCAGGCAACTGAGCTTCCAGGAGATTATTTCCCAGTGGTTGAGGGTTGGAGTTGGAGAGCCAGACTCCTGGATGGAAATCCTGCCCGGCTCTGTGGCCTCAAGCAACTTACTTAACTCCTTTGACCCTTAACTTCTCCATCTGAAAAATAGGGATCATAAATATACTCACCTTCTCACGGTGACAGTTAGTGAGACGATGTGTGTGAAGGGCTTCGCCCGATTCCTGGAAGAAGATAAGCTCCATAAGAACCTGTGGTCATTGTCTTCAACTTAAGGGTACAGAGGGGCCATTCTGAGTTGATTTCCAGGAAAAGCAGAGACACCTGACACTGTTAGGAGCCTGTGAGTCCTCACACCGGGGTTATATACAGTGTGTGTGTGTGTGGGGGGGGGGCTTGGAAATAGCACCCAGGGCTCCCAGACTGGGAACTACTGACTGAGAGAGTCAAAGTTTCTTCCAGCTCTGACAACGCCTTAGCTATGCTGAAGGTCAGCCAAACCTCTTAAAAGAAATCCACATGGTCAGTGGCAGCTGGGCCTGCGGAGAGTTCAAGGCAGACCCCAAGGGGAGCAGCCGCAGGCCAGAGTCCTCTCTCCAAGGCCCAGGGCCCCTGAAGAAGTGTCATACATCAGAGGAAAGCTTGCAGCCTCCCATTCAGCTTATCCAAGAAACGAACCTCCACACCCCCTCCCACCTCTCTGATCTGAAAAGACCAAGAGAGAAGGAAGTGGTTATTTCAAAGACTGTGTGAACCCCCTTTGCAAAAAGGTCAGAGAGCCTGAAACTTGATCCCCCAAGGACCTGCTTAGAGACAGAACTTTGCCTGTTTCCTTTCCTTCGTTTCCCCCTTCCTCTCCTTGTAGGCCGGTTCTAACTATATATCTTAGAGGTCAAGGTATAGTATGGCAAGGAACAGAAACCCAGCCACCAAAGGCAGAGAGAAAGTTCAGGAGCTGCGAGTGGGCGGGAGTGATTTGAGGGGTCAGCCCTGGCCAGCGAGGGTTCCTGGGGCAAATGCCACGCGGATGGGAATGACCCCTAATCCTCCCCTCTGTGACGCCTTCGTTCCCATTCTCTCTCTGGCTCTTCTCACCAAGCCCCTGAACCTTCCAAGGTAGGGGTTCTTATGCTATTGTTCACAATGGACAACCTAAAGCCAGAGAGGAGGTGATAACACCACAGTTAACTTTTATTGAGCTCGTATTAATTTGACAAGAACACACTAAGAACTTGCATGCATTGTTTCATTTCATCCTTATGAAAACGCCATGAGGTAGGTACTATTATGACTATCCCTGTCCTCTCTGACACTCTAGCAGGAACTCCTAGGTGGGCAAATTAATGACTGAATGAATATGTATCGAATCCTGAAAATTCTTTTGAGACCCTATACCTAGAAAAGTACATTTTTAGGACTGTGTGTATCGCCACAGGCTAAATATTTATCTAAACTAAGTGAGTTCTTGAAGGAAGCCTCCCTACCTCGGTGGTGTGAGTGTTTCAAAATCACCGGAAAGAGATTGTGTTGGAATTAGTCTTCGCAAGACGACCCTGCTTTGGTGAACCAAAGCCGTTATTGAAGTATTAGCTTCAGGCTTGGATAAAATAAAATAAACTAAACTTTAGAGTAACAGAAATGATTCAATTTGAGGAAACACCCGGCCCAGGGACAGTAATAACAAAAATAATCACAGCAAACACTTACACAGCACAGACTGAATGGCAGGCCTGGGAGAAGCCCCTGGTTCCTGACAGATGACAAGGCTACGTCGGAAGGAAGGGGAGGCTCTGAAAGGGGTGACCCTGGAACTGTCCCTCGAGATCGGGCCATTGTTCGTTTGGCTCTGTCAGTCTCGTGATTCACAGCAACATTGCAGGCCCAGTGCCTTTGAAATTCCTAGGAATTTCAAATGGCAGAAAAGACAGGTCTTCCTAAGTGAAAGGAGATTTTATTCTCTAAAATAGAAAATGGTGCTTAGGAAAGGAAATTCCTTGGAACTATGGAGGTGTTTCTTTCCCTGAAAAAATTAAAAAGCACATTTATTGGGAGCCTATTATGTGCCAGGCATGTGCTAAGACTTGATGTGAACTGTTATTTACTTACTCCTGGGTGCTATTCTAATGCGAGGCCATAGCAGGAATAAAATATGTAGATACCATCGTCCCCAGGGCTGATATGCAGTCAGGATGTCCCTATATAACTGTCCAGCTTATTAAACTCTTTACGTGTTTCAGTTCTAGCTGGTACAGAGCTGCCCCCCTGAATCCTGAGTGCCCTTCCTCCCTGCCCCAGCTACTCCAGGTCCTCCTCCCATTCTTCCCCACACTGCTCCGCGATTCACTCAAGAGTGACTCCAGCACAGTTACGAGCCCAGAAGACCTGGCTCCTGTCATGGCCCAGCCTGACCTGATCAACCAGCACCTATTAAATATTCTGCTTATCACCCCTTGCCTGGCCCTCTTGGAGCTCCCAGGCCAGCTGGTAGCTCGTTCAACCCCTAGCAGCACTGTGAGGAGGTCACTATTGACCCTCTCGGACTCCTCCTTCCAGCTCCATAAATGCTGCTGCCTTCAAGCTTCCTTCCTCTGCCACTGCCTTCTCTTTCCTCACTCTTGTGATCTGGATGAAGCTAGTAGTTTCAGGCCTTTCCTATCCATCCACGTCCCCTAAATTTGTTTCTCCAGCCTGGACCCCTCTCCTAACCTGGTCATATGGCCAAAGTCCAGCTGGACATCTCCCTGAGAAGTCCTGCTACCACCTCAGGCTCAAGGTCTCCTGAAATAACTGAGGTCAGCTTCTGTCTTCTTTCTCATATCTCTCCTTCCTCCATCTTCTCCACCTCCTTCTACTCCTCCTGTGTTCCTCATTTCTCTCATCCACATACACACGTATTCATGCCATAAACACCCACAGAGGATCTTTTACATGCCAGGCACTGTGCCTGCCATCGAGGATGAGAAAGAAAGCAAGATAAATCCTCAAGGAGCCTACATACAGTCCATCAGTTGCCCAAGCTAAAAACCTGAGCATCTCTTCCAACTTCTCCCTCCTTCATCCCTTGCAAGAATGTTAAACGAGTCCTGCAAAGGGTTCTCTCCATCCCCACTGCTAAGGCCTGAGCCCAGATCCTCATCCTCTCTCATCACAGTAACCATCTGGCTCTTCAACTTCCCTTCTCTGGGGTCCTCGCTGGTTCTTTATCTGAAACAGAGCCAGACAGACATCTGTAGCACACATCTAAATCTTCCCCTTCCTTGGCTTAGAGCTTTCGATGGCTCCTTGTTGCCTTCATGAGGATAGGCCTGGCATTCAAGGCCTATCCTGACCTCTCTTGCTCTAGCAGAGTTGGCCTGGTGGGAGATGAGCTGTGGGTGGTAGAGCCATTTGTTCCCAACCACCCGTCGAGTCCTTATCAGCCAAGACATACATGTGCGCAGACCCCCATAGGCACACAGAGACATGTAGGCACAGACACACATACACGCTCAAATGCACCCTGAGACATAAACAAATAAGCCCATCTATGTCTACCTACCTGCAGATAGATGTAGTTGCAAGATTCAGTGAATAAAAATGTAAGGCATACTCACACTAAAAACTAAAATCTGTTGTTCATCTGAAATTCAAGTTTAACTGGGCATCCTGTATTTCATGTGATGACCCTACAAATCAAGAAAGGCTTACCCAAACACCAACCCCACGTGGACACAACTTACCCCCTTACATATGTTACACACTTACAGCTCAATTCGTGTGTGAACGTGCACATCACACTGTCATGCCTCCAAGACTAAAAGGCATCTCACCAGCCGAGACCAAACCATGGCAAGGCCATGACATTGGCCAGCATGGAGAGCTCTTCAGGGAAATGTTTACTCTGAGAATAAATGTCTAATTAACAGGAATTCCTGGACGTCCAGTTTCTGGAATGCGGTGTGCCCAGAGTAATCCCTGCGGAAGCCAGGCTTCCATTGAGCACAATGTCCTGACTGGCAGGGACAGCAGAGGGGAGAGGGGTCTGAGGGACCTGAGCCTCTCCTTCCCTCCTGTGCTTTCCACGGATTTTCAGAACAGAATTCAGTGCCTATAAAGTCCCCTTCTAAACAGGATCTCCTTGTCCTCATCGGAAGGCAGCCTAGGAAAACGGGAAAGCCATGGACGCAAAAGCTGAATTAGGTTCAAAAATCTAACTTTAACGCATCTGTAGTGTGTGTCTTTAGGCAAATCACTCAGCCTCTCTGAGTCTCCATTATCTCACCAGTATAGTGGAAACGTGCCATTAATAAACCAACTACTTAGGGCTAGAGTGAGAATTAGTAAATGACATAAGGTATGTGGGAGACGTTTTTAGAGTTTTGAATAAAAATTCATTATTATAAACTCGTATTGGCAAGTACGCATATAAAATCGAACAAATGTTCATTGCAATTGGATTCAGAGGTGGAATGCCCTGTTAGGCTGTTAAGTGAAGCTCAGAAGAGAAGGTGATAAAATATTGGAACAATTAAATTCGGGCAGTTAAAGAGGGTGGGGGGAAACTTTTAGAAGTGATCATATATCTCTGGTATGGACGGTGGTGATGGTTTCATGGATGTACACTTATCTCCAGACTCATCAGATCGTGTACCTTAAATATGGACAGCTTCTTGTATGTCAGTCATACCTCAATAGAATGATCTTAAAAATAATAAAGTCAGGCCTTAGTATCAATTAGATACTTAGAATCATGTCCTAAATAGGTAAGCGTCTAAATTCAGCAAGAGGGAAAACCGCATTGGTTCAAAATATTTTGAAAAGCCTAAAAATTGTGTATACAACATTGTGCAATGTCAAGTAGTAATTCTTATACACGAAGGAAATGTAAGATCACTGAAATAGAAGAGGGGGGAACGAAAGGAGCTTCTCTAAGCAAATGCGTGGACACATTCTGCTTTTGAAAGGACGAGCAAATCTCTAGTCGCGAATGCCGGGGGTGAAGAAATCCAGAGTTTCTGCTCGCCTGCAGGATTTCCTCTGTTCTTTTTAAAGCATGGAGGTTCTATGTGGCTGACATTAGTGTTGTTCATTAATGTTTCTGGCTTTTTTCTACCTTTGAACACAATAGGGTTGGCTATTCCTGCTTCCTTAAGGTTGGAGACTCGTATGACTTGCTTTGACCGATGAGATGGAAAGTGATGTGTGTTACTACCAGCAGAAGCATTAAAGTGCTGAGAAGCAATTCTTCATCTTCCCCTCCCCTGCTGCATTGACCAGAAACATCCCAGATGGTGAACACTGAGTACTTAAGAGAGGCCAGTGAGGAATAGAGACCCCACCAACCTACAGCGCATACGTAACACGAGTGAGAAATGAACCCCTGTTGTTTTAAGCCATTTATACTTGGCAGTTACTGCAGCAAAACCCAGCCTAGCCTGACTAATATGCTTTATAGTCTTAATGTATATTAATAAATTTGTCTGTTGTTGTGAAGGTTTTGTTTTTTTTTTTTGAAGTGGAATAATATCTTTAAGGGGGAGGAAAGTTCTAAGTAAGCTGGTAAGTTTAATGAGCCTGATGCTACTTCTCTGTAATTATACCCTGTCTGGTTGCCTTCCAGACAGAATTTGTAGTAGCTTAGCAAGTCAAAATATGTACTAGCAAACAGCGTCGTTAACATAATGATGGAGGGGAAAATGGTACTCCATTCAGGGAAAACTAGAGTGGATTGCACCTGCAAGCTTTGCCAAAAGCTAGGAATGAAATATTGACTCATGGATCACTGAACGCATTTAGGAGTGGGTAATAGAAGAAATTAGTACCCAAAGGCTTTTGAGTAGAGGGCTGGGAGGGAGGAAACCAATGTTTATTAAATGCCTGCTGTGTGCCAGACACTGTGCTACATGCATTAAAAATACAGTTGATTTCTCAGTCCCACTAAAACACAAGGAACTAGAAAGTGAGGCTCAGAGAGGTCAAACAAGTGTTCCAGGGTCACACAGTAGCATGATGAAGATTTAAACTCATGTTGGCCTTGCCTTTACTCTTACTGGAGCCATAAGGAGGCTGAGGGTGGCAAGACAAACTGGCCAACATTTGCTCTAGGCACGGCCGCAGTTTCACGTGGCAACGAGCTAGCGTTCAATTTCCCAATAGCTAGATGTGAAGGTCTGTTGGCAAAGTTATAAGCAGGGTGGCCCTGCTTATGACTTCCTGCTCTGTATCCACAAGGGTCCCAGGCTTCTTGGGAGTGTCCTCTGAGGAGGAAGCAGCATTCCAGGCCCAGATGCAGACAGCTGTGGGCTTCCTCCAGCCCAGGGTGACTCATGCTGGGACAAGAAAGCCGCTTCTTTGCCTGGATTCTCTGTCCCCAAATTCCAGTGTGGGGAAAGCTGCCTTAATCTTCCTGAACACAAGACTCTGGGTGGCTGGCATACAAGAGGGGTGGGGGACCGATGACGTCCAAAGAGAGCAGGGTCCAGAACAAAGAGGAAATTCAGGGTAGGAGATCATGTTTTCTCCCTGGCAAGGCTCCTGTGGCCATCTGGCTGAGGAGGCTGTTCTTCAGACCTCGAGACCATGGTCTGTTTGTTTTTTAGGAGTTTGCAGCTGATTATTTTCATCAAGTCCCTCCAACCAACTGCGCTGGCTCCCTTAGCAGCAAACCTATGCAGCCAGCATGTCCTCTCGGCTGAGTTCGCCGTTTCCCTTACTGAGAACCAGCAGCATCGCTCTTCTCTTTACCAAAAAGTGGCCCCTGAGCTAGGACAGAGTCTTCACCACTGGATGCCCGGGCCAGCCCGCCTGATGGGCCAGCTGACGTCAACCAGCGGGACTGGAGCGAAGCAGGGGCATTCGAGGGATCAGAAAGCCCCAGTTGGCCGGACTAGCTCCAGTGGCCTTTGGTGTCGTCTTCCCAGCTCTGGAAAGTCAGTGCCCACATTTTCTGGGTAAACCTCCTAAAGACAGGATGACAAGATCTCAGAGAGGCCCGAGTTGGGGGTTCAGATCCAGCCTCCATTACTGTTGCTGTGTGGCAGCTGAGCCTTCGTTTGTTCTTCTGGTGACCAGGGATGGCAAAGCTTTATGTCCCTAGGAAGTTGTGTGCAAATGAATACACACATAGTAATACGTGTAAAAGGCCTAAGACCATGTCTGTACGTAGCAGGTTCTCAGTAAATACTATTCATTTCCTTCTTTTATTTTTCAAGCATGTGACAACTGTCTTTTCAGCTCCCTGGGCTCAGAAGACAGGTGAGAGGGATGGTGTTCCTTGCTGTGGTGGACAAGAGGTTGGGGTTGGGGTTTTCCTTCCAGAAAAAATAAAAATGAGAATGGCCCATGTCTTAAAAGTAACTATGGTAGCTAGGATTGATAACTTTTTACCTAAAAAGTAAAATCCAAATGATTTGGTAAGATGTGAGCTCAGTTACTCAATAGGCCTTCTGGACGTCAGCCCATCCTTGGGGTCAGAGTAATGGACCAGGGCAGCTGGGCAGGAGCAGAAGCAGTGGTTGCTCTGCTTGAGGAAAGAGACAGTCTCCCATACCGTAGGAATCACACAATGCTCTATGTGGAAGTTGGGTACCCCCTTACCTGAAATTCTGGGTTACAGCGCTTTCCAAACCGAACATTATTTTTCATTCTTCGTAATTTAACTTCTCAAAACTTCTCACTTCTGCCTTTTGGAAGGGAGGAGATTCCTGGCTTCCCATTTCCAGCCCTTCTCTTCTCCTCACAGCCGAAGCACCTCCAGGTCCTCGCATCCCTTTTTCTCAGGGTGATCAAAGGACCCAGCTCAGGAGGGCCTGGCAGCTGGGCCTTCAGGGAAGGGCTTTGACTGCTTCCTGGTACCAGTCCCTTCCCTGCAGTCCATTTCCTCAGGTCATTTAAGTCCCTACACCCTAACTCCAAAAACTTATCTCCTGACTCCAAACTTCAGGCCTGTGACTCTCAGACTTCCTCGAAAGCCACCCGCTGCTCTAGAACCTCCTAAACTTTTCATTCTTCAGCTCCTGGTCCTCCCTGTAGCTGCTGCAGGCCCCTCCCTGGACCTGCAGATACCACTACTTTGAGCCCAGCTTCTGACTGACCCCTTTGCTGTGTAGCTGAACTGGACCACACCAGCTCATTTGCAGCAGCATCTCACTGCCTAAGGCTGAGGTGCCCCAGAGGGCCGGGGCGGAGGTGGGGGGTGGGGGGTAGAGGGGGCTACCTTTGAGGAACCCACTGCACAAGGACAAGAGAGTTATATAACAAGCAAATGACTATACAGTGTGAGAACTACAGCAGAGGTGCACAGAGCATGGAAAGGTAGTCCCAGAGGACATAAATCCACTCCATCCCATGGAACGGGACAGGGGTCAGGAAAAGGGCTCCGGGAAGTCTGTGGAGAGGAAATGTTATCCAGCTAAGAGCTTGAAGGCAGCATAGGAGGATGCCAGAGTGGGACAGTCGATTTTTCATTGATTCAATAGTCGCTTCTATCTTTACTGTAATTTGCCCCTTTTGCGGCTGTCTACCTCCCAGATCACTTAGTTTTTAACTCTGAACTAAAAAATTCAAAGCAGAATCTTGTCCTAAGCTAAGAACTCTGTATTTCCTTCAGTAGAATAGTTAGTAAAGAAACTGTAGAAGTGGAGTCAGACACCTTGGGTGAAGCCTTGCGTCTTCCAGGCTTCAGAAGGGACTCTGACCTCTCCGAGCTTCAGTTTTCTCATTCTAGCACCTCAGAGGGCAGCTGTGTAACTCAGATAAAATGACTGTTCCATGAATGGGAAACCCCTCTGCCCATGTGAGAGTTATCACAGCAGCAAGACCTCCCCTTGGCCGGACCCAACAGCAGCACCCCAAGAAATCAGGGTAGCTAAGAGAAAAACCCGTTTTCATTTCTACCCTCTTTGTATGCCTGTAATTCCCTGGGTTTTTGGTCAACATGCACCTTACAAATGAGCTCTTACCAAGCCGGGCATTTTGCATCTGCTTTCTCCTGCAACTGTGTTTCGGTAGAGAAATCTCACCTGTGCAACAAGAACACATACTCTAGTTCCGTCTGAATGAACTGTCTGTGCCAGGTGGGCGAGTCCAATGGCAAGGTATGTTTAAAAACATACCTTGACTGGAGCTATCGTTTAAAAAAAGGAGAACAAGGGGGAGGAAGAGAGCTCTGTTTGAGGGGAAGGGAAATGCTTGCACGTGCCCAATGCTAAAGAAGCCTCGGTGAAGGTAGCATATATGTACATGACGCTGACCTGCTCCTAATCTCTCCTAGAGAGGCCCAGGGAAGGAGAGCTCTGGAGGGGGAACTGGAGCTGGAAGTGACTTTGAATTAATTTTCCACCACCTTCGATTGGAAAACAGGAAGAGAGCTTTCAAGGCAGAGAGATCCCAGAGGCTGAGTTTCTCAGAGCTGGTAAAGCCCCCATTGACTTTAGAGGTGGGAGTAGACAACTGTGGGAGGAAAAGCCAAACACTAAACTGTCTGGAAGGGCCACGTCCTGAGCTTAGGCTGAACAGATGAGACAGAAGAAGGAGCATTGGACCTGAGTTGGGGAACTTCACTCCGGATGATGCCTTGTGTGCAGCCCTGGACAAGTCACCCCCTTGTAGGCCTCGGTTTCTCCTGATGTGAAGCTGTAGGATTGGAGTGTGCCATCTTTCGGCATCTTTCCATAACTGATTCGGGTAGTCTCTGATGCAGACATCAGGTGAAGAAACTCAAAGAACAGAGGAGGGTGACTGGCCACATGACTCCACACCCTCTCCTGTCCATTAGATTTCCCATCATCGTCCACAGTCATTTATTGCACACCCAACAACAACAAGAAGACTGTGTAAAAACAGACAGTGCACCAACACTTCATACTTTTACAGGGTCTGTCCTCCACATTATCTTGTTCACTCTTGCCAACAGCCTTGAAAATGATATTATGTGTTGAACATTATTCTGGGCCCTTTCATATTTCATCTTACTTAATCCTCAACATAATCACATGAGGTATAGGTATTATTATTCCTGTTTTACTGATGTCCCCTTGCCCTGCCACACATGAGTCGGTCCACAGAAGGGGGCCTCTAGACACCCAGTGACCCGGAGCCTCTGCGCTTGACCTGCTCTACTCTTCACTAGAGCCCTAGTCCCTGGGCCAGCTCCCGCCTGCTTACATTAGCTCCTATTTCTTCCCAGCTGTCCTTGGCTTTGGTCTCCCTCTTATCAGAGGGGAACCTTACGAAATTATCCTCCTGATGTAGCAGGAAGAGGCCAGTCGGGTGGGCTGGGTGCTTGGGGAGATGCTGAGCT
The DNA here is from genome assembly GCA_030015415.1 of Cynopterus sphinx. NCBI lineage: Eukaryota > Metazoa > Chordata > Mammalia > Chiroptera > Pteropodidae > Cynopterus > Cynopterus sphinx. Next base: position 104,484,210 of record CM057385.1, on the reverse strand, counting down.
ACTTTCAACAAGTCTGCTCCTCCCCAGAGAAGGGCCGGCCCACCCAAGTCTCCCAGGGCAGCCTGAACGAGTATCTGTTCTAGAAACTTGGCTGAATGTTCTTCCTTCCTTGTTGGCTCAGAGGATCTGGGGTCATATCTGCAGGGCCAAGCCCACCACCTGCGTCCTAGATCCCAAGGCCTCCGTTCGCCTGCACACCCTTCCCTCCCCAGCAGCCTCATCTCTTCTCTGCTGGCTCCCTCTCATCAAGTGCAGCTGAAGCGCAGCGGAGAGAGCCCAGACATAGGGTCAGGAGACCAGGAATCAGATCTGGCTCTGACACTTAACAAAAGCATGATTCTAGACAAAATCAGTCGCCTGGCTGAGCCTTGGTTTCCTTACCTGCAAGCTGGGTTTCTGAAGGTGATGAACAGTGCTTTCTCTCCAATTCACTTTCCAGAGTGCACCCCCATTTTGCACCTCTGCTCCATTCAGACCTGTCTCCTGTCCCTGGATTCTTAACAAATTCATTCTATAGGTAGGCTGGGCAGAGAACACAATTTTGTGAGAAGCTCCACACAGGCCCTGCTATCAAAGAGTCCACAGTCTAGTGGGTCAGGGAGACGATAATCAGGCAATTACGAGACAGCGTCCTGACAGCTGAAATGCCAGAAGTCAAGGGTACTAAGGCAATGTGAGGAAAGGCATCCAATTCAGGCTTGGGATACCTCCAAAGCTGCTCAAAGGAGATGACATCAAACCCAAAGCTGAAGGCTGATAGGAATCAGCCCTCTAACGAAGAGGAGAAAATATCCCTGGCCGAGGGAAGAGCTTGCACCAAGGCCCAGACAAGAAAATATGGGCAAGTTAAGGGACATGAACATGGTTTGGTTGTACCATAGTGTGTGCACATGCATGTGTGAATGTGTGTGTGCATGACTACGTGTGTGTGTGTGTGTGTGTGCGCATGTTAGAGTAAGAGAGGACAGAGAGGCGAGCCTGGAGAAGTGGGCATGGACTGGCTCATGCAGAGCACGTGGTCCACACAGGACTCTGGGTTTTATAATGCCAGGCTTATGATCAGTGCCGGAGAAATCCTACCTGAATAGATAGATAGATAGATAGATAGATAGATAGATAGATAGATAGATAGATAGACAGATAGATAAAGTGGATGACTGAGTTCAAAAAAAATATTATTGAGGAAATGCAGAGGCAATATGACAGCCCTGAATTCAAATCATGACTTTGCCATTAACAAATGTCATTTCACCCTGCTGAATCTGTTTCCTAGCTCTAAAATGGAGAGAACACCCTTCTTTCAGGATTAATGCTTATCGATACTGTATCTTGCTTATACATACTTACAGATATTATATATTAATGGAGAGTATATCCAAAATATATTTCTAAAATGCCTATTATTTTCTCTCAACCACACTCATGTTTCAGAGAACTTTCCTTGTTCCCTGCCCAGAAAGTGTGGTTTTTATACCAGGTGACTCAGTCCCTTCTGCAGACAACTGATGGAGCTGGTGGACCTCTGACCTGAGCTAGACCAATCAGATTGCGCCCCCCAGGAAGTTAGAATACAGAGCCCTAGTCAATTGACATGCATCCATTAAACATTGATGAGCAGCCTACTCTAACCAAGAGCGATATGTTTTAGCCAGTGTGCTACCGTGCAATATGAGAGTCTGGGGGATACGACACTGTCCCTCTCTCATGCCTAGTATCACTGACCACCTCCTCATAGAACCTTTGTGGACAAGCCTTCTCTTTCTTACAAGGCCAAGGCTGACTTGCTCCTGTCTTCTCCGTGGCATCTACCCTGGAATCTAACCTGGTACTGAGAAAGTGCTCCAGTAACATAGGTTCAAATGAATTGTGTTGGATTGAAATGGAAATGGACTAGGATTCATAAGAAAGAGAGAAAGTAAACTGGTGAACGCAGACAAATACAAATCAGAGGAGGCCTGTTTTAAGCGATTACAGCTGTTTAACTTGTAGAAAAGGCTTGCAGGCAACAAATAGGAAAAGGGATCTAACCTTCTCTGTGGCTAAGAGTTACGGGGGCAGGCATGCCTTCATACCAGGAAAGACTTTCTGTTGCAACTGGTCAGAGATACGTTGAGTCGTCTTACAAGGCTGCCTGTCTGGGGAGGTGTGCAAGCAGAGACTGGGTACCACTTAGCAGCTATTCAGGCATAATATGTAGGGGCTGGACTAGAGGACCTACAAAATTCCTTTCGATGAGGAGTCTAAGTTTGTGCTTTGATTTGTTGGTGCACCCTAGGTGAAACTGTTAGTCAAAGTTCTAGTTATTAATGAGACCTCTTGGAACCTTGGCCGTGTGTTCTGAAATGATATCAGACAAACAGCATCCATGAAATAACTGTTATGATTTATCATTTCAGTTTTTATTATACCATTTTATTAATGTTGGATAAAGTTTTAAGAAAAGCTTCTTTAGCTGTAAAAATGTTAATGAGTTGCCAGTCAGCTTCAAAAGGAGAACTACTGCTAACAAGATAATTGTGTAGTTACTGTGTTAACCTAGAAATAGGAAGAACCAAAGTTCCGTGCATGCTCAGCACATGTATGTGTCCCGCTCTCTTTTTATGTCCTGCCTGAAGTCATTAAGAGGACAAGGTCAAGATGAAGACCAGGACAGTTTGCAGAATCCGGTGGGAGCTTGCTGTCTGTATGATACCAGGCAACTGAAGAGGGATAGACAATTTTCTAAAATTGCATGTGGAATAAAAATTCTCCCGACCTCATAACAATACATCCACCCTGCTCCTGTCTTCTTGGGCCTTTGGCGTTTTGGTGCTTGCCAAGTAGCCATCCCTAGACAGCCTGCCATCAAGTAGGCATATGAATCCTTGCCAGGATCCACATGTCAAAATCAGAGAAGCACAAACATGACAAGTAGCATCCAGGATCCTGTCAATGACCAAGGATCTTATCTCTAGACAAATACCGATAATGGTGATTTTTACCCTTGGCTTTGGGAACTTTTGAAAATCCAAAGACTACATCTGAAACTGTTAAAATCAGAATCTCTGAGGATGGGACACAGACATTAGGAATTTTACATTTTGAAAAACTGAGATATACCTGATGTCCATAGTTCTGAAATTTGTAGAGCTTATCTACATACCTTAATGTGTTTTTTAAAATGTATGCACCCATGTAGCCTAACACCCTTATCAAGATATGGAACATTTCCACCACCTCAGAGAGTTTCCTCCTGCCCCTACTGATCAATATCGTCCTCAGACCTTAGAGCTCAAGATGCAACCATTGTTCTAACTCTTCTACCTTAGTTTTTGTTTGTTCTAGAATTGAATATAAATAGAATGATCCAGTATGAACTCTTCTGCATCTGGCTTCTTTTACTTAGCATAATGCTTTTGAGATTTATCCATGTTTTTTTACTTATCATTAATCCATTTCTTTTTCACTGCTTAGTTGTATTCTATTGCATGGATATATATATATATATATATATATATATATATATATATATATATACACACACACACACACACACACATACATATATATATGCATATATATATGTATGTGTGTATGTGTATATGTGTGTGTATGCATGTATATATATATATGTGTGTATATATATGTATATATATAATTAATTTCTCCTTTTAGCAGTTGATTTTAGTTGCTTTCATTTTGCAGTGATTCTGAATAAAGCCTCTATAAACATTCACATACAAGTCTTTGTATTTTTTATTTCTCTTGGTTAAATGCTCAGAAGTGAGATTGTTGGGTTATTTCATAAGTGTACATTTACCTTTCTAAGAAACTTCCAAACTCTTTTCCAAGCTATAACATTTTCACATTCCTACCAGCAATGGATGAGTTCCAGTTGCATCCTTGTCAGCACTTGTTATTATCAGTTTTTTTAAAATTTTATTTTAGAACATGTTTAGATTTATAGGAAAATTGCAAAGGCGATAAAGTTCTTGTATGTCTTGCACCTAGTTTTTCTTATTATTAACATTTATATAGTACGGTACATTCATTACAATTAATGAACCATTAATGATACATTACTATTAACTAAAATTCATTCTTTATTTTAATTTCTTTAGTTTTTACCTATTGTTCTTTTTCTCTTTCAGGATTCCACCCACAATACCACATTACATCTAGTCATCATATTTTCTTAGCCTCCTCTTGGCTGTGCCAATTTCTCACTTTTTTTTTTTTGACACTTTGACAGTTTTGAGGAGTATTAATTATTTTTTAGGATGTCCTCAGTTGAGATTTGTCTAATGTTTCTTCTCAAGATTAGACTCGGGTTAGGATTTGGGGAAGGAATATCACAAAAGTAAAGTGTCATTCTCATCACTTCATATCAAGGGTACATACTGTTAACATGACTTATGACTGTTGGTGATGATCTCAATAATCTGGTTAAAGTACTGAGAAAAAAGGCTTCCAATGTGCCCGTATGTTTATTTACCTTTTCTACTGTTCTTCAATCCTTCTGCAGTGTCCAATCTGTTATTATCCAATCCAGTAAATTTTAACATTTTCAGATATTATATTTTTAGTTCTAGATTTTATATTTTTTTTGTTTCCACTCCTCTGTTGAGATTCTCTCATGTGTTCATTTATTATTCCTTTAAATCCATGACTATATTGATAATAGCTGTTTAAAGTCCTTATCTACTTATTTCATCATTTTATCATTTCTGGGCCTGTTTTTATTAACTGTTCTTTCTTCTAGTTTGATGCTTGTTTCCCTGCTTATTCATATTTCCAGTAATTTTTCTTGTTTGCTGGATATTATAGATACTATGTTGAGAGTCTGGATTGTTATCTCCCTTTGAAGAGGGTTGTGATTTTATTTTTCTAAAGATAGAAAAGCAAAGCCTTTCTGGTGTCTCAACTGAACGTCCACGACATTCAGCAAGGCCTCTCTAACAGGACTAGTCAGAAATCCTTTATGTTGTCTCTGCCAGACTAACAAAATCTCTATAAGCTCACAGTCCTCCAGTAGCTGTTTCTTGTCAGGTCTCTCAGAGTTCCACTCCGTGCATGTATAGCTTACTACTCAGCAAACACTTAAGGGAACTCCATGAAAATTTCACAACAGCAGTTTTTAAAGCTCCTTAAATGATTCCAATGTACAGCCATGGTAGAGAGCTATTCAGCATAATTTCCTAATTGTGAAGGAGCTGGGGGGGAAATAGCCCCTGGTAACAAAGAAAATGCAGAACCATTCAAGGTGGACTGGTCTTGGATAAAATCATTAAAAAATGTTGATAAAGGAGCTCTACCCTAAAATGGCTCTAACCTGGGAGATATAAAGGAACAGAATCCAAGATAAATCAATGAGACAAGTCAACTGTACTTCCTGCCTTTTAAAATGATTAGTTATGATAGTTCAGTCTTGTTCTGTTCAAGTAGTCCCCTCTAAAAATTTCCTATCACCTAAACTGCAGAAAATAAAGTGACATCTGGTCAGAAAGAATTTCTGATGCACTAAAGCCATCACGTGGAGGAAATTAGATCAGCCTTTAGTGAATTTCTGCCAGTTGTCAGGTTCCAAGCTCAGAGGATATAAAGAGGAATATGTCATTCCTGTCTCAAAGTAGCTTCCAATCTAGTTTAAATTATGGTATATGTGGAGCTAAATGAAATACATTTCAGACTGTGATAGACCTGTGGTACGGCAGAGATACATTCAAAGTGCTTTTAGGAGCACAGGTATTTCTAACTTTGAGTCAGAAAGCCTTCACAAAGAAGTAGCTTTCAGCTAGATCCCATTAAGGACGAAAATGGTGAAAAAGGTGGCAGAGTAAAAAGGGAAGGGTATTCTAGGCAAAGAGAACTAATACAGGGAAGAACAAATAGAACATTAGAAGAAATTTGGGAAGTTCCATGAGAAGCAGAGGTGTAGTTTCTATAGCAGAAATAAAATGCCTTCGCCTTCCCCATCAGGGGAGATTAATCAAACTTAGGAAATAAAAAAGCCTATAAACACTTTCCACTGATTGTACTGACTCTAACTTCATTTAATGCTAGAGTAGATCCCTAGCATAAGTTTAGCAAAGGTCCGCCATAGTGGGGGAAACCTCGACAGACAGCACGCAGGGAACCAGAGATGACAGACCATATGAATCTATCTGAAGAATGTAACCTCACTAAAGTTACACCTTGCATTATAGCATAAGACTGTGGAGAGGGATCTTTCCACAGAGATGGTGATCATTCTCATTGTTTCATATCTACTCAGGGGCTGCAGATAAGCCAAATCACTGAGTAGCCTGGAAAGCTTAAAGGTCAAAGACACTCACCCAAAGATGTTTTAAAGATCTCCCCTGCAGCCAGGATATGTGAGTCTTAGGCTGCCATTTACTGCTCGTTGTGCCCATGAGAAAGGCCTTTACTTCCTCAGTTCCCCTCTCTATGAAATGGGCAGAGTAATGTCTGCCTGCCCTGCTATCTCATGAGACTCTCAGGAAAGACCAAATGACCCATTTTGTGTGAAAAAGCCTTGTAAGGTTTAGAGCATGAGTCTGATGCAAAGGGTATTATTACTAATAATAAACAAGAAGAATGTGAAACAATAACCAGAATTTCCTGTTGAGACAATAGCTTCAAGAAACCATTAAGAAAGTTAGGATGTTTGTCGATTCCACAATGAGAGTTATGCGCTGGTATTGTTTCAACAGTCTCCAGGGAATAAAGGGTTTGATAGCAATAAAGAATGAGTCAATTTGTCCTGAAGATTTTGGGGTTTTTAGAATTATTTCAGTAGTTTTTTGTGCCTTCCCAAGATTTTACTTGCCAAACCTGCCATGACTAATGAGAATTGGGTATTATCCAACTGATTTTTTTCTTAATAGAATTTATCTTTCCACATGCTAATACTCAATACTCAGGTCCCCTCCTGCAAGGCAGCTCCCAGGCACAATGCTGGGCCCTGAAGAACATCTAAGTCTCAGTGACCTTAGAAGTTTGTTTCTTCTATTTACCAACAAGAGGGAAATGCATGCCTGACACCAAACCAGTCTACCAAAACCCCTATGTTCCCCCTGCATCAGCTTAGGACAAGAGACTTTCATGTGGGTACCAGTTGGCATTTATAAACTTGTGTGGGCATATACACCGCCCTTCAGAAATGCGACAGAAGGATTCTTTCTTGTTAGTCTAATAATGCCTGTTGGTGATTCTGATGACCTTTGGGCTGCCCTTTTCATTTCATGTCATCACACACAGTAGCCAGCTGCCCTTCCCCATATCCTGCCACAAAGAGCCTGTGGGTCCTGGTCCCAGATGGTGATCCAAAGTCTTATATTGAACTTCTCCTTACAAATTCCCACTAAAATTAACTACTACAATACTGGGGAAAGACTGTGCTGCCACCAGAAACTTGGAAAGGGTTCCTTCTTTGGCCAGAATTTTACAGGACTTCTCAAATTTTAATGTGCACACGAATCATCTAGAAACCTCAGTGAAATGCAGATCCTGATTCAGTAGGTCTGGAATGAAACCCAGGAACTTGGATTTCTAATAAATTCACAGGTGGTCCCTGGACTACACTTTGGGGAGCAAGAAATCAGAAGGCAAACATGAGCAATTCCCTCATAACTCAAAGGTAATGGTTAAAGAGATACAAATGGTGAGAGAGAAACTGAAGAGGTAGCCAAGAGCTATGATGGAGCGTCTACATATAGAAGAAGAGAACACATGAGATAGAAAAAAGTAAATAAATAAAGTTGCGTGAATGTTTCAACTTCAGAAAAACTTATGAATCTAATTCATCATATTGGTATAGCAAAGCAGAAATGCCACATGATTTTGGTAGATGACAAAAATCTTGAGAAAATTCCACATTCTGTGATCATCATCACCATCAAGAGAGAGAAAAATTGTTTTCTTCAAGGGGCAAGCATACTCATATAATCACATCCAGCAGGATGCTTAATAATGAAATACTAGAGGCTTTCTCATTCGCATCAATAACCAGAGGAGTGTCGCCTCCCATCTCTGTCATTAACACTGCTCTGGAATTCTTAATCTAGACAAACGCAAAGACGAAATTAGGGGTCATGCTCGGTTTCATGTAGTCGGGGCTTAAACAAAACAGAAGTGTCTTCCACTCTCATCAAAGTTGGAGGGAGCAGACCAGGTTGGCATAGCAGCATTTCAGGACTCCAGAGACCTAGGCCTTTATGGTTCTCTGCTCAGTCATCACAGAGGGGGCTGTCATGCTGCAGCCCTGTTAGGCTGCCACACATATATGATGTCTCACACCTCATGAATATTTTGTGCTTCCTTGGTCCTTCCGTTCCTTCCCATCTATGTTCAGTCGACATATGCTCCACTAATTTTATCCACAATATGTCACACAGCTACTTGCTTTTATTGCCCTCTAAGGCAAAATTTAAATTTTTAAATAATAGAGCAATACACATTACATAAAATAAACTTATTATCTTAACAAATAAAGCTAATCCGGAATAACAAACATGATAATAACTAAGGAATTTTTTAAATTAGTGATAATATAAACTTATATTAAACAAATATTAAGTTAAATCATAAAGGGGCAAGAAATTCAACACTGTGCTAGCAGTTGAAGAAAAGACAGATTAATGCAGAAAAGAAAGTTTGGAAATAGTCCCAACTACATACAAAACACTATAAATTCTAATGCTACTGTTTCTAAATCAATGAGAAAAAGATGTATGATTATACAATTTGCCAGTCACCTGGAAAAAGAAATAAAATTAGATGCTCACCTCACACCATTTACAAATTCCAGTTACAGTAAAGTTATAAATGTTAAAATGAAAACATGAATGTATGACAATATGTGTGTGTATTTAAATAATCTTTGATAGAGAAAAGACTTTTAAACCTGCCAGCAAAGATGGAATAAAAGAATAAATATATCAATTCATTTTAATTTGAATTTTAAAGGTCTATATATAATGCTTTTTTAAAGGCCAACATGTGAGTGAGATCACGAAGCATAAAGGATCTGGAATGGAGCTAACTAGGCTAACCTAGTCCTTCATCAGATCCGCTAAGAGGGGTCGGTAGATCATACCAAACTCATACTATAGTTTTTTAGGTACGTTAGCTGAACGTTGATGCACTTATATAATTTTTAATTGTTCAAAAAGTGTGTGGTCGACATGAATGAACCTTGAAAACATTATCCTAAATGAAATAAGTCAGATTTATAAGCCACGTGTCATATGAAAGTTTCATTACGGAAAGTCTAGAATAAGCAAATCCATAGAAACAGAAAGTACATTAGTGGTTGGTGGAGACTGAAGGGAGAAAGGAATGGGGAATGACTACTGATGTGTAAAAGATTTGGCGGGGGGGGTGATAAAAAGGCTTTGGAATTAGACAGCGGTGATGGTAGCATAACTTTGTTAACATACTAAAAGCCATTCAATCATACACTTGAAGAGGACAAACTTTATAGTATGCGACATATCTCAATTTCTTTTAAAGTATAGATTGCGATTCACTACCAAGAGTGGGTTCAGTTCTTCTCAACTGACCCTGTTGTTGTCTCTATAACTTAGTGAGCTCAAGAACCCCCTGAGGATATCATTAGTCATGGCGCCTGAGGAACACTTACTCAAGGGATCTTTCCATCCTGATGGCCGCAGTGGACTGGCCAGGGACATGCCTCCTCACTTTATGATACAGACCCCGGACAGGGCCTCTCCCATTTAGATACACCCACTACCAGGTTAGATCTAGCCATGCACCCCCAAAACAACTCAAAAAAGTCTGCTTTGAGTTTACGAATGTTAGCAAGTATGTACTGAACCTCCAGTGGGTGGATTTGGCCATCTGCGGTTTGAGCATTTTGAACTTTGGTTCCTAGACCATGGCCTTGAACTCACAAGACTGGGATCCTCTCCCAGAACTCCATCCACATCCCTTTCCAGCAACTCTATGTCTTTTGTCAATCTGATATAATGTGAGTTAACACATGACTTATCAGAGCTGGAAGGAACTTTAGAATTTAACCAGTCCAACTACCCCAACTCCCACCTCCTACAATCACTATTTAATGAATGAGGCCCAAAGAGGAGAAGGAGCTATCTCTACATCACCCAACAAATAAGTGAAGAAACTAGAATTAAATTAAAATTCTGTGTTCCAGTCTCTAAAGCACATGTGTTGTTTCTCCAATTATTTATTTTGCAATATTGGCCTTAGTAACTACATTTCCAATTGAATAGTCTCCCACACAGGGAAAAGCAAATGGAATGGCACAAGACCAGCATCAGTACAAGGGTCTTAACTGTTTCAGGATTCTCCTGACAATGTTAACAATTTGAAAGCCATGCTCGGACAGGCCCCTCAGGCAGGCACTGCTGGGAAGGAGCATCTTCTCCAAGTTTCCTGTGACTAAGTAAACAGCCTTATTCATAGCTGTAGTGGAATTAGAAGAAGGACCCAATTATCTGCAGAGCAAATTTTATTTTACAGTTTCATAAACTACAAAATGCTATAGCAGAAAGGGAGCATCTCTTTTCCTCGTCTCCCTTGCCAATGCAGTTCTTTCTGTGATGTCAGACGTCCTTTCATTTATGTATTCATTCAACAACCAACACTCACTGAACATCCCTGTGCTGGACACTGGGACATTAAAATGGGTCAAGCATAAACCCAAGTTCGAGAGGCTCCCAGTCTATTGGGATATGCTCCAATACAACCCACCCTGGTGGTGGTGCGGAAGGTAAAAGTCAGAGTTTGCATAGAGTACCATGAGAACACTGGCAAGGTCATGATTCTGCTTTGGGCATCAGGGAGCCTTCACGATGTTGATGACACTTAAGCTGCATCTATAAAGTCTTGGAGTGGCAAAGGAAGGAAGAATGCTTTTCTGAGCAAAGACACAAAGCGTGAAGCTGCATTGCGTGTTTGGGAAAGGGGAGGGGATCAGGGTCTCTGTATCATAGTGCTTGGAGTTGTTATATTGACCTGTTTTCACTGAGTCTCCAACACTAAATTATGGGCTTCATGGGGTCAACCCAGGGACTGTGCATTATCCCCTTCTAAGTTTCCAGCACCTCGCATGGTGCCCAGAACTTAGTCAGAACTCAGCAAAACTTTTCTGAGTGAGTGAAGAGTTAACATTTAGGCACTAACTACACAGCAGGTATTGTACTGAGTGCTTTATACACATTGAATAATATAAAGCTCACATAAAGCTTGTGAATTTGGTATTCTTCTTGTGAAAATCATTATTATGCCCCTTAAAGAGAGAGAATGACTAAGGCACGGACGCATGAAATAACTTGTCCAAGATCTCTACTCAGCTAGTAAGAACCTATCTGGTCTTCAAACCCAGATCTCTGCCAGCTGAATGTATTCTCTCTATGACAGCTTAATGTCTGTCTCCGCACTACCCAAGGAGCCAGGTTTACTCTTAATCCCTGTGGTTTGCTCTCTAAAATGGTCTTGTCTCACTGCAGAGAAGATGAATGGCAGGAGAGGGAGGTAGGGGTCTGATGGTAAAGAGCCTTGACTACCAGGCTTAGCATCCTGGATTCTCTCTTAGAGGTGATAGAAGGTTTAACAAAAGCCAACAAATGTGCCCTGTGTCCTTTCAATACTTTGTAGGAAAATGAGCCTTGCGTGGCTAGAAGTCAGGATGGAGCTCATGGGAAGAGGAAAATGGAAGCCAAATCTCCTTTGCTCTGTGTCAAGGTGGGTCCAACCAGATACATGAGAAGCGGTGAGCGGGGCGAAAGCCCTGATGTGTTAAGACAGTCTCCATGTGATAGTCTCAAACATCTGGCTCTTTCCTACACTCTAAATTTGGAACAACTAGATATCCACTTCCTCCTAATCAAGATAAGCCCAGGGCCGAGAAGCCAGACAATTGTGCTAGGTCATTTAATTGCCTTCCTCTTGGAAACCTTGAGCTAGCCATAGGGAAATTCTCTGGGCAAGACAAAGAATAAAGGTCAACTCCACAGCCATCCTGATGCTTTTTACAGATTCCAGGAGCCACACGAAATACCAGTTCCAGTCAAAGGAGTTGTGAAAAATTTTTTTCATAGTGGAGCCAATATTTTAAGATTCTCCAGGTCATGGAAAAATATACACTAAGAACATGAAAACAGCACAAATTGCCTCCAGTAGAGTGAAATTTACTTCTCATTGTTGTCTAAATAAAAACAGGCCCATTCAATCACAGGGTTGTGTTTCTTACTTCTCCATTAAATGATCTGTTATGAAGAATAAATAGGAAAAAATGCTTTTACAAGTTATTCTTACTTTTCCTGGCTGCCCACAATTTTGTTATTAACCATGCTTTCTTTTTCAAAGCTGATTTTTTTCTGACTGTATCCAAGGTGAATAAACTTTGGGTAACCCAATAGTCAAAAAAAGTATTCTTTCAATTATTGTTTTAATTTGCTATTTTTTTGATTAACATGCTTTCCCATAGCTGTAGCAATCATCTCTATTTATGTGTGTACAATGTCTGCTCATGTTTGTTTTTTTCATATGAAGATAGTTGCCTCTTCCGATTGGCAAAAGCTTTATGTTCTAGATGATGACTTGCTGCCTGCCATATCTTACAAATATTTTTCATTTGCCTTCTGGATATTTACGGTGCTTTCTAACTTTTTATTCGGTAAGTCTTGAGCACCTACCAGGCTTGGAGGATGGAGCAGTGGACAGAAACAGACATGGGAGAATAAAGCAAAGAAGTGAAGGATTACTACATGCAAGGATTTCTCTGGTGGCTGAGGGCATGGCAAGTATCTTAGAGCTCTGGGGAGCAGAGGGTGACATGGAAAGTATCTAGGGATTCTTCTTCAGGCAAAACCTACAGGGAGTGAGGGAAGCACTGTTGTCATTTTGATTAAATAAAATAATAGGAATAAAAACGTGTCCAAACTGAATTCAACCCAAACACAAGAGTAGTATTATCATTATTGTCGCTAGTAGTCATTAGAGGGCATCTCAGCCATAATGCCCTAAGAAATCAAGTCAGAACAAGATGTGACGTCAACAGACCCAGACACATAAATTTAGGATATGACCATGTTATAAATCTAATTGCACAGATTCACTTGTAATCATCCCAACAACATTTTTTCAGGCAGAGAAAAAATTTTTTTTTCTGTTATTAATGTCTCTCTCTCTTCTCACTTTTTTTCAGCCAGGACTTTTGATCAGGGTCACCCCCATCCCCATCAAAACCTGCTCTCAAAAATCATCCACCGATTGGCATTAATGAGGAAGTGCCAATAAAACCTGAAGGTTTCCCTTCGTGGGGGTCTTGTCCCTCCTCAGCAAGAAATCTATCCTCGGGAATCCTAAGGGCAAAACAAGGAACAGGGAGCACAAAGAGGTGCTGAAGGTGAAATAAGCCACTCACAAGAAGACAAAGACTGTATAATTCCAACTTTATGACATACCTGGAGTATCAAATTCATAGCAACGAAAAGAGGAATGGTGGTTGCCAGGGTTGGGAGCAGGGATAATGGGGAGCTAGTGCTTAACGAGTGCAGTTTCAGTTTTGCAAGATGAGAAGAATTTTGGAGAAATAATAATAATAATAAATAATTATAATACTAAAAGAATTGAGGAAGTTCAGGGTCACATCATTAAAAATTTTTCAAAACTCGGGATGTACAACACCAGAGTGAAGGTTAATGGAAACTCCGGACTTTGGGTGACAATGTGTCAGAGTGGGTTTGTCAGCTGTAACGAATGTGCCCTCTGGTGCAGGAGGCTGGGGGCACTGTGCATGTGTGGGGCGAAAAGTGTAAGGGAATCTCTAAACCTCCACTCGATTTTGCCATGAACCCAAACTGCTTAAAAATAAAATACTTTAAAAATGAAAATAGTAACAAAGAGATCTTGAGGAGCTTTGTGATGCTTGTCCTGGGGCTCAGGCGACCACTCCACAGAGGAAGTTTGCTGCCTGCCCACCCCTTCCCAGCTCCCACAGACTCACATGCTCATGCACAGCCCTGCTCAGCGTTCCCCTGTCAGCGAGGCGAGGAGAACAGGTCCCAGGCCTTTCGTCCCATTTGGGGTTCACTATGGAGATTTTAATAGTAAAAGGAGTCTTTGTTTTCATTGTGAAGCCATTTCTCATCCCATTTAGCTCTCACATAAAACATACTGTTGATCTGATATATGGGAGAAAAATAAGTCATCTTCCATTTTACTCCTTTTGAATAAACTAAAAATAACGATCTTCTCATTTCCTGGAGCCAATCAAGATTAATTGGAAAAGGAAGAGGAAAGAGAGACATGGAATATGAAAAAGAAACCCAGGCTGGACATACAGAAAAGCCTGGATTCAAAAGCTTTACTCTGCCCCTCATTTGCTGTGTGACCTTGGCCAAGTCCCTATCCCTCTCTGGGCCTCAGGCATTTCATCTACCAAATTAAGAGTGTTGAGTTGGAAACTCTGGCTTTTGAGATCCTGTCAACCTTGACATCCTACTTTTCTGGGGGGAGTCAGACAGAAGTATCCTATTTGAAGTATCCTATTTTCCTAGCCATCCAGCAGATGAATCATTTTTATTATTCAGAAACTTTTCCAAATTAATTTTGACATGATCCTGTGTGGTAAGAATTAGTTAATGTCATCTCTCCTCTCTTTCCTGTTCTAGTGTCTAAAAATAATCATTTATACTTATTGTCTCCACTTCCTCAACTCCCGCTAACTTGCGACGGTCTAGTCGCTGACTTCCCAGTCCTTTGAAATTCCTGTCAAGGTCGCCATGAAACCTCCTGTGGTGGAATGAATCAACAGACAAGTCAAGTCTCAGCCCTTTGCTTCCTCCCCCCACCTCTCAGAAGCATTTCAACACAGGTGACTGTCCTCTCTTTCTCGAGGCACTCTCTTCCTGGGGTGAGCGGGAAAATGACTTTGCCCCGCCAGAGCCCTGAGTGTCAAGGCCAGAGTTTGTATCCTCAACGTTGGTGCCATCTCCTGGGGCCTCAATGCTATAGGTACCACGTCATGACTTGCAGTGATTCGCCTTCCTATTGTCATCGTTTTACCACCAAATTCTAGATTCTCTGGGTGATTCATTCATTCACTCGTTCATCAATTATTTGTCGAGAGCCAACTATATCTCAGGTACTTCACTGGCAATGGAGATGTAGCAAGACCAGCACAATCCTGCTCTCCCAGCATGTATAACTCAGGGGAAGAGTCAGACATGAAATAGGTAAACATGAGATGCATTTATAATTACAAACATGATGAGTTCTCTGAAGAAAATACCAGGTGCTGGGAGAGATGAGAACAAGGGGGACCCACAGGATGTCAGCAAATGGCGCTTGAAGAGAGTGATGATGATGCTAAATCTGAAAGAAGAAAAGGGGTCGGCAGAAGTGAGTGGAGAGGGTGGGAGTTCCTTAGGCCCAGGAAACACCCCCACAGGGACCTGGTGGGGGGCGCATTTTAAAAGGGGGACCCAGGCACCTTGGCATTGACATGAACCAACAACATTAAAAAAAAAAGTTACCCATTTTACTAATTTTGAATAAACTAAAATAACGATCCTTCTCATTTCCTGGAGCCAATAAAGACTATTGGGAAAGGACCGAGGAAAGAAAGACATGGAATATGAAAAAGCCCCAGGCTGGGGATACAGAAACCTGGATTCAAAAGCCTGACTCTGCCCTTCATCTACTGTGTGACCTTGGACAAGTCCCTGCTTTTACCTAGATGGAGGTTTTCGGATTGGCTTTGGGGAAGCACATGGAGACTTTGGAAGAGCTAAACCTCCATCTTTATCCTTAGCTACCCCTTGGCACCGCCACTGGGCCAGGTCCAAAGGAGGCCATAGCTCTTCTATTTAAGGGCCTGAAAGGGGCCAGAGTGAGTGAGAGGGCAGAGCAATTGGGTGAGAGAGTGTCAGGAAGGGCTGGATGCTACAAGGCCTCAAAGGGACACCCCAAGGAGTTATCTACTGCTTTAGAAAAAATATTCTGATGATCTGCAGAAACTTGGGGCACAGGTGGGGGAAAGAACGGTAATTCATGGAGGCCCGTTCTTTGGTGTTGACTTTGCATATTTTTAAAACAAATTTAGAAAAGTCCTTCCTCAGAGGAAGCTTCCTCGTGGAGGGAAGTGGGTGCTTTTATCACCACGAAGCCCACAGGGCACTCATAGGGGACCTGGTACCACAGGCAGGATGCAAACCTCCTCTGCCTGTCTCCAAAAGCCACATCTTGCCCACACATCGCCTTTAGACGCCACATGGACCATCAACTTTCCCAAAAACTGGAACCCCAATCCCTAGAGGCCCATCTCTACTCCTTCCCCTGCACCAAGCTGCCTCTTTGTGGGTGGCAGGAGAGAAAGTGTCCCCTACATAAATACCATTATCAGACTGGTGTGAACAAAACAATGTCCTGTGGCTGGGAGTGGCCCAAGGCCATGTGAGGAAAGCTGCCTTCGGAGGACCAGCTGGTGTGGGAGCTGGAGCATTTGCTCGCAGCCCTTGTCCCAGGAACATTAAACTCAGGAACGCATGTTGGGCAGGAGCCCGTGGGAACAAATCTTTTACTCTCCTCTCTAGGGGCTGCCTCAGCCACTGATTTTGCTCCCAGTGAAATTCTTGCCGAACATCTGTATTGTGCAGGGAACTGGCGCCGGGGCTGGCTGCCACAAGGGGCTCCGGGAGAGTCCACCAGCTCTGGGGCGGTCACCTCTGACCCTACAGAGACCGGGTCCCCCAGGGCCCACATTCTGACCTTAGAAATCTGGAGCAAGTTAGGAGAAATTTAGACAGATGTTGCTCTTTCCAGTTTCCTGTGGAACTTAAGTGAAACCAGGATGCATCTTATTCAGGGAAGGAGATGAGCTCTGTGAGGAAAACGGAGGAAATAAATCCTCGCGATGTTTGTTTGCAAAGCGGTTGTTTCTTCCTTGCTCAGGACCCATCAGAGGGAAGCCAACCTCTATCAGGGCACTTGGCAGCCAAGCAAATCCTTGAGCAGCCCTGTCTTCCACTCTCCACACCCACCCATGGCCTCATCCCAGGGTGCCCAGAGCAGTGAGCCCGGGGTCCTCCACACCTGGTGCCCTTGCACACTTCTGAGCCTTTGCACGGGCTGTTCCCTTTGCTTGCAATGCCCTTCCTCACCTTGTCTTTCTGGAGAACCTCTACGCAACCCTAGGACTCCACTCCACCATCGTCCCAAGCTAAAATGGTGGCTGCTTTTCTGGGTTCACTCATCACCCTGCAAACGTCAACACCTCAACAGTGATCTTGTGACATGAACGTGGAGGGCCCCTAAACACTCCTCCCGTCAAGGGCACAATTGGACTTCGATCGCTTTGTCCCCCTGGCTTCCCGGGGCCAGCTCTAGGGCAGGCAGGCTGGGATCTATGGACTTAAGCTGAGCACATACGATGAAAGTTCTGTTTCTGTATAAAAGGGAGCAAACAGATTTGGGAAACAACCAGAAATCTTTTCTGAAATACCAACTAACGGAAAGCATTTTTGTTTGTTTGCTTTGTTTCACGTATTTCAAAGCTCTGGCCTTTTCATTGTGTGTTTGGTCATCCCAACAACCCTGTGAGGAAACTGAGGCTCTGGGGCAAAAATGTCTCAAGGCAAAGGGCACAGTGGACAGGGGGGAAATGCAACAGAAACTGTTCTAACCGGGATTTCAGCTTAGAACCTCCCAGACACTAGAGGAAAAGGAAGCTGACTGGGCAGCTGTTTATGGGGGAAGAGCGGGGCCTGAGCAGAGCCCTAGCTGGGGGTGTCTGCTGAGTCACAGATGAGTCTCCACACGATGTTTGAATGAACGTGTGAGCGGTCAGCTTCCCCGGGCTGGGGTCAGCCCTTAAAGGGGACACTGAGAAACGGAGGAACGGGGGGCCACCTGGAGCCGGGATGGGCTGGGAAGGGTCTGGACACCCTGTCCTGTGAGGGAAGAACCACAGCCGAACGCCGTGGAGAAGAGCAAGGTGTGGGGGATGCAATCCCTATTTCTCATCTCTGTCACGGGGAGGCCTGCTGAGTAAAAGAGAGCAGGAGGAAGAAATGAGGGCCCTCGGGGACTGAGGAGGGCTCTGGGAGTGTCCCCCAGGGCGTGCCATGAAGTCCAACTACACAAACCTCCCGTTTGGCAAGCTCGCAGCAGACACTCCTCCCCGGCCTAAGGCTGGAGTGTGCCAGCACCCCAACCTCAAAGAGTCTGGAGACCCCATGTTTGCCACACCCCAGACCCAGTGCCTGGGATGGGTATCAGCCTTTCTCTGAGACACCCCACCAGCTGGCAGATCCCTTACCGCTGTTGTTTTATCCGCCACAGTGAGAGACCTCTCGTCTACATGATGTCCATGTCAAGTGACTCGTAAGGTGGCTGTTCCTGAGGAGTAGTTGCAGGGAGGTGGAGAGGGAGCAGTGAAGGGGAGAACAGGCACTGAGTCCTACTCCCAGCGCTGGCACCAATGCCGAGTGACCTTGAGCACATCCCCTGCCTCTCTGGGCCTCGGTTTCCACATGTGTGAATGTGAGGAGGAGGGTATCTGTGGGGACTCAGCAGAATGGTGCTGAGCACACATGGCGACACGTAGAAGAATCTCACCTGTTTATGACTCCTCTTGTACCTTTTAGTGCTGTTTGGGAGCTCAGTGAGAAAACGCATGTACCGCCCCCTGCTCCACGCCTGGCACAGCATAGGTGCCTGATGGCTCCTGCTCCCTGTCCATCCTGCGTACACCCTGTGTTATGGGCTCCGTTTTGTCCCCACAAAATTCCTATGTCGAAATCCTCACACCCAGTGTTTCAGAATGTGACTGTATGTGGAGAGAGCCCTTTAGGAGGTAATTAAGGTTGAGTTCATTGGGGTAGGTCCTAATCCGATTCCTGGTATCCTTTTAGGAGAGATGAGGGTACAGAGGAGCAGAGAAGGAAGGACACAAAGATAGAAGATGGTCATCTACAAGCCGAGGAAAGAAGCCTCAGAACAAAACAACCCTGCTGACACCTCGACCTCAGACTTCAGCCCCCAGAAGAGTGAGGGAAAAACTGTCTGTTGTTTAAGCCGGTCGGTCTGTAGCAGTCTATGCGGCAGCCAGAACAGACTAAGACACCCTGATTTCTCTGGCTCTGTGTCTTTGTCTGTAGCCCTCCGCTGAACTGTCTCAATCCTGAGGCTCAGGGAATGACCTGGGGGAGCTTTAATGAGCATTCGTCAGAACTTCTTAGACTTTAATGTGCCTGAGAATCACCTAGACAGCTTGTTAAAACACACACGGTTCAGTAGGTCTGGAGTGAACCTCGAGAGTCTGCATTTCTGACGAGTTCCCAGGAGATGCCCTGGCTGCTGGTCCATGGGGACGAGTGGGTGGTGTAGATGAATGGGTGAGTGAAGATGGAAAATCTGCTGCCCCTAAGACCTGGGCACAGGTCACAGGCTACAGGTCTAGCTCTTTTCCTGCCCTCAGAGACCAGGAGCTGCTTACACTGGGGTGGAAATGGGAGCTGGCAGCATCTGGCAGCTTGTAAGTAAACTCCTAAGGGGACATAACCATGAGCAGGACCCAGAACAGCCCCTCTGGGGGACCACCCACTTTCGCTGTCATGCGGAAGGGACCTCCAAGCCCCTTTGGTCCCTTAGTCCAGCACCTTCTTACACGGGTGGGGAGACTGAGACCAAGACGGGCCACATAATTTGCAGGGCTCAATGCCAAATGAAAACATAAGGCCCCTTGTTCAAAAGTATTAAAAATTTTAAGATGGTAGCAGTAGAGCATTAAACCAAGGGTAGGGCCCATTATGTTTGGGGACTAGTGAACAGGTCAAACGCCCCTCGAGCTGGTCTGACCAAGTCTGAGACGGTCCCACAGCAAAAGGGAAGCTCAGCTCAATGCAAACTCTAGGCCTCCTGAGCCCCTCGAGCCCCTGCCTGTCCTCTTTCTATCGCATCTATCACTCTTACTACCTAAGGTTGGTTGGCCCCAGACATTTAGCTACAAGCAGGCAGTGGGATGTCAGGGGAGGAAAGGGAGATGAGGGCCAGGCAGGTTCCTTCCACCCCAGGGTCTCTGGTTCTGCAATGCTGGGCAAGGGAGACTTGACCTCCTGGCAGCTTTCCCAACTCTGCATCATCCTCCGGTTCTGTGGGCCTGGTTCTGAGCAGTTCTGTGCCATGCCTAGCAGGGGTAGGAGACAGCACCAAGAAGGGGGAAGCGGCCCCAAAGACAAGCTCTGCCAAACCTCACAATTCCACACCCACTCGGCCCGGGCCCCTGGCAGCAGTCAGGGCCAAGTCATTCCTTACGTGAACCACCAGAGTCTGGGGAGTGATGGAAAACCGTGCCAGTCAGATTCAGTTTTAGAAAGAACGCACTGCCAAGTAAGGAGGAGAAACTGAGCTGGCATGTCTGAAAAGGAGGTCACTTTGTGGGTTATTCCATGGCTTAAATGAGAGAGGACGTGGGCTGGAACTGAGGTAATAGCAGTGGGGATGGCAGGGTGGGGACAGGCTAAAGGGACAGCCCAGGCCTGAGAGCCTTTTGGGACTCCTCGGACATGGGGACTGAATATAAGGTGAGCCCCAGTTTTGGAATTGGCTGAATAAAAGGTGCTGCTCTTCAGTGAGATGGGTAGAGCAGAAGAACACGGTTTATAACGGGCCGAAAACCTAGTCAGACTGGCTAGGAAAAGGAAAAGGGGAATGTACTGGTTCATATGACTGAGCAGTGGGAGGGTAGATCTCACCCACTTCAGGCACGCCTGGATCCAGAAGTTCAAGCTGCATCATCAGTGTATTCTCTCTCCCTCTCTTGGCTGAGGTACTCTGTGCTGACGTTGTTCTTGACAGTTCTTTCCGCATCGCACAAGATGACCACCAGCCTCTTGGCCACAAGATGCCAGCACCTCTCTCAGCTATTTCCAGGTTTAAATTCAATAGAAATAAATAAACAAGAGCTTGTGTCTTAGCATTTCCACAAGAGTTCTGAGATTCTCTCTGATGGGACCAGCTGAGGTACATGCTCCCCATGGTTGTACTAACCAACTTAGACCTTATCCATGAGCTTGGGTGGAGCCCGAGAGAGGAAGAAGTGGGCCCTGAGGAAACACTGAGGCTCATGCCAAAGTAAAAGGAAACAGACGTCAGGGAGACAAACCACATCTTTCCAGCTTTGTGGACAACACAGGAGGAGGAAGAGCAGGTAGAGGGAAGAATAGACAATGAGTCCAGGTTAGAATGTGTTGTCTGCAAAGTCGATGGCACAACCCAAGGAAGACACTGAGCAGGCAGCCGCGTAGGGAAAGGCCCAGGCTGGAGAGGGGTCTGCGAATTGCCGGCGGGTAGGCGGTGAGAGAGAGAGGCTTACGGGGGTAGGTAATGCCATGGCCTCTGGGCGCTGTCCTGGACGCCCTGCCTCAGGGACAGCACGTCTGGTCGAGTGAGTCTCCTCCTCCCTCCACCCGTCAGGGATTAGGCTGAGGAGCTACCCGGGCCTCCATCTCACACTAATTCTCTTTTCTTATACTCTCTGTTCCCTTAGCTGATACCAGGACCAAAATATATTCGATGTGTTGATCTGAGTCATTGATGCTGCAGAGGAGAGAGATCCATGCCAGGCCTTGGTGTCAGACCCACATGACAGAGCCAGGGTCCTCCGGGGCTAACAAGAATGTACTAAGACTCACACAAGCCAACATCTCACTAGGAGACAGGAGACAGGCAACTCCAAATGGGGACGATGCAGATGACTCTTCCCAGCCCTCCCGGGATGTTCTCCCCATGCCATCATGCACTGGGGCCTACGACTGGGAGGGCATCCAACAGGGGAGGTTTATGAAACGTTGCAGCAGGAGAAGCGACCAGGTGGCCACATAAGTTTCATGGCATGGCCTGTCTCTGTGTCCCGTGGCTTCACACGGGTAATAAATGTCTTTATTGTCACTGCAAGGTGGAGTGGTCTCTAATTTCATTGCTTTTTTAGCTGATGGCTCCTCAGGCATGACCTGAAAAAGCCCTGTTAAAGTTTGCCCACCCTAGACCCATTCTCCCCTCCTTCCTCACTAGCGAGCTCTTGAATTTGTGTAGTGTCAGCTGGAAAAAGCACATTTCTCAACCTCCTTTTTCGGCTAAGGGATGACATGACACAGTACTAGACAGTGAGATTGTTTCATGTGGCTTATTACTCAACAAATATTCATCCTCGTCCTCTCCTCAGTGAACCAACGAAGGGCTTGGCTACGTGACTTCCGTGGGCCTGTCAGTGGAAGGAATAAGCAGAGACCTGAAATTTGCGTGCAGTTTGGCTGGCTTCTCGCCCTGAAGACTCGCTGTTAGAAGAACCCGCCCTGGGTAATGGGAGCTGCTTCAGCCTGGGTCTCAGAACTCTGCACTTGGAGCTGGCCTAGAGCCAAGACAGCTGACCCAAGTCTGGAACACCGCCTGGCTGAACCCTGCCCAAATCGGCTTGTTACACTGAGTTTGGGGGCTGTTGTTACAGAGAATTACTATGGCAATAACTAACTGATGCAGAGCCGGGAAACAGACTCCTCTGGCAGGTCTGTCGTCCTTTACCCTTCTCTTTCTCCTTGAATGGGACAAGCTCCGTGCTTGGATGGGGAGACAGGAGCACGCTAAGCGTAGCTGTATGGAAAGGCAGTATGAGTCTCCATCCCTAATAGCCACCCCAAAGCCACCATCTCAGGCCTGAAATGCCTAACTCGGGACATCCTCTGACATAAGAGAAATAGAGCCTCTAATCCGATGAAGCCACTGTTTTTCA
Organism: Cynopterus sphinx; assembly: GCA_030015415.1. Taxonomy (NCBI): domain Eukaryota; kingdom Metazoa; phylum Chordata; class Mammalia; order Chiroptera; family Pteropodidae; genus Cynopterus; species Cynopterus sphinx. The sequence goes on along the minus strand of CM057385.1, from coordinate 104,461,451 downwards.
GGTTTCTGATACAACTGAACACAGTTCCTAACTTATGGACACAAGTAACTGCTGGTATTAAAACTCTACCTCTGTTTAAGATGGCCCAGGGAGAACATGAGGGGTCACAAGAGGGCCCCACAGGATCCCAGAGAATGTGGCTCAAGAATGTGGGAGATGGAGCATGCTGAGGGGATTCTGGGGTGGATGGAGAACTAAGGAAAGTGGTGGCCAGGGCCAACAGGAAACAGAGATAGACCAGGCCAGCGGTGAGATACAGAAACATGAGGAAGAAAACTTTTCGAGGGATTTAGCAAACGAAAGGTCCCTGACCTTAGCTGGGTTGGGGACAGAAGCCAAACCACAGTGAGATAGACTCCCAGCCCGCTGCAGCTCACTCCTGGAGGCTAGAAGCTTCAGGAAAGATGACGCAATGAGAGGAAACCACTCCTGGGCCAACTGCAAAGACCATTTCTCCTCCTTGTCTCCAGGTTGAAGCCTAAACTTTTCAGCTTCCAACCCCACCTTCCCCAAGACGTAGGCCCAGTCAGCACCTGCCTCACCTCCCCAGCCTCCCTTCCCACATTTTGATAATACCATTTCTGGCCAAGCTTCCCTCCTCTTGAACTGCCTTTCCTCTACTTATCCATGGGCTGCTCAGCCTTTTAAGATAGCACAGATGTCACTTCTTTATGACAGAGACAAGATCAGTCTTTTCTCCAGGCTCCTCCCACCTCCCTGTGTCCACCGAAGTCATGGTTGGGAGTGAACTTCACTCCCTGGGGTGGGGAGTGTCTGTGTTTCTGGCATGTGTAGGGGGCCAGTAGCCTTGGTGATTCGTCATGGGCTGGTGATAGTGGGTCCTACATGAAGCTCCCAGGTCAGGGAGATCATGCGGGCATCTTCAGGTCCATGTCTATCCCCTCCCACGCCCACACAGCCGCTTCAAGTGCTCAGGAAGGAAGCAAAACAATCAGCAGAGAGGCTGAGGGCTTTCTTCCCTTCTCTCTGGAACCTCCCAGAGGGCAGCTGCTTCCTTTCTCTTGTTTTAGAACAAGAAGATGGAACTGTGACCATATTTAGAAAACAACCAAAAATTAAAATAAAATACAACCCATATTTAAAAATCCATTTTGACAGCTCCACCCGCTCTAAGGAGTGTCTCTTCTGAGCACCGTGGCTGAGGGACCAGCAGCAGAAGCAGCAGCAAGGCCAGCTGCAGTGCCACAGTTTTGGAGGTTGATGGGGGAAGGAGGGGTCTTCTCACCAAAGAAAGACAGACCTACCATGCCAGCAAGTGAGGGAGATGATAAGATCCCCGGGGAAGAGCAGGACCAAGCGTGGGACAGATGGGCCTAAATTCAAGGAAGCATCTCCTTGGCTTCTTGTTCTTGCCAATTGCTGGAGGAAAATGATGCTTCTGGAAGCCACCTCAGAGAAGAGACTAACCATGGTGGATGGGCCCCTCCTTAGCATCATGCTACTTTTAGCACATTGTTCCGCTGTGTTCTGTGAGGAACAGAGGGAAACCTAGGGAACCAAACAAACAAGGTCACCCACCTTATATAATAATAATAGCAACCAGGTAGTGGACACAGAAGGACTGTGTGCCAGGAGCTGTGCTAGGAGGGTTTTTTATTTGTTTTATTTGTTTTTCTGGTAATATTGTTGCCAGGAATTCTACATGAGTCACGCTGCCCCAGAAAAATTAGCGAAAGAGGGAAATAAAGGTTCTTGTGGGCCAGAGTGAAGGGGATGCATTTGTCAGGAACAAACGTAAAGTCTTGCTTTGCAAGTATGTCATTCGAAAATCAGTTTTAGTGAGGCCGCCAGAAAAGCTATCATGTCCCTTGGCTGTATTAACAAAGATAAAGAGGCCAGATTAAGGGAGGTGACGTTCTCACTGAACTTGGTTCCCAAAAGCCCAAATGGACCAATGCTCACTGAGCTTCAGTTTCTTCCCCTGTGAAGTGGAGCTGGAAAATACATTCTTCATAAGGTTGTTTTGAAGTTTAAACAAGGTATTGTATGAAAACCTATTAGTGTAATGCCTTACAAGTAGCGCATCCTTAATAAATGGCAATGATCATAATTGTCGTCTAAACCTTGGCATTTAAGGTGGAGTTGAGGTCTCCTCCCAGAGATGGGAAGAATCTGGAGATGCATGTTGTCTTCATGCATCCAAGCCCCGGTGATGGGCAGAGGAAGGAAACTAATTCTGCCTTTCCCTAAATGACAGAACCAAGGTCACTTGGCAAAAGGCAAAACTGAGCCAATTTCAGCCAAATAAGAAGAATGCCATAACAAAAAAAGACTGGAAGGAAACACACGGGGATTAGGGGTTCCAAACCCCCATTCCATAAACTTGAAAATCCATGTCTAACTTTTGGATGTGGCCGAGTTAAGCCGTCCCGCAACTTTTAATTAAGAAAACAGCCATGAGTTGGATTCTAAGAGGCAGGCGTGAGCGGCAGAGGCACGTGATGGGACAGACATTGAAACCGGCAGCAGCAGGTGTGGGTTCTGGTCTTGGCTTCGTTTCCCTCTTGCTGTGTGAGGCTGAGTAAGGCTCCTCCCTCTCTGAGCCTCAGGTCCCCCTCTACAGTTTCAAGAGTTTGGGCAGAAAGAGTTCTAAGCTGTTCTGTAGCTCAGGATCAGCAGCTGGAAGCCACAGGCTCCTGGCCACACTTTCACAAAGTCTCCATGGCCCAGTGGACCTTAGAAGCCTTCCAACTCCATTGTTCCACCCCTGTTTTTAATGAAGCCACATCTGGAGTATATCTCCTCTGATCCCTGTTTTGTACAGTTCTTCACAGCTGGGTCCCCATAAATCAATTTGTTCTGCAGACAAGTTCCCAGAATTGTCCAGAATCTTACCCAGAAAAGACAGTTTTATTTCCCTTCAGATTCTGGTTCCAAAAGGAGGGAGCTGAACCCGGTCCACTTCAGGACAAACTCCCTGAGCTGATCCTGTGGTTCGCTGGGGTTTGGCAGGGCTCATGCAGCTGTGTCCTAACTGTGGGCACAGAGGATGAGCCAGCCTGGGAGCCCCCTTCCCGGCCCACTCTACAGAGAAAAGATTAGATTGAAATGAATGACCTCTGCCCTCCAAAATCCACGCAGCGCTTGGGTTCAAAGTTTCCCCAGAGATAAACTAATTCTGGGGGGAGCAGAGTTGAAAAGTTAACTTCTCCGCAGGTGGGAAGGGAAGGCGGCCTGGGGATCCTCCGAGGACTTCCTTTGCTTGCTTGTTCTGCCCCAGGCAGCAAACAATACAGAATCCAGGACTTTTTTGAGGAGCAACTGTACCACGGCTGGTGGCCGAGATATCCCTGTTGCTTCTGACAGCCGCTCTGGTCCCCAAGCTAGCTCTGGGATGGAGCAATCCAGAATCTTCGGTTAGTAAATGGTCCCTGAGCACTCATTCTGGTTGGGTGCTCTGTGTTCCCAGCCTTGCCTGCCTCATCTCATTTAATCCTCGGCACCCCTGAAGAGTTAGAGACTAGCGCAGCCTCCATTTTACAGATGAGGAATTGGGGCTCAGAGGGTTTAAGGGGTTTGTCCAAAGTCACATAGTTGGCAAGTGACCAAAGGGAATTCATATCCAGGTCTGTCCTTCCACAAACCCCAACCTCTTTGAAATCTGTCCTGACAAAGCCAAACATACGTCCTGAACTGCTTCCTGACTAATAAGAGCTTGGACTAAGACTCCATTTTGGGAGAATTTTTAAAGATAACTTTTACCAAATGTACTTTAGCTTAAGTATGTGTACTTAGCTCTAAAAGCCTCATAGTACTCAAGGTTTATAATAAAATCAGAAGCCCCATCCCACCCTCCCAACCCCTCCTCCTTCTCACTCAGATCCAGCTCCCAAGGGGCTCCTACAGGCAACATCCCAGCAAGTTCTTCCAGTTATTTGCCTTCATATTTCAAATAGCATTAGCCTTCTTTTCTCATGATTTTTCAGTTTTAGATCATTTTTATTGACTTCTTATGGAAAAATGAAGGTTCTCTTATACCGTCTTACTCTTGCTGTCACATACATGTACCTACTGCTCCTCCCTCCCCCATAAACCAGTCGTGTTTTACTGCCCTCAGGTCATCTGGGGTAGCCTGAGCTAGCCTTGGCCTCTCCGCAGGGATGGAGAATAGAGTCTTGACCTTTGGTTAAACGCAGCAGATTTAAAGCAACATCTACTTTAAACTCCCTCTCGGAACTTTAGTGAAAAACACATCCCATAAGGAAGATTTGAAGAACCTAGGGCTGGCTAACCTGGAGCAGAGCAGATTCACACACCCCAACCTCGCTGAATCTCTGAGGGGCACAGAGAGCACACGTGCTGGGTGGCCTCCGAGGGGGATCTAGAGCAATAAGGGAAGCTCCAGGAAGACAGAGTTCAGCTTTGTTAGAAGCCATCTGAGCACAGAACCGAACAAGACAGCCTGCAAAGGGAGGAGCAATTCCCCCACCAGCAGAGGACAAGTTAGGGTCTCTCTGATCACATGCTGGGGACAAGGCGGCATGCCTGCATGAGGGGGGCGTTGAACGCATGACTTCTAAAGCTTCTTCACATTCGATAACGCAGTAATTTGCTTCCTTTTATAACAGTTGGCAACTGGAGCCCAGTGGTGCGTTGCGATCACTCTTGAGTGAATAACTGGAGCGGCTCCATAGACACACCCATCTGGCAATGTCTCCTTCGGATGCTGAAATAACGAGCTCTATGTTCTGATGAGCAATCAGTTCCACTGACCCTTGCCTTGTAAAAGAAGGTTCGAGATGATTCGCAAAGGAATCATGACATGGCAGATGGGACAGAACTCTCAGTCCCGTGGGTTTCAAGCACGCTGAAGATGGATAAGTGCTGGATGGAGCAACTACAGTAGATTTCGCCACAAACTGTGAGCCTCCCTGGCTTCGCAGCAAGAATCTTGAATGAGAAACTCAAGAAACACCCTCCGCATCCTGCCTCCCCCCTCTTGCCCCGTTTGAAAGAGAAAAAGGGCAGAGTGTGGGTGTGGGCAACAGAGAACTGTACCTGGACAACTACCTGTGCCTGGAAGAGCGGTTCTGAGGCCCCCCTGGCTCTGTCCTTGGAGCTGTCCCTGTTCTACCCCCTGACTTGACATTTTTAAAAGAAATGTGCTCACCCAGGATGTGAATCTGCTGAGACGTCCTGACTCCCCACGCAAGACTCATTAATTCTCATGCCAGAACTGGCAGCGCGGTGGTGTAACTGGACTGAGGGAGGGGCTGTGGTCAGGGTGCATGAGCTGTGTGACTTGGGTGAGGGAGGGGCTGTGGTCAGGGTGCATGAGCTGTGTGACTTGGGTGAGTCACTCCCTCCCCTATGGGAGGCAGAAGGGCAGAGTGCTTGCCACTGAGCTCTGGAGTAAGACTTTCTGGATTCAAATCCCAGCACTGCCATTGATTAGCTCAGACAAGCTCCCTATCCCTTCTGAGCCTCAGCGTCCTCATCTTTAAATTGGGGGTGGGGTGGGGATACAGGAGAGGAGACCTAACACTTTACTTCACTGGGTTTGATAATTAAATTAGCTTGTTTATAAGAAGTGTTTAGGGCAGCGCCCAACTCATGGAATGATTATAATAATTATCAGCAGCTGCAAACATCAGACAGTTGATCTTACAGGATCAGACCAAATTATACCCTTGGAAACAAAACTCTAAAGTTGTGTCTAAGTGTGAGAAATGTGGTGTGCAGTGCACTGAACTTCACAAACGTTAGGAGACTGTAAGAGGCCGGTGTTTCTAACCCCACTTATTAAATAAACATCGTGCCAGTGACATCACGTGCCAAAGTCTTGAGAAATTTCTATCAAGATAGGTAACAGATTTTATTTTATAATTTAATATACTAGAGCAAGGTCAATTTTTGAAGATATAAGTTTTACAAAAGAGGACCCATTTAACATTTCAAGAAACATGTTCCCCAGGCCAAATTTAGAACACGGATTACTAAATGGAATTATAGGCATTGACAAAGCAGATGCCGACCCTAGCTTGCTGTGGGATCCTGGGCAAACCCCCTCCTCCACTCACCTTGTCCCTCCATCAGCTACCCTGGGCAGGGGATGACCTCTGCGGGCCTCCCTGGTCTGCACCCTGTAGACGTATGGTTTGGAGGACTTTTTAGACCAGTAGACTTGGCCTCAACAATGGCACTGTCATGTTTCCTGAGCTGACACCACCATCTGGTGTGCATGTGAGAGTAAAACATTAGTGACCAGCCTACCAGGAGCTTTCTCCTCTCTCTTTTATGAGAAATGCAGACTCTCAGGCCCCATCCCAGACCTACAGAAACCATAATCTGCCTTTTAACAAGATGCCAGGTGATTCCGTACACATTAAAGTGTGAAAAGCACTGCTTTAATAGGAAAAAAGAAAGCTATTGCGGGAAATTTAAGTTTAGCATATACTCAACACTTAAAGAAATCTGGATTGAGCCATATAAATAAAACAAATCCTTCCCACCTGACACGTATGAAGTTTTTTAAAATCATTTTTCAAAAAGGAACCTTCTCAAATGTAAGTACGTGTCTGATGACAGGGATGAGCATCCCTGAACTTGAGTTTCAAACACACCTGCGTTGTCTACATTGTTATTGACATAATGATCGTACTGGTGACCAGAACAGGAGGCCAATTCACACCTTCCAGGAGGACAGGTGGAGACACACCTGAGCTCAGACTCCTCACCCATTAGTGAAGGAAAAGCTTCCTCAAAATATTGAATGTTGCCTACCAGCCTCTGTAAATATTTCCCTCGATACCCTGCAAAACATTTTATTTATATTGGTTTTTCTACCCTAAAAAATTACCAGGTACACCGATTGCATGAGTAAGACAGACAGACGACTTCTCCAGCAAAGACAACTTACTGCCTTTCCCAGGGAACTCCCACGAAAACGCGAGCACAGCCTCACTGCACTCATGGATTCTGGTCGTTAATTTTCTGTCTGCCTGAACTGTCTTCCCACACCCTAGGAGGGGCTGGCATTCCCACGGAGTTCAGACCAGCAGTGCAGAAAAAGCAGGGAGGAGGAGGCAAGGGGGACTCGTATCTCCATCATTACAGGTTACCAGGTGTGGAAGGGACGGCTTGGCCTCACAGTACCTTACATTTAGGAGAGAACTAAGCTGTGCTGGAAGGGGCTCATACCCTATTCCTGCCTACCCTGGAGGTATTTAATTCCATAAAGATAAAATAACTAAATTATTTAATTTTTATTTTTGAATAAACATCTATTGAAGTTTATATTTTATAAAGTGCACTTACGAAAGTACAATTTTAATGAATCCATACTGTATGCGAGGGACCGAGCTAAACCCTCATTTGTTCTATTTGATTTAATCCTAACACCTACTCTACAAGCTTGGTTTCGTTATTCCCATTTTACAGATAAGGAAACTGAAGTTCTTACAAGCCACGTCAACTGGAGTGCTTTCTGCGTAATTGTAAAACTGGATTCCACAGAGGCGGGAAATGTATATAAAAAAAAAAGAGCCTGAGACACAAGCTGATGTTTTTAAATCAATTGCACACGTTTCTTCATCTCTCACGTCTGATTGATTGCAAAAAGAAAGATCTGCGAAGCTCTTGTATATTTTTTTAATCATTCACATTGACTTCGTCACGTTGACAAGATCTCAGAAGTGGATCAGGGATCTTTCACAAACCAGAAATGCTGAGGCAGACCTTCCCGACAGCTGCTGCAGCACAGAACAATTTAAATGATCACATAGTATTAACGAATGGACTGGTATGCCGAATTTCAGATAGAACGTTAAATTTCTCCCGAACACACATGTGACATTAAAAGTTAAAAACGGTATACACACGTTTTAAAGTTGTAGTCGTAACTACTAAAAACAGCCAGCCACACCACAGCCAGGCACTGCTGAAGTCCAGCCCGGGCAGCAGAAGTTCATATTAGCCCAGGACATCAAGTTGTTCCTTTGAGATTTCAGCTTTGGTTAGTCTTCTTTGGCTAACAAACTTTGACTGGAGGTTTGACTATGGTAGTGACACATAATCAAATAGCATTCTTGATTAAATGAATCTAGGTTATCTCGACGACCTGAGGAATCAATACGATGTTCCCGTTGTCCATCAATCCACAGTGAGAAAAACCTAACCCAACATCCGAAGTATTATCAGTCAGGCAAAGTCCAGTACACGAGCCTAAAGACCATATGTGCAAACGTCTTCAAAATACCTGGAAATCCTTGTGAATACCAAAATAAAATATTTACTTTTTGCTAGGTGGAATAAAAAGTCACAATAGTAGAATATACATCTTGATAGAAAAATAAAGGTTTTTAATTCTCTGAATACCGAGAGTTAACATTTTATGATTACCCCTTGAATGCAGGGTGTTGGGGAACAATTTTGAAGTTTTCAAAATCAGTAGAAAGCTCATTCACATTCATACTAAATCCGACACCACTTTTCACAAATTGCACAGTAATTTCCTCGCAGGAGCAAAGCAGCCACGCTTCGGTGGGTCTTAGCTAAGTCTCTGTTGGTGGAGTCCAGGGACCCCCGTCTACTCTGACAGGCTCCTTTGTACAGGGACACTTTATAGCATGTGTTCCTTGAAAAACCATTTCTGATGTTCCGAGCCGGTGCAGTCCCGTAAGAGTGGCACAAAACTGTCGCTGAACGCCATCCTCTCAGCCTGAACACATTTGTTGGACTGAATGTGAAATATAGAACCATCCTACAAAAGAGAATAGACACTGGATGTTCGCGAGAAGTCTAAGCGATTCCTCCTCTTCCTTAAAATGCGTCATGTGTTCATGGTGACCTTTACCATTTCAGAAACATCTACTGAGCATTCAGCGCCTGCATGTATAAAGGCATCATCCCAGGACTGTCCACTGTCCAAGCAGACAGGGCCAGGCACACAGCCTCACGCCCGCCTTCGCAGCCCCGACTCCACTGTGGGGGCTGATGGTGCCACCTGCTGGCTTCTCTGGGGATTGTCAGACCTACCTACCTCCCACCCCCACAGCTTTTCTTTGCCTTCAGGGAAACCAGGACCAAAGATCTTTTATTAATCTCTTCCTCTGAGGTCGACTAATTCCATCCTTGGCGACCTCTTTCGTTTATGTATTTAAATCGGGAGTCAGGAAACTCGGCTTTAGTCCCAACTCAGCTACAGACCAGCCGAGGGAGGGGACAAGTTACCAGAGAGGAAGTGGGTTCTCCAGACCATGCCAATTCCCAAACCCGAAAGACCATGATCCTCTTTAAACACCTCCTCCTTCTCTCCTTTTTCTTGATTGTTGCTGAGCTAACTAAGCAAACCTCTCCCTGCAGCCCTGGAGTTTCATTTTTCCCTCCAATTCTCTTTTGTAAGCTGTACGCCCCCTAAGGAACTTAACCACAGCGGAACAACAAACGGACAGGACAAGCGACAAACCTACCTGTTTCAGGGCAAGAGCAGTGTCAGAAATACAATCAGATGCAAAAGAATCGCAAAATATTAACCCTCAAAAAACCCTTAAAAGTGCTCGTAAGCTGCCTTTAGAATAACATGGAAGTAAATACAGGCCTATCTCATTCTATTGCACTTGTTTTATTGCACCTCACAGATACTGCATTTTTTACAAATTGAAGGTAAGACCATCCACCAGCAAGAAGATTATGACTTGCTAAAGGCCCAGATGATGGTGGGCATCTTTTAGCAATAAAGTCATTTTTTTAATGAAGGTACATACATTTCTTTTAGACATAATACTATGGCACACTTAATAGACTACAGAACAGTACAAACATAACTTTTATGTGTACTGGGAAACCAAAAAATTCGTGACTCACTTTATTGCAATATTTGCTTTATTGCAATGGTCTGGAACCAAATCTGCAATATCTCTGAGGTATGCCTGTAAGCGCCCCTCCCTCCACCCCTCTGAAGTCTTACTTTTCCTTAAATGGTCACTGAAATTGAAGATAAAATTTTAGTGACATTTCAAAGCAATTTTATGGTCTCTATCTTGCATTGCTATTCCTTGAGGGCTTGCCATGGCTTCCAGTTGAAAGGAAGATGAGAAGCAGGAGGGCATTACAGAGGATTGCAGACTTTTGGTGTTTGCTGAACTATTTTCCCTCTTATTTTTTATATCACGTAGAAAGCACGATGGTGCTGGGCTTTTCAAGGTAGCCTGAAAATTTCATAACATTTTCTACAGAAAAATGTATTCCAACTTCTAATCATACTTAGAATTAACTCATTTATAAGCAGTCTAGACGAATCTTACCAACCCTGAAGGCAGGCTGGGAATGAAAGCTTCCCACAGAGATAAAAGAGAACTAATTCTTTCCTTTGAATTACTTTCTTTGGCTTTATTCCCTCAAGTGCTTTTCAGTGAGTCAAAAGGATATGACTGATTTATGAACCCCATCATGGGCTTACTGCAAATATGGTGGGGCTAGTGCCTTTCAGGTCTGAAATAACAACCCAGTTCCAACTCAACAACTCCATGAGAGAGATCTTTTCTCGGTTATTATACCGCAAGTAACAGCTAATCTCTATAGAGCTTCCCAATTTTCAAAGAATATTCCTTGCCATAATCTAGTTGTCACTAAAATAAAGACAAGGCAGAGAAAAAGGAAGCTTAGAGAAGTGGAGGGAGTTATACCTGCATCTCACCTCCTATCCTTACACTTTAGCGATTTGTTTCGCTTGTTTAAACCCCACTTCATCTTCAAATGCATCTGCGACAGCTCCTCTTCCCATTTCAGCTCAAGGTGTAAGAGGATAGAAAGACCGAAAGGGAGTCAACAGTGAGGAAAGAAGGAAAGTACGCTGACACTGGACACGGTGGGACTCCACTACTGTGGCCACGGGCTAGGGGTCACCGTGAAGTTCCTGGTCTTCTGTTTGTAGCTGCATCCCTGAGAGTCGCTGGGACTATGCCAGACAGCAAGCTTTTACTTCCATGTGCCTCTCTGCAGCCCAGGGGCCCCACAGCAAGGAAGAAATGAGACAGCTCACTTACCTCCTGAAAGATGAACTTCTGGTTCTCCGGGGCCGTTTCCTCACAGAGATGCATGATGAGAATATCCGTTCCTGCCTTCGCAGCTATGCAGGCCTCTGGCTGGTGGGTGTTATAGCGAATTTCACTTTGGGATGTGTACTCAAAGAACTAAAAATGGAGCAGCCAACAGGCGTCAGTTACCCTCTGATGTGGAGAGAGGGGAATCACTGGATGAGAACCTGGGGTTACAAGAGCATGACGGCTGAGGTCTCTCACTTTCCCATCACCCACCAACAATGGACTGACCAGTTGGCCTCCTGCATGTCCACACAGCACTCTGTGCACCCCGGAGTGGTGCTTAGCGAGTGCAAGTAGAGGGACCCTTTCTTGTGCCCACCTCGGTTGCTAGATAGTAAGAGCAGGGCTGGTGCCTGGGTCACCCCAGGCCCACTGTACCTAACCCTGTGCTGGTGCAGAAGCACAGGAAAGAAAATGCACCCGTCCCAGGGCCAGCACTTGGGAGCACTCTGTGACCATGACCAGCCAACTTCCTCTCCTTTTCTTCAGTCTTTTCCTTCTCCTTTTTCTAAAACACAATGAGTGCCACCGTGCCTTAGAAAGAATAAAGTTCTCTGCACAAGCAGGCAATACGACTGCTAGTGGGAGGCCTTGGTTCTTCCAGAACAATGGATTTCCTCCTCTAGTGGACCTCGGAAAAGTACAGACTCCGGTCTCATCCCAGAGAGGGAAAGAGGATTCCTTCAGTCTGAGAAGGGGCCTAGGAAGCTGCAGTTTTACACTGTTAACAAGATGTTCAGCCACCCAGCCACCCTGTCCCGCCCCCTCCCTTCCAGGAGATTCTGACACTGGTGGCTGTTCTTAAGGCAGGTAAAGCAGTGCCCCTCAAACAAATTTCCTGGAAAGCTGGTTAAGAGACTGGGGTTCAGGAGAGATAGGATGGGTCTGAGCATTTGCACTTCTAAGACCTCAGGTGATGCTGATGGTACCAGTTAGGGGACCGCCTTTGAGGAGGAATGTTCTCAAAAGTGTCAAAGAACCTGAATAACTCAAGGTTGTAGGGGTCTGATTATGAAAGTTTACTGTAGAACATAAGGGGGCTTAATATCCAAATGGAATTGGGGAGGCTCCGGGTTGGAAGAAAACTTGAATCCCCACCCCTTCATCTCTAGTGTCTGACACCTCTTAGGACAGTAAGGTTTTAAAGGTCCAAAACCAGTGCTTCACTCATCCCCCGAGTCCTCCACAGGTCCCCTCTGGTGGGCCCATCTGCTTTCCTGGGTCGGGGTTCTGTTCTGGTCCTTAGACTCTCCAGAACTTGCCCCCCTGCCCAGCCTGAAGTATAGCAATTAACTCAGACAGATCCCCTAGGTCCCCAGTTGGGATAACTGCCCTAAACACTAATTTGCCGTGTGGCACTTTGCATCAAAACCCTTAATTCCATTTAAGAATTAATTCTAAGAAAGTCATCCAAAATACAAAACTGTTGTTTTTCTCCTTTTATTTTTTTCTGACCGAAGACGTTAGTGGCGGGGTTATTTATAACTGCAGAAACAGGGAGGCTGGAGATCAGTAATTGTACAGTAAAACAGCCACACAAAGGTATATTAAGAGGCCATTAGGAATGATATTTGCAAAGGTGTCCAATAAGACAAGTATGATGAGGTAAATGTAAATACGAATATAAAACATATAGACATATGATAACACTATTTAAAACACATAATCCAAAGGCCATGCACAAAAAAGATGGGAAGTAAATACGTCTTAATCATAATGGCGGTTGCTCTGGGCCCTGTCCTTCATTATTTGCTTCTACCTTTTCATATTTCCCAAATGGTCTTTAATGAGCATGTATTACTTTTATAATGAAAGTAACTGCAAATATTAAATTTTTAAAAAACACACAGCTTTCCCCTCATTTCCCTCGTTAGAGGCCCACGCCGATGACTCCTTGAGCGTAGAGCCTCCTACTGTCTTTCCCCTGCCTGAGAAGGTCAAGTTACAGGGAAACAGCACGTACCTGGTTCTGACCCATCCCATGACAGAGATACAGGAGGACCTGGTGTCCCGTGATGTCGTGTTCATTGGGAGGGTTATAGTCAAAGCAGTAATCTTTTAGCCCTTTGTTCTGGAGCTAAATAAAACAGAAAGGTGGAGTTTTGGTCCAGATTTATACACAACAGGTTCCACCCAAGGTTCCGAGGGAAGGTGAACGGTGAGAGAAGCGCCGGCCTCAAGAACTGGTGTAAGAGCCCATTACAGTTCTAGTTTTAAATGTGCTTTCCCGTTCTATACCGTAGGCAGGAATCATAACACCCATTTTGAGATGATAAACCTGAGGATCAGAGAGATTAACTTTTTATGGACTGAAAGCTCCTACCTGTTCATTTGTCTTTAGTGCAGCCTGATTGCTGCACTGGTCCAAACATTGCTGAGTTGTCACCTGGCATATACACCAAGGAGTTCCTGCTATCATGCATCTGCAAAGGACCCCCCCAATTAAGAGACTCAGCATTCCTCAGATCAGAAGTCCACCATTCTAGACTATAGGGACAGCATGACACAAAGAGCCAATGGCATGCCCAAGGTCTCACAGCAAGTAAGTAGAGATACCTGAGCCTTCGATCCAGGACCTCTGACTCCATCACTCAACATTGTCTTATCTAAGGTCACCACTAAGGTATCTTCTGGCTCTAAAATCCTTTAATCACTCCAAGAACAAAACACCATGGGAGATTCCATGCCCTTCCTCCCTTCCAGGAGTGTCCCAGGGGAAAAGCGCAAGTATTTTCCAAATCCCTTCCTGGTGAGTTCAAAGAACCCTCAACAGTGAGTCTTAAACCCCACTCCTGGCCTGGCCCTTATTCACCCTTACCTAGCCTAGTTCAGATGACCAGACTCAGCCATATAGAAAGGATTCCACAATCCGTTGGCTCATAAGGAAAGCACAGCCCTTCACATTCTTGAGAGCTCTGCATTGTAAAGGGACATGGGGACAAGAGATGTCCAGGTGACTCTCTATGAACCCACTGATCAATCTTATCACGAAAGGCAGGATGACCAGACATTACATGCTCCCACTACGACACAATATGAATAGAGAGCACACCCGTGAAGTGTTCTTGCTAAAGAGATTGATCCGACTCCATCAAACCTTTAGACCTCACTTCATTTTAAAGAAATATGGGGAGAGAGGCACAGTTTAAAAGTCATTATAAAGACACAAAATAAATTAGGTAATTCTAAGAGTAAGGCACGCTACAGGACAACTGATGCTGTAGCAGAAGGGGAAAAAAAGAAGAAAATTGCTTTAGATTAGACTTAGGAGAAAAGATGCAGTGATCTCATGAAATATCTAGACTTTGTTAGGATCCCAATGAGAATTCGCCAACCACACCAAGAGAAATTTGAAAATTTGGGGGAATCTGATAAAGGGCTGGATATTAAATGACACCAAGAAATTATCGTTCATTTGATTAGGGGTGTCAATGGTCTGTGGTTTTGTAGGAGAATGTCCAAATCTTATCGAGATGCATTCTGAAGTACATAGGAGTAAAATGACACAATACCTTGGGTTTGCTTAAAAAAAAGAAAAATGTGGGAGAGTAGAACAAAGGAGCGGAGGAGAAGGAAAGCAAGAGAGGCAAAAGCTTGGTAATTCCAGAATTTCAGGGACAGGGATCATTATATCATTCCCCCTGCATTTCTGGATTGAACACTTTCATAATGAAAACCGAATTTACTGCATTAATATCCTGCCTTGTGTTTATTGAAGACTTCCAGGATGGAAAACCAGCACGTCCCTCACTAGCCTGATGCAATTCCTAGCAGAAGCCAAAGGCACCAACATTTTAGCTGGCCTCGTCCCAGAGACATTTCTTTAAGGTTTTTTTGAAATAACAGAAGTGGTTCTCCTTTCCCTGCTACTGCCTTTGTGGATCCCTGAGTTGGGAATCATTAACTGATTCAGTCACTGAGACTTACAGTCATGTGATAAGGTGTTAGTAAAAACCAGGACATGGAAACATCAAGTGAGCCTTGTTTCCTCATTTATGAAATGGGAGGCTTACACTTGTCAATTTCGAGGTGGCTCCCGGGGCTGACATTCTGGACCTGAGCCCCAGACACTTGGTAGATGAAAGGAGGTGGCTACAGGGATGGGGGAAGCCAGCAGTCCCCACAAAGGGGCCTTTCTTGCTCTGGGTTTGTTGATCAGACCTGGGGTCTAGGAGCTCCCTGCCCACCATGGGCCCGCCTCGCTCACCATCCCGAAGAAGCCGGGCCTGTCTTCAGGCACATGCAACTCCGGATACACAGTCTCCAAGAACCACTTGAAGTCCTTACACTTGAGCTTCTCACGGAGCTGCCTCCTCTCTGTCACGTCCCCAAAGGGCTCCTGAGAAAACAAGGAAATGATGAGGTCCTGCAGGTGATGGTGCTTCCTATTAAAACCCCTCTCGCCACTGATGTTCACGCATGCAGTGAGATTTTATTGAGCACTTACTGTGTGCTGGGCCCTGTGCAGGGCACAGAGGACAAAAAACAGCCTCAGACGTAGTGGCAGCACGCTAGTAGAAGAGACTGTCACACGATTTCACTCCCAGGTGCTCTCACTAGGGAGGTGTGGGCAGGTGCACAAGGGAAGGACACAAAGTACTCGCTAATGGGATCAGGAAGCCAAATCCCAAAGCCACACTGGATGCCTGGGCCTGCACGTCATCACTGAGCATGTGATCACAGACCAGAGAAAAGCCTGTAGCACACATATGCCGTCTCATTCTGATTTGCTGCTGATATCTGAACGTTGCCTTTCAAACCCAGGTAAGTGTTCTAGATGTAATCATGAATGAAAACCTTGTTGAAGTCTAAATATATACTTACAATGGTAACAGCAAAAGGCTACAACAAATACACGTGGAAGTATAGTTTTCTGGACAAAACCAATGTTTAAGAACTTTCGAATAATAAAGCGAGCATCTTTTTAGCACAGCAAACATGCAGCCACCAGAGCCATGCTGAGTGCCAAAATGTTACTGTCCCTGTGCTATGATATTAAACTATCAAAGTTTGATAGGTTAGGTATTTAACAAAATAGTAATGATAAGGAAAATCATTTGAATAAGATTTCAGATTTCTGCCTATTTTCCAGAAGTTCACTCTTTGATGAGAGTTACAGTGCCCTCGCCTTCAACCGAAGGTCCATCTCAACACTCGGCTGTTGGGCATTCAGACCAGAGGTGAATGCGGCGTCCCTCTGACATATTATTCTTTGGGGATTCTCAGGAAGAGGGGACTGGGGGCTCCAGACTGGGTGACAAGAAAGAGCAGATGTTTCTATCCTGTAGTCCTGGGTGAGACAGAAGCAGCCATGACCGTGGAGCCCAGAGGCAGAGAGGCTGGAGGAAACCAGGGCAGGGTCCACAGGGCTCTGCAGAGCAGAGAGGTCCTCTGGAGTGTGCACGCCCCAGGCCCAGTTCTGCCCCGTCTGCTACAAGGTCTGGGGCAAGTCCTTTAAATCACTCTCTCTCTCTCTGAGCTTCAGTTTCTCATCTATGAAATGAAAATTCCAGAGCTGCCCTGAAGGGCTGCTGTAAGAAATCAGGAGATTTTCATCAAGAGGCTGGGAAAGAGGTCTTGGATCAGACCCTCTTGTCTTGCCCAGTGGCCCTCCTAGTTATGTGAACGCAGGGTAAGCAGGCACCCCGTCCTGCGGTGTGCGGAGCGGGCCTGTGCAGAGGCAGGAGACCTGTCTGTTGTTTGAAACCCTAAAATCAATACTGGTGCTTTTTTCATGCTTTCAGCCACTTGAGGACATGTGCAGAGTGGCAAAAAATTTGGATCAGGACATGTGCGAGCTCCCAGTTGAAGTCATGCTTCAGCTCTCACACAGCAAGCAAGTGTCCTGCTCATGATCTGTTTAGTGCCACACTTTGGTGCTTTGTGTTGGTGATTTCACTGTTTAAAATGACCCCTGGGCATAGTACTGAAGTGCTGTTTAGTGTTCCTCAGTGCAAGGAGGCTGTGATGTGCCTGACAGAGAAAATATGTTTGAT
The DNA here is from genome assembly GCA_030015415.1 of Cynopterus sphinx. NCBI lineage: Eukaryota > Metazoa > Chordata > Mammalia > Chiroptera > Pteropodidae > Cynopterus > Cynopterus sphinx. The sequence continues at coordinate 104,444,392 of CM057385.1, read as the reverse complement.
AAGCTTCGTTCAGGCATCAGTGAAAGTGCTTTTGGATAGGAATTCGATGTAATGCATCAATAATAATACATTAAGTTAGGTTATCTTTAAACAGAAACACACATAACCAAGTTATGTATTAATCAATGGACAAAACTGTCAGCCTGCAAGAGGTTTGCAGGAACCTAACTGTGTGTTCCCCCAGGAGCGATGACGGTTCAGTATTCCCAAATTCAATGTTTCTGGTGTCTATATAGAACATAACCACTGCAAATAATGAGAATCAACTGTATAAGTGAAGAAATGAAGTTTTCCCATGTATCATGAGCACCCGATGTATTCTCTTTTTCTGGAACCAGGTCTGCCACGGTGTGGAAGCTGCTTTTGTTCTGTGAGGCCAGATGGAGTATGGGTGGTCCTGGGAACTCACCAAGCGGGCGTGGGGGTTCCGATGGTAGTAGAGCTCTTTAAATTCATCCATCCACACTTCAGCTGCACGGACACTGTTGGCCAGAGCCTTTTTGCGGGAGTAGGGCGCTTGCTTAGGGAAAACGTGGCCAACGTGGGAACACGGGTGTGTCTCCAGGGTCCCACCGCACTGCCAGATCTGCACACAAAGCAAAGAGGCTGCGGTGGGCGAGCAGGGAATGAGGTGCTGGTCCACAATGCCTGCAGCGAGGAGGCCAGGCACAGAAGTCATGACGAACGCTGCCGAGCCCTCACCCTCCATGGGGCAGGAGGCCACTATCCCAGCAGTCAGACCACAGAATGCAGTCAGAGTAAGAAAGCAGCCTCAAAGACAAATCAGCCCCCAAACCAAGACCCCAAAGTCCATGCACGAAAGCTCATGCACTTGACTCAGAGGAGCACCCACAGCTGACCTCACTGGGAACCCATTTATACATTATGTAAAACACAGGCTGATTACCTGATCTCCTAGCCCCAGAAGATAGGAAAGCAGCAAGTAAGAAGAGAGGTTTGGAAGGGAGAAAGGAAGAGCTTCTAGAGGCAGGCAGAGCAGCCTGACACCTAGGGAAAAGGCAGAAAGACCATTAAAAAGCACACCATGAAACTCTCAATGGGCTGAGTCCTCTGGGGCCATTCCATGCTGGGGCAAATGGCCATGGACTCCACCATCCACAGGAGGTATGATCAAGGATAGCAACAGGTACTTAGGATGGGGGTGTGAGCCTTTGGTTAAAGGCCAAATTCTTGATTTTTGAGTAACTTTTTAAGCAGGAAACCATATGAAATATTAAAAATTTCCATTGAAAAGCACTAACATTGACATAAGGTTTGGGTACTTAAAATCCAAGGTTTGATTAACTGGACAATCCACTGAAATGCTCAGGGTTTCTCAAAGGAGCATCATCTGTGGTCATGAACAGAAAAATTGGTAGGTGAGCATGTTACCAAAAGCAGATTCCCGGTCCTTGCCCTAAATCCACTGAAACTGACTGTTTGGAGATTGTGCCTGTAAATCTGATTTTTTAACAGGTTTCCCCCAAAATTCTATATATGTCAAAGTTTTAAAGACACTCTGCTAAATAAAGGGGCTGCTTCATACATAGTTAAGTAAATCAAGTCTCCAAAAGATAGGATTAGAAGGCAGGGACCTGAATTTTAGTCTAGTCTCTGCCACCCACTCCTTGAGCAAGTAAGTCACTTGTCCCCTCTGGGCCTCAGTTCCTCCCTAGCATAGTGAGAGAAAAGAACTAGGTGACTTGCAAGGCCCATTTCCTATCCCAAATGTATTAAAAGTATATATTTTTAGAAGTTCAAAAAGAAGACAAGCATATTTAGAGGATGCATGTGCCATTATCAAATTTCAGGATTGCTGGATAAATTTCCAATATGGAGGTAAAGTCTACCAGAATCTCATAAAATCTCACCATTCCCAAAGAGAGAGGAGAGAGAGAGAGAGAGAGAGAGAGAGAGAGAGAGAGAGAGAGAGAGAGAGAAGGTTAAGAATGAGTCCAAAGAGAAAAATGGATACTTACCCTAAAGGAGAATTCGAGGTTCTCTCCACCCCAAACTTCCATTCCTGTATCATAAGACCCCAGATATTCGAAATATTTCTTACTCACAGCAAACAGCCCACCAGCCATGGTTGGAGACCTGGGAGAGTGTGAGATCCACGTTGCATGCCAGCAGCAGGAAACCATCCCTTCCCACCACAAGCCCTTGGGTCCCATCCTCCATCTCTAAGAGTACCCTGAGCTCACGCTCTGTCCGGCGCTAGGCTGGACCTGGAAGCAGATGTACCTCTCCGCCCCTGTCCTGGGAAGTGCACAGACATCTCAATAGGCAAGTACAGAGCTCTGCGCATGAGAAGTGTGTTAACTAAGGTCACCCTGAGCCATGTGGGAACATGGGGCATGGGGGTGGGAGGTGAGCTCAGTTTCCTCCAGGGGTAGGGTCTGCAGAACAAAGGGGAGTCAGCCAAGAAAAGGAATGGAGTGGTTCTCCAAGAAGACATCAGCATGAGCAAAGGGAGAGAGAAACCCTGTGCCTTCAGAAGCGTAGATAAACAGGAGAAACGAGGAGACAGACCATGTTCCCCGAGAGAATGGCAGGCACCAGGTCACTGTCTGGTGGCACAGGTCACTCCGGCACGGTGCAGGCACTCACAGATGCCCTCCAGAGGCTGGTGAGTACATTATAACAGGCAACTGGTATCTGAAAGCTCCCAAGGGCTGCTCCTCTCCACACAGAACAGTCCTCCCTCTAGGACACAGACATGAGCTTTAGCCTGCTTCTTCAGCCAACCCTGTTTTTCCCCTACCAGGTTCCTCTAGAAGCCCGCACTGCTTTTGGAAATGGCCCAAGGCTTCTATTCTACCACAGCAGAAAGCTGTAAGCTCAACACACCACAGAGAACCAGATGAAAAGATAAATTGGCAAACGGGGAAATATATATTAAGAACCCAAGTTTAAAATGTTTAGATACTCCAGCAGTGCATGTGGGCCTTGACAAAGTCCTGGCTTTGCTTGCACACTCCAAACTCCAGGCCAACTGCGAAAAGGACAGCCAGATTCTTTGTAGAAGGGAAGGTTCTAGACTACCAAAACTCACATGTGTGTTCATTCTAAAAGTCTAGGAAACAGGCAGGGTGAATATGCTCATACCTATTTCACAGGTGAGGAAACTGAGGCTCAGGGATATCACATGATGTGGAGGATAGCTAGCCACAATGTCCCTAAGCATGCGTATGGGGTGGGGTGGGCAACGGGAGTTCATGTCAGTCAGCATCACAGGCTGGATATGTGACCCTGGGTAAGATCCTTCTTACTCTGTGCCTCAGTTTCCAAACCTGTTTAGTGAGGGGTTGGGCAGGATGCTCCCTGAAAACTCCTACAAAAGCCTGGGGGCCATCCTCAATTCCTCCCTTCCCCATTCCCATTCAATTTCTTCCAGTTCTTCCACTGCACTAAATTCTATCCTCTCCCTCCATCTTCTGCACCATCTTCTGCATTGGAAGATTACAATGCCTCTGAATCATGTCCCCGCCTACAGCCCTATCCCCTCCAGGCCCCCAACCACATGACATCCAGTGTGATCTTTAAAGAATTCAACAGGCAAAGGTCACTTGCAGCTAAAATGCCTTCAGTGGCTACTACCCTCTCAGGGTAAGGTTCAAACCTTTTCTTTCCTTGGCCATCAAGGCTGGATGTGACTTGGCCCCATTTGTCTCACCAGCCTCGTCTCTCAATACTGTCTCCACACTTGTTCTACTCCAGCCAGTAGTGGGTCATCTCAAGGTCAGGCCTCCAGTGGAAGGATTCAGAAGGCCCGACCTCCAACATGGGTGCAGATCTAAGACACCATTTCTGGCTCAATACACCAGCAATAAAGCTGGTGTCCAATCTCCATCTACCTGACTCCTATCTCCATCTCCCCACTTGTCCTGAACTTGGAAAGGGAGGAACAAGCCAGATTATGTTTTCAAGACCTCAGGAATGAGAGCAACTGAGCCCCCTTTGAGTTCACACGACTGGGCTCACCCACTGGCCAAAGCTGGCTCTTCCACCCCCAGGTCCACTGAATGCCCACTTCCCAGTTCGAAAGGTGCCTGACAGTGTGTCCTCAAAATGTTAAATGTGGACTTACCATATGACCCAGCAATTCCATTCTTATGTATGTACCACAAAGAACTGAAAACAGGGACTCAAACAGACAATAGGACACCAATGCTCACAACAGCATTATTTACAATAACCAAATGGTGGAAACAACCCAAGTGTCCATCAACTGATGAGCAGATTAACAAAATGTGGTTATATATACAACACTATTTGGTCATAAAAAGGAATGAAATTCTCGAATAAACTTGCAAACATGTTAAGTGAAAGAAGTCAGACAAGGAAGGACAAATATTGTTTGATTCCACTTCTGTGAGGTTTCTAGAACAAGGAAATTTCTAGAGACAGAAATAGAAAAGAAGTTACCAGGGTTTGGAGGCGCGGAGGAAGGGGAGTCATTGCTTAATGGGTACAGAGTTTCTGCATAGGATGATGAAAAAGTTCTGGAAATAGGCTCAATACTATGAATGGGGTTGATATCACTGAACTGAACACTTAAAAATGGTCAAAATGGTAAATTTTAGGTTACATATTTTACCAGAATTTTAAAAATAAATATACATACCGATATAAAATCCATTTATATACCAATAGCAAAGATTTTTAATAAAAACCAACAAAGGCTCTGAAAGAAGGTCAAGTTGGGAGCAACAGCTAATCATCCCCTCCCAAGGGCCTTCACTGACACATTAGCCAGACGCAAGGAGGTTCACCGGAAGAAGTCAATCCCTGACCTGATGACATCGATGGGAGACCGCATCCGCATCCTCTCCCGCGTGGGAACCACATGCCACGTGAACACCAGCCTCCAGTCAAAACCGCCGATCTGAGGCTCCCCAGAGTTCCCCAGGTACTCAAAGGTGTTCCAGTCGATCACATCAATCACAGGGCACACCACTGCTGACTCCTCTTCGTGGATCCTGCAAACACCCAGGACACCCTGTCTCTCCAAGTGGACGGGTACAGGCGGACAATTCGGAAATTCAGGAATGAACTCTCACCCTTCCACTAGGAAGGAGGAACACCTGTGTTCCTGCTTCTGTTATTCTAGGTGTCTGCAGCCATGTCAGGCAAGTGACCATCTTGAGGGATGCTTGGGAGAAGGCAGGGAGCAAGGATTCTGGCCTTCATGTGAAACGTCACACAGCCTTAATATTCGGATTGTATCTACGGTTATTGTAACTAAACATATAAAAATCAAAGGCAACTTTTAAACAAAAGCAAAATTTCAATTTCTCAAGATTGCCAAATGTTCCTTCATTTAGTCACAATGAATCATCAAGAGTCAAGAAATAATTATCTCCCTGTCCAGAGATGCATCCAGACCAAAGGGTCAAAGGGTCAGCTTTGGAGTTAGAATATAAATTCCAATTCTGCCCCTTATTCCATGTGACATGAGTGACATGAGCCAACTCACATAACATCCCAGGGCCTGCTCTCTTGTGATAACAATGAACAGTATCTGCTCACGGGTTCATGTGAGGACTCCCTGAATGTCTGCAAGATGGCTGGCAGAGAACCCGACACTGTGGCTATTTGTTTCTTCTCACCTTTATTATTTTGAAATATTACACATAGTGAGAAGCACTATAATCTTCTGTTGCAGGTATCAGCCTGTGCGTAGGCTTCAGCTGTTCCCTCCACGATCATTATTACAAGTCCACCCATCTTTCAGCATGCTTCCCATTTTTTTTTTAATTTTATTTTTATTTTTGCATTCAACAGCATACCAGATAAACTGACACTTGATGGTGTGTTAACACTAGATTTCTTTGGATTACGTTCTGGAGGCTTTTATCTGGAATTTGACACCTAAAGTTTCTGAGAGTCACACAAAACAATGGTATGAAGAAACAGAGATCAGCCAAATTTGAGCTATACTTATTTTTAGAATAACACCAGAAAATCATATGGGGCATTATGAATACCACACTGAAATAAGAACTGCAATTTTAGAGAAATTGCACTATTCAGGATAGATTGTGTGAGGCAGAAAATCAAACCTGAGTTTACTAAATTGAGTAAGTTGCAGAGTTAGTAGCTACAGGCCAAATTCTTTAAATATAGTGAGGTGAGGGCATTATAAAAAGGGTTGAGAAGGACAATGGCAAACTTGCTGGCAGGTTCAAATATGCTTTATGGCTTCTGGCAGAGACCCCAAGAACTTGTGAGTTGATAATCAAGCTGGCTGGAACCATGGATAATCTAATTTTTACAAGAAAGGGGAAACGGCAGGGAACCAGTTCTGAAGTAGAAGACACGGAATCATGGTTACAGAATGTGCAGGCCAAGTAGCAGTGTGCCCCCATGGGAGCGCTACTGGCCTCTGGGGCAGAAGCAATCACTGCTTTGCAGGATGCACACTGTAGGGTACCTGGTATCCCTGGTTCCCGGCTCACAAAATGCCAGAAGCACCACCCAGGTGACAAAACAACCAAGAACATCTATTTCTGAAAGCCCCTGGAGGGCAGAGAGATACTGATCCTGGTTGTGACCACCTGAGCGACAGTACGGAGTCCAGTGTGCCTCAACTCTGGTACACACCTAAGTCCCTGGGGAGCTTTTCTTCTTCACTGACCATTCTTCCTAAATCTTCTATAATAAATGTGTAATAATAAGGAGTAATAAAAGCAAAAGCTCAATACAGGGCCTCCTGCATGCTTAGCCTGTTCTAAGAACTGTATGTTGATTAGAGCATTTAATGGCCTCCACAGCCCAATGAGGTAGACACTGTTATCAGGCCCAGTGACAGAGGACAGGTGCCCCGTGGCCTCTCACACCGCGGTCATCAGTTTGTTTCTGTTTCTGGATAGTGTTGGGATGGCTCACGCACCTCTGCAGCAGCGGCTCCAGCCACCCCTCGTGGCACTCACAGTGGCAGTCCAGGAAGGTCAGCACGTCCCCCTTCGCTGCGGAAGCCCCCAGCAGCCGGGCTCGCACCAGGCCCTCCCTCTTGTGGGCCCGGATCAGGCGCACCTTGGGTAGCCCCGACAGCTCATTGGCCAGGCGTTCCTTCAGGTGCTCTGAAGAGGGAGATGGGACAACGATGGTCACCACCACACATTCCAAGCGAGGTCCTTCCAGGGTCTCCCTGTCCCCAAAAAAGACTAATAGACACAAGTCTCCTCTGTTCTGCCACCCGGGACACCCTCACCTCACCCAGAACCAAGGCTGGAATCGCCCTGAAGGCTGAAGGAGGCTGGGGTGGAAGAATTCCAGACCCACCAAATGCTCCCCATCCACACACATGCACACTGAAATCGTGCAACTGAAATGGGTGGTGTGGCCTGTGGATATATCTCAATGAAGCTATTATCCCAACAAAATACATCACACCTTGATTTGTGAACATTGTAAAATAAAAAGGACAAGAACTTCCTAACCACAATTTTTCTAAGAAAATATGTTAACATAAATTTTGTTAATATATATTCATTATGTAAAGTGCTATAAATTTTTTAACTTACATGAAATTCTGTTAACATAACTTTTACTTATAATACAGTTATGTTCATGTAAATTTTCTCAGGAGCACCTTTAAGTTGAAATGGTAATAGTAGTAGTAATAATGGCATTAGAGGGCCTATCGTGCCATGGTTGTATAAGTGATTTACATATAACTCACATTTGTCTTATAACAATCCCATGAGGGAGGTATGCCTATTACTCCCATTTTATAGATGAGAACACTGAGGCCAGAGAGGCTGAGTAACTTGTCAAGGTCACAGAGTAAGTGAGCTGAGGACCCATGATTTAAACCTAGGGATGCTTGCTGGAAATCCACAGGCTTAACACTGCCTCCCAGAGCTTTCTCGTGTGATTTCTCAGACTTGTTAAACAAATCCAACTTGTCAGGAATGTGCTCACTCTGTTTTGCAGAATAGAAAATAAGTCCTTAAAAGTGGGAAGGAACATTTCCACAGCTAGGGCTGGCCCCAAGACTCCCGGCTCCACACACAGGTTTAGAACCTTGGTAGGCCAGGTGGAAGCCAGTGGGCACCTCTCAGGCAAAATTAAAATGAGAGAATCTGCCCCAGATCGACATGGACTTTGTCTTAAAGTCCTCAATCATCAGTGGAGGAGAACATTGTATAAAATTTGCTTCATAGTTTGTGAAAATGTTTCCCTAAATAGTCTTGCCACAGAAACAAAACAAAACAAAACAAAATTCCTCTTTATGCCATTCTCACACTCCAGCCCAGACAGAGGGGTCTCCCAAACTGCTTTCCTGCTTAAAACTCTGCCTTGACTTTCCCTGTCCAAGCTCCTTGGCCTCATGTCCAATCCCTGCACCCTTCTCCACCTCTCCCGGCTACTACTCCCCCAAGCACACTGGCTGGCCCTCCATCCTTCCTGAACTTCTGGCAGGTCCTACACAGTCCACACAGCACTGCACCTCTGAGCCTTTCCACATCTGTGCCCTCAACCTGAAATGCCCTCCCTCCTTCTCTGCTGCCCGCAAACTACTCAACCTTCAAAACTAAGGTCAACCACCCCGCTCTGGACACCCATTCAGAATAAGTCCCTCGCCTGTTTCCAGCAGCACCCTATGGTGGAGCCCTCTGTCATCACATCTGCATCTCCCCAAGCTCTGAGCTCCCTAAGGGCAAGGGCCCGACACAGGGGGACACAGGAAGCTGTTCCTTACCAGGCCCATTCCACATGTCCCAGGTCACACTCTCACCTCCCAGGCACTGCCATGGAAAGCCAGGCTCCTCCAAGAGCCCATGCCGGGGGTTTACCTCTGTCGCTGTAGTCATCTACGAGGATAACTTCTTCTAACAGGATGTCTGGGGATGTCTCAAGGACACTGTAAACTGTCCGAAGGAGAGTTGACCAAGCTTCATTATAAAATGCTATGACAACAGATGTCGTAGGCAAATGTTCATAATCATATTTCTTCTCTTTGCACCTGCAAATATAATACAACTTCACAACTTCAGGAATCGAGAACCCACTGCTGACTGCGTGTGTACCCAGCCCAGGCTGGGGAAGGAGTGATGAAGCGGACATAGGTCACAGTCTTGAGTTTTACCCCTGGGGAAGGGGAAATAATGTGCTGGCATCATCCAGAGTCCCCTATGTTCCACCGGGAGCCCCAGCAGATTCTAAGTTCTAAAATGACACCCAACAAGTTTTAACTGGAGGATACTGTTTTTAAGCTTTAAAGCAATTTTCAGATTTGAGCAACATACAAACAGCAGAATCAGAAAGGAGGGAGAGACTGTCACTTCTCCCTGTCCAACAGCTCTCCATCTGCTCATTCCTTTCCAGTCCCACTTCTGGGCCTTTGCTCAGACTGTGCCCTCTACCTAGAATGCCCTTTCTTCCCTCCTCTACTGCGCAAACTCTCTGTTCTCTTTTAAGAACTCAATCATATACCTCTCTGTGAAGGCCCTGGGACACCCCCCACCCCCGGGGCAGTGGCTCGCTGCTCCTCGATTCTCCTCCAGTACTTTGCCCATGCCTCCATTTCAGCATGTGTCACTCACCGTGCTCTGATTATTCACACTCAACTTGAGTCTCTCCCTACCCTCTCTCAGCATCTTCCCTAAACTTCATCCCAGCAATGTCTATGGGAATTGGAAATAATCGTTTAGGATCTTCCAGAAACCCCCATGTCTCACTAGGAAACCTAGCAGATTCTAAGAAAGGTTCTAGAATGACCCCCAACATGAGTGACACCAGAAGGACCAGGGTTTGAATGCTGAGCTGGAAATTCAAGAAAGGGATAAATGCTAAAGATCAGCCAGGCTACCGGCAGAAAGGGAAGGCATTACAGATAAGCTGAGTGGGAGAGCAACCACAGAACAGGTAATGAGGGAGCCTCTCTAAGGAGGTGACATTTAGGATGAGATCTGAATAACAAGAGCCTCAGTTCCACAAAAAGCTGAGAAAGAGCCCTTTGTGTATGTAACTTATTTCTTTATGTTTTTTCTCCTTTATCATATTATTAAAATTTTCAAACATATAAAAAGTAGAAAGAATACTATAAAAAAACTCCTGTGTACCCTTTGCCTGACTTTGGTAGTTCTCAATGCCTGGTCAATCCTGACCTACTCCCCCAACCCAGATTATTTTTAAGCAAAATTCAGAATATCACAGCGTCCAGAAATAGTTTAATACATATCTCTAAAAGATAAGGATTTTTTAAATAATAAATACACTGTCATTGTAAAACCTTAAAAAATAAGCAATTCCTTAATGCTATCATATCACCAGTCTACCACTTTTCATTAAAGCTACAAACCCAATGGTTGGAAGACTTATCATTCGTTCATGAACCAACAGGAGACAAGTAACTGTAGGACATATTGATTTTAAGACACATCCTAACTTTAGAAATGTTTAAACATTTTTTCAAGAAGTGCCTTAGAATTGATGAAACAGAGTATTTAACTCACAACCACTTCTCATGTTAGTATTTATTGTTTCCACTTTAAAGACAAGGCTCAGAGAGGTAGGATAACTTGGGCAGTTCACAGAGTGATTGCAAGTGTGTACTTGGCTGAGATCCTCCTGTCAAGATCCTTGTCATATGATCCTTGTCATAGGTCTTACCCTCTGCTCTTTCTGCCCTCAAGGAGGCTTAGGTGGGCTATGAAAATCTAAATAAAGATCCCTACCATCACATCTCCCCACCTAGCCCTCTCGCTCTGCTCTCTCTCAGGGTGTTCCAAAGAGCTCCAGGTCCCTCTTCCAAAATACCAGGACAGCTTGTGCACCGGCTCAGGCTCAGGCTCTGCTGTCACTGGGATGGCTTTTCCACATGAAGTTTTATCTGAGAGTCTCTGATAAGGACTGGCTCTTCTCAGCTGCCTTTACCTTCTCTCCCTGTTGTATCCGGAGGCCCAGCTCTGAGCACCTGAGGAAAGTCAAAGGAAGCTGGAAGCATGCCAGCAACAAGACATGTCCGTTTGCCCTAGCCTGCGGGACCTGAATTCTTGGCTTCCTATTCATGGAAGTAGGGACTTAGCACTGTGCTCCACAGTGTGGAGGAGTCTGGCCCACACGCAAGGGGAGGAAGAGCAGGCTCTGTCTTTTGAAGAGAAGGATATCAAAGAATTTGTGTATAAATTTTAAAACCACTACATGTGAACAGAATGCAGGCAAAGTGTGTGACCTCTCAGGTCCTGAGACACTGAGGTTTCCTCCTTTTTTCCCTCCCATGGACCATCCGTTCCAGGCAAAGCCAGCCGCCATCCAGTGAAGACACTCAAGTAGCCTAAGCAGAGGTCCATGTGACAGAGACAGAGGCCGCTGACCAACAGGCAGTACAAACTTTCCGGCATTAATGTGCCTTTCTGAAAGCAAATCCTCCAGCCCCAATCCAGCCTTGAGATGGTGAAAGCCTCAGGCAGCATTTTGACTGAGATATGGAGACAGATCCCAGGGCTAGAACCACCAGCTAAGCCACACCCAAATTCCTGACTCATAGAAATTACGTGACAAATAACAAATGTTTATTGTTAAGGCACTAAGTTTTGTATGAAATAAGTCCAAGGAAACTCTCAGGCGGGCCCAAACTAAGAGACATTTTATAAACCAACCGGAATTTACTCTTAAAAAAAATCAATGTCCTAGGAAACAATGAAAGGCTGAGGGACCATTTCCGACTGAATGAGACGAGAGACATGACAACTAAATGTCATACCTGATTGTTGATTAGATACCAGAGCAGGAAGAAAAAAGTTGGAACAGTTGGAAAAATCCAATATTATATCAGTTGCCTGGGTTTGATAACTACACAATGGTATCATGAGAGAGAATGTCCTTGTTACTCCAAAAATGAAGTAACAAAGGATAAAGAATTATTCTCTGTAACTTATTGACAAATGTGTATATTACAGTATAGACACAGAGAAAAATTGAGTAAATGGGGTAAAATATGTAATGAGTGAATCTAGGTGAAGGATATATAGTTCACTTGCTATTTTTGCAAATTTCCTTTAGGTTTTAAATTTTCAAAATTAAAAGCTTATATAAGAAGAAAAAAATTTGTTACAAAAGATATACCCAAATACCAAGGTGATTCTAATCTATAGATACGTATCTGTTTTAGTGGCCCTGACAAAGGCTCTCTCCTGTCTCATTCTTTTCCACTTCTACCAAAGCAGCTTCCTTCTTCCAAATATGTTATAGCAAATGGAAAACATATATACATATAGATATAAAATATTAATAAGTGTGTCTGGATTTAATAAGCCCCTGAGTACTGGACAGGGTACATAGAAAAGTGATGGTAGGCCACTAGAAGCATCAGAAATAATTAATTGCTTATATTACATGAAAAGATATTTTTATGAAACCTAAAAAAAGATTTTATCTTTAAAAAAATGTAAAGCAAAAATTTAGTTTCAAATTATACACAGATCCAAAGAGAAATGACTGAAAATAAGGACGGTGAAGTAAGGTTTTCAAAAATGAAGTTTATTCAATTTAAAAAATGTTTCCTTTAGTCTAAAATCAGATCCCAACTGTTTTGGATTAAAATTTATTTCTTCTTGTGATGAGAACAAGTAAGAGGACAGAAAAAGCACTCCTTGACCAAATAGAATTGGGACTGTATGTCAGTCCTTCCTCAGTGTTTTTGTTTATGTGTTTTCACTACGCTGTGACAACATAAAGCCCACGGCCACTGCTCTCAAATGTCTAGGTAGGCTATTTGTGTCCCCTTAAATCACAAGAAAATTGGATACCACTTTGGCAACACATATACAGAACTTTAAAACGTTCCTCTTCTCTCTGCTGTCATATCAATATATCTAAGAATTTCTCTCCTAAGGCAATAATCAGAGATACCTTGATGAAGGTTTGCCATAAAAATTTCTCCTTGTAACATTATTTATAATAGCATAAATCTGTTAACAATTTCAATGTCTAACAATAAATAAATAAAGTGTAGCATGGCCGCATAAAGAAATGCTCCATGGCTATCCAAAACCAATTTTCATAGGATATTAGACAATAAAAGAGAATGACCACATTATAATGTTAAATTGAAAAAGAAGGATGAAAATCTATACAGCATTGTGCCAATTCTGTACATAACAATGTGTGTGCGCACACGCACTCATACATAAACAATAAACAGTAGAAAGAAATGTGCCAAAATGTTGACAATGGTGATCTCTGAGCAGTGGGATTCTCGCTGATTCTAATTTAATTCTTCATATTTTTCTGCATTCTAAAATTATTCTACAATGAATATGCATTATTTTATAATCACAAGGAAACATTATTTTAAAAAGCTGGATCATATTTCTTTAGCTCCGCATAACAAATGCCTTCATTTAACAATAATTTAATATTCTGTCCTCTCCTTTTCTTCTTGGCCTGGTATCATTTCTGCTTCTTTCTTTAAAACATCCCTTAAAGGCATCCTCCCTCATGACATTCAGTATATCCTTCTGAAATGTCTTTAGGCTTGCTTTAAGAAAAAAACACTTTACCCTTTTCCTGACTGAAAGAAGCAGTGCATCCTTCAATTAGAGAGGGCAGCTATGCATTACTCAGGGCCCCACTTTTGCCTAGGGGACAAAGAGCCAAATTCACTGCTAAATCATGGTAGGCCATCCTTTCCTTAACTTTCTGATATAATCCATGAGCTTTGTGAGGGCAAGGGCTGAATTGTGTTTTTCTCTGGATTCCTAGCATGCCTTGTACTGCAACTGGTAATAATAGTAACGTGTACTGAGTGCTTACTGTGTGATAAGCAGTATGCTAAGCATTTTATAGCATGATTCTACATAACCCACAACAATCCTATCAGCTGGGGACTATCCCAATCTCCACTAGCACAAATACTGCATTTTTAAAATATCCAATGAGTTGGTTTAAAAAGCAAGACAATTAAAACACTGGAGTAAAATGGCATACAAATTGGGAAGAAGGTGATTAATGTTAAAGCAGTCTAAGATCCATAGGCCTTGATTAACTTTAGACCTTGTTGAAATAAATACGTACTTTTAAACTTACCATTAAAAATTAAAAATACAGATAGTCCCCAACTTAACAATAGTTCAACTAATGGTTTTTCAACTTGATCATGGTGAGAAAGCAATATGCATCAATTGAAACCATACTTCAAATTTCAGATTTAGATACTTTCCTAGGCTAGAGATACATGACACAATACTCTCTTGTGATGCTGGGCAGCAGCAGGGAGATGATTTTGTCAAACTGTAGGCTAACATAAGTGTTCTGAGTATGTTTAAGATAGGCGAGGCTAAGCTACGATGTTGGGTAGGTTAGGTGTATTAAATGTATTTTCAAAATGCGATATTTTCAATTTACCAAGGGTTTAACAGAACATAACTCCGTTGTAAGTCAAGGAGCATCTGTAGATAATATAACTGCCAAATTAGTATAGAGATAAAAATGGAATGAAAGCTATTAACTTATAAATCATCATAAAGAAAGAGAAAAACATGTAGAAAAAGCATAACAAATAGAAAAAGCATAAGATAAGATAGTATAATTAAATCCTAAAGAACCAATAAGCACAAGAAACATAAATAGATATAACTATCTAAAGTCAAAGACTGTCAGCCTCGGTTTTTCTTTTTAAGAACACAAAATCCAACAACACAATATTTAGAGACACACCTAAAACATAAGCACATAGAATAAGTCAAAGTAAAAGGATGGAAAAAGTTAACATGAAGATATTAACCAAAACTGAACATGGTCTAGAATTAAAGTATTAATTTAAAGAAACAGTGCTATTCTAACAGCCACAAGATGTGTCTAATGAGAATTAATAAAATATCCTGCAGTTTGAAGCCTTATTGGGGAAGCAAAACAAACACCAGTCTAATCTCCACACAATGTGATGTTTTTCCAAGAATAATGTTATCAGAGCAGACAAGCAGGCTACCTCTCTACAAAGGGAAATACTAACCAACTCCCTCCTGCCAACCACAGCAAGACCAACACTTTTGCTGAGTTACCTACTTAGAACTATTTTGAGACTGTCGTCCCGGCACCCAACTCCTGATCCCTGAACTCAGATACACATCTGCAATTATAGCATTAATAAGACTAAAACTAGAGCAAGCGTTTAAGAAACACAAACACCTGTGTATTATTTACACATGTTCCTAACGAGTGGCTCTCAACTCCCCTGCTACAGCAGAGAACGGCTGATGTTCACGTGCATGATGTCTCCATCCACATGCCAGTGGGAATGCACTGTCAACTCCATCTTTCTCTTCAGCTACACAGGACAAGAAAGCAAGTGAGAATGACGTTCTAGTGATTATCATAAGGCTTCTCTGATTTATGAAAAATAAAATATTTTGCTAATATTGGTACAAAATTATTAGCAACCACTTATTTGCAACACACCTCACAACTATGATGTCATCACTAGTTTCAACTGCACTTGGACTGTTTTTTATCCCCACTTTGTCTAATCCTGGTATTCTCCCACACCCTCAAAAGCACCCGCCCTTAATCTTCTGAGTAATAAATCTTCTGGATCTCAGCCAGAAGCTTCCAACCTTAGTTAACATCAGCCTTGGTCTAGGCTCTACTCACAGAAATTCTATTTAATTGTTCTTGGGAAGGTCCTGGCATTGGTATTTTTAAAAATCTCCCAAGGCTACAAACTCAGCTATCTGGCTCCCAACTTCGGCCGGCTGCCATCTCAGAGTTAAAGTTCCCTCTCCTTGCTAGGCTCAAATGAGATGTATTTGTGAAAGAGTTTTACAAACCCAATACTAACTATATTACCATGCAAGGATTTCTTGTCATCCTCCACCTCCTCCTCCTAGATTCAGTGCTGTAACTAACAGAAATAGAGCTGTGCTCTAATCTATCGTCAAGTAATGTTTAAACTCACAGAAGGGCTGGGTTCTACCCTGAGTCTGGAAGAATTAGAAACCAACACTCCGAGTGTCTCTATCAGTCTGGCACTGTCCAAAAGTAATCTCCTGAACAGATGCCAGAAATAGCCATACCAAATAGTCCCTGGGGGAAAGCGGGCAGGAGTTCCCAACTCCATGTCTATGGTAATAGGTTTATCTACTGTATAGCAAGTCCTCACTTAACGTCCACAGGTCCTGCAACTTTAAGGAAAACAACACATAAGAAAACCAATTTTACCACAAGCTAATTGATAAAAACAGGAATTAAGTTCCT
Organism: Cynopterus sphinx; assembly: GCA_030015415.1. Taxonomy (NCBI): domain Eukaryota; kingdom Metazoa; phylum Chordata; class Mammalia; order Chiroptera; family Pteropodidae; genus Cynopterus; species Cynopterus sphinx. The sequence goes on along the minus strand of CM057385.1, from coordinate 104,428,186 downwards.
ATGACAGCTCATCAGCGTTGTAACAATATGACATCAAACAAAAAGACATTATTCAGGAACTTGCTGTAAAGACTTCATTTAAAAACATGTGTGAGCCTATGTACATATTCATGTTTTAATATGTTCTCATCCACATACCCATATGTATATTTTTCAAAATCTATTTCTATGCCTGGAAAAGTCTAGGATACACAGCCAAATGTTAACAGTCGTTCTCCCTGGGGTGGTGGGTTAATAGGTTACTTTTTTCTTTTTGGCTTCTCTGTATTTGCTAAAATTTCTAGAGTGAACACATATTGTTTTTATAATTAAAATAGGTAAATAATTGTCTCCACTCCAAAAGGTAGGAGGGAATAAAAGATTTGGGTTCTTGATAGGCTCTGCCCACATCTGCTTGTTACCCTGGCTTTTCCTCTCAGGTTAGACTGCATGCTGCCTCAGGGCCTTCCCTACTGTGACAGTCTAGGATCTTAATCACCTCTCTGCTTATTAATTAGAGTCCCAAGGGACCACCCCTCCCATCCTGACTGTGAACTCATGTAATCTGCCTTTTCAGTTTCTCTGGCTAAATCCCCAGACCTTTAATAGGTCCCCACCTCTGTATGAACTATAATAAAAATGAGACTCCATGAAAGACTCTGAAACTACTGGACACACTGAAGTTATGCATCAAGGCCTGGCCCAGATGCAACCAACACAGATCAAGCTCACCTTTCCAGCTAGGTAAGGATAACCCAACGGGCCTTGCTGCAGGAATTAAGGGCAGAATGCATTCACACTCCTTATCAAGCTGAGTTTGGATTAATTTCCCAGAGTCAATGCCACAGCAGGATCTAAAAGCAAATCTTGATAGGACACTGGGTAACTGTGTCACTATGGAGACAGGATATAAGCTCCACAGGTCATGATAGTGTTTCAAAGCAATTTCACAACCTGGGACAATAAAAGGAGTTGGAACTGACAAAAGAAAAACTTCACAACCAATCCCTGGATGATTCTCAAAAGTGACCTCCTGTGTATATTGTTGGCAATAGGGAAGGGAGGTAAAATTACTAAGAATTGAGTACACAGTGTTCCCAGGTGTTAGGTGTTTTGTTAATTCCTAGGTTGTGTTATTTCTTCTCATTCCCTATTTTGCAGACAGGGAAACAGTCTCAGAAAGGCTAGATAACTTGCCTAAGATCACAAAACTGATGAGCAAAAGAGCCAGGAGTTTATCTCTCATGGGCTGTGTTTGACCCTTTGGTCTGATCTGAAAGCTTCCCCTAGGCCTTCACTCAGTGAACACCCTTGGAGTTTCAAGGATATAAACATGCATTCAACTAATCTGCCTGAAGTGGGGGAACTGCTGCCAACCCCAACAAAGAAACTTCTCACGAAGATGTATAGTAAAAATGTCTCAGTGAAAGGCATGAGGCTAGGGATGAGCAGACCGCCCCCCCCCAAAAGCAGAGAGGTGCAAATCCGTCCAAACCAAGGACCCACAAATCCTGAAATCAACACAGTGCCAAGGGTGCCAGGAGGGTCATGGTCCTCCTGAATTCCACCTCTTTCTAGCCGTCACCTGTCCTCTCTGAGCCTATTTCCACACCTGTAAATCTAGAAAGACAAGGATCGGGTAAGGGTGTCAGGTACCAAGGACAGCAGGCTGCCCTATTGGCTTCTTTCTCCCCGAGACCCCCTCTCTGAGCCCTCTTTTCCTCAGAGTTTTTAGGGAAGGGCCAAGCGAGGACCTTGAAGATCCCACCGGTGGAGGAAAGGAGAGGTCGGAAGGGCCGTCCTCGCCTTGCAAGGCTGTGCCCGTCTCACCCTGGCGGTGGGCACAACGGTCCAGCCAGCAGCTCCGACGGGAAGTGCGCCTTTGACCACACGGGCCCTGGGCCTGTGCCACCCGCAGACGCGAGCTGGGCTGGACCACGGCCAGGGGCCCTGCCCACCTGCCGCTCCTTCCTGCCCTCCTCCTCCTGAGCTCAGGTGAGAGGGAAGGAAACTTGCCTTGCCGCCTCTGACGTGGCCCTCCAGGTACCTTTCACCTCGCTGCCCAGGGCACCCTGCCCTCCGGGTCAATGGGTGCAGCCCGTCTCCCGCTCCGGGGCGATGTGGAGGAGCCGGACTGACGGGGCTTGCTATGGGACCCCGAAAAGGAACCCAGCCCCTCCAGACCCTGTTTCCCCCACCCCCCACTCCGGAGACGCGGAGCTGAGGCCCGGGACCCGCCCCCGCCCCCGCGAGGGTCCCGCGGCCCGCGCACGCACAGGGGGTTCCAGCGCTCCGGCAGGCGGCGGTGCAGCGAGATGCGGTCGCTCAGGTAGGTGTTGATCTGGTGCAGCCGCACGCTCTCCTCCTGCAGCCGCAGCTCCGCGCCCTCCAGCCGCAGCCGCACCGCCTCGCCGCGCGCGCCCAGAGCCGTCTCCGCCCCCGGCGGCGGCCGCGGCAGCACCGGGCTGCGCCGGCCGGAGCGCGGGGCGCGCGGGGCGCGCGGGGCGCGCGGGGTGCTCGGCCCGGCCTCCCCGGCCATGCGCGGCGCCGCCCGCAGCACGGAGCCCAGCGCCACCAGCGCCACCAGCGCCACCAGCGCCAGCAGCGCGCGCGGGCCCCACCGCAGCCCTCGCGGGCAGCGCCGCCGCGCCGCGCGCCCCAACATGCGCCCGCCAGCGGCAGCCAGCGCGCCGCGCGCCCGGCCGGGGACCCGGGACCCGGATCCCGGAACCGCGCCCCGCCCCGCCCCGCCCGGCCCCGCCCCTGGCCCCGCCCCGCCCTCCTAGGCCCCGCCCCGCCCCCGCCCGCCTCCCCGCCTGGACCCCGCCCGCCTGGGCCCCGCCTCCCCGCTGGGCCACGCCCCCGCCCGCCTGGGTCCCGACCACAGCCTGGGCCACGCCCCCGCACGCCTGGCCACGCCCCCGCACGCCTGGCTCCGCCCCCGCACGCCAGCGGCAGCCAACGCGCCGCGCTCCCGGCCCGGGACCCGGGACCCGGATCCCGGAACCGCGCCCCCCCCGCCTGGGTCCCGCCACCCCGCCTGGCCCCGCCCCTGTCCCCGCCCGCCCCCGGCCCCGCCGGGCCCCGCCGCCGCACGCCTGGCCCCGCCCCCGCCCGCCTGGGCCCGCCCCGCCCCGCCCGGGCCCCGCCCCGCCCCGCGGCTCGGTCCCCGCCCAGTCCGCACTGGGACTCGCAGGGACTCGCAGAGACCGGCGTCGGTCCGGTCCGGCTGTGCCCGGTTACAGACGGGACGCCTTCAGCCTGGAGCTCGGCGCCCGGCGCGGCGTGGGCGCCCTGGGCATGCTGGCCGCGGGGCTCCTGCTTGGTCCCATCTGAGCCGCACTCGGTGCGGTGAGAGGGGCGCTGGGATCGTGAAGCTCCACGTTACCGGTGAGAAGACTGAGGCGCAGCCAGGCTCAGGGACGCCCGGCTGTCAACGCAGGCCGGCAGGCCCGACCTGAGACACAGCGGCTCTCCTGAAAAACCGGCCCTCCTCCGGCTCCCTAGTAGTCAATATTTTGTTTTCTTACCCTCGACTTGCCTTCAAGAAGCTGATCTAAGCGATGAACTGTCTGTCCCCTTAGGAAAACACATGCATATGATCGCACACACCCTTTGGAGGACTGAGGGAATAAAGGAACCACTGGGGTGCTGGAAATATTTAAGGGGTCAAGACTAGAATGAAGCCTGAGGCTCCCCTCCCGGGGCGAAATTTGAGAATGAACCAACAAACCAACAAACAAACCAAAACCAAAACAACAACGTAATAATCAAAATAAACGATATTTTAAAAAAACAAAATGAATGCAAAAATCTGTAATAAAACAAAATGTCAAAATTTTTAATTAAAGGTAGAATCTATCCCTGTGCTCGCCTTGCTCACCTCACTCACCTAATCCCAGCCTTGATTCTCTGTCTTGATTTTGGTGGGGATCACACGGACATATACAGGTGTAAAAATTAATTAAGTTCTTTGAAACGTATTCACTTGACTTTGAAAGTTATCTCTCAATTAAAAAAGCAACAAATAAAAACTAAGTTAAAAGACAATGAAGAAAAAAAGGAGAACCCCTGTCCTCCGGGACAAGCGCTGAAGTCCTCAGCTTGGCAGAAGACCTCAGAATGTGACTCCAAATTCTGCAAAGCCTATCTCCAGCTGCTGGGGGAAGGCAGAGGCAGGTCTTCACCACTCCAGGTCTTTGCACATGCTATACCCTCTTTTTGAAAAGTCCTTCCCCATCTGGCAAACTGCTACCCTTCCTTCAAGGCTCTGCCAAAACCCGCCTCCTCTGTGAAGCCTTTGGCAACTCCTCAGCCTTTAGGTAAATGTATTTCAAGATTGCATCATCCTTTTGTGTATTAGTTGGGTTCCTCCAGAACCAGTAGGAGAGATGCTAAGAGATTTATTGCAAGGAATTGGCTTATACAATTTGTGGGGGCTGGTTAAGCGAGTCCAAAATCTCTAGGGCAGGCCATCAGGAAAGGCAGGCTGAAACTTTCTGGCACAAGCTCAAGCTGCGGTCCACAGGCAGAATTTATTTTCCAGGGCAATCTCAGTTCTGCTCTTAATACCTTTCAACTGATTAAATCAGGCCCGCTTAGATAATCTCCTTTACTTAAAGTCAACAGATTGTAAATGTTAATCATAGCCACAAAACAGCTTCATATCAGGTTAGACTTTGACTGAATAATTGGGGATTAAGGCCTAGCAAGTTGACACATCAAACTAACCATCTCTATTAGTTTCCTAGGGCTTTCATAACAAACCACCACAAACTGAGTGACTGAAAACAACAGAAATCTATTCCCTCACAGTTCTGGCGGCTAGAAGTCCAAAATTAATCAGTCCTGTCAGCAAGGCCATATTCTTTCTGAAGCCTCCAGGGGAGAATCTGTTCTATACCTTTCTCTTAGTTGCTGGTGTTACTGGCAATCCTTAGCATTCCTGGGCTTATAGATACCTCACTCCAATCTCTACCTCCATTGTCATATAGCATTCTTCTGATATGTATCTGTACCTGTATCCCTTCTACTCTTCTAAGGAAACCAGTCATATTGGATTTGGGCCCACTCTAACGACGTCATCTTAACTCGATTACATCTGTAAAGGCCTTGTTTTCAAATAAAGTCATATTCATAGATACCAAGGATTAGGACTTCAACCTATCTTTTTGGGGACACAATTCATTCAATCCATAACACCATCATACTTTGTTATGGCACTTGGTACATGAGACTGTGTTTAATTCGACCCTGGTCTTGTGACAAAAAGAAAGTAACGGATTTAAGAGTATAAACTGTGGTCACTTTAGGTTTTCAGAGCTTGGTACAGTGTCAGACACACAGTACTCAATTAATGGCAGGTTTGAATCTCACGCTTACTTCCACAGGCATCTGCTTGAACTCACTGGGGAGGTATTTGATAAAGGGCACAATCTGGTTAAGGGCAAAGAGAGGTTCCTTCCAAAATGTAACAAATATGAATTCTTTAGGTCTTCTTTGGAAAGGCCTCAGTGGTAATCTAATCTGAGAGTTTCAAAGTCCCCAGAAACTCCTGAGACCACTCAAGAAAGTAAAAAGGAGACTGACTGAGTGGAGCTCTGGTTCTCCTCCCTGAAACCAGAGCACTGACACATTTATCTGCTTAATACTTTAAACTTCTTTATTAGATTGCAACACCCTCCTTCTCAATTACCAGAGTTAATTGGCAACAAGAACAAAGAAGTATGTTTTCCAGGGTCACAGCTGGTTAGTGATAGAACAGGAAATAGAATGAAATGAAAAGGTGTGGCAGAAACTGCTGGATGTCTGCCAACATCCATTCTCCTCTTCCTCCTTAACAGTAGAACCCCTGATTTTTCATTTGTTTTTCTGGACCCATGGTCTTCCAAAATAAAGACTAGATTTCTCAGCCTCCCTTTCAGCTAGACATGGGCTATATGACTAAGTGTAGCAGTAGCCAATGGGCTGTAAGTAGTGGTGTCAGATGGGGCTTCTGCGTAATGTCCTTAAAAGAAACTTCATGATCCTTTCTTCATCCTGCTGGCTGGATTTAAATATGAAGACTGGAGTTCAAGAAACTACTTTGAGTCATGAAGTAAAAGTCAAGCACTGAGAGTGGCAAAACACCATGGCAGAAGGAACCTAGTTCCCTAATATTATGGACACTGAGCCAATCCTGACATCTTCCTTCCAGGCTTTGTTTATTTGAGAGAGAAATAAACTTCTATTTCATTAAAATCATTATCACTATGGTTTGGTTCTATCTTATGCAACCAAATCTAAGCCTCACTGGTACATAGGATTACTTGTAAAAGAATTGCCCCCAAATCTAGCTCTGATTTGAAAATACTGCTATGAATTCTTTGATACTCCCTCCCCTTTCAGTCAATAGGATACAGTAGAAGTGAAGCTTTCTGACTTCTTAGGCTAGATCTAAAAGGCCATGAAGCTTCTACCTTGTTCATGAGGTCACTGTTCTTGGAACCTTGAGCTGCCAGTGAAGAAATCTGACTATCCTGGTACCGTCATGCTAGAAAGGCCACAGGTAGACATCCAGTCAAGAGTACCAGCAGAGCCCAACCTTCAGCTAGCCAAGCTGGTCCAGGCATCAGACAGGTGAGTGAAGAAGACATCTTGGAAATGGCTCCTCCCTAGCCATTCCAGTCACCCCAGCCATTCAAGCCATCTCAGCTGTGGCCAGAGAACATCATGAGACATAGAAGAGAGGTGCCCTTTTCAAATTCCTGACCCATAGGATCCATGAGCATAATGAGGGCAGTTTTGAGATGGTTTGTTACATATCAATCAATAACTGAAACAAATGGATGAATTGAAGCAACATATTTCAGCAGGAAATATTTATTGAGCATCTGCGACATGCCAAACACCATGCTAGGGACTGGGCACACTATAATGAGCGAGTGTCAAAGACAAAGCTGGACATTAGTTAAAATGGTAAGGATAGATTTTAATCAGTAACATACGACTGCAATAGTAAAGAGGGTCAAGCATGAACTGATTCAACTTTTATTTGCATAGAGATGACTAAGCATTTTAAGTAGAGTTGGGGAAGTAAAAAATTACAAAGAGTTGGTCAGTGTAAATGCTGATTAGGCCAGCATGTCTGTTAGCTGGCAATGCTCCAAGTCAGGATTCTATCCTCCCACAGAGACTAGGAGGCAGTGGTCCTATCCTTCTTTATGATTATATTTAATGGAAATGGCTTTCAGGTCCTTCAGAAAGATACTCCTGAGTTGTAAGAGAAACACATACATCTCAAAGAAACAAAGAAAGAATTCACAACTGTAAGCCCTTTTTAGTAAATGCTCCAAGAAAGAATGCCCAGGGGCCTATGATTAGGTAATAGCTAGATTTGTGAGTTCTTTGAGCAGCCTCAAGATTTCTCAGGCAGACATTTAAAGGGAGCTAGTGTCATCCTAGAGATGCAGCGTTGAGCTGTTAGAAACTATGCTAATGTTTGTTTAAATCTTTTAATGTGAGGAAGTGGGTGGATGAAATCATTTGTGTTAAGAGTCTGTAGTTTCTGTAGGCCAAGGTTGAGGTGTAGTCAGGAAGGAGACTCAGAGGAGCCTGGCTAGAATTTGGTCAAAGGGATAATCTTTGTTACAAGACAGATATTTTTAACATCATGATGCTTAGAATATAATGGAATACACAGATATAAAAAATGATAACTTATAGTTGCAGTCAAATGTTTTGAAGAATTACAGGGTGCTAAAATGGCTTATAATAGAACTGGTACAGTAAGGGATATAGGAAGGCTTTTCTGATAAAGTAACGTTTACACACATACCTGAATGTTAAGCATCTGAGATTTGAAACCACATTTTAGGTTAATCTGGAACTCCCTCTGCTGGTGCCCAGTGAGAAGAATGGTTTTACACCTCCTGTAGAAGGATAGAGTATGTTCCCTAATGTTTGTTTGTTTGCTTTTTAACATCCTGGGAAGTTAATCCAAAGCTTTTTATCAAATGTTCTCTATTCTCAAGGGGCCCACAGCAAAAAAATTAAGAGGAACAAGTTCATTCAGATTTCACATTTTACAGGTGGGGAGCCTGAGTCACAGAGCAGAAAGAGGGTATTGAACAAGTCAGTGGCTCATGCAGGGTTAGGATCTAACCCGCCATCCTCTTCAACTCACAGCCTCTGTTTAATGCTCCCCTGAAGGGAAGGACCCTTCTGTAAACATTTGCCCCAGGATGTAAACATTTGCCCCAGGATCCCGGAGAGGGATGGGGTTTGGGGAGAACCATGCAAAGCAGCTTCCATCCAGGATAACCTGCTGCTGCTACCAGACTAGAAGGAGGTGACTCTACCCACAGAACAGAGTCTGCTGGTTGCTGCTAGAAGGCAGGTGTGATAGAAAAAACCTGGAGCTGTGCCTTTTGGCCTCTGTCTAGGCAGCCAACAGATTTAAGATCTGTGGTCAGATTAGAAAACAGACAAGGATTACAATTCACAGTGCCTTGGACTGGTTTACAAATTGGAATGCTTCCTGGTAGACATTCAGTTGAAGAGAAAGAGTGATGGAATCAGGCCTTTAAAACATGGGTTCAAGCCAGGTAATGAATAAAAGCTATCATTTATCGAATGCCTAAATATGCCATAAACTACTACACTTAATTTTTCATATACCATCTTATTTCACCGTCAAGACAACCTTGCAAGGTAGCACCTTGCTGCTCGAAGTGTGGTCCTTAGACCAGCAGCATTGGTGCCACCTGGGAGCTATTAGAAATATAATAGCTTGTTTGACATAAGCACTGAAAATGGTTCCTGCCCAGAGTATGCACTATATAAATATTATTAATTTATATATATAAATTATTATTAATGCTGATGAGTTGACATCCAGAGAGGACAAATTCAGCTTCATACCTTTCCCCAAATTGAGTACTTTGTCTTTTCCTTGGGTTTGTTATTAGAGTTTTTTTGTTTTGTTTTGTTTTTGTTTGTTTGGTGGGGGGAGGGGCTTATTTTTTCTTTGACCACACTATCTCATCTCATCTCATCTCATCTCATCTCATCTCATCTCACCTCACCTCACCTCACCTCACCTCACCTCACCTCACCTCATCAGCTGCTTGACCAACAAATAGATTTCTCTAGAAGGCACTTTTGATTTGTTGTGTTAGTTTCCTTCATGGGGGTCATTACATCTATTTAAGAGTTTAATATGACATATGATAGATGTGGTATTTCAAACACTGGTAAAAAAAAAAAAAAGGTGGCTAATTCAGTCAACAATTGGGGCAACTTGATATCCATTTGTAAAAAAATAAAGTTAAATCCCAGCCTCACACCTTACACCAAAATAAATTCCAAATAATCAAAAGATGTCAAAGTAAAAAAGAAAAAAATTAATCATGAACGTACTAGATGAAATAACCCAAAGATCTTCATGGAAAATATTTATAAATCTGACAAATATATAAAATTTTGTAAAATTTGTAAGGCCCCAAATAATATAAACTCAAAAGACAAATCAGAAAGAGATATTTGCAGATAACATTAACCCAGTATGTGAATCAACAGGGAAATAAAAAGAACAAACAAAAACGGCTAGAGGATTTGAATAGACAGTTCCCCAGCCACAAAAAGAGATAGAAATCTCTATTTAAAATACATGCAAATTAAACTCACTCTGAAGTATTGTTTCACTTATCAGATTGGCAAAGATTAAAAAGGTTATTAATTCCAGTGTTGGCAAGGATATGAATAAACAGACACTTTCATACACTGCTGGTAGGAATGCAAACTGGTATAACCTTTTGGAAAGCAATTAGGCAACATTTATTAGAAATGTTAATATTCGTATCCTTTTGATTCTGCAATCTCACACCTAGGAATTCATCCAACAGTAACAGGTTCACAAGTGCCCAAGAGGTGAGCATATAGGAAATTTATTGCAGTATTGTTTATAAAAGTGAAAAATTGGAAACAACCCAAATGTCCATCAATAGAAGATTATAAATAAAGTATTGTACATCCATGTGGTATATGCTAGTATACCACAGTCTTTAACAAGAATGACACTAATTTTGGGTGTGTAACATACAGATGTGCTTAAGATGTTTCATTAGGTTATGAAAAGCAAGTTGTAGAGCTGTATGAATAGTATCCTATTTTGGTAAAATATGTTAACATATCCACACAAAAAGACTACAGGAATATTCACCAAACCATTAACTATATTACATATACTTCTGACAACTGAGATTCTGTGGCCCTTTCATTTTCATTTAATTTATTTATTTTTCAATAAATACTTATTGATCATCTACAACTTGGCAGGCAGTGTGCTAGATTCTAGGTAAACACCCAAAGTCATTCACAACGTTGGAATTCTTTACACCAAAAAGTTTCACCTTATTAGGAAAAAAATGTTAGACATTTAAAAGCAAACAAAGGGATTAATTTACTTACTCGCAAGCCCTCCTTACCTCCTTTCTAACCCACTGCACCAGTCTCTGGTCTCTCTGCCCCACTGCTCTCTCTTTCCAATGTTTCCTCTCTATTCCTATAACTATCCAGACTCTATCCAGTCTTTGGGTCCAACTTGTGGCCAAGCTCTCCCATGAGGCTGTCAGTGATACCCACAAAACAGTGAGACCTTCCCCTGAACTGACAATGAAAATTCACAACCATCCTGTTCTGCAAGCATGTCTGATTCCCTAGGAGTAGGAGGCTATGTCCCTATCATCCAACACATAGAAAGCCTGGCACGCAGGCACTCAATAAACATTGGCTGAATAGGGATCATGTTGGCAATGGGACTGCACTGCTCAGATCAGATCGCCCCTTGAGAGAATCTGCTGGGGAGCACAGGTGACTGAGAGCCTTCAGCAGCTAAGCCTTTGGAGCCTCTCTGGAATTCTTGCTGAATTCTGCTTCCCTGGGCTTCTCGCAGTCCATGACTGAACGTAGTGAGAGAACCAGAATCCACCATTTCTGTCTGATGCAAGATGCCTTACTAGGCCAATTTTCTTTGGGGACTCCCCATTAGTCTGGCTTCATGACAGAACTGCTCAGGAGTTGGAAGCTCCTCCTATCCAAGCCTCCTTCCTTCCCACTCTCCTTTCCCAGTTGTCAGACCCTGTACCTTGGTCTGAAAGCTCTTCTTCTCTTTTCCTCCTCCTTCCCTCTTTATCCTACACAACCATGTCTCCCAGAATAAAAACCATCTTGGCATTTGATTCTCAGAGGACCCAAACCAACATAGAGATCAATAGAAAAATACTAGATGAGAGTTCATAAATACTAAGAATATAAATACACTTGTATAAGAGATTTATATACAAAGATGTGCTGAATCCATGTTTCAAAAATTCTATGTACATGAATGATCTTGAGATTGTGTTGAAATTCAGATCCTGGACCCAAGATGATATGTTTCTAAGAAGCTCCCAGGCAGTACCAATGCTGCTGCTCCAAGAACTACACTTTGAACAGCAAGGTGCTGAAGCCTTTATTTGCCCTGCTGAGTCTCCTCACTGCTCTGAACCCTGGGAGGCCCACTGTGAGGATTCCATCAACAGGCTCTGAACCCCTGGCTAAAAGTAGGGTTTTGGCCAATGAGGAGCATGGGCAGGAGATCAGAGGGCAGGAGGAGGGTGAGACCAGAGGTTTTTATTCTTCTGGGACTCACTCTCTACTGGGTTGCTGGGGATTGGCTATGTCTCCTCCTGAAGGCCATAACTCCTATCAGGTAGATCTCTCCAGTTTCCCCCTCTTGCAAAATTCCAGTAATTGCTCTCTCCTGTTCCCCCTTCAGGTCTGGGGTGTAACAGCCACCAGCCTTGGAGTACTGCACCAACCCTGTGGCTCTTAAACCTGCTCCAAATTTCTGGACTTACTCCATTAGTAAATGTTCCTCATTTCCTTAGCCAAGTGTGCCATCTGTCTCCTACAAGCGCAGTTCAATGCAAGATTTTTTAATAATAGCTGAAAACTGGAAACGAGTTAATTGTGCATCATTTAAAATATTAAATTATAGTACATCTGCTTAATGGTATCACATGCAACCATTAAAATGGATGTAGTAGATCTATATTCACCTATATGGAAATATGCTCAAACCATTTGCTAAGTGAAACAAACAAACAAACAACAAAAAACCTCACAAAATTCAGAACAGCATGCATAGTATGAACCCATTCATTTCAAAAGTAAAATAGGCATTTTTTAAGGCTTAAATTGCAAGTGACTGATGACAACCCTGCTCAAAACAAACCTAACAAAAAAAGGTGGGGAGGGTTGGAATTTCTGACGCTGTCTTTTCCTATCACTTGCCTCTATTTTCCTGCGTGGTAGCTTCACTCTCAGGCAGGCTGTCTTCAGGTGGTGGCAGAGCAAGCATCAGGTAGGCTTGCAATATCCTGACATCCTGACATCTGACAACCTCAGAAGAGAGGGCCTCATTTCCAGTGGCTTTAACAAAAAATCCTGGGCTGAAGCAATCAGGATGGGCTTGGACATACACTAACATGGACTGAGAGTGGGGGAGGAAGGCTCCCCAAAAGAAAGAAGGTGACTATTCATAGAGAAGGTGAGGTAGTGCAGGTGTGAGCAACAGGTGTCCACTTTAGAGGGAGTATTTGCAGTGGACATTTGTTGTCCTTTCTGACTGCCCAGCATCTGAACACCCTTCCTATACTGGAGCACCTATAGAGGAGCTTACCTTCCTCTATAGATACTGAAAATGCCAGAAAGACAGTTTCCCAGCCTCCCTTTCTGCCAGGCAAAACACATGACCCAGGCTGTTCAGACACTCCTGTCTCAGACTTTGACTCTAAAAAGCTGGTGACACCAAAAAGCACTTGTACAGATGCCACTCTGGTACAGGGTGCAGCCTTGGAATGATTTGTTTCTGGTTGTGAGGCCTCTGAGACCGGTTCTCTGGCCCTCATGGGATCTGTGAGTTACGAAGAAACCTTGGATTAAATCTCCTTCCTGCTTAAAATCTCTAGGGGATTAATTTCTGCTTCTTGCAATCAAGAAGCTTAATTAATGCCTATATGAATGTGTGCATTTTGGGAAAGATAAACTAAAATGTGACTATTGGTTATCTATGGGGAATAGGGCTGGGAGGGTGGGAGAAGAAGAAAAGGAGCTTTTTCTTTATGCCTTTTTTTTAATTGGTGGAATTTATTTATTTTTACCATGTATATTACTTTTGTAGTGAACCAACCACCTAGTAAAAATATAAGATACCAGAATAAATAGAATAAGACAAGGCTGCAATTGCTTAGGATTATCATAGAAACAGAAGTCTTCATTAGATCTTCAAAAGGAAGTCATCCTCACCTCTATTGTGGTGAATGGGGCCAAATCTGGAAATGGCTGACAGTGTACCACTTCCAACACTGGGCCTAAGTGATTTGCTCTATCCCAGTAACTTATCTGCTCAAACATGTTCCATGGCTCCCCACTACTCACAGAATAAATACCATTGTGTTAATCTTGGCACTGAAGCATTTTGCAAGCGGAGCCCTGTGTACTTTCAAGACTTTTCCTTACCTTCACACTTTGCCTAGAAGACCTTTTCTTCCAGCTCCACTGGCCCAGATCCTAAGAGCATCACCATCTTCTTTGATCTGCCAACAACATCATTCATTCCTTCCTCACGCCCTCATCAAATTTGCTCTGTATTACAACTCTCTGTATATGAGACTCGGTCATTTAAAATTCATGTTCTGATAACCTACTGAATGGCTTGGTCTTTTGCTACGCTTTGGGACCACAGCTGACAAGCTATGGAAACCAATTAGCCCATAACAGAATGCTAATGCTATCTTAATGAGCAGATGGCATCAGCAATTCGCAGGTGGACCGCTCTTGTTAGAATCCTTCTCGTTCCCTCTGTCGGATTGCACCCTCCTCAGATGTCCATACAGCTCGACTTCTCAGTTCCTCCAGGTCTCCGTGAAAACGTCACTTTCTCAGCGACCCCTTCTCTACGCACTGTGTTATAAAATAACATCGCACCCTCTGTCCTACCGACGTAGATTTCTGTTCCGTTCTTCCTATTTATTGTGTGAACAGATAAGCATCTGACAAACTTGTATGTGTGGTTACAACCTGTCTCTTTCCACGGGCACGTCCAGGGAGGTAGGGAGTTTACATTGTTCCCTGTAGCTTTCCCGGCATTTAGAATAGTACCTGGCACACAGCAGGTGGTCAGTATTTGTTGAGAATAGAAAGAGAATAGGACTGGATGTCAGAAGACCTGGGTTCTGGTCAAGCTCTCCCGCAGAATGCTCGTGTGGCCTCTAGCAAGACACAATCTCTTTAAACTTCAGTCGCCTCCTCTGTACATGGGGGGTGATGGTCTGGCGGCTGACAGGACAGCTGTGAAGGTCACACCGCGGGTCCTGAGCTCGAGTTTGCATCAGAACCGCCTGGAGGGCTTGTCAGGACCCAGGCGCCAGGACTCCACACTCAGTTTGTAAGGGGGGCTCGGTGAGGTCAGGGAGTGTGCGTTGACCACGCCGACCATGGTGCTGTTTCCAGAACGAATAACGACGAGGGACAGAAGGTAAGGGCGCTTGTCGCCCGAACGGCCCCGCTCGGCTAAGCGAGGTCTGGCACGAAAGGCCCCGCAGCACATTCTGGAGGGTCAGAGTGGACCCACCCCTGCTTTAATTCGGTCTACAACTACTTAGGACGTGCCCCTAGCCGGGCAGATGCGACGGCGGACCCGGGCCGGGCCTAAAGGTCCGGCACCAGCAGCACCAGAGAGGCTGGTCGGCCGAGTCCGACCTCCGCATGGGAAAGGAAGTTTGCGGAGCAGCGAGCGCGGAGGAGGCCAAGGTGCACCCGCGAGCTCGGGCCTCGGACGCCGCCGGGAGCTTCCCGGGACTCGCAGAGGCTCCGTGCCCCCGCCCCGCGACGCGGTCGTGCAGGAGCGACCTCGGCCCCTCCAGGCGCGCGCCCGGGACGGCGCATGCACGAGGCCCCGCCCCCAGGCGCGCGTCCGGGACGGCGTATACGCGAGGCCCCGCCCCCAGGCGCGCGTCCGACACGAAGTCGGCGCGAGGCCCCGCCCCCAGGCGCGCGCCCGGCGCACAGTAGACGCGCGCATGGCACAGCGTCGGCGCGAGGCCCCGCCCCCAGGCGCGCGCCCGGCGCACAGTAGACGCGCGCATGGCACAGCGTCGGCGCGAGGCCCCGCCCCCAGGCGCGCGCCCGTCACGGCTTCAGCGCGAGGCCCCGCCCCCCAGGCGCGCGCCCGGCGCACCGCGGCGGAAGGGGGCGCCGGCGCGCGGCATCCGGGGGGCGGAGCGCGCGCTGCCTGCGGGGCGGACGGCGCGGGCCGCCGCGATGGGCGAGGGCGGGCTGCCGCCGGCCTTCCAGGTGCTGCTGCGCGCCTGCGACCAGGGCGACGCCGAGACGGCGCGGCGGCTGCTGGAGCCGGGCGCGGCGGAGCCGGCGGAGCCCAGCGCGGAGCCCGAGGCGCGCGCGGAGCCGGCGGGGCCCGAGGCGGCCGGGCCCGCGGCGGCCGCGGCCGGGGCGCCGGTGCCGGTGGACTGCTCGGACGAGGCGGGCAACACGGCGCTGCAGTTCGCCGCGGCCGGCGGGCACGAGCCGCTGGTGCGCTTCCTGCTGCGCCGCGGCGCCTCGGTCAACAGCCGCAACCACTACGGCTGGAGCGCGCTCATGCAGGCGGCCAGGTGAGGGGGTCGGGGCCCCGCTGACGCCCCGGGGGCGCGGCGTCAGGGGCTCGTTGGCGAGTTGGAAAGGTCAGCTTTGGGCGGCGTCGGGCTGCGGGGAGGAGTGGACGTGCGTTTTGGTAACTTCGTGCTCCTGGAGACGCTGGGCGTTAGGAAACAGGTTCTGGATGGACACTTGAGAGGGGAGGCTCGGAGGCTCAGACTCCTAGAGGCGTTCATTCATTCCTCTGCAGGAAAGTTTTCCGAAGAGCCGGCCCACCTGCGCTCGCTTGGGGATGGGCATGTGTGGGACCCAGGTGAAGTCCCCGCTGGGGGAGCTCCCTGCGAGTGGGCAGGCCAGACAAGGGAGCGGGCTTGACGCGGGGAGGGGGAGTTTGGGGAGTTCTGGAAGTTCCAGACCCAGTTTGGGGAGATGGAGAGAAGTTCCTGGTGAGGACGATGTATGTATGCGAGTGGAGAGCTGAAGATGTCTAAGAATTAAGCAGTACAGGAGTAGGAGGTGGGTACCAGGTGATAGGAGGCCCAGGCAAAGGTTTGGGAGCAAAAGTGAGCATACGAAGTTAGTCAGTCCGACTGTCAGATGTTATGGTGAGAGTTGTGGGATATGAGCTCTCCCTGCAGAGAAAGAGGCAGTGGCTCGGGAGCAGGGCTGAGAAAGGGGGGGTGTCCTAAGGGCACTGGGGAGTAAGGAAAGGTTCTAGGCACACGACTGACTGAATCAGATTGTTTTGGAAAGATCACTTTCCCTGTGGTGTGAAGATGGACTGGAGTGGTGGGATAGAATCAGAAATTCTGGTTAGGAAGGGATCGCAGTAGTCTAGGAACAGGTGACGCTGGCCTGGACCAGAGCAGAGACAGCGGTGGGACAGCAGAGAGAGAAGTTTGAGAGGTACGGCATACCTCAGAGGTGTTGCGGGTTCCGTTCCAGACCACTGCAATGAAGCATGTATCCCAATAAAGTGAATCATAATCTTTTTGCTGGTGGAGGGTCTTGCCTTTAATTTGTTAAAAACAAACAAACCCACGACATCTGTGAAGCACAATAAAGTGAAGCATGGTAAATCAGGATATGCCAGTACTCAGGAAGCAGAATGAAAGGACTTGAGACCTTGGTATAAAGAAACTGGAACACAGTGAATTCTCTCACCGCTTTTGTCCATCAAATTAGGTCCCACCCACCCATTTTCTTGCAGAAGTTCCCCAAGGAGGGAACACAGGGCATTTGTAACTGCGGCGAATATTGCCAACTTGCTTTCCATATAGGTGTATTAGTTTCCTATGGCTGCTGCAACAACTCGCCACAAAGCCAGCAGCAATCACACAACTCCAACCCGTTTCTGTCGTCACATCCTCTAACTTTGACTCTTCTGTCCCTCTTCTTCCATATTAAAGGACCCTTGTGATTACATCGGGCCCACTCTCCCCATTTCAAGATCAGCTGATTAAGCAGCCTTAATGATTATTTTATCTGCAACCTTCATTTCCCTTTTGCCATGAATCCTAGCAATGTTCTGGGGGTTAGGGTGTGGACATCTTTGGGAGCCCATTTTTCTACTGGCCACAGCAGTTGCACCAGTTTGTCCAATTTATCCTCCCAGCAGCAGTATGAATACTTGTTTTTCTACAGGCTCACCAACAGAGTATGTTATTAGACTTTTGGATTTTTATGTCTGGTGGGTGAAAAATCTTATTTCAGTGTAGCTGTGATTTGCATTTGTTAAATTGTGAGTGAAGTAAAGCATTTTTCCGTATGTAAGAGCCATTTGTTTTTCTAAAAGGCATTGAAAACGCAATGTTCTTACACATAATGTTCTCATTGTGACCCCCAGTATTTTATTCCTCTGAATTCCAACTATTACACAGTTCTAATCTAATTTGTATTGCTGGAAAATTTTTATTCTGCATTATTTTCAAGTATATAATTTTCAACCGCTGGGTGATATTCCAAGTATGATGGTGCTGTGGGATGGTACTGTGGTTTGCTTAACCATTCTCCAGTCCTTGCGCGTTTATTTCAATAGTCTATTGAAACTTTGGCAACGCATCCCATTTAGGGAATGCACGCCTGTTCACATGGGCATTGCAGTGTTAGATGCTCTTACCGGTGTGTTGGGACCCTTTGTCTTAAGATATTTGATATCTTGCCAGTCTGGGGTGACCATAAAGCCTTTTGGGCTACCAAGCTTTCTTTCTGAGGTTCCCTGTCTTTCTTAGTGGCCCCTATCAACTCTTCCAGTTTTTAAAATACCAGATAAATTCTCAGCCCTGGTACCGGTCTGTGCCATGGCCATATCTGCCCATCTCTCTCTGCCATACCCTCTCTTAAATTCACACCCTCTTTCCTTCCTGTCTACCTTTGGTGTGGCCTTCCACTGCTTTCCTTTTTTTTTTAGGTGTGCCTTCTCTAATCCATCCTCTACAGAGCTTCCAGATCTTTCTAAAGTGAATGTTTGGTTCCTCCCCTGTGATGGCTCCCTAGTAAGAGCCCTTAGTATGGCATTTGAGGCTCTCACGCTCCTCAGATCCTTTCCTCTGCTTTCCCCCTGGCTTCCTAAAAGAAACTTCCTAACTAAACCTAAACTCAGGCCAAGATGATTTCATCCAGACTTTCCCTGTCTCCCTTTGGCTTTGTTTGTTTGTTTGTTTGTTTGTTTGTTTGTTTTTTGGTCAGCATTTATTGAGCATTTTCTATGTGCCAAGTATATTATCTCTACTTTACAGATGATAATCTGAAATTACAAAATTTGCTCATGAGCATATAGCAAGTCAGCAGACCTGGGGCATCCAGCTGCAGAGCCCTTACCATAACCATGTACAGGAAGCCCCTTCTACCCTCCGTGAAGCACCCCGTTCTTCCTGGCTTAGCTTCTTCCAGGAAGCCTGCCATAATACCCTTCACTTCTCTGGTTCCTCAGCATGGGGAGGGCACCAGCAGTAGTGCCCACTACCGCATGCTATAGCTGGTCTCCTTCCTCAGTGGCACCCAATCCTGGCCACACACCAGAATCACTGGGATGCTTTTCCGAATCAGATTCTTGAGTTCCCTTTATGGAGATTGTGATTCAGAAGACCTGGTGGGAAAGGGACTGTGTGAAAAGAGGCTCCCCAGTGATTTTGGGAGCCAATGATGTGAACCTCATCTCTGAGGTTGGCTTCAGGGTGTCTCAGAGACTTCTGATCAACAGTTTTTGCTATTAACCAAGTTCTACAGGATAGTCAAAGGCATCCAACTAAATTCATCTAATTTCTCTTCATCTTGATGGAGCAGGAAACCCAGAAGAATTAACCTAAACTCTGTTAACTAATAAGTTAACATTTTAAAAGAATTTTTCTTCTTCAATTTGATACTGTTTGCTGGAATTTGTGGTCCAAGTGTCTTGACTTTGTCACTTGCAAATCAAGAGACCCTGGACTAATTATGTTCCTCTTTATTCCTGTTTATTTTACAAGTCTTCTTTTGGGGGCGTTAGCTATGACATACTCTTATTTACTCCTAAGAGAATATGGTAGAATGTGACAATCCTATGAGAGGATTAGAATTGACTCTCCACCTTTAGCCTGGCCTGTACAGGGCCTTGGTACTTTAAAATGTATTGTCCCTCAGTTGGTGAGACTGACCATCTGTACTCAGGTATCCCCTCTGCCTGTATTGGGTTGTGTTTGAGCTTTCTGCTACCTCATCTGTATGTGGAGGAATAGTATATACAGAGAAGGATATACAATCTGTCTGTCCCTTGGATCAGGATAGGCAAATGCCTGGCATGTGCCAACACGTTCCAGTCTTAGTTCTTCCTCCCTGAATTTACATACCCATTCAAGTGCCTCAACATGATGCTCCCAGCAGCCACCACTTTTGGTGGAAGAGAGCATCTATTTATCATCACGACTCTCTGTTCCAAAGCTGGTCGTTGGATCAAACCAGGCCATCAGAGGCCCTGTGCCTGGACTGCAGTTTGGTTGCTTGGGGATGTTTTAGTATCAGAAATGGTTACATTCATGTTTTGTCCTTATTCTTAAAATGATAACCATTGTTGAGCACTTTGTTTCAAGCACCATGCCCAGTGCTTTAACTGAATCAACTCATTCAACCCACACAAAACTTTAGAAAGCAGGAATTGTTGCTATCCCTATTTTACAGATGAAGAATTGAGGCTCAGAGAAGTTAAGTAACTTGCCTAAGGCCACACATCCAGGCATGTGGCTCCAGAGCTTGTGCTCCCACCCATGAATCCTGTAGCTGACCATTTTCCACTTGGTGTTGGACACAAGGAAGCCACTCGCCAAATTTGCCTTATGCTAAAGGGACAGGTTGTATGGTGTGTACTTTGGCTCTAACTTCATGCTTGGCCTCTTTACTTTCCTCCTCCTGCCCTTTATTTCTCTGTCTACCAGTGTAGCAGAGCTGGACTCTCTGCCCAGCGCTTTGAGTGGTGGGAGTATGTGCCAGGTCTTTAAACACAGGTGTTAATTGCAGAAATTAATTGGTAATCATAGCTGCTGTTCAGAAAGCCCCAGCTTCCCTATCTTTAGTAATCGCCTAATAGCAACTTAGCATCCACAAAATTATTTCAGCCTTTGTTGAATCCTTTTATATTTTCAGTCTAATTGAATGACCTCTTGGGCTAACCATGAGTTCATAAAGCATTCCAAGTGTCAATATTTTTGCTGAAATTCATCCCTTTTCTTCTTCTGTGAAAATTTGTTATACCAGAAGAGCAAGATTTGGGGTTTTAGGTCTAAATTCGAGTTTTGACTCTGTCACTTTCAAATTTCTGGATAATTGCTGTCCATTCTAATCTTGATTTCCTCATCTGTGAAATGGGAGGTTTATCGGGATTTGTTAAGATCAATGAGATAAAAATATTACAGTACTTTTAATCTGCTGTTAGGAACTATACTAAATTTTATCTCATACTTGGTAACTATAGCATAATCCTTTTAAAATTCTCCACTCCAATGGAGGATATACCAGTTCTTCAGACAATTCTATTGCCTGTCTCTGGACTGTCCTCTACATGGTTATACCATTCATTCATTCATTCACTCACTTATTCACTTGACAATATTTACTGAGCTCCACTCTGGGTCAGCCACCCAGTCTTGTCTTAGGAGAGTCTAATAATTGGTGAGTACAGGTGGGCATGACCAGAGGGTATGGTGTGGGAGTTGGGAGAAGGTGAGGTTGACAAAGTTGGCAGGCATTTGGGCAGTAAGAAGCTGCCTGCCGTCAGATTTAGGGTTTGGGAATATCATTTTAAGTTTTGAGAATGACATCATGGGTGGGCAGGAAGGAAGCACAGAGACAGGTTGGGGTTGCAGCTTCTGCCTTTGAGTTTATTTCAGCTTGACTTGACCTCTCTCTGCTCTTGGAGAAGAGGCAGGCAGGCCCAGCCTTCTATAGCTGGGGAGCCAGTTCATTAAGCTTTCCCTCCGAGAGCCATGCTCTGTAGGCTGAGGTGACCTGGTGCTGTTAAGGTTCATGTCCCAGAAGGTATTTGTTAAGTTCAAACCAGAGTTAAGCCTTGGCTCTGCCTCCAGAGGGTGGAAGGAGGCCCTGGGCTTAGTTGAGCCACAAAACCTGTGTCCAGAAAGGAGGGGTGTGCACAGAGATTTAAAAAAAAACTGCCTCACAGGATGCAGACGTTATGCAGACAGCATGGTCTTGTACAACCTAGCACAGCTGCCCCCCTCTTCTTGTCGTTCTTTCCTTTCCTAGTTCAGGGGTCCCTTCTAGCTCTGACATCCACAGCTCTGAGCTCAGAAAAGTGTGCCAACCCAAAACGCTCCAAAACAGAGCTTTTCCGCCCTCTGGTGGCTAAAGGAGAAAGAGATTTTGCTGGGAAGAAGCATCTGATTTCCTCTTCCTGGTATTAGAGAGTTGGTGGGCACATGTTTGTCTTCCCAGTGTCCTGGCTTCTTTGAAGAGGGTGTTGCCCAGGCCCCATTCTCAGCCTCCGGCAGTGGACATTCCTGCCAGCAGGTGGCAGCATGCCTCGGATGAGAAGTGAGAGCCCGTCTCTGCTGACCACAGTTGCAGCCACACCTCTTGGCATGGGGTCCTCTGTCTCATTTGGAAGGACCTTCTCTGCGTGTACAGTTGGAGAGGGGAAGGGTACACATGAGTCAGAAATGGGCCCTGCCCATGGGGGAATCAGCATAGGCAGAAGGACAGACTACCACACTATAAAGCAGAATAAAATGACCTTTCTGAGATGTGGGAGGCAACATGGTGTAGGGGAAAGAGGGAGGGCAGCAGGATTCAGACAGACCTGGATCCCGACCCTGACGCCGCTCCTGACCGGCTAGGTAACCTTGCCATGTTGCATAATGTAAAATGATTACAGCGATCAAAACTAACATTTATGTGGTGCTTCCTTTGGCCAAGCATTGTTCTAGGTGCTTTATATAATATATTTAGGCATATTAACACAATCCTTGACATTCTCCTGAAGTAGATACAGGTATATCCCCCATTGTACAGATGAGGAAATGAAAGCACAAAGAAACTAAAGGTTTCTCAAGGTCATGCAGATAGTAGATGGGTAGAGCTGGATTCAAACCTCGGCAAGGCAGTTGCTCATCTCTGTGGTGTTACATGTGCAGGGCCAGCACAGTTCCTGGCACCAGAAGAAGGCCTTTTATTATTATAAGCAGCTCTGATGACTTAAATAATTAACGACAAATGAGGATTACGTGTTTCCTTATCAGTGCTCCATATTTAGTGTCACTAATTCTCCATCTTTCTGGCAGATTCGGGCATGTGAGTGTGGCACACCTGCTTTTGGATCACGGGGCTGATGTCAATGCCCAGAACCGGCTGGGGACGAGTGTGCTCACTGTGGCCTCTCGGGGTGGCCATTTGGGCGTGGTGAAACTGCTCCTGGAAGCTGGTGCCTTTGTGGATCATCACAGCCCATCAGACGAGCAGCCAGGGGCAGCAGACAGCAGGAATGAGCTCCTGGACATCACAGCCTTGATGGCTGCGATTCAGCATGGGCATGAAGCTGTGGTGCGTCTGCTGCTAGACTGGGGTGCAGACCCCAACCATGCAACCCGAACTGTGGGCTGGAGCCCGTTGATGCTGGCAGCGCTCATTGGAAGGCTCGGCATGGCCCAGCAGCTGGTGGAGAAGGGGGCCAACCCTGACCACCTCAGCGTACTGGAGAAGACTGCCTTCGAGGTTGCACTTGACTGCAAGCACAGGGACCTTGCAGATTACCTGGACCCACTGACCACCATCAGGCCCAAGACAGGTCAGGCTGCCCCTCCCTGACCCCAGTCCTACCATGGCTTCACAGAGGATCCCAAATTGTGTTTTAAAGACTCAAGCCATGGATTGCCCAACCGAAGGGCATGTAGACGTCAGAGTCCAGCCTGCAGGGCCGTGGGACATAAGCTGTACTGTGTGTAAAAGTCAGTAGAGAGTGCCTGTCACATGCAAGGTTCTTGGCTCGCACTCCAAATAGAGATTTGGGTAGCTCTGGGAAGAGCCTGGAAACCTACATAGCAAGGCCCCTCCTCCCTAACCAGGTGACTCTGATGCAGATGGCTCTGTGATTCTTCTAGAACAGAGTCAGCAAACTTTTTTGTAAGGACCAGATAAGTATTTTAGACTTTGTGAGCCATACGGTCTCCGACGTAGTCACTCATTTCTGCTAGTGAAAGCAGCCTTACGTGATATGTAAATGAGTGGGCGTGTCACAGTAAAACTATAATTATAACAACAGGCAGAGGGTCACGTTTGGCCCATGGACTGTAGAGTGCCAGCCTTGCTCTAGAACAGTGTGCCTGATCTCGTCAGTGATCAGTCCTCAAAGACTAATTCACATAAAGTTCAGCCCACTTTTGAGGTCTTTCAACACCTATTAATGTGTCCTGTTTTCTTTTTTTCTTTTTGCCACCTTTATGGATTTTAAAGGGCTGTCTAAACAGTCCTTAGCAAATCTGCCATAGGACACATCATGTTTCAAAACCTCTAGCTGTGCAGCAGGACCATGAAATGCAGTGTCACACACAGCCTCAGTGCCCTCTTTCTGTGATGGGTCTGACTTTGGTGATAGGACTACAGCAATCCAGGCGGTAGGGACCAGCTGCACTGTATAAGCATCTAGGGCTGAAAAGTAAAACTGAAGAAAAGGCCAGCTGAGGGCCGTTGGACTGGTTGCCTAAATTGACCAAGCTTCCATTGCCATCCATAAGTGGGAGACAGGAATAATAATACCCACCCCACAGGACTGCTATGAGAATTAGGTGAGGTCACTTCGGCCGACATGGAGTGTGTGAGAGGTGTTGGCAACTGCTATCACCCCTATTACTGTTGTCATATTTGACAGGATCAGGTCATGGCTATGAGTACAGACTTCCTTGTCGTGCATACCTAGGTTTGAAGCTAGTTCTCCACTTTGTAGCGGCGTGGCCTTGGGCATGTTCATTGTACTGTCAGGGCCTCAGTGTCCTTCTTCTGTTATAAAACAGTTGTAATAAATGCACTTACCTAATAAGTTTCTGTGAGCAGTTGGAAGGTTATGCCACGTAGATAGCACCGAGTAAATGGAAGATATTATAATAGGTTTTTGTTGATCAATTGTTCATTCAGTTATTCTACAAATATTTACTGAGTGCCTACTATGTACCAGACATTGTTCTTGGCACCTGGGATATATCAGATCCAATTCCTGCCCTTGAGGACCTTGGCAATAAACAGGAAATAGACTATTAAATAAAGTAAGTTACATAGCATGGTAGGTGGTGAGTGCCGTTGGTGGGGGCAAGATAGAGGGTTTGGAGTGGCAGGGTGGGGGCAATGCAGGCTGCAGTGTGAAAAAGGAAAGTCAGGCAGCCTCCTTGAGGAGATGAGAGTTCAGTTGACTGGCAAGAGCTGAGGGAATGTTCCATGAGGGCTCTCAGGAAAAAGTCTTCAGGTGGGACAGCAGCAAGGAACACGGCTGTGTTATTAATAATGATAGGTCATTAAATAAATAATAGCCCCCAGCTGTTTTTGTGAGATACCGGGAAATCCAACCCACTGGGGTCTTACAGACCCCCAGGTTGTGATTGTCGTGACACCCTCCCCACCCTCACTGTGGTTGTACCTTGGGTTGAGGCAGAGTTCTCAGAGCTGCTGTATTGTTGACATAAAAACTGGAGCCCAGAGCAAGGAAGGGACCAACTCAGGGTCACTTGGCATCAGGAGCACAGCTGCCCCAGCTTCCCAGGGTCAGACTAGATTGTCAGCAATTCATTTGTACCAGATGATTGCTTAGCAACCAACACCAAAGCCAGATGGCATGCCTTTTTTTTTTTTTTTTTTTTAGTCAAAGGGTCTTGACATGAGAAGGCACCAGCCCACATTAAATTAGAATCTCAAACACTTAAAGAAACATGACATATATTTTTAAAACTAATATGCAATATTGTTTTGTACTAGTATTTCAGAGGCGTAATCAGATACTTGGTTCCAAGTCTACTTTTGTAAGAACCCTGGAATTAAGCACCTACCCTTGCTGAGGTGATTGCTGGTCACTAGTAAAGATAACAAAAATTGCTCTTTAAACAGGCCTGTTTCTGAAGCATTTGCCCATCTATGTTATTAATCCCTAAACTGCCATGTGGTCCCCACATTAGCATGTTATCCCATTTTAGCAATGAAGAGGCACAGCGCTCTAGAAACGAGTATTCATTCTGATATGCTGACTCCAGACTCAGTGCCCCTTGCACTGTTCTTCATCTTCCTCCCAGCTGCCTACTGGGGCTGATGTGGACCAGAGGTTCGGCCCAGAGGCACAGGCTTCCTGCAGCCACTCGTCTCTGGAGCTAGCAAGGCTGCAGGAAGTCCTGCCTTCCACTGCCAGCGAGGGGCCTGGTCATGAGGATGTCTACTTTCTGACAGGAGCAGGGTCCCCACTAGCCCAAGCTTGGAAGAAGGTGACGGATGAGCAGATGCGGGAGGGGCTGGCAGAGGGTGGGTGCAGCAAGCCCCGGCATTGGGGGTAGGCAGGAGATGCAGGGGTCCTGCACCAGCTGAGCACTGGGCTTTGGGGACCAACATGAAGACAGCAGGTGAGCAGTTGCCTGTAGAGAGCTGTGTTTGCAGGTGTGGGGTAGGGGCAACTCTCAGAATCATGCAGATTACTTCTTATTTGGGAGGGAAAGCAAAATTAACATTGGCTCTTCTGGCAGCCACATTTGTGGCCTTCCTCTGGGCTTAGCTACTCAGCATCTCAGGGGTCTTCTGCTCTGGAATTATCTCACGGTTGTCCATTTAAGAGAAAAGAATCATTGTTTCTTTTTAAAAATTTCATAGGAATTCAGAGTTTTCCCAAGACTATGCTTTTCTATCATATCTAAGAAAGGACATTGTAAAAGTTTGGAATGCGTAAGAGCTTTACCAGTATGGGATCAGGAAATGGTCCACTATTCACTCATGTCATTTTGGCCAAATGACCTTCCCAGTTCTGTCTCTCAAGTGTTTTTGGACACTATGATAAGAACCCTTCCAGAAGGGCTGCTAGGTTCATCTGCTACTTAGATTTTCTATTAGATTGCTTCTGAAAAATAGATCATTTTAAAAGTGAGCCTGTCATTCTTACACCCTTGTGACTTTTCTGTTATATTGAACCTTTCAGTGCTTAACTTTCAAAACCTTTGTTTACTCAGATGAGGAGAAAAGACGACCTGATATTTTCCATGCATTGAAAATGGGTAAGCACTTTAGAAAATCTTTTTGAATATTTCAGAATTCAGTGCTAAATTCTCCCAACCTAATATTTTGAGTTCTCTTTAAGGCCACTCAGAGAGAGAAACAGGCATTTTGTTGTTTCCTAACTCTGTAGTTTCCCCCATGAACATTCAGACCCAGGAGGCTGGTCATTATGGTGCTTTACACAGAGACTCCAGCCTGCCCTCCCAGGCTTCTCCACCTCTCTGGCCAAACCCTATGGTGAGGTCCTGACTTTTCCCTACCTCAGAAATGCCTGGCTGCCACCTACCCACTTCAATTTCCCTGTGATACAGGACTATTTAGCCTAATATTTCTTCTGATAGAGACCCACCTTCAGGAAGCTCTCTCTGATCCTCAGCCCCCAGCCAGATCTGACCTCTCTTTCTGCATGGGCATTGCCCTTCATCTGTCTCCTTTATCTGTCTTTTTAAGACATCAAAACTTCTCTCTTTTAGTGAAGAAACTTGTGTGTTGGTCTCTTTCCCTCATAAACTGAGGATTTGAGAGTGGGGCCTACTTCCTGCTCATCCTTGGAGCCCCTGTGATGCCCAGCAGCCCGGGGCAGAGGCAAGCTCAGCATATGTTTGTTAAATGAACCCTCTGGATATGTAAGCCTGCAGTGCCAGGCCCATGGTTCATCAGAGCTACCATTTCTGTTTGCAGGAAACTTCCAGCTGGTCAAAGAGATTGCTGACGAAGACCCCAACCACGTGAACCTGGTCAATGGGGATGGGGCGACCCCGCTGATGCTGGCAGCTGTCATGGGCCAGCTGCCTCTGGTGCAGCTGCTGGTGGAGAGGCATGCTGAAGTTGACAAGCAGGACAGCGTGCACGGCTGGACAGCCCTCATGCAGGCCACCTACCATGGGTCAGTGCCAGCTCTACTTTCTCAGAGATGAGGCTGATAGGATAGTCAGGCGGCGATGAGGTTCTTGGTGTGATTTGCTGGTCCTGAGAGCTACAGATTAACCCCAAGGCTGTGAAGACATTGAGGCAGGCAAGAAAGATGAAAGCAGCGTAGATTCCTTTTTTCCTGTGTCCCCACTCTTCTGTATCCAGATTTCCCTTGGTTTCATCACACAACTTCACCAGTGGCCATGAAAATCCTGGCAGCAGGAATGTTTTATTGAGAGAGACAAGGTTTTGTAGGTTGCTTTCAGTTGAACAGAGCGCTTGGTTCATTGGGGTTTTCACAGGGATGTATGAGTGGCCTCCTACACTGCGAAACGAACATGGGCCTTTCACACATTGGGTTCTCAGATGGTGACACTCGCTCTAACCCCCTCCTTTTAAGCAAGTATCAGCATTGACTGGTGCTTCTGAATCCCTTGTCATCTGGGAGCCCTCCTGGAGGCTTCCTCCTTAGGGGACCAGGTGACCGAGAGGCGGGGAGCTGCACACAGTTGTGCAGCTGCTTACGTCTGATTTCAGGTTAGGGGTTCCATCCTTGCTCTCTTTCAGATGATCGTAGTATTTGCCTGCGTTATGGCCAAGTAATTTGTTATCTTATTTGATGAGCCTCAGACTTCCATATCAAACACCTTGGCCTACGATCTATAGTTTTCCAGTTTTCCACACTCTCCTATTTGCTCAGAGATGGGGCTCTTAGTTAACAATGCATTTTGTTTCCCAGGAGCAAAGCCATGCTTTCACTTTCAGTGGGCCTAACTCTGGCTTTTTCTTTCCTCCCCAGGAATAAGGAAATTGTCAAATATCTGCTAAACCAAGGAGCTGATGTCACTCTTCGTGCAAAAAACGGGTACACGGCCTTTGACCTAGTGATGCTGCTGAGTGATCCTGGTGGGTTGTTTCAAGAAAAGGGTTGTAAACCTCCATGTCTTTCTCTGGCTGGGAATCCAGATAATTGCCTGTGCTTTAAGCACTTTCTTATTATGGGGGAAGCCACTCTCAAGGCCCTGGAACTCACCATGTGGCCCTAGGCAAATTGCTCCCTTCCTAGAAAGGGCTGGGCTGGGGAAGTCCCTGAGGCCTCTTCCCACCACCAGCTTCTGGGAGTCTCTAAGGAGGGAAGGCCAGCAAAGCATCTGTCTGCCTTGGCAGTCCACACATCCTAGAATGTAGGATGAAACTTTGTAGCCAGAAACCCTGAGTGACTCAGGAGTAAACAGAAATGTTTTTGACAAGCAGAATCAGAGAGCAATGACCCCTCAGCTAAATTGTGTAGGTAGAGGCTGCCTAGGCTTCCAAGGGCACTCTGCTGGGGGTGTGTCCATTACTAGCCCCACCTCTCTTGGTTCCGGGGTGGCTGGCACGGGCTGCTCTCCTCAGCCCTTCCCTAAGTGTTACAGGCTGGTATCTGGGACCTGCATTTTCCAATTAGCTATCTCAAGGGGCAGGGTCTCTCTATCTGCTTATAATCTTGGAGCTTCAGCCCAGAAAGGGAGGGCCTGGGAGGCACTCCTGATCCCACAGACTTTGAGCCCCGAGCCAGATCTCATCCTGCTGGTTGTGAGGACAAGACTTTTACCTCTGTGGTCTCAAATGGGGTTATTCCTGCTGCCGCTCTTAAACTATGGGAGTGCCCAGCCAAAATGTCCTTCCTCATTGCCAACATTGCCACCCCCACCATCCCTCCCTGCTGCAGGGCCCACATGTCCCAGATACACTGCTTGGTTCTATTTCATCCTTGCAGAGTATGCAAGGGAAGCAAAGCTTCGCATCCTCTTGTGGAGGGGAGGTGACTGAGATCAGGAGAAACAAGTGACACAGCTGGAGAGGTGGGGCCCCTGCCTAAGTCCATCAGTCTCTCATTATTCAGATTGAGGCTCCTGGAACCCCAGGCTGGATGACACGCGCTTTTCTCTGACAAATTCTTCTTCATCACTGTGTCTCTTCTTCACTCCCTGCCTGTTTTCCCACTCCCTTTCCCCATAAAGCAATCAACCCTGAGTGGATTTTTTTTTCCCCCTAGTGGGTTAAAATGAAGTTTTTGCCTGGAATTTTCAAAGAAACACATGCTTTATTGAACACTTGGAGAGAAAAAAAGAAGTGATTGTTAAGAGAAAAGCCCTGTTTAATAGTTTGTAGTAGTTTCTTTTTAATCCTGTTGCTTTTTAAAATAACCTAGTTGAGTTAATACTAACTAATGATACTTAACCATGCTTAAGCACTTACCATGTGCCAGGAGTTCTCTTGAATCCTCCAGATACCTTTATGTGGTGGATATTAACGTCTTCACTTTTGCAGAGGCACAGAGAGGTTCCTGAATTTACCTGCAATTACACAAGCAGAGAGGAGCAAAGGCAGAATTCAAATCTCTGCCATCTGGGTGCAGATCCTGTACTTTTTAAAACATACCACACACACCTCCCCCTTCCCACCTTCTTGGGAGAAGAGGGCTTCTGGCTTTTCTTTCTGGTTAAGTGGGTTAAGCCCTGCTGGTCTTGCCACCTTCTGAAGGTCAGATGGCAAGGCAGGTGCCTTGATCCTGGAGTAACACAGACTCTGGAGTTGCAGGGCTGAGTTCTAAGGCTCACAGGGGTTGTCTTGGGCCCATTATCCATAGCCTGACAGATATGCAGGTAAAACGCTACCTTTTGTGCCCATAGATACGGAACTTGTTCGACTGCTGGCATCTGTCTGCATGCAAGTGAATAAAGACAAAGGCCGGCCCAGCCACCCACCACCTTTACCCCACTCGAAGGTCCGACAGCCCTGGAGTGTCCCAGTGCTGCCTGATGACAAAGGCGGGCTTAAGGTTTGCCTTTTTCTGCCTTAAAGGGCTTTAGAAAGCCAGGTATTGGAGTTGGGGATACTTGCTACTACTTCCCGTTAACCCGAGGCTGGTTTAGGCTGGGGTAGGGTGTTGGGGACTGGCAGAGGTGGGGAGTAAGATGGGGATGAACAGTAGGGGAATGGTGGGGATCAGGGAAAATGGGTGATCATAACCACTTAATGTGGGTCCATGTTGCAAGATCTTTCCTTTTTTTTTTCAGGGAAAACTAGAAATCCAGGTTTTTATACGGAAACTCAATTTATAAATGTAGGGAATATTTAAAAAAATCTGCATGATGTACTGAGCTGGCTAAACCAAACACCTCTCCTCCCAGGCCGTCTGTCTGCGGCCTCTGCTTGAGCAGGGAGAACATCTGCTGATCGCGCTGTTCTGGGACCTCTCTGTGGTCTGCAGGCCCCCATCAGCTTCTTCCCAGAAACGCCAAAACCAGACTCCAGTTGCTTATTTTTAACTATAAGCCTAGTATTTTTCTTTGAACTTTTTATCCTCTCCATCCATCTCTACTTCTTTGAAATCAAACATTTACCTCCTGCCACTCCTATGCTGTCTGAGGTACCTTCTCAGATCTGCAGACTTGGCATTCATTTTCCATTGATCACTCAAGTCCCCAATTCTTCCTCACAGTGTCGCTTGCATAGATCCCTTCATCCCCATCTTCACTGCCATATCCGTAGGCCAGGCCCTCATAGCCTCCCTTCGGGCTGTGCCAGTACCTCTGCGCTGTCATGGGGTTGTGAGGACACCCTGGGAGGTGGCAACTGTGCAACTGTCCTCTTTGTAGGTGGGGAGACATTAGCTACAGGAGCAGATGCCCAGGCCTTGGTATGGACCCCCAACATCTCTCACGTTGCCACTGGAGTAGGGACAAAAGGGTAATGCAGTAATAGATGTTAAGGTGTTCGGCATGGCCTCTATCCATCTATCTGTCTCTGACTCACTGTAGGACTTTGAGCAAGTTGGCATCCCTGTCTGAATCTCTGTTTGTCAGTCTGTGCAATGAGGAAATTCATTAGATGGGGGGTGGCAATTGGGGTTCATGGTCACCTTCAGTCTATTGGAAATGGCACCTAAACAAGGTCAGGAAGAATTCAGAGAGAACCAGGGCTAATTGGGAAAGGTGCTGGTCGATTGCTAATGCCTGCCATAGGCCCAGGAGAGGGGAGAGGAGGTATGTGTGAAGTGCAGTCACTGTCCCTGGGTGGGGTGTTCCTGGGGCATGACTCTGCTTGTGTTTCTTTGGCAGTCCTGGTGGAACCGAATGTCCAACAGGTTCCGGAAGCTGAAACTGATGCAGACTCTGCCACGTGGGCTGTCTAGCAACCAGCCTTTGCCTTTCTGTGATGAGCCGGAGCCAGCACTGGACTCCACAATGAGGGCAGCCCCCCAGGACATGATGAGCCGCTCTGGGCTCTCTGATATGGCCCCCACACTGAAAGACCATGGTAAGAAAAAGTTGCAGGTGTGGTAGAATTTCCAGAATGGCCAAACCCAAATCCTTAGCCCTGTATCCTACCTCCTAGGCTGATGTCAAAGGTGAGATGTTGGAATGTGACACTGGAACAGAGTGGCTGGTCTGGCAAAGAAGAGACTTAGGCACAAAAATGCTGTCAGTGTGGTAGAATGAGGGAGCTGGTGCCAAAAGTCCCAGGCTCCTGTCCTGCACACTCTGCAAAGGGACCTGAAGCCACTGATATGTGATTTTCCCACCCAGTCTCTGGGACTGAAAGTATTTTGAAATAGAATGAGGTACCTAGGTGAAGGAGAGGTAGTGAGCTCCCCACCTGCTGGAGGTATTCAACAGGTTGAATGACTTTGCCAGGGTGCCAAAGGAGATTCCCATACTGATTGGGAAATTGGTTAGATCAGATGCCTTCTGACAGACTCCCCACACTCAGACTGTCTTCTTTGGCACCGTTGTTTGAGACAGACTATTGAGTTGGGTGCACCACTATCTGACCCAGCACAGCAGTGTGGTTTATGGAAAAAGCTGAAAATACACTCTGAGATACATTTTTAATGCTTTCCTTCTATTCAGATATTGAATACCAATTATTATTAAATATTTAATCACTCAGGAGAATTGGTTTATCAGGATGAAGGCCAACCTGGTCACTCATCCACATGCTGTGCATTCATAGGCGGGGCGGGGGGGGCATCATTTCAGGAAACTTCCATTTGTCTCTCAGGTCCTGGGAGCACGAGAGGAGGAAAAGAAGATGTGTTATTGACAACCATGGTGAGTGTGGGGCTTTACTAAAAGCATTTTAGATATCTACTAGTCATTAGTTGATTGATTAGCAGAGGAGGAACATGGGCGTTTGTCTTTCTTGGTGGTGGTTATGGATGGGGTTGCTATCAAAATGTGTAATGATGGATACAGCTCTGGCATCAAATAGTCGGAACAGATGCCAGCCCTAAGTTTGTGCTGGTACTTAATGGCCAGATGTAAGCCCCGATCACATTCTGAGGGAGGCAGCCCTGAGGACAGGCCATTGAAGGGGTAGGAGTTGATTGGAGACATTGGACTCACCGTTTGGTTATGGAGAGCTAGGGGGAGAGGACTCACAGGATTTTCCAGCCTGAGAGGCTTCAGTTTCCTCATCTATAAACTAAAGGTGTGTTAGGATTAGGTTCAGCTGTGAGTCATAGTCCCCAAATAGCAGTGGCATAAATAAGGTAGCAGCTTATTTCTCTCAAATAAGTGACCTTCAGGACTGGTACATTGTTTAATGGAGTTAGGTACCTAGGTTTCTTCTACCTGTTGGTCTCCTAGGTATGGCTTCTATTACCAAAGTCACCTCTTAGTCCGAGAGCTCTGAGCATTACTTCCTCTTTCCAGCCAGCAGGAAAGATGAGGAAAGAAGAGGTGGCCACGAGTACATGTCAGGTCTTTAAAGAATTTTCCTGGAAACTCATACATCACTCTATTTACATCAAATTGGCCAGAATTTGGTTACATGCCACATCACATTGCACAGGAAGCTGGGAAATGAAGTCTTTGTTCCAGGTGATTGTGGGCCCAATAACTAAATAACAAGGGTGTCTACTAAGGAGGGTGTGGAAGATGGATGCTGGGGGCAGCCAGCAGTCTCCGACTTAGGAATGCTATCCCGCAGGGTTGTGGTTTTTAAATAAGATCATCCTCACGACGATCTTAGCCCAGAGAGAGCTCTCAGTTAGCTGCTGATTGACCTTGGATGTGTTACCTCACCTCTCTGGGCTCGACGTTCCTCTTCTCCAAAATGAGAGCCTTCTGATTGGGGTTAGATTCAAGTCCATTTATCTGAGACCCTAATCTGGAGGCTGGCCAGGAGAGGGCAGTATTGGAGAGGAGAAGGGAGCAGAAGTGCTCCAGGGAAAGATCTAAGTTGCCCCAGGACCCGGCGCTGCTGCGAGGAGTCCTGACCAGGGACTGCCAGTTCCACCCCGCCCCACCATGCAAACTGCTGTCTCTGCACACTGACCGTGGGAGCTGGCACTGCCCACCATTCGGTAATATCATTAAATCGTAATAATTACTGTCAGCATGAAGACAGAAATGTTGTTACTGAAATTTTGGAAGATGCGGTAGAATGTAAACAAGAGCAATCACCCTTGATCACACATATAATGATGATTGACATTTTGTGGCATATATCATTTTAGTAATTTTCCTACCATTTTCAGCATCTATGAATATAGCATGTTATATATAATAGCAGACACTTAACACAGCACTTACCAAGTACCAGCCACTATTCATAGCACTTTACATATATTCACTTATTTAATCTCCCCAACAACCATGCAGAGTAGGCACCGTTTTTTTCCCTCAACTGTACTGAGCCTGATTTATTGATAAGTTTGTTATGACCATCTTTTCTCTGTCACTGAACACTCTTTGGCCACATCAGATCTTAAATGGCTTCGTGACACAACATTCCATCGGGGAAATGTGCCTGACTGACCATTGGAGACTGACGTGGAATACTTCAGGGTTTCCAGTTTTTTGCTGTTTTAACAGCACTGCTGAATATCCTCATGCCTCAGTTTTCCCCACTTGCCTGATTATTTCCACGGGATAAAGATTTAGAAGTGGAATTCATGGGTCAAAGGATATGAATATCATTGCCTTCCAGAAAGTGTGCAACAATTTTAGAGTCTCACCCAAAGGAGAGAAAATGTCCATCTGTGGTGGGTTTGCAGCTGCGAGTGTCCTTAGTCATCTTCCCGTCCAGCCCCCCATTTACTGAATGAAATTGCTGAGGTCCATAGGAGAGAGCACTTGTTCACTGACTGGGAGAAGCTGGGAACAGCCAGGGTGGGATGCCGGGTTTCTGCCTTGGACCACTGCTGTCCTGCCTCATGCTCTGTAGAGGGCAGTAGTGGGTCTGCTTGCCTCCTGATACATGGAGGCTGGCCAGGGAGCCCTGCTGAGTGGGCGTTTGCAGCCATCCTTGCGGAGATGCCCAGCTCAGAGGCAGGTTTAGCTGTGGGATGCCCTTCCCTGCAAAGCACCATCTGGCACCAGGTTCACTGTCTTTTCTTAATTAAAGTTAGTGTGGACTGTGCGAAAGCTTTTCTTTGACAATCCACCAGTCTTCATTGTGTGGATTTTATACTGACCCCAAATTACATTTTCAAAATTTAAAATTCAATGACAGTTAAAAATGTCAGCAGTAGGAGGTGTAGCTAGAGAGTAGGATGGGTGTGGTGGGATGGGGAAGGGAGAGTTTGCTGGGCTCACAGAGAGCTAGCCTGGGCCTCCCAGTCTCCTTATCCCTTGCTGCTTCCTCCTGAAAGCCCCGGTCCTGGTCACACCAGGCTCCTTGCTGTTCTGCATACTTGTCCTGCATCTCTTGTCTCCAGCCTTTCCACATTCTGTTCCCTCTGTCCGCAATGCCCTTTTCCCCGTCTTCACTGGGCCAGCTTGCACTGGCCTTGGGCTCAGCTCAGATACCCCTACTCTAAGATGCCCTCTCTATCTGCAGTAGGGGATGCCTTCCCTGTTTTCTCCTGCTTCCCTGTCCCCCACCCCTCACCCTCTCACCCCGCCCTGCAGCACACCAAACATCACTTGGCTGTACCTTGGCTCTCTGTCCCTGTTCTAATCTTGCTGCTGTGGATGCATCCAAGAGAAGCTGGGAGCTGGAACAGAGCAGACGCAAGTATTGCTCGGTTTCTGGGAGGAGAGCCGAGGACACCACGTGGGTTTCTGACTCAGGTGGAGGGGTAGATGGTGCCATTCTCTGAGAAGCAGGAAAAACCTGGAGTCTTTCTCCCAGATCTGGGAGCCCTCTGGAGCCTTTGTCTAACCCACAACCCGTCTTTTTCAGCTTCGAAATGGAGCCCCCTTCACCAGACTCCCAAGTGACAAGCTGAAGGCAGTCATCCCTCCTTTCTTACCCCCTTCCAGCTTTGAGCTGTGGAGCTCAGAGAGGTCCCGGACATGTCACAACGGGAAAGCAGACCCCACGAAGACTGTGCTGCCCCAGAGAGCCAGCAGGGGCCATCCCATAGGCAGCGGGAGCACAGATACTGTAAGTCACTCAGCTGACATGCTTTGAAATCATGTGTTGCAGTCAGAAGGGCCTTCAGACCTGCTGATCCAGAGGGGTTAAAGCTTTTTGTTTTCTTTTAAATGAGTGATGATATCTTTGTCTAATGAAATCCTACAAAGGAACTTAATATATAACCAGATTACAGTGTCAGAGGGAAGGGAATGAAAGTGGGAGGCCCCCTTCTTTGTCCCCTCTCTGGAGCCCTAGTGCTCCAAGGAACACAGTTCGAGGACCTGCTCTAATCTGACCTTCCCTTTAGTAGATGAGGACACTGGGGCCCCGAGAGGGGAAGTAGTTTGATGAAGATCACCAGATAGGGCAGGCCTGGGACCAAAAATCAGATTCTTGGCTTTTAATCAAGTTCCACACTACATATTACTCAGGTCCATGGCCAAGAACAAACACTAGGAGGCAACTGTGTACGTTACTGGTATTTTCTTGTCCCCGGAAGGAGCACGACTTTTATCCTCAGGACCACAGTGGTTTGTGTCTTCATGGCCCTTGATATCCCTCTTGAGATGGGAAGTTATCACCTTATGTGGGGACTGTCTACATTGTAGACATAGTAAATAGACCAACCAAAGACGAGGATTTCAGACCTGACCTGCCGCTGTGTGCCGAGTGATTGCAGAAGCTCAGTGCCTCCATCTCTGCTGTAAAATGGGGCTGACTCTCATGCTTGCTGCCTCCCTGGCTGTTGTAATGGCAAATCTCTATAAGGAGACCAAGAGCCTGGTCTCTGGAGATGCTCAGGGCAGTCAGGGCAGGTTTGCATTTGGTCCACAATGTGGGAGGAGTCGAGTGATCCTAAAAGCAGGGTGACCTATGGGAAATAATGTCACAGGGCCCAGCCTGAGCTAATGGTCGGGTTGCTAGTAGCTGGAAGTGGACTCCCATCCCTCAGGGGACTCCTAGCAGGCTGAGCACCCGTCGGCGAGGACATGCCAGGCAACGCAGACTGGCTGCTGTAGGCTGGCTGAGCTTCAAGTTCTCCCTGCTGTGATTCTGTGTGTCCAGAGAAAGGGCACACAGAGACATCCTAACCGAGACATTCACGTACTCTTTTACAGACTCCCGTCAGGCCGGTTAAATTTCCATCTCTCTCCAGAAGCCCAGCCTCTCCTGCCAATTCTGGGAACTTCAACCACTCACCTCATTCCTCAGGTGGCTCCAGTGGGGTAGGGGGCATGAGCAGGCACGGTGGAGAGCTGCATAACCGCTCAGGTGTGTACCAGGGCAGGGCCACTGGTGGGGGTGGGTGAGAATATCCCTAGGGGCTGAGGGCATGAACAACTACCTCTTCTGTCTACTCTGTGGACAATCCCAGAAAAAGCTGCACATACTCTGTCTTTTTGATGTGGCCACAGGATTTTTCAGTGAATTCACAATTCGAGGTTTCTTTTATGCACTTGTTGGAGAGTGGCAGGGGAGTGGAGACTGAGAAAGTAAAGTCTATAATGCTTTATTTTGTTGGAAAATTTTATAAGAAATTGGAAGCAATGCATGGTATTTTCATGGTGTTTAAAATACTTTAAGGTTAAGACTTAGAGAGCTTCTCATCCTGCCTTTTTGTTAAACAGATGAGGAAACTGAAGCTCAGAGTGGCCAAGAGATTTGCCCAGGGACCTATTGCAATTCGGGTGACAATTTGGGCTCAGTATGGAGTGCCCCACAGTTATTTTGAGTTTACAGCATAGTTTCTTGTCCTCTATGAGCTCATTCAGGATTAACCAAAGTCAGCTTTGCAGGAAGGGCACCCCTGCTTTATGGTACTATATAAGGAATACATGCTTCTTGTAGCAAAGCTTTAAGACCAGATAAACCAAAATAATGATGATGATGATGATGGTGATGATGATGATGATGATGGTATAATCTCATCTACTAGAGATCATTAACATTTTGGTGTATATCTTTGTAAAGTACTTTTACGCATGTTCTGTTTACGAGTGTGGAATAATAATTTATTGAGCACTTAGTACATGCCGAGCATAGTACCAAGCCCTTTAAATGGATGATTATCTTCTTCAGTCCCCCAAAAACCTGCGAGGCCATCATCTCCATTTTACAGATGAGGGAAATGGGGTTCAGGAAAGTTAAATAACTTGGCCAGGGTCACACAGCTGTGAAGTAGCTGAGCTAGGGCCTGAACCCAGGCAGGCTGACTTCAGAGTATAGACCGCTCTGCACTTCTTTACACGCATCACCATGTCGTGACACCTTTTTTGCATCCATAAACCTATATCTATAGCATCTTTTTAATAATGAAACAGCATTCTATTAACGTGAAGTGTCATACTTTTATGTAACCAGTTTCTTCTTATTGAACACTGAGGCCGTTCTAGATTTTTCCTCTTGTAGTTCACCCTACTAAGTAATGTCTTCACACCTCTGTATTTGTATATTCTGTCAGTGATTTGCTTGATGAAAGTTCCCTCAAATCAGAGTGGTGGGATCTATGGGTTTGCCTATTTTCGAGGCTTTTGATAATGTTTTGCCTTCCAGAATGACACTGTTTATACATGTAAAGTACTTAACAGCAGCACCTGGTGCTTGGGAAATGCTCTGTGTTAGTTATCGGTTTCTCCCTCTAGCACACTCCCTAGCACTGGGTATTATCACTTTATCTATCTATCTATCTATCTATCTATCTATCTATCTGATAATAATTCACAGTTGGTGGTAGATTTTGGGAAACTGGGCGAGGGAATAATGGCAATCAGGGTTCACTCAGGGAAGCTGACATCTCTTGAGTATTATAGAATGAGGAAGGTACAGACATATCTGCGGGAGGAGCCTTGCATATGAATCTCCAAAAAAGGGGAGTAAGAGGGTGAGGGAGAAGCCCTGGTGTGGCTGAGTGGCTGGGAGGCACTGCATGGGAGGCAGAAGTGGGAATCCAGGGTAGAGCAGGCATCTGTGCCTGCCAGAGGCTGTCCAGGCTGGCTGTGGTGCCAGGGGATGGGGAGGGAGCAAGGCCAAGCTGATCTTGCTGGCACTGCATCGTTTACCACCTCTTACACCTTCATCACATGATGGCCACTGCGCATGGCCGCCTTATGGTTCTCATGCAGAGTCCTCTTGTGGTCAGCCCTACCCAGAGCCACATAGGGAGAGAGTCTAGGAAGTGCGGTTCTGGCTCAGCCACGTCAGCACAGGAAGTCAGCAGTAATCTGGACCCATGGCAGTCATTCCTATTCCTGTTTCCTCAGGTGGCAGCATAGACAGTGTCCTGTCTCAGATTGCTGCCCAGAGGAAAAAAGCAGCCGGACTCGCTGAGCCGAAGCCCAGCCATCGATCAAGTCCTGTCGGGCCAATGCCTGCTTCCAGCCCGGTCGAGCTCCCTGTCTCCCCTACAGGTGGTGGCGGTCCCAGTGGCAAGGTGCTTGTTCTGTTTCTGTCTCCTCCTCTTACACTCATAGATTATGTCCTAACGTGGCCCACATGCTGGGGAATATGGGTGGTGCTACAGTTATAGGACAGGGCTAAAGACAGGCTCCTTCAAGGAGGCATTCCTGGACTTCCTGAGAAGGCCTGGATCGTGTGAGCAGTCACTGAGATCATACCCTGTGCCCTCCATCCCCAGTGCACATGTTCACTTCCCATCTGATCCCCCGTGCACTAGCAGGTGCCTCATCCCGCCTTGTGTTGCACACATTTGTTCATTGATTAGAGCAAAAGGGTTTAGAGTATGGGTTCAGGACCAGATTGCTGGTGTCAAATCTGAGCCCCAAATCTTTAGCATTTAGGAAGGAGCGTGGCCCCTGGAAGCCTCTTGTGTCAGCTGTAAGTGTTGACATTACTAGCACTACTTTATTCATGTGTTGTACATATCTTTGGAGTGTCTGCTCTGTGCCTAGTACTGCTAGCAGTGAGGATCCAGCAGTGAACTGCGAGTTTGGTAACTGCTCTCAGGGTGTCACTGTGGATAGAGGCAGTCTCACCTTAGTGTGGTAGGGGCTGTTGTGGAGAAGGGAAAATGCCCTACCAGGCTTGAGGGTGTCAGTGACATCTAAATTGGTACCTAAAGAATGAATAGGCAGATAGAATGGACAGGGGTGGGGAAGGGTGAGAGACTGTTGCCAGGTGAGGGGATAGCATGTGCAGCACTCCAGAGGCCAGAGTGTGGTAGAGGGGAAGAGCTGAAGGAAGGTTGGTGGGCAGGAGAGGGTCAGAGCCTCACCTCCCTGTTCTGGCACCATTCCCTCCATTAATATAGCCCTGGAGCTATCCCCACATTGTTAGCAGCTATGGAGTTTGCAATGGATTAGAAATCCTAAATGCCTCTCTGGAATGAGAAGTCTTTTAGTATCTTCACAATGCCCCCTCCACCTGGATTTATTAATGGAGGGAGCCCTTAGATTGTGGGTGTGAACCAGCTCTTCCCCCAGGTGGCCCTCCAGGTGCCTTCTCACAGTGGTGTAGTGAAGCCCATTTCCACCTCTGAGAGGACCCCAAATCCAGGCATAGCCCCTCTCTTCATCATATATTCTAGATCTTAAGCTTTCTCCCAGAGGACTGTTAGATCACCTCAGAGCCTCACCCATGGACCTTGCCCAGAAG
Source organism: Cynopterus sphinx (assembly GCA_030015415.1). Lineage (NCBI taxonomy): Eukaryota > Metazoa > Chordata > Mammalia > Chiroptera > Pteropodidae > Cynopterus > Cynopterus sphinx. The sequence goes on along the minus strand of CM057385.1, from coordinate 104,387,932 downwards.
TGCCTCCAGAGATTGATGTTTTAATGGATGAATAAGAAATAATCTTTATTTTATGTCCAACCAGAAAAGTTGGTTACACAACTCTTGGTGTTATTCAAAATCCCTTTTGCAATTGGACCTACATGATTAGGTTTCTTTTACAATATAGCTCCAGGAAAAAGTTTTTCTCTCCTTATACATTAGCATATTTTCCATTATATTGAAAATTACTTGTGTAATAGGATCTATGTAATTAAATTCCTTTTAGAATTTGGCTCTAGAAAAAATGTCTCTACTGATACTTTGATACATTTTCTTTCCTCAGTAAGAATTATATGATTATTTCTCATTTTGCCTTTGCTGCTAGGAAACTCAGCTACTCGTTAAAGTAAGTTGGCTAGGCTAGGCTTTCATATAGTTCTTCTCTGTTGCCTAAAATTTTCTGTTCTATTTTGATTATCTTAATAGACGTGCCATATTATTAGCTTCCTTCAATTGGTGCTGGAAATAGGCATCTAAGTTATAAATTATAGTAACATCTATCTCACTCAAATGCATCTATTATATATAATCTATATACAAGTGTTTTCTGATGGAAAGAAAATTGTGTCAAAAGATGCATTCAGGAAATAGTAAACTGGGGAAATGATCCAGTTCAACCATCGGCTGATATTCTTAACATAGTAATATGCTGTGATCTTTAGGTTTCTGGGCTCCACCCAGCACAACTGAATGAGATTCTCAGGACAGGGTTTGGGGAATCTGTCCCCCCACCCTCACCACAGAGAGTGTTGCAGCCAGCCCAGCCAGGGCTCTTAGAAACCATTGCACTAAATCAAAGGATACCAGGAGTGGGCTTTCTGTCAGTGGCTCCAGCAGCAAAATGAAGACATGAAGTGCTTTTCAAAGACTCCCTAAGGAAGAATTAGAAATTAGTATTCAAAATATGAGCCTCCTGAATCTGGTTTTTGTACTTTGCTTAAAACAAGTACCACTGTAATAGTGGAATATTCACAAGGCATGGCTTCTATCTAGCTTGTTCGTGAATCAGCATGAAGTGAGCTTTAGGAGGCACAAAATGGGGGGGAGTCAGAGTATTTGTCTTCAATTCCCAGATCTCTGAAAGCCCAAAGGCCCAGTGGGTATATCAGCTTTCTTTTTCTACCCTAAAGCTCAGTGGTTTGAAACAAAAGGCATTTCTTTAGCTTGTGAATCTGTGGGTCAGTAGTGTAGTCTGGACTTAACTAGGCAGTTCTTCTGGTCGGTGGGGATAACTTACATGTCTGGCTGTTGGCTGGGGTGACCAGGGTTGACCAGGATGACTGGGCTATGTGTGTCCACAGCAAGCCTGGATGTGTTCTCATGGCAATGGCTGAAGCCATGAGTTGAAAACCAATCAAATTTTTTAAGCAAATCAGCACACCCAGTGCAGGAGAAAACACAGAATTATGTAGCAAAGGTTATAGATCAGGGAGGAGTGGCGATGAGGCCATTAACACAGTCCATCTGCTGGGAACATAGGGGATGGTTTAGATATTTCAGAACATCTTAAATCTTTGATTTACCTGCCCCCTCCCCAGTAATGCTGCCCACAGATCCTGAGTATCATGTTTCTTTGCCTTTGGCTGGGATATATCTGTTTTGTAGGGATATACCAATTATCTCCTGCTTAATCAGAACCTTTATTATTGAATGTTTTTCTTTATAGAAAAAGCAGAGGGAAGAATTTATTAATAATATAGGTAGCTAGATGACAAAGTGTTTCAAAATCAAAGGGAGGAATTTCTTCCCCACCCTCCACCTGTGGGATGTAGTTAGTTAGAAGGGGCTCAGCAGGAGAGGTGTACCCATTTCCAGGTATAAAAACTCTTTATCTTAGTCTCTACTATCATAGTCAAGATGTCCAGTTGTTAACAAAATTTATGAGACATACAAAAAGGGAAGAAAAACTACACTCCCAAGAAACAAAGCAATCATCAGAAGAATCTCACTTAGATCTGACTCAGGTGTTGGAATTATCTGACAAGGGATTTAAAAGAACTACTATTAATATGTTAAAGGTTCTAATGTAAAATATGAACACATGCAAGATCATATAGTAACTTTCAGCAGAGATATGGAAACTATAAAAAAGAATCAAGTGAAAATGCTAGAAAGGAAAAACACGTGACAGGGATGAAAAATGCCTTTATTGGGCTCCTCAGGACACTTGATACAGCCAGGAAAAGAATCAGTGAACTTGCCAACAGAGCAATAGAACTTACCCAAACTGTAACACAAAGAAAAAGAGAAGTTAAAGCAAAAACAAGAACAAAAAAACAGCAGCCAGAAATTGTGGAATAGTATCAAATGCTCTCATATATGGTTAATTGCAATTCCTGAAGGAAAAGAAAGAAATGGTGGGGCAGAAGGAATATTTTTAAATAATGGCTGAGAATTTTCCCAAATTAATAAGTGCCAAAACACAGATCCAAGAAGTTCAGAAAACACTAAATAGGGTAAGAATAAAAGTGAATATACCTAGCCATATCATATTTAAAATACTGAGTAAAGAACTTTTAAAACCGAACAATAAGAAAACAATCAACAAATGAAAAGCATAAAATATCTGAATAGATACTGCATCAAAGATATACAGATGGCAAACATATGAAAAGATGTTGAACATCATTAATTGTCAGAGAAATGCAAATTAAAATCTCAGCAGAATAGCACTACACACCTATTAGACTAGCTAAAATTAAAAAATATATATTTTTAAGGTCCAGGTGCTGATGAGAATGTGGAAGTACTGGAACTCTAATCCTGATGGGATTGCAAATTGGTACAGCCGCCTTAGAAACACTGTTCTGGGTGGTACTTAGTGGGTACACAACTCTGCATTAGTCAAAACCCATAGAATTGTACACAACAGAAGTATATCTACTATAGGAAAATTAGAAAGAACAGGAACGAAAGATGGAATGCAGACTATGACAACAAATTTAACTATATTACGAATGACAAAACACAGTGTAGGAGGTGGGGAAAAACCCATATGACAAGTAGATACAATAAAACTAAAGACATAAGCACACACAAGTACTGTACTTTAGGAGGTAAATTTTTTCTTGCAAGAATATGGTTTAAATTCTAAAACCACTGTACATATATAAATATATACTAAGGTTGAACAAATAAGTAAGTATAATGAGCCCAGTTTTAAACTGTCAGAGATTGAATTAAAGGGGAAACCTTTTGGATGCTGAAGTCAGATATATCAGTATTGAATCAGCATGAATGTATGCAGAGCTTGATATACAAAGAAGTATGGTTATGTGTGTATACATGGGCTAGTATACTTCATGTATTTCCTTGGTCTGTCCTCTGAGACGACCTAAAAGTAGTGACATTGCAGTAGTGATGAGCAATCTAGAACCAAGATTTTGGTTTCTGAAGACCATTCTCCAATAAAAGATACGAGAGCCTTGGAGAAGTAGCTTATTCCAATAGTAGGTTGGTGAAAATACAGGATGACCCTGAAGCATTTTGTAGTGTCATAAGTAAGGAAATGCTTCAAAGAGAAAGAAAAAAGTGGGGAGTGGGGTAGGCATGTCAAAAGGACACAGGAGGCAACCTGAAAGGTCTCAGTGAGTAAAGCTGGAATAATTTGAGCAAATATAAATAACAGTAGTATTGAGTGACAGCCCAAAGAATAAAATAAATATCTACAAGCCCATACTGAAACAGGTAAATAACTGAATAAATGGGAGAGAAGGAACAACTCTTCCATACTGAAAAATTCCAAATAATGAACGTGTAAGGAATAAGGGAAGTAGCAAATCACCATTACAATATCACAGCAGTAGTTGCTCTAGAAAAGATCCATGAAAAAATGCTAAAATTAGTGGCCAAAGCTTTAAGGGGAAACAATATTTAGCTCAAAATATCTGCCCCCTAGTATTTATTAATTATTAAGGGAAAAAATAGTAACTTCTCAGTGGAGAAACCTGACAGACACCTCCTTAACTAGGTGATGAATGTTAAAATTGTCAGTAATAAGACACTGATACTTCATGTCTCCTGGTACAGTGTGCTAGGAGTGGCATATCACTGCTGTGGTCGTCTGTCCTAAAAGCCATAAGCAGAGCTGATTTGGGGAAAATGTAAGAGAAACACAAATTGAGGGACAGTTTTCAAATGCCTGATCAGGACTCTTCGGAGGTGTCAAGACCAGGAAAGGCAAGGCAAAACGAGGAGCTGTCACAGATGGGAGGAGACTGAGGAGATGTGAGAAGTCAGTGCAACATGGGCTCCTGGACCAGGTCCTGGGTCAGAGTAAGGGTGTTAGTGGAACGACTGACGAAATCTGAGTAAAGTCTGTAGTTTAGCTAATAGCATGCCCCAGTGTTAATTTCTTAGTTTTGATCATTGTACTATGGTTTGTAAGATGTCATCATCGGGGAAAGCTAGCTGAGGGACATACAGGGACTCTGTTCTATCTTTGCAATTCTTCTATAAGTTGAAAAGTCTTTCCAAATAAAAAAGGCTTTTTTAGAAAGGCTAAATCACATACACACAGACACGGGGACAATGTGCTTTTTGGTGAAAGGTTGGAAGCAGCTGGTTTAGATGAGGAAACAAGAGCAGAAACAGACTTTGTGTATACATAAGCCACAGTTCCATTTCAGAGCCGGGTTGACTGAAAGGTAAGGAGACTTGGTCAAGGACACAATGCTAGTAGGGGCAGAACTCATCCCCCGGTTTCCTGACTTAATGGGCTGCTTTTTCCATCCCACTCCCTGCCTCTCTGCTTCAGGGGAGGATTCTCCTATAACTGTTGGACAGTGTTGTTTCTGCTTTGCATGTTTTTTTTTTAAGTAGATTTTACACTCCTGGTTAGATGTCTTGTTGAGTCAGATATCACCAGTGTTCTCTGTTGCCAGGTGTCTGTTGTAATCATTTCTACCATCCAGGTCATAGCTATGTATTTGTCTTATTCTTTTCTGCAGAAACTGGAGACGAGCAAAAGGCCTCCGTCAGGAACTTCCACTACCTCTAAGAGCACCTCCCCCACCCTCACGCCCTCTCCTTCTCCCAAAGGCCATGCAGCAGAGTCCTCTGTGTCCTCCTCCTCTTCCCACCGGCAATCCAAGAGCAGTGGGGGCTCTAGTAGCGGCACCATCACAGATGAGGGTGAGTCTCCTGAGATCCCGAAACACCTCTCTTTCCTCTTTGCCGTGGTGACTTGGCAGGTGCAGTTCATGGCAGTAGCCATCCTGGGTCAGGTTTATTTGAAACAAACAGCACTTCTCTCCCCTTCCCTGAGTCTACCTTGTATTTTTGTCTTCACTGTGTTTAAGCTATGGTAAGCTCCCTCAAATACTTTTTGAATGTAGATGAGTTTTGTTTATATATACAAACATACACCCTTAGAAATGTTTCCCCAACACCACTTATGTACCCTTCCCTGAACTTCGTACAAATCAGTTCTTTCAGTTGCAAGTCATGGAATCTCCACTCAAATAGGTTTAAGCAAAAACACAACCAAAAAAACTGATAATTTGTGGGCTTATGTGATGGCAGTGTCTTGGGTGTGCCTCAGGTACACCTGAATCAGGTGACTTGGGACTGTTTCTATCCATATATCAGGCTCTCTCCAAGTGGTAGCAAGGATGCCCCCAGCAGCTTCCGGCTTACTTCCTTAGCCACCCCAGCAGGAGTGCTACTTTCTTGGTAGATTCTGCAAAATCCCAGGGGTGAAGGTCATTGGCCTGCCTTGGCTGTATTTATAACGACTTGAGTCATTTGCCAATCCTTGCCTCTCTCTGTGTCTGTGGAGGTGGAATGTGCTGTTGGCCAGGCCTAGGTAATGTGTCTTTGGAGCCTGAGTCTGGATCTGCCCTGCCCTCCCCTGTCTATTGAGAGAGGAAGAGAAGCGGCTCCTCAAAGGAAAATTAAAGTTCTGTTTCCAGAAAGAAGAGAAGGATGGATGTTGTGCAAGCAAGAAGGAGATGTCTACCGCAACCAGGAGAACTTTGGAAACTTCATGCTTGAATCACAGCCCCTCCGACAGGGATGATGAGAAAAGGAAGGTGGAGTGGACAGCAGGGCAGGAGCAGAGGCCCTGCAGTAAGGCCCCAGGAAAGATAAAGGGAAACAACAGAAGAATGTTGTTTTTTAAAACTGCCCTTTGGTGGCTTCTGGGAGTGGGGAGGTAGGGAAGGGGGCATGGAGCTTTGGTGAGAGATGGAGCCCAGGCAGATACAAATCAAGGAGTATGATAGATCAGGGAGGGGAAGAAAATCTCGATGTGTGTGTGAGCCTCACCAGTGCATTTGCGGGCACTTCCCTGCAGCTGCTGGAAGGAAGTGCTGAGCAGGTTCTGCCCAGCAAGTGATAAGTTGAAGTCAACTGCACAGGCTCTAGTCTGTCCCAAGTTGATAAATGCATGCCGCCACTGACATCCTCTTTATTTGGGGGCTGCTTTATTGTTTTGTGATATCTAGTACAATCATTTATAAAAGCTTCAGGAATTCACTAGCAACGCCATTCCTCCCTAACTGTTTCTATGCGAAGTCTCAACTTTACCACTCGTGAATTCTCCCTCCTGAGGGGCTTGTAGGAATCAAAACCCCTAAGGCTCAGTTAGGTATTTGTACCCCCACTCTTTTTTTGACACATTCATTATTTTAAAAGGTTTGTAGAGCCCTAGTTGGGATGAAAAGAGAGGAGAACCTGACAATGATTTCTTTTTAAATTAATTTCTTTTGCTTAGAAAGCCTAGTTTTCCCTTCTGAAATTTCTGGGTCCTGAGGCAGTGTGACCCTTGTCATTTGGACATTAGATTGTCACAGGACAGAGGCTGTAGTCCATCCTCAAACAGTTATTTTTTATGGTATTTTTGTGGGAAACATATGGCCCTAATCAAGGACTGCATGCAGGCCTTTACTGTGCCTATCTTTCCTTCTGTGTCCCTTTTCTCTCTAGACTCCTCTTGCTGGAAGCAGTGAGGCCTATCACCTTCTCAGCCTCACATTCTTTCCATGAAGGCTTCTAGGGCAGGCATTAGTTATTGTAACCTGTGCTGGGCATTAGGATAACTCATAGTCAGCCTGGGGAGTCAGATACATTCAACATAATCACATTAAATGATTGTAACACCAGGTGGGATGAGACCTATGTGATCAGCAAAGTACGGAGTGCCATGGCAGGCGTCACCGAAGAGTGGGTGTTTGGGCTGGGCCACATGGGCCGAGCAGAGATGGAGCAGTGGTGAGCCAGAGCTGATTGGTACATTTGTAGGAAACATATAAGCTGGTGATTAAACAGCTGTAAAAGTCAAATTACAACAATAAAATATTAAAAAAGACAAAAAAGGAAAAACAAAAAAATAAAGGAACTTATATTAAATATAAAGGTATTTAAAACAGTTATTATTTGCTGATTTTAAGTGATTTTAATATCTGTGTTCTTGAGATTCTCTCTCCTTTTGTCTGTATGGTTATTGTATAATGATGTATTACTTCCATGCATCTCTTCCCAATTCCATTTTCAGGAACGTTACATTGGTAGGTTGAAATCGGCTATGACGAGGGGGGAGGGGTATTTATACCATGGAAATCAGTGAACATCAGCAGTCAGGACTTGATTTATTGTTTTATAGATCATCTAGACATAATCTAGACAGTGATGAAGAGAATGTTATTTATGCAAGTTAAATGTAAAAGTGTCATGTCTGTAGCTGTTATATTGTGAATAGCACAGAAATTGAGAAAATATTCATCTAGGATTTGAAATTATTTTCTGATTCAGCACAGTTGCTCACATGAAGTTTTAATATATGTCTTTGTTGATTCCTTTCATCTTACATGTTCACGTAAATGGAGCTATCAACTAGCCTTCACGTTAGAACTGCACTGGTAGCTATGGGTATAGGAATAAGGCAAAAATCAGTGAAAGAATTCAGTGAGTTGCCTGAAATGCAATGAAAACATTGGCTATATGGAATTTATCATAGAATATTGTATAGTTTATTATTATATGTAAGTTGTATGTTACGTATTCTTTAAATCAGTAAAATCTGCAGTAAACTTACGTACCTACATAGGTGCATACATTTCCCCCAAGAGCCAGTTGTTAAACATTTGCTAGCACACTCCTGTGGAGAGAGACTACATGTGGGGGGAACAGCAGGATCCAAGGTTTGGTGTCATGAAGCTACAATGGATTTTGTCTGGATTGGGGCTCGATTCATCTCATACATCTGAGTGCAGTAGCAGCTTTTTTGTGAAGGCTTCTCCAGTTCCTTGGGCTGGGTCAGCTGTCCTCTCTGACCCCAGATTTCCTTGTTCATGGCCTTCACACCAGAACTCATCACCAATGGGAGAAGTGCCAGAGCAGTATGCATAGCACAGGCCTGGTAGCCAGACCATGGGTTTGAATCCCTGCTCTGCCGTGGGTTAGCAATAAGACCCACCCAAGATATGGTGCCCGACCTTTCTGTGCCTCGCTTTCTCATCTGTAAATGAGAATAGTAATAGGGTCTGTCTCACAGGGTTGCCATAAAGAGCAAATGGGTCTTCCAGGACAGGTTACTGGATGGTGAGCAATGTGCATCAGCTGTCACCCTCTTCATTGTATCTTCCTAGCCACACAGAGCTCCTGCGCAGCTGGAACCTTCCCATCTTTGCATTCCCATCATGCAGTAGGCACATTAGTTACCATTGCTCAGTGAGTGAATAAAAGAAGGAACTCAGGGCTCCTATCCTCCAGTCTACTCTTCTGTGAACTGCTCCCACTGCCCCAGAACCTTTGCACTTAACTGTTCCCTCTGCCTGATGCTGCCTGCTACCCTTTCCCTTGATATCTGCACATCTCGCTCCTTCATTTAGGGCTCAAATGTCACTTTTAAAAGAGGCTTTCCCTGACCACCCTCTATAAAACAGCATCCTCCCATACTCTGTTAGCCTGCCCCTTGCATTTGTGTTCTTTGCTGCCTCTGGCCTGTCAACCCGCTTATTGTCTGTTTTGGCCCCTGCTGAGTCTCTAATGCCTAGTCTGGTGTTTATACTTACTGAATATGTGAATAAATATTTCTTCAAACCTCCAAGATGCTGGTCTTGTTTCCTTTATTTACTCTTTCTGCTCCAGTATCTTGATACCCCAAATCTGTTTTCTCCACCCCCGTGGCTCTGCTACTCCACTGAGAATGTGTCCTTCCTTTGGGAAGCCTGCAGTCTCTGCACACTTGAGCCAAACCCTGACTCTTCTCAATCCCTGTTCTCTTCAGTTCCTTCTCTGACTAGCTGAGGACTTGCTGGTTTTATTAGCATATACTGAAGATACAGTGGCCAGCAGTCAAGAAATCATGGTTAAAAACTGTTCTTGGACAGAAGGCGGAGCTTCAGTCTTAGCATCTAGAACTCTGAGAACTTGGCTGCAGCTGTTGGAGAGTCAGTCTACCCATGAACATCCCTGTCTTCTGTCTTTGTAGCTCACCGTGGGCCTTTGGTTGATGCCCAGGGCCTGCCCTGAGGGGAGGAGTGTGGCCTCCAGCTTCACATGCAAGCGCCCAGCTTAGATCTGCTTTCTGTGTTGGACTTTCTTGTAGAATTTCATATGAAAAGAGATCACCGCTGCTTTATGAAAGTTTGAAGATCACTCTTTTGATACATTTGCTGTTCTAAAATATGTTATTTTTACATCTTTCCCTCTTGAAGATGAACTGACTGGAATCCTTAAGAAATTATCACTTGAGAAATATCAGCCCATTTTTGAAGAGCAAGAGGTAAGGATGTTCTTTTTGAGTGTCAATTTAAATCTTATTATATAAAAAAAGTCTAAATATGTGGATTTTCATTCTGCTAGTCTAGATGGATCTTTTTCACTGAGACAGCTGAAGAAATAAAATTCATGTTCACATTTAATTCAGTTCATTACAGTGAAATCCTGGGGACCTTTTGTTATAACAGAATTTTTGTAATTTCGAGCGCTATTCTCTCTCATAAAGTTTGGCAGCCTTTTAGGTTTAAAGCAGTCAAAAGGAAATCCTAATGAATCTGTGTTAAATGTCTGGATGTAGAGTCTGTATTAAACTGAGTATTCCTATTTGCTTAAAAGCACTCAATCACATATTTAAAATATTACTGTTCTGCAGTTTGGCATTTTCTCAAAATGATAAACATAGAGTTACAGTATGACCCATCAATCCTACTCCTAGGTATACACCCAAGAGAGTTAAAAACATGTCTGTACACAGAAGTTCATAGCAGCACTATTCATAGTAGCCAAAAAGTGGAAACAACCCAAATTCCTTCAGCTGATGAATGGATAAACAAAATGTGTTATTTCTATACAATGGAATGTAATTGGCATTAACAAAAGGAATGAAGCACTGACACATGCTATGACATGGACGACCCTCGAAAACATGATGCTAAGTGAAAGAAGCTAAACACAAAAGGCCACATATGGTATGATTCCATTTATATGAAGTGTCCAGAAGAGGCAGATCTGTAGAGACAGAAAGTAGATTGGTGGTTGCCAGGGAATCTGGGGAGGAGAGAATGGGGAGTGATTGCTAATAGGGATGAAAATGTTCTAAAATTGAGTATGGTGATGGCTGCACAACTCTGTACTAAAAATCATCGAATTGTACTCTTTAAATGGACGAATCGTTTGGTCGGTAAACTATATCTCAATAAGCTGTTAAAATTTTTTCATTTTGTTCAAATAAATACAGTAGTAATCACAGGAATCACTCATTGTCCCCGACCAGCTTGAGATGCAATTGAGGAGTTTTTGTATTTTGGTTCAAAAAACAGACTGGGGTGCTGTGGCTTTCTTCTTTGGTTTGCTTTCTGCCCTGTCTTTCCTGCCTCCTTGGCGTTTTGAACTTGAGCAGTGATTTTTCTTGTCAAGAAAATCTTGCTTGATTTTCTTGCTAATGGCTGCCTACTTTTGTTTTTTATGTTCTGTGCCTTCTGAGGAGCTGGCCCTGGGGACGGGGTGTGGGGTCTCTGCCACAGGTCTGGGTGGTGGGGAATGGGGAGAGTCCTGTGGGGCCTGGGGACAGGTGGTTTCAGCCAAAACCATGTCCCTTTTTCGTTCAGCCCCTCAGCACCTCGTGAGCTGTAAAGCCCCTGAGGAGCTAGTTGTCGTAGCGGTGGGAAATGTCAGCATCTCAGATAGAGCTCGGGGTTGGAAATCCTTCCCCATTGGCTCAAACCTGGTTCAAGATTTTTTTTTTTTTTAAATCGAGAATTCTAAAGTGACTTTTAAAAGAGAGAAGGAAAGATGTGGTGGGAGCTATTTCTCCTGGAACTGAGGGTCAGGTGGGATGACAGAAATGTTAGGATTTCTCCCATGGAAACCAAGGGCTGTATGGCTTTGAGGTGCCCTTATTCAGAGGCTCTCATCATCCATGGCTCTTCTTTTCTGATCGCTTCTGCTTGTTTATTTTTTCACTCTGTCTTTCCACAGTCTGCATCTCTTGTCCTCTGGGGGGAGTCATGGTGAGTACCACCACATACCCACATTTTCCGTGCAGTGGCTGATATTGTTAAAAGTGTAGCGGAACCAGAATTCACTTTCTAATATCAGGACTTGGATTTTTACCCCTCTACCCTCTCAGATTACTGCCTCGGAGACTTTCCTTACTTGTTTCATTTTCAGGGTCTTTTCAGAGGTTACCTACCTATCCTGAAAATCCCAGGGCTAGAGCTGAGGAGAGTTACTTCGTAATGATGCTTTCACCTAAATTTTTAGTGTAAAGCCAGGAATTGGAAAGAGTCATAATTAATTCACTACTAATAAGCACTAATAACTCATAATCACGATATTCCCATTGTGGTTGGGAAAAAAGAGGTGTGTCATCAAGCAGATGGTAGTGAATCCCCCTTCTTTCTTCCTAGGTGGATATGGAGGCATTCCTCACACTTACTGATGGTGACTTGAAGGAGCTGGGTATTAAGACTGATGGATCCAGGCAACAGATTCTGGCAGCAATTTCTGAACTGAATGCAGGCAAGGTATTGTTCTCAATCTTTTTTTCTTTTTCTTTTTTTCCTATTTCAAACAGCTGAGAGCTTCACTAGGATCTCAGGCCCTCGGTATTCCCAAGGACCTTTGGAGTCTAATTGCATCTCTGGCATATCTGCAGAGGCTGGCTTCACTTGGATACTTCTCATGACCGAGTGCTCACTACCTCCCAGTGTAGCCTGTTCCTTTTCTCTTCCTGAAAGGTTTCTTCTTAGATTGAGCTAAAATAGTTCCTCCAGTAATTTCAATTCACAAGGCTGGATTTTGCCCTCCAGAGCACAAGGGAAGCAAAGCCATTGGTTAAGATGTGCCCTGGGGTTAGGCTGACCTGCCTTTGAATTGCAGTACCTCCACTCACTCACTTTGTTTCCCTGGGCAAGTCATGAACCTCTTTGAGCCCTGCTTTCCTTGTCTGTAGGGTTGGGGTGATGGCATTGTTACCAAGACTAAAATGTTTAGCAGAGCTCCTGGCACTGTTGCCAATAACAACGTCAATCACTGTTGTTATTGTTGGTATCCTGCATTTTTGTCTGATGTTAAATTTCTGTTTCATCAGCTTTAAAGCTAAGCATTAGCAGTGCCCCCACCCCCCACACACACCAAAAGGCACACATGTATAAAAAATAAGCAAGAAAAAACCATGAAAAGCAAATCACACTTTGCAGACATTAGTCATTTAATTTCTTTTGAGCTAGTCACACTCCTTTGCCTTCTGCTTTTTTTCCTAATATGGGCTGGATATTTGTCTCTCATTCCAACTTGCTTATTTGTTGTTTTTTCACAGTTTGCCTGACAGCGCCCCACTTGTTGCACAGTAGTGCCTTGTCTGAGATTTAGCCATTGTAAATACTACTGTAATGGACATCTCTGCCTCTTTTCTTTTTCCTCTGTAGTTTTGTTCCTCAGGCTGTGTTTCATAATACAAGGTTACGTAAAAGAGTGTGACTGGTTTTATAGTTCTTTCTATATATTGCTAGATATGAACAGAAATATCAAATAGATTTGTAGTGCCAACAGCAAATAAATATTCCTGTAGCACTTTATCATTCCCAGGCCACTTTGTATACATTTCCTCAGTCTGGCTCAGGTGATCCTGAGAACTCTTCCTCCTCCTGGGGAAAGCCAGGCTTAGGCCAGAGAAAGTTCTAGATGTAGAGCCAGTGAGGACCATGGCAGCGTGGGAAGACATGGAGCAGCTGGGAGTCCCTAGAGCCTGGCCTGGGCTTGGTAAATGGTAACTACTAATGCTTCTGGAACCTTCCTGCTGCCCCTGGTGGCCCTGACCTCCTTTGCCCAGGATCACAAAAGGAAGACAGACTGGACTATTTGGAAAAATCTTAGGAAAGTTAACTGGCGTCATCATGGAATGGACAGTATGACATCTAGAGAAGCTGGGATCCAAAGGAGAACATTTTTCTTAAAATTTATATAGACTGGAACCTTTTTTTTTTTTCCATTTTTCTCTCGAATTCATCCCCTCCCCAACCCCCCTGCCCCCCAAACCCTTGATCTATTTCTGTAACAGTTCTGTATCCTATACTAAATGGCTTCAACTAGAGACACAGAAGTGACAGCTGTTGGTAGGTACCTTAGTCAGTTTGGGGTGCATAACAAAGTACCATAGGCTGGGTGACTTGTAAACAATAGAAATTTCTCACACTATGGAGGCTGGAAGCCCAAGAACAGGGTGCCCGTGTGGTCAGTTGTGGCATTGGTCCCCTTTCAAGCTATAGAATGTCAACTTCTCATGTACTCTCACATGGCAGAGAACAGAGAGAAGCAAGCTTTCACATGTCTCTTCTTATAGGGTTTACTGATCCCATCCCGGGAACCCTACCCCCATGACTTCATCTAAGCATAACCACCTCCCAATCACCATCACTTTGTGGATAGGGTTTCAACATAAGAATTGGGGGGACACATTCAGTCCATACCAGTGGTCTTCTCATGGAGGACCCAGTTGACAAGCTCCCAGCTAAGAGACCCAGGTGCTTCTGACATAACAAGCCATGGGGACTGTTTAATCCCACCCATGTCCTCCCATAGGCAGCATCCACCCTGCAAAGTCAGGTAATTCCACATAGAGATAGGTGCAAGAGGAAGGAGCGGGTCTAAACCAATCACTGGAAAAAAGAAAGACCCTGTTATTTTGTGGTAAATAGCACCAAAGTCCTTTGGAAGTAAGGGCCATGTGTCATAGTGTATTGTAGAGCCAAGGCATGGTTAGGAGAAATTTAATATTACAAAAACAAGTTTATCTTCTGTTGTACTACCTTAGGTTACCACTGCAACTATATGCTGGTTCTTAGAGCAAAGAAATCCTTAGGCTGAGGTGGCTTCCAGGAGCTATTTGTATGCCCTGGGTCTTGGCTGTTCTGGGCTGGACCTGCCTGACTGACTGCAAGGGCTTCTGCCTCTTTCTTGATTACTAGAGGGCATGCACTTTCTTTCTAACATTCATCCTTTTTCTTTCACAACCCAGTCTTGGCCAGGAGAGTACCTGTTGTGGCTTAAATGCTCTGTACACATTTGAGAACCCAGACCAGGACATGTGAGAGAAGGGAGGCCCAGCTTTCCTTGCCCACCAGTGTCTTCCTAGCTGTGGTCCACAGCATGCTGGAGGATAGTGGAATCAATTTAGTGGTTCACGAGCAGCATTTTGAAAAACAGTAGAAAACATCAACATTCTTTGCAGGTTGGAAGGGTGAAATTTGTTTTTGTTGTATATATTTATGTGTAATGGGATTGTGATATAAAATATTTCTCACACAGTCAAAAAAAATGTTTGAACATTTTAACTTAAAGAAAAAAAACAGTATTAACTGAAAACCTGGCTCAGCCCTTAAAAAAATCAGTGAAACACCATCTACCCTCAGCCTGCAAGCCATATAACTTCTGCATAATCCCATTCTAGCATGCAAGTTGTGATATGTTTGCAAGTCTGCTCATTGGAGCAGAAATAATGACCTGAGTTTTACTTTTAGCTGGTCCTAAGCCATTGATTGATTTTTTCTGTTCCCACTTTTTGTGATTATCAAAGCAGTGCATATTCATTTTACTAAATCTGCACAGTACCCAAAAGGTGAATTTTTAAAGAAATCACGATTCAACCACCCAGAGGCCAATGCTGTTCAGATTTGGGAAGATCATTCTGCAGTGTTTAGTGCCAAATGTTTTTCTTTATGTGGCTGAGATATATTTGGATATATAATTTTACAGCCTACTTTCTTCATTTAACATTAAATATATGCAGTTACCCATGTCATTAAGAGCTTGTTTTAATATAGTAAATTTGCATGGATGTACTAAAATTATTTTTTTTTAATTCCTACTTGTTGGATATGTAGATATCCAAACTTTCTATAAATAGTGTTGCAGCAGGCAACTGTGTATAAGGCATTCTAGTTATCTGCTCAAATAGATGTTTAAAAGTAGAATTGCAGAGTCAGAGAGTCTAATTCAATGTATATGTTACCACTTACTGAATTACTTTGCAGAAAAAGCAAGTGAACATCCTCACCAGCTGTGGGTGTGAGAGTATGGTTTGTTTTTTCATTTATTAATATGAAAGGCCAAAAAAGAGTGCCTTATTTTAATTTGCATTTCTTTAACTATTAGATAGACTGAACACTTTTTTCTTTTTTGAATGGCCGTTTTTTTTCCTTTTGAGTATTATCAGGCAGGTGCTTTGAAACACAGGGGTTTTTAAAGGGCAATTATCATTATCATCTTCAATCAGTTGTGGATGCAGGACCAATTATGGTTTTCATCATCCACTGCTCCCACCTAAGATTAGGAGGCAGAGAGTGCTGGAACCCTGTCTGGCCCTGACCTCATTTCTCAGGCAATTAAGGCTAAGGCTGTGTTTAATAATGACTGCTGTCACCCCTCCTATTTATTTTTTTCTTCCTCCATAGTTTGCACAGTGTCACCCTATAACATTATCTCAGGTTGAGCTTCAGCACAGCCCCAGCATGTAACATTATCCCCATTTTACAGACATGGGTACTCGCAGCAGGAAGTCATGCCTGGGATGTCCCCACTAGTGAGCAGTGGAATAGGGACTCAGGGTCCTCTGACCCCATATCTGCTTCTCTGTCCTATGCCCTGCAGCCTTCAGGTTTCTGTTGATGGGATTCTGACAGTATTTTTCTAGCTTATTTAATATGACCTGGAAAGATTGGCCTGAGGGAAACTAATCACTGCCCTCTCAGGTGTATGGGAAGCCACGTCAGTACTAGAGGTCACCACCTGGAGTCTGGAGAGGGACACCTCAGGCTCTGGGGAGTTCCTGAAATGAAAGAAGAGAAAGCATGATGTCTGGGCTCATTCAATGGATTTTTTTTTTTTCTTTTCACTCCCGGCAGAGAACAATCTACCAGAGATCATTAATTTTTAATTTGCTTTACATTTGACCACATTTACTTGGTTGATTTTAAAAATATATGTTTAATCCACACTGCTGCCTTCTGAGGGCAGGACCTGTAGGCCTCCTGCTGCCTACATAGGGTCCATTGCAGCTGCAACCATTTAGGGTACTATTATCATCCTCTTCCTATAGATGAGGAAACCAAAGGCCAGAGAGATGAAGTATCTTGCTCAAGGTCACCCCACTAGTACATGAGACAGATGGGATTTGAACTAGGCTGTTTATTCCTGTCTCTGTTCTTACTTACCCTCTGTCTATCACTGCCTCTTGGCCAGGTATTCAGTGAAGATGTTCTCTTTACTTAAAGGAACATCCACATCTCCCCTCTTTTTCTACCTCAAAATGTGTGTACAAGTGGGGAGGTGGGGAGGTCTAGCAGAAATGAGATGGGAAATAAATCACTGACTTCTTTAGAGCATGGGAAAGTAAGGCCATTCAAACTCTCTGTAGCAGAAAAGTTGGCTGTCACTGAATTCCCTGGAAATTCGAGCGCTGGGAAGACGCACAGTGAGGCAAGGGAGGAGACCTCCATTCCAGGCCATGTGACCCGGTGCAAGTTAGTCCTGCTTCCTGAGCTCTGCAGTCAATCTTTGTCTCTGGGGGGTTGGACTCCTGTATTTCCAGGGCCTCTCCAGCCCTTGTCATGCTGTGATTGGGGGTACTGGAGGAAAGTCTAACTCAGCATTTTTATTAAACTTGGTACTCCCTTGGTTAGGTAACTTATTTTCCCCAAGATGCCCATGGGTTTTTGAAGTATGAGCTGAGCATTAATAACACTGTGTCAATTGAATTAATGGTTAAAAGATTTAACAAGACTTTGTATCTGTTTTCAATTTCCTCCACAGGGACGTGAGAGACAAATTTTACAGGAAACCATTCACAACTTCCATTCTTCCTTTGAGAGCAGCGCCAGCAACACCAGGGCCCCTGGAAATAATCTCTGTACATGATCCTCCTTCCTGTGGTTACCAGTGTGAGCTTTCTGAATTTCAGTACTGTCTTCACACAGCCATTGTTTCGGCCACCCTCAGCTTTTTCCCATTCCCTCAAACACGCCATGCTTTGTCACCACTGTGTTTGGGTCACACTATTCTCTTTGCCTGGAACACCCGTTTTCCCTTCCCTACCTTAGTTGTTGGTGGTGCTTGTTGTTGGAACAAACGCTAACACAGCAGAGACTTATTCCTACATAAAGTCCAGTATGGCTGCTTCTGCTTGGCCAGGTGGTTTTACCCAGTGATTTGAGGACCCAGCTCCTTTCATTTGTGGCTCTGCTGTTGTCAGGGGCCTGAGACTCTTTGCTTCTGGCTGGCAGAAGGAGAAAGGGATGGTGAAGAAGGTACAGCCATTTCCTAACTGCCTTGCTCTTAACTGCTCACGTTCTGTTGGCCCCTCCTACTCACATTTCATTGGTCACTGGTAGTCACACGGCCCCTGGATGTAGAGGACCTTGGGAAATGTAGTCTTTGTTCAGGGAGTGGCTTCTCAGCAACGACTCTATACCTAGATGTGCAGTGCATGTTTTGGCAGGAGATGAGCCTTCTCTTCCACATCATCCCTTAAAACTTCTAACTTGTCCCTGCTAGTCCAAGTCACCTATCAAATGAAGCCTTTCCTGACTTCCTTACACAGAACCAACCCCTCCAGCCACTATTGCTTTGCATATTACTGTGTTCTAGCACTTAACTGCACCTACTGCATAGAACATACAACAGGAGTGCAGGGCGTGTATATTGAATGCATTTTTCTTTATTGCAAAGGCAGCCTTTTATGTAGGAAAAAAGAGGAGGCTCACTGTATGATCTTGAGGGACCCCTTCTTTCTGGCCTTTAGTTTCGTTATCTGTGGTCAGGCAAGATGATGCTCTGACACTTCACATTGCTCACCATAGGGCTTTCTGTACTTCAATGGGAGCAGAAGACTCATGCATTGTGAAAGGACTTCAGTGCTCACATTTTCTAAGCAAAGAAGCAGAGAATTTGGAACTTCCTCTGAACCCCATTAATGGGACATCCCTCAAAAAAGACCTCAACCCATGTAGCTTTCTACCATGTTAAATCAGAAGGACTCTTGACTTTTAAATGTAGTCTCTTTTTGAAATGTTTTCAAGTGAGTAATTCATTCATCCAAAACTTGCTGCATTTCTGTTTTGCTGCATGTTGAGGGTACAGAGACAAGCCAGAGCCAGTCCCCACCCTTGAGGACTTCAGCATGCAAGAAAAGATGTAAATGGATGATCCAGTCTCAACCTCATGGGGCAGCATAGTGGAGTGGAAAGAGTTTGCACTCTGGACTAAAGAGTTCAAGTCCAGCCCTGCACTAGCCAGCTGTGTAGCCAGGGATGGGTTATATAGCCTCTTAATTGGAGCTTGGAGCCAGGTGCATAAAGTATTTTGTCTGTGGGATGAACCCAATAGATGGCAGCCTTCTCAGAATTCTAATCTTTACCATGAGCTCTGCCAGCTACCAATTCCTGCTTCACTGACTTTCAAAGGCAGTTGTTACCACATTGCCCAGAGCCTGTGTTTTCCCTCTGCCCATCAATCCAGTTGGTGCTGTTCCTTTATCCTCCTATTCCTCCCACTTGCTAAAGCCAACTTTCCACATGATTGGAGAGAAAAGATTTCATTTTAGCCATTACTGACAGACGTCTTTATAATTGTTCCTCACATCCCAGCCTTCTTTAAGTAGACAGTCATTGGGCATCTACCATGTGCGGCAGCTTGACTTCAGTGTCACCTATTCTCACTGCCACCATGGAAGCCAGCATCCTTTAACCCCATCCTGCACACTGGGGTAACAGACAGGGAAGAGTGAAGCTGCATGCCCATTACATACCCAGAAGGAGCAGAGCTGGCTTGGAACTAATCTGGTGGGCTTCTGAGCCTGTGCTTTTTCCACGGACTCCTCCAGGTTCCTGGAGCTAGAAGCACCAAGGATTTTTGCTGATTTAAAGTACTCACATTTTCAAGGGTTATGGACAGGCCTAGGGCCGTTTGCGCATGAAATATATGGCCCTTGAGTTATGTGCTTTGAGGTTCTGTGACAGCTTTTTGCTGTTGTCCTGTTCTTTTCGTAAGCTCGGTATTTGTGCAGCCTCCACTCAGGTAAGTTTGATTGAATGCCCACAATATGCAAGAGCTGTGCTGGGTGTCAGCTTTCTACAAATGCAAACCTTCATGATTGATGACCCCAGACAGAGCAAAGGTGATTATTCCCATTTTGCAAATGAGAAAACTAAGGTTCAGAATAAAAAGATGCTTCTCATTGTTTTCACTGGATTCAAGTAATTCTAGGGCTTTTTCTCCCGAGCAATTTCTGTGCTGGTTAGTGAGAGACCTCTGGCACCTTTTCTGGGCCATAATCCCTTTTCTGGTGATCCTTCTCACCTCACATGTGTCCCTGCCTCCAAGAGGCTATTATCCTCTGTAGTGTTTCCCTTGTTTGATGACCTTCGTTAGCATTTTCCCAACTGTGTCTCGTGGAAGACTAGTTCCACTGATGTTAATAGGCTTTTAATAAAAAAAAAAAAAGAAGAAGAGAAGAAAAAAGAGGGGTGTATATGAAAAAGTGGCATGGCTCTGTGATCAGGTTTGGCCGATACTGGGTTACAGCCCAGTCACACGATTTTCTGCTGTAGGACATCCTAGAACCTTTAGGATGCTGATGTGTTTCGGGCTGCTTGAAGGAAGCCACGTGGCTTGTAGCATTTGCCACACATTTAATCACAGAATGCTCTTTCATGGTGCTTTTGCAAGATGGGTTCCTTGGACACCAGCAGGGAACCCCTGCTTTTACTGAGACAGTGACAGCCATGAGGCCTCACAGCCCCTGGGAGTGGGCCGAGGAGGTGCTCAAGGGCTTCATTTGTGTCAGGAGTGTTTGGTAATGGCAGCTTCTCTCCCCAGCAGCTCACTGCAGAGGAGGCCTGCTTGGCAGTGAGACAAGGTGAGAGGGTCCCATGATTTTGAGATGCAAGGAGGGCTCTCTATTTTGCAGGGGAGAGGGCACTGTTTTCTAGTGTTAGTGCAGTGTCCTGCTTGGCATGGGCTGGGTGTCCAAGCCCTGACTGCTGATGGCCAGGGGAAGGCTATGCCTCCTTGCTTCAGCACCAGACTGTTAAATGGAGCCTGGCTAGGTACAAGGAAGATGTTTAGTTTTTCATTTATTGAACATTTAAGCAGCTATCCTGTCCCTTCCCCATGCTGATGCTTTGGATATAGAGATGAAAACACTTGTCTCTGCCCTCCAGGAACCCACAGTGTCTTAGAGGAGACAAACACGTAAATAAAACATTGCAGTACTGCGTAAGGAGTCTTGTAATAAATGTGTGTACTAGGTCCACGGCTCAGATGTCATCAGTGATGGCTCAGGTTAGGCCTGGACAGGAGGGGCCAGAGCTCGAGCTGGTCTAAAGGGTAGTGGAGAAGAGAAAGGATAGTATATTCAAAGGCAGGCAGCATATCATATTTGTGGATTAAATATCATCAAGAGAAAGTTAGATACCTGTTTTTCTGATTTCTGATTCTTCGAACTGTGCAGAAGCAGTTTTTCACCCTGGAAAGAGCCCTGGTTCTTATGTCAGCCCTAGCGTGGGTTTTGGCTCAGCCACTTCTTACTGGGTGACATCAGGCTTGTTTCTTTCACTCCTGGAGCCTCAGTTTCCCTTTTGGTTACAAGGGATAGCACTCCCCAAGGTGCCGAGGATCAGCAAGGATCAGACAAAAGTGAGAAAGCCCTTTTCACACCATGTGGAGTTGTGCAGAAGTGAGAACTCTCCATGGTGGTTGCCTATGTGAAATCCCCTTTTCCCTCTCCTATCTGCCTCTGTGTAGCCATGGCTGGGTGATTGAAGCAAGAAGCAGCAGCTTCTGACCAGAATTAACAGCAGCTTAGACAGCTCTCCTGGCATTGGAGCCCTACAGATGCAAGGGTTGGCAGAGGATCCCCTCCCTCCAGCTGTGCCTGACTCTAGGTGGTTGTGTCATTGGGACCCCCATCAAGGTGGACAGAAAGAAGCAGGAAGGCCTTCCAGCCAGTCACAGGGCCTGGTCCAGCAGGCAGAGAGGAAGCTGGAAAGCCGTCTCTTTTGCTCTTGCATTATAGCTACCCAAAGACACCACCATGCAGGTTCATGCCCAGGCTAGACATGAGTGACGTCCACACTGACCTGTGTTGCCAAGATGGTGCCTCTTGAAGGCCTGGAACCCATCCTGAGAAGATTCTGCAGCCCAGACTGAAGGTGTTGTGTAGCACCCTCCTTGCCCATCTGTCCTCGTCAATTTCATGCACAATAATCATGTCCTATTAACTACTAGATCCTATGCAACACGTAAGGTGAATGCTGATGCTTTCCCTGATAAAGCTGATACAGAATTCTGCAGGATGGGCCAGGGTTAGTAAATCTGCTTGCTGGGGAGGAAGGTGGTGACTTACCTTTACTGAGGCGGGGGGAGGGAGGAGCAGGGTTGTCTCCTGGAATAGTTCTGGAGAGCTTGCCAGGCTCCTACTGGTCTGAGAGGACTCTGCTCCATAATATGGGGCCTAAGAGGGGATTAGACTCTGCCTTAAATCTCAGCTCCTCAGCTGAGAAACCAGTCTCTGTACAATGATTCACTAAAGCTCAGGGGTGAGGGAAGGGAAATAAACACAAAGAGTCACAGGTAGTGGGAGAGAGCAGATTTTCAGTTCACTTGTCCCTCTTCCTTCCAAAGCAGAGACCACATGTCCCTGCCACCCAGGGCTCCTTCCTCAGGGCTCCTGCTCAGTGTAAGATCCCTCCCAGGTTCCCAGTTTCTGTTGGAGCCCCCTCCCTAGGACTTACAGACATGGGATGGCTGTCCTCTTCAGGGAAACCTTGTCTCCATCCTCCAGGTGGCTGGGGTAAGGTTTGGCCTCCCCTAAGGCTGCAGCAGGGCCACTGTTTTCTTTGGTAAGAGACCAAGATGACATTTTGTTTCAGCCCTGCAGAATGTTCCATGCTTCTTACCACCACACAATTATTTTAATACAGGGACTTCGTCCTTTGAAGGATTTTTATTTGCCAAATGTATGTTAAATAACGATGAATTTGTCTTCTCTGATTTAGCTCGTATAATGCTGCTCAGATTTCTTCCGCTGATAACTTATGGAGCAAGTGCCTGTGGTGTGCCGGGCCCTTCTGTAAGTGGACTTGCCTCCTTCATGATAACCCTGTGAGGCAGCCTTAAAATTCCCTTATTACCAGTTCAGTGACGGCATGCAGATGTTAATGAACCTAACCAAGATCACGCAGTTAGCAAAAGACAGAAAGTTGGAATGCAGGTCTCATCTCTCATGTAGAGTCCACTTTTTCTCCATGGTGTCTTTGCTGCCACCCAGCACAGGGAAATGTTGAATTCGTATAAATTCAGCCAACAAAAAAGCAAACAAAACTTGGTTAGCCTGTATGGCTTGTTCACTTTTTTTTTTTTTTTTTTTGAAGTGGGGAGACACTTTACTGTAAATAGCTTAAGAGATTCTCTTTATTTCTTTTAAGAACTCTTGTAAATCAGGGGACTGCCTCATCTCCACCCTTCCTGGTATTAGGATCTCACGTCAGTGTGCTCAGCTCTATAGAGCATTTGGGGAACGAAAGGTGATGTAAGTCCCATTCCTGAAGCAGGTTGAATGAGGCCAGTTAGGTCTGTGGGGCCCCAGAGGGAAGTGCCAAGATAATGAGGAGACCGTGGGAGTAGGGCCAGGTCTCTATGAGAAAGAACATTCCAGGGGCCAGGGCTACTTGGAAGGGGGAGCATTCTCCAGATAGGTCCCCAAAGACTGGTTAAGCCAAGGGCAGCTGGAGAAGGGAATTCAGACTTTGGATGAGGAATGGACCAGGCAGATGGTTCCCAAATGACCCAATAGTGGAGGTGAGATGAGAAAAACAAGTACAAGGCAGTGAGTTTACTTGACACTACATATATTCATTTTATGGTGTTGGCCTTGATTCCAATGGAAGGCCCTACTACTTTTGGGGGAGAGGGTGGTATTTTACTAATGTGCGAAATCCAAAAGTCTGAAGAACACTGTTCTAAGTCACTTTTGAGATTCTTTCCAGCCCCATGAGTCTATGAAAATCTATAAAAAGAGGTGGTTCCTCAATAAGTTAAACAGAATTATCATGTAGCCCAACAATTTTCCTCCTAGATTTATACCCCCCAAATTGAAAATAGGTATTGAAACAAAAGCTTGCATGCAAATATTCATAGCAACACTATTCACAATAGCCAAATGATGGAAACAATTTAGATAGCCATCAATGGACGAATAGATAAACCAGATACAGCACATATCCACACGATGGAATGTTATACAGCCACAAAAAGGAAGTGCTGACACACACCACAACATGAACTTCGAAACATCATGCTAAATGAAAGAAGCCAGACACAAAAGATCACATGTTAATGGGTAGGGGATTTCATTTTGGGATGCACTGTCTCTGAATTGTACACTTTAAAATGGTGAATATGGCAAGTGGCATATTCTATACATATAGGTATATATATGTATGTATATAGAACCAAACTTTTACAAGAAGAAAAAGAGGGAGCTTGTGACCTGGCTGGTCTTCTGCTCACTGCTGCTGTCATCTGTTCATCTTCTCCACCTTGTCCTTCTGTGTGAAAGACATGTAACCACCCTTAACCACTCACACACGTACACACCCTTCTGTCCCATTCACCAGCTGGGACTATGTGGACTGAGGGTCTCAAGTCAGTGCCTCCAGAGCTCTGCCCAGAAAACACTTTGTGAATGATGTGGGGCTGCCGCGCGGGCTGTGGGGCAGGCGAGCCCTGTGGAAGGTGGGGACCCCCACCCCAGGCATGGGGAGCCTCGCAAGCACCTTCTGCCCCCATGGGCCGTGGAGCTTCTGCACTTCACTTGCTTGCCGTTCTTTCAGCAAAATAATTTCCCGTTTCATCACAATAAAAAACACTCCCTTTGAGTCACAGGTGAGTAGTTTCAGATGTGCGCTCATGTTTGCATGGATGCCCGCTACCCAGATTTCTCCAGCTGTTGATGCCCCCAAGGGGTCCCAGTCCCATGGACTCCTGCCTGGGCCCCAGACTTCCTTTGCCCATTCCCGCTTGTCCTCTTTTCTGCCACAGGAGTCCACCTAGAAACCAGTGCCTAAACCACATGCTACCGCTTAGGGAAACCCAGCCTGTGAGCAGGGGCCTAGAAGTGCATGCGTGCGTGCGTGTGTGTATGTTGGGAAACTACAGTCATAAAGAAGGTTCTAGAACTGGAGGCTGTACACCAGTGTCACTGCAGCTTCTGTCAGTTGGCTTCATGGGTGAGGAGGCCTCAGGGCAAACTGATTTTACTCACTCCTCCTCAGGTCAAGAGCCTGAGTCAGAATCCTCTGAGGTAGCATCCATCAGGCCACCTGGAGCCACAGGCTCGGGAAGGCCATGTGGTGGTGGTGATAGCTTCCTCAGGTAAGTGAAACTTGGTTTCCTTCTTGTTGGAGTGAGGGTTGATGGAGTAACGGTTGACTCTCATTCAGTAGATGCTGTTTCGGGATTCAGGTATGCACTGGGGATGCACCAGGGAGTAGGGTGAAGTTCTTACCTTCCAGGCGCTATGACCCACCCAGGAGATGACAATCCTGGCTCACAGGACAGTGAGAATGAACTGAGACATGCAAGGCAAGTGCTCAGCACAGTGCCCGGCATAGGGTAGGTGCTCATGGGGCACAGCCACTTTTTCTTTCTTTTTTAAATTACAGTTGACATTCATTTCAGGTGTACAGCATAGTGGTTAAAAATTTTAATAGCTCATTTTCTCTTCCCATTCCTTGAGGGTCAGGACCATATGAGTTCTTTGTCACCAGCTGCAGTGCAGGGAACATTGTGCTCTGCCAGGGTGCAACTCTGCATTAATGAACCTGAGCTGATGGCAGTCAGGGGAGCTCAGTTATGGACCTGTTAACAGGGCAGGGATGCACCCGGCAAAATAAATTGTAAGAACGAACAAGAAATATTTGTTTATTGCATACCAATGAACTTAACACACACATAATTCAGTTTACAAACCACAATCCTACGAGGAAGAATACAGAGCAAAGAAAGAATTGGACACAAAAGCAGAAGGTGCAGACTGTGTTCTTTAGCCCTCTGTAATAGCTCTGTTTTGATCCACTTTCTGTCATGTGCTTGAATATAGATCACTTAGCATTCCTGGGTCACATTGACTTTTTTTAATTTAAAAAGTTTATTTTTAAAGAATTGCAGAAGTCATCATCAGTATATTTTGATGTAACACATTGATGAATTTATATCCTCTATTGAGAGTCCCAAGATCACCAGAGCCCTGTCGGGGGTTCCAGGAGGCTCAGAGCCTAGGGATGGGGGCCCAAGGAGCCCTTCTTCTGACAGAAATTTCCCACCTGGTAAAACCCTCCAGATAAGCTCCTATTGTCATTCCCAGTGGGCCCTCAAAAGCTTCTTGAGCTTTTGACTGAACTTGTAAACTGGAGGCCTGTGGGCAAGTACTCTACACGATTGATTGTTACTAACACTGGAATGGTGCTCCTCTAGCTACAGCCTCGGTAATCGAAGTGTGGTCCGTGGACCAGCAGCTTTAGCATTCCCCGGACACTTATAAGAAATTCAGGCATGCCCACATTACTGAGCCAGAATCTGCACCTCCTCAAGGTTCCCAGGGGGTGCATGTGTATGCTGCATGGTGAGCAAGGGTCCTGCCCAAGCCGCCGTGTGTGCGTTCATCATATCACTCACAGCATTCTTATGAGCACCAAGATGCTGTCACCTCTTACACAGAGGGGGAAACAGGCTGCAACAAACGAAATGGCTCACTCAAGTTCACAAGATGGTTAAAGTGGAACCGAGACTCACCCAAGCTTCTCGTTCAAATCCAGTGAGTACTTACTATGGCTTTACACATTTACTAATTTAATTCTCTCATCCACCTGGAGGTACCATTATTACTATCTATTTTACAGATGATGAAAGTGAGGCACAGAGAAGTAGCTTGCCTAAAGATGTCACACCTTGATCTAGATTCAATACATGTATGGAATTGACCACTTAGGGGTCATAAGCAAGTAGATGGTCTCTAGGGCAGGGCATTCATAATCATCCTGTCATCGTGGACCCCCACACGAGGTGCAATATCATAAAACCTAGATTTGGGTCCTTTTGACGTCACTAGAGGCTAAGAAGGCTGATCACCTTGAGGGACTCAGGCTTTGGTTTTCCCATAAGAAAAATGGAGGGAATAACAAATGCTATTTGGCAAGGCTGTGGTAAGGAGTAATAAGGGAATAAATGCTGGAGTGTGTTGTAAACTGTAAAGTGCTGTGAGCATGATAGACAGTGGATTTATGCTCCAGGGACCTTGGCACAATGGTGGAAGAGGAAGAAGCTCGGAGAACAGGGAAGTTGCAGTAGGTGGAACTTTGGGGTTGTCATGGGAACCAAAGCTCTGAGGCTGATCAAGGCAGGAAATACCATCTGGTTTAAACATCAAAAAGCCTCGACTCGCACTGGACTTATTTCTGTAAACAGCAGAATTCACATCATCCTGTGGCAGCAATGTCAGCCCAGAGCAATCTGGAGATTGTCTCTCCGTTGATTTGCCTGGTTAAATCTGGACAAAGCACCTCAAGTATTCCTTGTCCACCAGCTGTCACTTCTAGAGAAATGTGGACAAATCACTTAGTAAACCTGTGTTTAAATGGAAAGAAAACATGGCTGGAAGACACCCTCTCATTCCTTCCCTGACTTCACAAGCACTAAGAGAAGGCTGGGGGTGGTGTCCAGGGATGGTATGGGGGAGGCCTGGGTCCCCAGTCACAGCTGATACTGGAAGGGCATTTAGAGAACGTCTTACCTGTTATCTTTCCTCTGAATTATTGGTAATAGAACAGGCCCAGAATGGGATGGTGCCTGCCAAAGGTCACACAGAAAATCAGAGACAAAACTGAAACTTGTACCTAAGTCTCAACTCTGAAGTCATTGTTTCTCCACTTTCCTGATGGCATCTTCCTTTGATGTTTGTTCCAGCATCATAGTATTACTCCTCGGGAAACATTAGGCTTGGGATTTTTCTGGTTCCCCCTGGGCTCTGCAAGATGAGAAGCAGAATATTTCTCAAGTCCTATACCTCCCAGGGATTCATCAAAAGAAGCCATCATTTCTTTGTTATTTCTATGGGAGAAACAAGATTTCTATAAACTACAAGAGCCCAAACGAATCAAGGTGAAATTGTAAAAACAAGAGGGCTATGCTCTTGAGTTTTCAAAGTCTAGAGGAATCTCCCAGGTTCATTGCAGCCCCAAATCCAGCAGAGGTCTCCTGGGGATGAGGACTTTCATCACAGGTGCTGCTAGGAATCGTGTGAGCAGGGAGCACTGCTGAGAATATAGGCCTAGGGGTGCTGCTGCCTCGCTGTGCAACTTGGCTTGCCCTCTCTGAGCCTGTTTTTTCCGTGAAGACCAGGCAGGTTTGATGTGACCTTCCAGCTCTGACATTCTGTCACTTGATAACCATTTTCTAAGAAGGGAAAAGAGATCTGTTCTCCTAGAGTCACCCTGGTACCTTGTTCATCAACTGACACATACTTGAGAGGCATCAGCACTGGCACTTCAGCTACTTGCTGGCTGGATATAAAGAGTTTCTTGTGAATGAAACTTGGAGAGAAACAAGTTATTTATTAAGTTCTCAAGGGAAGGGGGTATGTGAGATGACTGTATCTGGTCACAGCTTCAGGACCCTTAGCCTAAGCTGGCAGGTGGCACCCGAGGGTAGCAAAGACAAAGCATATGCCCACGGTTGTGTTTACTTGAACTCACCACACCACATTCTGACACCCAGGCTCTGCCCTCAAGTTCCTTGATTCTGTGTCCACCCCCTGTGTCGGAGGCAGCTTCATCTCCTGGGAGTAGAGGGGACGTCTGGAGAGCTGGACAATCTCCTGGCCCCACAGAGCATGTCCCTGGCTGTTTCTGGGTCCTATTTTGATGGAACACTGTGTCTCCCAGGGGTAGGTGATTTCCTTCCACCCCTTCCCCACTTGCTCAGAGCCATAGGGACCAGTTCATAACCATCTCAAGGGAGCCCCCAAGCCTCAGCAACCAGGTCTAGGGATCCCTAGGGCTGCAAGAGTGCCTGAGCTGTGGGGAGGGAAGACTTGGACAGCACCGTCTACAATTCATTTCTAACCTGGTGCCCAGGTCAGGAATATGGAAACTGTGGCTCTTTAATATTTCCTAGGAGTTAGTGTTTCAGTCTGAAAGAACTTGAGAAGTCCCTAATAGAAGAGCTAAAAGTCCCAACAGCAAATAGCTCCATGTTCCCAATCTAACTAAAGGTAAGGGCATAGTAGTAATCCTAGCTGTTTGAGCCTGGAAACTGACTTAATCTCTCTGAATCTCTGAATTTTTCAGTCTTCTCATGTGTAAAATGGGGGATAATAAATTTCTATTCCTGGGGTGGTTGTGAGAATTAGATGAGAAAAAGTAATCCCAGAGACTAGCACAAAGTAGGTGCTTAAAAATCATTTCCATTTCCACTCTGATCGAAGCTTCTTAGGAAAGGTGTACATGGTAAATCTCGTTTTCAGGACAGGGAGAAACTATAGCTCAAAGAAATGTGGTGGCTTACGAAAAATCACAAATCAGGTGCATGTCAGACTGCGGTCTAACATCTGTCCCTCCACAACCATAAAATGTAGCGCTTTCTAAACGCTTATAAAGAAACTATGGGAATGACGATGAACTTGACACATGTGTATTTTCTTGAGACATGACACCTGAGGAAAGTGAGAACTGAGAGATGTCAATTTTCAACTTTTGTTTACTTTCTGTTCTTGCCGTTTCCTGAGAGGGACCTGGTTTGGAAACCAACTTTTGTACATGCATCTTTCCTTCATATTCTGCCCTGCTATTTCCAGCTGCGGTGTTGTTTGTGAAGACAATGTCTAGTATGTTCTCTGGGAAGTTAACACCCCCCAAAACAAGGTCTTCTGCAGTAGTAAATACTCAGCCTGGGAAACAGAGAAGAGAATATCTCCCTGAGACAATAGCTTGAAATTGGGCCATGTAGGGAATGTGGAGAAAAGACCAATTTCTTCCTCTCTGTATAGTTACAGGCTTATAGAATTGAAATACAGGCAACCAAGGGAACACGACCTGCCCGAGGTCACAGAGCTAGTAAGTGGGGACAGACTTCTTAATAAGACACAAAAAGCACAGAGCATTGTAATAATAATAATAGGTTTGTGTACAAGCAAGTTAAAGATCTCTTTCTAAACGAAGGGCACAAGTTAACAGGGAGAAGAAATTCGTAATATCTAAATCTGACAAGGATTTATAAGAGGTTGATAGCTAGGTTATACAAGAAATATCTGCAAACCAAGAAGAGGAAGTTTCAGAAAGGCAAAAACTTGAATGGTTGACAAATATATGAAGAGATAGACGCTCAGCTTCACCAGTAATCGAGAGAAATGTAATTAATAACAGCAAGATTACATTTTATACTCATCAAGCAAAAAAAAATTGGAAAGTTTGATAATGCTGAGTGTTGGCAACATGTGGGCCATGTTAAGTAGGCACAGCCATGTGGAGAGCAATCTGGCAGGTTTTAGTGATTTTGGGGTTTGTGTCTGCTGAGGTGCCAGGCCTAGGTTTGTATGCTCTGAGATCCAGTTCTCGTCTTTCTCCTGCTCTGCTCTGTATCATGGGGGTGTGGTCCCTGCAGGTTGTGTTTCCCAGGGGCCTTGTCAGCTAACTTCCACTGCAAGTAACAGGAAGGTGGAGGGCAGGAGGAAGGAGGCAGACCTGAGCATCACAATGATAGTTGGATGTCCCAGTGGACAGAGCATTCAGAAGGCAAAGAGGCCATCAAAGAGGAAAGGCTTCACAGGGAAGGTGAAGTTTAATTTGGGCCCTGAAATCTGGATGTCGTTTAGAGTTGAAGGGAAAAAGTTCCCAGGCAGAGGGTTCCACGTGCACAAAGTCACAAAGTTGGTGTTTGGGTTGTTACAGGTCCCAAAATGGCCAGTATAAAGCAGATCAGATCATCACAATGAGAAATGGTAGTCCTGCCCTCTGTCTTGGCAAATCCCCCAAACACATGTACACTCATGTGCAGAGATACTTAAAATCAAAGCAAGCCCTGGTAACACTCTTGTTATGTGTGTTAGGGAGAAAATGAACCCAAAGTGAGTAAGATTTCTTCCAAAGTAGTTCATGTTATCATCATGGATTGGGAACAAATAAATGCCTAAAAATAGACATAGACCATTAATTTTTCATTGATTATAATATCACTTTCATGAATATTAAAAATGTAGACTTTGGAAAGAAATAATATTCACAAAAAGAAAGATATTTGGAAGAGTGTGACATTTCTTTTTCATATCCCTTGATATTTTGTCAGTCATTTAGGGAAGATGGGCCAGAGTGGGTAGGGTGTAGGGTAATAGGGTAGAGGGTCTGGAGGCTTTCTGACCCATTTTGGGATCTCAGCTTTGCCTCTTTCTAGTTATAAAGTGTTAAGCACAGGATCAGGTACATAGTTCAATACTTTTTTTTAAATTAAAATTTCTCACCACCAACATTCACCCCAGAATAAAAAAAGGAAACTGAGGCTAAGGGGCTTCACAAGTGCCAGCGTATTGGAAATAGAATGTAGTTCTCGTATCTCTGTCTCTCCTTCATGTAGGCCACCTCCCTTCCCTTCCCCTGTAAGTTGTGCTATCAAGTGCCAGGGGGGCCTAAAGAAGGCCCTATGACTCCCTCTGGGTTGTTCCTTGAGGACCTTCAAAGTGACAATGTCAAATGACTCCCATGGAGACTCATACCCAGCATAAAATGATGTCCAGAGTAGAACACGCAAGCTACAGGGGACTTTGCCAAAAGTAACAGCAAAGAAACAACATGAGGCATCTGGTACGCACTTTTAACAAATGGAACAAAAACAATATGAGAAGCTAGAAAACCAGTAGTTCACTTACCCTTGAAGCTGTTGTGTGGTGGGAAAGACCAATTGGCCCTTGAAGTCCAGAAGTATAGCCCAAAGTTTGTCACTTCCCTGTGCTGTCTTGGGAAAATCATTCAACCTCTCTAAAGCCCCATTTTCTCTTCTGTAAAATGGACATAAGAACATCTCACAGAACGATTAATGAGATAATATATGCAAAGGGCATTACACACTAGATTTTATATATTTAATATATACTCAAGGGGTACAACCCCTGGAGCTGTGTGTCTGTGCCTCCCCTCTGCAGAGAGATCTGTAGCTCCCTCAGATTCTCTAAAGAGTCCCTAACTCCCCCCAAACGAGTTTATTTTTTAGACATAAGAGTTTTATTTGGTTTCTATTATAAGATTAAATCTAATATTGAAAAAATCAGAGCATAGATAAAAAAAATTGAAAAGGAAGAGCAATAGTAAACAGCAGAAACCGAAATGTTGTGGTTTTTTTAAAAAATATCTTTTTGTTTTGTTGTTGTTGGAATTTTTTTAATGAACTGAGTCATCCTTTGGCTAAACTCAAAATGAAAATAAAGGAGGGAGAATAATAGAGCCAAAAGCTATAAGAAAACAAAGAGCAAAGTGATCAAAGAAACATTTTTTTCTTTAATAAAAGGAATACATGTTCATGGGAAAAATACAAACAGTACAGAAGAATACAAGGTAGAAAACAAATCTGTTTTCACCTCTCTATTACCTCTCACCTTTGGTCTTATTAGCCAGAGGTCACTGCTCTTGACAGCAAGAAACTTTTTATTTGTTATTTTCACATTGCCTGCAAGTGATTGAATCTTTTAAAGATGAAATTTAGAATATCCCCAGAGGCATCTAATTTGCCAGAAGATAATGAATATTGTATAAAAGAATTAAGTGCTTTTCCTAGATCCTGACAAAGTAAAGATATCAATCATAGAAACTCCCCAAAGGAAGTCCAGATGGCCATGCAATTGAACTTTATCAAGAGCGTTGGCCTCGCAGTCCTATGCCTTTGAAATTCCCAGGAAAACCATCCAATGGAAAGCTACAGTTGATACCTATAGTGAATTCTTTATCGAATTGACCTAAAACTGGAGAAAACTCCATAAAATGGTTACTTTGTTCAGGATTCCTGTTGAAAACAGGGGCAAACTTCCTTTCCTTCTAAACTAATCCTTTAAACATGAATACAGATCCATCCATCCAAAGTCAGGGGATCTTATGCCCACTTGTGCAGGGTGGTGCAATAAAAGGAAAAGACAGTATCGTTGATCACATAAAGTAAATCATCCCGAAGCATATGACTGTATGCTGTATTTCCCAATTTTAGAAGCACATGAAAAACAATGGAATATGCTAGATTTTACTAAAATCACCTATGAAACTGAATGGCTGGAATATCAAGAAACTGGCAAAGAGAACTAAAATATCACTAAAGTCAGACGCCAGCCTCTCTGTGTCCTTTGTTATTTAATATAATATACAATTGGGTTTGGGGGTGGACAGAGGGAATAACTGATTTCATTAGGAAAAAGCGAACAAAAAGACATTATTCAAAGAAGGAGGCTTGGAACAAGATCGTCTGGATGGGAGGTACTGCTTTCTGTCACAGTGTGCTCCTGAAAACCATGCCATAAATCAGATCCTTGAAAAGCAAATCATATTACCCGGTAGGAGGATGTTATAATTGAAGCTTGCTTTACTGATCAAGGATTCAGCATTAAATTATAATTATTCCTATATAATGTTCCCTGCAACCCCCCAGCAACCTCCCACCCCAGCAAGCTATGCCCACCACAGGGAATCACGTTCTCTGTGGCTGGCTCCAGCCCTCCCCCACTGTCACCTGGTCCTCAGTACCCCCGAGAAAGGAGTAATCCTCATCCCCTTGTGAGGAACCTCTTGAAGAGCCACATTAAGAGGACATCCGTGTGCGACCTTCTCTCCCCATAGTAGAAACATGTGCAGAAGTTGTCCAGGTAATAATGAATAACATATACCTATTTATTCAACAAGCACATACTGCATACTTTGTGTATGCTTATGGAAAGGGACCCAGAAATATAGATTAACTATACAACGCAGTGTGGTGCCAGAGTCATTCTAGAATGTGCTACGATAAAAAATGAAACAGTGTACCAATCTAAGACACCATCATTTTATGTATCACCAAGACAGAAAAAAATGCTGCCAATTATAAGATGCTGTCAGTGGCAGGGAGCACCCAGACTCCAAAGAATAAAAATGTATGTCTTCGAAAGGGTGAAATGTAATTAATTTTTAAAGAAGTGATATGATATCTCTCAGCATGAGCCATGAAGCATGAAGCTTTATGATGGGAAGTGAGAAAAGGTAGCAATTTTTTTCTTCTGGAATGGCTAGAGGAGGTATCATAGGGGAGGTGACGTTTGATTTGGTCTCAAATGATTTTGCCAGTGGAAGGAAAAATGGGAAGAACATCTCAGGTTGAAGGAATAGTATGAGCAAAGGTATGGAGGCAGGAAAGTGCAGGCATCTTTACGGACCAGTTAACATATTCTAGATAGAACATAGAAGGTGTGGGGAGGGAGCTGGAGCTGGAAACATTGAAGGAAGATGATAAACTGCCTATAAGCCCAGTCTTGGGAATTTGTACCCTGTAGATAACAGGGAGCCATAGAATCTTTTGAGCTGGGAGAGATTTGATTAGAGGTAAGCTCTGGACGGGTTAGACTGGCAGGGTAGAAGCCTTTGTTGGAGAAGAGTAAGACGAGAGGCAGGGATACTGTTAAAACCAGCCAGTTTGGGGATGAGTGGAGAGAAAACCAAGGGCTGCACCCAGGAGTCATGTGATGACGTCAGACTCTAAAAGGCTGAGGCAACCATACAGCTCTGAGAATAAAATATCTACAACCATAAACCACAATATGGATGCATTTCACAAACATAATGTTGGGTGAAAGAAGACAGACACAAAAGAGGACAGTTGGTGATTCCATTTGTATTAAGACCAAGAAAAGGCCAACGCCAATCTATTGTGTTAGCAGTCAGGATGGTGGTAACCCTGCGGGATGGTGGTGACCTGCGAGGGATCTAATGGGGGCTTCTGGATGTGGGTAATGTTCTGGATCTTGATGCAGTTTACCCAGATGTCTCACTTAGTGAAAATTCATTGAGCTGTGCATGTAAAACTTGTGTAGTTTTCTGTATATGTGCTATAGTTCAATGCAGTTAGTCCCCTATGCCCTCCAAAAATTAGGGCCATGGAGAGAAGCTGAAATAGGGGTCCAGAATGGAGGAACCTGCTGGAACACACAGGCACTCAATCCCAGAATGAGCTGAAGTTTTGGGAGAATGTCGTGGACCAACCAAGGGGCTTTTGGAGGGTGTTCTTGGAGCAAGCATGGGTAGGTGATGAAGAAAATACAGAGTTTTTTCACCTCCAGGCCTGTTACAGAGACACTAGACATTTTAGTGGAGCGAGCATAAATAAAGGGAGACAAAGATCAGGAGAATCTCAACGGGCACCTAGATACTTTCAATGAAGGTCCATGAAGTACCTGTGAGGGCAGGACAGGAAGCTGATGATCCAGAGAGAACACCTAAGGATCTTTGGGAGATAAGTGAAAGGAAGGACTAAGTGGTGGAGGATGCCACAGAGTTTTGCTATTCTGAGAGGCTTAACAGGTGACTTCAGCTGTAAGGGATTTGAGTGTTGACCTTTAGCATCATTTGGGGAAAATATTATGCAAATGATGTGTGATCCCATAGAGAAGAGAGAGATAGTCCCTAGGAGTGGATGTGGGTTCACCAAGAACCAACCCAGCCACAGTCACCTGTATTTGTGGGGTTACTGGTCTGCAGGTCAGAGAGATCGAGATGCATCAGACTTTCATGATATGGGAGAGCAAGGTGGGGGGAAACACAGGCTGCAGAATGTGAAAGTTGGAATTTTCAGTGGGTTTTATCATAGGACTAGAAGGGTAGGTCCATCCTAGTTTGGGCACAGAGCTTTGTCTTTGGCTTTCTGCTTTTTGACATTTGACCACTGCTTCAGGTTAAGAAAGAAAAGCAAATTGTCTGGTAAGTGGCATTGAGAGAGATGGTGAATATGAGAGAAAACAGATCCAAGATGTAAATGCCCTCAATAGACTGCACATTGGGACATAATCATGAAGGGAATGTTTCAATCCTATCCATAGGCTCCTGAATCAAAGTGCTGAGAAATAGGATCAGAGAGATCTGGCTGGCTGTTCATTTGAAACAGCACAACAGCCCCATAGAAAACAAATCTGGGGTTCTCAGAGTAGCACAAGCTTTGTATGATCCAAAGGCACGATATGGCTGTTAGCAAAATGCAAAGATAGCAGAGACAGCAGTCCAGAGGCCTGAGCAGCATTCTTTACTTCTTTAAGACTGTTTTCTTCTGTCACATAAGGGTGTCTCCAAGGAGAGATATGTGGAGTAGAGACACGTGCAGGGAGTTTGGGGTCAGACAAACCGGGTTTGGGCCCTGTCACTGTCTCTGCTGAGTATTACTAGGCACATCATTCAAACTCTCTGGACTTCAGTCTTGTCATTTGCAAAACTGGGATCCTAACATCTATTTTTTAAGCAGTTGTGAAGATTAAGATGATGCATACAAAGGTGTCTGGCACAGAGTAGGTAGGTGTTTAATAAATGGTAGCTATTATTATTACTCAAACTGTGTTACCAGACCATATTCAATGCCTAACACCCAATTTTATAGTTTAAAAACATGCCTTGTGAAAAGGGAAGTGCGACTTAGATTCATTCAACTAATCTTTTGGGGGGGCATCATTCATAACTTATCCATTAAAAAAAAAGAAAGAAATGAAACAAACAATGTACTTCAGAAAAAATCCCACCTGAACTACTTGGTTGAAAGAAACATTTCGGTGTAAGCACAAATAAGAACTATATGGGATATGTTTGTAAAGATGGCTTGTGATTTCCTTTTAAATGGGAGTTAGAGGTGACAGGTCAGACTGGGAACAGGTGTTGAAAACTGGGCCCAGGCCTGGGAGGAGGGAGCTTCAAGAGGGCAGATATGAGCAATTGACACCAGAGTGTCAAAGGGTTTTCAGCCCAATACAGACAACAGCACGAGGCCTGGTTAATCTTCCAGTGTCGGGATCCTGAGGAATGAGGTGTCCTCTTGCTAGGCAGGCAGTGGACCATGAAGCCCCAAAATCTTCATAAAGGTAAAAGGCATCATCTCGCAACACAGCCCCAACCTCTGAATTGTGATTTAGAGACTTGCTTCTGGTTTTTGTGTGTAAGGAAAAGACGTGGGAGAAAGGATTGCTAAGAAGGAAGGGTCTGGGAAGAAGATAAGAATTTAAGCCATAGAGAGCAGAACTGACTTTTGTCACTTTCCAGGGGTCCGCCCATGACCATGTTGCTTTCTAAAGTCTCTACTTCATCTCTTATAAGGTAGGTGAGCTTGTAAGGATCAGTGTTTATAACAGCTCTGGAACTTGGCATCTGCCAGTGTGTTTTATTCCCACTGTTAAGAAGAACAATTATTAACCTAGCCACTTCTCACTACCTTCTCTGTCTGCACCTGATTCTTGTGATCTTACCTGGCTTATTGTAATAACCTCCTAATCAGTTTCCCTTCCACCCTCCTGTCGTACCAACGGTTCTTCACTTGGCAGCCAGCAGGATCCTATTGAAGTATATCAGATGATGTCACTGCTCCACTCAGTACCCTCTGGTAGTTCTCACTTCATTATGTGCAAGCCAAAGTCCTACCTGATCCCACCTGCCTTTGACCTTGAGTGCTACTGCTTTTCTCCTTGCTCCAGGCATACTGGCTTCCTGACCATTCTTTGAACCATGCCAGGCACACTCCTGTCTCAGAGCTTCTGACCTTGTTTGTCCCTCTACCTGGAATGTCATTTGCATGTCTTGCTCATTTACCTCCTTTGGGCCTTTGCTGAAAAGTCACTTCAATGTGTCCTTCTATGGCCTCCCCATTTAAAACTGTAGTTTCACTCTGTCCATCTCAATCCTCTTTCCTGCTTTACTCTTGTTTGTAGCATTTTTCATAAACTGACATACTAAAATATTTTCTTATTTCTGTTTATTGTCTCTCTCCATTAGAATGTTGATTTTATGAGAACAGGATTTTAGTTTGGCTTTATTATTCCTATATCCTCAGCTCCTAAGATACTGGCCAGCACATAGTAGACACTGCAAAACATTGGTTGAAGGAATGAATGATTATTATAAAGCAAAAGGCTTGACTTCAACTCTGAGGAATGTGTATTTGAGGCTGGTGACCGAGGCAGGAACTCAGAAGCCGGAAGCACAGCAGGGATTCAGTTATTCAAACTGGAACACAGGCCAGGTTAGGACCTGGGAACCAGAGGGACGCCCAGGCATCAGAAGTAGGGCAGGAGATCAGAGCTTGGCCTTAAGCCAGGCTGATGAAGAGTGAATCTGGTGCTTCTCAGGTTGGGGCTGGTCCCAGGCCACATATCTTGGGGCCAGTTCACCCCATAAGTGGAGACAGAGGGCCTGAAAGGCAGGTTGCCAGGCAGAGCCTTTAGCCACTTAGTAAATGTCAAGCACAGTTATCCCAGCTCTCAACTTATTCCCAGATGTAGGTGTCAGTAGATATTCCATATTGGCACAACTTACAAGGAAAACACAAATGACTAAGGGAAAAAAGGAAAAAAAGTGAAAAAGCTCATTCAGAAACCTGAGCTGAGAGGTTGAGGAATGGCAGATGCCAGAAGCCTATGACTAGAGGATATTTGTGCTGTCAAGTGAGACACCAGCTGAGAGAGCATCTGGGGATGACATTATTCTCTGGACCATATTTTTGGTGGAGATGCTCAGGTGAGCTCTGTCTAGGCAAACCCTCTAGTTTGGGGAGGAGAAAAGGCCAAGTGCAGCCAGTGAGGTGGTATTTGCAGAGCCCTGGAAAGAGGAATTGGGGCAGGGAGAATTTGGCCACGGTTCCCCAGAGCTGTCCAAGGTACTCCCCAGGACTTGGGCGGCTCAGCCTCCCTTCTTCATGCGTCCTGAGAACCTAGACTGTAATTCAGGACTGCCCTACCTCAATCCAGAAAAGCAAATTTGTGGACACAGTCCACAGCACACGCCTGAAGGAAACAAGGTCCAGAACAATTCAGAGTCAGGGCAGAGCCCCTTCTGCCTGTTGAGAAAGCTATTTCCCTTCCTGATTCCCACTGCATTTTGTAGAGAGCTCCTGCCGGCTCTGGGTTCCAGTCCTCCCTGGGTAGCCTGTATATTTTGACAAACTATGGGATCCCTCTGAGCCTCAATGCATTCGTCTGTAAAGTGAGGATGATAAAGACAGCACGCGATTCAGAGGGCTGTTGTGAGGATTACATTATAAGGCATGTAGTTAAGTGTTCTGTGAAGGTTAAA
This sequence comes from Cynopterus sphinx, assembly GCA_030015415.1. Lineage (NCBI taxonomy): Eukaryota > Metazoa > Chordata > Mammalia > Chiroptera > Pteropodidae > Cynopterus > Cynopterus sphinx. The sequence continues at coordinate 104,349,098 of CM057385.1, read as the reverse complement.
CTCCCAACCTTGTTGCAAGGTCGTCACTATCACCCACAACGGTTCGTTCAGGAGCGAGGATGTTTTCCGAGTTGATGTCCTACTGTGTCCCCTTCGTAACCACCCTTTGGGGTTTTATGTTTTGATGACCACGATTCCTATTCCTCAAGCATGGAGAGGCACGCGGGGACCAGGGCCTTAGGTCAGATCACAGGACTGCTTTGCTGAAGGTCGGCCAGTGCAGCCAGAGGGCTGGGCTGTGCGGGGCGAGGAGCGCGGGCCCTCTCTGGCTTGAGGACGGGGCTCCCACCTGGGGAGAACTGTAGGGCGGAACCTTTAGGGAGCGGGGACGCGGGGAGGTCAAATGCCTGGAGGGGGCGGTAGCGCACTCTGGGTGAGGACTCCAGTCTCGCCTGCGTTTGGCAAAGGGCGGCTGGCCGCCCCGACTAGTGGGGAAGAGGGGCCCTCACCCAAGGCTCTAAGGGCCGGCGGAGCACCCGGGGGGCGTTAGAGCGCGCATCTCTGACCGCCCCTTCGGGCTGCGTCGGGGGTCCCCTGGGTCCGCGCGCACCGCAGGAGAGCGTGGGCTGCAGGTGCTTCGAGGACGCCTCTGTGGCGAGCTCCGACCTCCCCAGCTAGACCTCCGAGGACAGTCCGGCAGCCCGGGGCAGGTGCTGCGGGAAGCGCTCCTCCTCCGGGCGCTCGGGTCCCCCGCGGGCTGCGTGCTGGGGGGGGGGGCGCCGGGGTGCGCGTGTGCGGGTGCCGGCCGGGCAGCTCCCCCCGCGCCCGCCGCAGCGCCCGCGCCGCCCCCGCCCCCGGCGCTCACGGCCTGTCCCCGTCCCCGGGGGCGGCCCGAGCCGCCGCGGTGCAGCCTCTCGCCGCCGCCTCCCGCCGCCTGCCCCCTCCTCCCTCCCCGGCCGGGCTCCAGGGGCTGCCGCCGAGCGACTCCCGGCGGGAGAGCGGCTCGGAGCGCGCCCGGGGGCGGGCGGAGGCGGCCCGGCTCGCTCGGGGAGGCAGCGCGGGGCGCGGCGCGGAGACGCCGGCCCCCCTCTCCGCGCTGCCTCGCTCGCTCGCTCCCCGCCTCCCGCACTCCGCGCGCTCCCACCCCTTCCCGGCGTGATTGATCCGTCACGGGCGCCGCCGCCGCCGCGGCCGTTCGGAGCCGAGCCGGAGCCGGAGCCCGGGCCCGGGCCGGCGCCATTGCGCGGGAGCCGCGGGCAGAGCCGGGCGCGGGGCGGCGGGCCGGGCCAGGCCATGCGGGCCGAGTGAGCCGGCGCCCGCAGCCCGCGGCGCGGCATGGCTTCCCCGCCGAGCTCGGCGCAGCCCGGGCCGCCGCCGCCGCCGCCGCCGCCGCCGCCCGCGCGCCTGCTGCTGCTCCTGCTGCTGCCGCTGCTGCTGCCGCTGGCGCCCGGGGCCTGGGGCTGGGCGCGCGGCGCCCCCCGGCCGCCGCCCAGCAGCCCGCCGCTCTCCATCCTGGGCCTCATGCCGCTCACCAAGGAGGTGGCCAAGGGCAGCATCGGGCGCGGCGTGCTTCCCGCCGTGGAGCTGGCCATCGAGCAGATCCGCAACGAGTCGCTGCTGCGCCCCTACTTCCTCGACCTGCGGCTCTACGACACGGAGGTGAGCGAGTGTCCGGCCGGCGGGACGGTGGAGGGCAGTGGGGCGGCGGGGGCGGGGGGTGAGTGGCATCGTCGGACAGAGGCCAGCTTGGGTCCTTGCGCAGAGCCCCGATGGACCCGTCCGTGCCAGCCCCGAGCATCGCGGGCTGGTGCTCCCTGCTCACCCCCCGGTCCCGCCGGGGTTGGCTGGCACCGCTGCTGCCCAGGTCTCCCTCCTCCGGGACTGAACGTGTGTGTGTCTGTGTATGCGGTGTTGACGGGGTCTCTTTTAGCCCAGTGAAGGAGTGGAGGAGAGGTGGGAGTTGGACCCCCAAAAGGCCTGCAGTGGTTGCCCCTGCCCGGGTCCCGCTGATGGAGCTGTGGGGTGCCGGGTGCTAGGAACAGGCATATCGGCTGCCAACTGGGCCACCAGGGGCTGGAGAAGACGCGGGCCTGCTCGCGGTCCCTCGGGAGAGCCATACCGCACGCTGCGGTCCGGAGGGTGGCGGGACCCCCGGGGCCGGCGCGCGCGGCAGGGCAGGGCGCATGGAGCGCGCCGGCGGTTCGGAGTCCGCACGGCGCGAGCAGGTGCGCGGCCGCCGGCGCTGCGGCTGGCGCTGCGTTTGCCCAGTTTTAATGGGGAGACCCTCCACCCCGCCCCGCACCCTGGGTCTGGTGCTCAGAGAGTTCCCCGAGCCGATCCCGCCGCGGCCTGGCGGGGGTGTCCGGCGCCCCGCGCCGTGGGCCGGGCCGCTGCAGGCGCAGGGTCCCTGCGCGCAGCCCTGGAGCGCGGACTCGGAGCGCGGCAGCGCGCTCGCCCTCGCCGCATCCCCCTCCTCCCGGGGGAGCCGAAGGGCCAAGCGCTGCCCGTCGCACGCCCGCTGCTCGCGCCTGGGCTGAGGCTCCGGCCGAAGCCCCAGCGTGGACTCCGCTGCAGCGCGGGGCCGAAGTGCGCGGAGAGGGCGCGGAGGAGCGGTCGCCAGCCCCGAGCCAGCTCGCGTCTGCGAGTTTGGTTTCCAGGGACAGAGGAAGCCCCTACGCTCCGGCCGCAGCGTCCGGGACGCGGCCTGAAGGGGGCAGTGATCTCCCGCGCAGAACGCGCGGTTGGCGCCGGTTCCACCGCGCTGGGCCCGCCGCGGTGCTGGGCTCGACCCGGACCGACCGCGGCTCTCCGGGCGCTTGCGCTGGGGAGCCCCGGTGCAGACCCCGTCGGAGAGGAGGGTCACGCTGCCGCGCTCTGCTCCCTTCCTTCTCTGTCCCCCCTCCCAACCAGAGAAAGAGCAGAAATCTCTATTGCATCTTTCCCCCCTCCTCCCTCCCCCACACACTTTTTCGGGGAAGAACCAGCCTGCCTGCGCTGCAAATACAAGGTGAAGGAACGGGTGACATTTGGTGGCGGTGAGCTCAGGCTGCTGCAAGCGAAAGTCTTCCCCTGCCCCGGGAGGATGCAAGCTGCGGGACTGTGCAGAGCTAACCCGGCTGTGGAATCATTTGTGAATGACATCCCCATTGCCCCCATCTTTGCCAGATCATTCCAAGTTCTCTGGAGTACTTGCCCCGCGCCCGTAAATGGGGAGAGGGCCATGCAGTTACACTGAGGCATGTATTCTGGGCAGTTTCACTACTGCATCCGTACATTATATATATAATATATATATACACACACACACACATATATATACATATATTTATAAATTATATATATATGTATATGTATATATATACACATATACATACATACATATATATATATATATTTATTTATTTATTTTTTATTTTATTTTTTTTTTTTGGAAGGGACATGGGAGAACCGGTTTTTTGGAGACAAAAACATTTGTAGACAGGGCAGCCCTGCTTGCATCATCACCAAATCAGGTCAGCTGCATAATGTTTTCATCATCAATTTATCACTTCAAAAAGCTTCCCTGAAAGAGATTTCATATTAGCTTGTTTGTGGCTGCAAAGGAATGGGTGCTTGGTTTCAGGGTGTGGGTTGAAGCTTTTACATTTTATTTTTCGAGTGTATCTTGATGACTTTCTGAGTGAGAAGGCCCAGAGTCAAGAGGATGAGGCAGTCAGAAGACTGTTCAGTTGGTAGGAATATGTAGGAGGCATTGGGGAAGGAGGGCAGAGGGTAATATCAGTCTCATACAAACAGGCATGCGTCTCTAGATGTGTAAAGGGGCACAGAACATGCGCTTTGGGGTACGTTGGCCCCGGGTTCTAGTCAGAAACAGGTTAACTTCCCCCTGGGTGACCTTGAGCAAGATATTTAATCTCTAAGGCTAGATTTCCGCATTTGAAAAAGTGGGACTATTATATGTACTCTGCAGGGTGGTGATGTGATGCTTAAGGGAGATAATAGGCCAGAGTGGAAAATGCCCTGAGCTGATAGACTCAGAGGCCAGTGCTCTGTCTGGCATGCTGTAAGCACTAAATAAATATTCCCTACCTCCCTTCCTTCATTTTCTTCTGGTGTGGATTCACAAGTAAGGCATTGAAACATTGGTTGTGATGAATTGGTCTCAACTAAAAGGTTAAGATTGTTTCTTTGTTTTTTTTTTTTTTTTGCTTTTGTAATTTCCTGGAGTGTCAGTCAAGTTTCCGCAAATATGAAAAAAGAATTCTGGCTTACAATCAAATCATTATGTTATCTCCTGCCATAAGGTATCATGTATGGGAGAATGCCCCAGAGATATAATACCTGATTTTTTCAAGTGGCCGGACTTTAGGGTAGAGGTACTTTCACTCTGAGCCAAAGTAAAGGAAGGATCAGTCTGGGTAACTGCAGCAAAATCTGCAGTCATCTAAAGGGTGTTTGGGGCCTGCATTAGCGTGTCTGGGGCCTGTTTTATTCATATGGGCTGTATCTGTGGATTGTGTATACATCCTAATCACTTACTGGCTGTGTCACTTGTCTGTAGACTTAAACACAAGATGGATGTGGTAAACGAATTTTGGCTGCCTTTGCTGACATTTGTTTTCAGTCGATGGCTGGGGACTATGGGCAGCCAAATGGACCTCTGTCTACACAGCCTTCAGAGAGATGGAGATTTAGCAAGGAATGGGTTAAACTAATCATTGGGACAGCTAGGTCAGTAAAGGAGTCTCCTGTATGCATCTATCCATATTGACCCTCGACTGTAACTAGAGTAGTGACAGAACATTCAAAATCCCACTAATACCTTGTTTTTGTACCAATGAAACATCCCAACAAAGCATCTGCTAGTCAGGACCTTTTCTCTGGTGTATCTCAGATCACTTTAGCATACCTCTTTGTGTCTTCCAAGGAAGAGTTAAGTATATATAAATGTAAGCAAGGTAAGTGAAAATACATATAAAAGGAAGCATCAGAAACCACAGAGAACAATGGAAGTTACTATACCAAGAACCTGGGCTAATATACTTATTGCATTTTGGAACATTAAATTTTAACTCTGAGCTTCCTGGCAGTCAAGGTAAAAAGGTAAACATGGTAGGTTACATCTCTTATGTGTTTGATTAAAAGACTGAGGGACAATGTCTTTTTTTGAAAAAAGTTTTACAGGAGCTTCAGAAATGTTTTCCATGTGGTTATTTCTTATTCTTTGGTAGCCACATCAATAAAATAAATAAGAACCAAGAAATGAGGTTTTAAAAATGTTGGTTTTTCTGGTTTGGTTAATGTTCACTTTAGAAAAATTTAAAATTATAGAGAAGCATGAAGAAAGATACTAATTTCTTATAATTCACCTACACAAAGATAATTACATCTAATAATTAGCATTATTCCCTTCCAGTTGCCAGTGTTCACTACTTACATACTTGAGATCTTATTCTATGTGCTCTTTTATATTTTATTTCATTCAGTCAACGTTATATCGTGGGTATTTCCCTATATCTTTCAAATCCTCTTTGCAAAGATGATTTTTAGTGGCTGTTCCCCATTCTATCCTATGGGTGCACCATAAGTATTCAATTGTTCCCCTATTGTTGGATTTATGTTTTCCCACCTGTGATTATTTCGAATTATTTTGTAATCAAGTTAGGTAAAGTTTAGGGGCCAACGGAGCACATGCCAGGTGTGCATTTTTTAGAAAATCTACATCAATGCAGAAATTCAGCTTAGAAAACCCAGAGAAAGCTTAGTGATTGGTGGGCACCTCCTTTTCTTGAGTAGTTTTGCCAAATATCTGTTCTCTCATTCACTGTGCTTTCGAAAGGACCCAAACTACTATTAGATGGAGGTTGAGCTTTTTGAGGAGGGCTGAGTATAGTTCAGCAGGCATTCATTGAGTACCTACTGCAGTTGCTGGTGCAGCAGAGAGGAGTAAAGCTCTGCCCTGGGCTCAAGAGAGAAGCTGATCCATAGGAGAAAACAGAGCAAGCATATATTTCTCATTTTCAATACAAGATAGAAAGTGATTGTGGTGATTGTTGCACAATTCAATGAATATAATAAAAATCATAGAATCATGTACTTTAAAAGAATGAATGTCATAGTATGTGAATTACAGCTCAATACAGCTGTTCTTAGAAATAAAAAGAGCAAATGACCTCATAAAATCACATCTTATAACCCCATTGCCCATCATGGTACCTGGCCCTTAGTAAGTGTATTGCTTAGGACTCATGTTGCAAGAAACCCAACTGTAACTGGTTCATAGACTGGAAAATCCTGGTGTGGGGCTGTATTCAGGTGTGGGGCTGTATTCAGGCATGGCTGAATCCAGAGACTTAAATGATATCTTAAAAAATCTCTCTCGTCTCTTACCTTGGATTTTCTCCGTGTTTGGCTTCACTCTTAAGCAGGCTCTCTCCCTAAGAGGGAGCACAGATGACCCCTAGCAGCTACAAATTTACACATTCCCACTTTAGAAGTTCCAGTAAAAAAGAGTGTTTCTCTCCCAACTGTTTCAGCAAAAATCCCAAGCTCAGCCCACATTGGTTTGAATTGGGTCATTTGTCCATTCCCAAACCAATCATATGACGCTGATGGGCCTGGGACATCCGCCAACCTTTCATGGAGCTGAAACTGGCAGTTAACAGTAAACATTAGATCACATAGTCTAGAGATGTAAGCATAGGATTTAATGAAATGTTTCAATTGCTTTGGTTTTCACATAACTTATAGTCAAAGATTAAGAAAATATGTTAGTCACTTATAGTCAAATATTATAAAGTATGTTACTCATGTGCTAGAGGCCTGCCTGTAAAGCAGGTTCCAGGAAAAATGTTTGAAAGTAGACTTGTCTTGAGATAATAGAAAAATGTAGCTAGTTAAGCACAAAACAATGATGGCTTAAATAATAACAATGGTCATAAGACATTTAGTATCTGCCTTTTGCTTTAAAGATAATGTCACCAACATACAGCGGTCATGACAGACCTTGCAGAATCTTGCTTCTTCAACCCAGTTAGATCACCTGACCACAGTGACGAAGTCATCAGAGAAGATGACATCTGGAACTGAATTAATCAGACTAAAGAAAACCGCTAAAGCTTATACAAGAATTAACGAGTCAGCTTCCCCCACCAACTCTCAATCTCTGCCTTTGAAAACCTTTGAACAATTGAGGAGTTTGGATTTTGAATGTTTGCTTTTCTTTGGGCTTGGCATCCTACCAATAAACTGCCTTAATTGCTCCACCGCAAAACTTGATGTTTAATGTTTGGCTCTGTTGCATGTCAAGTGGGCGGACCCTCTTTAGTTCAATAACATAGGGAGAGAGAGGTGAGGTCAGCCCCATCCAACTACATGAATACAGAGTGGAGAAGAGGTGATTCCTCGAAGGACATTTGATGTTGTTCAAGGGATGTGGACATCAGGTGGATCTGACTGCAGATATCCACAAAGGCAGGCACTTGGGAAATGCCAAATTCAAGAATGAAACGATAGATGCCAGGGACATTAAGATAAAGAGATCATATAGAGGTCAAGAGGACAAGTAAAGATGGGCCTGGAAGGTGAATGTAATGTTGACACAGAGAGGTGGGGGCTCAGGAAAATGGAGGCTGGATCCCAGGAAGGATCCCCTAGATCACAGGATGGAGGCGACAAAGTGTGAAGCGTTTTGGGGGAGCCCTGACTTATGTTTCTAGCTGAGTGCAGGGTTTTTGGAGGGAAAGATAGTCTGGTGTTAGGTGTGGAAGGCCTTGAATGCTATGTCAAGAAGGTTGGACTTTATTCTGGAGCTGTGAGGAGCTGTAGGGGTTTTTTTGAACATGCATGCGACATGCCAGGGTGGACAGGAATGTAGAAGCCAGACAGTAGGCACATGAGCCTCGTGACTGAGAAGCCAGGAAGCTCTTATAGTAGTTGAGGGGATAGATGCTGAGGCTTGAACAGAGATGGAGAAGCAGTGAGGGCATGTGGAGGAGACCTAACAGGGCAGAAGGGGCAACAGAGAGGGAACCATCGGGGCAGGGGGCATCTGACTGGCAACCCAATCATTACCATAGGTTGCCCTGTAGGGGAATGAGGAGAGAACTTCCTTGTAGGGATGAGGCTGGACACAAAATGGACAGCTCCGGCACCTTCAGCTTCCCTAGCTCATAGCACATGTTGTATGAGCATCTTGTATCCCCATTGGGCACGACTTACCTGTTTGGTAACCTTGGGTGAGGCACTTGGCCTCTCTCTCTTCATCGATAAAATGGGCCTCATCTACTAACTGCCTTTTAGGATGGATGGGGAACAAATGCGATCATCCAGGTAAACGATCAAATCAGTGGCCAGTATACTGGGAGTGCTTGCTTGGTAAATATACACGGCTATGTTGTCATCATTGCTGTTATTCCTCTACCATATGGGGATGATTGTGCTGACTTCACAAGGCTGTAACAAGGAATAAACAGAATGGATGTAGAACTTCACAATAAGAAGTACGCGTAAAACAGTACTACCTGTAATCTTGTTTTCTTTCCAACACTGGTGGCAGAGGGGAGTGTTAGAGAGGGTGGGAGCATGAGATCTTTATTAATGTGTGTCTCCCAGCACATCTTCCACTCGGCTGTGTATCACGGCCGCATTCGTCTCTTTCTCCCCACTGGACTGTAGTGCTGTGAGGGCAGGGGCAGTTTGATTCCCCAGTGGCTCACATGCAGTGGGCATCGTGGGATATTTGCTGGGCTGAATGGTACGTGAATAAATTAGAATGTACTTTCTGAGTTAGCATCTCATACAATGAATGGTTTGCCTGGACCACGTCCCCAGGGTCTTCACCCTCCCACCCTCATCACCACCGGACTTAGGTGACCCCTTATACCAAGATTAACTTGACTGCCAAGCTGTATCTGCTTTCTGCATATTCCTACCAGCATCAACCCCTGAGCTTCCCTAGTATGAAGGCAATGCCTTTGGCCATGCCGGCCCCCAACCAGCTCCGCAGCCCTAGCCAGGCACCCGTGGGGGTGGTTTGGGGGTAGACCTAGCACACTGGGGCCTGTTTAGTACTTGGTATTGGGCTAAGAGTTTCAGCTTGCTAACTTTACTTTGAAAGGGTCATTATGTGTTTGGTCTGCCCTTCTGTGGGCACAGAATAACGTCGGCTTCTTCACTCAAAGATCTGAGATCTCAGCAGGGATGAGCAAGCTTGGAAGCGTAAGATAGCTGTGCAAATAGAAGTATTAAGCAAATCATGTCTAGGGTATGTCTTTTTTTAATCAGGGTGTACTAGACTATGCAGTGTTAACAAACATATCCTGAAATCTCTGTTTCTTAACATAATGGAATTTATGTACTGCTCACCCAAAGTCAGTATGTGTCAGAGGTCCCCCTCCGCCAAGTGAAGACACTAGGATCCAGGCGGCTTTTGTGTTGTGACTCTTCCATATTGTGACTTCAAGAAGAGGGAATATGGGAAAGCCCAGATGGAAGGCACACAAGATTTTTAATCATCCTTACTTGGGAGCGACACATATTATTTTTACTCCTATTTCATTGACTAGAAATAAACACTCGTCAACCGAACTTCAGAGGAGGCTGGGCTATGTAGAGTAGGTTGATGCCATGGATCCTTGTCATTACGGTCCTTAAGGAAGTATATGCCAAGATGGATTTATAAACACAAGAGTTCTTGGGGATAATATCTGTGGACGATGAAAGAGGAGGTAAGGAAACCTTCAGACCATAATGCTGTTCTGATGCCTGAAAGGAAAAGGGGGAAGAGGAAGGGTTGGAAGAATCTCAGAAAGTTGTGGCCAGCCCAGTGGGGTACTCTGGAGCAAAAATTGCCCATTAGAGGGTTCCCGTATTGTACCTAAAGAACCAGGCTCTAGAATCCCTGCCCAGTTCCATCACTGGCTGTGGGCTGCCTGGGGAGATCGTGTCCTTAGCTTAATTAAATGCTGCGACAGATCTGGAAGCTACAGCTGAAGGCTGTTTTCTGACTGCACTCCTATAGGTTCTCTCTTCAAGGGGATCTGGATGACACACAGACCCCACCTCTGAGGAGCTTACTGTTTAAACAGGTGGCCCAGACAGAAACCATTACAGTTAGTGTGACCCAGCCATGGAGGGGGGCAGCGGAAGGTGCTGGGAGTGCATCCCTCTTGTGGAGCTACCTACTTGGTCATTACCCATGCTGCTCGGGAATGAAATATAAATGACTTCTTATTGCTTACTTTTCTGGTTATTTATTTTGGTTCTAGGAAGGTGAGAGAATGAAATGTCATAGTTTGCCCAATGAGCATCTGCATTCATCTGCTCCTTCATTCTTATTCTCTCTGCTTATGTAACGATGTGCAGTGACACTGGTAAGATGCATGCCTCTCTGTACCTTTCTAAGAATGAGCAGGTGTGCCAGGCTGAGACCATGGTAGTGTGAGCCCCGGATGGGTTTGGCAGCCTGGGTCTGGTGCTAGGTTAGTTGCTGAGACCAGGGCAGTCTCTGCTACTCTCTGTGAACCATAGCATGAACTGAGGATCTCTGCTCCCATGTAAGTGATAAGAGGGCAGGATGTGTTTGGCTCCCTTGTGCCTCCCACCCCTCCCCAGGCACTTTCTCAGGGCCAGGCACAGAGCAGGAGCTCAATAAATATTTTTTTGGAACCTAACTCTTGGTTCTAAGAGGATTAATGGGCGTAGTTTTAACAAACTGAGGAAGTGCTTTGTATGCCAGCTCACATGGGGTGAGCTTTCTGCTTGTTCTTTGTTCATTCTTTGGTGCTTCCAGGGGCCTGGTAGTCATAAAGTGCAAAGGGGAAAGGATACTTGTTGGATGTTCCAATAGAAGATTCTGTGCAAAGCTGATGTCAGTCTCCTCTCCCCTGACAGACATATACAGCTTCCTCCAATACACATCAAAACCTAAGAAAGAGTTTTCAGCATCTGAGAACTATTACACCTTTAGGAGATTGGTTTATTGGAAAATACTCAAACCGGCAGTTGGTGAGCATAGGAATCAGGTTCTAATATCCCACTTCTGCCTCCAGGGAATGAGAGCAAATGGAGGCTAGACTGGGCTCTTGTCCGAGAAGAAATTGTAGGACTTACTCCAAGTCATGAGCCTGGGTGAGGCAGGCAGTCTAGCGACAGGTTGGGGTATAGTGAATAAAGAGGGGCCCTGGAATCACCTGAACAGCAAGATTCATCCCGCGCTCTGTGTTCCTGGGCTGGAAGCTTCTATTCTCTATCCTTCCATGATCAGGACTGACTTAGGAACTGGGTAAGCCTGGTTTGGAGGTCACCATCTCTCTGATCTGGTTTTCGTCTGGACCCTAAATTCACTAATCGAGTTTACTAGAATCTTGTACAAAGAGGAAATTGGCTATGAGCTGGAGTTTGAGGGTCTGAGAATTCTTGGGTAAAGGGCATAGATGTTTTGACACCTTTTGGAGTTGATTGGAGCATTCTTTTCCCAATTTTCTACTTCTCTAGTTTTGTTTTTTAACTGTCTATGTGGCTGGAAGGATAAAGTGTCATTGTCATCTAGAAAATTAGTGGTAGATCCAAAGTACCCAGAAAATGGATTCATCTGTCTTCATCAGCCCCCACATTCCACAGCTGCTGGCTGGAGCAGGCCCCTTCTCCTGCCACTTGGCAAGGACATCATCAGTCACGGTTCTGATAAAATCTAGCCAAAGAAGGCCTTTGTGGAGTGATAGATTATTGCCACTCTCATGGTGCAGGGTCAGGAGGTGGAAGAGAGAAAATGACATTTTCATACTCTGTTCATGATCCACTTGACTTTGTTCAGAGGGAAGTGATTTTGAAGGCAACAGACATCCTTATAATAATAACTATATTATCCAAATCACTTTGTTTTTAGAACTACCCATTCACTGAAGCCTTTCCGAGGATGCCCAGAATTGTTTCAGGGATTCCGGCAGGTGGCCACTGGAAGTGCGCTCCAGGACCTATAATCAGCAATGCCAGTGCTCCCACCCAGCCCAGCTCAGAGTGCCTTGACTTCGATAGAAGGAGAATTGGCTCACCATTCACTCCACAAAGCATCCTCTGGTGCCTGAACGACCCTTCCATGCTTTTTGATAGACTCTCAGAGTTCTAAAAACCTTGGGAAGCCCTTGGGGAACTTCTAATCTTGTCATAAACAAAGGAAAAAGTAATGGAAACATTTAGTTGCAAATGTGTGGAAGAAAGAAAGAGAATATGATAACAACAACTCACCTTTATCCTGCGCTTAGTGTGTCCATCGTTGTGTCAAGTGCTTTGCATCATCACTCGTTTAATGCTCACGACGATCTGATGCAGTGGGTACAGCTATTGTCTGCATTTGACACTGAGGCCTAGGGAGTTTAAATGACTTATTTGATATCACAACCAACCAAGTGGGGAGCTGGGATTTCAATCTGGATGGTTCGACTTTGATCTCTGCAGCTCAAGCACTAAGTGAAGTAGCATCTTCATCTTCATATAATTAGTTATCTCTTCCCATAAGAGCAAATTGCAAGTTTTGTCAGTAGTTGATCCTTCCCTCCCTCCCTCCCTCCTTCCTTCCTTCCTTCCTTCCTTCCTTCCTTCCTTCCTTCCTTCCTGTGAATTTCACCCAACTGCTTGCCTCTTCCTCTAATTCAGCGCCACCCTTACCCATCTCCCTGTCCACCCACTCAGTCACACACGGCCAGCGCTGTGCTCTCTACTCACTTTAAGCGTGTCTATCTACACACTTGGCTCACACAGATCCACTCTTTGCTCCCCCTTGTACCTACAGAACTTGTCCCCTCCCATGGTGTTTTCTGAGTGTGTCAGTATTTATGTGCGTGTCTGTTTCTCCTGTTAAACTTGGGCAGCAGCAGTACTTCCTTTATACATGTAGCTTGTACTCGCTAAGCACCTACTCAGTACCAGGCCTGGGGCTGATGGTGCAGCCTGGAGCAGGTGCAGGGGCTGTTCCCCAGGTGTAGAGGATAGTTAGAGACGCTGACCCAGCACTCTGGTTAGGTGACTTCCCTCCCTGATACCCTGCAGGATTTCACTGTTATTCTGGGAATGAGAGCACAACTCCTCCTTGGAGGTCCTGCAGAGTCTATCTTGCCTACTCCCCAGCTTCAATTCTGAGTACTTTTCCCTCATCCTCTGGGCCCAGACACATAGTCCTTGTAGTTTCTCGGTTAGGTGTGCTCCACTCTGTGCAGGGCCTTTGGACAAGCTGTCCTCACTGCCTGGAATGCTTCTACCACCTCTTTTCATCTTTAGGTCCCAGCTCAAGTGTGCTTTCTCTAACCTCCCTGATTGGAAAAAAATCCCATCACGTTTTCTCTAGGAACCATGAACCTTTCCTTTCTGGTGCTTACCATGATTTTACATTTGTTGGATTATTTGGTCGGTATTGGTGTTCCCCAGTTCCCCAGGGGACTGTGAACTCTGAGTGCAAGAATAGGTCTGCCTTGGCTCACCATGGTGCCCAGCACAGTTTCTAGCACATAGTAAGTGCCCAGTGAATATTCGTGGAATGACCGAATGGATGAATGCTGACGGCTTCATGAGGCTGATCTGGATGTCTATAATAGCTTGCTCTGGGTTGTCCATGCCTACTCAGTGTTGAGGAGACAGCTGGGCCCTGTGTAAAGGCCATCGCATTTGGCATCGGACCATTTGTGTGTGCATGATGGCTGGCACTCTTCACCACCCCCAGCCTCAGTGTCCTCATCTGTGAAACTGGGATAATACTTGCCCAGAGGGTTATTTTGAAAGTTGACATGGAATATTCACGTAAAGGATTGAGCATAGGAAGACGTATTGAGTAGGTACCCACTAAATTTTGCTATTTTATTATAATGTATATGATAATGTAAAATGCTATGTAGTCACGTAAACACTGGATCTTATCTAAGTGGGGGACTGTGTGTTTGAGGCCAATGAAGAAGTGGGTAATCTGGGTTTTCTAAGTGAAGTGGCTGTTTCTAAGCCTCATCCATTTCCTGAAGGATCCAGGGTGCACTGAGAGCTCAGTGGTGAACCTCCCCTGGGCCTCGGGGTTAGGCTGTTGTCCCCAGTGAAGTCCTTGTAGCTCTGTTTCACTGACTGTTGTCCACCACCTCATGTGGCTGCAAGCTGGCCTGTCCCATGAGGAAGGCACGCCGTGTGTTTAGGGCCCGCCATGTCCCAGTGCCCAGTACAGAGCCTGCAGATGCTCAGTTAGATCCGTGAGTGAATGAATGCCTGCGTTTGAGTACTTCGCTTGGCCCCTGGCACATTGTGAGTGCTTAGCAAATGCTTTTTGCATGAGCGGTGCTAAACGTGATGTAAAATATAACAATTTTGGATAAAATCACAACTGAGCCTCTAAATGGAACAGAGGGAGATGACATTATCAGGCATCTGTGAGGAATGGATTGCCCCAACTGAGTACTTGGATTTGAAGGAAAGTAATGTCCTGGTGTTCCCATCACATTTCCCTTCAGGCTCCAGGACACATCTTTAACTCAGAGGGCAGGGAGTTTCAGTGGGAAGAGCTCTGCCATTGACATGGGTGACCCATCTCTGATACTCACTAGTGGGTGACCTTGAACTAGTCATTTGACTTCTCTACATCTTAGTTTTGACATCCATAAAATGGGAATAATAATAATGCCAGCCTGTTTCTCCTTGGAATTACTGTGGAGATCACTGGTGGAGGTGGGGAAGAGAAATAGATTAAAGTGAAAGGGCTTAAAAAATTTTAGAGTTACGGATATAAGATGCACTTGAAACTAAGCACAATGAATAATTAATTCTGGGTTGTTCTCTCAGGGCCTTGGATGTTTCCAGTGATATCTTTACAAAAAGACACAGAGCTGCTGTTCGTGTGGGTGATTCATTTACTATCCTAATAAAGGAGGGCCTTGTATTATATTATAGCACTACGAAAGCGGTTCAGCAGGGAGCTGAGGTTTTTTGACCCTAGCAGGCTGTCTTACAGAAGCATCTTGAATGAGAGGTAGTTACCGTGTCTCCTCTCAACTGTCAGATGTCTTTGGAAGGCGGCTATTCGTCTTTGGCAGGTGTCAGACCCCAAACCATCCACAGCCAAACTCTCAAATAAGGGTCCCATAGCAGAAACTTGGGGGCATGGGAATTAGGGAGGGCTGTCTGCTGTGAGCAGTGATTTGGGAGTACCCCAGGCCAGCAGTGGGGCCTTAGCTCTCAAATCATGGGGATTGGTAGGTTAGGGGGCTGGGGCAAACCATGGCACACCAGTTCAAAATATGAAGTACCCAGCGGGGGCCAGTCCATGGCAGCCCAGGAGTTGGTGGCTGGGATGCCCATGTACAGAGCTAATAGTACATATTTTCTTCAGAAAGAGCTTTGGCTCTTCCACAAGCAGATGTGCAAGTATTCAGTTGAGAACTCAGAATTCTGGGCCAGGCAGGGTGGAGATGATGAGTTTGGCTTTGGAGGTTTGGGGACCCCAGTTGTCTCTTAGCTACTGCATCCTCAGAAGAATGCCCCTGGGCTCCTGTGGATACTGAGATTTTAAGCCATCCTACTGGCTTTTCCCTGGCTGCCCATGATCCTCTGCAGGCCGTGGCCCTGGAAGGCCCTAATTCCAGCCTTGTGGCTCCGCAGTGGAGAAAACAAGGTGAATGGTCCTTGTTGAGCCCCTACTATGCAGCAGGCCCTGTGCTTGTTGCTTTCACATGTGTGCCCAAGAAGGCAAGGTGTAATGGAAAACGCTTGGTCTTTTGAGCTAAAGAGGCCCAGGTGCAACTCTCAGCCTTCCTGGGTTATCTTGGGTGGGTCACATCTCTTGGGGCCTCCCTTCCCTAATTTGTAACATGGAAGTTTGATAGCAAACAACCAGCCTTGTCTTGAGGACTGAATAAGATTAGTGACTGGCTCTGGTGCCCAGTGGGTGTTCAGCAGATGCCACAGAGCAGGAAGCAGGGTACCTAGTGAGGATAGGACACGCTTTAGTTCTGGGGTGTGGTGGGGCCAGAAAATTGCAGAACTTGTCTCTGAAAATTGCTGTGGGTTCTCGTTTTTACAGAGGAGGGACTTTGCTTTGCTTGAATTGCCTGGTTGGCTCTTTCAGTGCACATCTATAAAGTCTGGTGCTTATAGTTCAGGGAGGTGGGTTTAACAGGAAGAAGGCCTGCTCTGGTTTACTTCTGTTTATAGATGATACTCTATAAGCCTCTCCCTTACTACTAGGAAGCTTTAAGATTGTTGGGGATCCGTGGTCCCATTGTCTAAAGAGCACAGGGACCTCTGAGGGGGAAAGGAATGAGATTCTGATTCCTCCTTATAGGGTTTGAAATTATTAGAACGTGTCGAGGTGAGGGGGTGGTGGCATAGCCCTAAGTTGGAGCTGCTGCAGGAAAGGGCAAAAAGAAATCCTAAGGAGCTTTGCTTAGCATGGGGGCTCAGGGCTTGGGGTGTCGAGTGCAGGGTGATCTAGAGATGGGAGCTGATGCTGGAATCCTCTCCTCTTCCCTGACACCGTGGTCGGAGGTGGGGTGGTCCTGGGCACAGTGGCTGTGTGTAAAATGCAAACTGAAGGTGCTCAATCCTGACAACTGTAACCCTCAGTTTCTGTCCTGGCTCTGGCATAATTGACTGCCTTGGTGGCTGCCATGGCAGGGGGTGGAACTGAAGTGAGCTGAGGCCGGCAGCTGGGCCTGGTTCACAGGTTGGGCTCAGGGTCACCTCCAGAGGTGGAGACAGGAAGACTCTCCAGCCAGTCAGCACAGACCACCTCGGGGCTAGGTGTGGCGGGGAGAACGGCGGAACTGCGCATTCCTTTCATCTTCGAACATGGAAAGAAGTGTGACCTTAATTATACACCAGTCTAGTAAAGTGTGAAGTGTAGTGGGTTTCTCACTTGGTTCTGATCATAACCTTATTTAGTAGACACTAGCCCAATAATCTGACAACAAGAATTACAGGTTTTGTGGAGAGCTAGAGTTTACTACCTCTTCCTAGGGCATCACCCAGTAACAACTTGGCGAGAGAGGAATTCTTCCGTTAGCCTTGTTTATAGGTGGGGAAACTGAGGCTCAAAGCAGTGAGCCCAGGGTGAGGCAGAAAGCAGAGACAAGTCTAAGTGCACCAGACGCTAAACCCAGTATTGTTTGCACTCTCCACAGTGCCAGTCATACTGTCGTATAGCCAGATGGGCTCTGTGGTCCTAGACTCTTGATTGGGTTTACAGGGATCCAGCCACAAGTCAGAAGAGTTATCCATCACGGCCGTTCCCAAAGGCCCTTTGATCAAACCCGAGCGAGGTTGGAATGGTTATAGATGGTGAGGCGTGTATATGCTATCAGTTCCATGGATGATAAAGTGCTTCCTATTTCATCTTCCTCAGCACCTCAAGAAGGACTGCCAGAAGTGGCTGTCTGCAGGAGGGAGGCAGGAGCTCAGAGCGGCTGGCAGTTTGGACCAGTATCCATACTGCAGGACCCGCCCCTCCAGCTGGTGGCACAGGCGAGGTGACCTCGTGCTGGACATGGAGTTCCACTCCGGAACAAGAACAGAGTACCTGCCTCGTGCCAGGCTGTGGGCATTGGAACATGACTCAGACATGACTCCTGCCCCTTAGGGGTTTCACGAAACCATGTGGGCAACTCGCACACAAGCCAATGCCCCTTAGCAGAATGCTTCAGAGCGAGCTCTGACTCTGGAGCAGGACCGCCTGGCGACGACTTACCAGCTGTGCTGATTTTGGGCAAACCCAGTGTTCTCATCTGTACAGTGGGGTGAGAAATCATGGTGCCTACTTCATAGGATAGTTATAAAAATCAAATTAGTTAAAATTTGCTAAAGATTTCATCTACTGCCTCATACATAGTGTCATAAAAGTGTCAAAATAAATGAGGATGATTTGAATATACTTTCTGGGGGACACAATAAAGGAGCATGAAGGGGAGGCACTGACTTCTCCCTGGATGCAACCTGGTGGGGTGGGGGTGCTTCACAGAGCAGGTGACCTTCTGGTTGGCCTTGAAGGACAAAGGTGGGTGATGTAGGAGAATCCTGTGGGAGGAAGGAGCTGCCCTAGCAAAGGTTGGGAGGTGAGACTTTGAGGGGATAATGCTGAGCCATTCAGAGGTGGCAGGCACACAGGTGACCAACTGCAAGGCATATTGTGGAGAGAGCTGAAAGATCTGGAAAAACAACCATCTTTGAGTCTTCAGTGTTGGAAAAACATATTTTTAAATCAATCTCTTGTAGCGCACACTGCTCACCCAGTGCCTCCTGCCAAGTCTTGGTTTCTCGGACTTGCTGTTAGTGAAGAGGCTTTCTGTCTGCTCAAGTTGGAGGATATACCCCCAGTTCACTTGGTGAACAGAACAAGGTCATCTTTAGGGACAACATAAAGACTCAAGCATAAGGAAAAGATTTGGAGTTAAATCTTGGCACTGTCATTCCCTGGGGTGTAGCTTTGGGCAAGGCGCTATCCCACTGAGCCTGTTTTTCCATCTGCACAGTTGGGATGTGGGCACCTACCTGGGGGCTGGCCAGAAAGCAAGGATGTGAGGGCTTATCCCAAAAAATCCCAGCTGGGGCTATGCATACCACAGATGCCTGGGAACATTTAACAGGAGTAGGACCCAGCCTTGTGTGACACGTCTTAGATTCAGGAGTGAGCCCGCCATGAGACCATCCTAATTTTAACAATCGAAAAATGACTCAGGGTCTGAAGAGGGCCCAGGAGTGATTTAAAGCTTACTCTTAAGTTGGGTCTGTAGGTGGACGTAATAGATGCAATCAGCTTTACGTTTCTCTTAATGGCTTTCTTGATAAAGGGAAGCAGATAGGAGCAGCAAGAGTGCTGGAATAACTGTCACAGAACCTCGGCAGCCGAAAGCCAGGTTGGCAGGCCTGGCCACGTGGTCTGAGGCAGAAGATGGTGCTGGTGATCCCAAGCCTGTCTGTCGGGCTGATGGGTGCCCAGTCTGGCTGCAGAGGTTTCCCTTTCTGGACATGGGATGAGCCACAGACTGTGCTGGTCCTGATGGACCTGTCTCTGCATGCAGCAGGATACCTGGCAAAGATTAGGCATCCCCTCCATCCACAAAGACAGAAAAGCTCCTGGGGGCCGCTGTCCTTTTGGATTCCAGTGATCGAGCAGACCATTTTGAGACGATCGAGTTCTTGCTGCCCAGCTGAATGGCTTTCCTTTTGAGACCTGCCAGGTTCCAGCCTTATTCTAGCCTGTCATAGCTCACTTCTTCCCTGAGCAGTGATCGGCCACTCCTAAAACCCACTGGGATGGAGGAGATTCTGAACAGAGCAATACAGCGATTTTCTCACACCCACTGATAAAGTCGATGTATGAAGACTCAGTTGGATTTTTACAGAAATGGATCTGTTCTGGGTGTTTAGAGAGAGTTAAAAGGGCTTAGGGGGAACTGAAAGGAAGCAAAAAGATGTGTTCAGAATACAAACATCCATCTTAGAAGGCTCCACCTTGGGATCTTTCTATAGGAACAGGGTTCTATGAGCCTCGGTTTCTTTATCTGTAAAGTGGGGAGGGACACTTGCTCCAACCCCTCTCCCAGGGTGATTTTATGCTTAAATCAGATAACGGTGCTGGAAAGCCCTTAAGAAAAGTCAAGATAGGAATATCTGAGATTGTGAAGTATTTCTTTGAGAGAGCCCAACTGGCAGTTGTCTGAGCACAGGAAGAAGGGAATTACGAAAGCTACAGGAAAAAAAAAAATAGCATTGCGAAAATAAAGGGGATGAAAGTCGGTTTCATTTAGGTTTTAGGAAGAAATAGGGCAGTGGATGTAAAGATTGAGCTATCCGTGTTTTTAAGTCAGAATTTATACTTCATGGCAGAGAATGGGCAGTTGGATGCTTCTATCCTATATGAATTGGAAGGCAGAATGTCAGATGTGATGTCAGGCCCACCAGAACAAACAAATAAACATATCCTGCAAAGACTTTCTTATGTGGTTTGGTTGTCTATACGAAACCAGTTTCAAAGCTTTCCGATCTTTGGATGGTGTGAATAATCGTAATTGACATAATAGTGCCAGGAAGAACACAACAGACCCTCACGAGACACTGAATCTGCTGCTGGGGTCTTGATCTGAGACTTCCGAGCCTCCAGAACTGTGAGAAACTTCTGTTGTTTATAAGATAGCCAATCTGTGGCAGAGCAAATGGTTTAAGACACCCAGAGAACAAGGCAGCTTTGACTCGCTAAGCCGCACAGTGTGACTGCAGGGGAGCCAGAATTCATTCTAATAGCGACCTCCTCCGGATGACTTCGCCCTGCCTTTTGTTTACCTTTCATCTTTCTTTCTGAGAGAGAATGAGAGCAATTAGCAATATCTGGCCCAGACTGGGCTCCTCCTTCTCATGCCTATAATGCTCTGCACCCCTCCCCCGCTTCTAGAGCCAGCACGTCCTCCTCTTGTTGCCAGGCTCACCCTGGCTCCCAGGACCCTTCCCTGTGGTGCCCCTCCACAGAGGGCTATAGGAGTGTTACAGGTAGGTTGGCAGGAAGCCTCACCAGCTGTAATTCCAGAGTGCGTGCTCAGAGAGTGGCCTGAACAGTTAGCAGAGGAAGTGGTGAGCTCTGGGGGTCACTCTGATTTATCTAAGAACATGACCTGCTGGACTGACCTCGATTATTCTGTTGAGAAAGTGGCTAGACTGGCTAGGTCAAGGCAGCCGGGAACTTGGTAAATGGGAACTCCATGAAGGAATTTGACAAAATCTCTTGTAACTTTTCACTCAGGTAGAGAAGATGGTCCATTTAGGTGCATTTGTTGTCTGAATCTCAAACTCCAAAGATATTAATCTTTAATTTGTCTGTGGCGATTGTCCACAGACTCTGTTGTTTGCCTGGGCCTTAAATTTATCTATCTATCTATCTATCTATCTATCTATCTATCTATCTATCTATCTATCTATATCTATATATCTTTAAAAGAAGGTATATATTCTTTCTTTAATCAGTGTTTTGAATAAGGTCATAGAAGTCAGACTGGTCAAATTCTGCTGATGACATGAAGCTTAGAGGAGTAGCAAATAATTTAGGAGACAGAGCCAGAAAACAAATTTCCTCTCGTTACATTCACCTCATCGCTTCAGGATTCCAAGACTTCTTTTTTCAGAATTCTCCGTATCGTCTGGCACTTGGCTTCAGAAAACCAGCTGCTTAAGGACAGGACAAAGTTGATGAGGCTTAAAGGGAGTAGGTATGAAAAGGGACTGAGGCTCTAGTTGACCTTGACTCCTTATGATCTCTGTGGGGGAGAAAGCAACCCGGGTCTGCTGCTCAGCGCATGTGTTGATATAAGTTCAGGCCACCCGGGTAGGCTGGAGTCCCTGGATCTCTGAGAACGAGCCTCTTTCAGGGCCTGTGCTGGGAAAGGCAATGCCAGGAGACCATCAAAAGTGTCCACAGACCAGAGAAAAGCTCCTATTGGTGACCTTGGCTTTGTCTTAGGTTACCCTTATCCCTTCCCTTCCTTCTACAGATGCTTACTAAGACCTCTGTGTGCCAGGCACTGCAGTGGGTGCTTGTGGGCAGTACCAAACATGGTCCCTGTCCTTTTGGAGCTGACAAGTCAGTGTCTGTCTGGAGCATGTGTGTAGTTGGTGCTAAGGGTGTGGGGTGGTGCCGTCAAGCGAGTTTGGGGTAAAATCCAGGCATTGTGAGGCAGGCAGCCATGTGGCCACTGGTGAACACACAGGAGAGACCAAATGGAGGAGCCTGGAGTGGAAGGGTTATCTGCAGAATAGTGTATTCTGCATTGGGTGGGGGCAGTCTGAGGGGTGGGAGGTTGTGAAGATGCAGCAGCTGGCCTTGAGGAAAGCCCAGAATTTCATACTTAGGGCAGGGAACTCAGGCAGAGGCCATCGCGTGGACAGAGATACAGATCTGTAAGGAGAGCAGCTTCGGACAGGGGTGAAGCTTATCTCGACCGTAGACAATGTTTCCACCCTGTGATTTTGGAAAACGTTATTGTAGAGTATAGCAAAATGTATTTGGTTTTGATCTTGTAGGATAGGTCCATCGTTTCGGATTCACAAGCATATTTTTCTAGAATGAGGACAAATGTACTGAGGATCGATAGATATCACTGAGCACCATGAGCGATTTCCGTCTGGGGACGTTAGTCAATATCATACCAATGGATATCTCCACTGTTGTACTTTTCCCAGCTGGGAAGGGAAATGCATACTTACAGGATCATTTGCATCTTTTGAAAAACCATCCTAACGACAAATTTTTATATTTGGAGTTTGCATTAAGAGAAAAAAAAAAAGATAACTTGTCATGTTTTTATCTTGTTATGGAAGTAATCTATGTTTATTGTAGAAAAATTGGAAAATGCAAAAAAACAAGAAGAAAATTAAAATCACTCTTAACCCTACTATATAACATAATTACTGTTGATATTGTGGCGTATATCCTCACACTTTTTAAAAAACAAAATTCAGATTATCTGCTGCTTGGTATTTGTTCTTTTTTCTTTGACTTTGTATCAGAAGAGCTTTCCAGGCCATTTCAGAACCTCTGCTCCCTATTTTTAAGTGGCTTTTCAGTATTCCACTAGGCCATAGTTAATTTAGATAATCTGTTTTTGAATATGTGGGTTACCATTTTTATTTTTGTGTGTGTGATGCTAAGCAATGCTGCAGCATACAGCCTTGAAACAAAATGTCTGTGCTTCTCCATGATTAGTTCTTTAGACTCAAGAATTGGCTGAGCCAAAGGGCACGCAAAATTTTAGTATTTTCATACTTAGCTCTCTCTCTGCCATTTCTGGAGAGCTTTCTTTGGACCAGAGTCAGGTGCTTTAATGTGCATCATCTCGTTTAGCTTTCATAACATAGAGAGGAACTATGATTATCCCTCTTTTGAGATGAAACATCTGAGGCTTAGAGAGTTTTAGTAACTTGCCCAAGACCTCAAAGCTAGGACATGCAGGGACCAAGCCCACTCTGCCTCCTGTAGGCCCCACACTGGAATCCTTAGGCAGCAATGGATGGGGTAATGGTGGGGAGGGGGGTGTGGGAGCGGTAGGGGGGATGGGGAGGGGCTTTTCTGATGTACATAACTGGGAGTTATTAAGAATTAAAAACAAACACAAATTCTGCCATTTGGGTGGTTGGTAAACTTTTATTTTGCACTTCTTTGTTTATCAAAAAGGTTGAATAGGTATCAGTATTTCATGAGACCTCTGTTTCAGTTCATTGACTTGTCCTGTCTGTTGCCTAATTTTATTAAAATTTGTAGCTCTTCCCTACAGATTTGTGAAACCGCTTTTTACATATTAGAATTCTTCCCCCCGCCCTCCATGTTTGTGGCACATATGTTTTCTAGTTTTTTCTTTTTCCTTTTAATATTCTGTTTTTGTTTTTTCTTCAACATAGGGTTTTTTAAAATTTCACATAGCTAGATTTATACCCCATGGTTTCTGCTTTTGGTGTCACGATTATAATGCTCTGCGAATACTCCATGGCTTTATAAATAACACACTTAGATTTTCTTTTGGTTACACTGATGGTTTACTCTTTTAATATTTAACTCTTTAGCACATTTCAGACTTATTTTTTTATGACGCGAACCTCTTTCTGTATATATACATCTAATTATATATAATTGTACATATGTATGTATTCCCAAATGATTAATCCACTGTCTCAATATCATTTGTTAAATAACTTATTTCTCCATTTACTGGAAATGACTCTGGAAATAGTTGCCGTTTCTGAATTTTTTTTTCTGTCCCATAGGTATGTCTGGAGCGTTCTTGGTCAGTGCCCCACTCGTTTAAATCACTTTATCTTTATATTATGCTTTAATACCTGATAAGGCAAGTCCTCTCCATAACAATACTCCTCTTGTCAAAGATTTTCTTAACTCTCCCTGCTTGTTTATCCTTGTGCTAGAAACTTAGAATTATTTTGGTGAGTTCTAAAAATAAGAATGAAGTAGATATTTTGGTTGGAACTCGGTGAACTTAGAGATTGATTTGGGGGAAAATAAAACTTTTGCAGTATCGATCTTCACATTCAGGAATGGGGTAGATCTTTCCTTTCATTCTTAACCTCTTTTATATCCCTCTGGAAAATTGGTAGGTATTCATTCATTTAACAAGTATTTCTTGAGCAGCTCCCGACACTGTAGACTTTGTCAGGTAAATATTACTGATTTCACTAATTACTCAGTGTATTATATCTTTGTCACTATTGTGAATGATATCCTTTACTTTATAGTGGTTCCCTTTCATGGCTGCATTTTCTAATTATTGCTAGTATGTATAAAACTTTGATTTGTGAATACTACTTTCATAACCAGATGCCTAATTGAATACTCTCTTTGGTCCTCGTAGTTTCCCCATGGGTTTCCAGGTAGGCAGTCATATTATTTGCAAGTAACAATACTTGTACCACTTCCTTTTCAATATTTTTTCCTTGCTGCTTTGTCCACAGATTGAATTGTCAGCTATGAGAACAGCACTGGGTAGAAGTCGTGAGCACAGGCATTGTTGGTTGATGAATAGACTGCTGTTTTACGATTGCTGGGCATGCTGCCTGTTGTCTGTGTCAGGCTTTGTTGTGTCCTTGAGGTACCTTCTCTCTCATTTACTAAGAGGATTTGGTTTTATTATTTTAGATCAGAAATGAATGCTGAATTTTAGTAAGGGCTTTTTCAGCATCTACTGTATGAACTGTTTGCATCTCAGGGTGATTTCAGCAGGCCGGTGGACAACTTCGTATCTGCAGCTCCACTGTAAACACCATGAGAGTGGGGACTGTCCTCAAGGCCAGCTACAGTCATTCGTCCCCAGCCAAACTGAGACCCTGTGGAGAAAAAAAGAAATCTTTGTGCTCCCCTCAGTGGGTGCTCAGTCAACACTCGTGTCCGAGCCAGCGAATGGATGCATATTCAGTCATTGGCATGCCTTTTAGGAAGATGCTCAAGATTTCTGAAAATCTGAAGGTGGGCTGGCAGGGGAGCCTTACCTCCCCGTGCACTAATTGGAAGGCCATCAACATGAGGAGGCATTTCATCCAGTTTTCCAGATGAGGTTAGTATCCTGTTTGCCTCAAGGAGGAACTGAATTACAATGCCATAGACATTTAAATTGCGGGCCATAAAGTGCTTGTCAAGTACAAATTGCAGCCTTCCTGAGCTCTGGTATTACCAATCTCCTGATTACGCAAGCTGCTGGGGTGGCAGGCAGGCTTTCCAGCAAAGCTCCTCGTGAAGGCACCTTTGGGATGGGGCGAATTTCATCTGGGGAATTAGACCTGTTTTCTAAGTGATTAGAAATAAGTGATTAGGGTGCCAGGTGACGAGTTGGATAGTGGTTGGAAGTGCCCCCAGGACAGAATCCGTTGATTTGGCTGACACCAAGTTGTTCTAAAACAATTTGGTTGAAAACTCTTATGATCAAGTGAAAATTAGGTCCAAAATGATGAGTTGGCCAAAAATAAATAGTTCCTACTACTGGATTTTCATGTAGTGGTAATTTCAATACACTATTTATTCAACAAAGGTTAACCATCTACCATGAGCCAGGGATCGTTGTAGACAGTGGGGATATGTTAGTGAACAAAACAAAGATCCTTCACAGAGAGCCTATATGCTTGCTAGTGAGGGAGACAGTGACCAATGCATAAAGAAACATTGCATCTTAGCTGGTCATAAACCACGTCGAGTGTCATGGTACTAGAAAAGAAAAATAAAGCAGAGCAAGGGGATTAATGAAAATGACTTAGAGGCTGAGTGAGCTCTGGTGTCTAGAGAAGGCTTCTCCGAGGTAGCATTTGAGCAGACATTGAATAGAGGGAGAAAGAGAGCCATGATGTGCTGTCCAGGCCAATAGAAGAGCAGCTAGGGGTGGGGGCTGTGGTAGCTTGCTTAGAGAATTTGAGACCAGATAGGAAGCCCTTGGGGCTGAAGCAGAGTGATGGAGCGCTACAGGGTCAAGCTGGTGAGGGGTAAGGGCTAGATCCCATAGGGCCTTATGGCCATGGGACATTTGAGGATTTTGAGCAGAGTGATGATGCGATTTGACTTGTGTTTTAGGGACATTTTCCAAACTTTGTCTTTAGGCATTTTGTGTTCCTTTCTCAGAATTTTTTTGGCAGAGCAGGCATAACTGGCTGAAAATGACAGATGTAAAAATGAAAAGTAGCCAGCAACTATCACCAAAACCAGAAAAGAATTCCAAAAAATTGGCAACAATGCTTGAAGACCTGTAAGACGTTGTAAACCTGTCTCAGATGCCCTCAGATTATTAATATGGGAAAAACCCAAAAGTAGTACTCTTCATTTTTCACCAGATTACTGCCTGGATCAAGCCTTCATCTGTCCTAGGGCGAGCCAGTGTACCATTTGATAGACACCTCTCTGGGAACCTGGGTCTGGAGGCATACAAGTGGCTCAGACCTATTTTCTCGAGCTGAAAATAACCACCACAGATGGCAGGACTAAGGCGATGGTAGTACAGTTGGGCCTGGAGTAGTGCAATAATCCTCTTGGCCATGTGAGACCATGTTTCTCTTTAGTGCTTCCCCTATTGTTTTATAGGCCTGTAAGGCAGTACAGGGAGGAGGACTGAGGGCTTAACATTGAGGCCCTGGGTCCCAGTCTGGAATTCGTACCTTTGCATTATAGGGGCCTGCTGTTCTCCTGGGGACCTTGCCCACTTCTGCATCATAGCATCATCTTGTAACAGTATAATGACCTATTTGTGTTGTTTGTTTGTCCGGATAAATTGGGACTTCCTTTAGGCAGAGTGTTTGGGTTATAAGTAAGCTGCTGTAATAGAAGAGACCTCAAAATACAGTGGCTTAAATAAATTTAAAAAACGTTTCTCCACCAGCCAACAATCTGGCTGATCCAGGCTAGTCGGGCATCTCTGCTCCACAAGGTCATTCAGGAATTCAGGTTCCTGAACTTCTGTTGTCCCACTGTGTCATAGGATTTGTCCTCATTGATGTGGTTCAGACAAGGTCACTGCCGCCTCTGTATTCCAGTCCCCCGAAGAGGGCAGGGAGAAGAGAAAGGGCACAAGTCCAAAGCAAGCAGCTTGTCCTCAAGCTAGAGATGGTCTAGAAGTTGTACATATCACTTCTGTTCAATTGCATTGTTAGAAATTAGCCAAATGGTCTCATCTAGCTGTAAGGGAGGGTAGTTACATTTGATCTCTAGCTAGATGGCAAGTGCGCAACTTAAATGTAATGCTGTACTATGCTTCCTATGTTTTCTGTTGCTGCTATGACAAGTTATTACAAACTTAACGGCTTAAAACAACATATTAATTCTCTTCCAGTCATGGAGACTAAGCATACAAATGCGTCTTGCTAGAGTCAAGGTGTTGGCACAGCTAGTTCCTTCTGGAGACTCTGAGGGAAGAATCTGCCTCCTTACCTTTTTCATCTGCTAGAAACCACATCCGTCCCTTAGCTCATGTCTCTTCCCTTCCTTGCATCACTCAAGCTTCTTACTTCGGTGTTCACATCTACTACTAACTCTGATCTCCTGCCTCCCTCTTAGAAAGACCCTGTGATGATCTCAGACCCACCTAGATGATCCAGGACAATCGCCCCATCTCAACATTCCTACTTAATCACATCTGCAAAGTCCTTTTTGCCATATTCACAGGTGTCTAGGATTAGGACATGGCCATCCTGGAGGCAGGCCTTATTCTATCTACCACACGCGGGAAGTGTTCTAATACTAAAAGAAGGAAAGAGAAAGAATATCAGGGAACAATGTACTTAATGCCTGGCATACAGTAGATGCTCAGTTAACGTTGAATGAAGGAATGTTTGGTGGGATATGATGTGCCATTCCTTCGTACCACCCTGAAATTCATTGGTTTAACCAATATCTCTCTATAGAAAAACAAAGAGTGTCAGGTATCCTTTGATGATCCTTATATAAGGATGCATACTCTAAGTTTGGGTAAGAGAATTTAGGAGAAAGGGCAGATCAGTTTGGAACCTACTGAGTTCCAAACCCTTCCAGCCTCATCCTACCCCAGACACTAGCCATCAGGGCCCTTGGGCCAGGAGCTCACACTTAGAGCAAAAATGTAAACCAGGGTGTCTGAAGAATCCTGTGATACCCCGACATGTTACCGTGGCTTTCGTGTCTCCCACAAACAAGTGGATGTGTTCTTCCCCTCAGAAGAATGTCAGATCGCCCTCATTTCTGTGCTGTGTTGATGAGTTTAACCAATTTGTAAGGTCAGGAGATGTCACCGAATCTGGACTTGGGAATCTTATGGAGGGTTGGCTCTACTTCCATCCAGAGGCAAATCACTTGGTCTGTTTTGTGTTTCAGGCACTGTCCTGGGCACCGAAGGAAGCTGCTAAAGCAGAGTTTATAAAGCCTTCCTCTTCCCTAGAGGACGATGGAGACCAGAATGCTAAACAACATGAACCGTGCAAGACTGCAGGCAGGGCCCCCGGTGTCTGGAGGACAGAGTGTCTGACTGTTAAACAAAGTTTATAAACCTTTGCTCCTTCCCAAGAGGATTGATGTGGATGGCATTTGCAGTGACTTGTGGGCCCCAAACAAGGTTTCGTCCTTATAAAAACCATTACCATTTATCTCCTCCTCAGCAGGGCTCCTTGTGACCTTCAGAGATAGCAGCTGAAGAATTAGCACTGAGTGTAGGTCAGACAGGGGCTTGTTGGTCGAGCAGTGCTTTATAACGAAACCAAAGTGAGATCGGCGACGATGCAAGGTTATGTGCAGTTAGTTATGTCTCGTTTATTCGGGGTTTCAGGACGGGAATTATACTACGACAGTTATTTCCAGAGAACTAAGGCTTCTACATTTAAACACCAAAAACTGTTTTCTTTTTAAATATTGGCCATTTTATGTGTCTAAAATCTTTATTTATTTTAACGTAACATTTTTTTCATGTATATGTTTATTGTAGAAAAAGAACAAAAAATACCTGTAAGCAATAACAATTTTCTCCCTTTATCTGCTCCTCTCTGGAATCAGTACTATTAACATCTCACCTCCTAAAATGTGGGGCTTTTAATCTAATCTTTCATAGATGATTCAAGATCTTCATCTCAATCCTCATTAGTTGTTATCTGCTTCACTCGGGGAAGTTCCTTGGGACATGTAGGATCTTTGCCCCTGCACTATGATAATCTTGAATATAAAAAGGGCTGTGTGTGGTTTTTATCTATTTTGTTGTGTTTTTCATTCTCTTGGCTCTTGCCAGCACTTTCTGCTGCTGTGTATAAACCTTTCTTAGGTATTTTTTGCCTCTCTCCATGCATCGTAGCTTCTGGATTCTAAGGTGCATGTCTTCTCTTGACATTTTAATGTTTCTGAAACTGGGAGGTGTCTTTCCAGCAGGCAAGGGAGTAAGTTCTGATGATTATCGTCATCCGCATTGATGGGGTTTCCATCTGTTTCCACCTCAGTTGCTATGGTCACTTGTTTTGTTGGAGACCTGTCACTCACTTGAATTTTAGCTTTCATTTGGATTCCTTCATTATTGCTTATTATGTGTTCTAAAAGATTGTACTATAATGAAGTAATAACATTATTGTGAATGCAGAAGATTGCCTGTCACATGTCAGGCAAGATGATTAAAGACAGTAGAAATTGCCAAATCTCTCAGAATAGATCATAGAATTTTTAGAGGTAATGGAGAGAGATGTGACCAACTTTTGTGTAATGAAGAAATATTAAGTGCCCAAGATTATGAAAAGCTTAGGACTGATTTTCTGTTCATTGGTATATATTTTTTTACTTTAAATTTCATTTTTTATTTATATTTTATTTTACATTTTATCAAAGTATATATTTTTTTATATTATGCCATTCTTCCCCTTTCTCTATATTTATTTTTAATTTCTTTTTTCTTTTAAAAATATTTTTATTTTTCAATTATAGATGACATATTATATTAGGTTAGTTTCAGGTGTACAACATAGTGATTAGACATGTGGATAGCTTACAAAGCAATCACCCCGAGAAATCTAGTACCCATCTGACACTGAACATAGTTATTACAATATTATTGAATATATTCCTTATGCTATACTTCACATCTTCATAACTATTTTCTAAGTACCAATTTGTACTTCTTAATCTTTCCCCTTTTTTATCTACCCCTTAATGCTCCTCCCATCTGACAACCCTCAAATGTGTGTGGAGTTTGTTTTGTTTTGTTTGTTTTGTTCCTCAGATTCCACATGTACATGAAATCATGGCGTTTGTCATTCTCTGCCTGATGTACTCTCATCAGCATAGATTTCATTGTTTTATTTATTTGTTTATTTTTATGGCTGAGTAATATTCCACTGTATATGTATACCACCTCTTCTTTATTCTTTCATCTATTGATGAACATCCAGGTTTCCTCCATATCTTGGCTATTGTAAATAATGCTGCCGTGAACATGTGGATGCGCATGTCTCTTCAGTAGTATTTTGGGTTTCTTTGGTTAAATACCCAGAAGTGGGATTACTTCATCCTTCTTTGTTCCTTGTTATAACCTTTGTTTTAAAGTATATTTTGTCTGGAATAGGTATTGTTACCCCAGATTTTTTTTCATTAAAATACCTTTTTCCATTATTTACTATCAGTCTGTGTATGTCTTTTGATCTGAATGGAGTCCGTTGTAAGGGTCTTGTTTGCTTATCCATTCAGTCACCCTATTTTTTATTGGAGCATTTAATATTTTTTCATTTTAAGTACTTTTAGATAGATATGCAGTTATTGCCATTTTATTATTTATATTTTTGATACATAGTTTTTCTTCTTAAAGAAGTCCCTCCAACATTTCCTGTAATACTGGCTCGGTAGTGATGAACTCCTTCAGCTTTTTCCTGCCTGAGAAGCTCTTTATCTGTTCTTTAATTTTTAATGATAGCTTTGCTGGATAGAGTAATCTTGTTTTTTCATCACTTCGAATATTTCCTGCCAATCCCTTCTGGCCTGCATAGTTTTTGTTGATAAATCAGCTGACAGTCTTATGGGGGCTCCATTGTAGGTAAACTAATAATAGCTTTTCTCTTGCTACTTTTAAGATTCTCTCTGTCTTTAACCTTTGGCATCTTAATTATGATGTGTATTGGTGTGGGCCTCTTTGGGTTCATCTAGTATGGGACCCTGAGCTTCCTATTTCCTTCACCAGGCTAGGGAAGTTTTTCATCATTATTTCTTCAAATAGATTTTCAATTTCTTGCTTGCTCTCTTATCCTTCTGGTACCACTACGATGCAAATGTTGTCATGCCTGATGTTGTTCCAGAAGCCCCTTAATCTATCTTCATTTTTTAAAATTCTTCTTTTCTTGTTGCTATTCTGAGGGGGTGTTTTCTGCTACCTTATCTTCTAAATCACTGATTCAATCCTCTGCTTCATCTAATCTGTTGATTCCCTCTAATGTATTCTTCATATCAGTTATTGTGTTCTTCATTTCTGATTGATTCATTTTTATGTTTTCTGTTAAAGTTCTGCCTGAGTTTATCTACTTTTCCCTTAAGTTCACTGAGCATCCTTATAACCTGTGTTTTGAATTCCGTGTCTGGTAGATTGCTTGTCTTCATTTTGTTTAGTTCTTTTTCTGGAATTTTGTTCTGTTCTTTCATTTGCGTTATGTTTGTCTCCCCATTTTGGCTGCCTTCCAGTGTTTGTTTCTACAAATTAGATAGTATTTCTAAGTCTCCCAATCTTAGTAGAGTGGCTTTATGTATCAGGTGTGCTATGGGGCCCAGTGGCAGAGTCTTCCCTGGTCACCTGAGCTAGGTGCTCAAGGTGTGTCCCTTATATAAGTTGTATGTGCCTTCCTATTGTAGTTGAGCCTTGGTTGCTGCTTGCACAGTGATAAGAAGGATTGTCCCTTGGGCTGATTGGTTGTGGGGATTGGCTGGTGAGGATTCACTTTAGCAGACTGGTGCCTGCCCAGTCTGCCCTTTGGATGTTTCCTCCTCGTATGCAGCTCTGGGTGGTGCTCCAGCTCTGGTTAAAGCAGGCCATTGGGTGTGCTGGCCCAAGGGCCTCCTGGGAGGGGCCTAGCTACAGGCAAAGTTCAGCGACAGCCTGTGCACTGCCCAAGTCACCTGGCAAGAGTCACTAAGCAATCTGCAGATGGCTGCCACCTGTGCTGGGCTTAGAGGTGCCTTGAGATGGCAAGCCAGGAACAGAGGCTGGCTGCTGCTAATACAGAGTTTGGGGCTGCTCAGCAGGAGGTCTGGGTCATGCTGAGGCCAGATGCTGCTTCTTAGGGTTTTGTGACAGATTTTAGGAAAGTCAGCAGCATATGCCAAAACAAGCCATATGTATGGGAGGGGGGGAAATGTCACTAGAGGCAGTTGGGTGGGCCAACAAGTTAGGAGGGGAGAGGTCTCGGGAAATCACC
The DNA here is from genome assembly GCA_030015415.1 of Cynopterus sphinx. Lineage (NCBI taxonomy): Eukaryota > Metazoa > Chordata > Mammalia > Chiroptera > Pteropodidae > Cynopterus > Cynopterus sphinx. The sequence goes on along the minus strand of CM057385.1, from coordinate 104,316,773 downwards.
AGGGCAGGGCAACTTGTATTAGCCAGGTTGATAGAGCTCCTATATGGCAGCCGCCTGTGTCCACACACTAGAAGGAGGGAGGGCTCAACAAAAAAACAATGGACTCCACCATCATTTCTGTCAGGAAGAAAGCCGTCCCTCCAGCCCTTGTCCTGAAGTCAGACAACTCAGTTTCTCCCCACATGTCCCTGGCACTTCAAGCAGCTGTTGCATCTCTGGAGCTCAGAGCAAGCAAGTCCCTCACTGAGTAAGTCTGTTCACAGGCCTCTTAAGAGGAGTGTCTTGACTTTCACAGCCCTCTGTCTCACTCAGCCACAATCTCTGCAGGTTTTTACAGCCAGAGGTTGTGGGGACTTCTCTTCTTGGTACTAGAACCCTGGGCTGGGGAGTCCAGCGTGGAGCTGGGGCCCCTCACTCCTCCAGGGGGACCTCTGTGGCCAAAATATCCCTCCTGATTCTCAAACCCCACATGTGGTTATGGGACCGGCCCATTTCACATCTCCTTCACTCTTATCATCTCGATGTAGCCTCTTCTGTATGTCCCCAGTTGTGGGACTTCTGTTTAGCCAGATGTCAGGAGACTCCCAATGATGGTCATTATGTAGTTTTGTTGTAATTTTGATGTAGTTGCAAGAGAAAGAGAGCAGAGCATCTACCTCCTACTCTATCTTGACCAGAAGTTCTGTTTAGGACTGATTTTCAAACAAAACTGTTTGGTTTCCATTACTAGATAATTTAATTAAGGGAAAATGAAACTAAATAACCTAATAGGAAATTTAAATAAAAGCTTCTTATCCTTCTGATTGCCTGAGAATTCTTCTGTGTTTGAAAGATGCCAAGGGGGTCAAGGTCATAAAGATTGGGTCATAAATAGCAACGTGTCAGCACAATGCTATGTCTGGCCAGCGTAAGCACTGACTTGGAACCTTGAGAATATAGACCTGAAGAAGGCTTAGATTAAAATTCAGAGTATGATACTAAAGAACAAAGTAGTTTGAATAAACCTGTGTTTTTTATTGTCAGTAAAAAATTTCTGTGATCTCACTTAGAAAGGAAAGAAACCTGTCACATGCTACAACTTGGATGAACCTTGAGGCTATTGTGTTAGTGAAAAAAGCCAGTCACAGAAAGACAAATGCTACATGAGGTATCTAGAGGAGTCAGATTCATAGAGACAGAAAGTAGAATGGTGGTTGCCAGAGGTTTGGGGGAGGAGAAAATGGGGAGTTATTGTTTAATGTGTATAGAATTTTAGCTTTGCAAGATGAAAAAGTTCTAGTGATTGGTTGTATAACAATGTGAAAATTATGTGCATTTTAATATCCCTCACCTATATATTTAAAAATAGTTTAAGATGGTAAATTTTAAGTTATGTGTATTTTACCACAATTAAAAAAAAATTTATGTTCTCTTGGTGAGGACACCGTCATCCACACAGTTCTGTAAACCAGTAACCTTTAATCCCTTTCTTGTGGCCCCATCCATTGATCTTTAGACCTTGTAGATTTTATCATCTATTTCTCCAACTCTCACCTTCTTGCCATCTCTTCCATCATAGCCCAAGCTTTTATCAGCATCCCCAGACCTCTGTGATGACCTATTAGCCATAGTCTTATGGCCTTCTTTGTCCTCAAATACTTTTTCTGGAATGCCGTGTTCAAAAGTCTGATTTTATCAGGCCCTCAGTTAAAAGCCTTCAGTGATTAGGGAAATGCAAATCAAAACCACAACGAAATACCTTTTCACACTCACTAGTATGGCTAGAATAAAAACGTCAGATAATAGCAAGTGTTACTGAGGATGGGAAAAAATTGAACCTTTCTACACTGTTGATGGGAATATAAAATGGTACAGCCACTTTGAAAAAAGTCTGTAGTTTCTTAAATTATTAAACATAGAATTATGACCCAGAAATTCCACTTCTAGATATATACCCAAGGGAAATGAAAACATGTCTACCTAAAAACTTGTACATGAATGTTTATAACAGCTTTATCTATAATAGCTAATAAGGTGGAAAGAACCCAAATGCCCATCAAGTGATGAATGGGTAATCAAAATGTGGTATAACCATAAAATCAAATATTATTTGGCCATTAAAAGGAATAATGTCCTGAAATATGCTACAGCACGGATAAACCTGAAACAGTATGAGTGAAAGAAGAAGCCAGTGCAAAAGACCACATATTATATGATTCCATTCATATGAATTGTCTAGAATAGGCAAATCTTCAGACAGAAAGTGGAGTAGTGGTTGTTTAGAGCTGGAAAAATGGGGTGGTTTCTAAAGAGTATAGGTTTCTTTTTGAGGTGGGAAAGGTGTTCTAAAATTGATTATGCTGATGGTTGCATATAGATGCGAATATACTAAAAACCATTGAATTATATACATTGAACAGGTGAATTGTATAGGACATGAATTATATCTCAATAAAGCACTTTTTTTTTTTTATCCTTAAGTGGCCTCTCATGTACTTAGGAAAAAGTCCAAAATTCTTCAGCTTGCCCTTGGGATCTTGCCTGGCTGGCCTGATCCTCCTTTCCTGTTCCATCTCAGCTGGGGAATGCACACATGGCAGGCTGCACTTGGCTGGAATGCACCCCTTTCACCCCACCCAGTCACATGCTCAGGTCTGCATGAACTCTTCTAGTTCGAGCTAGTTGAGATCATAACTCAAACATTACTTTCTTGAGGACGCCTTTCCTGAGACCTTGCATTAGGTTTCCCATGATATGTACTTACCGTTTCCTCCACATCTGGACTTAATTGATTGTCCCCAGTCTGTCCTGTATGTTTTGTGTCCTTAGGTCCTAGCAATCATGCTCCATAAATATTTGTGGAATGATGAATCAGTGACATCTTGGGTATTAATATTTATGGTATTAATGTTCTGCCTTGTTCCTTAAATGACTCAAGGCAGCTTAAAACAAAATAAAATAGAATTGCAGCTAATAAAAAGACTTAATTAAGATATTAATTAAAATATTAATTTTAATAATTAAAAATTAAATGAATAAAAAATTAACTAAAATAGTGTGTTCTATAGCCAAAAAGAGATTGATCAGTGGAACAAAACAGAAATTCCAGAAGTGTGCCCAAACAAATACAATCATTTCATATGTAACAAATATATGTAAAATAGTTGAGAAAAGCTATTACTCCACAAAGGGTGTTGAGAGTGACTGCTTAATCACATTTAAAAAGTAAGAAAGTTAAAATAACCCAATTAAAAAATAGGCAGGCACAATGGAAAAGACTGATAGATTTGAATGCAAAATTTAAAAATGTCTGATAATCAAAACCACCATTATATTAAGTTGATACGGAGAAGTGCTACAAAAGATTTATTGGGAAGTGCTCTGGGGAGAGTCAGATGTTAGCTAGAGAAGACAAAGAGAGGGGCAGAGGGAGAGGCAGCAGCATTGCAGTTTCAAATTTTCAACACCTTAGGTGATTCCATGTGGAGCCCTGGAGCTGGAATGGCCCTGCAAGCCTGTCCCAAATTCGGGCCGTGGGCCTCGGTCTTTGTTTCCCTGCATTGCCCAGTCACTGGCTGTGGGCTGCCCCCTGAAATGAGGCAGTTCCCTGAGGCTCAGAGTAAGTTCTAGTAAGGGACTCAGTTATGAGCTATCAGCCCCAGATAGTCCCAGCATCAGAGGACAGGCATTTGGGTCCAGCAAAGGAGACCTGGGTAGAGCCCCACAGGATCCATTATAGCCATAAACAATAGGCAGGGCAAATATGTATAACATAGGCATGTTAGGTCAGACCCCTTGGAACACTGAGCAGAGATCTGCATGCGGGAGGTTTACCTGCAGAGATCTTCTCTGGAACACACCTGTGAGGGCGTGAGAAGCAAGGGGATGGCAGAGAAGATGAACTTCCAGATAGTTGAAGCAGAGAGAGACTTCAGCTGACCCCACAGGGAGCTAGGATAGCCCCCTGATAGCCCTCTGAAGCTAGGATAGCCCCCTGATTTGTCCTGAATTGAGGCAAGGGTACAGAGTCTTTATACCCCCATGTGGAACAGTTACTGGACATGGCCTGTCATTTCTGGGGAGGGGATGTAAACTTGGGTACGGTAGCTCACTTTGGCCAAGGGCAGTTACAGGAGAGGGTGCAGTTGTGAGGTCAGCAGCCAGCTCTCCCCACAGCCAGGGGAACCGGTGTCTGGGTTCTGCAGGGGAGGGTCTGGGCAGTGCACCACAAAATTCACCCCATGCGACGCATTTGCCACTTGCATTTGCTTTCTTTGACTAGTAAGCTCACTCTGTCTGGAGCATCTTCTCCAAAATTCTGTGGTCTCTTTTCCTAAGAAACTTCCAAGAAGAAGTTAGTGAGACATAACATCAGCTCCCACCACTAGGGCTGGTTTCAGGGGACACCTGATACTCATCACATCTCTCCTTGCTATCTGTTCTGGTTGCTCTAGCATCTCTGCTGATCTAAGCAGTTTACTGGGTGAGGTGACCTTGAGGGCTGTGGGCCCATGAACACCATGTTCTTCTCAGGCCATGAGTACTGCCCTGTTCATTTACTGTCAAAATTGGGCAAAGGACCACTCAGAGGTATCTCAGTGGATCATAACCACTGGGTGGATCTGTGGATCTGATAGACTTATTATGACCTGGACTGAGCCAGAACTCCTTTTATTGACTATTCTCCATATAATTCCATTCTAATGAGGGCCCATGATGATCCTTCGGGTCCCCAGATACCAATATCAACTCAGATCCTGTGTTTAATGATCTTCAAAAGGTATAGGTCTTTCTCTTTCCCCAAGTTTGTGATTACTGGAATAAATTCTATAGTTCTCTCTGGGGGAAGACTGAGGAAGTCATTATACATATTTGCTGTGGTGTTATAGGGTCCTTCTGCATGGGAATCCTTATCCTTTCCTTCAGACAGAGGTTTTCCTGTTTGAAAAATGTCTCAGAGTTCCACCAACTGGGCGAAGGATTATAATTTGTTTAGTGGGACAGCTGCCTTCACCCTCCTGATCATCTATCCTTGATTTTTGTTTTTTGGTTATATAAATTAAGCAGTACTCTTTTTGGCTGCCCAGCTTTTTTCCCCCTAGGTACACTGTGTTTTGTTAACCAACTTCTTGGATCTCTGTGGAGAAGGCTCCTCGGACTGCTCCTCTGACTTTCTATTGTAATCACAACTACCTTGCTTCTAACCGTTAAATGCTGCTGACTGGCCTCTTATTAGTTGGGATTCTGGCATCCCCATTGCCGTCAGGAAGCCCAGTCTGTAACTGCATTTTCTATCCTACAGTGGAGAACCACCACTGAGCATCTTGACAATACTGGTCCCCTCCACCAGACTCCTCCCACCATCCCCAGCAGAACACGGTCTCTTGGCAGGTTTTCTGGCCTTGGTAGTATATTCGCTCTAGTATGCTCACTACACTCTTTGATCCCTTCTTCCATTATCTTCATGAGAGTTCTGGCATTTCTGCTTCACTTACTGTGGGCTAGGAATGCAAGTGATCTCTAAAAGCTGAAAAAGGCAAGGAAACAGATTCTCCTCTCAGGGCCTCCAGAAAGAACCAGCCCTAGTGACATCTTGACTTTAGCCCTGTAAGAGTTTGGACTTCTGTCTTTGGAACTATAATATATTTGTGTTGTTTTAAACCAGTAAGTGTATGGCAATTTGTTGTAGCAGTGGTAGGAAACTAACTCATATCTGAACAGGAAATTCACCAAAGAATAAATCCAATACAAATGCGATTAAAATATATATGGCCTAGTTACATATATATATCTATACTAGCTATCTAAAAATCCAGATTAAGGCAATAATATGCCACTCTAACCTATCATACTGGTAAAGATAAAAATGCTAGTTCCCACTGTTGGTGAAGATTAAATATGTATTCTTATACTGCGAGTAGGGGTGTTGGTATAGCTTTTCTGGAGGTTTATGTGAGAATATTTATCAAATGACTAAAATATGTATATTATTTGATTAAGAGATTCCATTTCTAGGACTTTATCCTAAGGTAATGGTTGGAATATAATCTATGATAGTGAAAAATGGGAAACTCTTAAATATTCAAGGAGAAAGGATTGGTTGAATAAATATTGATAGAGCTATATAATATTTTCTATAGTCAAAATAGAAAAATATTAATGACACATTATTAAATGGAAAAGATAGGTTGTGAAATAGTATGTATAATGTAATCCAGATTTTATTAAAGTATGCATATAAAATGTCTTAAAGGATATGTACCATAATATTAATAGTGGTTATTTCTAATAAGTTATAGTTTAATTTGATTTTTAATCTTTATCAGAAGTCTGTGACCTATAGCACCTGCTTTTTTTAAGCCTGCAAGCTAAGAATGGTTCTTACATTTTTTAAAGGGATATTAAAAAAAAAAAAAAGAATATGTGACAGAGACTATATGGTCTGCAAATACTAAAATATTTACTTCTGGGCCTCTACAGAAAGAGTTTGCTGACCCCTGATTTATATCTTCTAATTTTCTGCATTGAATAACAATGTTAAAAATGTAAAACAAACAAAAAAGATTTATAAAAATTTTCATAGTACAGTGGTTTAGAGTAAATAGATCATCAGAGAATTTTTTAAAATCCTAAGGAGAGGATCATAAAATGAAGAGATGGACAAAGTGAGTACAGGGAAATGTAGGCAAAGGGTCTTGCATAATTGCTAAAAGTGAGTCAGAAATTTGGCTCTGTGTTTCATAGTGGCCAGAGTAAGAATATGTTTATAATTCATTTTATTAAAAAACATCCTAGCTGCTCGAGAGAAGTGTAATAGCTTTTCTTGTCTGAGGTAATACCACCTCTGAAGCTTTATAAAGTGAATTTTTGAAATATTTTGCCCAAAGGGAGAATAAATTGGCTTTGAATACATAGAAGAACAATTCTCACGAAGGAAAAATTTCAGGGTATGACATCTCTTATGCTGCGCAAAGCCCTTGTCTCCTTGCTTTCTCTTTCCTGTTGTTTTTAGATAAGGATGTTCTGGATGAATAAGTTGGGGGCCCACCACCTGATCTCTATGAGCCACAAGTGGTTATGTTATTCTGTGACGTTTATGAAGTCACATTTGCCCTCCACCCGTGGTCCCTAAGCCAGGGCTTTCTCCCTTCTGCATGACTTGACCAAAGTCCTCTGTACACATGTCGCTGGTTCCTTGGAAGAGCCATTTCTCAGAATGCCACATTGAAGAAAGAATGGCTCTTTGAGCAACAGAGATACTGGTTCTGCCTGTGGAGGATTGAGAGTGATGGACTGGATCAAGCATTTGTCTACGCTTGAAGGGGCTACTATAAGGCAGGTCTTGATGACACCGTCTAATGGGAAAAGTTAGCCCATTTCACTTTGTGGTAGTCAGTTCATTCCAACATTCATTCATTCAACAACAAGGCATAAAGCAGTGGTTCTCCACTGAGGCAGTGCACGTTGAGTGCCTGGGGAGCTTTGTGAGTCAATATCGATGCCTGGACTCCACCTACACTTGCTGAGTCAAAATCTTCCGGAAATGGGGTCTCAGACATACATATTTCTAAATATCCCCCTTGGAGATTCTGATCTGCATCTTCAGTGGAAAAACCACTGGTGGGGGACCTTGGGTTTGGTGTTTGAATCCCTATTTCCTTGCTTATTACTCGCATGACCATGGGTGAATGACTTAACCTCTCTGAGCCTCAGATTCCTCCTCTGTATAATGGGTTAAAAAGAATTTGTGTAATACATGTAAAGTATCTAGAATGGTGCTTAGCACATAGTCAATGCTTGGTAATGGCTGTTGTGACTGTCTTGGTCAGAATTATTATCATTAAATTGGCTGAGTTGGCCCTCACCCTGCATTCTGATTCTAAAAACTGGATATTGGTCTTTTTTTTTTTTTGTGGCCATTTCTTTGATTCCTTTTCCCTAAAACTGGGTCCCTTTCTTATATCTGAATCCCCAGCTTAGGACCTCAAGTCTTGAGAAGTTGCAAACTCAGGAGTATATAGGGACCAATAGGCACTGGCCAGAGAATATAAATGAATGAAGAGAGCAGGGGGTAAGAGAAATTGATGTGGACACACTTTGTGAATTATTTGTCAGAACAGTTTTTAATTCTGTTACGAAATATGCTTTCTCTATTTTTCTTGGAAACATACAGTTTTCTTGGTTTATGTTTTGTTTTCCCGCTTTTAATAGAGCCATGGGTATAGAGAACTATTTCTTCACCATAAAAAACAACATTGTAAGTGCAATAATAAATGTCAGTTGACACTGTTGGATGAAGACAGAGAGTCATGGGGACATGGTGGATGGGAGAGCCCTGACCGTCTGAAGGGCAATGGCTACTCAGCTTCAGCTGATTGTTACCAGGGAATGTGGTCAGATCTACTGAGGTTTCAAGAGAAGCCAGAAATTTGTTTATTTCTTTTTTTTAATGTTGGCTCGATTTTAAAAAATAGCACCATGTGGGGCAAATAAAACATATTTTAAGGTTGAATATGGTCCAGGAATGGTCAGTTTGTGATCTCTGATCCAGAATCACTGAATTGCTTGCTCTTGCCAACACCCGCTATCCACCTACCTGTTAGCAGATCTAACTGTTGATTGATGTTGTCTGGATCTCTCTATAGTTCATGTTTCCATAATCACTTTCCCAATGCCCTGCCCTCCTGCTAGGACACCCTTATTCTTAACTGCATTCTCGAAATGTGTCTCTGATAGGTTTTCTTAAGAATGGATGAAATGTGTTAAAGCATAGCTGGTAATTGGCTCACTATTCTTTGGCAATGGAAAAATATTCCTTGCCAATAATTTCTCTCAACACTTTTTCAGGCAAAGCAACATACGGGATAATTATTTTTAGATCAGAAATAATTTGGGTGTTATAATGTCAGTGTACGTAAACCTGGTGAGATTATAGGAAGGTTTTAAAATGAGTTTTGAAACTAGTGACATATAAATTAAATGTTGAAGTACTTGCCCACTTATTACTCAAAATATCAGCTCGGCTGTTCCCACCTCCATCCCCCTCCCCAACTTTGTAATAAGACAGCAACAGGGCTGGGCTTAGCCCAGTGATGGAGGCTGTCATATGTGATTGCAGCACCTCAGCCTCTGCATCCTGGTCCTGCATTTCCTTCAGGGTCCCCCTCCCTAGTATATGGCATCCATTTATTTCTACAAGCTGGAGGCCTAGGGGTCAGCCTCCACACCTTCTCTTCTTCTCTAATATAATCATCCTAAATGCTGTCTCCTGGATCCAGTTACCCCTCCTTGTCTCTGCCACGGACCTGTCCATGCCACCATCAGTGGCTCTTTGGTGGTTACACTGACCTTCTGTCTTCCTATATCTGCTTTGACCCCATCTCAGTTTATTCCCTACGCTGCAGCCAGATAAGATTTTCAGAACTGAAATCTTATATATCACCCCCTTGCTCAGGACCCCCTGCCCAGAAGCTCACATTGTTCTCTGCATAAAGACCTAAATCCTTAACATCACTTTTAAATACGGACTGAACCCCACCTATATCACTACTTTTATCTCTTACTTTGATCCCCAGACCCATTAGGTCAGTATCTCTGGAGGTGGTGCCCTGGCATGAGTATGTTTCAAATCTCCCCTGATGATTTAAATGTGAAACTAGGGCTGGGAACCACCACTCCTAAGAACCAAGACTGGAAAGCCTGGCTGTTCAGACCTCAGAGCCACTTGGTAAAGCCACATGGTGGCAGTTTTTTTAACCTGCAGTGCCCCAGAAAGGACCAACAACCTCAACATGTCAACCTGGAAAGGAGAGTGAGAAGTCCCTCTCACTTGGGAAACACTGGGGAAAGGCTATAGCCTAACAGGGGAAGATATGAGTTCCAGGGCCACTTTGAAGGAGAGCAGAGAAGAGGTGGAAAAGGCAAGGTTTTCTCTTTGGGGCAGGAGAAAGGAGGATGTTTGGGAAAGAAGACAGCTCTGTAACCACTGATCCAAGTTGATGTCCTGATTCCACTGCTTGTGGCGTGAGTGAGTTGCTAACCTCTGGGGGACTCCGGTCCTCATCTACAAAAGGAAGTTACTTCTGCTAGAAAATGCCCTACAACTGTGCGGTTGTTGACTACTTCAACACCTGGAATGGAGGGGCACGAGGAACGTCTGCTGGAGCGGAGAGTGAAGAGGCAAGGTTGGAGGAAAGATCCATGGCTTTCCACATCCCTTAGGTCTTGGGACTGGAATGAACTGAAATTAAGCAGACGAAACTAAGTAGTTATTGAGCAGGAGTGGTGTGCTAGGAAACTTTTCAGGCAATCGAGAAAAGAGATAATATACATAATATAACAGTTCATTCTCTAAAGATAATGAACTATGTGACTTTATTTTATGATGGAATCTTAGAAACCTGCAGTAGACAGAAGAGTATAAGGAACCCTCCACACACACATACCACCCAGCTTCAACAATCATCACCTTATGGCCAGTCTTGTTTTATGATTATCCCCCTCCACATCTTATTATATGGAAGCAAATCTCACATATTAAATCAGTTCATTTGTAAACATTTTTGTTCGTATCTCTAAAAAATAAGGACTCGTAAAAATCATTATCAACCTTTAAAAAAATCAACATTAATTCTTTCATATCATAAAATAGCCCAGATTTCTAATTGTCTCATAAATGCCATATGGTTTTTTAGTTTCTTTTGAATCAGGGCTACATATTGTGATTGGTTGATACACTCTCATTTAATTGTGATAAAGAATGTATAACATTAAATGTATCATTTTAGTCATTTTTAAGTGTGCAGTTCAGAGGCATTAAATACATTCACATTGTTGTGCTACCATCACCACTATTCATCTCTGCAACGTTTTCATCATTGTAAACTGAAGCTCCATATCCAGGAACAATAACTCCCCATCAACCATCATTCGACTTTCTGTCTCTATGAATCTGACTACTCTAGTACCTCATATAAGTGGAATCAGACAGTATTTGTCTTTTTGTGACTGGCTTGTTTCACTCAGGATGCCGTCTTCAAGGTTTATCCATGTTGTAGCATGAGTCAGAATTTTATTTATTTTTAAGGCTGAATAACATTCCGTTGTATTTTTATACCACGTCTTGTTTAGTCATTCATCCATTGCTTACAGCTTTTGGCTATTATGAATAATACTGTTATGAACATGGGTGTATACAGATTTCTTAACTATCTCTTAATCTATAGGTTACCCCTTAACCTCCTCTTTTCCTTTCTCTTTTCTTTTTTCTTCCGTACAATTTATTTGTGGATGGAACTGGGTCATTTGTCCTGGAGTGTTTCCCACTATCTGGGATTTTGCTGATGACCTCATTAACTTTTGGGCTGGTGAAGGTATTATAAAATTTGTCAATTATATTGTACTTGTTCTGTGTCAGGCATAATTCTAAGTACTTTAAAAATGTAAACTGAATTAACCCTCTGAGGTAAGTATTGTTCCCTCAACTTCCATTTTAAAGACAGGAAAACAGGTTAAATAGATATTAAATGATGCACCTTTGGTCATCCAGTTGGCAAGTGCAAAATTCTGTCCCAGGAACCCTGGTTGGATTATGCTACACTGCTCGCTACTCAGGCTACAGGATTAGTTAGTTAAAAGGAGGTCGTGATTTTGATTCCTGGGGAGACAGGACCTAAACTCTTGAAAAATTAAAGCACAAACACACACACACACACACAATGAAAAATAGGGATGGAAATTTAAGTCTCAACAGAGGGAATGTTACAGTACCACACCTGATTATCTTCCAAATGAGTAAGATGTACCACGAGTGTCGGGGGAGGGGAGATGGAGGGAGAAGCCTTTTCATAGTTCTCATGTAGTCACTGTAAATCCAGACACATGAATCACCTTGGGGTATTTTGTTAACATAGCTGTGAATGCTTATTGTGGGGGAAAATATCCAAAGTAGACGGTCATGGTACTTAGCAGAAATAAAGTAAGGTAAAATGGCCTCATCTGTCTTCCCGATAGCCCCCAGATGCCCCCTTTGCAATCGCTTCATATGTTTTTGTGGTTGTGAAGTTCATACTTATTTTGGAAACAGCACAACACTATTTTTGGAAAATAGGGAAGAAAATCATTAATTCTACCACTCCATTTTTTTCTCAGTCTATTTTTCCTGTAGGCGTAAATCCGTACATTTCTTTTGGTCGTTGCAGGGCTTTAAAACGGAGAGTCTTATGTCTAAGTGACTGAAACCTTAGTCTCTGGGCTTGTGCATCAAGAGGAAGGCATTTTCCTTCTTTTGCTGCTGTCTGTTTCCACTGCTCTGGTTAGTTTGGGGTAAAAGGAAAATCCAGGCAACGCTGAGATTTCTTATAGCCATAGGATTTCTAGGAAGGACCATGAGTCTAGGTAGAGGCAGTATGGTGTGGTGGAAAAGGCACTGCCCCAAGGTCCAGAGAGCAGTTCTCTTCATGCCCTGCCATTGACTCTCAAGGTGACCTCGGAAGGGGCCTTACAGAGTCAGCTTTGACACTCCAGGATGCTTGGATGCTAATAAAATCACTTTTTTTTTTTTTTTTAATAAAGAAGAAAGCTACATTTGTCTCTGAGCTGTGAAGGAGGCTTTAAGGTTATATTTCTGGTAGAAAAAAAAAACCCCACATTTTTCGTAGGGAAAAAAATGGTCAAATTGAGTCCTTCTGACTGGAGAGTTAAATCAGCTAGATTTAAATCAAATCCACCCAGCCTTGCCCTGTCGTCACTGAGAGATGAATCAGGAGAAATCTACCTTTGAAACTGACCTGAATTCTGAAACATCTATCACTTTTTAACAGACCTTTCGGATGTGGACTCTCTTTTGGGCTCTGTGTTTCCGTGGATACCTGTGAATGAGGAAAAACGATAGTCGGCACAACCCATTTAAAAAGAGTTATATTTAGGAAAGTGGAAAATAACTCAGAAGTCTAGAAATCAGGGAATGATTAAGATTATTACCAGGTATCAGTTCTATGGGGTCACCTAAAAGGTGGAATATTAACCCTGGAAGGAATGTAAAGATGGTCCAGTTCAGCTGGTTGGATGCTGGACTGGCTATATCTGAGTGCCCTGGGTGGTGGGGGCAACGGCCTGACTAAAAATTCAGATTCCCAGCCCCCACATCCAAAGGTGGGTGGGGTGAAGCCTGAGAATCTAAATATTTAAATGCTCCTCCATTGATAATGATGCTAGTTAAGCTGAGTTTGATGTAGTCCAAACCCATCTCTTTACAGAGGAGGAAACTGAGACCAAGAGAGGGCAGGAGAGGAGTTACCTGGTGGCAGAACTGGGCCCATAGAGGTGCTCTCAAGTACCATACCATATCACCCTTAATGTGGCAAATACAAAGGTCACGTTGAAATGTGGAGATGTGTTTTTAAAATACTCTTAAATGGTAGACATGTATTTTGCATAACTGTAAACACGTAAGTAAGGATAGAGCAGGGAAAGGGATTGACAGAAATAGTCCTCTGTCTGAGTACCACAACTGTTTGCTGTTTCCTTTCCAGTTCTTGTGAACTTGCTTGGAGAAAAAAAAAACACATTAAAAAATAGTTAACATTTTGATTGACAATGTAAAAATGTTGTTCATTCTTACGAAAGAGAAGGTGTACTTGAATAACTGGTATCTCCTTCTCAGGCACTAACCCCTGTACCATGGCCAGCACCCAAAGTAATGAGGTCAAATATCTGAACATCATTTGGGTAATAACTTTTACATTTATTTAACTTGTGAACAGAAGATGGGATTGGAGACCTTATTACCCTCTTGTATTCCTTCTCAGTGTAATTAACCTAGTTCTTCCTCCTGCTGGTGAAGTGAAGAGGGGAAAGTAGGTGGCCTATTCATAAAACTGGCACATTTAGCACTCTGGGCATCGAGAGAGGTAGGGCAAAATGTTATTATGCTCCTGCCCGGTAATATGCACATGGCCAGGTGCAGATTTCATGCCGTCTCCCAGGCCCCCGTTGTTCACAGATGAGGAAGCTGAAAGTCAGAGGGCTTAGGCACTTGCCAGAATCCCAGAGCTAGTATTGGGTAGAGCTGATCTCAAACGTGGGGCCATCTGTTTCCATCTTTTATGCTGGCCACCGGAGCCTTTCCTAGGCTGAGCTTTTTTGGAGGAGAGCAGAGAAGAAGAGTTAGAGAAAGGATATAGCAGGCCGGAGAAGATGCTGGTCTGGCATTATCTAGTAAATATAAAATTACCTAGTGGGGTGCGAGAAGGCAGGGATTCCCAACGGGCAGCTGCCCAGCTTCTACGTGGCATTCCTCGTGAAGGGAGCTTAGTCCCTTAAATAAAGCTTTCTCCTAGGTGTGAGAAATGTCCTGACTCTATGTCCTCTCTGGTTCTCCCAGTACCCCCAGCACAGTATCTATGTTTATTCAGTGCATTTGGAAGCTCCCCTTATTACAGGAGGGATATTTTTCCTCCTATTACAACAAAATGTTCTTCATGCCCCTTCTACGCATTATGCTGGCACTTCCTTCTGGGACAGATCATGGATGGTTTCTAGATGAGAAGTCAAGAAACTCAGTCTCCAGTCCTTCAGGCGGTCACACAACCATTCTGAGCCTGTTTCCCTGTAAGTGAGACAATGTTGCTAGCATCACTGCGGGCCAAGGGCCTAGCTCTGATGCCCATGAGGCTAGGATGGGTGTGGGAAGTCCCTCTTGTGGATAGTCCTCTGAGAACCTTGCCCGCCTTGGGGCCCTTTGCCACCCAGCGCTGTACATCTCACTTTAAGGCGCATTGCTGTACTGGAAGGGTTATCTTAATGTCACATGTAAGTAGGGGCCTGAGGAAAAGGTCACCAAAGACCAACTGAGACAAGACTTCCTATGATACTCTTTCACATGATCAGCTTTAGGGCTTTTGAGGACATATCAGGTTCCCAAGACCACTCCCAGGTTCACGGATGCACTAGGAGGACCACAGGAGGAGGAAAAGAAAAATCAGCAAAGGAAAAAGATGCGTGGGTAAAGTTCAGAGGGAACTGGGCAAAGACATCCGAGAGCCTTTCCCACTGGAGTCACACAGGACACACTGAATTCCCCAGCAATAAATAGTAGCATTGCACGTGAAATGTCTACCAGGGAAGCTCACTAGGGACTCATGCCCAGGGTTTTTACGTGGCCCGCTCACCTAGACACCCGCTGCCTAGCACAGTCCCAAACTGCTGGGCTCTCAGAAGAGTGTGGTGTCTTTAGTATAAGCCGTGTTGTCTCCACGGTTTAGGCACGGTGAGCTGCTCTTTCTGGGGAATGCTGGCAGCCCTCCCCAAATCCACCTTCCCTGATGCCAGCCAGTGGCCAGCCTTAGGCGTGGGACCTTCTAAGTACAAGTCTCAGGCCTGCTCCGCTGCACTTTGCTTCCCAGAGGAAATGTCGCACTGTGATCCTCCGCGGGGGCCCTGGGGCCCGACTGCCTGCGTCCACAGCCTGGTCTGCCTTTGCCATGCAGGTGGCCTTGGGTGAGTTAGTTCGCCTTCCCGAGCCTCTGTTGTTTCATCTGTTAGTGCTGGTGTGAGGATTAAATGAGTTCGTCGAGGTGAAGCCCTCGAACGGTGCCTGGCACGTGGAAAATGCCAAGTCACCCAGCGTAGCTGCTGTTATTATCACGACTGCACTGTAAGGTTCTGTGGCACGAACACGCTTGGTTGTGGAAACAGAGCTTCCCAAAGGGACTGTGGTCATGTTAACTAGTGATGTCTCGCCCACGCTGTGCTCGGTCCAAGTCAGGGCTGGGGAAGGCGGCATTCACATACGTAAGGTCATTCAGCGCCTTCGGGCATGGTGGGGACTCAGTTACTGCTGGTGTCCTGAGCAGTGGAAAATTCACCCTGGAGAAGGTCCACATGCGGGGGAGTCGATAGCAGAGGGAAGGGCTGGAAGCCCCAGGGTAGCCCTCCAGCTGTCCAGCGATGTAGCTGAATGAACTAGACCACCTTCCTCCAGCCTCTTCCCTGTGCAGTGGGAAGGAGGCCGGCCCAGCTCCTAGTTCCAGCAATGTCACCAGCTTGCCGAGTGACCTCTGCCCGAGCCTCTGCCACTCCTCAAGGCCAGACAAAATGTTCTTGAGTCCTCGAGCTCTGACAACGGGGCCTCCCTGGAGCTGAATCTGGGTTACTATGCCGGCTCTTTCCAAGGTCCCTACGTTGGAACCCAGGGCTCCTTTTAGATTGACCCAGGCAACCCAGACACGGTTTAGTTCCTTGGCCTTCTTTTCCTCAGTCTCATCCTTTCTGCTCTTTGCAGCTCAGACTGTGTGTCTACTACCTCTGTTTTGGAAGTCATCGTTTTGACTGGGTCACTGACCATCTGTTTATGTCTGCCAGCAGTGGGAACTGCAGCGCCCTGCGGAATGCGTTTGGGTGGCATCCCCACCCCTACTCTCTCTCTGGACCTCTTCTTTCCCCAACTGAGTGCCAGCAGTGTAGAGGTGCAGGTGAGGCCTGTGTGCTGTCCTCCAGGTGACAGCGTAGTGAGGGACATAAAGCAGGCTGCACTAGATGTGGTTTGGGGTTGCAGGTGACAGAGGCTGAATTCAAACTGACTTCAGGGAAAAGAAAGAATTGATTGGGTGGGAATGGAATCATTCATCGTCTTCGAGGAAGTCTGGCTCCAGAGGCTCAGAAAATAACAGCACCAGAACTTGGTCCCCTCTCTCTTCCCCATTTTGATTCTGTGTTGGCTACATTCGCTTGTATTTTTTCTCCTCTTGGTGGGAAGGTGGCAACTAGCAGCTGTCAGCAACCACAGCAAAAATAAAATTTAAATAAAATAAAATAAAATAAAATAAAATAAAATAAAATAATAAAATAAAATAAAATAAAATAAGATAATAAAATAAAATAAAATAAAATATAAAATAAATAAAATAAATAAAATAAAAAGTGATTCCTTTTGCTAACAGGATTGACAGAAGTCCCTAGATTGAGCCTCAGTGGGCCTGTTGGGATCAGTGCCCATGGGATCAGTGCCCATCCTGCCCCTGTCACGGTGGCCACAGAGATATACTGCTGGCTTTCGTGGACTGAGAATGCAGGGAGGGTGTTGCCAAGGGAAATATGGGTTCTGCCTCCAGGCAGAAGAGGGCATGGGCACTGGGTTAATTTAGACCCTCCCCTTAAGAGCTCATGGTCTTGTTGGGAGAAGCAGACATGGAATCAAACATGTAAAATGGGGCTCCAACTGAAATAAAGGCTGAATGGGGTCTCTCCACTATTAAAATCTTTATATCAATGAATTTCAGAAACAAAGAAAGAGGAAGAACGTCCACTAAGAGAGAACTAAGATGCCTGTGTGCGTGTGTGTGCGTGTGCGTGTGTGTGTGTGCAGGATGGGCAGAGCAGGAGTGACAGGAGTTGGTGGGTACATGTCCTACCCCGAATCCCCAGAAGATTAAGTCCAATTGCCCACAGCAGGAACCTGCTCAACAGAGCACCCTGGGTTGTCCCAGGTCCTTTCCTGTTTTGCTTCTCCATTCCTTACTGGTGCTTTTTAGAGTCTCCTCCCAACCAAACATCTTCATTTCATGATCTGCTTCTGGGAGAAACCAGCTGAGACAGGCTGGATGGATGAGTAAGGTTCGGATGGCTGGAGGTGGCTGGGTGGAGGGGAGGAGGAAGGGATCGTGTGAAAAGTGTGGAAATGGGACAGCGAGCACAGAACAAAGGGGAGAAACAGCAGCTTCAGTTTAGCGGGAACAACACTTAGCCGATACTGGGATTCATGGTAAGATGTGTGTTTTCTAGTGTGATAAGGGACATTTACTACACACACGAACATATCTAAAACAGGATTGTCGTGAAATGAACACTTCCTAGGTGCAATGCACTCTGGTGTTTCATATGTTGTCCTATTTTATTAAAAATTCCTGGTCAGGACCCGCTAAGTTCATTTGACATCTCACTTATAGGGTGGGATCTGCAGTTTAAAAACACTAGGCTCGAGGGAAGGGTGTAGGAGTCAGAGTAGTGGGGGACTGGGGAGAAAGTTAGCTTGACCAGCCCTCCGAGGACCTCGAATGTCTGGCTGAAACATTTGCCCTTGATTCTGGAGCGATTTGGAGTTGTTGCAGGCTTTTGGGTAGGGGCATGGAGAGTTCCTAGCCAAGCTGCAGGAAGATTGTTCTGACAATATGGGGCTGGGCTGGAAGAGGCAAGAAGACAGACCAAAGAGCCTATTGCATGGTCCAGCTGCAAAGTTACGGGGGAGGGTCTGCATTAGGGCTGGGGCAGGGGGATGGAAGGGTGGGAGCCGTTGGTGAGAGCAGGGGGCCTTGGTGGCTGAGTGGATGTGAAGACTGAGAGAGGAGAGGAAGAGGCTTTGGGGGCGCCGTCTTGCTCACTGGGAAGAGGGTGCGGCCATCTCCTCCCCTGCTTCTGGATGAACTAGCGATCAGGGCAGGAAACGTTCATTAAGATTACTTTGGTCCGAGTCTGGAAAAGCCACACGGAACGTGCCGAGTGGTCAGGCAGCTTCGCACTCAAAGCGCCCGGGAAGCGGAGCCCTTCCCAGGGCTGCCGTAGTGGGAAGCGGTCGTGCTGAAGGAGCTTTGCTTCTTGATGGATTTCATTCTTCTGGCTCCTTGCAGTCCCTCTTCAACCCTTGGGTGAGGCCATCAGGGTCCCCCCAACCCGTCAGCCTACCTATGGCACGATTAACACAGGGCCAGGCCGCGGGGCTGCGGGGTGGTGCTGCGTTCCTTCTCGCTGTTCCTTCACGAAGCACCTGGCCGGGAGCCCGCTGGAAGCCGAGGTTGCTAACTGGGTCCCTCCCCCGAAGGGGCTCAGGTCTTGTTGGGGGAAGCGGACACGGAAACACACAGGGACAGACGAAAGCAGCTCCGACTGAAATGAATGGAGACTCACTATCGGGACAGTGATTTTCAGGAAGAAAGGTAGAGGGAGGAAGGGGAACCCACTTTTTGAGCACCAACGATGTGGCAAGTGCCTGCTAGTTGCTTCGTTTACAGTAGGTGATTTAAGTCGTACGAGAACCCAGTTGTTGTTTAATGGATCCGTGGACAGCTCCTCCCCATCAAAATGACCTGTGGTGTGTGTGCGCGTGTGTGTGTGTGTGCGCGTGTGTGTGTGTGTGCGTGTGTGTGTGTGTGCGTGTGCGTAACACACATCCCTGGGTCCCATCCCAGACCTACTGATTCAGATTCTGTGTTTGTGTGGGGGTAAAGGGGAGAGGAGGGGAGCCCAGGAATCTGCATTTTAGTAAGACCTCCAGGCTATTCTTAGGTATGCTAAGGTATGAGAACCCCTAAAGAGGCAGAGCTTATTATCCCCATTTTACAGATGAGGAAACTGGGGCTCTGAAAGTTTTAGGAGCTCAACCAAGCTCTGCCTGTTAATACTTCCCTCGGAATCCTGTGTGTCAGACTTACTGATCTGCTAGTGGTTCCCTTAGGCACCCCGCCCTGTGGTTCTTCCCACTTCACATAGCCTGCATGTCGCCCACTCTTCCACTCTGCTGAGGTGGAACCTCTTCTGGGAAGTCTTCCAGGATGCCTTCTGCCTTCCCTCTTCTCTAGTGGGTTAGACTTCTTCTTGCTCTGGGCTCCCAAAGCGTAGCATGCCCAAGTCTAGGATGATCCTGTTGGTCATATACACTCCCCCCTCCACTACATCCCCAAAGAGAGCATCTCTCACATTCCCTGTACACCTAATATCTGGAACGTGGTACGGCTGCTCTGTCTGTGGTTCTTCAGCATCTCTGAGTGTTAGATGCTGACTGACAGCAAGGGGTCATCAGGGTGATTTCACGGAGGAAGGTTTATTTGAGCTGAGCCTTTCAGGATAAGAAGAAAATGAGAGTGCCCTGCCCTTTTATGCTGCTGGTAGGTTTACTCAGTGCTGGGCAGTTAGCAGCGATGTGTAGACAGACAGCGGGGCACACTGCACAGTGTTCATGACTAATAGTGTCTGTGATTCTATCCCTAGGCTTGGACGAGGTTAGGGGATTAAATTCAGTCCAGCACACATTACTCAGGCACCGACTGGCTGCTGGAGATGCAGCAGATCCAGGGGTGAATAAGGCAGGCCCTGGTTCTATTCTTAGCAAAGGAACTTCTCTAGCGGTTTTGAGAAAAATACTATCAAACTGTCTGTAGTTGGTTGTCTTTTCAAAGGTTCAAAACTTTAAACATTATTCAAGAAACATGGAAGTTTAAATGTTGAAATTAGGGGAGTTTAGCCAAGAATCCCCTTCTAATGCAAATGAGGTGACCACAGAGGAAAAGAGGTAAGAACCGAGGGAGCTCAGAGCCAGCTGCAGGTGATGGACGGGAGAGCCTCTTTTTCTGGCGAAGACGGAGGAACTGCGTGGTGGGAGGTGCCTGGTTTTTCACAGGCTGAGCAGGGCAGGGCCCAGATCAGCAGGGTGCCTTCCGATTATGGGGTCACCAGGACCCTCAGAGGGAGCAACTGGCAAGAGAGATGCTGACGTCACAAGCGAGCAGCTGAACGTCTGGAAACGAACTCCTGTGTGGGGTGGCTTTCTTTAAAGCAGACTGTGGGAAACGAGGATTTTCTCGAACCGTAATAAATAGGTCTTGTATTTGAAGATTTTTCTGCATATGCTTGTGTAAGAGGAATGGTGGATGATTAGATGTGAGCTGGAATTTGTGCCAGGTTAATTAAGTTGTTTTGTAGGAAAAGTGTGTCACTGCAAGGTGTGCTGTTTCTCTCCTCCCCAGGAGGGGGGCGGCACTGGGTTCCTAAAGTCGTTCCAAGGCAGGGCCAGTCTCCTGGCAGCTGCCCTCTGCATGGGTGTGATGGTACAGGTCAACCCCAACTGGACAACTTGAATGAAAATGGCCTGTTTCTGTCCTGATTGCTGGATGTCTAGGAGCAAGAGGCCCTGCCGGAGGAGGACACTGCTTTGAGACATCGTAGGCACAGGGCTCCCAGCCATCTTTGTCACTGTGCCCTGGGCAGAGCGACTCACTCCTCTTAGTGTCCGTGGACCATGACAGATTCTTCTGGAAGGAAGAAAGGGAGAACAGGGCGAATGGTGTGTAAGAGCCAGCATTGCGGAAGGAAAGGGGCCCTGGGTTCCAGCCCCCTCTCCACCCAGCCTCTCTGTTCCCTTGGGCAAATCACTTCTCCTCTCTTGAAGTCTCATTCTCCCCTACTTTAGCCTGGGGTGGGAGGCAGTTGAAATAGATGATCTCCAGGTATGCGCAGGGCTCAGACATTTATTTGAGTCTGTGATCAGAGTTGGATTATAAGCATTTCTCATTAATCTAGAACACCCTTTGGTTAAACTATGTAGAGCTATTCTGTGTTGTGTCCTGGGTCTTTCTTCCCAGATCCTTTCATGTCTCTGTTCCCATTTTGGATTCTTATTTTTAGCTCCTTGTTTTCTTCCCACCCCAAAGGATTTTGGAAACAGATCTGGGATTGAATCCAGGCCACTTCTGTCTGCATGACCCAGGCAGGTTATTTTAGCTCGAAGCCTCAGTTTACTCATATATCATCAAAACAAGAATAATCCTAAAATCTATTATCTGGTTGGTAAGTTATTAAATGAGATACTCACGGACATTTCTATTGCAGCTGTCACAAATCGTCCCAAATTTAGTGGCTTAGAACACCTCAGATTGATTATGTTGTGGTTCTGGAGGTCAGAAGTGCAACATGGGCTTCCGTGGGGTAAAATCAAGCCATCAGCAGGGCTGTGTTTCTTCTCGAGGCTCCCAGAGAGAATCCGTTTTCTTGCCCGTAGCGGCTGCTTGTGATCCTTGGCTCATGGTCCCCTTCCATCTCCAAAGGCAGTAATTACCAGTTGAGCCTTTTGCACAGGGCATCACTCCAACACTTGTGATTACTTCGGGTCCACCCTGATAATCCGGGATAATCTCCTCATTTTAAATTCAGCTGATTAGCAGCCTCAGTTTCACGTGTAACCGGATTCTCCTTTGCCCTGTAAGGTCAGGTATGCAGAGCTTCTGGAGATTAGGATGTGGAGGTCCTGCATGGGGGTGTGTGGTGCATTATTTCTGCCAACCACCGTGAGCATTCAATAAATAATAATTTTTTATTGGCATCATTACGCTTGCCTTTCCCTTAGGAAGAATGAGGGAACACAAGATAAGTTGGAGGGGGCAAGGGAAAGTTCTCCAAGTAACCAAATGCGTCTTCCCTGTTGATATTTAGTATATGCAGTGTTAGTAGGTCGTTCTTGTGTGTGGATTTCACCTTCCTGCCGGGCTGCCTGCAGCAGAAAGATTGGATTTACCCGAGTCAGTGCAGCGGACAGAAGCTTGGAGCACTTGGCACCAGAGGAAATTTTCAGTTTAGGGTAAAATGTTTTAACGGTCATGAGCTTTTCAAATTTGGAATTGGTCACCCTTGAAGCTAAGGAGCTCACTATCCTGGGAGGTGCGGGAGCAGAGTCCAGGTGAGCTACCTCATTGTTTGCAAACATCTCTCATCATCAGTTTCCTGGGGCCCCACCCCAGATCCACTGAACCAGAGTATCCAATGCAGGGCCTGGGCCTCTGTGTTTACGGGCAACTTGAGCTATATATTGGGACGAGATATTTTAGCATCACTTGGCAGATTGGCCCGAAGGAGCTTTCACTCCTGAGATGGCTTTGCTTCCAAAATTCTTTTTGCTTTTCAAAAACAGAACGAGATGTTTGTTTAAATCCCTGTAGCTCCTTCATGAGGGAATGACTTCTCCCCAAGGGCATGCTTCAGCTTCCTGAGAGATCTTGGGGCCAAACCCTGTGCTCACCCTAAAATAACCCGAGGACCTTTCTTTGCAAATTATAGGCAACTCTGAGGGTCAGAGAGGATACTGGGCAGCCCCACAAGTCGTTGCTCTGCCCATAGAGGTAATTTTTGATAATTTCTTGGTCTTTCATTTTTGTCAGGTACTTTGATGGAGAATTGAAATTGGTTCTGTTTCCCCCGTGCATCTTTTCACATGAACTTAAATGGCTGGTGTTTCTGGCATAATGTAATAAGTTGTCTTGCCACCTGCACCGTTTTTCATAATGAAGAAAGGTGGGAAGCACCACCTTCGGTGAGGTTTGCCACCTCCTGCCTTGGAATCATTGCTGGAGCATATTTATGATGCGGAAACCAGCTCCACTCTGACACAGGGAAGCAGAATGCAGGGCGTGGTAGGGTGTACCAGGGAGGTGAGGTGCCAGGGGCACAGTGTGGCAGGGCTGCGTCTTCATGGTAAGCACACCGCACAGGTGCTTTCAAATGCTTATGAAAGCTTAAGAACCGCCATCAAGGCAATTAAAATTCCTTTCTCAGGTAAAAAGGGGAAGCCTTTGGCCAGTTTCAGAAGCCCATCGTTTACTTCTGCTCTCCTCGCTTCCCCTTACAAATACTCACATGCCCCCTCTCCGATAGCCCTGCAGGACTTGTCTTAATTCCCTGAACAGGGCATGAAGGTTCACATCCTCTCGCTTTGTTTTGGCAGGTCCTTCTGCCTGCTCTGTTCCTTTTACTTGATTTTCCAGTCTGACTTAAAAACCCAGCCCGTAGGCATCTCCTTCCGAAAGCCAGCCCTGATTCCTCTCAGGAGGCAATCACACCTTTTGTCATTGTGTGCCTTTCTTTTTGTTTAAGGTAGAGTGTGACAGTTAATGGCGTTTGGTGGAGAGTTCTAGGTAGTATTTTTGGCTTCAACTCCCACACTGTTGTTCTGGAGTAACTTGATGGAGTTACTCTCATTCTCTCCCGCTGCCCTCACCTCAGCCTCCTTCTCCTTCCCAACCCTAGACTCTGGCACTTGGGAGTTACTCTCTAGGAGTACCTGAAACGGAGGACCGCTCTTCCACTTCTCACCTCCTAAATGGCCTGGTGTGCCCTCCCAGCCTCAATGGCTGTCCCCAAATGCCCTGTGATTGCTAGAAGCTATGGGCACGCCAGTTCTGTGAATCCCTGATGAAAATAGAGACAGAGCAGTATGCTAATCAGAGAAAGATTGTCTTTATGGAGTACAGCTGATAAGATAATTTGCATATTCTGGTTCATTGTTGTATTTCGAGTAAGTTAACGTTATTCCTTAAAGGAACTGAGGCCGAGTAGCCGGGAAAACGGCGATTTATCAGAAGATGCTCCTCAGGAGTAGGCCGGGTCCCAGAGAAAAAGCTAGGCTGGAAGCTGGGGGATCACAGGGAGGCAGATGTTTGGGGCAGGTAAGGAAGGGCTTTGCCTGTCCCGGCTGCCAGAAACGAAGAGGCTTCCTCTGGAGGCAGTAAGTTCCCTGTCCCTGGAGGTGTTCAAGCGGAAGCTGAATGGACTCTTGCCCAGAGATTTAGAGGATGAGAGGTATAGCTCTCGTGCATTTCAGTGCCAAGAGTCACTGATTCTCTGGTTCGGCTTTTCTTCCTTCAACTCCGTGATGTTTATACTTTTGATGGGCATAGAATCATTCGTTTATTATTATTTCATTTTTGACTAATTTACTATTTTATTTTGCTAATGGTAGTTTATTAGTCTTTTAGTTTTCTAGGGCTGCAATTACAAACAAATGACCACGAACAGGGTGGCTTAAGACAACAGAAATGTATTGTCTCACATTCCTGGAGTCTAGAAGTCCAAAGTTAGGATGTCTGCAGGGCTGTGCTCCCTCTGAAGGCTGTCCAGGAGGGCCCTTGCTTGAGTCCTCCAGCTTCTGGTAGTCCCTAGCTTGTGGCTGCCCCACTCCAATGCTTCTGTCTTCACCTGGGATTCTTCCCTGGGTGTCTCTGTCTTCTCTTCTTGGCAGGACACTGTCACTGGATTTAGGGCCCACTGTAAATCCAAGATGATGTCATCTCATGATCCTTAATTAATTACATCTGCAAAGATCCTATCTCCAAGTAAGGCAACATTTTGAGGTTCCAGGTGGACATGAATTTTGGAGGGACACTACTCAACCCACTAAAAGTAGGGATAGAACATTCCACCTGGGCAGCGTGCTGACCTTCTAATGCTATGACTCAGGGAGTTCCGTGTTCTTGTTGGGCAGACCTCCCATGTGCATAGACTGAGACAGAGGGAGTGATGTTTCCATCCAGGGCCCAAAGCGGGGGTGGGGAGACCCAGTTGGAAAGTGAGCTGACATTTTTTGCCTTGATGCACATCGTCTGAGCACCCCTGTGGTCAGCTGCAATCTTATGCATGCTGACAGGGTCCCTCCTCAAGGCCTCGCTGCACTTCCCTGGGTCCCTGTCTCTAGGCCACATGGCCCCATATGGCATCTATGAAAATGTGCCTCCGTGATCCCCAGGAGTGGCAAGCGTAATTGACCACAGTTCCAGCTGTGGCCTTCTGAAATCCGTCACCACTCTTGTGCTGAGACCATGCTTCCAGCTAGCACTGAGCTGAGCAGGGATGCTAGGGCAGGGCCATTTCTGGGAGACACAGGACAGCTCTGACGGGTGCCTTGGGCTCAAGGACTCCCCATCAGCCTTGCTGAGCACACCTGGAAGTGCAGTGCAGTCTAAGACTCTGCCACTGACCGCCTTACCCACTTGCTCTCTGGCCTGCGTGTGGGGCCAGACCTGCACTGCAGTCTGATGCTCTCCCCGCCTCTCTGCAGCATTTTCTCTCACAGGAGCCCCCCTATTATATCTCGTGCACATCTAATCCTGTCCTGGCATCTACTTCTCAGAGGAACTGGACCGAACAGGGTGGATGCTTCTGAGAAGCATTCTAGTGTGTCCTCGGTTGCCCACAGCAGTAACCAGCTCAGTAGTATGTCCTGGATCCACTTTTCTTTTTGCCCATCCCACTCTCCCTGCTCCCTCCTGGACCACCTCTCTAGCCTCCAGCAAGCTCTGCTGTTAGAGAAAGTCACACAATCACAAGATACTACACATTAGGAGGAAGCCTAGGCTTCCTATGAATCGTGCTGTATTGAACATATGGATTTGTACAAGTTTAGACCTGGACACAGCCTCCTTTTGCAGACGGGACAGTGTTGGCCCTGGGGAGACTCAGCTGCTGTTCCTGAAATTTTTTTCTTTTCAGGGGAGGGATTGTGTATTCTTCAATTTTCTGATTTTCTTTTGTCCTGCAAGATTCTAGATTGCCCTCTTGTTTCTTTTCCTCTTCACTATGTGGCTTCCAAAGGCACCTCTCTTTCCCATCTTCCTCCTCTTGCTCAAGCATCACCTTTCTAAGACTGTCTCCCTACATCCTCTCCTTATAAATCCATTCCCTATAGTGTGTGATGGGATCTACCGCTATTTGCTTCCAGGGTTTTTTGTTTGGTTTTGTTTGTTTGTTTGTTTGTTTTACTTCGGGTGAACTTTCTTTTACTAGGGTGATTTTAGATTACATCCACACCTGTGCTAGCATTTCTCTTCTCTACACACCTTCTCCCAAACTGCTCTTGTTCTTCACACTTGTTCCCACTGAGATTTAGAGTTTGTTTTTCTATTTCCAGGTAATTTGAGGTTTGGGAGATCTCTGTCTTCTAGTTATACTGAAAGTACACATTTTATTTGTTCTTCTCATTCTTTATTGTTTCTAATAGGTGATACTGGGAGTTTTGGACTTAAAGCACCTCCATTACCTTGACCACCTAGAATCTTCTTTGCCCCTGATCATTTTGCTGCCTTTTTTATAGCATTTCTCACCCCAGACTCAGGTCCTCTGACTGTTGTGTGGCTAGAGCCAGCTCTTACTGGCTCGTGAGAGCTGATGTAAATAGTTTTTCTAGCTGGCTGACTTCATGTTGGCAGCTGGAAATTGGCAATGATGGGAGAATTCACACCACCGAAATTGGCCAACACTATAAGGCAGGGCTTCCCCCGCTCCACCACTCCAGGTGTTTATTAAATATTTACCATCACAGCATTAGCTGTGTACAGTTATGTTTCTCCGCTAGCCTGTGCACTTCCCAGTGCTCTCTAGAGCACGCTGCATTACTCTGCACATAGAAGGCCCCAGTGAATGTTGAGTGAATGAATGAATGATACTGGGTATTTCAATTACTTCTTGCTCTGTGACAAACTTAGTGGCCAAATAACTATTTTATTATGTTCAGGGACCCTGTGGGTCAGGAAATCAGACCGACCGCAGCAGGATGGCTCGTCCTGCTTTTTGATCTGGGAAGACTTGGTGGGCTGGGTTGACTCAAAAGCTAAGCTTGGATGAGACCATTGACCAGAAGACTGACACACAGCCTCTCCACATGGTTTTTATCTTCTTTTAGCATACGGCCATGTTTTGAGAGGGAACATCCTGAGATAGCAAGAGAGAATCCAAGTAACAGCTGCATGGCCTTTATCACCTCATCTTAGAGGTCATTTAGTACCACTGTCACCATTCTCTACTGATCAGAGCAGTGACAAGCCTGGTCAGATCCGAGAAGAGGTGACATGGACCCCACTCTAACGGGAAGTGTGTTTAGGAGTTCGGGTGCCATGTTTTAAAGCTGCCGCACCGAATAAGACAAGGAACTACAGTTATTGAGCATCTGCTATGTGTTGGATGCTTGTATACATTATCTGTAGTTCCTCACAACTGCTTTGAAGGTACTTTTATTAGATTCATTTTGGAGAGGAAAGAGGTATAAGGAGGTTAAGGAGCTTACCTAAAGTCACACCGTCATGGATTATTGTGACCTTTCCACTAGGATTTACTTCATTCATTTGTGGAGTGTTCTGTGACTTTTGTCAAGTGTGGGGAGGCAAGGATAAATAAGACCTAGCCTTGCTTCATAGGGCACAGAATAAACCCAGTCTAGCATACAGGCACCCCTGGGGCACTTAGCATCCAGCCAACTGTGGTTGGGTGTAAGTAGTTGCTTCACTGTGCCCAAAAGTCAGTCAAGGCCATGTGTCCTGAAAGTGCTGAGTAATTGCTCTTGTCCTGGCTAATTCAGCTTCATAACCTCAAGTCTGAAGTCAGTTGTGTGGAGTACTTTAAATTAGCTGTAAAATTTCAGTCCAATTGCTAAACTGCTTAAATTATCAAGTTTGCTCATTGCTAGTTGAATGCATGCATAATTAATTTTTTCTAAAGTCTGGACTAAAAGCTGCTGAAATCAGATCTTTTTCTTGAATCAGTTTCAAATGTCACAGGGAAATCTTTGGTTTTATGATGTAATCCAAAGCACTATACAAGTTTAGAGAATTTTTAGTTGAGATCTATATTTGGGAAGTAGATAAGTTAAAGGGCCCATTTTTTTTTTTAATTGAAATTCCATTCTTGACTAATTGAAAACTAGGTCTCCATTAATGAGAAATATGAATTGTAGCATTGCCATGACTATTGTCATCCGAATTAATAGCTCACATTTGCTAAAACCTTTTAGAATGTAAGCTCTATGAGGGCAGTGATATGTCTGTTCCATTACCTGTTTTATCCCAGAGTGTGGAATAAATGGTTGCTGGCACATAGTGGACCCTTTATAAATGCTGGTTGAATGAACGTTAGCTAATGCGATGATAGCAGCATTCCTACAAGATAGAAACTTATTATTCTCATTTTAACAGGAGGAGACTGAGGCTTGAGGAGACTTAGTTGTCTTTTCCAGTGTCACACAGCCAGGAAGTATGAGAGTCAAGGCTTGAGTCCACATTTTGGGGCTCCTTGCCATGGATCATAAGAGAGTCCTGTCCTATAACTACAAGAAACTTTTTGTAGTTCATTGACTCAGATTTTCCAAGCACATTTGTTTGGGGAAGTAAGTGTTCTCACTGGCTTATTCCTGCATTTATTACTATCAAGGAAAATGGACTAAACCATGATTGGTTTAGACTAATCACCAGGATCCCACAGAATAGTTGTTACAATGTGTTGTGGCGGATGGGGGGGGAACCCAAATAAAAATTGAGGAGGGGAGAGGAAGATGAATGAGACATAGGTGGCCACCAATGTCCATTATATGCATTTTTTAAAAATTGGTGGGCAGAAGATTTTTAGGCTATCAAGCATATGAGGAAAAGGATGGCTGCCCCTTTCAGGTTTGGTGTTTAACATCTAGTCTCGAGGAAAAGGAAACTGCTTGAAATTAAGGAGCTCCCAGCAGTAAATGTGCTTTCCCAGCTTAACGATTAGAGTCAGCTTAGGTATAAATAAAAGCAAGGAGAAATTTTAGGCTCATCATCTGATCACTTTGTGTCTTTTCTGTGAAAAATATGATTCTTTATTAAAGTGATAGCATAAATGTGAATAATCTCTAGTTTCTCTTGACAAATAAAGGCACACAGAATTTTGGAGCACATTTGAAAATACGTAACTACCAAGTACAAGGGAGGTGTTTAGCCCATTGAACCTCAACTCAGTCCCTGTTTAGATGAGTTCTAGTTTTTGGAACCAGGTGTGTATAGAAAATATTCCTTTCCTTACCCAGAATGGTTTCTTAGGGTCTGAAGCCTTGGGAATCTTATCCTTGTTTCTGACTTAGACTCTGTTTCAAATATGGCATCCAATTTAGCAATGCTCAGAGGGGAGAGGGGACCAACCCTGCTCTTTCATGTATGTGTCTTCCTCAGCTGCACAGGAGGAAGCTGGGAGATCTGCAGGTAAGAGAAGTAGGCTGACGAGGAAGCCACATTCTGTCATGCAGCAAACCCTTGTCATTTTCTCTTAGAGAAAAACATCTCGAGCTACAGTTGGCAGGAGGTGTTGGAGGCAGGCAGTGTGTGTAAAGGCAAATTCCATTTTCAGGGACGTTTGGATTACACACGGAGCAGAGAGCAAGGTGTGATTGCTCAGAGGAAAAGTCAAGTACGGTGGTGGCCCAGCTAATAGAAAAGCTTTGGTACAGCAATATATGTACTTTTTATATAAAGAGAAAGAAAGGTGTTTCTGCCTAAAGTGGGCAATTTCTCAGCAAGCTCAAGTCTTTCATAGCCAAGCTGTGCCCTGGAGCTGGTCAAACCCCAGCAAATGCCCAGAGAGGAATCTGGCCTCAGCAAATGCAATTCAAGAGAAATTTGTAGCCAGTGGGCTGCCTAGATAATTAGTTTACCTTTCCTTTAACAATTTATTTGTGTATTTCTTTGCAATATGTGGCTTTAAGACAGCTAGATAGTAGCAAAGTCCTAGGTTTGAAGTCAGCCTAGATTTCTAGTTCTTTCTTTTGTCTCACTTTCCTGGTCTTTACCATACTCATCTATAAAATTGGAATAAAATTAAAAGTTTATTTTTTGGTCCAAGTGGGATCATTTTAAACACATCAAGTCATTATTATTGTATCTCATATCTTGTACCTTTCCAAAGTGTCTATTCTGATTGCTACTTGTTAATGATGCTAATGGAAAGCTACACTTTTCTAAAATTCTCTGTGTTAGACAAGCATCCTATCTGATTAAAAGCCTCTTGGCTACATTCTACAGTGACAAAAAAGAGCTTCATTTTTTCTTTTTTTCCAGCAGAATGTCTGGCTGCCATCGTCCAACTTCAGGCCCAATTGAATATGCCATTTTAAGATTCCAGGCTCTGCCCTGAATTGCCGCGTGACCTTGGGCAAGTTAACTTCTCATCTATAAAATCAGTTTTTCCTTGTTAAAATAGAGGGGCTAGACCAGAAGGTCTCTGAGGTCCTTTCCAGCTTATTTGGTTTGTGATTTTTCTAGTTGAGTGAGCTTCAGGTCGCGGTTACTGCTGAGAGTCTCAGAAACCAAGGGGAATGGTCATGGGACTTGACAGATCATCAGCCAGTGCACGCATCCCCCTCAAAATACCCTGGATGGGAGCTTGCCTGTCACCTGCCCTGTGTGGACACTTCTGTGTGACAGCACAGTCCCTACTTCATAAAACAGCCTTTCCCCGTTCAGCTGCTCATGTAGTTTGGTATTCGTAGTGAGACTGGCAGACGCGTGCGTCGGTACAGCTTACAAAGCCCTCTGAAATGCTGTGGTCCACACAATTGTTCCAGATGATTACTGCATTAGCCAGAACAATGAATAAGAGATTGAGAAATAGCTTGACTCTCTTCTTCACAGCGCCTAAACCCTTGACATTGTGGCCTGTTTCTTGGGTGCATTGTGGCTGCTCTTCCCAGTCTCCCTCTCTGGCTCTTAGGTAGTCTAGGCATCCTCCCCAAGGAGGCCAGAGGCTGCTGAGGAAGACGATGTGGGGCTGATCCCATCTTCCTACTCCTTGGCCTTTAACCTCCGTAGCTTATTCAAGGAGGAAACTCAGAAATTAAGGTAGGGTCGGAGCATCATGTGGGCATCTGAAACTGGGGCCAATCCTCCAAATTGGCCTCTCAGGGACCGAGGGTAACCTGCTTGAAGCTGGATCCCACATCCTTTCAGCTCAGTTGCCTCATCTCATTCACAAAAGGGGATTTCAAACCAAAGCATGTTAGTGTTCCATGTTCCCCCTCCTTATTCCCACAGCAAGATGATCTCAGTGGTATCTTAAATTCACTTCCTGATAACTTCTCTGCTGCCTCAGCTCTCCAGGGGAATCCAGAAAAGTTCCAGCCAGGGGTCAAAACGAATGCTTGTTGACTGACTGACTGCTTGTTTCTCTTCCTTCAAAGGAAAAGCATTTTAGATCACTTCATGATGGATGGAACAGCGTAGGCAGTTTTTTACAAAAAACATGCAAGTTAGACTAAATGTTCTCATGTTTGGCGTTTCTTCATATCACAGAAAATAACAGCAAGCACTAGTCTAGAACTTATAATAGGCCAGGATTTTTTTAAGGTCAGGCATTCACATCGTTTAAAGGAAACCTCGTAATCCTAAGAGGTAAGTATTGTTACCCGTGTTAAACAGCTAGGGAAATGGAGACACAGAGAGGATAGGTAACTTGTCCAAGATTACACAGAGAGCAAGTAAAGCAGAATTTGAACCCCGGCTCTTAACTACATTCCTAAGATTTCACCTTGAACTAAACCAGCTGCCAGACCCACTTCTATATTCCTTTGTAAAGCGCCGGCTTAGTTGAGATATAATTTACATGCCACACAATTCACCCATTTAAAGTATGTGATTCAGTGGTTATTGTTATAGTCACAGAGTTGTGCAACCATCGCCACAATCAAGAACGTTTTAATCACCCTGCAAAGAAACCATGTTTCCATTTTCCCTCAACTCCCCTAGCCTTTGTCAACCACTAATCCGCTTTTTGTCTGTATGGATTTGCCTGTTCTAGACATTCTTTATGAATGGAAGGATACAACATGTGGTCCATTATAACTGGCTCTTTCACTTAGCAGAGTGTTTTTCAGTTCTTTTCCAGAGCATGGCCCAGGCTGCCTATAATGCCCCTTCTCCGGTTGGGAGGCAACGCTCCTTCCACTGCTTTCCCTGAACTCTCGCTTCCCTGTTTATGGCACATTCCAGCTCAGGCTTTGAAGGAAGGTGGACCTGATATGAATCCAGATCAGTGCATATTGTGTGTTCAGTTAAACCTCTCTGAGCCTCGATTTCTTTATCTTTGAAGTGGGCCAGTCTCTGCTTCTTGAGGATGCTCTGAGGCTTAATAAAGGCAACGGTTGCATAAATGTGTTCCTCTGGCTTGTGACAGACTATGTAGAACATAGGTGGGACTGGTCTTGGCCTGTCTTAAAAATTCAGAGGAACCTCTGAACCCATAGTTGTATGTGAGTTGTCAGAGAGAATGATCCTAACCATCACTGCCTCCAAGTGGAGCCTTCCAGTGGATAGGATGTCACCTTGTTATCTCACTTGACTCTCTCAGCAAATTTTTAAAGGGGCCCTCATGGCCAACCCTAGAGAAAGGCTCAGGATCTTCCCCAAGACTCTGCCCAGGAGCAAGTGGCAGAGGTAGTTCCTTGTCAAGTCTTCATTCTCTCTGCTCCATGGTCTCCCTGCACAGCTCCTCAGTGCAGTGGGGTCTCCCATGCACTCTGGAGCACTGAGCTAGGTGTTGACAGTGTGGGGTTATCTTGCCTGAATAGGTGAGTGGAGCCAAATATGAGAGTGGGCACAGGGAGAGAGAATGAGTCTTTTTGGATGGATATGCAGCATGGCAACTGGGATGTGGGTTAGACTTCAGCTCCTCTGTGGGGACCTTCGCTAAGAGCCTTTACATGTGGCCCAGCAGTACATGCTGGCCTTGATACCATGTTCCTAACAGCATCGTGTTTCTGCAAAGGGCAATGCTTCCTGGGTGGATGCAAACAGCAGAGTCTCAAGAGGCTGCGGGGAGGGCTTCCTGGGAGGTACGCCAGGCCAGATGATGAAGGTCAGGAATCGAAGAAAACCCTGCAGAGCAGGTTTTTCTTCTCTCATATCCCACAATACACATGGGGAAACTGAGGACCAGAGAGAGAAAGGTACTTGGTCACTGTCCCACTATAAATCAGTGCAAGCTGCCTTCCTATCTGCTTTTGGTTTGGGCTCCTGGCCTGGCCTGCCATTCACTCTCAATGCATTTGCCAGTGCCCACCCTTCACCTAGCCTGGGCATTCTGTGCCTCTCACCTTTATCTGTCTACTGCCACCTGATGGCTCCTCACATCCTCCTCTTCCTTCCCCTCCCCAGTAACTCTCTCACTCCCTACTCTGCTTCCCACCCTAACTCTGCCTCTTTTGCAACCACCCGCCCACCTTTGTTTAATATCTCATTTCCTTTTTTACTAGAAGACAGTATTCGAACAATTAAGATAATTGAGGTTTTTCTCTTTCACAATTCTGGCCAAAATATATCAGCCTTTATGGAACTCGTGTGGGAAACCACTGTCTCAGTGGGGGCCAAGTTCAAGATCCCTCTGGACCACACAAGCTGAGAGGGTCAAGACGTCTTTTCCTTCCCTTGTTCTGCCTGTAACTTTGTGGTGAACTCACGTCTCCTGAGACTTGTAAGCACCTTCCTTGCTGATACCAGCCCATTCTTCACACACACCCGTGATATTTTGAAGGTTAGGCTAAACCCAGCTGGGGTTCCCCATCACCCTAGAGAGAAAGTCCATCTCCTTCACAGCTTACAGGGCTTCTGCCATCTCACTTTCCCTGCTGCTCTTGCTTCCTGTTGTTCTTGGCTTTCTAGCCATGTGGAGTTACTTGCAGGCCTGTGCATCTGCCATGCTGTCTCAGAGTGGAGCGAGGGTAAGGCCTCTAAATGGTCAGACTGTGCCCTTAAATCCTGGCTCAGCCACTTTCCCATATGAAGCCTGGGAAACTACCAAACTGCTCAGGGCCCCACGATTCCCATGTGAAAAATGCATAAGAAGAGGACTGTGGTAGGCAGAATCATGGCCCCTCAAGATGTCCACATCCTATTCCCAGAAGCTATTCCCCTCAAGATGTCCACATCCTATTCCCAGAATATGTTACTTTGCATGGCAAAGGGACTTGGCAAAGCGACTTGTAATTTAATTAAGCATCTGGAGATAAGGAGATTATCCCAGACTACCTGGGTAGGTCCATCACAGGGGTCCTTGGAAGGGAGGCAGGAGAGTCCAAGTAGAGAAGGAGATGTGGTCATGGAAGTGGGGGTCAGAGTCAGATAAATTTAAAGATGTTGAACTTCTGGCTTTGAACAGATGGAGGAATGAATGGGTCCATGAGTCAAAAAATGCAGGCAGCCTCTAGAAGCTGGAAAGGCAAGGGAATAGATCCTCCCCCAGGGCCTCTCAAAGGACAGCAGCCCTGCCAGCACCTTAATTTTAGCCGAGTGAGACCCATTTTAGACTTTCAACCAGCAGAACTGTAAGGTAATCGTACATTTGTGTTATTTGAAGCCACTAAGTGTGGTAATTTGTTATAGCTGCCATAGGAGGCTATGGCAAGTACCTACCTCGTAGGGTATGAAGATTCATTAAGACAGGTGCATCAGTAGTCGTTGTTACTGTTGTTATTGTCACATCTCCTTTAGAATGCGGTGTGTCCCACCTAGAATACCCACCTCTTCTCTCTCCCTCTTAGCCGGCCCGAAGCACTTGATTGACTCTTCTGTTCGCCCTTCCTGAAACTGCTCAGCTATCACTTCTTCAAGAAGCCACCTCTGACCCTTCCCTCCCCACACTGGAGCCATATCACTATCTCCTTCATATCCTCACAGCCACTTGTGCTAGGCCTCATATCCCCCATCACTTCGTGTTGTAATTTTCTGTTCTTGTGTACATCTTCCCCCATGATGGACCATTCATTCATTCAGCATAATTAAATTCTAATTGTGTGCTAAGCACTGTTCTCAATATGTGGGTTAAATTTCACAGAACAGACAAAGATCTCTGCCCTCATGGAGTTTACATTCCACTCTAGTGAGGAGAGACAGACAAACAAATCAGCAAATTATACAGTCAGATAGAAGGTAAATAATATGGGAACAAAGGAAGCGGGTAAGTGGGATGGAAAGTGTTGGGTGGTATGGATGTTGTAATTTTATGTGGTGTCATCAGGAAGGGCTGTCTGAGAAGGCTACATTTGAGTAAAGACTTGGAGGTGATGAGGGAGTGAACCATGTGGACACCTGGGTGAAGAGCCTTCAACACAGAGAGAAATACAAGCGCAAAGGCCCTGAGGTTCAGTGTGTGTTGTGGGTTGAATGTGTCCACCCAAAATGTATGTTGAAGTCCTAACCTCCAGTGTCTATGAATGGAAGCTGGTTTGGAAATAGGGTCACTGCCGATGTGATTAGTTAAGATGAGGTCACACTGGAATAGGATGTATCCTTAATCCAATGTAACTGGTGTCCTTCTAAGAAGAAGAAAAAAGACACAGAGAGACAGATGTCCAAAGGGAAGGCTGCCATGTGGCATCAGAGGCAAAGATTTAAGTGATTCATCTACAGGCCAAGGAATGCCAAAGATTGCCAGTTGTCACCAGAAGCTAAGAGAAAGGCATGGAACAGATTCTCCCTAGAGTCTTCTGAAAGAACATGGCCTGTCTGACACCTTGATTTCAGACTTCTAGCCTCCAGAACTGTGGGGGAATAAATTTCCACTGTTTTAAGCTCCCCGGTTGTAGTAATTTATTACAGCAGCCCTGGAAAACTAATACAGTGTGTTTGAGGAGCAGTGAAAAGGCCAGCGTGGCTGAAGAGTAAAGAAGGTGACATTAGGAAGCAACTAACCAGGGACAGGTCATGTGGGTTTGGGGCCCCCTGCAAGGACTTTGACTCCAAGTAAGAAGGGGCACCACGGGAAGATGTGATCTGATTGTGAGCATCCTTGTTTCTCTCTCAAGTTGCCCCGACCCTGTGTCTAGCTGATACCCAACAAGCATTATTTTTTTCTATTCATAGATGGGGGTTCTGATTCGGTGGTTTTAAAATAAATGTGTTGTAGATGGGGTGGAGGAAGAGTGACTAGGTTCTTGGAATATGGGAGATGCTCTGAAAATTATAATATTTAGGTTGTTAAGGTAATTTTTTTTTTTTACTTTGCATGTCTACAGGCATTTTTTTAAATGGCCAGACACAGTTTTCTCCCTTCAAATTTGTAGTCAATTGTTTCGTATTTTGATTTTAAAATTGTGCATTTTTAATGGAAGCTCATAAAGTATTGATTTTTTCAGATTCTTGATGTGGCTGATGTATCCTATAGATAAGCTTCCATTTCTTCTCCATGAGGCTTTCAGCACCGGATATCTGTAGGCACATTATTATGGGGTAACATTGATTTTTGCCTAGTACAATATGCCTACTCTCTGAGAAAATGAAAATCATGACAAATGAAAAGCCATTTTTCAAAGTGACTTTGATTCTTGTAGTTTATGATTCAAAGATGAGGTCTGGGAGAAGGGACCCTAATTTTCTGTGCTGTTTATTTGGCTCCACATGTGAAGGAGCACATTTCTAATGAAGGAGCCCTTATTGGCCCCCAGAGTATTTCCCGTGGGAACTCTGGTCAGCAAATGAAGCTCCTGATACTTGAAGTTCCTGTTTTTCTTGGTTCTGATTGAAGGCCTGATTAACAGTGTGGGGGATTTTTTTTTCACTCTGAAGCACTCTGCAGTTCACAGTGCTTCTCTGCTTCACCCTCGAGAGCACTGGCAGTCTGCTGGGGCAGAGGGTTCACATTCTGTCTCACAGATGGAGGGAACAAAGGCTCAGAGAAGCAGTCTCTTTCCTGCGGTCACAAAGTAGAATGCAAGGTGTGTCCGTATGTGACTGGATGTTCAGTGGACTGAAATGAGACAAGTGCTCTTAAGAAATGGATGGAAAGCCACACGATGCACATGCTATGGTAATAGAACGAGAGCTCAGAACTGGAGGGCAGGACAAGGGTGGGGCCCCTTGAGTCCTGGTTCTCTCTGTAACAAGCTCAGAAACCTCAGCCAACGTGCTTCAACCTTTCTGAGCCTCTCTAAAGTGGGGGAAATTGTCCCCATGCTGCCATCTCCCCAGACCACATTCCACAGGAGATAATAGAGAAAGTGCTTCATAAATTGTGAAGGGCTCTTCATAAGCCAAAGGTAATTGCTGTGCACATAAGAGTTTTGATTGTAGAGTCCATAACTACTTCTGGAACATTAATAACTGTAATAGCTTTTTTTTTTTTTTAACGGAGCCATCACTGTGTGTGTGCCGCTGTGCCTGGTGCTTTACATGAATTACATTTAGTTCTAATTACGGCCCTATGAGGTAGGCACTAATGTTCGCCCACCCATTTTTCAGGCAAGGACACTGAGGCTTGGGAACATGACATAATTTGAACGTAATGCTGAGGATCACACCGCTGCTAAAGCAGAATTCACGCGGGGCTTCGCATGACTGCAAAAGCTTGTGAGCCTCAACTCCCTGCATCGGTGTGTTCGTAGGGTCCTGACATGGTTGGGTGCAAGCGTGATTACAGATGATGGAAACGTCTGTAGGAAAGAAGCATCAGGCCCAAGTTCAACCAGAGCCCGTGGCTCAGAGAGGGTTCAGACCCAATTCCAAGGATTCCTTCTTGCCTTTTCTGCTACTGAATCATCTGCTCTTTTGTTCCTGCTTGCCCTGGAGAACGTCTCTTTTCTCATGCCATGTGAAAGTTACAAGGAGATGGGCAAAGAGAAATGGACCATTTCTCAAATGTGATGTGTGAATTTTTTTTTTTTTTAATTTGGGATAAATAAAACCATAAAAGACATTTTGGGGGTAATTGGGAAGTTTGGAATATGAATGTTAGCCTAAATATTACTTAACGAATACTTCTCAAGTTGTGTAGCGGGATTGCTGTTAGGTGGGGAGTGTCCTTAGTTTTAGGGGATACATTCCAAAGTATCAGGGGTGAATGGACTTACGTTTGCAGCCTACACTCAAATAATCCAGAGGAAAAAGAGAGAGAAAGAAGCAAATGTGAAGAAATGTTAACAATTGGCAAATAGGTGAAAGGCATGTGGGTGTTAATTGTACTATTCTTTCAACTTCTCTATAGATTTAAATTTTTTTGAATAAAATGTAGCATGGAGGGAAAATAAACCAAGGAGTTGGGGGAAGATCGCCACTCGTGGACTGTCTTTTATGGGCCAGCTTGAGCCAGGCACTGGTGTGAGCTCTCTCCTTTGTTTCTCACAGCTTCGCTAGGAGGTCAGTGTCATTATCTCCATTTGCCAATGACCCTACAAAGCTCAGAGGGTAAGTAGCCTACACAAGGTCACACAGCAGGGGAATGGTGGACAGCTGGTCTACCTGAAGCTTTTGAAGCTTTCAGCTAGACCACAAACGTATGCTCCTTCCTCCCCCACCTTTTGACTCTTCTTCTCCTGGCGTTGTCATGAAGGGCATGCATGCAGTAGAGCTTACTTTTTATATCCCAACAGGAACCTTAAAGGCTCAGTTAAAAAAATACCCTACACTATTAATCGAGGCCCTCAATCAGAGCCAAGAAAAACAGGAACTCTTGCATCAAGAGCTTCATTCATTGACCAGAGTCCCCATAGGAAAGAGAGTTCTGGAAAAAAAAAAAAAAAGCTGACATTCGACACCACAAGAACACCAATTTTAAAAAGCACTTTAAACCAAAATTGACTTCACAAAAATCAATATTGAAAAATCAGACTTGGATTCCGATGAAATATCAGTCTCTAGATGTTTATTGACTTGGGTAAATGTTGGCATTTTACAGCCCAGAATTAAAATAATGAAATTTTAGAGCTCGAACAAGACCTCTGAGATCATCCTGTTACCTGCTAATATCTTTTTCTGTACTCTGCTTAGCTGGGCATTTTTTTTATGTTTAATTAACCCTCTTAAACTGTGTTTAATTTTATAAATCTCCTCCAAATCTTGGTCCCATAAACACACATTCTAATAAATATTTTATTTTCGAAAAGGAGAACTAGGCTAGGCTTAAACTAAATCTGTCACTTTGCAGAGGAGGACACTGACCTGATAAGGAGGGTAACTGGTTTGAGGTCATAGATTTGGGGCCAGACCTAGGATTGGAAGCCCAGGGCACTCACCACTGCACCATACCTCTTCCTCCATTCTTTTCTGGATTGCATCGGTCGTATTGGATGTAAATGAGCCAGGAGTGGTTAGCCATGTCTTATTCACCAGAATACGGTGGGAGCCATGTTAATTGGATGTCAAGTGGAGAAAGAGAAGAAGAGAGGGAGGGAGGGGAAGGGGGAGGGAGAGATATATTCTTTTCCTTTGGATGGAAGCATCTTTTGTCATGGTTTTAGGATGAGATGCAAAACAGGCCATTAAATTAGAGATACTATTGTTTCATCGTAACATACTTTTATCTGCCTAATTAAATACTGCACACAAACCCCCAACTATTATGATCAAACAATCCTACAAAGTCAAGATTACAAAGAGGACACAAGACTAGTAATTATGTCGAGTCTGGCTCCCCTGCTGAGGGCCCCTGTTATTAAGCCATTCAGAGGGATCTGGTGGAGTAAAGGTGGTTGTCTTTTGTGAGGTCTGAAACCAGGGAGCTGGGGTGGCAGGATCAGTTTGCTCTGAGGCCTGACTGCCATGGGGCAGTGTCAGTCTCTGACATGGGTAAAGGACACATTTCTTAATGAATTAGAATTAACAGCCACTTTTTTTTTTTTTTGGAGTACTTTCTATGTACCAGGCACTAAGCTAAACTTCTTTATGTACTGTTTTTCTTTTAATTATCAGAAATAACTCAATGAAATGGGTGTCATCCCATTTTATAGATGAGGAATCCAAGGCTGGTAAGGGACTTGCTCAAAGTCATACAGCCTGCAGGCAGGTAGTGGAGCCACGCTGGACAGAGGTCGTTCTGGCTGTAAGTCTAGGTCTCTCATGGCCGTCGAAGCTTCTAAGAGATGGTCCAGCACCTCTCAGCCTTGCCCCCTTTTCACGTCTGCACACACCCTGTTCTCTCATGTTGGCTCATGGTCTGCCAAGTGTGTTCAGCCTTTCACACCTTCCTGTTCTTGCCAAGGCTGGTTTTTCAGCCTGGACTCCTACTAAACAGCTCCTTACCCTACAGCCCACTCAAGGATGATCCCTTTTTTTCTGAAACCTTTTTGGGGTAACATGATCCGGGGCTCCTATATTCACCAGAGGATAGGTAAGGATTTCAAAATAAGGATTTCACGGTAATCTAATGAAAGAATCGAGGCCAAAGGAATCCATTTAGAAACCTGGGTTATCTGATTGTGCAAATAAGCCAGAAAACCCCAACTCCCTTCTCATGCTTTCTGCTGAAGCTTGGTATTTTTGTGTGGGCCCCAGCAGTGTGCCTCACACACACACTTTCATTTTAAGTTCAACCAACACAAGAATACAGCTAGGAAATGAGAAGTCTTAGAGGTCCTTGGGGCCCCAGAGCAAGCAGTTTCCCAAACTGCATATTTGTACCACCTCCTCCAGACATCCTTCTCACACTGTCTCATTTCTCTGCCCTGTTTCACCTCCCTCTCGACCTTCACTTCCTTCAGGGCATGACCTGGGTCTTGCTTACCTTGGCAGCTACCCCCAGGGCCGAACCTGGAGCTGTGGCCCTACGTGTGTGTGGTTTGCGGCATAGCTTAGTATTCAGATACACACGTCTGACGGAAACTCATAACCATCCATCGTAAAGAGGATTTATTGCAGGGAGGTGGGGTATTGTTTGAATGCAGTGCAGCACCTCATGATGATTCTAGATCTTACTTATGCCTTCAGAATGTGAATGGAGAATGGCTCCGAACTGGCATGCGGTACCTGGATATGAAATGTGGATATTTAAAGTGAAACACGCTGTCAGAGCTCTGCATTCTGAGAGTGGAGAAATTAAAATTACCTAAATCAGAAACTTTAGTTTAAAAATATGGAAAACATTATTCTTACATTCATAAAATAGTATTCACTCACCCAGAGGGCATGCTATAGCTTCCTTACCTATCCAGAACCCGACCTGGAATCAGCGGGTCTCTGAACAGCTGAGAAAGACTTTTATTAAGGTTCATTCAGTTTTTGAATGGGAGTTCTGTTTAGGGCTTCACTCCATGCCTAGCTTTACTTGTTTTTTGTTTTTTGTTTTATTTTTATTTTTTTATTTTTTTAAGTTTATTGGGGTAACAGTTAATACAATTATATAATTTTCAGGTGTACATTATAATTCAACATCTGTATATTCTATAGAGTCCAGTTTCTTTCAGCTACCATATATTTGATCCCCTTTACCCACTTCTACCTCCCCCAAGCCCCCTATATTTGTCACCCATTACCCAGTCTACCTCTCCCCTCCTCCCCCACCCTCTACTCTCTGGTAATCACCAGTCTATAGTCCATGTCACTAAGTCTCTGTTTGTCCTGCTCATTTGTCGCTTTTAGGTTTATATCCCACATATAAGTGATATCATGTGATTTTCAACTTTTTCTGTCTGGGTTATTTCGTTTAGCATGATTTTGTCAAGTTTCATCCATGTTGTCTGTAGCAAATGGCAGTATTTCATCTCTTCTTGTGACTAAGTAATATTCCATTGTATAGATGTACCACAGCTTCTTTAGCCAGTCATCTATTGTAGGACACTTTGGCTGCTTCCACGTCCTGGCCACTGTGAATAATGCTGCTGTGAACATCGGTGTGCAAGTATCTTTTCAGATATGGGGTTTCAAGTCTTTGAGATAAATACCCAGTAGAGGCATTGCTGGATCATATGGTAGATCAATTCTTAGTTTTTTTAAGGAACCTCCATACTGTTTTCCATAGTGGCTGTACCAATTTGCAGTCCCACCAGCAGTGTATGAAGGTCTCTTTTTCTCTGCATCCTCTCCAACATTTGTTATTACTTGTCCTGTTGATTATAGCTATTCTAACAGGTGTGAGATGGTATCTCATTGTGGTTTTGATTTGCATTCCCCTAATAGCTAGCAATGTCGAGCATCTTTTCATAAATTTGTTGACCATATTTGTATGCCCTCTAGGGAGAAGTGTCTGTTCAGGTCCTCTGCCCATTTTTTGATTAGATCATTTTTTTGTTGTTGTTATTGAGACGTCTGAGTTCTTTGTATATTTTGGATATTAGGACCTTATCGGAGGCATTGTTTGCAAATATATTTTCCCATTTGGATGGTTGTCTCTTTACCTTTTTGATGATTTCTTTTGCTGAGTAGAAGCCTTTTAGTTTTATGTAGTCCCATTCATTCAGTTTTGCTTTTACTTCCCTTGCCTTTGAGGTCAAATTCACAAAATCTTCTTTAAGTTATCTTTACTTGTTTTGTACACTGTTCTCACCAAGTGTTATATTTGTTTTCCAGTCCATAAGTCCACCAGTTGGGCATAGATGTTGGGTTGATGGAGGCAGGGAGCCAGTGGCAAGAAGTGACAGCTCGCCATTTAACTCTGAGGCTGAGAGAGAAAAAAAAGTCAGATGGACTTATGGGGATATCAAGTCATAAATCAAAATAATACCCCACACCCTGTGCTTTTCGGGGGCTTCATGTGCTCCTTGCAGGTCCGTGGCTGGATTTCATAATCACTTGATGAATTTGGTAAGTCGCTTAAGCTCTGTGGGCCTTATTTTCTGATTTGTAAAATGGAAATAGTAACTCATTGGGTTTCTGTGTGTCAGGTACTGTTCTTAGTTCTTTATATGTGTCAATATCTTTAATTCTCACAGCTTACTATGAAGTATGTGTTATTAGCACTAAGCAACTGAGGCGCAGAACAGAAGTAAACCCGCCTAAGCCCACAGCGCTCATAAAGAGCCGAACCAGGAATCCAAGCTAGGCCACCAGGCTCCTGAGTCGCATTCCTGACCACAGCTGTCATCCTGGGAGCAGTAATCATTCCTCCCTCGCAGAGCTGTTTAGAGGGTTAAATCAAACATGTGAAGGCATCTAGCAAGGCTGCAAGCAGATATCCAGTGGTCTGAATCGAAGGACTGCGGCAGCCTACTGCTCTGTTTGTTTAGGAGAGCAGGGACTCCACAGTGATCACTCCCAGAGGGCGAGATTGGAGAGAAGGGAAGTGGGGAGGAGCTTGCTTTTCCTACTTGGTATGCTACTATATTTTTAGAATTTTCTTCAAGTGTGTGTTACCTTAGTAATTAAAAAAAAAACAAAACGTTCTGGGGGGTGGTGACAGAGAAAGAATTGTAAACAACAATGCGTGTACAATGCGCAGGCATGTCTAAATGTGTATTGCATTTTAAAAACGAGTCTATCAAAAATACTTGAAAGTTTGGGCATTTAAAGATATATTCTTGAGTTATCTAGAAATGCACTCCTGTAGAACAGTTGACACCATCTATGGTTTCACAGTGGACGTTGCCTGTTGCTGCATTGAAATGGGCTTGTAGTCTTCCCTTGTAGCTTCAGTCATTTTCACACTGAGATAGATCAGCTTTCCATGCCTCTGAGGGCTGTAACTGTCATCTGGTTCATCCGATGGACGTGAATGGTGCACTCTGGTGTGTCTATGCCTGCTAGCGGCCAGTGCAATCCAGAGGTAAATCACAGAGCATCAGTGCCTCAGGAGCCCATCAAGTGAGGGGGCCAGAGGTAGGCCAGCCAGCAGAGGGCTGAGCTGAGATACAAGCCTGGGGAAGTAATTCATTCTGTTGAACCCAGAAAGAGGAGAAGAATTTTGATAGAAAAGACTGCAGGGCAGAGAACCGTTCTGGACTGAGAGACCAACTATGCAAGAGAAGAGAGATTTGTTTACCCTGAAAGTCTATTTCTGGCCAATGAAATCACTGAGACCTGTATTAAAGAGAGCCAGCCCCCGGATGAGTTGAGTTTATGGTCTCAATTTCTGGTCAAGTCTGTAGGCTGATCTTCCTGTATTCCTTCCTCCCTCCCTCCCTCCCTCCCTCCATCCCTCTCTCCTTCTCTTCTTTCTTTTTCTGTTTTTAAGTTACTGGGAGTTTGTTTTAATCAGATATAGTAAGACATGCAGATATGAAAATGGCTGTCATGAAAGAAGGAGTTTATATTTACAGACCCCAAGAGACAGGATGAACAACACACCATGCAGGGCCACACAGGGAAGAACTATGGTTGATCAGGAGGTAGAGGGAGTAAGGGGAAAATGTGGGCATGAGCCTTTTTTGTGTTTTCCAAGGGAAGAAACAGGCTAGGCAGGCTTGCGACTGGCTAGTCTGAGCAACTTCAGCAGGCGCTGGGCCTTAGGAGTGGTTCCTAGTTGCCTGGTACTTGACACTGGGGTGATTAGGACAGGTAGATAGTGGCCCAGAGTGTAAGGACCCAATAAAGTGGCTGAGGGAATAGGTTCTGGATTGATTTACATATAAAAGGCTCACAGGCTAGTTGTTTTCTATCTCTAGGAACTGGCTAACCCTGGGAGGAACAGTCCTTCCAAGGTCACAAGGCCCCAGATGACACATCAGAATACAGAAAATAAAAGACATGTTAATCCTTCTTCCATTTCTCTTCTTTCTTTCCTTACTTCTTCCCTCCTTCCATCCAAATGTAAAACATGTCA
The DNA here is from genome assembly GCA_030015415.1 of Cynopterus sphinx. Lineage (NCBI taxonomy): Eukaryota > Metazoa > Chordata > Mammalia > Chiroptera > Pteropodidae > Cynopterus > Cynopterus sphinx. The sequence continues at coordinate 104,272,022 of CM057385.1, read as the reverse complement.
CTAAATATTGCAAACATACAGTGGGGAAAAACAACACAGCTATAATAAAGTTTATACTTACAGCTCAGATCAGAAAAATATTTTCCCTCCAGCTCTCATTTTTCAAAAAACCAAAGCATTGCAAATGCAGCCAAAGCCACCTCTTTGCTCTTTCCCAATCCCATTTCCATTTCTTCTTCCTTCTGCAGAAGTAGCTACTGTCTGGAAGTTGGTTGTATTTTTTCCCATCTCTATTTTTGTACTTTACTACAGATGTACATGTCCATAAACAATATATAGTATTTTTAAAGCTTTATATAAACATCATACTGCGCATAACATTCTGCATCCCATTTTGTTGTACTCATTTTAGTTTGTCTTTTAATAGGCGGTTTTAATTGGTTTATATTTATTGTGATTGTGGACATATTTCTACTATCTTATTTTGGGTGTTCCTTCTGCCACCCCCTTTTTTCCCTCTACTGACGTGGTAATACCCTTAACATTTTAGCTTACATTCTAAATTATATTTCTTTTTTCTCCTAAAATCTAAAGCTATTCAGTATCTTTCTCCTCTACTGTATCTGACAAGAATTGAAAGAGTGTCTAACAACCCACTAAATATCTGCTTTGTATTTTCTATTATTTCCTAGAATTTTGGTTCCGCTAATTAACATTTTTTGTTAATTGTTATTTTTATGTTTTTTAGTTAGTAATTAACTTTGCCAGCAAGTCTTACTAATGTCCTTGCTCACCTTTTTTTTTTTTTTTTTTTGGCATCCCATTCCCTCTTTTGGGTTCAATTCTCACAGGGTTCATTCTTAAGTTGTAGTCAGTGCATATGATGGGAGTTAAGGGCGGTCAACTCTCAATATTTGGATGTCTCAAAATGTCTCTTTCTCTCATTGTTGAGTAATAGTTTAGCAGGGTCTAGAATTTTAGGCAAACAGTTACTTGCCTTCAAAACTTTGTCTTTTGGATCTCTTGTTGCTTGTAAGACATCTACTATCCATCTGGTAATTGACTCATTATAAACTGTCTTTGTATGGTAATTCTCGGGGCCTGTGCTTGGAACCAGCTTACTGTCATTTCCATTGTATTCTCCTGGCCAAATCGAGTCACAAAGGCCAGCCCAGGTTCAAGAGTTGGGAAAGCAGATTCCACTTTCTGGTGGGAGGAGCTATAAAGTATTATAAAGGCTGTGGGTGCAGAAAGGGTTGAATAATTACAGCCATTTTTGCATTCAATCCATCGCTGTTCTGCTCCCTTGTCTTGCCACCCTGAACAGGCAGCTTTGTGTGGCCTACAGTGCCAGGCAGTAGTTGGTTGAACGTTCAGCTTTACTCATGGAGTAGTGGAGGCTGTTCTCCACCTGCTTTGCTTCAGATAGTAAGCTTGGCTCTGGTCACCCTCTTCACTGAATGTGGCTCTTCCCCTGCTTTTTAGGGCTTGCTGTGAGTCTCTGTTGTCCCAGAGAATTCACACTGCCAGGTTCCTTTGGTCATTTTGCACCTAGAACTCATCAAACCCACAGCTTCGTCTCCGCTTACTACATTGTGGTTTTGTTGTTTCCTTGAAAATTTTATCTTATTTTTTGAGTCATGTTATATTTTTAAATTTTCGAATTTTGTGTTTCAGCTATGTGGTTGGTATGGCAGGGAGGAGGGGCCCTTTAAATGTGAATTTGATTTTCAGTGCCATCTTGGCTGGGATTTCTGTTTACTTTCTTTATAAAACTATACTTGTCACATTCTTCAGGAAATAAATGAGGTGGTGACAGTCACATTAGAGTATATGTAATTGTGACATAACAAAAGCTCAGATTCTCAGGGTTAGAGGAGCCTTCTGGTGCTTTAATTTTTCAACACCTGTCCTATAAGTGGACATCTAATGCCTAGACACCTCCAAGGTTGGATGGCCTGTCACTTCTTTATTCCCCCTCGAATAGCCCTGGTTTTATGAAAGTTGTTCTTTTTCAGCTGATATCTGCCTCCTTATAGTTTCTCTGCCCTAGCTCCTCTCCTACAGCCCATTATAGTTCTGATTTTTCCTTCTGGAATGAAACAATCTACATCTGTACTTTCTCCTTTTGATAACCTATCAGAGTGTGGAGGCCACGACTGGACCCCAGTGAGCAATTCTAGGCTGAACAGCTCCAGGTTCTGCAGACTGAATTATTGGGAGGTGATGGCCCTTCCTTTCCCCCACATGGCTGCCCCCATGGACATTCTGCAGCATTTCCCCATCTCTCTCATGGGCAGGAAGTGAGTCAAGCCTTAGATGGATCAACCAGAAACTGAGCATTTTCATTTCCCATCTTCTTGATTCTCCTATAGGTGCATCAGTGAACTATGTCATGAAGTCACCTTATGTGACTGCTCAGTCAGCCAGCATTCATTCATTCATTCATTCATTCATGCACTGGGATAAGACTGCCATGACATTTGGAGTCTAGTGTGGGAAAGAGTTATGGTGTGACTATGGCCATGATGACTAGGCACACAGTAGAGTGAACTTAGGTAAAGGGGGATGTAATCAGTTTTGGGGAGGAAGTAAAGTGTGCTCTGAGAGCATTTCCTTGTTTTCTTAACATTTACAATCCATATTCTCAAGAAAGGAGATCTCTGCTTTGCCAGCTCATTGTTCCTTGACTTGCAGGGTTATAGGTCAGTGGCCAGTGTATGGTTTGGGTTTACATACCTTGTCCAATTAGCTATGCCTGGGATGTTCACATACCATCCATCCATCCATCCATCCATCCATCCATCCATCCACCCATCCACCCAGTCATTCATTCCTTAGGTGCATTGGGGATGTGATGAAGGAATCCATGGCAATCTTTATTGCCAGAAAGGCTCAAATAGGAATTATATAAAAGCTCAAATAGGAACGGGATAAGGGTGATAGTAGGTGTGGCAGCCTGTAGCTGGAAGGAGGGTGGTACATAGAGGGACTGGGCATGAGGGTGAGAAACAGGACAAGGTAAGTAGAGAAGGTGGCAGTGGCCAGACTGTGCAGGGCCTAGGAGGCAATGGGCAGGATTTTGATGTCGATTGTGATTTTTATCCTGGATTGTTGTGGGAGGGGCGTGAGAAAGGTCAGTGTAACTGCTGGGTAGGAAGTGGATGGGGGTGGGAATAGCCTCATAAGGATTGGGTTGGACCCTGTGGATGTTGGAGGAGATGAAGAGGAATTACAGGATTTTGGAGAGAAGTGGGAAAGAGGCGGAAGGTGAAGAAGACAGATAAGTCAAAGATGTACCTGTGTTGGTTTCCCGGGGCTGATGTACAAAGGACCACAGACTGGATGGCCTAGAACAATAGAAATCTATCCTCTCACTGTTCTGGGGGCTAGAAGCCCATGGTGTTAGCAGGATCATCCTCCCTTTGCAAGCTCTAGGGAAGAAGCTATCTTTCCTTCCTTCTTCCAGCTCCTGGGGGCTGTTGCCATTCTGTGACTCGTGTCTGCATCACTCTCCTTGCTGCCTCTGTGGTAAATTGTCTCCTCCTCCTCTGTCTGTCTCATCTCCCTTTTAGACCCACTTTTGTATTCCAGGATAAGCATCGCCTCTCACAGTCTTTAACTTACTCATACCTCTTGCCATAGAAGGTAATGTTCACTCTTTGCCATAAGGTCACATTCACAGGTTCCAGGAAGTAAGGCATAGACACATCTTTTTTGCTGGCCACCAGGTAGCCCCTACAGTGCTTAGGTATAACAACTACATAAGCTAGCACTTACATAGTGCTGACTGTGGGCCAGGCGCCGCGGCCTAACTGCTTCAGACATACTGGCTCGTTAGCTCTCATGGCAGCCCTGTGAAGTGAGTACTCTTGTCCTCTCCTCTTTATAGGTGAGGCAACTAAGGCTCAGAGAGGTAGACTTGCCCACTTCTACATCACCACAAAGCCTCAGAGCTGGGATTTGAACCCAGGAAATCTGGTCCTGGAGACCTTGCTCCTAGCCAGCAGACCACGCTGGATGGATGAAAGGAAGGATGGAGGTTGAACACTGAGATGAGGCACCCAGGAGAGGTTCAGGGGTGAAGGGGAGGACAGGAGTTTGGTTTGAGACATGGGGAGCCATAGTCTCTGATGTCTACACACCTCTGTCTCCTCCTCCTTGCTAATTCCAGCCTCATGTTTGGGTTTCTGAGTATCGAGACCCCACACACAGCTCCCCTGCTATATGTGGGGAAAGTCCCTCAGCTCTGGTGGCAGGCCTTCTTAAGAATCACCAGCCCCACTGTCCAGCCTCCTGGCTCCAAGGACTGGCTCCAGGGTCCTTGGGGCCCACACAGGCAGCAGGCAGCTGGTAAGACCTTACAATGACGTTAAGGACCTAGGTCCCTGCTTGTGGTATCATGGAGCTTAGAGCCCAGCAGTGCCCCAGGCCACTCAGCAGCACTGCACTCCTGAGGGGTTAGAACCAGGAGGCTGTAGTCTGCCCTTGGCATCATTATCCCTCAGACTAGCAGTCCCCATCCTTTTTGGCACCAGGGACTGGTGCTCCCATAAGAATCTAATGCCTGATGATCTGAGGTGGAGCTGAGGCAGTGATGCTAGCCCTGGGGAGTGGCTACAAATACAGATGAAGCTTTGTTTGTTCATCCTCTGCTCACCTCCAGTACTGGTCCATGGCCCGGAGGTTGCAGACCCCTGCCCCAGACCACACTCTCCTCACTGCCAAACACCCACCTTGGATGGAGCCCTGTCCTTTAACCCCGGTCTTACCCCATCCCTACTTAGGGCTTAGGGCACAGCCTGCCAGTCGGGTTGTGGCTGGGAGGGATATGCATTCTGTCATATGAGAAAATCCCTTAGTTAGAAATCACGAGAACTGTTCCCACCCCTCTTTCACTTGAAACATGGGCTTCAGATTACATGGATGGGAGGGAAAAGGCATTCCAGGTGCAAGAAGTTGGAGGGAAGGTAGGGAACAAAGGCACAGAGGCAGGAAAAGAGGGAAGAGGGTTATGTTTGGGAGTGACAGTCGCAAGGTGACTGTGATGTGGGGCACCCGAATCAGGTGGTGGAGGGGCTGGGAGGGGCCAAACCCCGGGGTGATGAGGTCACCATTGAGAAAGGACAGAACAGTGGTTTTGTAAGAAATGATTCTGTTTCAGTCACGCAGGGGTTCTCTGCTCATGCATATTATTTTCACTTAAAAAAAAATACGTGTTAATAAAAGAAAAAAAAATGGTAGCAGGTACTTAGTACTTACAATGTGCCAGGTTTGTTCTAAGCGGTTTATATGTACTTACTCATTTGATCCTCTCACCAGCTCTAGGAGGGTTAGGTCCCATTATCCGCATTTACAGGTGAAGAAATGGGCGCTGTGAGGTTAAGTGATGTGCCCATGGCTCATTGCTGGTTAACTGTCCCTGTGGTTTGAAGCTCAAGTTAAAGAAAGATCTGAAAGTGGCAGGTACCTAGAATCACTCCTCGCCAGAGCAGCAGACGGCGGCAGCAGTCCTGGATGCCTGGAAGATAAACGAAGAAAAGCAAGAGCCCTTTATGGTGATTGCTAACCCTCAGGCTGGGCTTGTGAGTTTCTGGAACACGTGCATGTGGGCATCACAACAGATCTGTAAAGCAGGTAACTGTGTCCCTGGCAGGTAAGGGAGGCGCCTTAACTTTGAGGTGAGAAGGAAGTCAAGGCTCAGAGTGCTGACGGGCCCACCACAGATCTGTAGCAAGACTCTGAGTACGGCTAGCACTGGGACCCCTTTGCTCCATCCTTTCTTTTCTTTTTTTTTTTTCCTTTTTTTTTTTTTTTTCTTTTGGGAAATGCCTATTTACACCAAGAGCTGTGCCTCCCCTGGCCTCTCCCTATTTGAGGTTCATAGCACCTGAGGCTGGCAGTGTGGTGCCATTCGATGCCAACCTGGAGACAGTGGTCTGGTGGCTCCATTGCACTGTGCTTCCCCGTTCAGGCCTTGCTGCCCTGATTTTGTCTAATCGGCCAGCCCTGCCCTGTTCTGTTAATTCCTCGTCATCTTCCCATGTACGTGTCTTTTCTTGTTGATCACTGCTTCTGATGAGGCAGGGACACTGGGAGAGCGGGGACCATGCCATCTTGGCTCTTCTATCTTCAGCACCAGTGTGATGAATGGCACATAGTGGGTGCTTCGTATTATTTGGGTCAAGGAAAAAACTGATTGACTCCTGAGAAACAGGAGGTCTGGATTGAGCACCAGTTCTGTAAACAACTAGCTGTGCGTCCTTAGGAAAACCTCTTGACCATTCTGAGCTTCAGTTTCCCATTTGTAAAGTGGGTCTGATCACATGTGTCCTAGCAGTGCTACGGGCGACTGTGAGAGTCAAAGGGAAATGCTGACACATCTTTGTAAACTGGAAAGGTCTTTATATCAGGAATCTTACCACTGGCATTATATGACCATTGTTGTTAATGTTGTCAGTACTAATCCAGTTAGCAATCAACAAATACGTATTTAAGGAACAACCTTCCAGTGAGTGGTTTCAATCCACGGAGACGTTGCAAAGTGTGAGGCAGTCAACAGGCAATTTCTGAGGGCCTGTCCTGTGCCCGGCCTTCTGCACATTGCGGATGGAAGAGCATAGCTTGAAAACTCGGTCTTCTGGGACAAAAGGAAACACTAGGAGCCTAAAAGGTGGCTGGAAGCCATTGCAGCAAGGGTCAGGGAAACGTTGGGCTACAGACCAAGCCCTGAGATGTGTGGAGAGTATGCAGCCTTGGGTGTGCCACGGACCCTGCTGATGTCCTGTCCTGCAGAAATAATTGCTCAGTATTGTCCAAGGAATAAATGTGTACGGGGGTGACGGAGTCAGAGGGGGTCATTGAGTAAAGCTCCTTGGTAGAAAAATGAGTTGGCATCTCAAACTTTAGTGTGTATCTGGGTCATCAGGGATGCTAATTAAAAATGGGCCCCAGAGATTCCTATTCGATAGTCTGGAATAGAGCTTGGTAAGTGGCATATCAGCAAGCCCCTCAGGTAGCTCTGACTCAGTTGTCCACCACAGTCTTTGTAAAACACGACCCTGTGCCTGGGGTGGGCCACCATGCCTCAGCTTTCAGCTGTTAAAACCCAGCCAAACAGAACTCCTCAAAAATGCACCACACAATGGGAGAGAGAAAATCTGAATCAGGGGCGATGTTTTCAAATGGAACGCGACATTAGTTTTGTGCATGTCGGCGAGAAGGTTCTTGGGGCTTAGTGAAGCAGAGTTGAGCCTGTTGCTTCCTGCTGCTCTAATTATGGTCCCTGAAGCTCTCAGTGGGAAGCGAAAGCCAGAATATTCTTTCTGAAGATCTTGTGTGCTACCCTGAAAGGTCTGCTTTGCAAAATTAATCAGCTTTGGGTCAGTTTCTTATCCCAAACCATTTGGGATTTCTGCACTGCAGTTAAAGAAAGCAGGGGTAGGGGAAATCATTTCTTCTGGTCTTGATTGCTAGTGCATTGGCTTAGCTCCACCGAAGTCCCGGGCACAGGACTGGGATGTGAAACTCCTAGGCATTATCTTTTCCCTTGAAGGAAGACAAAAAAAAAAAAAAAAGCAAACACACAGCAGCTGGAACATGAAGAAGAGGGAAAGAAGTGTAGTTGGAAGGCTCAGGATGCGTCTTGAAAGAATAATACGAACCAAAGGGGAACCGGATGAAAAATCAATTACAGCATTTTCAGGAGTAAAGTACTCCCTGAAAAGTCATTAGAAATATTAAATTCCTCCTCTCTCCAGCATGAATGAATGTTCATGAATGAGGAAACACAGTGGAAAAGTTGTTTCAGAGCAAATTCTTTGCCTGAGAAGGTCCACTCCCATCTTGGTTGTAGCAGGCCGGGAGGGAGTTGCTTGAAGAATTATTCACAGCCATCCGGGATGGTACTCATGTCCTGGACACAGAGAATGCCTTGGCAAAGGAAATGAGGTGCGCTGTATGAGACAGGCCAGAGAGAGCAGCGGTATTTGTTTAACTGCAACCCATTCTTCCTTCGTCTACACTTATTAGCAGTCTTTTTAGCAAGAACAACAGCAATAAATCTTGCAGCAGTCAGTCCCTCACAGAGTTTCCAGAGCCTGCATTGTCCAGTGTCTCTGTTGTCTCTCCCTATAATTTTAGAGGCAGGTAGAAGGGGAATCACTGCACTTCGTGGGAGAGAATGCTGAGTCTCAGAGAGGCCACCTGACTGCACCCAGGGTGGTGCCTCCTCTGACTGTGGGTGGGGTCCTGGGCTGGCTATTACAGACTGCGGATTTTGTGGATCCAGGGGCTGTTGAGGAGTGTTTAAAGAAGGTAGAAACTGTGGCAGGTACGAGATAGTTTGCTAAAAAATAAATCAAGCATATCTATGAGAGAGAGATTCAGGGCCCTTCCATGTTTCTCCTCTCCCATTGAATTAATGAACAATTTTGAATTGTTTCCAAGCGCTCGGGCAGGTTTGTTTGTATTTTATTATTATTGTAAGGAGTATTTTGAAACAGTTGTTCAAGTAAAACCTTTCTAAAACCAACTCAGCAGCCCATCCTGGGCCTTCCCTGTATCTGGGTCGTGGTATGATAGGGCGTTAATCGAAATCACATTCTCAGGCAGCCTGGGAGCAGGGAGGCCCTGATACCTGCTGTCCTGGGCAGCCACACCTGTATGTTCACTTTGAGATGACGCTCTTCTTTTCTCTCTCCTCCTCCTGCTTCTTTGTTATCATGCCCTTTTAAAAATTAAATCATGGTACTAGAGGATGTAAGGATGTGTTTGTTCATTTTGTTTTGTGCTTTAATGTCCTTCCTTGAGAAAATAAAAATTTGACAACCTACAAAAGCTTTTTTTTTTTTTTCTTCGGTTTTTGGAACGGCATGTTTTCTAGTAGCCAGGAGTCTGGGCACTCCCATTCCTGGAAGTTGTTCTAGAAGTGTGTGTGAGGTCTGTGGACATACTGGTCAGTCCTGTTTGCTGGGGTCAGAGCGGGTTTGGGGCAGAAAGGGACATCAGAGCTGAGCCTTGGAAGACAAAGTGAGAGGGTGCTCACCAGGGAGCGGGCATTCTGGGAGGAGGGGCCGGCAAGCCAAGCTAGGCAGAGCTGAGATGCTCCTTAGAATGCTGCTGCCAACCTGAGGAAGTGGTTTAGGTAGAGGGAGATGAGACTAGCAGGCATGTATGGGCCATTCTGGGAGGCCGTGTTTGTGTGTCAGGTACTGGAGTTTGAACTGAATACTTTTGTCCAGGGAGAGCCATGAAAGCCTTTGAGCAGAGAGTGACATGGTCAGCTTTTCATTTAGGGAGATCGCTCTGGAGAGGTGAACAGCAGAGGGGAGGGAGCGGGCAGGCAGAAAAGGGACCTGCCTGTGGTCCAGGGGCGAGATGATGAGGCCAGACGGGAGCACATGGCAGTGGGGGCAGAAAGGATAGCGCATTCCACAGATACTTCGCAACGAGAACCTTTAGGACTTGAGGCTGGCTGGGTGTGAGGGCTCATGCAAAGCTGGAGTCTAGGAAGGCTCTGAATTTCCTGAGGGACCTGTAGAGGGGAAGGTTACTGCCATACTGATGAAAATACCAACACTGGTCATAGCAGTGGCCAGTGTTTACTGAGCTCTCACATGTACTGAGCACTGCTGAGTGCCATGCCTACGCCAAGGCTTCCAGGGAGAAAGCAGTTTTCTAAGGCTCTGAATCTAGAGCCCATCTCTTACCCCATCACATCTGCATTCTCACTTCTGGGACATTGACCAGGTTTGAGGGGAGTCCAGGTTTGGGCCTTTAGGTGACCCAGGTGGAGATGTGCAGTCTGGGGCCTTGGATAGGCAGCAAGGATGGGGGTAGGAATTTAGGATCATCACCTGCAGGATGTGGTTGATGCTGTATCGGGGTGAAATACTGCCTGGGAAGACGGGCTTTGCCAGCAGAGAGAAGTGGGGCTATCCTACCTTTCCAGCCCCCACGCCTCTCTTCCAGCTGTGATTTGGGTGTTTGGTTGCATATTTCCTGCAGGAGCCCCTGGGATCATTAGAATGAGGAAAAGGGAAATTCCAAGGTCTGCTTGGCCCTTTGTTTTTCTTTTCTTTTCTTTTTTCCTTGGGCTTTTTATTATGGATGATTTCAGAAATGTATTACAGTAGAAAGAGAGGGATAAATAGCCTCTGTGAAGCCATCGCCTAGCTTCAGCAATTACAAAGCATGTGCTTGCCTCTTTCTCCATCGACCTTCTTGTATTCAGAACCCCATATCCAGACATGCTCTACTTTGGAGCCCCATCTCTGTCCATTCTGCTACCGTCTGCTTCAGCCAGATGGGGCTGGCGGATCCTCGGCGTGCCCTCACAAGGCCTGGTTTGTGTTCTGGGTTTACGTCGGAGCCTCCTTAGGCTGGTGACAGTACGTCTGTGTACCCTACGCAGAGCTCGTTAGCGTCCACTGTATATGGTGTGTTAGGGGCCTGGGGCCACATGCTCCGTAGGGCAGAGGTTGCACCTGTCAGCCTGGCATAAAGGTGCTGTAGATAATGTTTGTGCCCCCCAAATTTGTGTGTTGAAACCTAATTCCCAGTGTGAGGGTAATAGGTGGGGCCTTGTAGGGGTGATTGGCACACAGTGAGGAGGCAGCTGTCTATGAAGTCGGAAGGGGGTTCTCACAAGCTCTAAATCTGCTGGTGCCTTGTTCTTGGACTTTCCAGCACCCAAAACTGTGAGAAATAAATATTTGTTGTTTAATCTACTCAAAGGTATTTTTTATAGCAGCCCAAATAGACTGACACAGGCCATGTGTGACTCAATCCCAATCGGGTCAAAGGAAATCCCCAGTCCCCTCAACCTGTGTTGAAACTCCAAGCTTGTATTTGTTTCCTGGAAGGTGTTTTTTGTGTGTTTTGATTTTTCTGTTGTTCTGTTGGGAAAACAATATGGGCCTCTTTCAGGGCAGAGCTTTTTCTGTCACAGAGGGAGGCCTAGAGCACTGATTGCAGGTCCTGGGTGGGCTGGTCCCAGGTCGATGGGGCCGGACACTGTTACCACGGCAATGGCTCATCTGCTCTAGTCTCCTGGCTGCCACTCTTCTGCTGAGCTACAGAGCCTTCTGTACGAATAAAATTTTCTAGATGCCCAATGTACAAAATCAGCAGAAGGGACCTCTCCGGGTTAAATGGTGGCAGGAACCAAGAGCCTGCCCTGTGGAGTCACCCCATGTTAGTGCTTCAAGGGGCCCCTCCAGGAACTCAGTTGGGAATTCCTAGGCTGGAGTCCTCATCCTCAAGGCTCCACCCAGGGAGGAGACCCTCCATACCTCTCCCCACTGATACAACAACTGAGGGTGCTGTCTTATCTCACGCTCAGTTTGGCGACATGGCCCAGAGCGCTAATGCAGAGCCAGGCCCGAGAGAGATGGTCCAGGTATGATTCTTGCCTTCAGGTACGGCCCACTCCCAGGGGTGAGGGTGCCAACTATGACAACAACTGGTCGGTTAATAAAAGACAGAATGGAACCCACTTAGAGGACGAGTATATGTGTGTGCGTGTGTGCTAAGACTGAACGGAGAAAGTCCTATCCACCCCACAGGGCCTGTGGCAATATCTGAAGCTAAAGGTTATAATGCCACCCTTCAAGGTAACTGCATTCGTGATCACTGGAGGAGCTTTTAGTTCCGCTCATCCCACAGCTACGTGGGAACACATTTAGGCACTTGAATATTAGCTGTGTCCACACCCCTGGCTGGTGGCAAGGCCCAGCCAGGGGCGTGGACACAGCCAGTACTCCTACCTGAAAATGAAAGTCCACTACGCCTACCTGAGGTAGATCTATCACACAGAGACTGTGATGTCAAAGTTTGGGGATCTTTTTTGAGTTGTTTTTTTTTTTTTTTTTTTGCACATGTAAAGTTTTAGTTTTAGTTAGTAATGAAAACTAACACACACAAAGACAACAATACCACATTTTAATGTATTTCAGCTGACTACATCAGCCGGCCTCCTCATAAAATCTCTGTGTTGTCTTCTGTTGTGCATCATGTTAACAATACATCTCCCCATGTAATTTTACATTCCCTCTGTTTCTAGAAAACGTGAATAACTTAGTGTGGGTGTGGTGTCAGGATAGAATACAGTGTACTCTGTACCTATAAAGGAGGTGATGAATTTCCTAAGCTGAGGAAAATTGAGACAGCCCTGTCGTCCTTCAAAATTCCAAAGCCTCCTCCTCTAAGAAGCCACTTTCAGTCTCTTTAGTCCTGGTTGCTGACACTCCCGCAACCCGTCCCTATCAAGAAATCCTGAAGCAAGGTGGACGGACAGTGTAATCAGAAGTGCCTAGTTCGGTGCACGGCTCTTAGACGTATCTATAAATGAGTCCCTTTTCCTACTCCCCAGTCACGTGACCTTCCCCTGCATGTTTCATTTCTTCTCACTTCTCTGAGCAAGTTGCTGAAAGTTTCCTTGTCCATGATGGGGAAGTGCTGCCACTTCCTTCTGGGTGCTCACGAGGTCCTCCCAGGCCTTATGAGGTCATGAGTAAGTGCATAGACAGGCTGGCTCCAAGCACAGCTCCTCTTCTGCTGTGTGTCATTGAGTTGGTTTTTTAAATTCTCTGAGCCTCTGTTTCCAAGTCTGTAAATGGGGATGCTGTGAACATTCACGTGCTTGAGATGATGCTTGTGGAGAGTTGAGGATCTGCCTGGCACGTAGCAAGTCCCTGAGCTGAGAGCTATAATTATTTTTGTTGTCATTGTTATGGCCACCCCAGTGGGCACTCAGTCTGTGTGTCTTGTCCCCAATGTGTTGTTTGTGGTCATAAAGTTTCTGGTTTAAAAATAAAATTCTGTGTGCTCTGTTGTTATGTGGGAGAATCCAGCACATTTTTTTCATCTCTTTTAGAGCAATATGAATGGAATCTTGGTGGGTGGTAGAATCCTGGGCCGGCGGGGTGGGGGAGGGGTCTGTGAAATAGCAAACAAGGCGGGCCCCCCTTGGGTTCCCCAGCAGTAGAAGGCAGTGCTCAGCTCAGAGGACCTGCCATTTCCTAATGTATGAGTATCTGGGGACTGAGCACAGCATGGCGGCTGGCCCTCATCAGCTTCTGGTTGGGGAAAGCAAGTCAGCCCCAGGTTTCCTGGAACAGCTTGAGATGGGTGCCACCCTCCCTATGTGCTTGCTTAAGCCCCCTTTTATGGGTTTTGGTGAGCGGAGCTGCCAGTTCTCATGTCCATCATGCATAAGGGCGTGATGTCCCATCTGCTGCCCTTTGGGGGAAGGGCCTTGGACAGTATCTGTGAAGATGCTCCTCCATCCTGGGAAGCAGCCAGTAGGAGATGTGCCTGGCAGGATACAAGTGCAAGAATGGAGACTGGGCACAGGGTAGGGAAGTTTGGTTGTCATGTCAACAGATTGGCCTAAAATAGAGAGGGGCGGGTCTCCATATGGTGCCTGTCGTGACCACACCACCTGCTTCTTCCATGGCAGGGCTGGGGCTGGACCAGGCTTGGAGAGGAGAAGAAGGAGGAGGACTTATGAGGATTTCTCCCCATGTGGCACTGTCCTGGGGTCTCCATTGCTGTTTAATGTGTAGCCTAAGAAGAGAACTTATAAGCCAGTATCCACCCCAAGGCTGCTGGACTCCTTCTGTTCCCCCTGTGTGTGTGTGTGTGTGTGTGTGTGTGTGTGTGTGTGTGTGTGTGTGCATGAGCACATGTGGGAGATGGAGGGGGCGGGGTTGGCAAGCATTCCCAGGGCACTTCATGTGTGTGAGGGCAGTGGGACTCCTGAGGAGAGTAAACCTAATAGTTTACATCTATCAGATGTTCGCTAGGTGCCAGGAGCTCTTCCTAGAGTTTTGAATTCACTTATTTAACTCTCACAACTGTGTGCCATATATATTGTTATTATCCCTGTTTACGGGGAAAGAAATGGACACACAGAAAGGCTAAAGAATTGGCCCAAGGTCAATCAGCTATTTAGTGGGAGATTTGACCTCAGGCACCTGGCTTAAGTTCAGATCTTTGACCCCTGTGATACAGAGGCATGGGATATAGCTGCATCCTTAAGAAGGCCACGATCCAGGGCCTGCTTGTGGCCATTCCGCCCCAGAGGATGCTGGGTTAGCCCAAGGAAAGGGCATCTCACTGAGCAAAGGCTTCCAGGAGGAAGCAAGACGCATCCATTGGGCTGACCAGGCACTGAAGGTATGGTCACGGCTTTCATGGCAAAAGCCACATGAGGCCTAAGGAGTTGGGGGCCTGCTGTGGGGTGAGGGGAGCATAGGGTCTGGGGCAGGAGGGTCTGCTCCAGTTCATTCAGTGACTTACTGTGTGCGCTAAGCAACTTCCTTCTTCTCTTTCCACTCATTTCCTCATGAATGGAAGGCAGTGGGGGGCTGGGCATGGAGGCCTCCAGCCTGCTGACAGCAAGCACGCACCCTGCCATCCAGACATGAGACCATTCCGAGCTTCCGTGTATCATCATTTAGTTCCATTTTGATTTCTCTTTAGTTTCTTTGTAAAGTGTCATTTGAAAAATGCTTTCCTGGCCTGACTGAGAACAAAGGTATAGGTTTTCTGTCTACACCAAGGCTCAGACTATAGCGAGGACGGATATCTATTCCATTTTACAGATTAGAAAACTGAGGCCCAGGGACACCATGAAACCTGGCCTGAGGATGATGTTACTACCTTCCACTTGATTTTTCAAATTGTGGGAAAATATACATAACATCAAATTGACCATTTTAGCCAGTTTTAAGCGTACAGTTCAGTAGCATTCAGTATATCCGCATTGTCGTGAAACCGCCGCTACCGTCCACCTCCAAAACCTTTTCATCTTCCTAAACTGAAACTCAGTACCCATTAAAAGTAACTCCCATCCCTCCCAGCCTCAGGCCCTGGAAACCACCACCCTACTTTCTGTCCCTATGAATTTGACGACTCTAGGCACTTCATTTACGTGAATTCATTCACTTGTTCATTTTTTGTCTGCCTTACTTCACTTCCCGCTTGTTCTTTTTCAAAAATGTTCAGAAAAACTGCATTCAGATTAGTTTTCAAAGCTCAGGAAGTGTCTGTTAAACCCCAAAAGAAAACAAAGTAACAATTTCACAGCAAGGTGGTTACTCAAGGAAAAAAATAATAACAACTTCTTTTCTGCATGAAAATGACTATGCCCTGAAAAATCCTCCTCTTGAGTTTGGAGGATTTACGAAGGTAATTTTTCTTTGCCCTCTTCCTAGGAAAGGGTCCAGGAGGCTGTGACAGGTGCTTATGGAGTGGAGTCCTGGGAAGGGGTGGTGTGGAGGCCACAGGCACCTTACTTTTAGCCTGTATCTGAGCAGCGGTCCCCTCATGGTAAGGCCTCTCAGCATTGCTTCACTGTTTTTACAAATGGGAGGTGCATGGATGTGAGCCCCGCACTGCGCTTAGGATGGGCTGGCCTCGGGGGGTGTCCAGCACTTCCTGGCCAGCCTCCTAACCAAGGGCATCCTGCAAAGCAATTCCTTCAGAAAGGATCATACTCCTAAATGCTCTGGTCCCATGCTCCCGCCTTGAGATCCACAGGAGCCTGCCCTGGGCCCCTCCCCTGAACTGAATTTTCCTCTTGGAGCCTCCTTTCGCTCCATACCTCCAGCTGGCACTTCCTCCATGGATCCTAAAAGAATGCCTCTCCTGGAGCCTCCTGCCCGCCTCTTAGCACTTGGTGGTATCTGTTTTCTCGTCTGTCACCAGCTAGGCTTCAAGCTGAAACCCCTCTGCCCCCTTTGCCAGGATAGGGGAAGCTTCACGTCCTTCAGAGTCCAGGTCAGCCTTAGGCACTGCAGTCTGCGTGGACTGTGCTGTGATGGGCTTGGGGACCACTGAACAGGATCTCAGCCATGGTGTGTGTGTGGTGGGGGGGCCGGGGACAGGCAAGAACCGGGTCCCGGGAATACAGACTTGGGAAAGCACTTCAGGACTTCATAGTCGGAGGAGCTGGGGTGTGGAAACAGGGTGTCAAGATGGGGACACAGCAAGGCCCAAGGCTGTCAGTGCATGGAGAACTCCTGCAGGCAGCTTCCAAGTGAGATCAGCACTGTGCCTGTGGGATCAGGTGTCCATGGGGTTAGGAGCTGGGGAAGATAGCCTGCAGTGTGGGGTGTTGGGGAAATTGCCTTCTGAAAAGGCCTCTGAAGACAGGTGCCTGCAGCAGCTCAGCTGCAGAGAGGCGGAAGAATTCGTGACAGGGCTGAGGAATTGGAAGGTCTCCTGAGTAGAGTCCTCGGGTCATGGTGATGTGAGTCAGTGGCCCAGCCCTCATCCATCAGACAGGAGAGTGACCACGTGTCCCCAGCTGGAGGACAAGAGAGGCACGTAATTAACTCCAGTTGAGCTGCTGGTGGCAGAGAGCGGGCCACCTGAGTAATGAGTATGGCTGCGGCCCATGGCGGTGACGATTCCATCCACACCTGCAATTACCCTTCCATCTTTGAGCAGGCACGCAGCGCCCGAGCACAGTGCAGGATCTGCATCAGGCCGCAGAACTGGGGGAGTGAGGGGGACAGCGCTGGCCTGCGTCCCAGGAAGGACTGTCGGGTTCAGGGATGTGGCTCCCCAGGGAAAGTCAGTGGAGTGGGCTGCCAGCCAGCACCTCACCTGATTCCAGTTTAGTGCTGGACTTGGTGGGTTCCCCAGGGCCCCAGGTCCTCCTCTGGCTTCTCTGCCTCAGTTCCTGGCAGTCCAGGACTCAGGGTCCGTGGAGGAAGCTAGGACTCGCCTCTCCCTCTGCAGTTTCCCTTCTTCTTGTTCTGAGGTGGACTACTTCCCTCTGCCCCTCTTGCTGCCCAGCCTTTTGCTCCTGCTATCTCCCTCCTGGACCCCTGTGCTGGCCTCACCATTCATCCCCATGCCTAGCTCCTCCTCCCTCTAATAACATCCTTCAAGTGGCAGACAGGGTTGTCATCTCAACCTGATGGACATTATCGGCTCTGATGACATCATTATCAGGTTTATGCCCGTTTAATCCCCAGGGTTTGATAGGTACACCCCCCTGTTTGGGATGATGACAAAGTTATGGAAGCAGATAGTGGTGATGGTTACACAACATTGTGAACACACTTAACGCCACCGAATTATACACTTAAAAATGGCTAATATGGTTCAAAACAACCCAAACAAAACGAAACTCCCATGCCCCCAGTATAAGATGCCACCTCTCATACTGGTGCTCAGGGCCCGCTAAAGGTTGTCCCAGCCTTCCTTTCCAATCTCACCTCTCATGTCTCCCTTCATCCATTGGGTGTTCCACACAGAGAACCACTTGCTGTTCCCCAGACTTAGCCCTGCTTCTGCTGTCTCCTCGCCTCTCCTCATGGAATTTCAGGATTAGAGTCTATTCCTTTACTCGGAGAAATAATTCTTTCTACAACATCCTCCTGCAGGCTCCTGTCAGAAGTTTGCAGTGACAGGCAGCCCACTGATTTACAAGGCTTTTCCCTGTCTCTAGATAGCTCAGATTATGAGAGACAAAGTTGAGGTTTGGAGCGTGATGGGATGGTTTTAGTCCGGGCTTTTTGACTTAGTAGTTATGTGACCTTGAGCTCCTTGAACCTCTATTTCCTCCTGTGTTAAATGAGAGATAATAATGGTGTCCATCTCGTAGGGTCATTGTGAATATTAAATGAGATTCATTACGAACAGTAAGTGAGATAAAGCATGTAAATAACCTAGCATAGTCCCTGGCACATCGGCCAATACTAAAGAAACATTAGCTGATATGTATAAATGGAACTAAAATCTGGCCTGGAGCATAAGCCAAACCACAAACGGTTAGGGGAGGAAAGGATTTGGGAGACCGGCCGTGGCTGTCATTTGTAGGTTTCCTGACACTTAGCTCCCCTTTCCTCCTAGCCACCTCTCTAGACTTTTCTTTTTCTTTTTTCCATGGCAACCGGCAGCATTCAAGAAGGCTGGGCCCCTAAGTGGCTATGATGTGTCAAGCCCCTCTTGCTGAGAGAGAAATCAACTTTTTCTGGGTTGTTTTCTTGAGACTTTTTCCTAGCCTCTTCTGACTGATAAACCTGCAAACTCAACCTTCTCATTTTAGAAGCGCAGGTGAAGAGGAGGTCACAGCGCCAGGCTGTGGCAGGCCCGGGGCCCTCATCCAGGCCCATCCTGTGTCTGGCATAGCTGGCCTTATTCTCTTACTGGTATTGAGCTCCCATTTAGGCCATTGAGGCCATTGAGGCCATTGAGGTAACCCATTTACTGAGTCCTGTGGACATCGTGCATTGGTCATACCCAAGCCTCAGAGCCTCTTAGTTAATGGGCCTCTGAGAGGTGAGCTCCACCGTGGGTACACGTTCTTCCCAGGGGTGCTGCGCCGGTTGCCCATCAAGCCTCACACCTGGATCGTTACCCCCACCTCCCAGCTGACCCACTTCTTCCCCATCAAGCCTCCTCCTGTATACCAGCTGCCGGAGGACGTTCAAGGTTCCCCAGGGTGCTGCTCAAGCCAGTCTGATCCTACCCATCCCTTCTCCTGCCACATCCTTTTCTGCCTTGTGCTCCTGCCACAAAGGTGGTGCTCCATTTCTCCTGTATGCCCTGCACTTTCCACCTCTGAGCCCTTGGTCATGCTAATATCTCAGCCTGGTGTGTCCTCCTGCCACCTCGGTCTCCTCTTCATCTTTCAAGGCTCAGCTTGAATGCCATCTCCTCCAGGAAGTCTTGGCTGAATGTCTCAGTGTGATTTGAATATTCCTTTCTTTTTGCAAGACTTATGTCTCTACCATAGTTCCTCCTTTGACCCTGCCTTGTGTTATGCTTTTTTCTTCAGTCTTCTCTCCCCCAGCGAAATGAGAGCTCCCTGATGGCCAGGGCCATATGTAACCTTCCCTGTGTCCCTGGCACCAACCCCACATCTGGAACTTAATCACCCTTCTGAGTGCTAGTGGAATGAACGGGCATTCTGTAATTCCTGATACAAACCTTTGGTACACCTCGGACCACATTTTACTAAATCATTTCTGTATTTTTCATCTTCTCTAGATGGTAAGTCCCCTGAGGGCGGAGACCATATCTCACCCATCTTATACCCCTGCATCTATCCCAGGCCCTCAGCAAATGTTGAACCAGCTCACCCCTCAGAAACACATAGCAGAGGCATATGTGGAATGGAAACGAATAGAGATGGCTCAGTGGCACATAGCCGCAGTGCGGTCCCTCCTTAACAGGTGACCTGGGTCTCCATCCCCAGAGAAACGGCTGACAACTTAGAATATTTGTGCAAACCCGTGGAAGGAAGCACCCCCACAACCACCACCACCGCACGCAGCATGCATACGATTTGCACTGTGACCCCGACTTTTAAAAACATCACACCTGCATGTGTGTACCGGGGAGAGACTTACTGACAGCTAATTAGGAAATGCAGTTTGTTCCTACCAGTCTTTGGAAATCATTTTGTGAATTGGGTAATTGGCTTTACCGGTACAGAAGAGAGATGTGTGGTACAGCTCCGTCACCCTCAAAAAACACAGTCTGCAGCTGGCCAGGAATTTAGAGTGACAGCTTAGGGAGAATGCAAAAATATCAATTTTTCTCAGTATCCAGGATGGACATTCTGACTCTCTGGAGACTTTGGGAAGCAGATGGTCTGTCCATCACCCTGGGAAAAGGGTGTGAAAAACTCAAGATGGGTGGAATTAATAAGCTCTTTGGGACAGAGATAGGGGTATGACTACTTTTATTTCAGGCCGTATCCGCCAGCAGGTGTATCCACCAAGCGGCAGTAATTTTTTTTTTTTTATCCTTCCAGTGTGTATCAAACACCTGTCTGGAGCCAAGCCCTTTGCTGAGCACAGGGTACAGAGGGGACTAAGACAACCCAGGGCAGCAAATCTGAGTTGTATCATGTTATGTCCCTTAAATTCTGGTGTAATGTCAGTGTTCTGAATGATAGGAGAAAAATGTTACACATACTGCATACGTTCTACCTTTTTCTGTAATCCTTTTTGTCTCCCTTTCACATCTTTTCACATTTCTCTAATATTTTCCCAGGTGTTTCAATTTTACAGCAGGTGATTAAGAATGTTTATTCCTCAATGCAGACTAATTGCCGTAACAAACACCCCTATATTCCAGTGGTTTAATATATTAAGGTTATTTCTTGCTCATGTTGGAGTCAGGTGCAGGTTGGAAGGGGTGTGTTAGTCGGATCCTCTAGGGAGCAGATGCCTAGACAGAGTTAGAGGTGCACTGGGAGGAACATCCATGAAAGAAAAGGGGGAGAGGAATCAGAGAAAGGCAGAGCAAGTCTCTATTCTGCAGGACGGATCTGACACCTGTGAAAGGAGTGGGGAAGGGTGGAGGCGTGGGTAGGAAGAGACTCAGGCAGCAGTGTGGCTCTAAGAAAGTCATAGCCAGACCAAAGGGGCTCAGAGATTGCCCGTGGTGGAGTCTGGTGCTTGCCGGAAATGGTGAGCACCTGGGCCACCATCATGCTCAGTCAAGGGTTAGAGTTGTCTGGGAAGAGTGAGGCATATCCCACAGACACTGCTCACCCAGGCTGTCAGCCTGTGAGGCTGCCCTCCTTGTGACAGGTTTTCTTGAAGTGGTAGTGCCCTTCTCTGAAGGCCACAGGGGTTCAAGATGGGGGGGGAGCTCTACCGCTTCCAGGTTCTTGGAATCTTCCCCACTCACACTCTGGATGGAAAAGAGAGCACAGGGCACACATGAAATGGTTTTGTGGGCCAATTTTGGCCATAGTGCTCATCACCTTGCATTGCTCAGAACTCAGTGGTCACGCCTGATTGCAAGGAAGGCTGGGGAATGTGGTCTCTCCATGGACCCAGGGCGAGGAGCAGAACACAGACATCATGGAGCATGGACGCTGGGGCCTGACTTCCTGGATCTGAGTACCAGTTGTGCCCCTTACTCAAATTACTTACTGTTCTGGCCCTCAGTTTCTTCACTTATTAAAATATGAATGAGAATAGGACATGCTTCATAAGGTTGCTGTGAGGATTAAGGGAGTTAATGTATATGTATATAAAGAAATTAGAATAACGCCTGGCACAACTAAGTGCTATATACAGGGTTACCATGTTATTATTATTACTATTATTATTTCCAAATTTTATTTGTCAGCAATGCTTTTTGAGTACCTACTGTGTTCGGGAATTTGTACATGTCACAGAGACTTACTTGTTTCTCCTAGCACTTAGTAGATGTTCAGAAGATGTTTGAGTGAATTTATTTCAATGGAAAAACAATATAGTGTGTGTTTAATTCATTTGGCCATGGCGCTGGGCTAATCTTTAAAATGAGTTAGCAATAATAAATGCAAAGTCCTGTTCTTCGCCTCAGAAAATCAACCACAGAAGAACAGAAAGAGGGAGACAAATGGTTGAGAATGCATCCTGTGAAAAGCCTATCAGCTTAAAAATTAATTTCTGTCTTTATAAAAGGAATATGTGCTTTAAAAAATTTCAAGTGAAACAATTAGGTACAAAGAAGAGTATGAAAAAAATTCACTCAAAACCTCACTGTTTTTAACATTAGATGACTCTCATTCCAGATGTCTATCTCTGTATATCAGTAGAGAAATGGACAGAAATAACTTTAAATGAGGCCATTACTACATGCTATTTAAAATTAAGGTTAGAATTTATCTATTTAAAAAAATAAAAAACAGAAGAAAATAAGAAAAAGTAAAGCAGAAGGAATTGCTCAATATTAAGCAATTCTGCGTTCACTCCAGAAAATATTTGTTTCGGAAACATCTAAGGGTAATAAAAGATTATGAAAAGCAGTAAGGTTCGAGTCCTGGCTTTTAAACTCCAGTTTTCAATTTTAGATGGTATCGATTAGAGTCCTTCTGTGGAGGAAGAGGAAATTAGCAATTTTACAACTCCTTTTCTCTCCTTCGCCTTCTGAATTTTATGTTGTGTTATCTTCGCATCGTTGATTGTTTCACATTAAATGGCCCCAGCACTCACAACCATTCCTTTTTATCACATGCTTCCTGAGATCTGCGTTTTGATTCATCTTTTGATTGGCTGAATTTTACCATCAAGTAATTTCTTTCTTCTTTTCTTCCCCAGAAAGACTCATAGGTGTTTTGCAACAATCATTATGCATGTTGATTTAGTGCTTTTTACTGACAGTAAGCTCTGTGAAGCGGGTGCTGAATAGAAGGACAGCAGTCTGAGGCTGGATTAATAGAAGTCTATGCTCAGAATGCAGGAGGTGATCATTTCTCAGTTCAGGATGGTGACTAGATGCGCTGTGAACAAATAAATAAGGAAAAGACAAACAATCCAGTAGAGAAATGGACTAAGTTACTAGTCCAAAAGAGGAAACAGAAACAGGCTCATCCTGTCTAAAATTCAGGAACATAGAAATTAAAACCACATATCAAATACAACTTTGGGAAAAATTAAAGTCGGGAAGGATGTGGAGTAGTGGGATCTCTCACACATTGCTGGTGGAGGTGTAGAAGGATAAAACCATTCTGAGAAAGTGTGGGAAACCCCGTGACTCAACAGTTCCACTTCCAGGTTTATGCCCTAGAGGAGCTCTGCATATGTGTTCCAGGAGACACATGCAGAAATGTCTTGCTTACAGCAGCAACCCACCGCCGCCCACCCCGTGTTGAGTGTCCATCAACAGGGGAATGAACAAAACAAGAACTGTGGCGCACTCACAGGATGGAATATTACACAGCTATGAAAATGAATGAACTACAACTATATCCAGCAAAAAATATCCCACAAACATGATGTGAAGCCATAAAGGCAAGTTTCAGGTAAAATGTATAGCATGAGTTCACTTATATATACATTGAAAAACAAATAAAGTGATAATCGTGTTTAGGAAACATATACATGTCATGAAAAGAAGCAAGAAAGGATAAACACAAAATTCAGGCTAGGGCTCCCCCTTGGGTGAAGGTGGGGTATGTGCAGGGTGGGCACACATCATAAGCGGGGTGTTTGGGGATTCTGTATGTTCACATGACTATTTTTTATACCATATATACATTATATGCACATGGTAGATTTTTTCTACGAGTGAAGTGTAACATAAAACAGAACTCTGAAGTGACACTGCCTGGGATTGAATCCTTACCGTTTATGTGACCTTGAGCAAGTTATTTAACTTTGCTGAACTTCAGTTTTCTTATCTGTAAAGTGGAAATAATAATAGGGCCTACCTTATAATCATGCTGTGAGGCATAAATAGGACAATTTATGTGACGTTACATGTACCTTGCCTAACACATACTGAGTGCACAGGACCTGTTAGTTGGCGTTACTTTCCTGTGTGGGACCGAAGGAGGTATTTGTGGGTATGTCCTAGAAATATCTGTCCTCTGGAGCCTTTCCAGAGAATGGCCCACAGATGAGAAGAGTGTGAAGCCACATCATATGGGGATGATTAGAAGGAAGAGCTAAAGATAGTTTAGTCTTGAAGACATCTCATGAAGCCAGCCTGGCTGAGTTTAGGCATCTGAAGAGCTCTCAGGGGAATGGAGGATGGTAAGCGTTCTGTGAGGTTCTAGAACAGGCGCTGGCAAACAATGGCCCATGGCTCAAATCTGGCTACTGTCCGATTTTGTAAATAAAGTGGTATTGGAGTGCAGCCATGCTCATTTGTTTATGTATTGTCTGTGGCTGCCTTTCTGCTGCAAAGTGTTGAGAAGTTGCAGAGACTATATATATGGTCCACAAAGCCTGAAATATTTGCTGTCTGGCTCTTTCGGGGAAAAGTTTGCTGACCTCTGCACCGGAATGAGAACTTTATGCAGGGAATGCAAAAGGAAGGGTGAGTTCAAGACCAACATAACAACTTTCTAAGAAGCAGAGCTCACCAAAGACGAATTGGTGAGGGAGTGAGATGCGGACTGCTTATGGAGTAGGATGCGTGGAAGGGATGTCATATTGGGGGCAGCTTTTAAACCCTCCTTCAATTCCGAAATCTCTTCATGGAGCAATTCCTAGTTTCAAAACGGTTGTTATTAACTCTGACATTTTCTTGGCATTTTACACCTTAACTCTCAGCAACATTTCCATTGAAATTTCTAAGTCAAAAAAGTGTTTCAACTCTTTAAAAAAAACGAGATTTAAATGGAAATGAATTATATACTAGAGTCCTGCTTTTTCATTTTAAAAAAATTGATTTTCATGGCTTTTGGACCTATTCCCATTTATAGGTGCTGAATTTTAAGAGCATATGTGTGCCGATTGTGATTTCGCTGTGACACCTCCATTCTTTCAGGGAAGAAGCAGCCACTGGAAATGAGACAATGGAAGGGAGTTTGGAGGAAGTGACTGTGAGCTACTGTAGCTATGGAGTCAATGAAAGACACAGAGGAAAAATACTGGAGAGAAGAAGGGAGGGAGGGGAGGCAACAGTTACGGAGGGCCTACTGTGTGCTAGAGCCCTTCCCCAAATGGGAAAACTGCAGGTCAGAGCCTGTGCCTGGTCATTAAACTTTGAACTATTGCCTGAGGATATGAGCCATGATGAAATGACCTCCCCTTCTGCTGGTCGGTTATGGCCAGGCCAACTGTGAGAACACCCTCTAGAGTGAGTTGCAGGGGAGTTTCTACTGGGGGGAGACGGGAGGAACAGGAGAACATGATAAAGCCCATAGCCTTCTTCCAGGACATGAGAACCCCCTTACAGGGGCTCCCAGAGCAATTCATCAAAAGCCAAATCGCTCCAAGACAACTTGCCATAAATAATTTCTCAGGATGATGGTTGTGCTCAGTGAGCTTACTAAGAGCTGTCTGTCAGACGCTCAAATAGGGACGGAAACGCTTCAGCATTTCTCTAGCTCAGGCAGGGGCTGGCCTACAAGATGATAATAAACAGGCGTTAGGGGAACATCTCCGAGCACAGCATTTAGGAAGGACTGAAACATGAAATATAGGTGAAACTGACTTTCACCTGAGCCGGAAGGACAAATCTTTGTGAAAAGGCCTTGTGAAGTGCCTGCGAGGAATCCCTCAGGAAAATCTGACTTAGAGGAATTCCCGTGATTTGGTGAATTGATCATCAGGCAAACTGATGTGCAGAGGATTAAGTTTCAGTGAGTGGTGGCCTGTCGTGTGTTTCCCCAGTGACAGGCTCAACCAGCCTCGCCTGCAGCATACTCATCTGCCCTTCCTGAGGCCGAAGACGAAACTTGCACACACAGGCAAGGACCACTGGGTTCATCTCCTTCGTGGCTTTTATTTTTTGCTATTAGCGATGAAACCCTCTTTTCAAATTAAGTATTCTGTGGGAGCCCGATGCTGTATGTAGCATAGATACAAGGAGAGCTGCTGGTTGAAGGGAAGGTGAGGAGCCCAAAACTTCTCTGCTGGGTACTAGGCACCTGAGGGACTGACTTTGAAAAACCCCAAGCCGGTCTAGCCACAAAACCTCAGCCTTGGTCAGCTGGGAAGTCCACCTGTTTGGGACACTAATCATGTCAGGTAAGAAGATACAATTTTAGAAATGAGGGTGAGGGAGACAGCATTGAAAATGGGACAGATCCGCCCATGTGATTTTTATTTTGTTATTTACAGCAAAAGTGTAAATCTCTCCAGGGGAGCGGAGGAAGGACGCTTGGTGCCTAGCAGGTTGTTTCCCTGGCCCCAGGATGAGTGCTGCTCGGGAGGAGGCCTGGGCTTACCGTGTTGGAGTCAGTGGTCCTCTCTAGAGTGCTCCTGGCTTTATTTAACCGTCCTTAGCCTATTGAGCTGCATCTCTAGATTATGTGAAAGCTCTGAACTAGGTATCCCTAAATCCCCGCCCTGATCCTGAAAGGACAGCGAACAAGTCCCTTCTCCTCTCCAGTCCTCAGTGTCGGCATCTGCAAATGAGGTCGCAGAGCTGGCTAGATTAGCAGGGCCCACACACGTCTGGATTTCTGATACCAGCAAAAGCTAGAGGAACAGGGTCTGGAGAAGGCATGGGACAGAAACTTAGGTGGAAGACGTTTTATTTTGCTACATTAGTACATTAAAACCCAAATCCTCTTCCTGTCCATAATTTATAACAGAAAAACATTTCAACACTGTACAAACCAGGAAGGACCTGACCTGTAAATTAAGGATTCATGTGGAATACATTTAACTTGTAGGAAGATTTCACTATATTATTCTTATTTTTCTCATTTTACTTTTCTGTAGTAGTTTTCTATTGCTGCTGCTAACAGATTACCACAAAGCTAGTGGTTTAAACCACGACCATATGTTGCCTCACAGTCCATTGGCCAGAAGTCCAGGCACTCTGTGACCCCACTGGGCCCTATGCTTGGGCTTTCAGAAAGTCAAAATCAAGGCCAGCTGGCCTGGGTTCTTATCTGGAGGCTCTGCTCCTTCAGGTTCTTGGCAAAATTCAGTTTCTTGTGATTGTAGGACTGAGGTTCCCATTCATTGACGTGTATCCCCCTTCTTCTTCCCGCCAACAATGGCGTATCGAAAGGATCTCATGCTTTGAATCTGATTTCCCCTCTGCTACTAGCCAAACAAGATCTCTGCTTTGTAGGGCTTATGCGATTACATTGCGCCACCTAGACAGTACTTTCAGGGCAGCTGATTTTGTAACCTTAATTATACCTGAAAAGTTCCTTTGGCCACGTAACATAACATATTCATGATGGTAAGACAGAGGGGCAAAGTTTATGGGGACCAAAATCCTTCCTTCTGCACCCAGCCTGATGGAAACTGAATCAGATAAGTATTTTGGAACATTAGAAGATTCTTCCAGCTCACATACGAGTTGTCCAATATTCTCAGATTTTTAAGTCGATATATTTGGAAGTTGTCTATTTGTGAGAAGCCAAGTCATCATTGTTAACACAGGTACTGGGGACACGTTTGCTGAGCAAACAAGTTTCAAGAAGTTCATTGTTGGTAATTTTATTTTAATGCAACTTTGGTTATAAATTTTGTGGTGCTGTATTATCATTGTCATTAGCTACAGACTAGAAGACAAGCTAAAATCATTACCAGAATGTATTAAAATGGAAAATGATTCCGTAAATCATGATAGAAACAATTAAAACATGAACTGCTCTGTTATATCTGCTTGTGCTCCGCTGAGGATGGGAAGTGTTGCTTCCAATCAAGGAACAGGGACACTTAATAGAGGGCCCCGGGAAACAGAGAGAACTTAATCTTTCTTCTCTTCTTTCCTTCTCTCCCTCCTCCCTTCCTCCCTTTCCCTCTCATTCCTTCTTTCTCTCCTCTTTCTTTGGCGGCAAAATAATTAACGTGGCAAAGTAATCAAATTTAAATTTAAAAATTGAATTCTCTCCCGAATCTCTACAGGCTACAATTCAAACTTCCTAGCCCGATATTCAGAGCCTTCCTTGGCCTTAGCCCTCATCACTCAGTCTCAAGTACCCCACCCCCAGAGCCTTCCCTGGCTCCCTCTGTGGTGCCCACAGCCTATATTTGCCTCTCTCCCAGCACTGAGTGCTCCCCGCCCCATGACATAACCACCCGTGCCCCGGTCTCGCTGCCTCTACTAGACGGTGAGCTCCCTGAGGCCGGGAACTGTGTCAGATTCATTTTTCTATTCTTATGGGCACCCACCATGGGTTGAAGTCCATACTCCCTCAAATAAATGAGGAAGCAGCAGATACTAATCTACTCTGATCCACCTTATGGTCATTTAGGGAAATGAAGGGGGACCAGAAAGAAAAAGGAGAACAGAGAATGGAAAGGAAGACAAAAATAAAGGGTAGAGAAGGGCATCTTATGGAGTCCTTACTGAGGCCCCTGTCGAAGCTCTGGGGAGACAGCAGTGAAAACAATGACATCCTTGCCCTCAGGGGCCTGACATCCTAGTGGACAGGTCAACAAATATACAGGCCAACAAGAAACAAATGATGATTGCAGATAATTCTAGATGCTTCATTAAGGCAATAAATAGGGTGGCCTGTCAGACAGAGACTGGAGGTGGGACCACTTTGGGAAGGAGGGACTTTGCTGAGGTGGCGACAGCTTTGCCGAGACCTGAATGAGGAGAAGCCATGAGCCGTGTTGAGAACCAAGAGGATATTATTCCCAGCAAAGAGAATGTCAAGTGCAAAGGCCCAGAGGCAGGCAAGAAATTGCTTTTGAGTTCAAAGAACAAAAAGGAGGCTGGTGAAGCTATACCGGGTGAGCAAACGGGAGAGTGGAGGGAAATCAGGTCAGAGTGGAGGCAGGGCTGGATCGTGTGGCTTTCTGTATTCATTCTGGGATAAGAACATCATACTAAACTTGTAAATAATACAAAGTAGGTATTGTGTAGCCAGTTAGCCTAACACTTAGCATTTTCTAGCAGCCCTGCCTGAGGGTCCTCTGCCTGGGGGAATTTAAAGCCCAGACATCTTACAGTTCTCCACAGCTGGTAAAATATGCTGGTTTTCAATTATTTTCTTTTCTGTCCCAAAAGGTTATAGTTGTGCTACCCTGTAAGACATTAACCAGTTTTGTATTTAATTTAGCAATCTTATATTTCGTATTTTTTTATGCATTATAAAAATTTACGTCTCTCAGATTTTCTTTTGAATCCACTTTGTCACCCTACAGATCCCCTGATTCATGAGTTAAGTAAAAGAGTGACATGTACCCACTGTTGATTTTCATGAACATGTGCTTTTAACCTTTTGAGAATTGTATTCCGATAGGAGTTTGGGTTCTAAGTGCATGGAAGGCAGAGAGACAAAGAGTAATTTATGTTTTATAATGGCCCCTCAGACTGCTAGTTATTGAACCGGCTTAACTGGACCCCAGGGGGAGTAAGAAGCCCAGTTAGGAGCCAGAGCCTCTGTCCAGGGGAAAGATGACCGTCACCAGGCTTGATGACAGAGGTGAAGGCCCGAAGGTGGGAAGTGAGCGGTAACTGACTTCCGACATGCATGGGCATTCGTCCTCGTTCATTTCCATGGGGCATCACCAGGATCCGTTGTAATGGTCAGTTGTCCCTCTGGTGTGTGAGCCCATTGGCAGGGACTGTGCCCAGCTCGTTTCCTCAGCATCCAGCCCTGGGCTGAACCCTTGGCAAGTGTTTGCTGAATGAAATTCTCTCTTTAGATTCACCTCTTTTGACTCCTCTTCCCCCTCCTTTTCCTCCTCCTCCTGTTTATTATTATTATGATGATGATGATGATGATGATGATGATGATGATGATAAAATATACAGAACATAAAATATACCATCGTAACCATTTTAGGTGTGCAGTTCAATGGCATTAACTATATTCACATTGTCGCACTGCCGTCACCACCGTCCGTCTCCAGAGGGTTTCCCTCCCCTGATAACCACCATTCTACTTTCTGCCTCTATATTTGTGTCTGCTCTCTGGGTACCTTTTGTAAGTGGAATCATACAGTGTTTGTCCTTTTACATCTGACTTACGTTGCTTAGCGTAATGTCTTCAAGGTTCATCCATGTTGTAACATATATTAGAGCTTCCTGAATTTTTAAGGCTAAATAATAGTCCCATTGGGTGTATATCCCACAGTTTGCGCATTCATCTGTTGATGGCCATTCGGGCTGCTTCCCCCTTTGATCTATTGTGAATGATGCTGCTATGGATGTGGGTGTGCATCTATCGGAGTCTCTGCTTTCAATCCTTTGGGAGTATATACCTATAGGTGGAGTGTTGGATCATAGAGTAATTCTGTTTAACTTTTTGAGGACCTGCCATACTGTTTTCTGTAGCAGCTATACCATTTTACATTCTCACCAGCAATGCACAAGGGTTCCAGTTTTTCCACATCCTCGCCAACATTTGTTATTTTCTGCTTTTTTGATAATAGCTATCCTAGTGGATGTAGATTCATCTCTTTTTATTTAATATAAATGACCATGGAAGGGGGAGACCCCAATGTGAGGCATTTGGGGAGCCCTTTCTGTGCTATCTGAAGGGAGCTAGGCTGGGAGCCTAGATTTGGAGGGCGCCTGGGGGGTGAGGAGGCAGGGTAAGGGTGCCAAGATCACACTTCACAGAGCTCGCAGCATGGGCTCGGGGCCGGCTTAAAAAGAAGCCCCAAGATGGGAGAACTAAAACCCAAAAGGCTTCCCATAAGGCAGATTTGTTTGTGTGAATCCACTATTGGGCTCTTGCCCCTGGGGAAAACTGTTTCTAATTTGTACTTCTCTTTCTGTGTGTTGCTCCCCAGTGTGATAATGCAAAAGGGTTGAAAGCCTTCTACGATGCAATAAAATACGGACCGAACCACTTGATGGTGTTTGGAGGCGTCTGTCCATCCGTCACATCCATCATCGCAGAGTCCCTTCAAGGCTGGAACCTGGTACAGGTAAGGTCCGGGCCACCTTTGGTGGGGGGAGGAGTGTTTTTGATCGGCCACAAGCCTTTTGCAGGAATAGTTCCTTGTCCAACGTGGTTTCTAAGTTGCCCAGCTCAGGGCCTCCCTCATTCTTTTCTAAGTGATTGAACAGCCCCCCAATACCCTGCCTCCTGGACTCACCTTCTGGCCTGTGCTGGCCTGGCCACCACGGTGGGTCTCTAAAGAGTAGCCTTACCACTACCTCTGTGTGTTTGAAATCTTTCAGTGACTCCCTAGCCTGACTCTCAAGGCCATCAACATCCAGCCAGTCTGCCTGTCCAGCATCATCTCTTGTCCCTGTCATCATTCCATGCTTCAGTCCCTCCAGACAACCTCCCTTTCCCCAAATGCATCACAGACCTTCAGGTCTCAGAGCCCTGCTCTTGTGTTTCCTTAAGCAGATGGTCCTTTGTCTACTTTTTACCAAACCCTCCTCCCCCGCTGAAATTCTCTTGTCCACTAAGACTGCCTTTCTCCTCTGTTAAGCCTTTCCTAGGGCTCTTAGCCAGTTAGTCCCTCTTTACACTGGCAAATGTTATACACTGTTGAATGCTCCACCAGTGAATGTGTGGCCTTTTGAGGCAAAACTCACCAATGCTAGCTATTATTTGGAGTGAGAGATAGAAGAATGTAGAAAGATGTGACCACTTGGGGTGAGTGTTGGTCCTTGCATATATTTTACTTCTTTGCTCCATCCATCCATCCATCCATCCATCTACCCATCCATCCATCCATCCATCCATCCATCCATCCATCCATCCATCCATCTTTTCATCTATCCATCATCCATTACTTCATCATTCACCCATCCATCCAACAAACATAATAGACAACTTACTGTGCACCTAGAATTTTAGTAGACACTGGGGATACAGTGCTCAACAGGATAGATGTGGTTCCTACCTTTTCAGACCGTACATTCTATGATGGAGGCAGGCAATAGGCAAGTAAACACTTAAGTAGTAATCCTAAGAGCCAGAACTTGTATTATATATGTGTCAGGTTCACTACATACCAGATACTGTCCTGAGCTCTTATATGAATTAATTTATTTAATCATTGTAACTGCTCTATGCTGTCAGCGCTGTTACCATCTCCATTTTATAGATAAGGAAACTGAGGCACCCAGAGGCTAAGTCACTTGCTTCCAAACCCACAGGTCATAAGTAATAGAGCCAGGATTTAAACTTGGGCAGTCTGCGTTTTAAGATAAAACTGTGGTAAGGAAACTGGGCCGTGGTTGAAATAAACAGCGTGATGGGATAAACAGTGACTGCCTTGGGGTAGTCCAGAAAGGCCTCTTGGAGGAGGTGACATTTGAGCTGAGACCTGTAGGGTGAGGACTTGGTTGGGTGAAGAGCATCCATGTTGACGAATAAAATATCAAATGTAGACAGCCTGTGATGGGAAAGAACCTGGCACATTCAAGAAATAGGAAAGAGAGCGGTGGCACTGGAGCATGGTAGGTGGGTTGTCTGGGTGGTGGGTGAGAATGAAGAGGGGGGCAGAAGTTGGACCACAGGGATGTCGGGTTTTACTCCACCATCTCACATTAACTAAGGACCTCTCTGAGTCTGGCCCTGCTTGTGTGGGGTGCTAAGGGAAGAGGGGAGGTGGGTGCCAGCCATGGGAAAGGTGTGATGAGGGAAGGTGAGGTCCCAGGGAAGGGCCACCCACTCAGCCCAGGGTCAAGGAAGTCTTCTCAGGAAGGTCATGCTGAGCTAGCTGTGGAGGAGAGGGCGTTGGACAGCCGGAGACATGGAGGAGAGCACTGATGGCAGAGGAACTGGGTGTGCAAACGCGGGAAGTGGGAGTGTGTGGGCTTGGGCAGCAGTGAGTCATGCGCTGTGGCCAGGGCCGGCCATGCTGAATGTGGGCCGATGCAGGGGATGAGGCCGGAAAAGCAGCTCTGCGTGCTCTGGTACATACCTAACCACGCAGCTGTGAGCTGGCACGGCCCAGTGTGCCGTGGGAGCCTGGCTTTGGGCCCTGTGGTGCCCACAAATGGCAGTGAGACCCTGGTCGAGTCACTTCCCTTCTCTGCTCTTGAGCTTCCTTTCCTGGATGCTGAGGAGCACACTACACATGTCATCCCGAGCTGCCACTCTGAGCCTCAGTCCTTCGTCTGTGTCATCAGGGTAATAAGAGGGTCTCATGGGTTAAATGATTAAAAATGATCGCAACGGTGCCTGGCACGTCCTAAGCACTAAGTGTTCCTTGTTTCATTGTTGTCACCCCTGCTTCATCTCCCACTCTCCAGGTGAACACCCCAATACTTAGTACCCCTGGTCTTTCCTGCAACACTATCCCTACCACCTGAGATATCTCGTTCTCCCCATGTCCACTCTGCCAGTCCTGCCTATTTTTCGAGACCCATCTTCAATGCTTCCTCTTCCAGGAAGCTTTTCCTCACTCCACGATTTAAAGTAGCCCATCTAGAAATTTTCTCACTTCCCTCTCTTTACTTCTAGTGAGCATATACACAGCCCCCTCCGTGCCCCTCTGCCTGCCCCTCTTTAGGGCTCAGTAATGCGAGGACATGCTTAGCTGGGCTGCGAGCTCCTTGAGGACGGAACCAAACCTGGACTTGGGTTACTTCAGTTTTTCCTGGTGCCTAACACTTCCCAGACCTTATTCAGTACCTGCTGAATAATCAGAAGATGGAGGGAGGGAGGAAGAGATGGAAGGACAAAGGTTCTGCAGATGGACATTTTGTCCAGATGAGAAACCAAGCTGTCTGGGAAATCCTCACCCAGAGAGGAACCCAGGGAGCTTCCTGACCTTCTCGTAGCCTCACTGGGACTGTCTGGAATTCTCTGAGGAGCTGAAGGAACAAACACAACTTTGGAAACTCCTGGCTTACCAGCCAGAGCTATCTGGCCTCAGCATGAGCCTCCAGGCTAGAGGAGTCGACAAGATAGGGGACTGGGTTATGAGGTGGGAATTGTCTTATTTATGGCTGTGTAACTGGTCACCCCAAACTTTAGTGGCTTAAAACAACAGTAATAATTCATTTCATTATTCCTGTGGGTCAGGAATCAGACCCACAAAATGGACCCCTGATGCGTGGGGTCCAGCCACAGATTTGCAGGCTCGAGGCTGGCTCATCTGAAGTCCTGGCCTGGGCTAGAAGATCTTCTCCCAGTGTTGCTCCCTCACGTGCCTAGCAAATTGGTGCCTCTTCATGTGAGAGTCTCCACAGGGCTCCTGGAGTGTCCTTGTGGCATGGTAGCTGGCTTCCCCCAAAGCAAGCCAGCTGGGAGACCAAGGCAGACGTGGCACAGACCGAGCTTCAGAAGTTGGACACTGTCATTTCTGCCGTTTTCTACTGATAATACAGATTAGCTCTTTTTTAGTGTGGGGACGACTGCACAAGCCATAGCGGGAGGTGAAGATCACTCTTGGGCCATCTTGAGGCTGGCTAACTGCATAGACTAATGTCTGGAAGGAAGGCAGGAGCTCAAGTTGCCCAGCAAAGGAGACTCGATACTGAGTCTCTCCTCTGTTTTGAGAATTCTTGCTCATTCTTCAAAACCCTGGATAGGTACCAACTCCTCTGTGATGCCTTCCTTGATTCCTTTTCTTCTGTGCCTCCCTTCCCCAGCCCAAAAAGTGAATTAATGGTCCCTTCTTAAACAATGCCTTTTGAGTGGGGGCCATCTCCTCCAAGGGAGTAAAAATTGGTTCTTGTGGGAAGGGGCAAAAAAATCTCACTCTTCCTACATACAGTACATAAACAGATCGATCGTATGTCTGTGGTATTGAAATTTCAAAACTGGGGCAGGATTAGGGAAAAAAGCACTCTTCTTCAGAGAGTGATGGTGAACAGGCTGTCACTTCTTTATTGCATATGTTATTGTTATTAAATGAATTTCATTTTGTGGGAAATAGTTTGTTCTGTATCCCAGGCTTCCCTACTAGGCTGTAAGCTTTCGGGGGGGCAGGGCCCCTGTTTCCTTAATCTCCTCGTTACTCATGCCCAGTGCAGGGCCTGGCACACAGGAGGTTCACCGAGTGCTGAACTGAAAAAAGCTCAGGAAAGAAGCCGGAAGCCTTAAATCCTCCAGCGTAGCTTCTCGCAGTGTGGACTTGACCATGGGGGAGACAGAGGGCTTGGGAGAAAATGCAGATTCTCAGCCACCTCAACAGAATCCCTCTGCGTTGTTGACAGGCTGCTAGAGTCATTCTCCTGTACGGGCCACCACTGCCCTAGACGCCTGCTACCAGTCACTGGGCCAGATCAAGGGCTTCAGCTGTGTGCATGAACTGGGGACACCGAGGGCCTGGGAACTTGGTGCGAGAAGTTTGGAGAGCAGAATCGCAGGATGTGTCCAAGAGAGACTTCTCCTGCCTGTGGAGTGGGAAAGGAGGTGCAGAAACAAAGATCTGGATCCCAACGGGGTATAGCCCTGAAGCCTGATTTCTGCCTCACCACTCCCAGGGAACACAGCCTCATTTGTCATGGGGCAGACTCTGGGGACTCCCCACCCCCTCCCCGTCTCTGGGATGCTGAGCGTGCTTGCCGAGATAGTGGAGGTCTGAATGAGTGGGTCTGCCGTCACTCAAGGGATTTGATGAATCCCTTAACTTATTCAAAACTGGGCTCCGAAACAGAATTTTACAAATGGGAAAATGCATGTAATTTGTGTAATTGAAAAGGAGCTCTGACTGCCCTTTGGGGGAACAATGCTTGCTGGACGGAGAAGGCCCAGAATGCATAATCAGTTGTTTCAGTTTCCTGGTGCTACAAAAATAGGGATGTGTGCAACAGGGGTGAAAATGCACCCCGGTGCCGCACTCGGTTAAATTTAACTTTTGCTTCTGCTGGGCTTCTTGATTCATGGTTGCTGCACTGAGAGGCTAATATTGTTTAAGTCGTGATGTGAGTCACTTAGCCACTGGGCGCGTCAGCTTCTCCAGCTATCTGTGAGGACCTTCGTGGAGTGCAGGGTCTGACATGCAGGCTCTGCCTCTCTCCAGCCCGTCAGACCCTGCCCAGGATGGCAGCTCAGATCTGGGCCTCGCCATGGGAAGGACCCTCCAGCGCATAGCCTGGGAGGCATCCAGGAAGGGCTGGGGTCTGGCCATTGGCGACTGAGCATGTTCAGGCTGGAGAACATGCAGGGTGCTGGAGAGGAGGAAAGGAGTCTTGGCCTCCAGAGCTGCATGGCTCTCTGAGAGATGTTGCTGGCTCTCTGTGATGTAGGTGGGGACAAGCAGGAGCGTTGGGTGAAGCCAGAGGGGAGCAGAGTCTGCACTCCCTGAAAGCAGCCCCTTGTGGCTGGAGGCGTCCAACAAGGAGCACGTTACCTGGCTGTGAAGTAGTGAGTTCTCTGTTGCCTAAGGGTCTCCAAGCATTCCAGTCTCAGCCAGGCCTGCTGTTGGAGACATTTAATACATAGAGTAGGCATAGATGAGGCTGGTGGTTGTTAAACCCTATTGTAAGAGCAACTTATGGGAGCTGGGGATGTGCTCATGTTAATGCGAATTCCTAGCTCCACTCTGAGCTGGTCCTTGTGAAGTGGTTCATTAAATCCCTCAAGGACTAGAGGCCCCCACTCCTCACCCCTGCTGCCTTGTCACTACCAGCAGCTCAGGCGATTAGACGCAATTGGTTCCCAGAGACTTACTAGGCCAGGTGATCTCTAAGCCAGGTCACCTCCCAGACACCAGGACCTAACTGGTGCTCCTGGTCAGAACTTCAAGTCATGCTGCCCATGTGGAAGAAATAGCAGGGAATGCCGCTGGAGCAAAGATCCTAGTGCCGCCAGAACGGATCCCACCGTCTGTGATACGGAAAGAGGGTGCTCCATCACCTAGCCAGTCTCCCCGCCCCCTTCCTGCTCTTTCATGTCACGGCCTCATACGATCTGTTTCCTCTGCCCTGGTCTCTCCACCTAGCAGGACCATGCTCATCTTTCCTGGTCCAGCTTCCCTGTCCTTCCTCTGTGAAGCCCTTCCCCCCACTGCCCCTCCCTCACCCATACATCCTCCCATAGCGTTTGCTGCCCTATGCCTGCACCCACTCTGGCCTGAGTGGCACATGGGGAACGTTTGCCAACAGAGTTCTGGATTCCTGCCTTCCAGGCCTCAGGCTTGTCCCTAATCATGAGGGCAGATCATCAGAGCCTGCCAGGTCTGGAAGGACCCAGTGGCTCTCCAGTTGCAGCCCGTCGTTAAAGAAAAGCTAAGAGAGACCTGAAATGGTCCCTGGCTTAGCTTCAGCCCACATCTCCCATCTCTGGTCCTATTGCTTTTTAACTAATGTGTTTCCTTTGAAATTTTTCTCAGCCACCCTCAGAATCCTATCCTCAGGGATCTGAAGGTGGCTTGTTTCTGACCCTTCCTTGCACTTTCTTTAAGCAGTTCTGCAGACCTCCTACCAGCCTATTCTGTCCTTCTGAAAGCCTGGGGCCCAGGGAAAAAGCAGGAGGATTTAAGGCTGTGTGGGGAAGACAGAGGCAGGGTAGCTGTAACAACAGAGGGAGGCAGAGCTCAGCGAAGGTACAAGAGATGCAGCGAGACGGGGTTTGACCTCCTCAGAGACCGGGAAAAAACTCCTTCCTGCTTGGGAATGAGATGATAGCTGCCTCAGCTTGCAGACAGAAATAGTCTAGCTGATGAAAATAAAGTCAAATTCCTGAAGGGATAAAGGGCTGCGCACAGGAAAACACAAACACTGTTTTGTCAAAACCCATACCCCACAGAGCCTGTCCTTTAAAAGGAGCCGCAGTAGATTAGTACGAAATTGTAGATGCATTTCTCCTGGCACCATCCATCCCAAGTGTCCCCTCTGCAACCCACCCTGCCTGCTGGCCTGCCTTGGTACTCCCTCAGGACCTTCGCAGGAAGGAACGTTTCAGTTTGTGTGATGGAGCTGTCTCCTTGGAGAAGCTCGTGCGGGGGAGTGGAGGTACGGAGGGCATGCAGACGGCAGAACGTCGACTCTGCTTTTGTAGACGTGTTGGCAACGGCATCCAAGCACGTTTAGGACCTGATTTCTGAAAACCCTAAATCATGCTTGGTTTTGACATTAAAAAAAAAAAAGGCAGTGAAAACCCCCAAGTCAGGCCCTTGCAATTTACTGAATTCCAGCATCACTCTAAAGTGCGAGTCGATGCCATGTGCTTCATAGGAACAGAAATTCTGTCATCTGACTTGATTTTCTTGAGTGATTATCTTATTAAAGCTGTAGGTTGCCTGAGAAATCAAAAGATTGTTTCTTAGTTCTCTGTGGGATGTGGAATTTGAGGTAGATTCATAGAAAAGCAGAGCTGATAGGGCCTTAGCAATCATTGGGTCCACTCTCCCCATTCTTCAGACTGGGAAACAGAGGCCCAGAGTAGGTAGCACCTTGCCCAACTTCTCACGGTCGGTAACAGCAAAGCTGGGTCCCACGGCTCACCCTCCAGTGCTTTGCAATCTATACCATGGTCTTAGCTTATCTATCTCTCTCAGCCTCACTCTTCCCTTCCGGAAAATGGGAAGAGCAAACTAGCCTTCCGGGTTTTATGTGAATGTGAGAATCAATGAAGGCTTTTCTTCTTTTTAAGTGAAAGTACTTTTGTAGACTATAAAACAGGAGCTACCGTTACAGTGACAGGGACTCCTCTGTTCAGATCAAACCTCTGAGTACAGTGATGGGAGGTTAAAGATCACCTTCTGCTTTGTATCGACAACAAAGGTTGTTTAGTCTGGCCCTGCAGACCCTGAAGCTAAGGTGTCAGGGGCAGGATGGGGGCTCTTCAGCAAGACACTCAAAGTATATGTACAGAGTCTGCCTCTCAGCCCCTGGGAGTCAAAATCCAGCAGGCCAACCGCATGGTGCCACGCCCTCGCCGTGGAGCAGGTGATGGGGACCGTGGACTTGACTAGAAACCATTTAGGAGCCGCAGTGTGATTAGGCACCACTGGACACTTTGCTGCGGCTGCTGTCTAAGAAAGAGAATGAAGGCCCATAACCCAGGGCGGGTCACAGCCGTTTCTTGGCACCCGTCTCCAAAGGGTCCATTTAGCACATTAATAATCTATGAGATGCTTCCACCTTCTGGATTCATAGGAAAACATGGTGGAGGAGGAGAAGGAAAAGTGATATTAAGGGCATGCTCTATGGGCCAAGTGGAGAGGGCGAGACAGACCGCAAGGACCAGAAGCTATGGATGGGCCTTCCTGGCCATGTCCTTGGATGCCCGGGGCAGTAAAGCCTGGTTCTGAGAACAAGTGAAATGTCATGTGTGAAGTGAGAAGTTGGTAGCTTTTGGTTTAGCTACAAATGGGTAGGAGGAGGAACAAGCTCTCAAAAGGAATTCCAGCAGTTCCCGTCGATCTTCTCGGGGGAAGGGCAGGCATTCTGTTCTCATTCATTCCTACTTGTGCTCATGTGTATTTATTCATTCTCTCAGCAAATGCTGTGCCTACTGCATACTCTCCCAGGCTCTCTCCAGCAGTGCAAATTCCAGTGCCTAGCGCTGCTGCCTCAGCACGGGTGGACGTAGCAGAGTGGCAGTTTGGTGCAGCAACCAGAGCAGAGGCCTGGAATCCGGAAGATCTGAATAATTGTCCCTCCTCTGTCTCTCACTGAAAGAACAGGCTTGAGCAAATTGGCAACTTCCTAGAGTCTCACTGAACTCATCTGCAAAGTGGGCTAGCTAAGTCGGTCCTTCTCCTGGGGCCGTTGAGAGGACAGAGAAGGTGGAACAGGTGGAAGTACCTTGCAGACTGTAAGCCCCCTACAGATGTCAGGTTGATGTGATCACTACTGATGCTTTTGCCCTCTGAGATGCCAGACAGGCCCGAGGCACGGAACTCCTGGAAGATTTACAGGTTTCCATTTGTCTCCAGGTTATTCAAAGTTGTGTGTATGAAATGAACTCTCACAGACCATGAAGGTGATTCAGAACAGTAAAATTAAAACAGAACGTGCGGAAGAGGCAAAATAAGCCCATGGCAGCTGTAAGAGGCGCACACACTTTATTCTGGTGGAGTTTTCCCAGAAGCGGAGGCAAAGAAAGGCATGATGCTGTTGATAGGCTCCCAATCCACTCCTGCCAAGGACCCAACTCATATCTTTCCTGTCCAGCTGATGAAGGATTCAATTCAAGATTCTGACCCCCATTTCTTATTCCAGACCATGATATCTCGAGTAATATCACTTCCCAGCATGTAACTCCAATGTCCTCATTGTTTATGCGTCTTCCATCACCTCAAACCCTTTCTGGAAATGTGCAGAGTGTGAATAATTTATTCTAAATAAATAAATCACTCGCATTACTTATGGTGGAGTGATACTGCTAGTAAGTGGCACAAACACAGATGACACTGAGTTGGGTCTGGAAATACAAGTTGAGTCTGGAGAAAAGTAGAGAAGGAGTTAGAAAATAAATCTCTCCAAGAGGACAGATGTGTCGAAGGGGCATAAAACCAGCCTCATAGGGTTGTTGTGAGGGGAAGAGGTGATGTGGGCAGAAAAGTCTTGGGCAAATAGGGATAAGTTGGTGGCTCTCACCAGGTTCTGGCCTGCATTTAAGAGCCTGGGCCTCTGTGTACGTATTAGGTGATTCTACTGTGCAGAAGAGAGTGGGAACCCCTGCCTAGATTGGGTGGCTCAAGGCAGGGATGCTAAGAGGATTCAGGCATCAGATGAGGGTTGTACCAGGCAATGTTTCCCCAATGCATCTGATGGTAGGACTCATCAGGAGGGATGTAGTAGGGGTTGGGTGTTGGTTTACTGGTTAAAAATCAGATTCCCAGGTCCACTGATCAGCATCTCCAGGGAAGAAGCCTGGGAATAGGATTTTAAACAAGTGCCTGGGATGGAAACGCTGGTCTAGAGGTGCTCTAAAGCTGTCAGGTCCACAGATCAGCAGCAGCACCTGGGAGCATATTAGAAATGCAGGTGCCCAGGCCCCACCTGGACCTGCTTACCCTGAACTTTAAGAAGATCCTAGGAGATTCTTGTTTATCTAAGGTGCCTCTCACCCAGGACCACCTATAATCTCTAAAGAGAGGTCAGGTGTGTCAGCTGGACAGGAAGGGTTTGGAGGGTAGGTGTTCTGACTCTTGGCTTCAAGGAAATACCTGCTGATTCAGCCCCAGAATCCACTTTTGGAACGTCAGAGTGAAAATGCAGGTGCAGTCCTTATTTTCACTAACTTGGGATGTCCCCAAGGTCAGAATCACAAAGACTCTTGTCTAACTGTGGTGCAGATGGAGTGTGTCTTACTCAAGCCTGGGTCTGACACCGTGACCTATGAGTCTCTCAGCTGGCAAGGCTGCTAATGCCATAGTGGCCAGGAGTGCACAGATGGGACCTGGGGCTCCAAATAAGGAGCAAAGGAAAGAGCACTGGGTCAACATGAGGACGCCTGGCTTCCCATCCTACCCCTGCCATCTCTCAGATG
Source organism: Cynopterus sphinx (assembly GCA_030015415.1). Taxonomy (NCBI): domain Eukaryota; kingdom Metazoa; phylum Chordata; class Mammalia; order Chiroptera; family Pteropodidae; genus Cynopterus; species Cynopterus sphinx. The sequence goes on along the minus strand of CM057385.1, from coordinate 104,231,377 downwards.
GGCGGCCTTACACAAAACACTTCCCCTCTCTGGAGTCTGAGCATCGTCACCTGTAAATATCCCGATAATATCAACGCATTTTTTGGGCTTGGGGTGTGATGGGCTGGGTTCACATCCAGACTGGTACTTTTTAGCTGATGACCCTGGGCAGGTTTCTTGACCTTTCCCAGTCACAGCGTCTCATCCATGATCTGACAGCGGCATTGCACTGCCCCTGGGCTGGTTGTGAAATGAGCTGAAATGATGCACGCACAGTCCCCTGTGCCATGCTTCACATTCCTTCTCCCTCCTGAAGATACCTCAAGGACTGAGGCATTCAGACAGCCTCCTGGTCTACCTCCTAGGTAGGAGTGGGGCCCTTGGTCCTGGGGGTCAGCTCCTAGCTGTGAAGCCTCTCTGGTCCTCCTATTGTAAAGGGGGAGGGTTCAGCCAGTTGACAGACCATATAACCTTGATAATGTCATGTTATTCCCTGTATCACCTCTGGATCAAAGCCATCAGCACCTGCCTTAAACCTGCTGTCTCCCCACCTGGGCCCTGCATATGATCCCCTCCTTTAGGAGCTTATGGTCTGAGGCCTGATTCCCTTTCCATTCCTAAGCCACTTACCATTTAGGAGTCCACCCCAGGTAGAACAATGGCAATAGTCTTGCAGCTAGGCTGAGTTCTCAGCTTCAATGTCTCTTAATCTCCACCAGAGTTCTCCGGGTAGAAAAGTTTCCATTTCACAGGTGCAGGAAGTGACCCTACGTAGGTCAAGCAGTCCGCACGAGGTCATTCTGCAAGTAGTGGCAATGCTGTGATGCCAGCATTTCTGTTGATTCCCTCTGGTCCATTTGCCTTGTGCTCAGGGATGGAACCTGCTCCCTGTAGCTCTGGGGCCTTTGCCCATGCTGTTCCCACTGCTCCATGCCCTCTCGGGTCCTTCTCCTCATCTGGCTGAGTCCTTTTTTATTTTCTGATAGTTGGGTCAAGTGTTACCTCCTTCAGGAAGCCTCACTTATTTTCTCCAATGCTGCTTCCCAGCTGGAGCAGGTACCCGCCACCTTCCTTTGCATTTTCTTCACTCATTTCATCTTTGCCCTTTCTTCGATATATTATAATTTTCTGATGAGGTTTCCCCCACCCTGTGAACTTTAGGACAGTCCTTGCTCATTTGAGCCTTGCCTGTACCCCAAGGGCCTTGCATAGAGCCTGGAACTGAGTAGATGCTCAGAAATTATGAGTGGACCTCTCTGATGGCCTGTTGTTATAAAATGACTTGTGATACTGATGGCCTCCATTTCTGTAATCTTGAGCCATGAGCCAGGCACAGTTCTCAACACTGTGCTTAAATTAACTCATTTACTCCACACACCAACCCTATGAGCTGAAAGCTATTATTCTCCTCATTTTACAGATGAGGAAACTGAGGCACAGAGAGGTTGAGTGTCTTGCCAAGGGATTGCCAGGACTAAGTGGCTCCAGAGTTTATGCTGGCAACCGCTAGGTAGGTGCACCGCCTCTCACTCAATCCCGTTTGATCCTCAGAGCAATGCTGTGGGGAAGGGAGAGCATCGTTTTCGTTAGGCCGTTTTCAGAACGAGGAAAATAAGATGCAAGTGGAGCAGAGCTTTGCCCTACTTCCTGCTGTAAGCAGGTCTGTGAGTAGGGTGTAGGAGTGGGGTCTCCAGAGGCCACTGTATGTCTCGGGGGTCTGTCTCCAGCCCACCCAGCAATGAGCTTCCTGCCTGTCAGCAGATGATGACCCAAGCTGACACGAGCCTCTCCTTGTAAATTATTCATATCTCACACACATAGACACACACACACACAGACACTTTAAAACTTATTACTCATCCAGTAACTTGTTACGTATAAAAAATAAATGGTTCTTTGAACTCAGAAAATAGATGGACTGGTTGTTGGTGAAAATCAATAACTGTGCTAAGTATTTCAAGCATCTAGGACTTAGAGTTCTACTCTGGGTGGTTTTATAATGAATGAGTTGCTTTTTTTCTTTTTTTTTTTTTAATAGAGCATAGCCTAATTTCGTTTTGAATTATACAGAAGGCTTTTGTTTTGAATCTGTTTACTAAGAAGGTTAAATAATTTATTATTTCCATGATGAAGAGATTGAGGCTTATAAAGTGGGAAGCGCTCAACTTGAGAAAAACAATCCTAGGTTAGATGACTATTTAGATCATGCCCCAATGCTGATATAAGCATAATTTTCTCAAATTTTTTCCCCAAGTCCCCATACAAGCTGTCGCATAGCACTGTCTTGGTTACTTCTAAGATGGTGCACTGGCTGTGTGGATACCAGGTAATAGCTCCCTTCTCATACTCCAGGCCCATTGCTAAGGGTAATGGGTATGCAGACCCTCACTCAGCACAGCATAGTAGCTGTGGCCCAACCCAGCAGCCCAGACTGACAAAAAAAAAATCTTAGCTCAGTTCTCAGCTTAAACCACTTTGCAGTGAAGACTGTGCAGCCAGATTGCTGCCTCTAGTAGACACATCGGTGTCAGCCCTCTCCCTGCCTTGCAGCATCCTCACACGTTTAATTCTCTGTTCGCCGTCGAGCTTGTCTGATGGTCGTGGGCGCCCTCCAGAAGGGTGGGACGGCGTCTCCCTTGATGGCAGCTGGAACCAGAGAGTCAGGCCTGGAATTTAGAACCTGCAGGCATCTTCATTTTCATTTTGTTTTGGGGTTCTCCCTGTCTCCGTCTCTCCTTTTCACGTAGTAGTATCAGGAATTCATGGATCTTTAAAAATATATTAAATGGTTGGCATTTCAGTCAGTTGCAGGCATTGTTCTAATGCAGAGGTTATTTTCGCTGCTCTCCTTATGCTTCTACCTTTCCTCCAAATTTTCTTCTAATTTTTTATTTTGAAAAATTGCAAACCTGCGAAAAACAGCTAAAAGAAAGCACAATAAACATCATACTCCCTGAACCTAGATTCATCGGTTGTTTATATTTTGTCATGTTTGTTTTCCTCTCCCTCTCATCCCATCCCCACCCCCTCACTCTCAGGTTTTGTTGAAGCACTTGACAATCGTTTGCAGACATAGTAACACTTCACCCTTAAATATGTCAGCATCAATCTCCTAGGAACAGTTACATTCCCTTTTATCACCATAATGTAATTATAAAAAATTAACAGTGATACAATAATATTACCTAATATATTGTCCATATTCCAAATGTCCCCAGCCGGCTCCAAAATGTCTTTTTTGCCACCATTTGTTGAGGTGGGTGAGAAGGCACCAAGGATCCAACCAGGGAGCATACATCACATTTGTCATCATGTGCTTTCTCTTCTTCATTCTAGAACATTCCTCCCCCTTTTCTTTTTCTTTCAGTACATTGACCTGTTTTAAAAGCCCAAGCCAGTTGTTGTGTAAAATTCTTCAGATCCCAAATCTGGACTCGACTGTTTCTTCACGATTAGGTTCTGTTTAAATGGTTTGGGCAAAGATGCTTTCGATTCTGTGTTTCTTCCGCGGCATCACCTCGCGAGGCCCACATTTGAACTATTACTGATGATGCTAAGTTTGATCACTTGGTTAAGATGGTATCTGCTAGGTTTATGGTGAAGATACCTTTTTCCCTCAGTAATTATTAAGTAATCTGTGGGGTGAGACTTTGCAGACCATGTAGATATCCTGTTTCCCACCATCTTTTACCCAACGGTTTTGGCATATTGATGGTCCTTGCCTGAGTCACTATTAATTATCCCAGGGTTGCAAATGGTCATTTCTAATTCTAGCCTTCCTTCTACATCTAAGTTGACATTCTCCTCTACAAAAGAGCATTCCCTTTTTTGACACTTTCTTTCCCTCCTCCTGTCCTTTTCTCTTCCTTCTTTCCTTCGCCGCCCTTAGTTTGGTCACTCAATATTTTACCTGCCCTAGACTTGAATCAGCCATTTCTCTCCAAGAACCCCTGATTCTTTCTGGTGTGGAATCATAGTTAGAAACCAAGATCTGGGTGCCAGGTTCATTACTAATTTCAGTGGACTGAGTTAGGACATATACTTTTTGATGTTTTAAACAAAAATGTTTAAACTTTGACCACGAGGAGAGGATCAGACAAATATAGGACATTCTATAAGTCATTTAGCCTGGATTCTTCAAAGAAGTTAATGTTGTGGAAAACAATAAGAACAACAGAAAGGTGGAGGACTGTTCTTAGATGAAAGGAGACTAAAAAAATAACCAAATGCAGGGCATGAATGCCGATTGGATCCTGAATTTAAAAAATGTAACTTGGGGGAAAATGAAGAAATTTGAATGTGGCCTATATATCATATGATACTAAATTACTGTTCATTTTCATAATATGGTAACACCACTATAATGATATAGGAAAATGTCATTCTTAGATGAGTCCTGAACTATTTAGAAGTGTCGAAATGTCTATAAGTTAATTTCAAATGCTTCAAAGCAAAAAAAAATGTGTGTGTGTGCATGTATGTGCATGTGTGTCTGTGTGTATATGTGTGTATACATTTATATGTATATATGTATTTGGAAAGCAATAGATGAAAACATGAGAATGGTGAATGATGAAAGGTATATGATGTTCACTAGACTGTTCTTTTTCAATTTTTTTGTTGGTTTGAATGTTTTCACAGTTTCAAAGGTGTGTGTGTGTGTGTGTGTGTGTGTGTGTGTGTGTGTGTGTTGGGAACAGAGACTATATTCCTTTTCAGATGAACAGTAAAGATGTGTCCAGAAGTCCCTTTACAGATTTTTCCCCGTTCAATTGTCTTAACAATATGATACACCCTTAAGTGCCCTTGTTTTCGTTTGCTTTCAGTTTTTAGGGATTGGTTTTTTCCTTCTTGCTGATTAATTTTATTTTTAAAATATGTACAACTTTTATATGATTCTATAGTCAGAGTTATACAACAAGTAGAGAATTCTTGGCTCCGATTCTGCTTGCTTTTGTGGCCTCTATAGATAACCATTTTTATTAGTCTTTTAATTATCCTTCCAGTGTTTCTTATTGTAAATATGCACAAATGTGTGTGTGTGTGTGTATGTGTGTGTGTGTTTATTCCTCATCTTCTTTCTTACACAAAAGGGAGCATTAAATATGTGCTACTCTGTACCTTGTTTTTTCCACTTCTTCCTGGAGCTCACTGTTTTATCATTATACAAAGACATTCCTTATTCATTTTATAGCCATAGCACTTCTTCCTGTGGCCGTACTATAGTTTGTACATCCAGCCCCCTACTGATGGACATTTGGGTTGTTTCCAGTCTGGTAGAATCACCTTGGCCACGTGTCATATTTGTGCCAGTGTAAACTGGGGATGAATTCCTAGAAGTGGGCTTTCTAGGTCAAGGGAAATGCATCTATCATTTTTCTAGAAAACAAATCTTCATTGAATGAATGAGAATACTAATGAATGAACTTAATTAAGAAAAGCAGAAAGTAAAAGGCTAATATCCAAATGGAGACATAAAAAATTCTACTAAATAATTCCCTTTGTGAAAGAGGCTGGCATAAGATGCTTCTGGCAATGTTCTTTCTAGTCCAGTCGTTTTTATTTTCTCACCTAAAGAAAGAAGTTCTCCTTGATTTGTAAATTAAACACAGAATTAGAAAACCACACAATCCTGGAGCTGAAATAAAGAGCTACCTGTGCAGTCTCCTTATTTTAACAATAAGGAACCGCAGGCCCAGAAAGAGGGACCAACAGAGAGGTGGAGAGAACCAAAATTCAGTCAGTCCCATCGGATTCAATGCACATCAAGTGAAAGATCTGCTTCATAATAAAGCATACTTGTTTTTAGTTTCTTCCAAGAGTCATTTGTAAAACTATATTTCCGAGAGCCCCTGGGATATGACATGAAGTGCGCAGAGGGTCAGACCCCAAGTGCTTTCTGTTACAGTGACACCCCCTTCAACAGAACTCTCTGAGTGTAAATGATTCTCATTTGAGATTTTTTTCTTTGTGGTGTTCTAGGGCATTCAAAGGTAGTCATGATGTTAAATTAGATCAGGTGGAGGGTTGGACTGGCTGTGTGCATTCTGGCTGCTGCTATGGGTGGTCATGTTTGCTGAAGGTAGGCTGAAATTACATAATCATGGCATGGGAGCATTCTGTTTTGATTCGAGCAGGCAGCATGGACCTGCAAATGAGTTTAGCTCAGCCCAGCTGTGGACTTGGGCTGTGAGCCTGGGAAAGGCCCTTGTCTTCCCTGGCCCTCGGTGTGTAAAATGAGGAGTTGGATAAGCCCAGGATGGCAGATGAATGAATGATGTTGGTGCCATTATTTCTCCTTCCTGTGCTAATTTCAGACATAACTAACTGATCACCACATGCTCTTCACCCACTTAACCCACTTCTCTCGACAGCCACTCTCACCCTTGGTTAACAATGCCACCTAGGCTCAAATGTATTCACTCTCTCTGACTTTGACGGTTACTTAGGGTTACCCGATAGAATAGAGAATGCCGAGTTAAATTTGAACTTCAGATAAAGAATACATTTTTTTAGTACGAGTATGCCCCCAGTGTTGCTAAGCATCGCAGCCCTCTTACTTAGGCCATTTCTACTTCGACAGTTATATCTTTTTGTCTCTTTGTAATTAATTACTTTCATTTGAGAGATCCACCCTCTTTTAGTACTTGTAATAGCGCCCATTCTTCAGTGCCCAGATGAGAGTCTAGCTCATTCTATACCGTCTAAATTCATATTATGACTTAATTTAATGGGAAATTATGGAGATTTGGGTACATTTTTATGTCTGAGGGCCATATATCCTTGTAAGACTCCTTACTGAACCTGCAACCCTGTGTGTCCTAGACCCCATCTTTTGCATGCCACCTTCCTGATTTTGGCAAGTTCGCATACCACTTGTATCATTAACTTATTTAGTATTTTCCTTTAGATTGACTCATCCTTTTATTTAAATACTAAGAAGGTAGTATAAGAGTAGATCAAGAGAAAACATATCTATTAACATATAAAATAGTAAACTGGGGCTCAGCATTGCCATCAGCAGTACCCATAAGACATAGCACTGACCAATGCAAATTCTCTGCCAATTTGGGAATCCTTTTTATTACCCTTGTAGATAGGCGATTTTTGATCATTTTGAATACCTTCAGTGATGGTGAACTCAGTACTTTGCAAGGTTTTGATTCATTCCTGAATACCTTATTATTAAATATTTTTTCATTATTGATCCATACCAGCCTCCCAGAAACAGCTGGACATTAATCCTAGTTTTCCCTCTGGGACCCCATACAATAGGTTTATTCCTTTTGCATTTACTCATGTATTCATTTATTCAGCAAACTTTTGAGTGCTTATTACTTTACAGTCTTATTGAGGGAAGCAAGAATAATACATGTAATAATAATTATAATACATGTGATAAGGGCCGGATGGAGGTGGCCTAGACTGGAGGTGAGGGGAGGTGTTCAGTAAGGCTTCTTCCTGGGGGGCAGGACAAGAGAGCCTCATGTGCTTTGAGGATTACAAGGCCAGAGTGACAGAGTGAGGAAGCCTCCTGGAGTGGTAGAGAAGGTATGATCTGACAGACCAGTTGGGCTTCATAACTCTTGCTCTTTATTAGCACAGGACTGACTTCTTAGAAAACAGTGTCAATTCTAAGTTCTTATTTTTTCTAAAGAACCCTAGAGTGTTAGGGCAGGACTTATTCTGTCTATTTCACAAGTCAAGAAAGAGAGGCTTAATAGATTGCTGGCAGACTTGCAGCTGGTACATGGAGGAGCTGGGTCTTTATGTTCCATAGCAACATGTCCCATAGCCACATGTCCCTACTCATCTCTCTCTGTCCTCAGCCTCAGTCCCACTGGTTGAGGATGACCTCCTTTTCCCTTTTGAAGAAAACTTTATCAAAGTTTTTGAAGTATTCAAAATACTTTATTTTGATTCAACTTAATTTTCCCAGGACTGACCTTGAAGCAAATCTCAGATGTTTGGGGTCCAGCTGTTCCTTCCCTTGGTATGGGAAGCATTGTCTCACAGGGGTGAACTGAACCTAAGATGACCCCTTCTTTTGGAGTCCTGATATCTCTGAGATCTAGCCTTCCCACCACAAGGAAAGGACCAATTCTAGGAGAACTCAGCAACACTAGGGAAGGCTCCCTGGAGGAGGTGGCTATGAGCAGGCCTGGGCAGATGAATAGGAGCTGGCCTTGAAGAGACAGGAGGATACCAAGATGAATATTCTCCATCCTCTTCCACTGCAAGCATCGAGCTGGGCCCCAGCACATCTTTCCCCCTATAGATGTGATTTTAACCTATCAGCTAATTAGAAGTGCTAAATTGACATGAGGAGACACGATTTTTGCAGTGTGGTAATTAAAAGGCAGTTGGCTTCACAGCTATGATCACATGTGAGGTCTCCTTACCCCTAAAGACATCAGTTGAAAGCAAAGTGCAAAGGAGCTGAGGAAACCAAAAAGGTTTCTAATGCGATTTGTTAATTTCCTGCATTTGTCACCTGTACAGCTGTGAGGAGAAAATGGAACATTTTACCAGAAGTTTAAGAGAAAATTAAAGGCATACATTCTAATTGTACACAATTCGTCAAGGAATATAATCATTATTATTTTTTAAAATTAACAAGCCATTTAAAAACCACTAGATTAGAAATTAGAAGGCCTGATTTAGAATTATGTCTCTGCATGGGGACAGCCATGTCACTGTGAGCAAACTCTTTCATTCACTGAGGCTTTTCATCTGTAATTCGTCTGTAAAACAGGTGTACTCCTCCACTCTGCCTTCCTTGGAGTATTAGTGAGGTAATAGTGAGGGAAAGGGCCTTGTAAGTTAAAAAGACCTTCCATAATTGTAAGAGGTCCCATCCAGTTCTTGCAAGTCTAGCAGTTGTGGTGGAACAGCAACCATTTATTAGATGCCTGTGCTGCTTCTGTCCTCACACCCACCCTGAGATGGGGTGTGTCGCTCTGGTTTACAGAGAAGGAAACAGGTGCCAGAAGGTGAAGAAACGTTCCCAAAGCAGTGGAGCAACCTGACTAATCTGAAATCCTGAATTCTCACCCATCTGCACCAAACTGCTTTCTGTTTGGCTTCTCTGTATCTCTATTTAACTTCCATTTTTGACTTTAAAAAAGTGAAAAAAAAAAAAAAAAAAGGATTTGAGGAAGTAATATTTGGCTTTCAATCTTTACATAAAACAATGATAGAAATCCCAAAGAGGGCAGTGAAGAAGGAAACAAAAATCACAGAATGCCACATAACAAAAAATAATGCTTAGAGAGCAAAAAAAATTTAATTATTTTACAATTTACTATTTGAAAATAAATAAAAGCTACTACTTAGACTGGTTGATGGGCAGTTGGATATTGGTTTTGTTATTACTCCTTAAATTGAACATGCATATTTGATACACTTATATATGTAGTTTATATTTTATAATAGAAGTTTGAAAGGAAAAATGTGAAGAATTTTCTCTTAAATAAAAAATCAAACACACCTGAATTTTGTTTCATGTAATGGAGTGGGCCATTTTGGGGGAATCAAAAGCATAATAAGCCATAGATATGGTATTGTTTTTCTTTTAAGCAAATTTTCTTCTCCCTTCTCTTAAATACCCAGTTGTTTTCTGATCTTGTTACCCAGTACCTCTTTGAGAAGCAGCCCTGCATGCTTGAGAGAGAACTGCATTCCAAGAACAAAAGTCTCAAGTTCAAGCCCTAGCTATGTGCGACTTTGAGCACATTACTCAACCTTTCTGAGCTTCAGTTTCCTCAACTATTAAATGAGGGTAATAAAGTCTGTTGTATCTTATATCATGGGCTTTTGTGAAGATCAAAGTTAGACTAAAGAAGTAAATGTGTTTTGGAAATTGTTAATTGCAGAGAATTAGATGCTTCTAGAAGTCTATGGAACTAGCGAAGGCTTAGGAAGGCAGTCTCCCTTTTGTGCCAGTGTGTGGCCAAATGCAAGTGACTTAACCCCTCTGAGCCTCAGTCTCATCTGAAAATGCAGATCGTAACAATGTCTACCTCACAGAGCTACTCTGCACAATAAATGAGCACGAATGCCAAGCCCTTAGTGCTCTGCCCACAGAGGGCGCTCATCCTGCAGTGACTTTAGGAGTCAAATATCTGAGCTCATGTTCCAGCTTTGCCCCTTGCTCACTGCAGGGCCTTGGGCAAGTCACTCTACCTCCCTGAGCCTCGGTTTCTCCCTGAGGACACCAAGATTATAAAGCCTTCCCTACCTCCTCCACAAGTTGTTAATGAGTTCCCAGTAAGAATTATTGCCATGGGAGTGGGTGGCAAAAGCTGAACTGCTGTGTGCCTCTGAGTGATTAAAAACTAAAACTCATCAACAGGAAGGAGAGATGAATGTTTCCTGAGTGGTTCCAGCTCAGCTCTCTCTGCCTGAAGAGGTTTCAAACCTTAGAGCAAATCTGTGCAGGATGCCTGAGCAGGCCTTTTGTGGGAGTGGGTCTCAAGAACTCGCCCGATCGCCAGGCATTCATTTTCTCTCATTGACTCGGGAAATGCTTTACAGCCGCTCTGCATCACATTAATCTCACGGCATCTATGTTGAGGTACTTTGTGTCCAAACAGTGTTTCACCAGGGCCTGGGCACAGCGGTGACCTGGCGCAGACCTGAAGTGGACCCGAGTTCCCAACACACACAGTCCGGCGCCTTTGTACACATCCTGGCACTGGCCACAAACAGGGTTTTGTCAGAAGCTTCCTGAGAAAGTTGCGTTCCATTCATCTCAGCTGAAAGGGACCCTAGATGACAAATACCTCCTTCATTTAATTACAGAAACAGTCAGCAAACCCATGGAAAAAGATTAAACTGAGCAGAGAAAAGAGCAAGCCTCACTCATTTCTCCCCTCTCGCAACTGGCCTGAGTTTCTCATCTAAGATTTAGCAAGTAGGGCCACTCTTAGCTATACTTGCCACCTGAAAAGTGCCTTATTTCTTCAGAAAAGTTCAATTCAGAGGCTCCAAACCCAATAAAGAGTGAATTGCATTTAGGCGACAATTCGTCAATGGCTAGAGATTTAATCAAGATCCTGAAGTTGGGATGTGTATTTACATTTTCATCCAGGTTTATATCTGCAAAGAGGAGTGAGACACAATGGCAATTATCTGAATAAATCAGATTAAACGAAACACACACACACACAATGAACAAACTCTTTAATCATTTTCCTCAATTGTTGGAGAGAGAAGCATAAAATTTTGTGGTTGCGAGGAACTTTTGAAATCTTTGGTCCAATCCATCATTTTCAGAGATGAGAAAAATGGACACCTACAGAAGGGAAATGATTTGCCCTGTTCTCAGTCATAGGGATGGAGCTAAGCCTGGATTCCCAGCTCCCTAAAGTGGCCTTGTGGTTACCTCAGCTCTCCACTTCTATCTGTTCATGGGCACTTAATGTTCAGTACACAGACCCTAAATTCCCACAAAACATTTTGTGGCAAGCCAGAGCTTCCCACTCAGAGAGAGATGCTGAAGGCTCTCTTCCCATTCCACCCTGCTGGTTAAGAGGATGTCCCCCAGAATATCCCAGGACCAGCAGTGCCCACCATGGAAATTTGTCATGTTGGAGAGACTCCGGAAGCCTTGGAATAAGCTGTTTCCTCCCTGCACCATCAGGTCTCAGAAGAAGGAGCAAGTCCTGGATCATCATCCCATATCACCTGGGACTGATGGCCCAGAGCTAGTTGAAGAAAAACCAGATATGAAGTCAGAAGGCCAGTTCGGTATTTCTTGTACTGACCTTGCACAGATATATATATCACCTTTCTGAGCCGTGATTTCTTCCGCCATAAATGGATAGTAATTCCTACCTCAAAGAGCCAAGGAGATCTAAGACAAGATTCACTATATTTCAGAAGTTTGGGATCGTAACTAATTTTATAGTGGTTGGAGCTAGACTGAGAAAATGCTACCAAACTTTGCTTCCTGGCACTCTGAACCTTGCCTCATAAAATAACAATTGTCCTAAAAAAATAAAATAAATAAAAAATTTTTTCCCCTTCTCTTTCCTACAATCTGAGTTAGAGACCCAAGGCTTCTTACCAATCAGAAAATTGAACAGACATGCTGATCTTTGAAGCAATCAAGATGTTTTTTTTCTTCATTCTCATCTCTCTAAATTCAGACGGAGCTATAATTCCTAGGGAAAAAATGAATAGGAAGAGGACAGGAGGATACTAGGAGTGCATTGCATTCTGGGAAGCAGAGACTTCCCAAGTAAAGTTTTCTAAGAGAGAAAGAAAAAACCAACCCTGGCATTAGTGTATTTAGTGTATGATCCAAATTCAATGTACTAGGTTGATTCAGCGTATCAGAAAATCAGGCACTGAGGGAAAAGATGTTACCTCATTAATGTAGAACAGCATACTGGACAGCAAAATCTGTGCTCAAATTTTCTCTAGTTTTCTGAGAAAAATACTTATAGTGTAAATAGACAGAAAACAGGGCCAAGGGCAATGCACATATTGTGTCTTTTGATAAGTCACATCTGAAAAGACCTTGCGTTTGAGGATGAGTACATTGAAAACACCTAACATTCAGCCTTTGAAAAAGTACTGCAAATATAATCAAAGGCACACAATACCCAGAAGAAGCGTAGGAAAAGTCCATCTCTGAAAATGATCTATTGTAAGATAAAGAAGAAAATTTTAGAAAGGTATTTGGCAGCCTCAGTCATGTGCAGAAAAAACATGGTCTTCATGAAATAGCCTGAGATAAGAGTAGAGGTCGAAAAGGGACATGGTCATAAAAAATTACTAGAAAACGAAAAATGTCAATAGCACAATAAAAATAGGTTAGACACAATGATGTTTAAAATTGGCAAGTACACAGAACAAAAAATGTGAATGGCTAACAAGTTTATGTGTGGATACTAAACTACATTATAGTCAAAGGGCTGCAAAGTCGTATCCTAACGAAGTGCTACCTTGTCAGTCCTTGAAAGACTAGCAAAACTAAAAAGTCAGATAATACCAAATCTTGGCCAGGATGTGATAAGATGAGAATCCCAGTGCCCTACTCCTTGGACTGTCAATGGTACAGCCATTTTACCAGAAATTAGTGACACTGAATATGCACATATCCTGTAATAAAAGATATAGAATAAAATAAGATGCTCTTCCAGAAAGCAGAGGACAAGGACCAAGAGATGAAATCATGGAAGAAAATATGACAGATATGGATTTGGAGAATGAAAAGACAACACATAGATAATCAGGCATTCTGAAAGAGAGAAAATATATATAAATATAAAATAAATATATTTAATACTATATATAGTATACTGTGTGTGTGTGTGTGCGTGCGTGTGTGTGTATTTTCTGAATTGAAAGACTTGGGTGTATAGATTGAAGGACTCCCAGATAAAATCAAGAGTGCCAGAGCCAGATCTACCTTGGCAAATTCTTTTAATTCTGAAAATAAAGAAAAAAAAATCTCTTCTGACATTCAGGCAGAGAAAATAAGATAGTTACAAATGAACACCAATCAAACGAGCCCCAGATTACTCCTTTGCATCACTTCATAATTTCAAAGTAGAGAGTGGTAGGTAGCCCAAGAATTTTATACCCAACGAAATTCTACCATGGGTCAAGGCAACAGAGGGTCAGTCTCAGGAAGTTTTTGATCTCTTACTGTTCTTCAGAATATTAAAAGATACTCCAGCAGGTTGAGACAAAAAGCAAGATTAATATATTCAGGATAGAGAAGAGTGGATATATAGTCTGAATATCAAAGGGGACAAAGGAAACAAAAAGAACGCATTAAAAAGAGTAAGACTGCCAACAAAATGATAAATGTAAGACCAAGTATTTATTACAGCGATAAACATATATATTTAAAATTCATTCACATACTCTTTTCAAGAAATATACATAAAAATGATCTTAGTAGAATACATCGAGGAGGATTAGAACTATGGCAGGCAAATGCAAAAGTCAGGGTTTCAATATTAAGATTAAGCAACATATTAATTCAATGTTAATACCAAGCAAGATACAATACAAAACAAAAAACAATAAAGACAAAAAGTTTATTTTACCTTGATAAATATTTTAACCCTCAGTTCACTCAATGATTATCCAGTAAGTGCCTGATATTTGCTCTAGGCGAGGGCATACATTGCTGAAAAATGACGATGTAATTGTGATGAACATTTATGCTCAAAACAACATAAAATCAAAGCATGTGAAGAAAAAACTATTAAAATACATGGAGAAATTGTCAGAGACGATGGGAAAAAAAATTAACAAACCTGTCTTTGATAGGTCAAGTAAACAAAAGTACACAGCATGTAATGATATAATTGATTAGTTTGATTATATCTCATGTATAAGAAGTCTGATTATTTTATAATTTACAACTAGAAACTGCATCTGCTCTTCCAGCCACCATAGAACTTTTACAAAACTGATTGTATGACAGGACACAAAGAAAATCTCAGTAAACTCTAAAAGCAGAAGCTGTACATGCTAAATTCTCAAAAACCATGCAGTACAACTAGAAATGGCAATGAGACTATAAAATACATTTTAAAATATTTTCTGGAATAAATCTTTGGTTTAGGGATTAACTCCAAGCCTCAATCACAGTCTTTTTAGAAATGAACTTGGTTGTATGAAATAAGGCAGGAAAGCCTGGAAAGGTGGTGTCTTCAAGTTAGAACCCCAGTGCAACAGGCCTAGTGTTTCTAGATGCCAAGTGGACTGTGCTGGGGGTGGAAGGCCTGGAAAGCTCAGAGGAGGCAGGGGGACAGCCATCAAGAAGATAGAGGAGGAGATACACACTATGCTTGCGTCCTCCCATGACCAAAATTACAAGTAAAGTACAGAACAACCATCATGAGAACCACCTGAAGACTCGCTGAACAGAACTCTTATAACTAAGGATATAAAAAAGAAGCCATGTTGAGACTGAATATTGAAATGTTGACTGCAATTGAAAAACAAAGAAGAAAAAGCTCTGATCTTAGAGTCCTTTAGACCTGGATTCGAGCCCTGCTTCTCACTGGTTATGGTGGACATCGTGATATCTCCTCATTTCTAGGCCTTGGTCTGCTTATTTAAAACCGTATCAGTGGTCCTCAGTGCTCCTGGGCATCGTAACCACCTGGGAAGTTTTTAACTAATACTGATGCCTGGGCTCTGTACCCAGATTCTGATTCGATTGGTCTGGAGCAGAACCAAGTCATCAGTATTTTTCAAAATCTCCGCAGGTGACTCCAACGTGCATCCAGGGTGGAGAACCCCAGAGCTAGATGACTTTGCAGGTTCCTCCAGTTCTGCAGTTGAGCAGTGCTACTGGGCGCCTGCAGTCTTTGCCCGTGGAAGGAAGTTTTAGGACCTAAAGCCAGAGGAACAGCGATGCCAAGCCATCTAATCAAAGTGTGCATTGTCTCAAATGGTGCAGAAAATGTCAGTGCCAGTTAATATTTTGCACCTAACATGATTTAGACCCAGGGCATAGATTGTACTCCAAGCCCATTGTAAACACAATGGGCCATTTATTCACTGAACAGTAACCACTGTAATTACCTACAGGGCAAACATATGAGGCTGTTGAAGCAGCAATTAATTGTGGACCTGGAACTAATGGGACAATAATGGTAAAGTATCAACCAGAGTGTGATTCAAAAATCACATCAGAAAACCAACATTTTCCAAATTATATTAGATAAGCATTTTGGGGGGTGCGATGGCACGTATACCATCCTGGGTCCTGAAATAGTTACTCCATGATTTCCCACTGTCGACTGTAGGAGGCCTAAAGTGTTGTTTTAATCTTGAGAGAAAAATCATGAACACTAGGTTTTAGGGGACTGCAGAGAGCTTCTATTTCTTGCAATCACCATGAGATCAAATGTCAGCTGCAAGCAGGGATGCTGATCTTCTTGGGGTTGTAGGATCGTCTTTGTGAATCTGTTGGAAGCCATTGATCCTCTTTTCATAATAATGTGTGTGTCTATATGCATATACAGGCCCACTAAAGCTTTTCATACAGTTTTCAGGGCGTTCACTGACACCATGAAGCCTCTTGGTGTTCTCCCTAAGTCATGGTCCAACCTCAATTCGCATACCCCCAAACACGGGGATCTCACTGCTCCAATAGAAAGGAGTAGTAGTCCATTGCTGGACAACTGAATGCAAGTATTCCTCAATATGTTTAGCTGAGATTTTCTTCTCTGTAGATTCTTCCCTTTGATCTTTATTCTTCCCCTGGTTTTTTTTGAACTGTCATTCTACCCTTGATTTTTACCAGTCTTGGGATGATGTCTCCATCTCTGTGGGGATCTTAGAAATTGGTTCCTAACTCACTAGGTCCAAGTCACAGCTGATGGGCTGCTGTTGTGCATTCAGCTCCAATAGGTGGGAGTAGGTGTTTAAGATGCTGAGTAGACGCACAAGGTCTAGGGAGTCCTAAGTAGTGGTCATCTGCTCTATGAGCCAGACCAGGAAAGGGACAAAAACTCCATTGCCCCGTTGTACTGAAGTCTTGGGAGAAAAAGGAGTGCTTCCCAAATGACAGGAGAGGGGATAAAGCATCTTCAGCTGCGGCCTGAGGGTGCCAGGATGTTATTTCCCTGAAGTCGGATTCTGGGATATATTAGATTTGGAACTGCAGCTGGGACAGGCAAGGGTTTGGGGAGAAAGCTCTTGGCAGCAAAGAGTGACCTTGTTTCAGCCATGCCCTCTCTGGGTCAGAAATTTAAATGAAACAAACAAAAAGACATGAAGAAAAGAAAGAAGGGAGGGAGAAAGAAACAGGAAAGGAGGGAGGGAGAAATGACAGACTAGAAGAAACCATGAAGGAATTCTTTTGTAGTCTCAGAGCAGGAAAGGCTGTCTGTCCTACATATGACACCAAACCTTAAGACATAAAATTTAAAAATTGATAAATTCAGCCACATTCAAAAGAAACTTCTACGTGGCAAACAAAACTATAAGAAACATTGAAAAGCAGAAGTACAGACTTGTGGGGAGGGATGGGAGCTTAGCAACTAGGTCACA
The DNA here is from genome assembly GCA_030015415.1 of Cynopterus sphinx. NCBI lineage: Eukaryota > Metazoa > Chordata > Mammalia > Chiroptera > Pteropodidae > Cynopterus > Cynopterus sphinx. The sequence goes on along the minus strand of CM057385.1, from coordinate 104,214,367 downwards.
AAGGGTTAATTTCCTTACCAGAAAAGATCATATCCACCAACGGATAAGAAAAACGATTCAAATTGGAAAACAGGCAAAGGATGGGAACAGTTTCCAGAAAGAACCTGCAAATTGCTCTTAAACATAGGAAGAGATACTTACCCTGGCTCGTAAGATAAATGCAAATTAGAACTATAAAAAGATACCATTTACCCACCATCACACTGCAAAGATCAAAAAGTTTGATAAGCACCTTCTGTGGATGAGGCTGAAGGGAAGGGAGAGCAGAGATCAGAGGAAATGTTACAGAAGAGGTGACATTTAAGCTGAGCCTTGTAGGACAGATAATTAAAATCCCATTTAGCAACTTACTGGCACTTAAAAGAAAAAGAAGAAATAATAAAGGGAACGATGGGCAGATTTGACTACTGAGTGTAAATTAAAACATGCACACACCAAATGGGAAAGCAAACAAACTGGATATTTGCCGCAGCTATAACAGCCTGATTCGAAGGCTATACATGTAAAAGTCTTCATTAGAGTCAAGAAGAAAAGCATTAAGATACCACTCTAAAAAGAAACAAAAGACATGAAAAAGCAGTTCCTAAACTAGGACATACTACTAGTTAAGAACCACAGGGGAAAAAGCTTACGCATTATGCATAACCAATGGATGCTTCTGGCTTTTCAGTGATAGATCATTAGATAGAAAAATATTTCATTTCTCTCTGTTGACAAGGACGTGGTGAAATTGGCCCTCTAGCTATACCTGGCTAGTGGGTACGTAAACTGATACAATCCTTTTTGGAAGTAAATATTAAAACTTTAAAAGCTGATATCCTTTATCTGGAAAATTTTATATCACAGACTTTGTCCTGTAGAAATAGCCTGACATTGAAAGGGGCAAAATGTCGTGCACAAAAATGCTTGTAGAATAATATGACAATAAATACAAATTAGAATCAATCTAAATGCCCCCAAGTTAGAGATGATTCAGTAAATTGTGGTATTTTCAAATACTTGAATCCTAGGCAGCTATTGAAATATTTACCAGGAGTTTTTAACAGGAGGGTTAAATGCTTGTGGGATAATGTTAAGGAAGGAAAAAATAATTCAGTTGTTTATGTAGAATAATCTCAAGAATTTTTTTTTTAATTTTATTTTATTATTAGTTTCAAGTTAATTGGTTAGACATTTATATACCTTACGAAATGATCCCCCGGATTGCTTTTTTTCTCCTCTGGCTTTCCACCTAGTACATTAATGCTGACTGCATTCCCTATGCCGTGCTCCCCATCCCCGTGTCATGGTGGATCTTGGGGGAAGGGTTAATTACGGTGCATTTCTTCCTTCTATTTTGCATTTAAAAATATATTCTCTTCCTTTCTAATAATGTATGACTTCTACAACTAAAAGGCGTACAGTGCCTTGCCCTGTCTGTCTGCTCCTCAGTTCTATTCAGACAGCTCCGGGGCTCCGAGCTGAGGCCCACCAGTTCAAGCCTTGTCTTTTGTCTTTCAGCTCTCCTTTGCTGCGACCACACCCGTTCTAGCCGATAAGAAAAAATACCCTTATTTCTTCCGGACTGTCCCCTCAGATAATGCGGTGAATCCAGCCATCCTGAAGCTGCTAAAGCACTACCAGTGGAAGCGAGTGGGGACGCTAACGCAAGACGTGCAGCGGTTCTCCGAGGTATGCTCTGCTGAGGGGACGTGCTTTCTGCCCGTCAGCTGCTGTCATCCTGGGGCAAGAGGCAAGGCGGTGGCTGCCTCCGGGATGAGCCATATTAAGGGCTTTCAAGCACATTCTCATTAGCTGTTTTGCCATCCACGACACAGAGCTGATGGCTGAGGAATTAGTGCACGGGACAGGGGAAAGCCTTTAATTCCATCACGTCTTTTGGCTAAATCCTGAAGCTTATTCCTCACTATTCTTGTAGGTTTGTTGTCCTTGTACATGTTGTAACCATATAAAATTCCATGACCATCTAACATCACGACGTGCCACCAACAGCGCTTCTCCTGGGAGGAAGTTTTGGGGGAGAAGCTGGCTTGGAATAGAGACTTTAATGTCACCATTGATTGGGTGGGTTTTTGTTGGTTTGTTACAAACATACATCATACATAATGATTTTGTGTTTTTTGCTGTTGTTTTGGTTTATTTTTTGCAAAAAAAAAAAAAGCCAAAATATATATACTAAAAAAAAAAGGACGTTACCCAACTGCCCTGAGTCCCTGTTCACTCCCAAATAAAATCCTGCGCTCAGGTTAGTGTTCATCTATCTGTCCGGAACTTTTTCAATATGTTTGTTGAAACATAATGACTTCGCGCTATGTATGTTTCATTTTTCACTTTACAACAGATCTTAAAGATCTTGATTGACCTCATATTTATTAATGAGCCGTGGTGTTCTCTCAGATGGATAAATGGGAACTTACTGAACCAGACCCCAATGTGTATTTACAGCTCTTTGCTCTCACAGCCTACACTTTCCCCCCAGGTGTGCATCTCGGTAATAGATCCTAGAAGTGGAATTACTAGGTCATTTAAAATATTGAGACAAACTGACTTCTGGAAAGACCGTTTTAATTTCTAGTCCCACCCGTGCGTTTGAAAATTCCTGTTTCTTCACGTCCTTACAAAGGATAGATATTAGCAAATGTTTAAAAAGTTTTCCCACTCAGATGAGTACAAAGTGGTCTGTTAGTCTTTCTTCCCATTCTCCTTATAGCTCTTACTTGTCTTTCTCCTTCCACATGTGTTCTTGATGCTTGGAGCCTCCCAACAAGGCAAGACATTCCAGGTGTGCTTACTGCCCAAGAGGAAAAAACTGAGTGGTGTGAGGAGAAAGTGTGTGGGTCGAGTGTCCAGGCATACCTCCGTGGGAGGGGTTGGAAAAGCCCTGCCCCTTCTAGCATCAGGTCAGGGGCTTTGGGGTGCTGGGAAGGAGGCTAGAGGCAGGCAGGTGTGGGAATCACCAGACCTGCTTTCCATTCTAGCCCCGCACTTAACCTTTCTTAGGCTCGGCCCTATCCCTCCTGTGGAAAGGAAAGGCCCCTGGATGCATTGGCTGTGCTACTTGAGAGAGAAGTCACCTCACTGCACTGAGCTGCAGTTTCCTTTCCTGTGAAATTAGGACAATAACCCTTACCATGCCTTCCCTGCAGGGTTCTTCTTGCCAAAATCAGATGAGTCATAGACTTGAAAGAGCTTTGTAAACTGTAAAGTTCACGCACAGCAAGGGAGGTTTTGGGAGGTACTTAAAAAGCAGAAGTGTTTGGCTCCACCATCTGCGGTTACCCAAACACGGCAAACTTTTCCCAGGCAAGAGTGTCCCTCATCTTCCCACCTCTATGTCTGTCAGTCCCTAGGGAGAGGCACAAAGGGAACTTGACCTCCAGTGGGAATGACTCATTGCCAAACACTGAAGAGGCTTTTGTTGGAAGACTGCTCTTTACAGCAGCAACAAATGTTCTAACATGAATATGAAACAGGTTGATGGGGAAGGCCATTCCTGTGGCCCAGTTAACGTGGGACTCTGCAGCAATTTGGAGAGACCTGCTTTTTTCCAAAAGAGTCTTTGGCTGTCAGAACCTGGGGGACCTTAGTGGCACCTCTCCCAACCTTCTCATGTATAAGAGGTAAAACTGAAGCCCAGAGAGAGGAAGGGACGAAGTTCAGGGTTTCACAGCACCTCTGAAGTCACAAAAGATGGTTCACGAAAAAGTCAGAACTGAATCCCAGGTCCAGACTTCCAGTCCAGATTTCTCCTTTTCATCCACAACTTCCTGTTGTCACATGGGAACTGCATGTGACGTCCGAGGTTTGAAGGAAGAACACGTATGGAAGGAGAAAGCCTTGGTCAAACGAGGATAAAATTTTAGCTCTGACTTGGGTGAGTGCTTTATGAATTTCCCAGCATTCTCACAGCCAACTTCCCTGTAGGGAGGGGTTATTGTTCCCATTTGACAGATGAGGGGACTGAGGCTTGCAGAAGGCAGATGGCTCCTTGCCTCAGGGCACACGCTGGTAAAGAGCCCAACAGAGGCTGGAAGCCTGACCCTTCGGACTGTTGGTTGGGGTTTGCTCCATCCCACTGTCCCCACCGTGGTCAGGTATTGACAGTCTGGTAGCACATCTCCATTCCTGCATGTCTCCAACCCGGCCCTCGGCTGGGTTTCAGGGCATCTCGGTGGGAAACCTCTTTTCAGAGGACAAGATGTTGCTTGGTGGTATTGCTGGCAAGAACACCTCTTGATTTAAATCTCTCAGCCCAGCTGACTCCTCTCTGTGCCCAAGGGCTTTGGCATCCCTCTCCTGATGTCTGGGCTGCATTGCTGGAGTGCAGGCCCTGGAAACTCGCCAGGGGCTAACAGCTTTTCGTGAGTGCAAAGGAAACTGGATTCCTTTTATGAAACTGGTCGATCAGCAGTGTCAAGCACTTCTGTTCCGGACTGGTGCACTGGAAGGAATGTCAAATGAAAGCAATCCAGAAGTTAGAGGGGGTTGGAGGGAGGGCTGAGGGCCATCCCACCTTGGGACCAGCTGCTCCTTCCAGCCCCCCGTCGCTGAGATTCAAGGCCCGTGTGTGGTGACTTAGAGGTTGCTCAAGCCTTGGATCAGACGTGCCGGTCTCCAGGCCCGGCTTTGCCAAGCAATGGCTGTGTGGCCCAGACAATTCACAACACCTTGTTGACTCAGCTGTATCAGATCTAGATCTGCTGATAGGACTAACAAGCGTCCATAGGGAACACCAGGGCCTGAAAAGATTGAGCTTGCTTCAGCCTTGTCCTTTCTGGATCAAAAGATGAGAGGAGGAAGGACTTGGTACCAGATGGGCTGATGATCTCTAAGCCCAGCTTTACCAAACTATGGCTATGTGATGCCAGGCATTTCCCTTCACTTCAATGAGATCCCGATTTCCCTTTTATAAAATAAAGAGATTTTTGCCCACCTGACAGGCACTGGGAGACAAGAGGGTTAGATGAGAAAACATAAATGAAAGACTGATGCATGGTTAGTGCCCATTAAGTGAACATTCTCTATGCCACTAATTCATGGGACAAACTCTAGGAACACATATCCATCCACTCAGAAAGGACTAACGTGGCCTACAATGTGCAAAGGTTCACAGTGGGCACAGACCCTGTGCCGTGGAGGGCCAGAGAGAGTGACCACGGTCTCAGGGTCAGTACGTGTCAGTTGGGTCCTTAACTCTGGCTGCTCATTAGACTCATCAGAGGAAGTTTATTTTTTAATACAAAACAAAATTTAAATTTCATAAGTTCAGTTTTTCTTTTTTCTTTCCCCCCATTTCACAGCTTCATTGGGATATAATATCTATACCATAGAGTTTCTCCGTTGTTAGTATTTAGTTCAATTATTTTTAGCAAATTACTAATGGCTGTGCAGCCATCACCACAACCCAGTGTGAGCCCACTCCCATCACTAAATGTTACTTCATGCCCGTTTTCAGTCGGTCCCACCTCCAGGCCCAGGTTCATTTGCTTGCTTTACAGTTTTGCCTTTTTGGGACATTTCATATAAATAGAATTATATAACGTGTCCTTTTTGTGCCCGGCTTCTTTCCTTTGGCACAGTGTTTCTGAGGTTTATTCATGTGCATGCGTCAGAAGTTAGTTTCTTTACACGGCTGAGTAGTAGTCCCCTGTATGGATAAGGCACAGTTTAGAATCACCAGGGGAGTGATCCTGACGCCCAGGCCACCCTCCAGAGTAATTACATTAGACGACCCTGGCATTAGAACCCTTCCAGGCTCTCCGGGTAATCTCAGTGCTGCCAGTGTTGAAGTCTTTGCAGCTGGCTCAGGAATTCGGGGTGAAAATGACACACTCTTCTGCAATGGGAGCCCTTGAGTTCAGAGTAGCCTCAGTGTACATGGTAGCATGACTGTCCTTGGCAGGCCTGGTGACTGTGGGGCAGGGTGGAGAAGGTGGAAAATATCCTTGACTCAGCACTGGGGCTTTGCCAGCTAGAAGACAATGAAGACTGAGGATACGGCTAAGAGGGTGCCCAGAATGGAGAGGGGTGTGCAGGGACGTGGCCTGTGGGCTTGGAGGAGGAAGTCTCTGAGAAGCCTAAGGGTGTGGGGGTGAGGGAGCTGGAAGGATGGCAGTCTGTGGTCAGAGCTGGAGGGGGGTGGTGGAGGAATGGAGGGGCCAAGCCCTGGCTGTGAATGAATCGCTAAAGCAGAATCAAGGTAGAAGTTGCTGGAATTAGGGGTGAGGAAGTGAGAGGTTAGAATGCTAAATGACATCCACGTGGGCACTGCAGGCACAGGATGGATACAGACAAGGCAGTGGGCAGGGGGCCTAGGAGGACCTGCAGATAGCACAGAGGGATTTGGGCCTCTCCCCCAGTTCCAGGTCCTCTCATCTACTAGATCATCTTCACCGGGTTATTCTTTTGGCTCCTAATTCCATGATGCAATTAACCAACTAAGTACCCTTGGACGAGTTATTCAGTGTCTCTAGGCCTCATTTTCCTTTTCTATAAGTTAAGGGAGTTGGGCCAGTTGACCTCTAAAATCTCTCCTGGCTCAAAGAGTTTGTGATGAGGGTTTTGGGGACATCTGGTCATTGATCCTGATCCCGTCACTCCCACGGGTGTGGCTATGAGGATTACTTAACCTCTTCCTGCCTCCATTCCTTCATCTTGAAAATGGGAGTAATAAGAGTACTAACTCTTAGGGTTGTTGTGAGGATTTAAAGAGTTTGGAAACTCAACGTGCTAAAAGAAGTGCCTGGCTCATGATAGGCACCGTGCAAGGGCCACCTGGTTGATTAGCCCACGACTGGCCCCCATTTGGGAGCCTGGCTGTGTGGCTGTATCTCATGCCTGCCACGAGCGCCGCTCCCCTTCCTCCCTGCCCAGTTGCTGGTCCTCAGTGATCCTGGGCCTTCTGGGGCTGACCTTTCCACACCGGAGGCCTCCCCCAAGTGTCGGGACCCACTGAGGCTCTTGATCTGTCCAAGACCAACAGGCACCATCTGCAGAGCTTCCCCTTCAAAACGCCTGCCCTTCAGCTTTCCGCAGCCCTGCCTGACTCTTTGAAGTCTTTCCTGCTGGCCAAGTCACCATCTGCCCCACCAAAGGGGTCTCCGGTCACTTCCTCTGAAGTTACCGCTGCCTATTATGGGGTGGTAGCCTGGGGACACCCCCGCAGTGGAGGCCTGGGAACTTTGTGCTTGCATCCAATCCAGGAGCCGACCTTATCAGAGTTATCAGCCTTTCCTTCTGCTCTGAGCAGGAATGAGCTCCTCTGCGTGGATGGAAAGACCCTTCATGGTTCGCTGAGGCCCCTTTCTCCATCTCACCTCAAGTCACTTCTCCCCTTTGGACCAGCCACACCTGCACAGCTCTCTCTGCAGGAATGTCCTCCCCCACACCTGGCTTAACCTGCTCCCAGGCTGGATCAGGTGTGCACCTCTGTGCTTTTCTCCTATTGCCTTTCTCCCTGTACCAGTTCTTTGCATAGTGCAGTATAGTACACCATCTGCTTCCTCATCAATCACCCACCGCCACGGGACTGCAGAGTGCCTGTAGACAAGACCGCTCTGTCCCCTCACCCTGCATGCTGCCTGGCATGTGTGTGTTCAGAAAGAAGTCTCTGTCCATTAGGCCAGATTCTTAGGGGCAAACAAAATGATTTACCTCTGTTGCCTTTAGTCTTTCTGCACCTGGGAAGGTGAGATGGGGGTGGGAGGGGTGCAGAGAAATGCCAGTCCCTATGCTGAGTCCCCAGGACCATCCATACGAAGGGAGGAGCCACCACAGTGGGCTGTTCACACTCCGCAGAACTCAGAGCAAGCCATGCTGCTGTTTCTTAACTAAACCTCCTCTGGATGCAACTTATTGGTGGGGATTCTTCTGGAGATCTCAGTAGAAGGTTTACTGGGGCCAGCAGTGACCAAGGACCTGCCACTTCGTTGCTTCTTGGTGGCTTCGGTGTTGGGCATTGGGAATGCACTCACTGTAGTTTGTGTGTGAGTGATTTTTCTTGACTTTGTTGTCCTAGGAGGTTCATTCTGTGTTGTCAGTCCTTCAGAATCCTCTTTCTGGAGCTAGGTAATCCCATCCTCTACATCTGTGGTTCTCAAAGGATGGTCCCTGGACCAGCAGCATCAGTGTCATCACCTGGGAACTTTTTAGAAAAGCAAATGCAAGGGCTCCACCCCAGACCCCCTGAATCAGACCCTTTGGGGTGGGGCCCAGCATGTTGGCGTTTGTGAATACCTGTACTGGAGGAGTGGGAAGCCTTCGGCTGAGGCCTCTGTGTTCTTCAGCCCGCTTTACCTGAGAAAAGAGCCTGGCATGCCAGAGGGGCCGAGCTATCTCCGCTGTGTCCTTGACTTCACTCCCAGCTGCAGGATCACCTGGGCGACCCACATTTCCGCAGATCCTCTATCATTAGGAGGCAGGAGGGGACTCCTGCTGATCAGACCTTAATCTCGGTTGTCCTAGTGCCCCATCCTTTGCCCCAACTTTTTTCTGAAGAACTTGCTAATGCTTTTAGGTGACTTGGCAGTCCGCCCCCAGGCAAGAAGCATCCCTTCCTCTTCGGTGCTCTGGGAGAGACCCGGCCTGTGGCAGTCTCTTTCTCATTTGGGGGGTCCATTATTTCCCAGGGTGTTGTATATATGTGACATGATTTGTGTACAGTTTTAATAGTTGTGCATTTATGTTGTTATACACCACAGGAAAAAAGTCATCAAAACTGTACTTCACGGATGTTATTGTTTAGGATAGAAACCTCAGTTAAAAAGTGTGACTCTTTAAAGGAAAATGCTGAGCTAACAAGCACATAGGCAGTGTCCTTACACAGTGAAATTGCCTCTGAAGGGTGCAATAAGAGGGACTGAAGTTTGAGGACCCCTGGATGGATTAAGCCTTGGGCCTGGGCCAGTACCCTTCCCTCCCCCCATCACACCCCACCACAGATGGAAGGAGGTGGATATACAGACCAACCAACCCATGTCTCAAGGGGACTTCCTCACAGTCCCCTAGAATTTTCACCATGGGATTCTGCATTTAGTTTCGATTTTTATTATTTTGCCAGATTTGAATCTCTGTCCCTCTACACCTGCTCCTACCAGACTTCCCAAGATATTTGGCTAACGGGGCGGTGCATCTTGTAGTGTGTAGGTCCCCAGAGCTATTCTGGTAGATTCTGGCTGTGGTTCCCCCCAGGGCCCATCTGCTGGGCTTGGGTAACGCCAGGCAACATGAGCAAAGTTGTGGAGTTGGAAGATGTGTGGAACCTTCAGGAACCAGCAAATAGTCTGTTGGGACTGGCTGCTCAGTGTGCAGGGGAGAAGTGGGAAAACGGAAGAGAGGAAGGATGCTGAAGGCCTTGCATGCCTCTGCGTTTGGACTTTACCTGTCAGCAGTTAGGGAGCCATGGAAGGTTTTTTAATAGGGGGTGAGAGATGGTAGCAATCCTGAGGGCAGATTGGGACGAGCAGCCCAGAGTCTGGGAAGCCAGCCAGGAGGTTACTGCAGTGCTTCACAAGAAAAATGATAAGACCATAGTTACTTTCTTACATAAAAATGTCAAATTCTCTTTGTTTTTCATTTTGTTTCCTTATTTTAAAATAATAATTATTGTTTTCCAACCGTATTGATACGTGCTCAATGCAGAAAACTTGGAAGACACAGAGGAGTAAGAAGGACGATTAAAAATTCCAGTGGGTGGGTCATAACCTACCCACTGAAAGGTTGTTGTTAACGTCTACAGACAGTCGTTTTTGCAATGCATGTAAGTGAACGTGTAAACAAACACTTGCTCTTACTGTAGACATGGCTTCTTTAATTTAGCAGTTCCGTGAGACTGTTTCCCCAGCTAGCAGATACTCTCTCCCACCGTGCCTCATAATGGCCTGTTGACTCTGAGCCAGGTGACCCCGTGAACTGCTACTGCTCCCACCTGTACCACAGCCCCTTCTGATGTGTTTTGAACTGTGTCTTCCTCCAGTCGAATTTCCCCATAATCTGTGCTTTTCCTTCCTATATGCCAGGAGTTCTGCGAGTATTTTGTCCACTGATGGTCTTTTTGTTTTCCAGAACCATTAGAGATTTTTTCCTTAAAAAAAAATTTGCCATTTTAAGGAATTTGGGCTGGAATAGGAGGTAGTATATATATATATAATCTGTTGCTGTTTTTTCCTGTTGGAAAAATTCTGCCCTATGGATATGCCATAATTACTCAAGGAAGTTCCCATTATGTGAAGATAGTTGCCAGTTTTTTTCCGATTACAAAACAATAATGCAGTAAACTCATACTTGTATTTTTATGTGAACATCTCTGCTTATTTTTGGAGGATAGATTCCTAGAAATAATGTATGCACATTTGGAACCTTTTGTACATATTGCCAAATTGTCCTCCAGAAAGATCATACCAATTTAGTTTCATAACAGTATATGAGAGCACTCACTGCCAACATTGCATATTATTCTTTTCTGATCCTTGGCAATTGCTATTTTAATTTGCATTTCTTTGATTACTACTATGATTGAATTCTTTTTTTTTTTACTAGGAATCTTTTTCATTTCTGTTTCTCTTTTTGTAAATTGGCTGTTCATGTTATTGGCACATTTTCCTATTGGAGTGTTCTTTTTCTTACTGATTTATAAGAACTCTTTATAAAATATCAGCCCTTTGTCACATTTGTTGTAGATACAGCCTCATGTTTCATGTGACATTCAATTTACTTTTTTATGTTACTTGATAACATTGAAAATTTTAATATTTTATGTAGTCAAATTTATCAAGAGAATTTTTTTACATTTAATTTTATGTTTAGAATGCTCTCCCCATACCAACAATTTTGTAAATATTCACCTACATTTTCTTCTAGTACTATTATTTTTCATTTTTCAACTTATCTGGAATTCCAGCACATGATCTTAAATATCAGACCTTTTTTTCCACTTGCCCCCATAGTCATTCAATAATTCTTCCAGAATTTAATTAGTATATCTTTCCTTGGCTCACTTAAAATACCTAAATTTTATCTTTAGAAAATAATATACTGCTTTTTTATATATATTTTAGACCAATTCTGTATAATAGAGGTCTAATACAAGCTACCTATGTGGTTTTAAATTTTGTACTAGCCACATTTAAAAAACTGAAAATATGTAAGTAAAAATAATTTTTATAATATTTAATAATGTTTTACTTAATGCAGCATATCAAAACTTATCATTTCAACATGTGAAACCAGCCATTTCAAATGTTCAGTAACTACATATGGCCAGAGGCCATCGTATTGAGCAGTGTGGTTTTATACGATTCCTGAGTTTTTAAATTTTGTTCCATTGATCTGAAATTTATTCTGAAATTGGCATCCCAGTGTTTTGAATATTATTTCTTGAAGTTCTAGGTTAGACACAGTGTGGTGGAATTTAGTGTGGTAGATTCATCCTGAGTCTTTCGGGCATTCGAGTTGTCTGAAGTCTTTAGCACATGGCTTTGAACTTCCTCTTGAGGGCTGGAAAGGAAACAACCGTGGAGTAGTGTCGCAGGGAAAGTGTTTATGAGCTCGGCCTGTCAGTGATACCTGTCACTTAAATTCCATTGGTTATGAGTAATATGCAGTCTGCCCTTCTTTTTTCACAATTGCCTTTATTTTCCCCAATGTTTGTAGGGTTCCAAAAATATCGTGGACGTTTTTATCTGAATTTCAGTAATGGCAGAATTAATTTGGGAGACATTTGACATCTTTATAATACCACGTCTGTCTATTCATGAACCTAGAACATCTCTCCATTCAAGATTTCTTATTGGGTCCTCGGTAAAGTTTTGTCATTTTCTTCATATAGATTCTTTCCATTTTATGTTGGGTTTATTTTCAAGTCTTTTTAGTGGCTTAGGGAATGGAATTTATTTTCCTTGACATTTTAAAAGTAGTTATTGCTGGAATATAGGAAAGCTATTGATCAGGGTATATACATCTCATAACTAGTCATATTCAACTCTAATTATTCCTGTTAGTTTTTCCTCTCTTAATTCCCTTGGGTTTTCTAAGTAGACAACAGTACCATCTGGAGCAAGAATGAATTTGCTTCCCATTTTTCAGTGGTAAGAGCGTCTTATCTTCATGATTTCTTCTGAGGTGGTACTGCATAGTGGTTAGAAGAGAATGACTGCCTGGGTTCTCATCTAGCCCAGCTACTTACCTACAGCACATTTTTTAACTTTTCTGTGTCCGTGATAATGGGGACATAGTCAGATTACCCCAGGTGTTGTAAGTATTAAAACAGTTAACAGATACAAAGCACTTAGGGGTTAGAACAGTGCCCCCCAAAACACCCAATATATATGTGTCATATATATATAATGTAATTTTGTCATTGTCTCATTTACTAAACATCCTAGAGTTATTTTTAAAAAGCATGCTAATAATGGATATTCTTGTCTTGTTCTTGATTGTAATGAGGATGCTGTTTGTAAGATGATATCTGTTGGAAATGTGAAATGTGTTAGATATTCTGAGTCATGTTAAGGGATATTATATTTTTATTTATTCAGTGTTTGAGCCAAATATGCATGCTGAAAAATCAGTTGTCTTTTGAGAACCTACATCCATAGCTATGCAGTTTATTCTTTGCTTTCTTAGTGTGACAGATTAGAGTCATCAGTTTCCTTGTGTTCACTCTGTAATGCATTCATTCATTTAATACATATTTACTGAGCACCGACCTTGGGTTGGGCACTGTTCAAGGCACTGTGGACACATCAGTGAATGAAACAAAGTCTCTGCCCTCATGAAGCTTGCATTCTAGTGTGAGACACAGATGATAAAAATAATAAACAAATGTATATTATATCAGATGATGATAAATGTGAGGGGGGCAATGAAGTAGAATAAGAGAAATAGGTTATGCCAGGAGGGGTGGGTGAGGTCAAGGAGAGCTTCAAAGATAAGGTGACAGTTTAACACACACCTGAAGGCACTGAGGGGTGAGGCATAGGATATCTAGGAGAAGAGGGTTTCAGAGAGGACAGCATATGCAAAGGTTCTGATACGGGAGCAATTCCCTGGTGGTGCTGGAGCCACATCAGGGGGAACATTCTGGCTGGAACAGAGTGGGTGAGGGGGAAGCGGAGCACTTGTTGGGTAGGTAGGTGGGATTTTTGGCTCTTACAAGACATGAGTCAGTTGAGACGCTACTGGAGATTATTTTGTTTTTTGTTTTATTGAGAAAATTTCACATTAAGAAATCCACCACTTTAACCATTTTAAAGTATACAATGAAATGGTTTTCTAAACAGTGATGTGCAACCGTAACCACTATCTAATTCTAGAACATTTTTATCACCCTGAAAAGCAATCCCATTGCCAGTCATTCGTTTTCCTTCCCCCCAACTCCTGATAACAAATCTACTTTCTGTATCTATGGCTATGCCTATCATAGACATTTCACATAAATGGAATCATGGGGTGAGAGGTAGGGGAAATAAGTGAAAGCAGTCAAAAGGTACAAACTTCCAGTTATAAGATAAATGAGTTCTGGGGATGACTAGAGTTACCCGCCCTGTGTTATATATTTCAGAGTTGCTAAAGGGTAGATCTTAAAAGTTTTCATCAATAAAAAAAGCCTTTATCACAAGAAAAATAGGTGGTGGATATTGACTAAGCTTATTATGGTAATCATTTCACAATATATGCATTCTTATTACTTCTCTACATTCTGAGAGAAATTCGCAGTGTTGTCCTCCATAACATCGATCGACTTTCCACTATGAAATTCTGCTCTTTAATGCTTCTAACTCTTTAAAATTCTCATAACATCATTCATTTCCTATCATTATCATCTTAACTCGGCGAGCTTTCTCTTAGTTTCAGTCCCTTTTATTGCATATTGTATTTCTTACATCTCAGAGGCCAGGTTTTGTTGAACCTCCTTAAAGTCTAACACAGACACTGCAGTTTGCTTCTCATTCCTATAGCGAATCCTTTCGGAAGGGATGTTCTTCTGTTTGCATTCTTCGTTTGCTTTCTTTATATTTCAGAAAGTTTTCTTAGGTTTCATGTGCTTTTTTCTCCTCCGACCTACTATTTGCTTATAGCATGGGTCAGTTAACCTGGAGCCCCCACATTGCTTTATCTAGATCCTCTTAAGATTCTTTACCTCGCATATTAATCCACAAGACTAGATGATTAAATTTCACATTACCAGGCAGGGACAAGCAGCCCAAGACATTAGGGGGCTGTTTTGTGCTGCCGGTGTTTCTTCAGTTTGTCGGCACAGCTGCTCCAGATGTGAACTGTTCCTCCTGGCCTCTCCCTTGTTCTCTTGCCTGCTGTGTCTGGGAGCTACCCCAGCCTATCCGGGAAAGCAGGCTTGCCTGTTCTTGGGTCTAACGGCCCAGCCACTCCAGATGGCTGCTGGGATGCACATGTGAGGTAGGCCCCACACCCCTCCTGTGGCCCAGCCTCTCCTCCTGCACTCACTCTCCATCGGAAGCTGCGAGGTTGGTCCTCTGAGCTCATCTACCCTCCCCACAGCCCCACACCGCTTTCTCAGGAAGAAGGGCTGTGAGTCAAGCTTCAATCTGGTCTCACTGGCACTGTACCTAGCAGAAATTCCTCAAAGTTGGTGGCATATTGATGGCACTCTTTCCTATGTTCCGATGCTAAAGCAGATTCCCCCTATTTTTATACTGCCTTGGTCCTTTCTGTCACTTTCAGAAGGAGGTAGCTTAGGTGGGAGTTGGACATCTGTGCTCTCAGCTTTACCATCTTTCCCAAAAGTTTCATAGTTAACATTGTTTTCCATACTTTGTGCTTTGGTATAAAGATATATGACAATTCACGAGCATTTCCTTTTCTGTGAACCCCTTTGAAATTCCTCATGTATATTGAAATTCCTCATCATATCTGGTTTTGTACTTTTTTCTGGGCACTTTTTCTCTCACTCTCAAATTTCAGTTAAGCGTCCTCTTGATCAGAGGGGTAATTCTCCTGGCAAATATGGCATTGCCAGCCTGGGGGCAGTGAGTGCCATCCCTCTCAAGGGGTTCATCATCTGGTATCATAAGCCGCATCCTGGCCTTCAGCAATATTAATGGACTTTCCCCACATCCTCCTTTCTCTGCCAAAGTAATGACCTTTGGAAAGTGGAAACAGAGAAGAAACCGTCCCCCGGTCTCCAAGTCCCCAGTCTCCTTCCAAAGACTTGTGTTTCACTGGAGAGCCATTTCGGATACCTTCTGGCACACCCAGGCCCTCCCGCGTGAATCAGCAGACGTGGGCAGCAAGTGGTGGGGGAGGGGGTTGCAGAGGCTCCCATGTCGCTGCCTGGCTGCCCGCCCTGGGAAGACAGCACGTCACACGACTTGCCACATCCAGTCTGTGAACAGCTGCCTCCCTACCCTCCATGGGGAGCCACCAAGCACCACACATCTGCTCCTTCCGGGGATGGTGAAAAAATTCCTCCCACCATGGTCCTTATGAATTCCCTTCAGGGGTTTCATGGGTGTGGAATAGCATTCTCCTGCGAAAGCCCAAAGTAACCAGCCTCTGTGAGAAGACACACCTGTTGGAGTTTAGTTCCAGTGGCACCACTTCCCTCCCTTCTCCCGATCTCGTGTCATGTGTCCTCCACCTCCTCTTCTTGACTATGTCGCCTCTGGTAATAAACCCTGCCACATATTGAACTTCAGCCATGGTAGACCCTTAGCATGTAGTAGCTTATGTTAATCTTTCTAACAACCTTAAGGTAAGTTGTGTTTATGCCCCTTTTACAGGTGAGAAAAGCACCCAGAGAGTTTCCTTGCTCTCCTGGTGGGGCCCAACCCGTGGAGGCATAGACTGCATTCCAGTGTAGAGCCACCTAAGTCCAGTTTCTCCTCTTGCCTCTCTCCCACTCCATTCCTAGAGGGGAAAATAGAAACATGGTCTAGAGGAGTGAGATGACATGTGTGAGGAGCTCTGCACATGAAGGGTGCTCAGTGTATGTCACTGGTCATTGTTCATTGCCATCACGGGCATGTGAAGCCTTCTTTTGCTTTGTAGCTTCCTTTCTAGAACATTCCAGCATTTTTTACCTAAGAACCCTTCATCTTTTTTGACACCCTCTGATACAGATGGAACACAGCTGCTTCTCAGGCCTCTTCAGAATGCTGGGCAGCAGGTGTAAGTGATGCTCAGATGAATGGGATGTCTTGAGGTCTCATTCCTTTTCAGCTGACTGAGCCAGATTCAATTCCAAGATGCTGGAAAAGAACAGCAACTCAGACAGGGCCTCATGTCCTCTAGGAGTTCAGGCAGGGGCCGATGGACAATAACCCCGGTGCCTCCAGATTCTGGTTCCCTTTGGAAAATTCCCCTTGCATCCTGCAGAGTGAACACCTATTCCCCAGACTCTCTGGGTATTGCTCCTAGGAAGATGCATTATAAAAACTGCTTAGCGTAGCACACATCAGGCCCCGCTCCCAGGCTGCTGGTCTGCTCAGCACTTTGCTGCAGTGTCCACCCCAGGACGTGGCTGGCTCACCTGACCCACCAGCTCCCTCCCAGGACACACACTCAGCACCTCTACAGGCTGGGGCTGGCTCCATGGGCTTTGGGCCAGGGCAAAGGCAGACTGTCTTTCCTGACCTTGGAGATGCTGTTGACAGCTTTGCTCTTCTCCATCAGTATGTGAGGCCCTGATATTCTCCCCTAGCCACCTGCATGAGCGCTGAGGAGACTGTGCTGTATGCAGGTCCTGGCAAGAAACAGATGGCACATCTAGAGAGTTGAAGTGAGGAAAGTTTACTTTAGAGGAAGTACTTTGGGAAGGACCAGGGGAACCAGCCAGGCCTCATTCCCCTTGCAGCACCAGGGACTATCAGTGGTGACAGTCCTTAAAGGAGAGGGAGGAAGCAGTGTTACTGGATGAGGGACCACTTGTCAGGAGCAAGCCAGGGAGCAGATGGAGAGAAATAACCTGAGCTCTTCCTTTGCTCACCCTCTGACTCCTGCTGGGGCCTCCCATTGGTCAAGCCCACCTGGAAGTCAGAAGACAATGGAGCTCAAGCGATGCTGCTCATAAAAATCAAATTCCAGAAGCAGTATTCGAAAGGGGGCCTGAGGGAGTGGGCAAAGGCAACCGACACAAGAAATTACCTTAGTTGGGTTAGGGTATTGAGAATTTAGGTAGTTTTTTCACTTGTCTCCTTCTGTCACACTTCCAATAAGTTTAGAAATTACTTTAAAGTCTTTGAGTCAAAAGGATGTAACTGGTCTGAGCTACTATGAGGCTCCTCTCACAGAACCCCGAGGCAAGCAGCTGTGCATCTCCTAGCTGTCCACGTGCTCTCAGCACAGAAAGCATCTTCTAAAGACTGAGGGACAAAGTTCCAGTTTGAGCTGAGCATGGCTTAGGTCAGGTTTCCAGGACAGGAACTCTGAGACTTGCGGGAGGTTTTGAGGGGAATGCCCATAGGAAGGCATGAAGCAGAGGGAGAAGGTGACTCAAAATGGAGCTGGAACAGAGGGCTCAGCCAAGTCATGGGGAGTTTAGAGCTGGGATGTCACCCGAGGCAAGAAGAGTGGGCTAGTGACTAGGTTTGGGTTGCCATGGGGAGGGGCTGTGATCTTGGATGAGGCTGCCCTGTTTAGTCAAGAGCAAATCCCAGGGAGACACCCAGCTGTGAGCTGTCAGTAGCCAACACTCCCAGCAGCTGGGGGAATGGAAGTTTCCAGCAATGCACCATGGTATCTATTATAAGGCCCTTGAGAATGAGGGAGTTTAGGCTAAAGGGCCAGAAAGACTGAGGTGTCACTGAGCCTGTAGTCCCCAAATCTGAGTGTGTAACTGAGACCCCAGGGTGCTTTATACAAACACAGATTCCTGGTCTCCCTCCCGCTCCTGTCATACCAGTCAGAATCTCTCAGTTGGCGCCCAGGAATCTGTATTTCCACAAAGCTCCCAGGGAGATGGGATGCACAACTGGGCTCGGGAGACATTGCTCTTAAAAACGCTGAATCCAAGGTGGTCGATGTCAGGGAGATTTTCAGTTCTGGGCAATGTTCGCTGAATGGCTGCTCTGTGACAGGCTCTGCGCTGGCGCAGGAGCACCAAGGCACCGGCTGGGCACTGTGCTTCAGAAGCTCCTGTCTTGTGGGGATTTGGGAAAAGGACCCGGAAGGGCTGCAGCTGGTGGCTCTTGGAGGAGGGGGTGGGGACGGTTGTTGTTCTGTTGCTGCTGTGAAAGACCAGGCTCTGGGCATCTTCCTCCTGGGAGGCAGGAAACTGGGTTTGAATCCAGCTCTGACCCTGGACAGCTCTGTGATTGGGGCGAGTCTCTATCCTTGGTGGGACCTCAGTTTCCTTTGTTGTCTAATTGGGGCTGGTGGGTTGCTACGTAGCAGCCTGAGTGTGATGCTCTGAACTCTGCCCCTCTCTCAGACGTGTGGGGAGTAGGTGTGAGGATGGCAGTGCCAACTCTGCCCGCTGGCTAGGGGGCTCCCTTCGCTGCGACCTTAAATCCAGGAGTCAAAGTGCATCTCGGGCATCTGCCCCCCTGTGATCTTGGTGCCTCACCCCTGACGTGCCCAGCTCTATCCTCTTCTCTCTCCTGAATGTCCTAATTGCTTGATTTGTGTCCTGTATGGGCACTTGGAGAAGTCCCAACACAGTCCCAACCCTCCAGGCCCCTCAGTCTGGGGGAGACACTCAAGTAAATGAGCCCTTCTTTGGTCCTATCCCTGCCGGAACCCACGCTGGGGATCAGTGCTGACCACAGTGCTGACCCTCAAGCCCCTCCTTTCTTCTCCCTCCACTCAACCCTCCCGAATTCCCGAAGCAGAGGAACTTGAGTGTGACTCTCAGCCCTCTGGCTTACTAACTGTAAGTCCTTGGGCAGGTCACTTAACTTTTCAGGTCTCTCATCTATAGAATGAGGACAATATTGGCATGTGCTTCAAAAGATCGTCGAGCGAATCATTGTGGAGTGATTCCGCCGTGTCCCTACAGCCTGCATGCTCCCTGGGGGCTTAGACTGAGAGGTAGGATGGGAAGAGAGGGAGGCTCTGGGGAGCACTTTGCACCTATGCCTTCACTTCCTCCCCCTACCCACACCTCAAATCTGCAGTCCTGGAGGAACGAGGGAGTCAGTGGAGGCAAAGGAGGAGGGCTTCACATCCCAGGGCCATAGGACGTTGGGCGGAACAGCAGGGTAAGGGCCAGAGAACCCGCTTTGGGATGCAGAACTAGAAAGAAAGCTGAGGAAAGCTGTATGTAAAAATGACCATACTGCTCCAGGGTCTCTGAGAAGTCCTTCAGTTCCACCTGAAGTCAGAGGTGACCACTCGGACCCACCTGCCTCTCCAGCTAATCAAGCTACCTGAAACTAACCTGATTCTGCTGCGGTGAGAGCATGTACCGCCTGGGCGGCCCTCGTAACTGGGGTACAGCTTCAAGAATCCGAGACCTTCCTCAGGGTTCCAGCAGTCTCTTCTGCCGCACTGTCTAATGCCTGAATCCCTTTTATAGCAACCCCACCTCTTCCTACATACCTGCAGTGACGGGGCGCTCACTCCCACCTGGGGAAGGCCCTCCTATCCTTGGATCACTCTCATAAGAAAGGTCTTCCTCTGGGGGAGCTGAAATCTACCTCCTGGTGGTTTCCCCACTGGTCCTAGCCCTTCCCCCTGAGGCCCAGGTGCCACGCTGGTCCTTTAGTCTCAGTGACAGCTCCTTGGGATGTGCAGGCGGGGAGTGTCACAGGCCTGGACTTTCTGTCTGTGTGGCCCCCTGTGTCCCCTAGTAAGGAGGGGCTCTGAAAGGCATGGAGCAATTTTGTATTCTGCTTCCTTTAGTGCTCTCAGGTGTGATTTCTCTAATAGCCCTCCTCTATTTTGGTGTCAGAGGCCCACTTTGCATCTCGTTGATTTCCTATAGAGATTTGTATTCATCATCTTAACTGGATAATATCCCTGTTTTATTAATATCCTAGTATTTCTGTAAATATTGGTTTGGTCCCATGAGTCTGCTGCAATTAGAGCACTAGGCACTTTGTCACAGGAAAGCAATGAGGTTCTGATGGCTAATTTAATTCCCCCACAGCTGGTGTAACCTGACTTCACTGCCTGCCAGCAGAGTGGCGAGATCCTCGGAAAACAGGGGGCAAAGGGAAGACTGCTGGCTGAGGTGCCCAAGGGGGCTTTTTGCGCATTATCCAAGAAGGGTCTTGGGCCTCCCGCAGCCCTTGTGCTGGGCTCTGGGTCCCAGATGGCAGGTGTCTGACTCTCAGACATTTTCTGATTAGCCAGGGAGAGTGGCCTTGAGCGCGTGATGTGGATTTTAAAGGTGGTCACTGCTCGCTTGGGAATGAGGGAAGGCTTCCTGTACCAGGGGGTGTTTGAGGATGTATAGGACCTCAAGGTCCAAACTGATTGTGAGTTTCCTATTCTGCTATAACAGATCATTACGAACTCAATGGCATAGAACAGGACAGATGTATTATTTTACAGTATGAGGGCACAGAAGTTCAAACTCAGTCTCACCTGGCCATAGTCAAGGTGTCTGCAAGACTGGTTCCTTCTGGAGGCTCTAGGGGAGAATCAGTGTCCTTGCCTTTTCCAGCTTCTACAGGCCACCTACGGTCCTTCCCCTTGGCCCCATCCTCGTCATCAAAGCCAGCAATGCAGTTTCTTTTTAACAAATCTCTCTCCACCCTTGCTCTGTTATCACATCACCTTCTCACACTCTGACTCTCCTACCTCCCTCCCTTTTTCCCCTACAAAGACCCCAGTGGTTATATTGGGCCTCCCAAAGAATCCGACAGTCTCCCCATCTCAAGATCCTTCAACTAATCCACCTGCAAAGTCCCCTTTGCCAGGTAAGGTAATGCATTCCAGGGATGAGGGCGTGGACATCTTTTTTGACGGGGAGGGTATTATTCTGTCTATCACACTTAAGATTCCTTTGAACTTCTAAAACTGTGGGAGGCTGGCTCAGGAAAAGAGGAATTTGTGAGCCAGAGACCCCTAGCTCCCTGAGTCATCTGTCTGAACCCAATTCAGGTGGATCCAGGGCATGTTCCTGCCCTGCAGCGTGGTTCTGGGAGATGGCCCCAGAAGAGCAAGTGGTGGGCCAGGGAAGAGGGACTGTGGCCTGCAGGCTCTCTCCCATTGAAGGACTGCCGGAATGCGGGGCGGGCAATGGGGACTGCAAAGGAAGACAGAGATGCCTTGGGTGGGTCCTGCATGTTGGGTTCTGTCTGCTCTTGGCCAGCTCCACCCATTTGGGTCCCTCTTCCAAGCCACCATGTAGGTTGGCTGGACAGCCACCAGCATGTGGGACTGTCATAAGGGCTTGATGTGAGTGGTTGGACAGGACTGTGGTCACAGGTCTCCACACCCTCGTGAGAAGGGCAGAGAACTGTTCTCGAGGAACTCCACCTGCCCTCAGGTCCCATGGGTTCCCCAGGGGTACCCACAGAGCACCACAACACCATCCCTGGGGCCAGTCTCTGCATCAGCAGGCCGCATCTTTAGGCCAAGGCGTGCGGCCCGGTCCCTGGGCATCTGCCTCATACCTGCAAGACTGGGTCAAGGTTCAGCATGAACTCTTCTGGGCTTAGACTATTTACCCCTCAGCCTGGACAGAAGCCATGCATCCTCAGTTTGCATGCGTTCATTCTCTCATTCGTCTCATAGTTTTGAGCACCTACTGCATACCAGCAACAACACTGGATCCTAGAAATCTCACAAAGCCCTTCCCCTTTTAGTTGGGGAGTGGCCAGAATAGCCCCAGTCCTATGGTCAGCTCTGTGAGTCAGCTCAAGGTCAGTGGCTCCTGAGACTCCCACTGAGGCCCATGAGGCTGGCAGACTTCCACCTGGGACCCTGCACCCTGCGTCTCGTGACACCACTGCTGCTCTGGTCCTCCACTTGTTTTCCTGCTCTTGGTAACTCTTGGGAAGTGAGAAAAGCTGAAGATAAGTAGCTGGACAAGTGGCCATCAAGTAAAGGGAAGCCAGGACTCCCTTTAGAAAGCCTTACCTGTGGTGTGAGGTGAGGACAGGACAGGAAGCCCAGGCTTCTCTGTGGGATCCTGGTTTGGACCAACAAGCAGCCAGGATTCAGGAGGCCCCCAATCTATTCGTTTCCTGGACGTTCTGTAACAAATCACCACAACTGAATGGCTTAAAGCAACAGAAATTCATTCTCTTACAGTTCTGGGGGCCAGGGATCCAAAATTAAAGACTTAGCCACACCATGCTCCCTCTGAAGGCTAAGGGAGAATCTTTCTATGCCTCTTTCAGCTTCTGGTGGCTTGAGGTGTTCCTTGGCTGGTAGCTGCATCACTTCAATCTCTGCCTCTGTCTTCACATGGCCTTTCCCCTCATGTCTCTCTGTCCCAAATCTCCCTCTTTCTTTCTCTTATAAAGGCACTTATTGGATTGAGGGCCTACCCAGATAATGCAGGATCTCAAGATCCCTCAATTAATAATATCGGCAAAAACATTTTCCAAATAAGGTCATATTCACAGATTCTGATGGTTAGGACTTTGACATTTTGGGGCGGTGGGGAGGGGGTCATCATTCAACCCACAGGCTCCACAGTGTGAATATGTAGGTGTCACACACACACACACATGTGGTCTTCACACAGGGTGCACTGCCCATGTGCAAATATTACATATATGCAGTAGATCTTATACATGTTTATGTACTTGCCCTTTAAAATTTTTTCACTAAATTAAACTTCAACTACAGGTCATTAAGAGCTCTTTTATTTGTAGAAATCTGAAGCCTGAATGGCTCCATTAATGAAAAGGAACAGTTTCTTCAATGAAAGCGCATCAGTTCTGGAAAGGTAGAAATATAAGCACACAGGTGTTTCTACAGGAATTTAAATACACGCCCCAAATCTTTGAAAAACTTCAGAGCTGCGGAGAGCTGCTTCAGCAATTATAATATTCAAAAAGGCAAAGCATGGGGTCCGGTGGAATTTTGAAACATTTGTTCTCCTGGAACTACAAGAATTGGTGGTGAAAGGACCCCCTCTCAGGCATCCTGAGCAGATTCTACTTGCACACCTCTGATGACAGGGAGCTCACTACCTACAAAGGCAGCCTCCTCCCTCACCAGAAAGTTCTTTTTAGCTTAGGGCCAAAGTCTGCTTTCCTGAACCATCTACCTGTTGCTCCCCACTCTGCCACGGGGGCCCCCAGAACCAGGTGCTCTCTCGTCCACATGATAGCCCCTTCATATTTGAAGTTGGCCATCACTTCCTACCTTGGTCTTCTCTTCTCCAGGCTAATTCTTTTAATTAGCTTAAATTAATGGCGGTTCCTGGGGAGCTCTAGACCCAGTAAAAGTGACCTGAATTATTCAAAGATTTGAGTGTTTCAAATGCCTGTTTATCCTGATTAGCATTTAACGACAGCGGTGCTCTCTGTCTCTAACAAGCCACATTTTAACATGTTCTATATTTTAATAGATTTTACTTGAATGAACTGTTTAATCAAGTGAAGACACATTTCATGAATGAATAGAAGTAAATCTATAATTATACGCTTTAGTCAGGTAAGAGGAGTGACATTTCAACACAATTCGGAGCTATATATAGCCAGAGCATTTGAATGACAAAGTAGGTTACCTCGCTTCCATAGGAGAACTGAGAATTCGCTGTGCTCTCAAGTTCATTTCGTAACCTAATTAGAATCTTCAAAGAGTTGTAAAGTGCATGTGGTGCAGACCTGGTTCTCCCCCATCTTTTCCTAGATCTCTGCCTTTCTGGATGATTCCTCAGCTGGTGTAGTGCTGGGACAGATGTCTAGGGAACAGAAGCCAAGTGTCCTGGGGTCCCTGACACTGCCCATGGCCTCCACTGTGCATGTCACTTGCTCTGTCAGAGCCTTCCCACCTGGGACGCGTGGAACCTGGTAACTTGTAGCTATAACAATACTCTGCCTCTCTCTTCTCCCTTTCTTATTTTTTCTCTTTCTCATGCCCTTCTCCCCTCTTTCCTCTCCATTTTCTCTTCTGACATGGTCAGGCTCTGCTCAGAGTGCCGAGGGCCAGGAGCAGAAGGGTCTAGGGATTAAAGATAAGACATGACTATTGGATGGAGCAGCAGAGGGCAAGGGAGGAGTCCCAGCTATAAAGGAGGATGGTGTCCTGGACCTGGAGAAGGTGGGGATAGGTGACTTGGGGAGCGTTCTGGCAGGCTGGCAACCCAGCTGTGAGCCTGCAGTTCTGTTGCTTTGACCCCTAAAATTTGTGCTTCCCAATTTTAGCTGTGCCTGGAGAGCTCTAAAACGGCTAATGCCTAGGCCCTATCCCAGAAATTCTAATTGGTTTAGGATACAGCCAGGGCATCAGTATTTTTTTAAAAAACTTCCCAGGTGATTCTAATGTGCAACCCCAGCCAGCATCTTGACTATGACCTCATGAAAGACTCTGAGCCAGAACCACCCAGCTAAGCTGCTCCCACATTCCTGACCATGGAAACTATGGAAGACCACAAATATTTCTTGTTTTAAACCACTAAACTTTGCAACAATTTGTTACACAGCTATAAGTGGCTAATTCAGATTAGTTGTTATCTCCACCACCATCTTCTCAACCAGCCTCTAGAATCTCTCACCTGGATGATTCTGTAGCCTCCTCACTGGCCTTCCTCTTTCCCTCATGCTTCTGGCCCCTCAGCGGTCTCACAGCAGCCTGAGTCGTCGTTTTAAACCACAGTTCTAATCGTGCCACTCCCTCCCTGAAACCTTGTAATGGCTTCCCACCATGCTTACGCTCAAGACCAGGATCTCTCAAGAAAATTAGGAGGTCCCTGTGGCCTGCCCCAGTCTCCTCTTCTTTCTCATTTCATGCCATTGACCTCCTCCTGCTTCTTTTAGGACAATGGGTCTTAAACTTGAGGGTGTATCAGAATCACCTGGAGGGCAGATTAAAACACAAACTGCTTGACCCCACCCCAGAGCATCTAATTATGCAGGTCTGGAGTGGAACCTGAGAATTTGCATTTCTAACAAGTCCCCAGTGATGCTGCTATTACAGGTCCAGGGGCCACACTTTGAGAACCACTGCTTTAGGGACATGCTTTCTGGCACAATTGCATTTTCACAGTTCATGCTAGTTATGGGTGGGGAAAGTCAATAGCCCTTGCCTCCAAGCTCATCCCAGGTTATTTATTCCTGGGGCTCCGGCCCACCTGTTCTCTGTGGTACAAGTGACTCGGCTTTTTGCAGATTTGCTCTGATGGCCAGAGCCTTTATTCACTGCTCCAGAGTTCTTCCTTAGGCAACCTCAGCCCTGTAAGCTGACCCCAGGGCCCTCCTGATACCCCTTCTACCAATACAAGGGCCCCTGTTCATGGTCCTCCTAACTCCCTTGGCAGCCCTGGCCCTCCCTTCCAGGTGATGGGGCAGCCTTCTTCTCTGTCCCCTCCCTGCCCATCAGTGCCCATCTCTCCTCCCTCCCAGGATGACCAGGGCCTTTCAGCAAATTGACCCTTGGTGGCTCCCTCCCTGTGCCCAATAGGCAGATGAGGCCCCCAGTAGGATCCCACCTATACTTGAGAGAGAGAGAGAGAGAGAATTTTCTTGGGAATTAAGGGTTACTCCTTTCCCAGAACATATGTCTGCTTTTACAATGGAGGTAAATAAAATAGGACTCACTTTGCAGAAAAGCAGTTTACAGCAAACTGCCAGAAGACATTGGCTCTGTTTAAACAAGAGAGAACCGTAGTTCCAGAAGGAAAAAATGGTGTTTTTCAAATTTACCTAGTAAATCTTTGACCAGTGCACTGAATGATCCTTCTATCCACATGCGAGGGTGTGGATTTTTTCCCTCGTAAGGATGATCAATTACATTATTTCTTTTCCATGCTTTGGTTATTTTAAAAGACTGTATATTACCAGTTTCCTCCATTTGTTTTTCCTTACAAAGTCCATTAGAATAAATACTCGAGCTGAGCACAGATTTCTTTGTGCTGAAATTATGGGCAGTGAGTGGCTGATGGCACCGACCATCTGTTTTGACCTCATCGGGCCTTGGGAACTATCCACATCTGGCAGGATCCAGAAGAGCCAGCCTAGGAGTGTGCGGAGAGCCCCAGACTGGGAGACACAACTCAGTTTCCTCACTTGTGAAATGAGGGGTAGGATGAGATGACCTCTAGGGTATTTTGGTCTCATTTTGAGTTCTGGGCACCTATAAAATACTTAATCTGCTTTAATTGTACATAGCTTTAAAGCACATATTACACGAAGATAGATACCCCAGGCCACGGACTGCCTTGATGCCTTACCTTGAGCCTGGAAATGATCCCTTCGGCTTTTAGACAGTGTAAAGAACTTTAGAGTTTACAAAGCCATTCCACGTCCTCGGTGTTTTTTCTGGGCTCAGAAACAACCCTGTGAGTTACTTGCTGTATTGCCCTCATTTTAGAGGTAAAAAGACTGAGACTTGAGAGCTCTAGTTTTCCTAAAGCTGGGTGGCATGCAAGTAGAGAGCCAGGGCCTGACTGTGTAGGGCCAGCGGCCTGTGCACTGAGCGGCATTGCCTTCTAGCAGGGGCAAGTTGGCACATTTTCTGCGTTTAAGAATTGGTGTTAGACGGAGTAAAGAGGGTCAAATATATGGTAGCTGAAGGCAACTGGACTTCGGGTGGTAAATATACAATAGAATATACAGATGATAATGTGCACCTGAAAATTATATGATTGTATTAACCAATGTTACCCCAATAAACTTAATTAAAAAACAGATGACACAAAAACAGATACACACGAAACAGATGACAGGCCCCCACCTGCATCCAGAAGGACTGGAGGCAGCGGAAATTAAATGTAATGTGAAAGTCAACTTTTTTTCCCCACACAACTAGTTCCCAATCAACTAATTCCCAATCAAAATAGAAGTAAAAACTGAGGATGGAGAAGCTTCAAATCTGACTGTGGCAGTTTCATTTTTTTTTTTATGAAACAATTATCAGAAAGTATTTCAAGTATTCAGAAAAAGCACAGAATAACAAACATGTATGGACTTGCTACTCAGAATTGATAAACGTTCATCTTTTACCCTATTGGCATCATATTTCTCTTAAGGAAATAAAATTCAGCAGTTCTCATTGAAGCCCTTTTGCCCCCTTCTGTGGTGATGGCTTCCCAGTGATCATCCTTTGACATTCAGGCCTAAATTATTTTTAAAATTTTGACAGATACATTGGTAGGGTCTACTAATTGTTGAAACAAGAAATGCTTTTTCTTATCTTGGTAAAACATATATAACATAAAATTTACCATTTTAACCATATGTAGGTGTAGACAATTCAATGGCATTAAGTTCATTCATATTGTTATGCAACCATCACCACCAGCCATTTCCAGAGCTTTTTCATCGTCCCAAAAAGAACCTTCGTACCAATTAAACAATAATTCTGCATTGCTTCCTTCCACATCCACTGCTCCCTAGTAGCCACTGCTCTAATTTCTGTCTAATTTCTTTAGGTACCTCATATAAGTAGGAATATAAATAATATTTTTCCCTTTATATCTGGCTTATTTCACTTAGCATAGTGTCTCCAAGGTTCATTCATATTATAGCACATATTAAAATTTCATTCCTTGTTAAGGAAAAATAATACTTCGTTGTATGTATAAACCACAAACTGTTTATCCATTCATCTATCATTGGACATTTGGGTTGTCTATCTTTTGGCTACTGTGGATAACACCACTTCGAACATGGGTGTGCAGATATCTCTTTGAGTATCTGCTTTCCATTTTTTAGGTATATACCCAGAAATGGGATTGCTGGATCATATGGTAATTCTCTAAGAGTGCATAAAGGTTTCGATTTCTTTACATCCTCATCGACACGTGTGGCTGTTTTCTGTTTTTCATTAATAGCCATCCTAATAGGTGTGAACAAGAAGGGCCTTTAAGGATCATCTCTCTAAAAGGAAGAAACTGAAGCCCTCAGAGGCTCAGGGTCACATAGAGAAGCCAAGGTCACAAGTCAGTGACAGAGCAGGACCTGGAATCTGGGTCCCACAATCTTCACCTGGTTCTTTCTACTAAAACACACAATTTAGTTTCTGTTGCTTTATGTCAGAGAGTGCGCATCCATGGACCAAAGAGAGACTTCATATTTATTTAGTTTGGTCCTTGCTTTTTTTTAAAAAAAATCAAAATAATATCATCCTTTTAAATGTGGGGGATCGTATATTTTAAAAATCTAGATTTCTGATTTCTGCCCCCAAAATCAGAAGATCTGGTAACTCTGGATCAATATTCTGATATAGCATTTTTGGATGAGGCTTGTGGTCACCAGTTTGCCACAGTCCCCGCCATTCCCTTATACCATCCACGCAGCTGTTTCGGTGAACACTGGAGTTTTCAGCCTTCTGCTTTCCAAGCATATAGATGTTAGGCATTTTGTGTGTCAGCAGACACATTGCTATGTTTAACATCACCAGCTGGTTCCATACCCCCTTACTCTATCCTCTATTCTGCATTGTCTGAATGTCCTGGCTATTTCTTCACCCTGTAAGTAAAGTAATATTGCAAATAAATACTTCATAATATAAATACTGTCAAGATACATCGGAATAGCCTGGCTTGGAGTTAGTGTGATGCCATGGAGAAAAACCAGCACGAAAGTCCAGAGACTTGGATCCTCATCTTGATTCTTCCAGGAAACTTTTGAGCAACTTTAGTAAGCTCCTTCGCTGTCGGGCCTCCTTGAGCCTGTGTGTCAGTTGCAGAATGGAGCTGGGGGATCTCCAAGGCCCCACAGAGTGATCTAGTTTATAATGAAGGTTGAAACCACTCCTGTCTCATGTTGGTAGACAATCGCCTCAGTCACTTGAGCTGCTTCCCGAGGACACTTCTTGTAACCAGCCTTTGCTTTCTCTTTACTGGCAGGTTAGGAACGACCTGACTGGGGTTCTATATGGTGAGGACATCGAGATTTCAGACACCGAGAGCTTCTCCAATGATCCTTGCACCAGTGTCAAGAAGCTTAAGGTAGGTGCAGCCGGCCATGGCCTGAAGGACAGACTGAAGCCATGCCCCTGGCACTCCCCACATCCCTTGGCTATGAAGAAGCCCCGAGTTTGGGCTATTTCATTTTATCCTTGGCTTCTCAGACATGAGGAAAAGATCCCAGGAACTGTCTTCCTTAGCTTTCCCCTTGCTTGTTGTCCTGCACTGGCCAAAGTTTGGAGTGCCAGGTGCACAGCTATGGAGAGCTTACTTAGTGATTTTATATCTGTCAACCCAGCCCGAAAGGCAAGCAAGGCACAAGTTAGCACCATCTATGTTGTGAAGATGCTCAGAGACAGGAACTGTTTTGCCCAAAACCACAGTAAGGAAGTACTGTCCCCTCCAGTGACAATCACTTCAGGAACAGAAAGGACCAACTAGAAGTTTGCCCAGTTGTAAGTAGTCGGCAACTGTCGTTTCTCCATTCATTCCACAAACTCTCTCAAACACCTTATTTGTGACAGACCCTCTCCTGGTTTCATAGACACCATCAGGCCTGCTCTCGTCCTCAGGGTGCTCACAGCTGGTGTGGGTGGCAGATACTTCTCAGGGGTATCAGAAACAGAGAGGCCTGGGAACAAGGGAGGAAGTGACTCACCACACCTGGGGAGAGGATTCAGACAAGGCTCCAGAGAAGGGACAGCATTTGAGCCTGCCTGTGGAGGATGAGCAGGATGGGGGCCTGTAGGAGCCCAACAGGGAAGAAGGGGTAAAGATCAGAGGGCAGGACAGCCAAGCTCATGGTGTGCATCGGGTCAGAAGGAATTCCAGAAGGCTGGCGTATCAGAGATGAGACCAGGGGAAATATGCTGCGGCTAGAAACAGTTTGGAGCCAGTTTCCATGAGACTTGAATGCTGAGCTAAGATGCTGGTCTTTTATCCTGAAAGTGGGAGCTGCTGGGGTTTGTAAGCAGGTACAGACATAGTTAAAGTTGTCACCTCCTTCCTTTGCTCTCTAATATTCCCTCATATCCACACTGAAAGTTGTTGGCGTGGAGACTCCAGATGCCAACCTCTGATATGTCCTTTGTGTTTTGGGTGGGTCCCAGTTACACTAGTCAGAGAAGGTGGCAGTCTAGAGCTTTCATCTTCCAAAGCCCTCGGATGACAGATGGGAAGACAGAGGTCCAGAGAGAAAGCAAGGGAAGTAGAACACCAGTTGTTTGTCACCTGGCTGGGAGCAGATGTTACACCTGCATTAACATTTTAGCCCTGGGAGCCTTTGCAGATGAAGAAACAGTAGCTAGAAAGGGCCTGCTGACAGCCCAGGTAGCTGGGGCCAGATCTGCCCAACTCTTCCCCACCATGCTGGGTAGGTCCAAGGGTTAAGTCAGGTTGTGTGGAGGCTGGAGAACCCGGGGGGATGGAGTGCCAGGTCTGCAGGGAGCACCTGGGGTGGAGCTGGGGGTGGAGGGAGGGGCCTGGTCTCAACTGACATTATCCTGCCACATGCAGTGTCTCCCCTGGGTAGGCACTTGAAATAGCTTCCTGCAGCTCAGTGTCCCCGCCGAGTTCTGCAGACTTTAAAGTTTAAAGAGCCTTTGTGTGTGGAGCAGAAGCACTAGTTGAAAGTCTGCAAGAAATTGGGGATGGAACTGGATGCTCTGTTCATCAGCCAGCTAATTCCAAAAGAAGCAGGAGTGATATTGTGATGAAAATCACAGCCGGTCTTTCCAAAGCATTGACAAGTGGCCAGGCCCCTGTGCAGAGCCGTTGACCTTTGCTTGCTCATTTAGTCTTCCCCAGAGCCCTTAGGTAGAGGGAATGTAGTATCCCTGTTTTACAAATGGGGAACTCGAGGCTCAAAGAGGTTAAGGAACTCACCCCAAGTCACCCAGCTGGAAAGGAAGGGGTTAGAATTCAAACTCGGATCTGGGTGACACCAGGGCCCAACTTTCTCCTCAGTCCCACGCAGCTGTTCTGAGAAACACTTCCAATGTCACATAAGCCTGGCATAGCAAAGCCAAGGACAACAAGCTCAGTCTCTTGGCAGAGGGTTCCCTCTGCGTAGAGGGCTCTTCCTGAGAACCTGCATGGTTTCTTCTCAGTGCCTCCTTCTCATCTTTGCTGAATGGTTCCCCTTTCTGGGACCTTTCCTCTCCCTGAATGCTTTATTTAAAATTTAAATTTTTGTTCCTCTCACTCCTACTACCTCTTTCTATTCATTTCTTTTTCCATTTCACCATTGGGCATCTGTATTAATATCCTGGGGCTTGTATAACAAAGCACCACAAATAGGATGGCTTAAAATAACAGAATTTATTCTCTCACATTCTGGAGGCCAGAAGTCTAAGGTCAAGGTGTTGGCAAGGCATGTTCTCTAAAAGGCTCTGGGGCTCTTACATGACTTTCTCTTAGCTTCTGGTGTTACCCCCAATCTTTGGTGTTCCTTGGCTTGCAGTCTCTGCTTCAAGTGATATTTTCTCCATTTCTCTTCACGTGGTCTTCACATGGACACTAGTCTTGTTTGAGGAAGAGCCTACCCTACTCTAGTGTAACTTCATCTTAGCTAATGATGTAATTATGACTGTGTTTTCAAATGAGGTCACATTCCAAGGGATTCAGGATTAGGATTCCAACATAATGTGGAAGAACATAATTCAACTCCTAACAACATCTGACCTGCTATTCATTTTACCTAGTTTTGGCATTTATCTCCTCGCACAAGGATGTAAGCTCTAGGACGCAGCAGTTTCTATCTGTCATAGTCACTGTTTTATTCCCCATCACCTGGAACCAAACCTAATTTGCTCAATAAATTTGTTGAGTGTGTGTAAGTAAAATACCAAGTCTGGTCAGAGAAAGCCAACAGAGGACACAAGGATAAAATATTCAAGAACAAAGAAAAGAAACTTCTGGAAAGCTCAGAGAAAAAGCAAATCTCCAGTTTACTGTGGGATAAGATAAAGAGGAGGTACAGAGGACAAGGAAGGAAACTAAATAGCAAATAGTAGAATTAAAATTTGCATTGGAGGTAGTAGAAAACAATGACAAGAAAAATAAAAATCAGTTATACAGAAGACAAACTTGAGAAGCTTTTCCTGAATTCAGAGGAAATGGTCAAAGAGACCAATATTAAGGAGAAGAAAGATAACAGTTATAGGCTAGAAAAGGGAGATGCTAAGGAAAAATCAGGACCAAAATCAAAATGAAACAAAACCAAAGTCAAAAATGTAGGTACCCAGTATCAGCACCCCAGTAGGCACTGCAGTACCCTACCACCCAGATCTTGGTTTATGATACCGTTTTCTGTGAAAAGCAAGTTGGGTTCCTTGGAGATATAACTGATTCTAGGACTGGGCCAGAAAATAGTCAGGATGATTCTAGAACATCTTGTAGTATCTGAAAGTAAGAGAGTGCTCAAAACACTACCACCTCACGCGGATGGGGTGGGTCGGAGGAGCAAACTGAAAGAGCTGCCAGTGGCCAAGCTAGGACATTTGAGCAATAACATAACAGTAGTATTGGATTATAACACGAAGTATAAAGTAAATATCCATGAGTCCATACTGATATGTATGATGGACAGGAGAGAACAGACAAATCTCTTATGCTGAAGAATTCCAAATTTATGTAGATATTTCACACTCAAAGAGGTGGAGCAAAACTACTCACTTGTTAAGTGACTTCCTTCCAAAGAATACGGGGATGGGGTGTTAATTCTGCAGCAGAAAACTTAACAAACGCTACTTCTGCCAGGTAATCAAGGTTAGCATCAACAGTGGTAAGTCCTGTTGAAAGGATGTACCCTTGAAATGATGTGATAAGAAGCGCACTCTACCCCTGTCGTCTTCTTCACCAAAACCCATAACCCCAATCTAACCATGAGAAAAACATCAGGCCAATTCTAGTTGTAGGCTGTTCTACAAAATACCTAACCAATACGCCCCAAAACTGTCTAGGCGTACAAAAATTAGAAATGTCTAAGCCGAAAGGAGCCTGTGGAGACATGACAACTGAACGTAATGTGGTATTCTGGACAAGGTTCAGGAATAGAAAAAGGGCATTAGAGAAAAAACTAAGGACATCTGAAAAAGTATGAGTTTTAGCTACTGATAAGGAGTTAATACTGACTCATTAATTGTAACGAATGTACCATACTAACAGATTGTTAATAATCGGGGGAACTGGGTGAGGGACATATGGGGACTTTTTATGCTGTCTTTGTGATTTTTCTGTAAATCTAAAATTATTCTCAAATAAGAAGTTTATTTTTTAAAATAATAGACTTGAGTGAGCTCAAAAGAGAATTGCTAGATTAGACCATACAGAATTGCCAGTCTTCAAACACCGTGCAACTACAAAATACATAATTTCATGAGGAAATGCGTAGACTGTATGTCCAGGCTGGCTCGCCTTTCCACATCCTAGTGGAATTGATGAAAAGAGAGTCCTACTTTGACACATTGTGGCAAAAGTTTTGAAATCCAAACAGAAAGGGAGAAATCTGTAAATATCTAGGACAGAAAAAAAAAAATTTTTTTTCCCACAAATGTGCAAAAATCAGGCCACCTTGACTCCTCTGCAGCATTTAATCCCAGAATCAATGGAGCCATAGGGAGATATTCTCCCATGTCTGAGGCTCACATGATGTACTCAGCCAGGTGCCAAACTTTACAGCGGAGGTCATGACAGAAACAGCTGAGCAGGGACCACCTGAACCTGTGGAAAGAGAGCTAAGCTGAAACAACTGTGATAAAAATGTATACAGATGCACAAATTCATTTTGAAATCAAACGTACATAGACATATAAAGCAAAAATAAATACGTCACGACAATAATTGAGATATAAAAATCGAAATTCCATGAACAGAGACAAAGAAGTGGATGACTGAAAAGCAAAATGGGTGCTAAAGTCCTGATCTTTTGTAGGAGGGACTCCAAAGAGAGTCCTTTGTGTGACTTTCATCATTAGAGAAATATAAGCGAAAGAAGGCTTAGAATAACTTAGTGGCAGATATACTGTAATGCAAACAGAAACTTAAACACAGATGATAAAAGCAAAGAATATCTAGTCTGTGTATCAAAAAACAAAGTAAATATGAAAACCAGAAAAAGAAGAATGTAATTGCAGACCAAATGTAATCATCCGGATCATAAACTCACGTAGGTCAAACTCCCTATTAAAAGGCAAAGGCTTTCAGATTGTGCTTTGAAGAACTAACTATAGCTATTTACAACAGGCAGAGTGACACAGAAAGGTCAAAGACCAAGCAAACCAAAATGAAGCAAAAATCCCAGTGTTTGTGTTAGAGCAAAGAGAAGTCAAGGTTCAGGTGTTAGGGAGAGTCGTTTTCTATAGATAAGGGTACAATTCACCAAAAGAATAACACACTCATGGACCATTATTGCTCTCAATTACATCTCACTGAGATATATAAAGAAAATCCTCTTAGAAAATACAAAGGGGAATTGACAGAAACACAAAAGTATTGGGTGCCATAACATCTCTCCGTTTTGGACTGATCACCTAAGTGAAAATAAGCAAAAACATAAAGGATCTGAATAGTGAAATTAATCAGGATGACTTAGCCATGCTGTATCAAAGTTCTTCTAAAGAAGATCAGGAAATAAAACCATCTCTATGTGATGAACATTCCAGGCCTTTAAGCTCATCAGGGCCTGTAAGAACAGGGGCCTTTAACATTAACCGTTGCCAGACTGGACTAGGAGGTCACCCTGTGCAGGGGCCAGTATTTCCTCAGTTACCCGCTGAAGCATTGGCGCCCCGTGGAGGAGGGCACCAGGCATCAGACATCCCCCTCTGGCCACTTCAGTTGTTTTATTCGCCTTTCCTGCAGCAGCCCTCAACCCATCATTCAAGATTCAGATTACAGGAAAAATCTCCCTATTTTATAAATCAGCTGATGACGAACTTTAATCTCATCTGCAACATTACTTCCCCCTTGCCATGCCACATACCATAGTCACAGGTTCTGGGAAAGAGGACATGGACATCTTTAAGGGGCCATTATTATACCTGTCGCTGGAAAACCACAGAGATAGGCCACTCCCTGGGAGAGTCCTCGTGGGAATTCTGTCCCCATCCCAGAGGCCAGGAGCCCAGCCTGTCTGCCTGAAACTGTGGTTCATATGAGCACCCTGAGGGGACACAAAGCTAGAATATTGTGCATCTTCCCAGCAGGCCAGTTTTGCTCTAGACACGGGAAGAAAAAGCATTATTTTTATCTTAAGATAAACGCAGATATGTTATTAGAATGCTAAATATACATGAATTTTTAAAATAAAATAATAAACTTTAAAGAAATGCGATGCTTCACCAGTGGGCTGCCATGGGCTATTCCCTCTTTACTCCCTCCCCTAAGAGTGTCTGCCTCCTGCTTCACTGCCTTTAGGGACAATTCCAGCAAAGGAAAAAAAAAAAGTCTAAGAAAGACTAATTTTAGCTAAAAGAGAGTACTCATTCTAGGTGTGGAATCAGTCTGCTAGAGCCAGGAGGGACTTCGAAAAACAGTTTACCCAGGTCTCACAGCCAGAGAAACCCCCTTCACCTGTGTCCACTGCCCCATGTCAGGCTACCTCCAAGCCCACATTATGGCCAGCTTCTAATAGCTCAGCT
Source organism: Cynopterus sphinx (assembly GCA_030015415.1). NCBI lineage: Eukaryota > Metazoa > Chordata > Mammalia > Chiroptera > Pteropodidae > Cynopterus > Cynopterus sphinx. Next base: position 104,178,778 of record CM057385.1, on the reverse strand, counting down.
GCCCAGAGGCTCATAGCACCTCTTCTCTTTTTTACAACATTGTACAGGGTTTCATTTGATTTTTCAGCAGCCTGGTAGATGGAGTGGGCCCCTGAGAAACCAGAGAGCTACTGAACATGAGCCAAGACAGAAGCAGAGGTGGTAGGAGATGCCAGATAACCCAGAGGTCAATGTCAGAGTCAGCCTTGACCTTCTAGCAGCACCCCCACATTCTTATCACAGGAAAGACAGGACGGGGTGACCTGCTTTCCTGATCTTTGAAAATGCATGCCAGCTACTTGGATGTGTCCGAATTATATCTGGCACTCAGGTCCTCCCACTTCAAAGTTGCAAGACTTTTCTCCATGAATTGTTGCTACACACTGGATGCTGAGCTCCAGTAGACCAGGCCCGGTGGGGTTGGCTTTTTCAGCCTGAGAGGCAGAATGGTCAAGCGGTCAGGCTCTGAGGCCAGACCAACCTGGGCAAGGCCAGTGCCACCACTTCCTACCTGTGTGACCTGGTGTCTCAGGTCAAACTCCCTAGAAAGAGAGCCTGAGATTCTTGTGAAAGTGATTTACTGAGAGCATGCTCAGGAGAAGGGAGAGAAGCAGAATGAGGTTAGAGGGGAGGTGGGCTGGAATGCTGTCTTGGTGGAGACCCGGGGGTGCACATACTCCACTTTGAGAAGCACCTCAAGCTCTTAATAGTGCACTCCAGGCCCCCAATAAGGATCCCAATTCAGTCACATATCCTTTGTCCTCTCCCGGACCCAGGGATCCTAGCTCATTGCACTGGATGCTGGCTCGTCTCTTCTCCCCCAGACCTTGCAGCATCTTGCCCTGTCTTACTATCTAGGATTGGAATGGATGTGAATAGCTCCCTGCATCAGGTACAACTTGGCTCTGGATAGAATCTTTCTCTAAGGCCCACTGATGATGGGGGTGGGAGGCACCAAGGTGAGAACATTGGTTCTAGGGGTTGTGCAGTCTTAGGGAAAGCCTTTTGCCTCTCTGGGAAAAGGTCGAGTAGATCAGTGATCCCTTGGGCCTCATCCAATCCTAACAGCCTGGGAGCACAGACAACGTGATCCATGCAACTTGGTTGTCAAGGCAACAGAGACACTGAAAGATCCACAAATGGCAGAGCTCATTATTTATCTGTCAGCAGGTGGTCAGGAGGTCAGCCATAAAGATGTGAGTCCCTTGGTCTTTTCAAGAAATGGACATGGTGAACCCAATCAGTGTCTAGGCTTTAGGCTGGCAGGACATTCTTGCAGTGATGATACCAGCTTACTGAATAAACCAGCGCAGACCAAGTTTTGTGCTTAGTGCTTCGCACAGCATTCATCCACTTTGTCATGCCCTCAATACCTATTTATTATATGTGTGCTATGCCCTGTGCTGGAAGCTAGGCACCCAGGGATGAATCAAGTTACCCTCGGTCCAGTGGGGAAGACAGACAAGTAAGCGGACTTGTGCCATGATAAATGGAAGATGGGATAGAGATAGTCTCTCAGAGTCCAGGGGTGCCTAAGATAAGGCATGAATGGTGTGTAGCAACTATCCAGGCAGAATAAGTGGAGTGGGAGGGAAGGACATTCTGGATGGATGAGCTTGCAGAAGGAGAAAGGGGATAGAGTTAGAAAATGAATGAATGAATGAATGAATGAATGAATGAATGAGGGAATGAACAAATAGCAGACCCGTTGTAGAGGACTGCAGGTAGTTCATTCTTGCTGCCGTGGAGGAGTAGTGAATAGTGAGAACTGGTGAGAGATGGGATTAGAGAAGTGCACAGAAGTCAGTAAAGAACCTTCAATGCTCTAGTGAGAGCTCAGGGTTTGACCTGTAAAGGCCAGTGAGCCATGGAAAGATTTGACATGATCACATGTGAATCTGGGAATGGTTCCTTCATCTGCTCTGTGGAGATTGGAGTGGATGGCGCAGGCCTAAAGGTAGAGATCCAGCCAGGAGGCTGCTGTGGTTCACCGAGCAGGGACTGGTGGTGGCTAAATGCAGGTCAGTGGGGTTGGGGGATGATTTGGGAGCTATGAGCAGAGAGACCAACAGGCCCTGGTCATGGCTTGGATGAGGATAGGAGTGAATCTAAGATGACTGCCAAGTTTCCCACCTGGGGGAGTGGGAGGTTGATGACATCATTCTTGGCGAAGGGCAACACAGAGGAGGGAGGGTCTTGTTGGGAAAGATGGTGAGTTGAGCTTGGGACATGCTGAGCTTGAGCTTCTGGGAGAATCCAAGAGGCGGTGTCCAGTGAGCAGCTGGAGAACAGTCTAGGCTGGGGAGAGAGATTGTGCGGTCAATAGCACAGAGGGGAGTCGTGGCTGGGGAAGTGAATGAGGTTGCTCAGGGAGAGTGACGAAGGCAGAACTGTGTGAAACACCAGCATGTAGGGACGGGCAGAAAGATGAGGAGCTGATTCTAAGCAGCAGGGACCGGGAGGTGGGAGTGAACCAGGGGTGAGCATCATGGGAGCCAACAGGTGGGTTTCGTTATCATGAATCCTACAGCCGCCTCCAAGGTAGGTAGCATTGTTCCTCTTTCAGAGAGGAGGAGATTGAGTCACCAGGAGTATAGTAAGATCCAGGGTCATGCGGCTGGTCTGTGGTGGAGCCAGGATTTGAACCAAGGTCTCTCTGACTGCAGAATCCAATAAGCTCTTTCTACTGTATCATGTTTAGCAATACAGGGCTTGGCACAAAGTAGATGTTCTGTAAATGCAGGACAGATAATGGATGGATGGATGGATGGATGGATGGATGGATGGATGGATGGATGGATGCATGGATGCATGGATGCATGGATGGATGGATGGATGGATGGATGGATGGATGGATGGATGCTGTTAGCTGCAAGAAATGCTAAAAAGATTTCAACAAACAAGCAGAAGGACCCTGGCGTGTGCCTAGGAGCATGTCCACAGAACGGAAGCAGCTTAGAACTTTTTATAGCGTGGCAGACATGGTGATGACAAAGGCTTGCCTTCCTTCATCTGCTCTGTTAATGATCTTCTAAAGTCCTTTCAGAGCATTTTTTTCCCTCTTTCCATTCTTGCTTGCAAACGAAGGATGATTTTAGAATCCAAGCCTCTTTTATTTTGCTAAAGTACATGATGAGTAAAATGGCCTCCCAGTCAGCACTTTCCAATTTTGAAAGATGCTAAAAACTGATCTTTAAAAGCATGTTTCTCTTCTCTATGCATCAAAGGGCCTTGAGGCCCGTTGGAGAGGATAGCATGAACGATGGGAAGGTAGCACCACCTGCAAGGCTGAGCCTCACTGCAGAAGGCAGGAAGTGGCGGGGGTGGAGGACGGGCACGCAGGCAGAGCCCAGCTGGTCTCCCGGTGGCTGCCCAGCCCTTCCTCCTTCAGCCTGTTCTTGGTGGGGTAGGGTCCAGCCTAGATCCCCACCCCCTTCAAAGCAACCAAGGGCCCCTTACTTGAACCAGGAGGGAGCCTCAGACAGACACAGAGTGAATGTTTGTTGAATGAATAAATGAGTTGCTGGAGCCATAGTACAACATATACCTATTAACCACATAAATAATAAAGTAATAAATAACCACTTATAGAGCTTTCAAATGTAGATTTTTCTTTGAAATAAAGATGAGCCAGGGGATGGTTATAAAATACTAATACTAGCTACACTGTTGGGCATTTACTATGTGCCAGGAACGGTGTTAAGCATTTTAAGGGGTTTATCTCATTTAGTGCCCCCGGCAACCCTGTACGGTCAGTACCACCATTATCCTCAGTTTGTAGGTGAGGAAATTGAGGATGCAATGGGAAAAGGAGCCACCTGAGAGCCCCCCTTGAAGTTTGTTGGTAGAGTCGAGAGTTGAACAAGGGTCAGAACTCAGACTATTAAATTTAACTGAGAAGCTCTGTGGGTTCCAAGAAGGTAGAAAAGTCTAGAACAAGGGGGAAGGCTGGGTCTTGTTTCTGCAGACACCGTCCTTGAGACCCAGGAAGCTCCCTTCTCTCCTCTGGTCTCAGTTTTCCTACATGTAGAGTAAGGAAGAAGATTAGACGTTGTCTCTGCACCATGCAGGGTTTACCTGCCCTTGGCAGAGAGCAGCGGAGAGGCCAAGGCCCCTTGGAGCTGTCAGCTTTGGCCTCTAGCCTGTGCAGACTTGTCCCACAGCTTGCCCTCAAGACCAGGGAGGGCTGGCGGCGAGAAACAAGAGAAAGCTGGCCCTAGAGAGGGCCAGAGAATCTGGGCTGGACTGGGCTGGAGGTGAGGTGTTGTCTTGCCTTCTCTGCTCAGGCAGAGCTCTTGGGGGGCCTGGGGTGCGTGAATGTTTTCTGCCCATGGCCTTGAGCCCTCTGGGGTATGACCGTCTGCTCACCTTCACATACATGTCCTTCTGTCCACAGGGCAATGACGTGAGGATCATCCTTGGCCAGTTTGACCAGAATATGGCAGCAAAAGTGTTCTGCTGCGTAAGTAAAACTTTCATCATGTCATTTGTGTCTTTGGGGAAGCTCCCGAAGAAGCTTTTTCTCAGACTCATCCTCATTGGCTGATTTCTGGGTGAGGTCCTAGGACTGGAGTCCAGGTTGTAGGAAGCAGAAGTGTTAGTCTCACTGCCCTTTCTTCTTTTCAGGGAGCTAAAACCCCAGCGCTCAGACCTGTGCAGTTGCAAGAGCAACAAGGGACTTCGACTTACCTAACTCACTATCCAACCCGTTGTCTAAGTCCCGTCTGCTAATTCTAGTTCCCCTCGACTCAGCCATGCTCGATGGATGCCTGCTATGTGCACTACACAGAGGGAGATACCAGACATGGGGGCAGGACCGAGGTGCCTCAGCCCCTTCCCTGCCCCGTAAGCAGGGCTGGAGTCTTAGGTTTCGAACAAGTTGTCGACTATTCCATATCTACCCTTCAATCCTCTACAGTTGTCTGGTGTGTGATAGGTTACAAGTGCTTTTTTTATACCTTACCTCATTTAATCTTTTCACTAACCATGAAGCAAGTGTCATTATCCCACTTTACAAATGAGGAAATAGAGTCCCAGAGAGGTGAAGGGGCTTTTCCAAAGGCCCTCAGCCAGAGCCAAGAGTCGTGACAGAGTCAAGGATCCATTCCTGTTCACCTGACCCAAATCTGATTCTTTTTTTTCCTATATGGTGTTATATGATGTTCTATCCTAAGTACATATAAGAGTCCTAACAAGAACGGAGTCTTTTCATTTTGATATCCCGCAACCCCTCCTTTACCCCAGATCAAGAGAAAAGTCAACAGAATGAGAACCCAGTTATGTGAGTCATCTTCTATCCAATAAGCGCTTCTCTTAGATGAGTTATTTTGGGTGTAGTCTCTAGTGATGGGCCACACGCTTGTTCTCTTTGAACTTTTATCAGTAACTCGTTTGAAATTATAAAACAGGCTTGTGGGAATTTTAGGAGTTATGATATATGTTAGATGGCAGAGCCAGGGTGCAAAGAAACTTAACAGCCTGGAAAGTTTGATTAAATCCAGGCAGATTAAATCTAATCGTCCTAACAGAAGGTTATATTAGAATAAATCAAGTGGTAGAGGCATGAGGAGTAGTGCGTATCGAGAGCAAATGAGACGTTGGGGTCTTGGGTGACTTCAAGGTTACAGTGAGTCACCAGCGCGAGCAGAGCTGCCAGGGCAGGTAGCCCTTCTGCTCTTTGCTGGAGACACCCTGCCGGGGGCGTCTTGCTCAGCTCCTGGAACCCTGTTTCAAGAGAGATACAGGGACTGAAAAGAGACCAGGAGCGGGGAGCAGTGCCTGGAAGCCACAGTCGCACAGGGATATTTCATCCTGAGGGCCCAGGAGCAAAGTGAGAACTGCCTGATTATCTCTCAGCTTACCAGGGAAGAGGGAGAAGTTATGAGGCCGACGTGTCAGGAGATACCGGGTGGAGCTGAGAGCTTGGAAGTCTGTCTGCGTGAGCTCGAGCCGCTGCTCTGCTGCTTAGTGACTGAGTTTGGGCTTGTCACTGGCACTTTCTGAGCCTCAGTTTTCTCATCTGTAAAGTGGGGATAATAATAACACCTGTCTCATAGCATTGTTGTAAAGATTAGATGAGCAAAACCCTTTGCACAGTGCCTGGCGTATAAGGGGGCCCTCAGTACATGTCAGCGATCTTTTTTCATTTGTTCGTGGAAGGTCTCAGGTGTCGGAAGATGAAATGGATCACCACTGGGCTGACGAGTGTACTAACTGATGGACTTTACAAGGTTGTATTAAGCATCCTGTGTATCAGTGAAGGGGATGAAAATCTAAAGAAACATAAGAAGAACTGAAAAAATGGAGCTAATTGGTTTAATATATTCTACCTCAAACCTCATCAGACCTTGCACATTGCCATCTAAGGTCTAGAAATGGCTCATTTCTAAAAGGAAAATAATGTTGCAAACTGGAGGATGTGATCTCTTTTAGGGAAGAAGCTGTCCCCCCCTCCACACTCCATATCCCCAAGGTTTTGCAAGTAGCTGGCACATGATGGATAATAACTCTAGGAAAAATAAATCGTTAGAATGATTTGTAAAGAAGCCACACTAGGCACTGGCCACCTCCTTGTCGCAAGAAATGCAGACAAACCTTGTGTTCTGATTCAAACCATACCCAAGCTGGGGCACGGCTGTGATTTCACTAGATGCCATGCACTGGGGTTATTTTCGGATGGATATCCAGGCACGGTTTCTGCTTCAGAGCAGACGGTGTGGCTGTGTTCCTCTTGCCCCAAGGCTCCAAGCTTCCTGCCTTCCATGCAGCATGGGACACTATCCTGCCATCTCATCCCACTTTCTTAGAGTCTTTGCTGGCTGCTGGGTTCATGGAGGAGTTTCTCAGCAGTCTGGGTGGGGTGTTTATTCCCCGTGTCAGACCCTCAGATGGATCTGCCCTCCAGGACTTTCGGTCTTGTCAGATTAGGAAGGAGTTCTTCTGGCAGGTCTGGAGGGTCCTGAGGAGAGTCTTCTCTGGGTCTTCACACTCGGGAGTGTGGCAGAGGTGGGGGCGCTCAGAGCAGAGACCCATGGAGAGAGCCTTCCTGCCTGCGTTGGGTCAGAGCACAAACTGGAAGGAAACACCCGTGCCCCTGCCATCCAAATGCCGCAGTGCAAACTTTGCAGCGTGTTGCTGTGTTTTTGAGATTGGAACTGCCACCCAGTGGGAGAGCAGGCTCCAGCAAATGCAAGGCCTATTTATAGCCCCGTGGCAAAATGTTCATTCTGGCTCTAGCACAGTGTTAGCATGGATTGCTTTTGTCTTCGCCTCCATCCTCGGTGGTCTTGTCTAAATTCTCCCGCTCTTTAACCCGCGTTCTGGTTTTAGCTCTGCCAGTTGTATGACCTCAGGCAGGTCACTTTACCATGTCTGGATCCTGGCTGCCTCACCTCTAAAATGGAAGCAATGATCTATGCCCCATGTGCCTCATGGGGTTGTTGAGAGGTTTAAATAAGGCCACCGAAAGAAGACCATCATCCTGTTAACTGCTTTCCTGATGTGAGAGTTTCTTCCTGCATTGTTGTGAACCATAACGTGAGAGGGAAACATCCTTCTTGCATGCGGAGGGCAGGAGACAGAAGGAAACCTAATAAAAAGAGAAAATGGGATTTAAAAAAAAAATCACATCATGATTCCCTGCCTACAGCAAATAAACCCCAAAGCAGTTTATGGGACTGAAGAAGGCAAGCTTAGGCCCACCCATCACCATGTAGCATGGACGATTGGTGGCCACAGGTCCTGAGACCACATTGCTACCCGAGGCAGAGAAAATAGAAACCAAGGTGAGCAAGTAAACTGGAAATGTGGTCATTCGGTTACTCCACAACCATTTATCAGGTGCCCTCCATACACCAGGCACTGTGCTGAGCACTGAGGATCCTGGGAAGAGCAGACACCACCCTCCAGGAACTTCCCATCTAGCAAAGGTACAGCCAAGCATATGCGCAGCAAGTTAGACTTTGTGTGTCCAACAACCTCAGCTACCAGAATGGAGGCCTAGACGTGTCTCCATGGTTGCTTTAGGCAGTGGATGATGTATTTAAGCCCAGTCTGCCTCTTTTGTAGGAGAGCCTTTTTGACCTTACTCAAAACCTATTTACTTTTGCTCTACACATGCATTTAACAGTCCAGGCTTCCTGCTTTCCAAGCCCGTAGCAGTCTAAAAACAGCAAATTCAGAGTGAGGAGGTGGACTTGATGACACTGAAGAGTGACTGCCTAGATCTGGCAGCTACAAGGAGAAGGAACCATAAGAACTCCAAGTACAACAGTCTGGGGCCATTTGGTGGCCAGTCTCCTCCATGCCTAAGAGCATCACTGTGCATGGCCTGAGGTAGTGGTGGACATTCAGAATGAAGCTATGAGTTACCAAAGGGAGCAGGGGACAGAAGGAGCAGCTAAAATGTTCCTGAATGTAGTGTTAGACAGGCATGGTACACATATGACTTCGTTTAATTTTTATGCCATCCCAGGGGGATAGGTTTTGCTTTCCATAGGCTCTCCATGAGGAGTGTGAGGCCCACAGTGTTGTGTGCTAGTTACCCAGCTGGGGGATGGCAAAGAATCTAGTGCTGCTTGGCTGTAACCTTTTTTCCAGAAGATCAGTAAACAAATGTTTATTTTTATCAAAATGGACTAATGTTCTAAACAAAATGTGTTGTCACTCAGATGGACTAAGCTTCTGTTCTCTGGAAATTTTGCTTACAAAGAACAACTCCTAATGGGACAGTAGTAGCAAGTCGAAGAGTTGTCACAGCAGATCCCTGCTAGGCTCCTGACTTCTTCCTCGGCGCTCCCTCTAAGTTATTACGTGGTCTCTGTCTTCAGAGAGTGATGCAAATCTGCCTTCGTGTCTGGTGACTAGAGGACCACCTCATGTCCTCTGTATCTGTCGACTTTTCTTTATCCATTATTTATTCCTAATAAGTGGGGCTATCTTCTAGACTCGACCTTTTAAAATTGAGAAGACTTCCAAGAAGTTTTTTGGTTTGTTTTGCGAAGAATAGAGGAGAATTAAAAAAATAAAAATGAACTTCAGATCTACTGCTTAGAAACTTCATTCTGGACCCAATTTTGATGAAATGATATTTTTCTACAGAGTAGGATTTTCTGGGTGCATCTAAGCTTCCAAAAAGCATGCTGTTCCTGATACAGAATAATCACAAAAGAATGAAAGCCAAATTGAAGTGCAGTAGAGCAGTCTGATGATATTTCGTTTAAATAGGAGTCAAACAGTGCTATTTTGCAGCATAAGAGTTGGCAGACCTAGGTTCTAGGCTGACTTTTGTCCCTGGCTGTGTAACCTTGGAAAAGGGACTTTCCATCTCTGATTTTTAGTTCCCTCATCTCTAAAATGTAGATAATAAACTCTGCCCTGACTTTCCCAAAGGATGAACATGAATGACAATCAAATAAGGTGCATGTAAAGCATACAATTGTCAGGAACTTTTTTTTAAGATGTGGATTTATGCACGCTGTGCTTTGGGTAAAGTTTCCGAGAGACTGCTCAGTTTGCCAAGTGACATCTTATATAAATTGCATGCTTAGATTAAATTTTCTTGGCCTCTTGCAAAATTGCTCCCCCTGGGTTGTGTTTTAAGATTACGATCTCAGCATTTAGTAAAAAATCTGTGCAAAAACAGCCTTATGAAATCTGTTTGTTGTGAAGATTGAAGATACTGTTGATATCATGCTGGCCAATTTGACAGTGTCCTCCATATGAAACATTTTTTTTTTTTTTAGGGTTAAAGCCTAGAAAATATTTTTTTTCTGAAAAACTGGTTTGTTTTCATCTTACTATAGAGCTATGCAAATAATATTGTTGCCCTTTTCTCTTGGGCTGCCAGGAAATTCATGATGAAATATACAGATTATAATGTATATACAGTGCTGGAAACTTTGGGCAACTTCTCTCTGTTCTGTTCCCTTTACCTCCAGGAAACATATTATTTTTTCCCAGGCCATTATGTTTTCATTTTTATTCAGTATTTATTATTTTATTATGCATATTTACCATAAACTACCTTGGATCCCTTGAGAGATCATAAGGAGACCAAGCAAGTAATAGAAAACTTAATAAATCCTCTGGCAAGAAGAGGAAGCTTGAGCTCCCCCCGAACCCTCCCCCCCCGCCACCTCCTTCACACACACCCCTCTCTCACAGGGCTGAAAGCCTTGAGCAAATGTTTGACTCCTGGTATCTTCATGGTCATCCCCTCTGTTGCAGGCATATGAGGAGAACATGTTCGGTAGCAAATACCAGTGGATCATCCCAGGCTGGTATGAGCCTTCCTGGTGGGAGCAGGTGCATACAGAAGCCAACTCATCCCGTTGTCTCCGGAAGAATCTGCTTGCTGCCATGGAGGGCTACATCGGCGTGGATTTTGAGCCCCTGAGCTCCAAGCAGATCAAGACCATCTCAGGAAAGGTTAGTGCCTTGGTCTGTCCATCTCAGCCCCCAGGCCTATCTCCTTTGATCATCTTGTCTGATTACGTTGGCAAATTATGCCCAGGGATCTTCTGGCTTGTGTTGTGTGTCTTTGAGCAAATCGCTTGAGCTCTCTGAGCTTCACTTATCTATTAAATGGGGTTAGCCAGCCATCCACTGCGTGCCCCGCTAGGAAACTGTGGGAATCAGTTGAGGTAAGGGTGTTGTGTAAGTTCATTACACAGTGTACATGTAAGAAGTGGAATCATGACTTTTACGGTACCAACTACAAGCATTGCCGGTCAGACTCCACTATGGTTTCATCCTGTACCCCTCAGAGCTGGAATGTTGTTTTTCAGTCACTGATGCCTCTGTCAACCCAGAGAACAAGGAACTCTCGAGTAGATGTGGGGAAGCATGTGCTGTAAACCAGTCCGGCTGGTTTGAGCTTCAGTTTTGCCACTTACCAGCTGTGTGACCTTGCGCTTGAGTTCTCTGAGCCACTGTTTCTTCTTCTGTATAATAATAGGAAAACTGTCTTCCTCTGGGGTTAAAAGGAGGACTGATGGCAAATTGTGCAACATAGCTAACATGGTACCTGTTACCGCAGTACTGTCAGAACTGGGAGGAGGACCTAAGCAGGGCACTGAAGTCCTTGGGGCCTCCACGTATTCTCACTCAAGGTTACTAACCCATGCCCTGTTTATCCAAGAGGGCTCTGAGAGAACCAGGCAAAATGACACACGTAAAAGTATTTCCAAAATGTGTACACCATTCTCTATCAGTGGAAGTGTTCCCAAGAATCAGGTGATAGCAGTCCTGGTGAAGATGGTTAACATCCATCTCTCAACCTTAACTGCCAGCCAACATTCAGTATAGCAGTGCATGTAATTCTATTCTGTCTCCTCAAAGCTCAGATTGTTAAATTCTCCACTCAACTCCAGCATTCTTACAGGACCAATTTCATTGAAAGAATAAACTTCATGTAAAGTAAATCATGTATGTATTATTTTTGTCCATTATTTAATCTCAATTAGAGCCAATTCAACAAGAATGATGTATTGATTTGTCCAAAATACGGCAAATCACTAGGACGCGTTTTGTAAACATCTGAGAGATCCTAGAAAAATACTGGTTAGAAAAGGTTGAAAGAAATGTTTTTATACCAAAATCAATGAGTCTAAAAAAGATTTTGAGATGCTGAATAATAGGTAAAAACAAGTCATTATACTTCAGTAAGCATTATTCTTAAAAGTGTTAAAGTTTGCAGTTTATTAGAAGATGCTTGGTCCAGGAATACCCTATACTTTAATTTAAAAAAATAGTATAAAATTTCAGGAAAATACAATAACTAACAGAAAAAAAAATCTATGCAAGCAGACAGTATAATAAACTGAGAGGCTTAATGAGGACCAAAGATGTAAATGATTACACATAAGATCTATGAGGCTAAGTGGGGGTGAGGGCAATGAGACGCCATGAGAAAGACCTCAGTGTTGTTTTCAGGTGCCTGGATATGACCCAGAGCGGGCAAGCCATGCACGGATGTGAGCTGTGCACAGGAATGCATTTTAGGAAGATAATTTTTTTTTTGCAGTGTTTTTTTGAGAAAATAGTTTCACTGTATAATACCATCATTTTGCAGGTCACCGATTTCCCTTTTTAATTTTTGATTTTGTTTTATTTGTGGCGAATGAGGAGGCTGATTTCACCTGAATGGGACACCTTGTGCTATTCCTGGGGATTTACCTTACAGTGTGGATGACCTACTTACTCGGGTGTCCCAGGATTGGGCACTGCCATCAGAACAGAAGCAGGCTCCTGGCTAGAGGCAGCTTCCAAAATTGTATCAGACCCAGCCCCTGTGCCCACAATCTTTTGAGGGAAGAGGCAGCATTATCCCGAGGTTATAAGATGATTAAAGTCATATGGAGGCATCTACAGCCTTTTTGCCTCTTGCAATCAGAATGCCTCAGGTCTCACCTAAGAATCATTTTGACCAGACTTTTATCAGATTCTCAGACCCGTCTAGTAGCAGAGGACTCACTACTTCTTACTTTCCACCACTGGTTCCTCTGGGTCCAGATAGGTCCTATTGGTAGGGACCTTGTCCAAATTAAACAGCTTATCCCTCCAGTTGTAACTCATAGTCTACAGCTGGGACTAAGGACAAAAATCTAAGGTACCAGAAACCTCAAATATTTAAATGCAATATTTTTAATATTCAAGATTAATGCAAAAAAAATCCATGATGAATAAAATATGAAGATTTTAAATAAAGACAAGATTCTCAGGACCAGGATTAAAGTGAGCTAAGTGATCTGAGTCACACCATTACAGGATCAGGTCTTGTCTTCATTTAAAATTTTGATATTTTATTCAGCATGAATTTTTTTCATTAGTTTTGATTTATGAAAATACTATTAATCTCGATTACTGGGGGTTTTGGCTTCCTCTTAAATTCTGGACTGGAAGGGAGCACCTCACTCACCTCCCCCCCGGTCCTGGCCCTGCACAGACTGTATCTGTCCAGCCCCCTCCCATGCTCAGCCTATCCTGGACACATGCTCTCGTTGAATGCTCTCTTCCCAGGGTGTGGGGCCCAGAGTTCACAAAGCATTCCTATTTGTGATCTGCCACAAGCCAACTTCCCCAGCCAGCCTTCAAAAGTCCCTGGCCAAAGGAAGTTCTAGAAAGTCGAAAAATGTTTCTTGAATTTGAATTTGCATTTTACATGACAGCCGGGGACAGTAGTCAACAAGGCACAAGCTGTGGGGCTGATGCCTTTATTAGAGGTCCATCAGTGTCCACCAAGACAAGCAAACACTTGTAGAACCATCCCAAGTCAACAGGTTCTTGCCATTCTCACTATTTACATATAGGGAAGTTAAAGGGCTGAAAAGACACCTCCAAGATACCTGTAATGGGTTGAATTGTGATCCCTAAAGAGATATATCCACATCTGAAACCTTGGAACCTGTGATATGACTTCATTTGGTAAAAGGGTCTTTGCGGATGTAATTAAAGATCTTGAGATGAGATTATCCTTGATTACCTGGGTAGGCCCTAAATCGGTGACAAGTGTCCTTATAAGAGAAAGGCAGAAGAGGACTTGCCAAATGAAGGTCACGTGAAGACAAGAGGCAATGATGCATCTACAAGACAAGAAATGCCAAGGATTGCTGGCAGCCACCAAAAGCTAGGAGGGAGACATGGGACGGATTCTCCCTCGGAGCCTCCAGAGGGAACCAACCCTTCCAACACCTTAGTTTCAGACTTTTGATCTCCAGAACTGAGAGAGAGTAAATTTCTGTTGTTTTAAGCCACCCAATCTGTCGAAATGTTTTTATGGCAGCCCTGGAGAAACCGATACAATCACCCAGAAGGTCAGGAAGAGATCCAGGACCTGAAGCCAGGACTGCCAGCTTCCCTCTCAGTGCCCTTTCCCCTCTAGCATGCTGTCTTTCTCAACTTGTGACACGCTTAGGAACAGAACACATGCAAAGCAGGCTTTTCCATGGTGTCTCAAAAACAGGAACACGCGGGTCGGGTAATTGGGAGATCTGCACAAAACCTTGCATTCCCACCAGTTCATCTGCCACCTCAACTATTCACTCTTCCTCCCTGGGCCTCAGTTTCCTCAACTAAAAGTGAGAGATTTGTACCAGATAGACTCCTGTGGTCCTTCCACAGCTAAATCCTCTGACTCTGTGTGAATGCGGTATTGGGTGATTACAGCAAGCTATACAATGTTAAGCCCTGGAATCCCCAGGATAAAGGTGACTCCTGAGAGAAACCGTCGCAGAATCAGGGAGAACAAGTTTTCCCTCTTCCACACACCTGTCTCTAGCATCAAGTTGTCCCTAGATTGTTCTTTGGCCCCCAGAAGATTTCTGGTAGGAGGAATAACAAAGTCAAGGTCTCCCTCTACAGCATGTCCATCAGTCCTTTCCCACTGGAATTTCTAATGATGAGACAAGTGCCGACCTTCGGGCTTCCCAAGCACATTCAGAACTCAGTCTTCTGGAGCCTCACGACAGCCTCTGGCACCTACTTTGGCTTTAATGTGTGGCTTTTTCTCCTTATTGAGGTCCCCCATCACTACTCTATTCCCCCAAAGTGACCCTGATGACATTGATGATATCCAGTGTCAGCTTTCACTCATCAAAATCCCATTGGGTTTATTTCCATGTGAGTGTTTGTGCTTCTGGCCACATATCTCCAGTGATGGCTCAGCCTTGCCGATAGGACACCTTCCTGATGCAGTGTCCCCCACTGAGACACAGAGCTGGACCAGGCACCAGCTGGAGATGATCACAGAACCCTGGAACCTGTGTGGACCTTAGAGGTGACCTTAACCCTTCATCAAAGGCACAAGCTCATTCTCGGGAAGAGTTTTATAATCTTTCCAAGCAAGAAGCTTCTGTGACCACCGGTGACTGTTTATTCCACAGAACTGGAGGAAACACAAATCTAGTGAGTCCTCAGCGTGGAGCCAAGGACCCACGGAACGTTGCATGCATCTCGTCGTCACTGCCAGTGGAGCTCTGTGACAAATAACATGGCGCTTTTAGGGAACCTCTGTCTCTAGAGAGGAGGAAGGGAAGAAGGGGGCCATGTTAAAGCAGGAGAGCTCTTTGGGAGCCATGGAAAAGCAGGAGAGCTCTTTGGGAGCCAGTGCTGCTGCCTCTGTCCTCCACCGTCCTCACGAAGCTCCTGTTGCCTTCATCACTGGGTATTCACTTCTCTAGGAGACAGGCAGTGTGACAGAGGAACATGGGCTCAGGAGGAAGGGTGTGGTGGCCTGTGGAGGGTCATAGGCAATAAGGGCTCTGGCTAGATTTGAATCTTGATCCCACCACTTCCCAGCTGGGTGACTCTTGAAGACAGCTAGTTGTCCACACCAATAGCCATAACTTCCCTTCCTCCTCAGTAAGACAACTCTAATTTTTAACTGGGTATGTTGCCACCCAGCTGAAAATGAACATTTCCCAGCCTGCCATGTAGCTATATGTGGCCAGGATTCTAAGTCTGGCCCATGAGATATAAGTGGAAGTGCTAAATGGGACTTCTGGAAACGTTCCTTTGGAGGGGGGCAGTTTGCCCTTCTTTTTCCTTCTCCTTTGTGTTCTCTGGAATGGGAATAGGATGGATAGAGTTCTAGCAACCATCTTGGATCCAGAGGTGACCTTGAGAAGAAAAATTTATTCTAAGATAGTGGAGCATAAAAATAGAGCTGGGTCCCTGATTACCTATGGAGTTGCCATGGCAGCCCTGCACGGCTTACCCATGGACATCCTTCACGTGAGAAATAAATAAACTATCTCATTTAAAACACTGATACTTTTTTTCTGTTATAGGCACCTGAACCTAATCAATAGTGATGCAGTGACATTGGGCAATTCATCAAACCTTTCTGAAATTGTTTCTCTTCTATAGTACTAGAGTAATAATAGCTCTTTTACAAATTTATTAGCATTAGATGAGATAATACCGGAAGAAATATCTTGCAAAGTGTCAAACACAAAATAGGAGCCTCAGGAGCAGGAGAAAGGAGTAGTGGGATGGATAACGAGTTCATAACTCAAAGTCGTGTGAGGTGAGAACAACCAAAGGAATTGGCATTACTTTTTGTTTTTAATGATTGTTTTTAGTTAAGTAGAACACCCGTGAACCCACTAACCACTTCAAAAAAAAGAAAATTACTAGCAATCTAACAGTAATCGTGATGCCCTGTCCCATTCAATACCCACAGCCCAAAGTAACCATCCCTTTAGCTTCAGTCACCACATAATGCCTGTTTTTGAATGTTAAATAAATGAAATTATATAGTATATATACTCTTTGGGGCCTTTCATCTTTCACACGAAATTATGTGAGATTATTTTATGTTGTTTATGTAGACATTTATTCATTTTCATTGCTTTATAGTATTCCACTGTGTGACTGACTATACACAATTCATTTAATAGGACATTTGGGTTAATTTTTGGCTATTATGAATAATGTTGCTTTTATGGTACATCTCTGGGTGAATACTTTGAAATCCCTTTCCTGTAGTAAGTGTTCTGACCTGTTCAGTAACTTTTTTAGTATCTTCAGATTTAAGGTAAATTAGCCTTGCTGGTAGTTATTCCATCTTGTTCTTAAATAGCTCCCATCTTCTGTCTTTCCCACAGTTTTCTCAGTCTGCTTTTGCGTGCCACAATCTTTGCATGAGAACAGGAGTGGGGCAAAAGCATAAGTGACTGAAGAGCTGGAATTTGTTGATTTTTTTTCTTTATTCACAGTGATTTTGTGTTTTTGATATTCCCCATCTTTAATTATTGATGAGAGTATGATCTTGTATAGAATTTTGGTAGCTGTAAAGCTACTTAGTATAGTGTGGGAGGTGCACAGCTACAGCTGTCTTTAAGTCCTCTAAACAGTATTTTTTGATAAACAGAAATTTATTATTTTAATGAAATATACCCCAAGGTCATGAGATATTTCCTCTCTTCTCTTTTAAAAGTATTATTATTTCATCTTCTACATTTAGATCTGCAGTCAACCTGGAATTAATTTTGTGTATGATGTGAGAGAAGGACCAAGTTTCCTTTTCTTCTTTAGTTTTCATATAGATATCTAATCAATTCATTATCAGTTCTTGAAAAGCCCATCTTTTTTCACACTGCATTTTTATATTCCCTTTATCATAAATTAAATGACTATATATTTGTTTCTATTTCTAAACTTTCTTTTCTCTTCCACTAGTTTGTCTGTTTTTTCACCAAAATGCCTTTACCATAATTACTGTAACTTTGTAATAAATCTTGATAACTAGTAACAAGGTGTTCCTTTCCTTTCATAACTATTCTTAGCTGTTTTTGTCTCTCTGCATTTTTGTGTACATTTATGAATCAGATTATCTGTTTATACACACATATACATAAACCTGCTCTGTTTTTTATTGGGGTTTTATTGAATCTGTAGATCTTAGTATTATTGTCTTCCAATTCGTGAATCTCTGTATTTACTTGGATCTTCTTTAATTTTTTTCTCAAAAAATGTTTTATAATTTTCTGTGCAGAATTCTTGCACATTTTTTGTTTGATTTATTTTTAGGTATTTTATTCATTTTGGTGTATATATGTTCAAATTATTATTGGGTACATAGGGGTAGAATTTCTGAGTCATAAGGTATGTTTATGTTCAGCTATAGTAGACACTGCCAAACAGATTTCCAAAGTGATTGTACCAATTTACACACTCACCAGCAGTGATCGAGACTTCCACTTGGTTCACATGCTTGCCAACATTTGCTATTATAATCTTTTTAATTTTAGCCAATCTAGTGACTGTGTAGTGGTATCCCATTTACATTTCTCTGATGACTAATAAATTTGGGCATATTTTTTATCTATTTTTTTAATATTTTGATATCTTCTTTTATAAATTGCCAATTCAAGTCTTTTGCTCATTTTTTCACTCAGGTTCTCTCCCTGTTTTTTTTTTTTTTTTTTTTGTAAAAATTCTTTTTATATTCTGAACATTGATTCTTGGATAGTTATATTTACATCTTCTTATATTCTGTACCTTACCTTTCACTCTCTTAATGATGTATTTAATGCACAGAATTTTTTAACTCTTGAGTCATCCAGTTTATTAGTCTTCCTTATGATTATTATATCTGTGTCCTGTTTAAGCATCTTTGCCTGCACCCCATACTCCAGTTCGTGGAGATATTTTCCTAGTTTGTCTTTTAGACGTTATGTTTTACCTTTCACATTTAGATATAGAATCTCATGGAATTGATTTTATGTGTTGTCTGAGGTAAGATTAAGGTTAATATTTTCAATATGGATAACCAACTGGTTCAGGACCACTTATTGAAAAGTCCTGTATCCTCCCCATCCCCTATGCTACAGTGTCACCTTTGTCATAAATTAAATGACTGTATATATTGTGATTTTGCTTCTGGACTTTCTATTTTTTTTTGCATTTGTCTAATTGCCTATGTTTTAACTGATTCCACACTGCCTTAATAATTGAAACTTTATAATAAGACCTGATACCTGGTAGTGTAAGTCCTTTATCTTCGTACGTCTTTAAGATTGTTTTTTAATGTTCTTACCCTTGATATCATTTTTGATTTAGATCTACTTACATATTTACATTTTACATTACTTTCCATTTCTCCTTGCATTTCTGTTTTTCTGTGTATGATCATTTTCTTTCTGCTTGAATAACCCCTCTTAGTCTTTCTTTTACTGTGGGTTCACTGGAGACAAATTCTGTTTCTGGTTATCTGAAAATGTCTTTCTTTGACCTTTAATTTTTAGAGATACATTAACTAGGTGTAAAATTCTAGACGATCTGTTATTTTCTTTTGTAATTTCGGATGTCATTTCATTCTCTTCTGGCTTCATTTTTTTCTATTAAGTCAGCTGACAGACTTATCCTTGTTCTTTTGAGAGTCATTCATCTTTTTTTTATCTCGAGCTCCTTTAAAGATTTTACCTTTGCTTGAATTATCAGCAGTTTTACAATGCTATGCTGAAGTGAGAGTTTCTTTGGATTTATCTTGATTGGAGTTCACAGTGCTTTATAGAACTTTATGAATCTGCAAATTAATGTATGTTTGAGAGAAATTCTATTACAATATTACTTTTAATATTGCTTTGCCTATTCCCTCTTCCCTCACATTCTAAGACACCAATTATACATATGCTATACATTTCAACATATTCCATATATCTTATATTAATTTCTTATTTTCTATTTTTTTCTCCTTCTCTGTGTTTCTGTCTGAAATTTTACTACTAAGCTTCCTTTCAGTTCTTTAACCTGCTTTCTACTGTGTCTGATAAGCTGCCGTATCCATTTATTGAGCTCTTAATTTCAGTTATTGTATTTTTAATTTTAAGAAATTTCATTTTATTATCTTTCTTTTTATAGGTTCCATGTCTCTGGTGATATTCTGTATCTTTTAATCTATGTTTTGAACATATAAATCTTGCTATTTTATAGTCCATATCTAATAACTTCAAGATTTGGATCACCTGTAGGTCTGTTTTTATTGCCTATTTTTCTTCTTTTCCTCCCTTCCTTCCCTCCTTTTCCCCTTCCTTCCGTCCATCATTTCTTTCTTGTATTTTTTTAATCATGTGGTTTTATCTCCTTGTATACCTGGTAATTTGATTAATTGTCTTGGATATGAAAAGCTGAAGTGGCTACAGGTGGTGTTATCTTTCTCCAAAAAGATTTATTTCTCTTATAGCAGACAGCTAGAATAGGGGCAGAATACCTTAATCCAATCAAGAAATGAGGTGATTCCAGGCTTGGTTTTAGTTTTTGTAAGGTCTGGTCTATTTTCATTTGCCCTTATTCCTGGAATTTGTCTTTCAATATTTTCAGCTGAAATTCTGGGGTGTTTACTGGCCTTGGATTCCAGCTTTTGTCTTTCTGATATTATGAGACTCCAAACACTTCTGCTTATTTGCTTAGCCCCTCGGCAACTACTTTTTGCTTGTCTTCTCACTCTCTTATTTTATTAAGCCTAGTTATCACTAAATATTTCTAGTACAAATGCTAGTTTACATACTGGGCTCACTTTTTATGGTTTCTTTTCCTATGAGACCTTGACCTACAAGCCTTGCTGCCCGTATAGCCATGAACTACAGTTTTTTGTCTTCCCTTCCCCGTGGACCTTCTGAAAATCCTGATTCGATTCTTTCTGTTTTTGCAGCTAGCCTTACAAATCAGCAAATGCCTCAAGGGGAAACAGCAAAGAATGTTGGACTCTTCTCAAAGCATTTCTCTTCTCTCCAGAATCTTGGCTTCTTAAGTCCTGGATGTCCTGGTTGCTTTTGGTGCCCTTGAATAGCTCTCTTTATATTTTATTCTTCTTTTCTGAATGTTTTTCATGGAAGGTTTGGTCTGATGTAAGCTATTTTGTCATAGTCAGCATAGAAGTCTGAACTGAGATTATTTTGCTTAAAAGGGGGAGAACAATCCATCGGGGATTGGGTAAGCACATCATTGTCTTGAGCTCTTTGGGGGCACTGTTGTGCATAAGAGGAAGCAGACATGTTTATTGTGGCTTCACAGGAAGATGCAGCATGCTGAACATAAGTTATAGAGAGATAGATGTAAGCTCTGCATCTGGAAGAATAATTTTCATAGGCATCAGGCATTCCTTCAATGGAAGGCTCTGCTTGAAGAGAGAGTGAGCTTCCCAACAGTAGAGAAGTCTCAGAAGGAGCTCGACAAACACCTGGAAGTTGCTATTGAAAAGATTCAATTAGATTGTAGGAGGGGCTTAATCAGCGGTAACTGATTTGTGTATTCTTGAAATCTTAGAAAATTTAAAAAAACACAGATATCTAAGTTAGCTCACAGACATACTGAAAGTAAATATAGGGCCCTGACATCTGCGTTATTATCAAGCTCCCAAGTGATGTACAAATTGAAGTATAGGAACCAATACTAAATATCTCCTAGTGTACCTTCCAAATGAGACCCTGTGATTCCAGCCTCTCACAGGAATTCTAGGGCGAAATTCTGCCAATTTTACTGCTGCAGGGATAGCAGTTGGAGATGTGGAAGGGGATGTGTCCTCCTTCACTTCTATTCAGTCCAATAGGCTCCTCTCCCTCTGAAAGTAAGACTCCACTTGGTTCTGTTGGGATGACAGGCCCATGAGGTTTAGTCACATTGTGGGTTAGCAAGCTTGTGTAGGCTAGCCTGGGAACCTAACCGCTATTTATAACCTAGTTTCTGTGGGAAAATATGTTCCAAGTTCCAACAACTGCCTTTCAAAAATATGTTGGAGCACAACCTGTCAGTAATTGGGACGCTCTATATAAAGTTATTTTCTCGGAAACTTAGCATCTCATAAATTTGGCTTCAGATAATGAGTAATTAATCAGCTTTCAGTGTCAGCTTTACAATGGGAGAAGTTCTTCTGCTCTGAATAATTGGAGGCCTGCTTTAAGAACAACTATTACTTTTTCTCAGGCAATTGTTTCTTCCTGCTGTCATTGTTTTTCCCAAGGGAGATTGGTTCTGGCTTTACCTGGGAAGTGATGAATGGCCCATGATATAAGGTGGTATCAAAAACTTCAGCTCAGTGCTTGCAAAGACAGTAAGAATGGGGTCACCTTTCAGGGTTTAGCTATACCTGTATCTAATTTCAAGGACTCTGCCCACATAAATAGGGTAAACAGCCATATTTCCAGGGTTCTCCACTTCTGCACCTCCAACCCCTCATTCCTGGAATGAAGAACAGTTTTTGAGATAGAGAAGATATGGATTCCAAGTACACATGTAAAAGGGATATATAAGGCCTTGTGTTGGTCCTAAGATAAAATTGAATAAACAGTATGATCTCCCCCCACAAAAAAATAACCCCAATAAACTATATCAAGGAAGTTAAAAATGGTGTTCATTTACCCCCTAATGAGACCACACTCAAGTCTGGACTCCCAACCTTAAAAGCATCACAGAAACCTTAAAGGATTCCCCAGTGGCATGTTCTGGATGGGGAAGAGGTCTGGTAACGTCATCTGAATGTTAGCATTAGGTTGAACAAACAGGACGCAAAGACAGAATCCAGCAGCCCTCAGATGCGCTGTATGCATCAGAAAAAAGCTCACAGGAACAAAATCTAGGAGACAAGAAGTCAAAGGGGCCTCACCATTTTATGCCTAAAGCAATTCATTAAAGAAATACATATTCAAATAATTTTTAATACTTTTTAAATAGCCAGTGGCTGACTTAACCAGAAATAGACCCACACTGCATTTAAAAATCAAAGAAAAATATAGCCAAATAGTAAAAGATGGGAAAATAACAAGGACATGTTAAAACATTAAAAACCGTGACTATTCCCATAGCAATATGATATAAAAAGGGAATGCACTTAAGAAATAAAAATTACCCATCAATATTTGAAAGGAACTTGCTCTAATCATTAATCAGAGAAATCTAAATTAAAGTTAAAAAGAAATATACCTTTTTCTTAAGCTAATGGACTGACAGTGACTTTTAAAACTAAAATACCTGTTATTGTCAAAGATGCAGGGAAATGGGTACTTTCATACATGGTGGATTTTAACTTTTCATATTTGGGGAGAATATTTTACTCCTGTATATATGTGTGTGTAAATGGTGTTTTAAGTTTTTTCTACCCTTTGCCTCAGCAATTATACTTCTGGAAATTTATTCCAAAAAAATAGTAATTACCAATGTGTGTTGAGAAAATTTAGATGTAAGGATGCTTTTGCCTAAATGTCCAATAACTGGAAATTGTTAAAGAAGTAAAAGTATGCTGTCCACACACTGGAGGACTGCTGACCCCCCTTGGAATAGTCTCGGGGTCTTCGGGGCTCACTGGATAAGCAGCTGTGCTGTGTGCCAGGTTGAACAACCCACACTCACATCATGGACCTCTACTCCTGTTGACAGTGGCTGGTATTCGTGGGCACCTCCCGCATCCTGGACACTGGACCAGTCACTTTGCGAGCTTTATATCACTGAACCTAGCAAGGGAGGACACGGAGACCTGGGGGAGATAGGATCCCACCCCAGGTCACAGTTAGCAAACCACAGAGTTGGGGCTGGAGAGCAGGTCTTGTGTCCTTATCGCCGTGCTAAGCTCTCATCTCTATTCCTGAGAGGAAACTTCTAGGTCACTTGGTCCAACCTCCTCATTTTTTTTTGGATGAAAAAAATGATGCTGAGAAAGGGTCTCTGTAGGTATTGTTTTGGGTTCTGATGATACCTCAGTGATGAAGGCAGATCTGACTCCATGGAGCTTATTGATTGTTGGGGGAAGAGGGGTAGAGCAACAGACGACAATAAGCAAGCAAACGTGTAAGTAGGAAAATAGGAGGACATGAAAAGAAGATAAAACTAGTGGATAGAGGATGCGTTGGGTGAGGGAGTTTCAGAAAGAGTGGGTGAGGGAAGCTGTCCTTGAGAAGTGACAAGTGTTGACATTTGAATGCCGAGAATATCATGCAAAGATACGGGGAAGAAGCTTTCTAACAGAGGAAACAGCTAGTGCAGAAGCCCTGAGGTGCGAACAAACTTGACGTGATCGAAGGACCCGAAAGGTTTAAGGAAGAGAGAGAGCCTCCTAATGGACCGTTTTGTGCTCCCCCAGGAGGAGGGAAATGGCCAAGGAAGATTGCAGAAAGCCAGCCCACGGGGGTGTTCCGTAGGAAGGGGTGTGATTAATCGTGAGAAGGGGCCGAGCTGAGCTGGAGAATTTGCAGTCTCCTTGAAGAACCCTTGGTTTGAAGAGAGTGTCTGCGGTGTATTTTGAGGGATGAGCAGAATGTGATGGCTGGACACGATGCATTTCTGAGGAAAACTGTAAGCAGGGATCAAACCTGAGTCATCTAACAGGAGCTGAAACAACAAAGAAGGAGGTGGATCTGTTGCTGAGACACCAGCATTCACATTTGGTCAGGCCGGGTTCCCCTCCTGCATGGCCCACAGGGGGAGGGTCTTGGCCATGCCCAGTGACCCCGCTCCACTAATGCCAAGGGCAAGAGATTCAGGCTCGAGCCATGGGACAACCCAGCCTTCAGTGGCTCATCTTCACCTCCCTCCTATGTACTAAATATGACTCCAAACCACTTTGGGTGGTTTCCAAAAAGCAATTACGCCTCAAAAGTCCAAACTGAGAGAAGTAGCAGAGATGGAATACGACTGGTCTAGCTACGCATAGGTGTGCACACACGCACGCACAAACACAAGCTGTGTGACATCGGACAAATCTCTCGACTTCTCTGTGCCTCAGGCTGGGCGGAGGGCAGGGGAGGCATGTGTAACTGCATCTAAGGGCTCTTCCCAGTATAAACTGACAGTGAATAGATGTTTTCTACGTGTAATCTGTCCCCAAAGAGGGTTTTTCCAAAAATTAAATCATGGGCTCTGATGACATTTCTGGCAGAGGAGGCCAGAAGCGATTTGAGAAAAGGCCATGGGGGCTGAGGGTAATGGGTTCCCTGTGGTATTCGCTTGGATGTGTGAGCCTCAGGGACTGGAGTAAAAAAAGGTACTTTCAGGACTTCATAACCACAATCAGAATGTTAATATCACCAATGAAATTTTTTATGAAATTCAGTTCAATGGGAGAAAAAAGTCATTTTTTTAAAAGTCCAGGTTATTCACAGACACTGCTATCCTATAGAGGAGAAAAGAGGAGGAGATCTGTAGGGTCAGAATAGCCCTTATCTCTGGGCATCTGGGACCTGTCCTAAGCCCCATGCTCTGAGCGGGCCTCATTCAGGGCCCATGGGCTCAGAATCCACAAGGCCACCGGGACATGCCCACCCAGAGACTATACCTCTCTCCCTCCTAGACCATGCCCTGAGTTCTCTACTCAAATGGCTGGAGCCGCCACTGAGGCCTGGAGAGCCTCTTGCCTGGGTCAGCCCTCTTGAGGGTGAACCATATCTCTGGGGTGGTCAAGGGGCCACTGGAAGAGGGAGGCAGTAGGGACTGAGCTCGGCTGGGCTGCAGGGGTGGGCCACAGAGCAAGGCCAGCTCCCCCTGGGCTGCTGTGTCCATCCTGAAGCTCCGAGGAGCCCCAGAATTCTGAGGTCAAATTTGGCCTTCCAGATCTTTGGGAAGATATATTTATTATGATGGGAACATAGGAAATGTTTTATTGAACAGTTTGTCACCTTGACTATAACTTACACATTTAGACACATGTATATGGGCTTCCACAGGTACCCTAGCCCCTGGCCCTACAAATATCAGGGGAAGCCCTGGTTAGAGTGCATTATTCCTTTACTCTAACTCTGCCAGACAGCCAGGGTTCAAGTCTCAGCCCTGCCACTCTGGAAGCAAGTCGGCTTCCCGGAATCAGATTCTTCCCCTGTAAAACGGGGGTGATAACAGTATACATCGTATGCTTTTATCAGGATTATATGAGATAATGCACACAAGAGCCTACATGTGTGGAGAGTCTCAGTCCTCGCGCTGTGTACCTGAGGTCCCTGCCGATTGTAACTCGGTGTCCCTGCCTCCTTGTTTTCCAGACTCCACAGCAGTATGAAAGAGAGTACAACAACAAGCGGTCGGGTGTGGGGCCCAGCAAGTTCCACGGGTATGCCTACGATGGCATCTGGGTCATCGCCAAGACGCTGCAGAGGGCCATGGAGACGCTGCACGCCAGCAGCCGACACCAGCGGATCCAGGACTTCAACTACACGGACCACACGCTGGGCAGGATCATCCTCAACGCCATGAATGAGACCAACTTCTTCGGGGTCACGGTCAGTCCCAGGCCTCCGGGCTCTGCTTTCCCTAGTGCCCCTCGAAGACACACAAGGCAAGAAGGGCTGTGTCACGCACCCTCCAGTGCTGGGCCCATTCTTTCAGGTTGTTGAAACAGCTTCCTGCGGGCCTCAGGATTTTAGGGCTGCCAAAATGGGAGGTGCAGTGATGCTCTCTGACACGTTGGGAAAATGCTTCTCTATAACTCACGGACTCGAAAGGCCATGATGAGTTGACTGCACACAGAACAGGTAGAATTCATAAGGTGGTGGGGTGGAGTGAGGAGCAGAAGCTCCAGCCCCAAAGTCAAATCCAAACCCTAGATTGTCACTTTCAAATTACCTTCTTTAAACACAGAATTTCCATTCCCAAAATGGAAATAGTACCTACTCTGTGAGGTAGTTATAAAGATTACCCATTACAAAGTGAAAACTCCTAAACTTTGTTGAGCAAGCAACTTGCTCCAAACCTCGAGTTTCTCATCTGAGAAACGGGGATAATAATATATGTCTTACACAGAAGTTGGGAAAATTAGCAATGATAATAATGTCTGCTCTTTCTTGACGGCTTATTATGTGCTAGATAAGCACTTTATGTAGATTAGACTCAGTTAGGCCTACAATGCTAGGCACAGGAGGCACTCAATAAATGCTAACGGTTTTTATTGTTGAAACAGTCTCGTTGCATTCACATGCCATCCACAGGAAGCGGGTGCTGATGTTATCCCCCTTAGAGGTGAGGAGCCTGGAGCTCAGAGTATTTACGTAATACAGCTACTCAGAAGTAGAGCCAGGATTTGAATTGAGTCTAGCTCTTAATTGCTACATTATACTGCCGTCTCACAATGGACACAAGGGGTAGTTATTTGTGTCTCGTGATGTTGTATTTGTCATTGACTCTACTCCCAGGAAATACGTAAAATTTCTCTAAAGAAGAGGTTGAAAGACTGAAGCGCTGTTCTGTGTTTTAGTTTGAAGAATCATTTACAGAATCAGTCTTTCTTGGGGTATTAAGAGGATTAGACGAGTTGATCCGTGCATTTCTTAAATGTGCATATCCCTTCCTGTGTGCACTCAGGCTTGTACTATTCGGTCTGATGGGCCAGGCACTGAGTGCCTGTGCAGGTGCTGGGGATGGAGACGATGGTGTGGGCGTAAGATGTCCTAGAGACTGTGGTCGAGCTGCGGGGGCCAGACCTGAACGCAAATGAGAACCAGAGGTGCTTAGCACCATGGGGAGAAAAAAACTATTGGAGCCCAGAGGGGTTTCTGTGACCTTTGGCGGAAAAGTCAGAGAAGGCTTTTAGAAGAAGCGGCCTGTGAGCTGTGTTTTAGGCATGCAGAGAGGGGGCTGGCAGTCCGGCCAGATGGAGCATGGTGAGCAAGAGAGAAATATGTGCATGCGTGCAGGGAATACTGGAAAGGAGGATGAGTGGACCGGGAAGGTATGTCGGAGCCCGGCTGAAGGGGTAAGCTGAGGAGACTGGCCTTTGTCTTAAAAGATGATTCTCAAAGTGTGCCTTGACCAGCAGCAGCACCGGTGTCCCCTGGGTGCTGGTGAGAAATGTAAATTCTCTAGCCCCAGCCCAGACCCACCGAATCAGAATCTCCAGGGCTGGGGTCCAGCCGTCTGTGGTTTAACAAATCCTCCAGGTGAGTCTAATGCTCCCTGGAGCTCGAGAACCAGCACAGTGGGTGTTTACAGTGCAGCCTACACTCAGACGAGAACGTTTAACAGCTTTCCTCAGACGAGTGGTTTACAAAAAATTGTTTTTTGTCCTCAGAACTCTTGTTATGAAATCTCACATGGTGCCTGGTATATCACACAGATGAAGGAGGAGCTTCTCAGTTGAACAGAGGAGGAATCCAGAGCCCTGTCTGTTCAGCCTCCTCTTCCCACAGTTTCCACCTCATCCCACCCCCAAGTCCTGAGATCTCCACCCCCTGAAAGGCTCCACAGAGCACCAAAGACCTCGGAGGTCCTCTCTCTTCACGGTGCAAATGCACAGACTGAGAGTTAGAGAGGGGTGGGATTCACCTGGGCCCCCACCCATAACACTGGAGCAGAGCTGTCTCCAAACATGGGTCCATTGGTTCAGGTCAGCTTTTCACACTTTGCTTCTTATTTAATGGAATAAACCAAGATGAAATGGCTGGATAGAGAGCTACAGAATCTAGGAAGCATTTTACCGTCTCTCGTGACCCTGGAACGCGGCATTTTGCCTGATTTATCTTAGTTGGAGATCATGTATAACTGCTTCTAAGTGCTCCCTTTCATCAAAGCCAAATAATTCATAATTCCTACTTGATGAGCAATTACAGAAGACTGCCTGACTCACTTTACATGGCTTGAAGACGAGTTTCTTTTTAACGGGAAATTCCTTGACACATGCTCATGCCTGCTCCGATTTGTGACTCATACTTCAGCAAATGTCAGAACTGACAGCAGTCTGAAAGATGCTCAGATCCCATCCCCTCGTGTTGTGTGTGAGTATCTGAGCTATGAACCGGGAGCTTTCAAAGTCATACAGAACCATACAGAAAGAACTGATCCAGCGAAGCCAGGATGGTAGCTCGGATTGGTCGTGCCCCCACTATGCTCAGGACCATCTCCTCTTTGTGCAAATCCCCCTTTAGTTGAGAAAGAGATGGCAAGAGAGAAATGGTTCTTCACTTTTTATCCCCTTTGTCACATATTAATTTGTGCTCGTCACTGGGTCGTGGACAGGTTTCATTAAAATTGTCTTCTGAGCAGGAAAAAAAAGGACGTCTTCTGTCAAAATTAAGCATGTCTCTGTGGTCCAAGGAGACCACAAAAGCCCAAGTTCATCCGTAAATAAAGAGAAAGGAAAGGAACAGGGACGGTGTAAATAAATGGAAGCATTTCCTTTTCGCTGAAGGGTTTTCATTACACAGCACACACAGAATCCATTTTTCCACTCTCAGGCAGACACTTTATTCTGGGTCGCCCTCATTCAGCATGTTTACTATACGGAAAATCGTTTAAACACATTAAATTAATTATATCTGTGACTCAATTTCAATTGATTCAGTATGCACGTTCTCAGCTGGGTGCTGGGCCTGTGGCTCCTGTTTGGCATGTTGACGAAGAGCTTTCTTCCACGCATTTCAGGCTATGACTCTGGCTTAGCTTGGGGCTCAACTCTGTTTTATCTTCTGAAGGAGCTCTACTCCTGGAGAGCTACCCTTCTCAGGAACATCCAAAAATGGGATTCTGTGTCCCTACCTGCACACTGACGGCCTGAGGATCCTGCCAGCCTCAGATTCCCTGAGCGCATGGTTCTGGTTTTCAGCCCTGTTATAATCTCTCTATAGTCTTCGAATCTCAGAATGACTCCACGCCCGGAACCCCCTCTTCTGCCAAACATGCGACCAAAATGTCAGGCTAGCATTGGCTATTTAAGTCCAGAGAATTCTGAGAATCCCAGCTCAGTAGAGTGTGTTTGGGGCGATGATTCCCAAACTTCAGTATGCATAAGAATCTCCCAGAGAACGTCATTAAAAATTCAGATTTCCCAGCTCTGCCCTGGAACTTACGATACAGTGGCTTTGCAGTAAAGCTAAGTGATTCACATTATTAACAAGCAATCCAGGTAATTCTCAAATAGCAGCCTTGAGAATTGCTCGGGGCTCCAGTGGTGCACATGTGTGTGTGTGCACACGTGTGCATGCGCGCGCTCGTGCACACACACACACACACACACACACACGTTTTAATTTAGAACGTGTCAGAGATATATTTGTTCTTGCATTCGTTCACTCCTTTAGTAGACCGTATGCTGGGTACCGGGAGCTGAGAATGTAGAATAACGTATGGTCCTTCCCTCAAAATACCCCACTCAGTGGGGGAGATAGATAAGTAGAGGAATGTTTGCTGGGCAGTATCCAATGTCTGCCCAAGGCCCTCGGAGGGAGAACGCCATTCTGCTTACAGGAATAAATACCAGGAAGCTGTCTTTAATTTTCCCGAAATTCAGTTAACAAAACTCCATGTGTGGGTAATTGCAAGGTGCCCATGCTGTGGGTGCTCATCCTGTGCCATGTGCAGGGAGCCAGGATGCATTGCTAGACTCCCCACTGCCAGCATCATGATACACTGTGGGTTAACAGACTCTTCCACTGAGGCTTTCCTACCTGTGATAATGGGATTTGTTAAATATATATTTGGTCAATCAGGTAACCAACATATATTGCTCATATGTATGTATTTGGTCTTCATCCTGGGTTCCTGGCTCACAGTGACCTCAATCCTTGGAATTTCTTAAGCGTTGAGAGTGATGAAGTTGTCTTGCTAAGTTAATGAGGTGACTTTTGGAAAGTACCTAAAGATGGGGACTGGTTACCAATGGAGACAACCAAGCGATTAGAGGGTTGGAACTTTCAGTCCCACCTTCTGACCCTATCTCCGGAAAGGAGAGAGAAGGCAGAAGACAGGGGCTGGAGGTTAAATCAGTTGCCAGTTGCCAATGATTTAATCAATCATGCATCTGTAATGTAGCCACCATAAAAATTCAAAAGGAACGTGTTCAGAAAGCTTCTGGGTTAGGGAACCAGACCATTTCCACATGCCACGGTGCTGGGGCCCAAGCTCCAGGAGGACAGAAGCTCCTCTGGGACCAGACCCTAGGCATCTCTTCATCTTGTTGTTGATTCGTATCCTTTAATATCCTCTGTTAACGAACTGGTGATCTAGTGAGTAAACTGGGTTCCTGAGTTCTGTGAACCACTCTAGCGAATTAATGGAGCCCAAGGAAAGGGTCCTGGAAATCTCTGATCTATAGCCAGTCAGGAGCACATGTCTGAAGTCAGAAGTAATCATCGGAAGTGGAAGGCGGCCTGGGTACTGAGCCCTTGCCCTGTGGAATCTGATGCTGTCTCCTGGTAGATAGTGTCAAGTTGCATTGGATTCTCAGACACCCAAGAATTGCTCATTGGTGTGGGGAAGCCCCTTCCACACACACACACAACATTGGAATCGGGTCCAGGAACCCATCTACTACCAGAGATGCACTAAGTTCATCAAAAAAAAAAAAAAAAGATATACTCTTCAAAACATGTTTAGCCCATGTGGTAAGAATCCAGGTGAAAATCAAAGCCCTAATTTCTTTGAGTGATCATTTTAAAAGTCTTCTCAGTTTCCAGTCTCTTAAAACAGGGACGCTGTCCCAGATCTCAAAGTGAACAAATCCTTTGGGCATGTCAGACTAAGATGTGATGGCACTAACAGCAACATACTCGCTTTGGTAAATATTTCTTCTGAGTTGTCTTTTAAAATGAAACTATTTTGTCCGTGGCACCTATGATCGAGGCTAAATTAATAAAATCTCATTATACCCTATTATGAAAATGTAACATGCATAATATTTTTCCTAGAAAGTTACTGGGGGTATGTACACCCGGTTTGTGTGGGGCTATGAGGCTTCCAAGACCATTTGGCCATACAGAAATAGAAAGAAGCTCCTGGGGAGTTTCTCTTTGATTGTGAAAAGAGTGCCCATTCTTGCTACCCTATTTCCCGTGATAGCTTCCACATTCCCTGTGGGTGGCCTAATGTGGAAGTAATCACAGCTGCAAAGAGGGTGACCTATGAGTCCCTCTAAATAATAGACCCATTCTTCATTCTCTGCCCATCCTTTCTCGGCCAGCTGGGAGTCTGGACATCTCAATTTCACATCTGTCAGGAGAGGCCAGCAGCCTTAGGTTCAGGCATGTCACCTTTAATGGCTGTTTTCTGCGAATTGATTTCACCAAGAAGATGACAAAAAACAACAGATGACAATTTGCAGTTTGTGGATCTGTTTGCTTCTGTTGCTGGTGAACAAGAATCCAGCCCTTGCCAGCGTGTCCCTTAAACTTCAAATTTTTATGCGTGATTTTAAAATAATTATCTCTACTAAGTTTCAAATACGGCCGCTCTCCTTCTGCTGCCAAAGTTTGCCTGAGAAACGTACATTACAGAGTAAACTCAGTTTGGTTGGAATCCAATTACTCCAGGTACTTGGAACCATGTAGCTAGAGGAAGCCACCAAATTCCTCATCCCAGGAAAACCACACTGCGGGCTGAAGCCTCCATTTATTTCATATTTACTGTGCCCTGCCCGACCATGATCCTGAAGTCATGCAATTGATTTTTTTTTCAAATAGGAAACTTTACGCACTCATATACACACATGAATGAGTTAAATATCATCTTGTTAGAGTGGGCCCATCTCTCTTGCCTGTCTCATCCATCTTTTGGGGTCCTGGTTTTTTCCTCCAATACCGAAAGCTAACCTTCAGCCTCCCCACCAGCCACCCTTTTGTGCCTTACATTTGATATCATCATTTAGCATATAGATTTTTTTTTTTAAGTTGAATTTGAGTGAGATAAGGCGGGAGATGGGGTGGGGGAAAAAGCAGAGTACTGGGATCTCTACCAAAAGTGGGGAAAGCTTTTCCAATCCAAGATTTGACCCCTTGGGGGGCTGCTCAGTCTACCAGCCGTGACTCCAGCCACTGTACTGTCATGATTCTGCCAGTTTCTCATGTTTGTACTCGAGGCGATCGCTACAGAATTTGTCAGAAGCTCTGCAGCCGTCTGAGTGCAAAGTCTCTTGTGTGACCCCAAGTGGGGTTTGTCCAATGGCCTCATGCCAGCTCCCAATGGCACTCATGGTTTTCTGTTCATTCTAAGGTTCTGCTTTCATGAGTCTTTCTTGACTGTTGACCGGGATCAACAGCAAACCCTTCTAGACTTTCATCTATTCCCTACTTGTTCCCACCCCACCCCAGACTCAGAGAGTTTCAGTGAAATTGCATCATATACAAACGTAACATAGGAGCTGATTTGAGAATATAATCTCTCTGCCTCTATTCCCAGGGGAACCAGCCCATTCTCAAACTAAGATAAAAGGCACCATTGCCTGGGGTATGGCACTGATGAACTATCACAGGAAATACAGATTTGAAAAGTCAGGTAAAAAGAGGCCACAGTCTGCCACTTAGAGCTGTGTGACCTTAGGAAAATTATTTACCTCTCTGTGCCTCAGCTTCCTTTTCTGTGGAGTGGAAGGAAATACAATCTACTGTAAAAAGGTTACTGTGAGATAACATTCATGTTTAGTGCCGGATAACAGCATCATCATTATTAATTACTATTAGTATTGTTACTACTGCTATCACACGGGTGCGTTTATGTGGGCCTAATCGAACAATATTCTGAATTAAGTCCAGCAAACAATCACTCTATACCTATTAAGTGCCAGTCTATTTTACATATATTATCTCATATAATTCTCTCAACAGTAAGCAAATCTATTAACTTGTATTAAGATTGTAGTGGTTTAATATCAAAACAAGAAGGAGTAAACCATGCCTGTAAGCAGGAGCACTTTTGAGTTCTCCACCTGCTGCCATTCACTCTCGGGCTTTGACAGTCACCTTAAATCAGGAGGCACCTGCTCACAGCCTTCCTTCTGTCCCTCCCTTGAGTCCCTCTCAGCGCTGCTCAGACTCCAGTGGCCCTAAGAATTACCACTCAGCACATACACAACAACTAACTGCAGCAGATGCTGTTGGTGCCTCAGCCAGATCTGGGATCCATTTTAGGGGTTTGATTAGGTTTGTTCTTCCCCCAGCGGCTTCAGGTGCCCCTGCCAGTGACTCACATCTTATGTGATTGGAGCCTCTTGGCCTGGAGGTGCCTGGGACTTACATCCCGGCCCAACCAGCAGCAGTGACTGGCTGGTGTGGTGGTACACCACCAGTGTCATCCACCCCCCAGAGGTCCCCATGGGATTAGGGTGAGGCTAGGCCTTCCCTGAAACCACATCCGAGTTTGGCCTCTTCTCTTTTCCACTCTTCCTACAGGTTTCTCTTGAGAAGACGTTCTTCATAAATCACTTGCAGACAATCCCCTATCCGAGGCTTCTGGGGACCCAATCTAAGACACTCATGTGTTTTTGTGGGAAATTTAAGAATTTTCAAAAGGAAATTTCTACTGCAGCCTAATTGTTATCCATGTATTAAGTTTAGCACCAGCCTTCCTCCATCGCCTCCCCCACACCAGGCTCCAGACGCCTCTCCCTCATACTCCGTTGCATTGTGCTTGTTGCAGTCAGCCTGTGGAAGAGCCAGATCTATCTCCTCCGTGAATTAGCAGCTCTCAGACTTGCAGGGACCACAGCTTCTTATCCCGCTGGTCCCACAGGACTTCACCTGCTGGAAGCTCAGTAAACACTGATAACCTTGAGTTAATCTCATTGGATTGAAGCACATGTGACTGTGAAACTCAGTCTCACTCTCCTACTCTGCTGCCTTCCAGGCTTCTATAAACTAAAAAGCCTCATTCAATCTGATCCAATAATCAGAACCGACAACAGGGGTGTTAACAGGAATCTGCTTTTGAATTTGCTAATAGGAATTCCCATATTCTTGCTGTGATTGCTGGTGTCACAATGACCCCTACTTGTGAAAATCTCCCTGGCACATGTGTGCGTGCGTGCATGTGTGTGTGTGTCTGTGTGTGTGTGTGTGTGTGTGTGTGTGTGTGTGTGTGTGTTGGGAAGGGGATGAGGAGCTCTCATTGCTTCCTTCCTGAGACAGAAGAGAAACCCATCCTTTACTCATCTCCGAGTCACTCTCCCATCAGCATCTCTTTGGGGCTCAAGTCCCAGAACTCGAGAAGGAGGGGGAGTTGCTGATGGGCCCTCTGTGACTGGAGACTGTCAGGAGCCTTCCCTAGAGGTAATTGCTAGTAATGAACAACTATAATAATAATAATCCTTGATGTGTGTGTGGCTGTCCTATGTACAGAATACATTTATAGTCTCTATCTCCTTCATTCCTTGACACAATAACATTTATTAACATAATGCTAATAACAGCTCCCAATTTATGAGCTCCTACTGCTTCCCTGGCATCCTAGGCACTGTGCGCATGTTACTGCATGTGATGCTTCAAACAGCCACCCATGTGGAGATGTGTGATTCC
This sequence comes from Cynopterus sphinx, assembly GCA_030015415.1. NCBI lineage: Eukaryota > Metazoa > Chordata > Mammalia > Chiroptera > Pteropodidae > Cynopterus > Cynopterus sphinx. The sequence continues at coordinate 104,144,105 of CM057385.1, read as the reverse complement.
ACGTGCCTGGAACGCTCCAGTGAGCTGCAGTTGGCTCTCGCCTATGTAACATCTCTGTCCACACATCATTTCCTTGAGGCCCTCCCTGACACCCTATTTAAAATTACAACTCCAACCCCCTTCGTGCTTCTTTACAATAGTTCCCCCATCTGATGTGCTGTATGTTTTACTTATTCATTATCTGCTTTGTTCCCTGCTACATCCCTGAGACTTAGAACCAGGTGCCTGGGATATAGTAGGTACCTGATTAGTATTTGTTTAACGAATGAATAGTTTAGATAATTAATGGCCATGTTATAGATTTTTTAAAAACAGGCTGAGCAAAGAGACATTATTTACCCAATATCCCATAGGTAGTGAATGAGAGTTTACTCAAAACTGCCCAATCTGGCTAATTCGAAAGCGCATGTTCTTAACCGTTTAGGTATTCCATTAATCCAACCAGCATCTCCAGCACTCCCTATAAGCCAGATCAGGCCAGGCAGGAGGAAGGTGCAAGGTTTGCCCCCAAGGAACTCACCATCCAAACAACCGTGTGGGATGCACAAGAGAGAGAGCAGGAACCACTCACCCCATATTAGTCGTGGACAGTGTTGTACTCTGTCTGCCCTGGGGTACTGTGTGTCCATCTGCCCCTTCCCACTGGACAGTGAGCCTGGAGCCCTTTGATTGGGACCCATGATTCTCTCTGTACCTCAGCGTCTTGTATAATACTGACTCTTTGTCCATTTAATACATGTTTGTTGATTGAATGAATTAGGAAATTGTAACTCAGTGAGGCAAAGTAGCTATGCTGGAGTCCCACAGGATGCTTGTGGGGAACCTAGTTCAGAAGTGCATCCTAGGTCTTCTGATTCTAAATGCAGGTGTCTCCAAATCTGGTGTTCCGGGTGCTGCTTGGCTGCCCTCCCCCCGCCCCCATTTATTTAAACACAATTACAAATGACTGCAGACAACGTACAGCACAGGAAAGAAACCTACTCCTTCTGCTGTCAGATAAATTTGAAAGATCAAAATAATGTGGTTTAGTAATTTGTTTGAATTGATGCCTAGCCTTCCAAAGCTTGCAAGTTTGACTTCCTCAAGTCAGGGGAAAAAATAGCTGTTTCCTTATGAAAAGCAGTGTGGGGGAGTATATCATTTTCCGAGAGCTTCAACAGCGGCCCTATGTGCAGACTCTCTCCACGTCCCTGTGAGATACAGACAAAAGAAGGAGCCGGTGACAGGGTGGTCATAGTAACTATTACTGTAATGACAAATGTCATGACAATAGGAATGAATGGCTACAGTTTTGAATGCTCACTCAGCTCTTAAATACGTTCTCATTTAATCCTTATAATAATTCCTGTTACAGGTTAGATTGTGTCTCTCTAAAAATCCATCTTTGAAAAGTACCTTGGAATGTGACCTTATTTGGAAATAGGGTCGTTGCAGATGTGATTAGTTAGGATGAGGTCCTGCTAGACTAGGGTAATCTAATGTAGCTCGTGTTTTTATAAAAAGGGGCCATTTGGAGGCAGACATACACAGAGAGAGAATGCCGTGTGAAGAGGAAGACAGAGGTGGGGTGAAGCTACTACAAGTCAGAGAACACCAATGATTGCCAGCAAACTTCCAAAAGCTGGGAGAGGGGCCTAGAACCGATTCTCCCTCATAGCTCTCAGAAGGAACCAACTCTGCTGACACCTTGATCTTGGACTTGGAAAAACAATTTTAAAGAGCTGCATAATACACCCCGTGTACTTCTCTTTGCAAGAGGCCAGAATACCCACTTAGTGTGTTAGCCGTGAGCTTGCTAAGCAGGAGGGAAGTCTTCTTCCATCAGGGGAGGACAACTGACAAATTTCAGGTGACAAAATGCACGGCTTTGAGCACTGATGGATGCCAGCTCCGCCTGTGTGTGCTCATGCAGAGGATACTCACACACACTTGGATGTGACCCTCTGCGCCTGCCTGGCTGATGGCCAACCCTGCGTGAGGGGGTGAAGTAAAAACTGGGAAGATCCATTTTCTTACAGAATTGCAAGCTTTCCCACCCCCTTCTTTTTCAGTGGAATTCAAGTTTCTAGAATTCTTGCTTAAACCAGTAATTGGCAAGCAGAGATTTGGAGTCTGGTCAGGGCATTGCAAATTGTGGGGGTAAGGGTAAGGTGGAGAAAGGACTGGAGGGGGATGCCCACCTTCATCTTCCTAAGAGGCAATATAGTGTGAGGTGCTTAGGGACACAGACTCTGGAGACAGACTCTCAAGGTTCACATCTTGGCTCCACTTGTAGTCTGGCAACCTTGGGCAAGACCTAATCGCTCTGTAGCTTAGTTCCTTCATCTGTAAAATGGGGACAATGCCTTAGATGGGGCTTCCTGGAAACAGACTCGGAGACAGAGTGTTGTGTGTAGAAGGTTTGTAGGAGAATGAGCTCAGAAAATACAGTGCAAGGAAGTGAAGGTGACAGGGTTGGGAAGAGCAAGAAGTTGATCCTAAATGTTGTTGTAGCTTGGGCCACAGCTGATCCAAGAGGAGCTCTGAAGCCAGGATGGCCCTCGGAGTTGTCCTGATTGAGGCAGAGAGCCTGGGCTTTTATATCTTCTCATCAACTAGTCACAGGCCATGGCTGGGCCCTGGGAAAGGTGTATCCTTGGGCAAAGCTATACCCCATGGTGGAAGGTCATTCCCAGTAAGAGACCCTGCTGGGACCGTCAGTAGCCAGTATTCCCAGGATCTGGAGGATGGTGTTTCTGTCATAAAAAGAGAACCTGAGCAGGACCCCCAGTAGCCTCTATAGATAACAACAAGGCCTGTTTTAAAGGATCGTGATAATTAAAGAGGTTTATACATACAGAATGTCTGGGACATGCTAAGTGCTAAATTACTGTGAGGATGATGAGGAAGAATGATGAATTAAGATATAAGCTGCACGCCGTCCTCTTAGACCCTCAAATACCAGTAGTTAATTTTACAGGAAATCCTAGGGTTGGTGGGTTTCCATGTCACTGCTTTGGTTGCATTCATGCAGCTCTCGCCTTCTTTGGTGATTCACATTCTCACATTCATAAGCATGCAAGCAAACACTCACATGCACTCACTCATGCACGCACACCTACACACCTCTAAATATGTGATGTATGGGTGTTCATATTCATCATGTAGATAGCTCTTTATCAGTCTGTTCCACTGGTTTTCAAACTTGCTTTTCAAAAGAGAGTTTACATATCAGCCCAATATCATTGTCCTTTACCTAACACTTACATTAATATTAAAATTACATTTAACTTTGCATTTTTTTTCCAAATTTGCTCCTTGGTAGATTTTGTTAAATCTCCTTTTTTATTTAAAAATTAGCAAGCAATTTCTACAGTAATAAAGATGAAGTAAGATCTTAATGGAGTAGCTGGCCCAAGCCCTCAGATCAGGGCCAAGGCTACAGCAGGTCCCCTGACAGTTCTCGGAAGTGGGAGAGAGGATAATCTTAGTGGGTGTTCAGACCTACACTCTTTATTTTAATAGCTGCATTTGATTTTAATGTGTACTACAAAAATATAGTATTTAAGGTGGCGAGTTTCTTTTTTATTTTTTTTTAAAGAGGCAGAAAAGAAAAGCACAGATGGTATATGGATGCTGCGGAAATCATGAAGGTGACACGTGTGGTGGAGGTTTCAGAAACAGTGACCCCCTTATTGTTTGTCTTTACTTTGTCTTGAAAAGCACTATGATTGTCCTTTTAAAAGACCAAGAAATGAATCATAAAAGAATGGGAAAGAGAGTGAGAGAGAGAAAGAAATCAACCAACAGCAGAATGTTGGTTGTTTTGGCCAGTTTGTATAGTCACCAAAGCAGCAAATAATATTGTGCTTTTACACATGAGTTTTGTGTGGTAGGTTTGATATCCTTTTTATTTAATTCCCTTTCACAATATATTTATGTGTTTTGAATAATAAAATATGTTGTTAGGCTAGGGGTGGGTGTCCATTCAACAGACAAGTGCTAAGTTGCTTTGGGTGAAGCTACCTGTGATGGCCATTGAAACATGGCCCTCACACCCAAGTAGCATAATGGAGAAATCCTTGCATTAGTCCCTATTGTACAATCATTTTGATGTTCAAGTAGTTGACTAGCTCAAGTAGTTACCTGCTCCTTGAGGGTGGAGTCTTAGATTCACCCCTGTGTTCTCAGTTGCTAGCTCAAGATCTGCCCATATTTGAGTTTTAACTGATGGTAAATGAACAAGTACATCAGAGATATGTTTATGACCACCCCAACAGCCAACCTCTTCAACACTTGCTCAGAGCTTCACACATAGAAGATATACAGGAAAGACTGGTTAGCTGGTTGGATGGATAGAAGGATGAATGTAGGGATAGCAGGTAGACAGTTGGATGACTGAATAGATGGGTGAATGAATGGAGTGATATAATGAATGGATGATGTCAGGTAGAGGTAAATGGATGAGTGGATGAGTATGTGGGTGGATGAACAGATAGATGTGTGGGTGGGTAGATGGGTGGATTGATAGACGAGTAGATAGTAGGTGGGTAGATGGGCAGCTGGGTAGATTGACAAAGATGAATGAGTAGATGAGATTGGTGGGTGGACATGTGGATGGGAAAGAGTGATTGAGTACTCTGCAGGTCTAAAAAAGATAATTGCAATTTGTATGTGTCTGCTATATTTTAATCAGAGCACATTTTCCCCAGAAGGGTCTTCAGACAGGATGGCCCGGATGCCTTGGCTCTTTTTCTGACCTGACATCTAGGAAGTGTTGGCCACGTTTTCTGACGTGAGGCACCATCTTGTCCTCTAACACATGGAAATAGATGCTTAATCTCGTGCCTTTATTCTTCACTCACACTTCACCCTTTCAGGGATTGGGCCTCATTAAAATCTGTCCTCTACCCGCTTACTCTTTGAGTAAGTTCCTTGTTAGGGCATTTCTGCTGCGAAAAGTATCACACCAACCCATGTGAGTGCCAACCTGAATGCTAAAGACTGTTATTAGCAGATTTAGCCTAGGGATGTTTCAGAGTTGTCAGTTCTGATGTTCATAGGATTATATTTTCAAACATCATCACACATCCTCTATGACAGACTTGATTACTGTGATGAACTAGTTTTCTTCCTTTGAGAGATGTTCCAGTTGCAACAATGATTCTGAAAGCATTTGAGAAAGATGCCAGGCAAAACCGAAGTGATGCTATTTTATTTGGGTGGCTCGTTTCGCTTGCTAGGGGAGAGAGGCAGCTCCATGTGGCAGAAAGTGCACTAGGTATTGAGTCCACAGACCTAGGTTTGCATGCCGTCCCCTGCATCTTTGCAGTGATGGCACTGGGGAAGTCTCTAATCTTTGCATTCCCTTCTGCAAAGTGAGACCAATGACCATGGGCTCCCTGATGGATTGCTCCGGAGATGAAATAAGGAAGATGCATTACTAACTGTAAAGTATTGTGTATGATTGAGGGATCCCTGGTGGAAGAAGAAAGAAAGCCAGACCTCATGTATGTCATGTTATTTTGTATGTTTTTGTGTGTTTTTTTTTTTGTGACTTAGACAACAAAAGAAATTAGATGTTTATAGTAAAAAAAATTACCTATATTAACTGTATGTCCAAGAATCAATCAAACACGCTTTCTGGGCCATGGAATTTTATTACCATTGATAAAGCCATAGTGTAAAAACCTGACTCAACCAAGAGAAGTGGCTGTTTCTCTTTGCTCATTCATTTCTTCTACAAATATTTACTACCACCTTCAGGATGAGGGTGATGCTATGGATACAGCATTGAGCAAGGCAGCTGTGGTCCCTAAATCTGGGAGAAAAAAAGACAATAAACATATATAATCCCCTGAATAACTATTTAAATATTAATTATGAAAAGTGCTCTGAAAGAAAGTTATGGGGTGTGTTGAGGGCATATAACATGAAGGGCTGACCTAGACTGAGGATCAGAAAAGACTTCCCTGAAGAGATTGAGATTGAAGAATGAAGAGGAGCTAGTAGGCAAAAAGGATGGACAGTCATTCCATGTAAAGGAAAGAGCAAATTCAAAGGCCCTAGGGTGAGAGGAAATATGGCACCTTTGAAAAAGCAAAAGAAAGTCAATGCAGCTGGAGCAGAGAGAATGGAATGGGATGAGCATGGGGAGTGAGGAAGAAAGGTTTGTGGAGGCCGGATCAGGTTGTACCTGTTATCCTAAAACCAGTGAGACCTCATGGAAAGATGTCTAGCAAGGGAGCAAACTGCTGTTTTTTAAGGAGCTTTCCCTGGCTGCACTGGAAGAGAACAAATTAGAAGGAAGAGCAACTGCAGGGATGCTGGTGCCAACTATGACAGCGAGTGCACAGAGAGAAGGGCAGGTGGATTCAAGGCCCATTTCAGGAGAAAAATCATAAGGCTCAGTTTTTGACCAGCTATGATAGAAAGGGATGATCAAGGATGTACTTCTAATGCAATTACTTCCCTTTTCAAACTGAATGGTTCTCACGTTGTATACACTGTGAACATTATTATAGTAAATTAAAGAAATGCATCTATAGGCTTTATGGTATCCTGTACAATTTAACATCTGGATAATCTGCAAATTTGCATGGTGGCCCAGGGAGAACTGGATGGTGCAGTCAACCTTCCAACATCCTGCAGAAAAGTACTCCGTGCATACAGAGGCAAAAAGACATTTGGCAAATGCTCGTTTAAAATGAGAATATGCATGTGCAGAACAAATTCGATCTGAGCCTTTAGGCGTTCACAGTCTGTGGGGACGCAGACATGATGTATGGCCAGACCCTCTCCGAGAGCCTGTCTACAAATTAGATTACACCATTAAGGAAACCTTCTGGCAGATGGCCCCTACCTGCAGAATGAACAACGTGACCTCAAGTCCCACACCACCTACCACAATTCTCTCGGCCTTTCTTATGGAAGGCACCTCAGCATTTTCAAACAAATGGTTCTGGTTTAGCCAAGTACCAAAGCCTCTTGGTGATCTCCAGTGCACGCAAGCCACTTGTGGAGACCTCTCGCCACCCTCTTGCCAGATCTTTGTTCCCCAGAGCCCCCAAAATGATTAGGGTCCCTGAAGGACTGGGTTAGTTTATCTTTACTGGAGGGGAAGGCACTCTGTTCCTTTCTGTGTCACATTTGCTTAGCTGGGCCCAGTACTGTGTTGAAGCTGACTCGTATCAGCTCTTTATAGCCGACTGTATGCATGTCTTCCCAACTCCCTGTTCTGTGATAGCATGGAAGTAGTTTGGAATTGGCCACGATGGGAGGATTTACATCACAGCAATTAGCAAACACCACAGACCAGGGCTTCTTCCTTCTCCCCCTCAGACAGCTTGTCGTTAAGCATTTCCCAGCACACCACTGACTATGGCCTGAGCCCCACAGAGTCCCTGGGAACAGAGTCCTGTTAGCTTTCACCTAGCTCCTCTCTCCATAGGGTTCAAACCTAGTCCCTGGGGTAAGGCCTGTGGACAGTCATCACTTGTCTTCTCAGCCCCCACCCTCCACATGAGCATACCCAGGTAACAACACATTAAATATTTCTTTGTCAGGGGGCCGCAGGCCTAACAATCATCAGACAAGGGTAGGCTCTGAGTCTTGGTTCAGGCACAGCTGGGACCCCTGTTAACATAGCTGTGTGTTGGATAGGACTGGATGTACTTTGGACAGACAGCTAATAAGGAACGTTTCAAAGTTCTCGGGGGTCTCAACAGAGGGAATCGCTTCCTGTCAGAGACAGGTTGAAACCATCAAAAGAAGGGGTGTTCATTCTTTCCGTGACTGACTCACTCATGCCAGGCCCTGTGTTCGTAAGAAAACAGGACAGAGGAAGATGCATTCTACATGCTCAGTGTGGTTGTCCCAGCCCCACTTAAGACCACTTAAAATGTGGTGGGTCCATAAATGTAAACTGCATACTGGATTTCAAAGACTTAATACCAGAAAATGTAAAATATCTCGTTCTTAATATTTATATTGATTACAATTGAAATAATATTATTCTGGATATACTGAGTTAAACAAAATTTATGATTAATGTTAACTTTACCTGTTTTTTTTTACCTTTTTAGTATGGTGACTGAATTCTTTTAAATGACATCTGTAGCTCACATTCTATTAGTCACCATAGTTTAAACTTTGAAGAAGCTCCCGGGCCAGGGACATAGACTTTCAGTCTAGACAGTTGGGCTGGACCTCAAAGGACAGGTAGGGTTTGGAAAACTGAAGATGGGGAGCAGGGAAAAGAATGTTTCCTAGAAATAAGTGCTCAGATTTTCCCATGCCCTATAAGAGGACTATGACATCCCATCTCCTTGGACCTAAAAAACTATATTTCTAAGAGGTATTTCTCAGGAAGCAATTACTATGGTCAAAGACATATTCATTTAATGTGTGCATGGCAACATGGTTTGTCATGGTGAAGGCAGAGGAAAAACTAGGAATAACCTAAATATCTAATGGCTAGGCTTAGCTAAATAAACTTTAATGCATCTGTACAGTGAAATTGTTGGCAGTCATTAAAAATAGTTGTTATAGAACAATAACTAATGACACAGAAGATTGCTTATGATATATTGTTCTGTGAAAAAAGAATAGATTACAGAGGGTTGCATGGTAAATCACCACTTTTGATTAAAATTTAGAAATCTGTAGACTAGAAGAATCTACTCCAGAATATGAATCATGGTTGCCTCTGGAAGGAATTTTTTCTTTTTGCTTATCTCTTCTTTCCAAATGTTCTGTGGTAAGTATACATTACTTTAGGACATAGGCCTCAGGTGTTTGTTGTTTTTTTAAAGGAGACTTAAAAAACATATATTAACATCAAAAGACCCAGACTTTAATCCAGTCCTGGTGCTAGTAGTCAAGGGATTTTAGCTAGAAACCCTTTGGCCTCAGTTTCCCCATCTGTACAATGGGACATGTTTGCACTTGCTTCATAAGGTTGTCGTGAGGATTAACTGACACATCCCTGTCTGACACAGTTGTTGGCACATGTGGGTTCTCAGCTGTTCCTCCCCTTTCTCTCCTCTTCCTAGATGGACCCTGATTCTCATTTAGAAATAATGAGCAGGGAAGGGAGAGAAGGTTGAAGTAGATGTCAGAGAGGCCCTGAGCATTTCCTACTCTCCCCTGGCTTCAGTTTCTTCAGCCTGAAGGACTTCATGCTCTTGTCTTCTTTCTTCTCAATGCCAAAGCTCTCCTGATTGGATTCCCCCTGGTTGGAGCCCAGTAAAGTGAGGGCATATTATGTAATCTCATCCTGGATATGGAAGATATTGTATAATGGAGGGTATAGATGCCAGCTTGAAAAACTCTTGAGGTTTGAGGCCTTAAGGGGCCTACAATTAATTACTGTTGTGACTGATCAGCTCTAGCCTGTGGCTCTACTAGATTCTTAATGTAAATGTATGAAAAATGCAGGAATTTTATCTGTGTATGTGTATATATCTACATCTCTCTATCTCTATATCTATCTCTATGTCTATATCTATATATTTATAGGCTCACAGTGTGTAATAAAACAGTGACCTAGATTCTCTCTCAAGCATACAGGATCTTCGGTAAGCCATATGTGGTAATAGTTAATCCACATAACCACTGTCAATCCCCCCTCAGCATGTTGGCAGGGTCCCTGCAGTATGTGTGGGCTCTGCAATGCTTTTCACAATACTCCCTGTTCATCCTCAAATCTAGTAATTCTCTCAACTAGCTTATGAAGAGCAGCCTCAGTAATCCATGTTTAATGACCTTAGCCACTGGACAGCTGTCTTCGGAATTTAAGTCTCCTGCGAACAGAGAGAATCCTGAGGTTGTAAACTCCAGTGTAATGGAAATGTGTCCTATTCCGCCCCCACCACCACCACCATCACTGCAATGGGACTGGGAGCAGATGTGACTTTTTATGAGTAGTAACAACTGTAACAGGTAGTGGGATTTTTCACAAACATCTCCCCTGTTGGACATCAATGGATCTCAGCTGGGGCTGAGCTCTGTGCCTCAGTTCATGAGTAGAATCAAGGGGATGTTGCCTGGTGTGGTCAGAGAAACAAATCTCGGATCTCTCAGACGTTTTGTGACTTTGAAGTAATGAATGACAAAAGGTTTTCAAGATAGGAACCGACATTTACAAAGCCCCAAAGTACTGACTTTACCAGAGGCAAGCCCTGCCTGTGATTAGGACCATTTTATAGAAAGGGAAACCAAAGCTCAAGAGTCAGAGGAAGCTGCCCAAGTTTATAGGGTGGGAAGTGTGAACTGTGCTCAAGTTCACAAGAAGGGAAGTGTTGGGGTCCAGGTTTCAGGCCTGATGTCAACCACCTCTATGCCCATGGTTTTTTTTACACTTCTGTCCACATCCTCAGCTCCCTTAGTGGAACCCTTTGGAACCTCAGTTTACACTGTCACAGCAACCATGTTTTGACAAAGCCATCTATACAAGTATCATCTCAACTCCTTCTGCCTGCCAAGTCCTACTGACTCCATGAATTCCCAAATACTGCCTTCTCTCCTCCCGCCCCTCTGCCACTCATTTACTCTTACTCTCACTTTTGTACGCACAAGATTATTCTTCCTAAATAATCTCGGAACATGTTAATCCTTATTCAAAACCTTCCATGCCTCACAGGGTACAGCCTGGCATTTTAGGAGTTCTACCCCCAGGCCATAACCTGTGTTTCCAGCTATTTCTCCTCACGCTGCTCTTCACACAGAAGGGATACAAGCTGCTCTCCCACACATGCATCCTAATTGCCAGCCTTCACAGCTGTTCTCATGGGGTCTTTTAAATCATTTTTTCAATCATTTACTTATTCAATGAATATTTTCTGAGAACTTACTATGGGCCAAGTACTGTATTGGGAGCTAGGGATGCAGCTGTGAACCAAATAATCAGAAGTCCCTTCCTGCAGAGAATTTACAATCTAGTGCAAAGAGGCAGTCAATAATCGACATGTAAAATAGGTAAATTATATAGTGTGTTAGAAAGTGGGGTTCCTATTCAAAAAGAAAAAAGAAATAACAGGAATGTGAGGAAGAGAAGGAGGCTTGGAAATGCCATTAGTGGAAGAGGAACAGGGAGGAGTTTTAAACAGGATGGCCAGAAGAGGCCTTGCTGGGAAGGTAACGTTTGAGAAAAGACTTGAAGAGTTTAGGAGAGTGAACCAGCATTGACTAGGCTAAGAGCGATCCAGGCAGATGGGCAGCCAGAGCTTAGGGTAAGAATGTCTGGAGCATTGGGGCTCGAGGGAACTTGTACTTCCGGTCAAGATGGAAAAGCAACAGGGACCAGATTTATCCTCCTCTCTTAAACAACTAAAAAAAAACTATCAAATTTTGTGAAACAACGGTTTTCCGACATTGGACTTCAGAGAGCAGAGGACAGTGACCCCTGAGGGAAGGGACACAAAGGATGTGAGCCCTATAATGGCCCAGCTAACTGCCTGGAGAGTTTCTAGGCCCCAGCACAGGAAGGAGGCGAGGGGCCCAAACAGAGCCCAGCAGTCTTGCCAAATTGAGTAGAAAGAGTTGGGTTTTTTGGATTTAGAGAGACCAAGGAGGCTAGAATTTTCAGGCGGAATAGCAGACAGGAGAGAGCTGCATGGAGAAGGGAGAGCAGTGGAGAGCTGCACAGGGGTCCCGTCAAGTCCTCAGCCCTGTACTCATCGGCACCTGCTGTGTAATGAGGAAATTACTCAAGACAGGGAAAGAACCAGCAGAAAGGAACAAGCAGAAGGATCCTGAGAGCAGGGCCAGGAATTATTTACGTTCCCACCAACCAGCATGGAAAATTTTTCCATAATGCATGAGGAGATACTCAGAAGGACGTTGTCTCAGTGGTGGGGTAAAATTAGCCCTGGACTAAAGACGGCATGTAGCAGCTCCTGCCTTTGCTAGTCTATGCAAGCATCACCTTCTCTTATCCGCTCTCCTACTCCGCAAGTCGTCCTTAAGAACGTCTCTTCCTTTGAACCATCCAGGGTAAATTCTCTTTCCTCCTGGGACCTCGTATTCATTATTTACTACTTCATAACAAATTATCCAAAAATGGAGTAGCTTAAAGCAACAATTAACTTTTCTTACCTCCTCTAGCTTCTATGGGTCAGGAAGTAGGAGGGACTTAGCAGGAAGGTTCTGGCTTGGGGTCTCTCTTATGTAAGCAGGCAAGATGTCGGTGGGACTGCAGTTGTCCCAAGGCTTCCTAGGGATGGAGATTTGCTTCCAAGATGGCTCACCCACATGGCTGGCAAGTTGATGCTGGCTGTTGGCAGAAGGACTCGATTCCTTGCCACATAGACTCTCCATCAGGTTGCGTGGGTGTCCTCATGACGTGGTGACTGGCTTCCACCAGCATGAGGGATCCAAAAGAGAGCAAGGCTGAAGCTTCAATGTCTCTGTATCGTCGAGTCTTGAAAACCCCACTCTGCCATTTCCGTGGTGTCCTCCTGGTTACGTAGGCCAACCTGATTCAGCGTAGGAGGGGGCTGTACAAAGGTGAGCTACCAGGAGGCGAGAATTACGAGAGCATGGCTATCTCAGACCCTGACTGACATAATCTCTAAATTAAAATCAAGATACTACTCTTATCCACAAGGGAATCAGTTGCGGAGCAAGAAAAATAAATGCCTACTACAAAGTGGACAATTGTAAACCAGGTGCACATCCTATAACTATAAAGAAATGTGACCCTTGAATTCACCAGTGGGACCTATAAGTTGAGAAGGGGCTTTAAAAGAACCGCTGTGGATGGGAGTGAGGGCTCCCTCAAGCCCAGGCCAGAGGTGGGAGGTGAGGAGAGAAACCCCATCTTACCCAAAGGGGTTCCTGGGTCTCTCCCAACATCAGCTGGCCCCACTGCAGCCTAGAAAACAATGTAACACTCTTACTGTGTTTACTCCTACTCTACTGCTGGTATCTCACAGCCTTCATTCTGGTTTCCGCTGCTAGAAGTCATCTCCTGACCCTCATCATCCTGAGTCAACCAATCAGGCTATCAGCACGGCAGCTCTTCTCTCCCTTTCTGTTTTCTCCTCTGCTAACTCCTGTCTCTTCCCTTCCCAAGAGAATTAATGAAAGATTTTTTAGTTGATGGAAGATTTTTCAGCTTAGCCCATGAAGCCAATAGTCCCCAGCCCCCACATGAGCCATCTGGGTTTCTAGTACGGAAGCCAAGCCAAGAGAGAGAATGGATTCTCAATCAGCCATGCCAGGGACACCTGTCTGCCCTCCCTACCCACTGTTTTCAAGGTAGGAGTTAGGAGTGGTGACTCATCAGTGCTCAGAGCTGAGGACCATTAGGACTGGGAGGAGCCTGGGAGACTGTCACATCAGGCTCCTTGCCCTTGCCCTCATACATACATATGCACTCATGCACACACACACACACACACACAGATGCAAACTCACACACACACCATTTTACAGATGAAGTAACCTAGACACATTCAAGATTTGGAGAGCCTCCTGCCCGACCCTAGCATCTCCTGTGTGTCCCGACGTCAGCCTTTGGGACCTTGGAGAGGTTGTCAGGAGGCTCCATTCCTGAGTTCTAGGATGCTCACAACTAATCGAAAGATTTCTTCCCATTCCCGGGGATTTGCACTCTCGTGGTCCTGCTTCAGCTGAGTTGGTTCAGGATTTGGACCGGCCTCAGTCCCTCATGTTTTCCTCGGCTCTGGGCCACAGTTGATTACGACAGCCACAAAAACGAAAACAAACAAACCAATAAGTGCCCCCCCTTCTATGAGGACTTGTGAGGGGTTCCAGTGAAGGTTTGAGAGATAGGCAGAGGGGCATTTGTACCGAGGAATGTCATCCGATGACTTCAAGTTGGACTGAGTTCATCCTCAGCCACACCATCCTCTTTTAGGGGCTGCTTCTCCTCCAGTGGCCTTGCTCTGCCTCCTTCTCCTATCAGGGCTTCTCCTCTGCAGGAAAGCAACTCCCTCCTATTTTCTCCAGCAGAGTGTCCGGCCTCTTTTGCATGCTGGGTGCACACTGAGGGTCTTACCTTCCACCAAGAAGACTAGTCAAGGCTCCTTCATATGCGAGATCATTCTGAGCCTGGCTTTCATATAATGCAAACTTCATCTCCTGACATACCAGGAGAGACTGTAACCAAAGAGCTTAGAGGAGGGATCCCAGGCTAGATGCCCAGTGGCCTACCTTCTGATACAGTGTCCCTTCTGAATCACCTTCCCGTGAGTTCCCAAACCCGCCAGTTTTCCCTTTCATATTTCTCTCTTCTGTGCCTTTCAGTCTTCCTGCCTGGCCACCCTGCAGCCCAAGCCCTCTGGCCTCACACCTGACTGTTGCTATGCCAGCTGTTTTTTTTTTTTTTTTTTGAATACCGCCCCATCCCGGGGTCAATCTGCAGCCCACCCCAGCTCAAAGTGAAGAGTCCAACAGATTGCAAATTGCATATCTCAGACTTTCAACTCGACTGGTCAGCAATTTGGTTTTCCTGGTGGAGACTAATCTATTTAACAAAAATAGAACATACAGTAAAGCAAAATTAAATATTTCTAATTGTGGGGATGCTTGCATCTGCAAATGACCAGGAAAGAAGGGAGGTTGGCGGGGGGGTCAGAAAGCCTGGAAGAGGCCTCGTGATTCATGGGTTCAGAGCTACAAGGCTCCCTTGGCTCAGCCACCCACCCAGGAATCTAGGTGAAGACCTCACCACCTTGGCAGCCAGCTCCCCTCTGCGGACTGTGCAGGGGAGGAGTGGCACCACGTGCATCCATGTGCCCACACTGGAAAGCCATTCTCAGCTTTCTGCCTTCCTCAGCCCTCATATCCAGGCTGTCTCGAAGCCCTGTCAATTCTACCGTCTTCCCATCTTCTGAATCGTGGACTCCTCTCCATCCATGTCACCCTCATATCTCCCTTGGGTTCCACAATTACTTCTTACTGGCTTCCTTGCCTCCAATCTTCCCCTTGGGCCCTTTCATTTTCCACACGGCAGTCAAAATGGCTTTATTTATTTATTTTTTTAGCTTTATTGAAGCATCCTTAACAAATAGGAATCGTATGTAGTTAAGGGTTATGACTTGATGATTTGGTGTATGCGTGCATTGTGGAATGAGCACCACAGTCAGGTTAATTAATGTACTTGTTACTGCACAGAGTTACCATTTCTTTCACCTTTTTATGGTAGGGTGAGTACACTTTAGATCTGCCTTCCCTCTTAGCAAGTTTCAAGAACACGGCACAGTATTGTTAACTATAGCCGCCGTGCTGTCTGTTACGTCTCCAGACTTACTCATCCTGTGTAACTGGAAGTTTGTACCCTTTGCCCAACATCTCCCCATTTCACCCTCCCCACAGCTCCTGGCAACTGCCATCCTACTCTCCACCTCTCTGCGTTTAGCTATAGTAGATTTCACATATAAGCGATGCCCTACAGTAGTTGTCTTTCTGTGTCTGGCTAATTTCACTCAGCATGGTCCATCCATGTTGTCACAAATGGCAGGCTTTCCTTCTTTTTAAAGAACATGTTAGACTTTTTCCCTCCTGGTTTACCACCCTTCTGTGGTCCCCATTTGGATCTCGAGGTCCAGAGCCCTGCCTGATCTGGCTCCTGTCGTCCTTGCTTCCATTAGCCCCCTACCCCTTGCATACCACCCAGTGACCACCTTGCCCTCCCTCTTCTGGTCCTCCGGAGAGCTATATTGCCTCTAAGCCTTTGCATATGCTGTTTCCTTGCCTAGAACATCTCCCCTCCCATCTTCTTCACCTGGTTAACTCATACTGGTTCTTCCCTGTCCCCTCCAAGCCATTCCCTTGGGAGAGAAGTGCCCTTCCCCTGTATTCCCACAACTCTAAACCATCCTCTCCTACCAGTTATCATACTGTCTTGTAATTGTTTTTTAACCTGTCACCTCCATTAGACTAGCAGCTCCTAGAAGACGAAGACTTTGGCTTAGCCTTTGCAACTCCCCACAGTCTTGCAGAAGCACGTGTCTTAGAGAAAGCTCTCAACAAATACAGTATGTGGCAACTGCCCCCTCGTTTTTCACGTGAGGAAAATGAGGCCCAGAGAGAGGAAGGAACATACTTATGAGGAACAAGGAATCGATGACAAAACTGGGACCAAAACGTTGAATTTCCCATGATAAGCCCAAGGGACACAGAACTCCAATATCAGTATCCCACAGGGGCATCCTGATGTCCTGACCTGTGATAACCTTTGGGCCTCCATGATAAACAGCTTCTCTGCCTTGGGCACTGCTCATCTCTCAGTCCCTCTCACACCATGGAGCTAACTGAGCATTTCCTTTTTCCCAGTGTCCTTTCTCTCTCCCTCTCCTCCTTCATAGGTCTTCCTGAGAGGTCTTGCTCCAGTGCCCCCCAAACCAGGGAGCCTACTTCATTCAACTCAATTCATTGCAGTTTAACAAATGGTCCTGCACTCCTTCTCCCTCCCAGACCTTGAAGAGGAAAGAGCTCTTTCTTGCTCTGGGGATAGGGGTGTTCCATTCCAGCAAGAGGCAATGACAATATGCAGTTGGTGGTGGAAGAAGCAGTCATGGGCACTCTCTGAGGTGGGGACAAGGTAGGTTCATGCTAGCACCCATCAAGGACATGACTGGGGAAGGCCATTTTAATCGGGGCCTGACGTGTGGGACTTGTGCTGAAGACACGCATCTTCTAGGGACATATGGTAGATAGAGAGGATTGGGGTTCAGTCAGGAAAAACAGAAACTCAACTAGGCATGTCAATCTGAGGAGATTTAATATGGGGAATTGTTGATGTAGGTGTTGGAAAAGAAAATATAAAAGGAACACTGAGGCAGTCTGGAGATATCAAGTGCTTAAAAAAACAGTTACCACCCTCAGGGCTAGAAGAATGAAAGGAAACAGTGAGGCTTCCAGAACCCGGTCTCAGAGGAGAAGGCCCACACAGCTAGCAGTCAGGCATTTGAGGAGGGGCACTGAGGTGCCGTTGGCACCTCTAAGGCATTGTAGCAGGACCGGTGCTGGGAGTGTTGAAAGAAGCTGGAGGCAGGACCCTGACAGCACCAGAAAAGGGGTGCCTGAGTCCTCCCCTCTTGCTTTCCACTCTCCTTCAGTCTCCTTCTGGCCGAACCTAAAGGAAAGGGAGTCTCGGAGATGTGGCTTTCAGAGTCCCAGCCCCAGCATCCCAGAGCAGGGTGGAGAAGAGCATTTGGGAAGCTGAGACAATAGGTATTTGACCAGAACAAGCTCCTCTCCAGCTGTTCCCACTCTGATTTGAAGTCCTCTTTCTCATTTCCAAGAAGAACTCTAACCCCCTTGCAAAGTAGAAACAGCATTTTGCATTCCCCTTCACATTTCTAATATGGATGCCAGAAAGGACTGGCTTGGTCACTGGAGTTCTGGAGCTGACTGAAATCAGACTCCTGAGGGAGCCAAGGGCCCACTGTTAAATTATTGAGAATTAGTGATTCCGTTGTTCAATGGCTGGTAGCTTGAAATCTGCTTGGTGGGAATATTTACACCAAGGAAATTGGCCAACATTACCAATCAGAGCCCCCACTTTTTCCCCCAAAAGCGAGTTGTCACACATTTACCAACACATCCCTGACAAGCTACCTCTCCTCCTCCACCTGCCCCCCACTCTACCCATGCTCCCTCTCCTGCCCAAGGCTGCTTGGCTCTCATCCCTGCAAAGAGCTCGTTTTCTGATCAGTAACTGGCTCTTGGAAAGGAAGGCAAGAGAGTATGCAGTTAGAAGCATGAGCTTGAGGTCAGATACCTCTGGGGTGAGTCCCGGTTCTACTACTTCCTAGTTATGTGACCCGAGGCAGATATCTTAACCCCTCAGCTCCTCAGTTTCCTCCTCTGTGAAAAAGGAGATAATAATAATACATAATCCATTCCATCGGGGTTATTGTTGGGAATTTATTAATCAAAGAGAAGCCCTGGAAAAAACCTTAGATAACATACACAAATGTTTCAGAGGAGCTAAAAAAATAATTTAAAGAAAGTTATCTCTGCATGTTCTGCAGAACAAAGGTGAAAAGGGACTTGTCCCAGGTTCCCTTCCTAGAAAATGGTAGAACGCAGCCTGAACCTGTGTCTTCAGCGCCTTGTTCATTGCTCTTTCCATTTTTCTAAGCGGAGGGGGAAATGTGCTTATGCGTGCACAGATCTCTGGCTCTTACTCAGGAAAACTCAAAACTGTCAGTAAAAATTAATCTATTCCAAGAGAGAGTATTATTTTGTTGGTGGTGATTTTGCTATTTTTGCCTGTATGAAATGTGCCTCCTTATAACATCCTTTCAGAAAAAAAGTTTTTAATAAAGTTTTTCTGTCATTAAAATAATACATGCTCACTACGGGATATTGGGAAATACGGAAAAGTTTTTAAAAAGCTATAATCACACAATCCAGGAGCAGCCAGCTTTAACATTTTGACTTTGTGGGAGTGATTTTTACATAATTGTGAACATACTGCGTATCTCATTGTTATCCTGTCTTTTATACTTACATAATAGGATTAGTTAGGATAAATAATCCTAGCTGCTGTAACAAAGATATCTCAGAATCTTAGTGGATTGACACAGTAAACATTTATTTGTCTCTTATGCAAAGTCCAAAGTAGATGTTCTTTTTGGTGGAGAGGCTTTCCGCATGATGGTTCATAGACCCAGGCTCCTCTGTCTGGCATCCCTGCTGTTCCTGAGGCCTCGGAGCTCCATGACAGATCCTGTGACTCTAGGTAGCAGATGTGGGAAGTGAGGGATCGTGAAGGGTCTTGTGAGAGGTTTTCATGGGCCCAACCTGGACTACCACATGGCGCTTCTACTCACATTCCATTGGCGAGAACTGTCACAAGGCTACACGTAACGATAAGGGAGGCTAGAAAATGCAGTCTCACCATGTGCCCGGAGGAAAAGGAAATGGATTTGGTGAACAACTAGACAGTGTCTTGCACAATCAGAATATCACTTTTTCCAATCTTTTATATCTTTTGTAATATAACGTTCAACACTGTATAACTTAGATCAAGTCACCCCTTGTTTAAGACCATCAGTAGCTCCCCTCGCATTCAAAATTAAGTTCAGAGTCCTTGATACAGCCTATACCATTCTGCATAAGCTTGCACCTGTCCACCTTGCCAATCACATTCTATGCTCATCTCCTCACTTCTTACTTTTAGCTCCACAGCCATTGTTCCAACATTTCCAATTTCCTCATCTCTTTCTTGCCTCAGAACCTTTGTACTTGTATTTCTCTTTCCCTAAGACACTCTCCCTTCACTCTTAGCTAACTCCTTCGGTCTCAGTGCAAATGCCATGTCCTCCAGAAAAGCCCTCTTTGACCCCCAGTCTCAATCGAGGTCTTACTGTAGTTCTCTCTCATAGCACCCTGCTCTGTTCTTTTCCTTCATATCACTTATTATAGTTTGTAATTATATATCCGTTGGTGTATTTGTTGTTTAATGTCTGTATCTCCCATCAGACTGCAAGCTCCATGTAATCTAGGACCATGTTAATTTTGCCCATTTTTTATTTGACGCTTGCCTATCACATGTCTAGCACATGTAATGTGTTCAACAGTGCCGGTTTATTAAATGCATGTGTCGTAACATTTCATCATGTGTCTATCACAGTTTACTTCGCTGTTGCCTTATTTTTTGGAAATTGCCTTCATTTCTGGTATTTTGCCATTCCAAACTGGGCTGACTCCTGTATTATTACTGAAAACAAAGAGAGGGGTTGATCCCACCGCTCCTAGGCCAGCCAGCCATCTTCTCTTGATCCCCACTCCTCTGCACTGCACCCAACCCTGCCTTAGGCCACCACTTGCTTTGTGGCTAGTTGCCACCTGAACCTTTTGGGCCATCAGATCATGGCCTCTCAGAAGCACACCCCTCCATTTACTGGCCACCAGCAGAAGGGTGGTAGTGGGGCAGACCACACTTCTCATCCTGCCCCTCCTCTTAATTCCCTGCAAACCCACTGCTCAAGACTTGGTGTATAGATCAAACTCTCCTCAAGGCTTGGGCCTATTAAAAGAACTTTCAACATAAGAAAATATTTTAAATAGCATACAACACATGATTTGTCCAATAGCCCAAGGGGACATGCAGAAAAAAAGAATATTTTTTTCCCTTGGCAGAACATGTGTGTGGATGTACCCAATTGTTTGGTATTTCCCTTTTAAGCCCTGCTGTCCTTTAGGAAACATAAGGCACCTGCTTCTTCAAGCCTACATGATAAGGATCTCTACCCTTTATGGAAAATCCAACCGGCAATCTATCCTCAGTGTTTTCTCAAAGTCCCCATTATTCATTTGTGACCAGCACTGTCCTGGGTGGAGGGCTAGCAGCAGAATGGTCCAAGGTAGGCTTGGGTGATCCACAGAGATAGTGATGTGCTACCCCATCTGGGAAGCCCACCAGGGTTCCTCATCACTCTCCCATCTCCTTAGAGATTTTACTGTTTGCATGACATGTCAGGGTATATCTTGTTTCCCTGCAGGATAAATCGAACCCTCAGATGAAGACGCATGCTCATACCTTCCAAAGACAAACACAACTGCCCAGAGACAAAAGTGCAATTCAAGTCATTTTAAGGAAAGAGATTGTTTCCTAAATGCACACAGATCTGCAGAGATTGTGTCCAGCAGTGGGCCCAGGGCTCCAGGTGATTAGGCTGAGCCAATTGAGTCTTCACTCTGTCTAGCCTACAGCTCTAACCAGACATCATATCATTTCTAGGCAAGGCATCTCTGCCCTGTGCTATGAAACTGAAAGAGACCAACGTAGGACTTAGCCCACACAATTCATAAACTGCCATTGAAGTGAATTCACTACTCATGCTTAGTAGTGAAACGTTAAAGATGAACAATGGAAGCAATTAATTTCTCTAAGAAGAGGCCAATGAATCCTACTGGTTCCTAAAATTTTTAGAGTACGTTTTACTCTCCGCCGATTTTTCTGGGGATTCTGAATGGACAAGAGGTGGGATTTTGTTAACTCAGATTACCTGGAAGAATTATGAGTTATCCTTTATCGTATACCAGCCCTGAGTTATGCTCTTTTCCTAATTGTCTTCTTTAATTCTCACAAATAACCCTGAGAAGCAGGTATTGCTCTTAATATTTTTCAAATAGGAGAAATGCTGCTCAGAAACAAACAGTGACTGTCCAAGGTCACACTGATGGCAATATTTACTCTTGTCTGGTGAATGCTGAAACTTAGGTTTTTTTCTATGTGTTATCTTATGCATTCTGAAGAGTTCTCTGAAAAAGAAAATGCAGCTTTATGGCTCCCAATTCAACCTGAACTATTAGTTTGGATTGGCTTTTATGAAACAGACTTTTTTCTTTGACATTAGCAATATCTCATTTCAGGAAAACAAAAATCCTTATAAATTATCCACTTGGAGTTTTACCTCCATTATTTTGTGTTCATTCCAAATGAGCTCCATGGTCATTCGTATAAACTCCTCAGAAGTTAAAATCCATTATTAATCAGCATGCAGTCTAGAAAATAGAAACCATTTCAAGCATTTCGGAGGGAGATTTAATACAGAGACCTGGTTACGACTTTATTGGAAAGTATGGAGGAGCAAAACAGGTGGGTGGGCGCTGTCACCAGAGATAAGTATTTACAGAAACACCAACCCCCTTGGGCCGTAGGAACAAAAAGGGGAATGGTGTTGCCATTGTCTCTGACTGATTGATAATGGATTCTAACTTCCCAGAAATTTATAAGAATGACCACACCTCTGATTTGGGATGCAAATAAAATAATGGGGGCCTAAGTACCCTGGCCTCTGAGGCTCCCTCCTGCCATAGCTGTGTCTGCTGCTCTGGGAACCCCACCAGGGGCCAGGGAGCAGGCAGGCAGGAGCACCACACTGACAGTGCAGGGCTGTTAGGATCCACAGACACCTGCAGTCAGAGCTCCTGCTGCTACAACCAAAGCAGAAAAAAAAATAGCTTTTCCCTATGCATACTTTCTAATCTCTCATGAATGCTTCTCATTAGCAGAACCTAAATGGAAACCAGCTGGCTGGGGATTCTGGGAAATGTGGTTTCCGGGCTTCGTGCCCCTGCAGCATAGAGGAGGATATAGAAAGTGAATGTGGACTCTGAGCCAACAGACATCTCCAGCCCCAGCCAGAGTTCCCAAGCTCCATTGCTTTGGAATTTAATGCATCACATGGATTAATCTCAAACGGATGTGATGATCTTCATTTACAGCCTTGGGATCGCACACAGCAGAAGCTTAAGGAGAGTCATGGCATTTATATATACATAAGGAATATGTATGTGGGGAGGAGAGCAAAAGAAAAAGAGGAATCCCTGCCCGAGCTGGGATGTAAGACATCAAAGCTGGCCCAGCTAGCCTGGCCGAACTGCCCGGCCACTGTGAGGCTAGAGCAGTCTTCACTCAGAATCCACGGCTGCTGCGACCTTTGGCGGCAGGCATCTTAGGTGGGGTTATCTAGGAAACAGATTCTGAGACAGACTCACATACGGAATTTATCAGGGAGCCATCTCAGGAGCAAAACCTGGAAGGGAAGAAGTGAAGTGAGATCAAGCAGAGGAACAAGTTGGAATGTGATGCAGCTGCAGTCGTGGCCTCAGCCACCCCGTGGGAACCTCTGGATCCCATGGTCCTTCACAGTGTCCGGAACTGAGGTTCAGCGGGGCAAGAACTGCGTCCCTTCCCATTGACCATTGGATGTAGGCTGGTGTAACCAGGAAAGGTGTGACCTTGATTGACATGGCTCTCTGGATGCAGGGCAAGGTGCTGGCAGCTGAGGAGTCGAGTGCCTCCATCCTGATGGGGGTGTCCATTGGCACATCCAGGACCCAGAAGGCCAGAGTAGAGTGGAGGTCCTCTGCTGCACAGGCCCCAGTTCTCAGCCACCTTAGCAGTGCACTCTGAGCTCACGAGAGAAGGAATCGGGCCACCACCCTAGCCTGGGGCACTGCCACCTTACACCTGGATTACCGGCTGCCACACCCTCCAGTTTCTCTGCTTCCTTGTTTCCCGAGTCACCATCCATTCTCTCTGTACAATACCCCGAGCAACCTCCTCAGATATCAGCTCAGTTCACACTACTTATTTGTGTAACTTCCCTGCCTGGAGGCTCTTGGCTGCGCTCCAGAGCCCTGTCAGGGCCCCGGGGTCAAATGTGATCTGGCCCCACTTAGCGCCCCACTCCTCCACTGAGCTGGAATTTTCTGTCCCTTTTCCCACCTGAGGGACTTTGTCCTACCCTGGCTTTTTGCTCTTCCTAGCCATGCGGGCCTCCGCTCTTGTATCTCCTCAGCAGTGAGGTCTTTCCTGACTATACAGTAGATTCGGTAGATTCCCTCCCCTCACCCAGCCACTCCCTTTTTGTTTTCTTAACCACACTCTTCACTCACTGAAATGATCTCATTCATTCATTGGCACATTTGTTTTGTCTGTCCATCCTAATCAAATATAAAGCTCTCCACGGGCAGGAATCAGCACCAAGAAGAGTAACCGGCCCAGGGTGGTAAATATTTGTGGATGTCCACCCTCTAATGTGGAGGGGCACCTACTGAGCAGAATGTTGTGAAAATCCCCTGATAGTGTGTGGTGTTCCTCTTGTCCAGTCCTATCAAGGCTGGCGTGGCAGGGACGGTGGTCCTGTCCAGTCAGCCATGACCAGGATAGCAAAGCTGGCTTCCTGGGTCAAACCCAGGTCCCGTGGTAACTCCTTCAGGAAACAATGACATGACATGTCTTCTTCTCTGAAGAAGGGGACTTCACAGAGCCTCCCGGCTTCTTCTCTGGTGTAACCCCTCAGTATGGTCAGTTATCCATCCCTGTGTGCATCATGACCCGGTAGATGCACGGCCCATGGTAGAGCACACAGTGTGGTTCGGGAACTCAGTCATCCGGGGGCTGATGTTTCGGAAAGGTGAGGACACCTCAGGTAAAAGCCCAACCGTTTTCAGCTTCGCCAGATGAAATCACATAATGTGGGCAATCTCTTCCCTAGGGTTGAAAAGCTTCCTGGTGCTTAAAATCTTTTTTATTTCAACTATTCAATGTTTTTAAATAAAAATTATTGCTGCCATTTACTGAGTGTTTACAGTAGACCAGGTGCTATGGTAGGTCCATAAGTCAGGTGTTCAGAAACTTGCCTTAGACGCTGGCCTCCTTGCACTGGGAGCAGGGAGGAGGGAGGAGCCACTGTTAGTAAAAATAATGATTGTGAGTTAAATAAAATATGAAAGGTCTTACTTCAAAGTTGGACTAATTAGTTTTGTTTAAAAAGAAAAAGGGGGCGGGAGTAAAGGAAGATTCTTTCTCACCCCCACCCCATTATCTACTTCACTCTGTCCAAGCTTTGAATACTATTCTGTTTAATTTAACTAATAAGGATTCTGCAGAATGTGTCCTCATTTTATACCTTAGAAGTCTTTGGAATTCTTCAAAGCTTGGCAGGCAATGGGTGAATTCATTAGAGTTTGACCTTTGTCAAGCAAAGAAATGTCCTATTTGTGGACCATGCCTGCATCTTTCCTATCCATGCAGCGTGGTCCATTTGCCTAAAAGTGATCCTTCTGGAAGATGTTCTGTGTTCTTCAATCATCCCTCGAAATAAAATCACAGCTCCTGTGTCACCTTACACTGAAGTGTTTTCACACGCCAGGGAATTGCTTACCGTCTCCTAAATATAGAATTCGGTGGGCGTTAGTTTCAAACTGATACTACTCACAGCTGTCTTCAGCATTTCAAAAAGGTGTCGAAGTGGCCTTAGAAGGTGTTTCTTGTTCTGAGAACAGGTTGAGTGATTCTCTGTGCCAGAAGCCACATGCCTCAGACTTTGGGTTTCCACCAAGGGAAGACATTTTTCGGCACTTTCTCCTAAGAACGGAGTGGAATCCGAACGTCTGTGCTGTTACCTACTATTACCTAAGCGCATAACTGCGAGAGTAAGGCAGTGTACCTTTACGATTATTTTTTTTTCCCTAATTTCACATGAATGGAAATATAGGGAGGAATTTATTTCTGAATCAGAAACAACATGCTATAGTGAGATAGCATGAGTATTAAAATCCAACTCAGAGTTGAATTCCAGCAGCCTCACCTACAAAGGCCTTACATCAAGCATATAGCCCCGCTTAGACTCAGTTTCTTGATCTGTAAAATCAGGATGGTTCCCCTTTCCACTCAAGTTTGTCATAAGATTCATTGATAGAACTGTGTCGATTTCCTTGCATGTTTGCAGAATTTTAGGTGGACCTTAAATTGGCAAGAGAGATCACAGCCTTTCTTTATGTTCCCAATGTATTTAGCTCAGCATATGGGACACCTGGTATCAGCCAGCAGGGCAGACACAGCAGATGATACTGTCTTTAACCTCTAGGGTCCCTAATGAGGGGTATTCAGCTGCCTGTGACACTAGTCAGGTCTCGCTGAAGCTTAATTTTGTACTGAATCATAGCCCCATTATCACTGGGGCTGATGTCACCACTCAGAAAGAACTTACAAAACCATTCTCTGTCCTTAATAAGAAATACTACCTGACCTCCCATCCCATTTTGGTCTTCAAGCCAAACAGCCTCAGCAAAGCCTCACATCTTTATGGGAAGGTCACAGGAGCATAGTCAAGGCCAGGCTACACCGGCCTCACCTCTGTCTGTCTAGCACCCTGGGAGACCTTGTCCCAGAATGACACAGGACACGCGGGTGTTTAATAAATAGCCGTGATGATAATGATGATGCATATCTCGACTTTAATTCACATGTGTTAGTTCCATTATTGATTTTATGCTCCTCAAATTAACCAGATAAAGTCACAACCAGCATAAAAACATTGGTTTAATTTTGCATCTGTGGTCCAGTGGGAGTCTTTTTTTTCTTCGATATTAATAATTGCATTGTATGATAAACGCATTTCAGTTGAGATGAGTAACGTCTGGGCTAACATGGCATTTCTCTTTTGTTCTTGTTTGTTTTGTTTTTAGGGTCAAGTTGTGTTCCGGAATGGGGAGAGAATGGGGACCATTAAATTTACTCAGTTTCAAGGTAGGCTGTTTGATGCTTGTTTTTTTCTTTTAAGTTGATGAAGTCTATATTTAGGGACATTGTGTTTATACAATAAAATACATCAAAACAAGTGGAAATATGATGTTCCAGATAAGAGAAATCAAAGTCAATAGGAAAACTTCTCTGTGAAAACATCAGTTTCAACTTATTCAGAATATTTTTTCCCAACTGCATTACCTCTCAGGCCTATTCAGTCTTCTACATGACTCCAAAAGCCTCGTGAAAGTATAGGGGTATGCGGCAGTTACGTCATTTCCAGTGTTCTGAGAAACCTTGCATTATTTTAGTGTTTGATTATAGAAATTTTCAAAGACTCTAGAGTTGGGAGAATAGCATAGGGAAGCCATCTACCCATCATATCAACATTTTGCCCATCTTGCTGTATCTTGACTCATCATATAACCCCCTTCTTCTTCTTTTTTTTTTTTTTGCTGTAATATTTTAAAGTAGCTCCCAGACATTATCTCATTTCAATCTCTAAATACTGCAGTATGTATTTCTACTGGAGAAGGACTTTTAAAAACATAACCACAATACTATTATTGCACCTAAAACATATAACAACAATTCTTAATATCCTTTTATTCCCAGTCTATGCTGGTCCTACAACTATCTCAGAAATGTCTCCACAGTTGGTTTGTTGGGAAATCCACATGAGGTCCACTCTTTGCATTTGGTTAATGTGTCTCTATAGTTTCTTTAAATCTATAGTCACCCCACATATACTATTTACAGGACATTTATTCTTTTAGAGGCCAGGTCATTTGTTGGATTTTTCTGCTGTGAGGGTTGGAAGGGGCCTCAGAAATCATCCAGACCAAGTTTCTCATGCAATAAGGAGGAAACAGAGGCCTAGCGAGGGGCAGTGGCTTGTCAGCGCCCACAGGGCATCCGTGAGGAGCAGGGCTGGACTGTCCTCCAAGCAGACACCTCACTTCAGCTCAGTGTGGTCATTAGCAGGGTTGTGAACCAATGATCAATATGTCAGTGTTGACATAGTCATCAGTGCAGAGTTTCTCAGCATCTGGATGTATCTGAAAGCCATGCCTTTCTTCTATGTCAGCTCACTTCGAGCAGATCCCAAAGTCATCCAGGGGAAAGCAAGAAATGAAATCGAGTTACTCAGATTCATTCAGACAAATCCTCGCCGGATTCAGATCAATCAGGAGAGGTGTTCTTGGGTACTATCGCTCTGTAATGCAGTCTTGTAGATTTACCCATTTGTCTTCCCATGGCAGGTAATTGAAACGCATGTCAGCTCTCTGGAGTGCGCAAAAGATGTAATTTTAGGCAAACGTAATTATTTTCCCATTTGTTAAGTCTTACTTCTTCATTGGTCGAACAAAGTAAGCATCTTGGCAAAGATACTTACTTTTTTTTTTTTTCTTTTGAGTGATTGCAACTGAATTCTCTTGTCACATTTCCAGTTCTCAAATCACATCATTCTAGGAGAATATTGTGTAAAATATTGATTGGCCAATCACAGCTACAAATGCATGCCAATTTTATTGCCTTTTTTTTTTTTTCAATGTTAGGATTAGACACCAACTCCAATGACTGGTTTTAGGCATTTATAAGGAAAGCAATGTAGCAAACAGTAGGTCAGAGGTATGTTTGACCCACCTGAGCTCAAGTCGCTATAGAACGTCAGGCAAGTTAGTGACTTTACCTCTGTGAGCCTTGATGTCCTCATCTGTCAAATAAGAATATAATCCTACCGACCTTCGGATGTGGAAAGAACTAGGTAAGATAACACAGAGAAATATGAATATGTGCATGTATTTCTTGCCCAGCGGGTAATAGCAGTTATGATTAGCACTTTGTCAAGAATTATGACACTTCTGGGGCAAATCCAGATTCTCTTGGTGTGTTGAAACCCTCAGGTCCCTTTCCGACTGCCTCCTCCATAGCTGCTCCTTACACTTAATGATATGTAAGATGTCTGATGGAGCAGGGCCTTAGAGCTGATCCCATCCCACTACTTCATAACATAAATGAGGAAACTGAGTCCCAGGAAAGGGATCTATATTCCCCCAGGGACACACAGCTGATTAGTGCCGCTGCCGGCTTACACAAACACCTATGTCTGAGTGTTCTCCCTTCGCCACGTTTGTGTCCAGTCTTTCCTGACTGTCAGAGCTGGACCTGGCAGATACTCCTGTTTACATGTTTTAAAACAGACATTGATCCTGTTGACAGAGGATGCTGTGCTCAGGGCATGTTCTCATCAGCACAGTAGTTATCCAAATTTATGGGGTCTCAGAGGTGCCTTGTCTGCCAGGACAGAGGGGGATTGAATTATTGCACAGGCCACGATGAAAGGGCTCCTGGTTATCATCTCATTTCATAGAAAGCAAACTGAGGTCCAGACAGGAAAACGGCCTTATGTGGGATGGGCCCTGACTCACTGTGGGATAGTAGTATTCTCTGGGTTTATGATTTCCCTCCAAGAGAGACTGGTCCAGACTCTGTCTTCTGGGACCTTGCATAAATTTAGCCAGAGTGTGGGCCTGGCCTGCACCCTGGGGTTACCAGCTCCTAAATTGCCTCATACCATTCACCTTGAAAAAGGCTTCTAATGGGGTCACCATGTTGCTGTCTTCCATTCCCGCCCGCCTACTCGCCCGTGCTCGCTCTCTCTCTCTCTCTCTCTCTCTCTCTCTCTCTCTCTCTCTCTCTCTCTCTGTGTGTGTGTGTGTGTGTGTGTGTGTGTGTGTATTTGTGTGTTTCTCTCTCGCTTGTCTCCTGCCCTCTTATTTAGAGAGGACAGTGGGCAGCAGGTCTCACAACAGAGCTGATTCACAAACAGCCAGCCACAGCAGTGGGGTCTTTGCAAAATCTGCTCCTGGGCGAGTCACTTTATCTCCCTAAGCTTCAGTCTTCTCCTCTGGACAATGGGATGCACTAATGCCAGCCCTGTCTGCCTCCTGGTGCTGGTTTAAGGGCCAAATGAGTTTTTGCTCTATACACTCTCTAGTGCTGGGAAGCTAGTCACATTGCTAGCTTGCTGCCTGACTCCTGGCAGGCTCTTGGTAAATGCTTACTGAATTTGTTAGTGATAAGGCTTGAGGAAATGCAAGACTATCTTCATTTATACATGCTTTCCCACAATTTAAGTCAAAGCAGAATGTTTGGTAAATAACAGTTAGCCTTGACAACAGAAACGTAAACTGAAGCTAATTTACAATGGTTTTTCCAGGCTTGGGACTATCTTTTTTGCAAATTCAAGAGTGCTAGATAAACAGAATTATTCTAGAATAATGTGCCAGCACTAACCCCATAGTCACTCTTGAGACTGAGGCATTTTGAATCTAGAGAGGTTTCAGAACCCTAAGACTGGTCTTCCTTATGCCCAGTTTCCTTCCATTTACTCCACTTCCAAGGGTTCCCAGAGCCCTTGCCTCTGTCAGGACTATCCTGGAGGGTAGGTGTGGTAAATGCTAACAGTGGCCTGAGCAGCCACAGCTCCAGAAAAAGCATCTTATCAACAGCATTTCCAACTCTCCCTGTGCAAGGAGCAGGTCAGATGTTCAGGGAATTAACGCTTTCCGGGGGCATCCCTGAGCCAGGGGTGGATGAGAAGTGGAGGATAGATTCCCCTTGGGTAGAAACTCCCAAGAATTCAAGGTATGTTCTACTCTGTCCCCAGATGTCAGCTGAGGGCTTCCCAAAAACCTGCTCACTAATGCACCTTGTACTGGCTCCTGTCCCTTCTCTGTCTCACCTTTCTGCATCCCTGCCAGCGTGTCCTAGGATCACCTCCCAAATGAATTACGTACATTCTTACCCTTGTCTTAGGCGCTTATTCTCATCATGGTGGTAGGTACAGCAGATATTGGCATCCCGTTGGCCACACACCTTGAGCATAGTGGGGCTAGCATAAACCCCTTTCAATTCCAAGTTCACAGCACCTCCCCCATGCCACCACTGACTTCCACTAAACCACGTGTCGACAAGGATGAATGCTAGGGAATTGGCTTTTTTTTTTTTTCCTTGAGAGAAGAAAGAATCCATGTTACTGCTGAAGTCTAAACATGGCTCAGAATTTGCAGCAGGGAAGGAAGTTGAGTGAAGCCATGATTAGGGCCTTGTTTATGCTGTTCTTCGTGAAATCTCAGCATCTGTGCTCTAACTCACCGTCCCTGGCTTCATTAGTCCTGTTTGTAAGAATCTCGGTGAATGATGATGTGCTCGAATTTCACACTGCTTCTCTGCAGCATAATGGACTCAGACTTTGGAGTTTTATATTTCAGCACCTGATTCCAAGGGACGGGGTCTTCTATCACTCTAACAACGTAATTGTCAGTCAGGACGCACCTAGTGAAATATAGTCTTCTCCCCATTTGCAGACATTAATTACCATTTGGTCTTCGCGGTACCAGATACGGTTCTATTCAGTACGAATTTCCTGAGCATCTGGCCAGGCGCTTAACCAAGTTCTCTGGGGGAAGCCACATTGAATGAGCGATGGTCCCTGCCCCCTCCCCTACAGGGACCTCAGAATCTCTGACTGAATGCCAGTGCCTGTGAAAGCAAGAAGATAATTTCCCAGAACCCACTAGAAAACTTTCAGAGCCAGTTTGACCCTGTTTGAGACTCTTAAGGCTGATTTCTAATATCATTTTCCTCTGTCAAGGTGCATGTTGACAAGCAGGACTTGGGTCTGGGAAGGACGGTTTGTCGACTGCCACTCAACTGGAGTGGAGACATAGTCCACCAGACTTTAGGATTCACAGGCAGGGGGATGGGTCGGCGTGAATGGAAGGACACATGTGAATGTGGGTTCCTTCAGACTCAGAGCTTGACCCTGACCGTGGCACGCCCCAGCCCTCATGATTCAGGTCTTACCTTTCAGAAGATGGCTTATCAGGCAGAATTATTTAACAGCCCCTGTGTCCCACTGAGCCTTCGACTCTCCATGTTGAAGGGAGCCCTAACTCTCTTTTACGGCATTCCCTTTGCTTGAATGCCTCCAGTGATGGAGAACTCATCTTCTATCCTGTAGAAAGTAGATGAGCTTTGAAGCAGGCATGGCTAATTGTTACTAGCGAGGCACTGTGGTTTAATTTCTCTGAGCCATCATTTCACCATTAATTTAAAAATAGTAAAAGGAAAGTGGATCATTTTCTTTGCCTTGAGAGTGATGGTGAGAATTCAATGTCATGCTGTGAATGTTCCTGGCTTAGTGACTGTCACAGAGAAGGATTAGGGCAGCTGTTAGCTTTTTTCTCCTCTCCTGGGCACTTTTGACAATTACCCCAGGTTTACCCTCTTCCAGAATTTTTTGAGAAAAATACAGTCTTGCTTCCTTAGGACCCACTTCACACACCATATAATGTTATATCATTGGTCCATGTTTGTTCATTTGCTTATATTCTTATTTCCCTCATTTATTATCACTCCTCACTCCCACCTCTCCCAATGAAAGGCAAATGTTCTAAATGTTTAATGCGTATGTATATTTGTATGTGTCCTTCGAAAATGTATATTTCTGTTTTGTGTGTGTGTGAGTGTGTGTGTATTGAATTTATGTCAATACAACTGGATTACATATCTCTTCTGTTTGTTTCCCTACTCAGCATTTTGTTTCTTAAGAGGCCTTCATGTCACTGTGTGTACACCTAGACCATGGCTTTCACTGCTCATTCCACGGGGTGCACCTGCCGCGCACCCATCCCCTCTCAGTCACAGACACCCAGGTCACCTCCACCCCCTGCCTCCACAGCTAATAAGGGTCCTTGTACATGTCTCCTTATGAACTCAACTGGGCACTTCTTTAGTACACATTGGAGAAGAATTGTTGGGAGCAGAATTGTTGGGTCAGAAGGTTTGTGAACCCTGAACATTGCTGAAAATGTGCCAGACGGCTCCTTCAGTGCCCATGCCACCTC
Organism: Cynopterus sphinx; assembly: GCA_030015415.1. Lineage (NCBI taxonomy): Eukaryota > Metazoa > Chordata > Mammalia > Chiroptera > Pteropodidae > Cynopterus > Cynopterus sphinx. The sequence goes on along the minus strand of CM057385.1, from coordinate 104,112,188 downwards.
CACTCCACTGGCATGAGGATTTCTGTGTCCCCACCTCCCACCAACACTCGACGTCTCCAGCTCTCTCATTTTTGCCAGTCTGAAGTTATAGTGCGATATATTATGATTTTAAATATCATTTCTCTGATTACTAATGAGTTTGGGCTTGTTCGACATTTGTTAATCGTCTGTTGTGATCTTTTGATCCCTTTTATTTTGAAGGTACGATCTTTTTCTTACTGGTTTGCAAAAGTTACTTATACAATCTAAGAGATCAGTCCCTTGCAGGCTTTAGGCTTTGCAAGTATTTGGTCCCTTCTCTGCAAACCTAAGTCCTTGTTGAACAGAAGTTCTTAATTTTGATGGTTTTTGTTTGTTTGTTTTCCGGGGGGGAGTCCTATGGTTTGGGATTTTGAAGTTTCTCAACAATCATTTCCTGGCACCTGCATGCCAGGCACTGAAATGAGTGAGACACAACCCCTTTTCTCAGCGAGCCCCTGTCCCAGTAGGGAGCAGACATAGGATCGCAACTGAGTGCGGCAGATGAGAAGGGCTTTCAGAGCAGGGACGTTTGGCTACACCTAGTCTAGAAAGGCTAGAAGACGCCACCTTGGAGAGGTGGCATCCAAGTCGGATTCTGAAAGACCAGTGAGAGTTAGCCAAGAAGAGGAAAAAGGTGTTCTAGGTGCAAATAACCTATTGTATTTGTATGTCTCCTGCATCCCCTCCGGTGTTAGTTTGTGCCCTTAGGCCAGTTCGAGTAAGTCAATTGAGGGTAGATTCCTCGCATGGCATTTGGCCGGTGTCCACTTAGCCTGTTAAAAACCTCAAAACAAAGGCTGATAAAGTTAACTTACTAAAAACGTGGCAGTGGCATATTGTTTGTGAAGACAAGGACAAGTGTGGGTGAGGATCCAGGCCAAGGAAGCATAAGCCCATCTCTACTCGGTGCTGCTAAGGGATGCTACCCTGATCTGCACCCACCCAGGCCAAGGAAAATGACCCTGTCCACACGACCATGCCAGGAACAGGATGGGAGTAAAACAGCACTTCCTGAGGAATGGCTGGCACTCCTGGAGAAGAACAGAATCAAGGCCTGAAATTACCGTGTTTCTATCTCTGAAGAACTGCCAGGAACAGGAATCGATGTGGTGCGCAGCCTCCAAACTGAGCCAGAGCCTGTGAGGAGAAGCCTCAGGGAGCAGTGTTCAGCCCAGAATAAGCACGAGCCTTCAAAGCAGTTGCAGAATCATCAAACAAGAGTTGAGGCCACAGAGATCTCCTTGTCCAGCCTACTCACTTTAGCAAAACCCAAGCAGGGGACACGATGTCCCCCGGGCTCCTAGCTCCAAGAGTCCTATCTCCTTGTCAGAGCTCTTTTTATCCCTGAGTTTGGGATTTTGTTGGGGATCCCAGAATAGAGTGATTATACAACATCTTTGATTTTTATTGACCCAAGATCATCCTTTGTTTTACGCTGCAGTTATGCATCGAGTCTGTATGTTTGCAACAACTCTTAAACCTTTAAGGGCACATGCCCCTCCCTCAATCCAGATCTAGAATCAATGGAGGATCAATGGACATTTGGGGTGAAGGGAGTAGAGACCCTGGAGCAGGATGCGGGGACCCAGGGAAGGCAGGAAGTTGGCAACCTCACAGCTGGTTCTCCCGCCCAGAGAAGGAGGGAGACACAGTCATTCTGTGACTGAAGCCATTTCCCGGCCATCTCGTGGCTGCTCTCAGGCCCATGGCCAGTGAATATTTTCAGACTGGACTTTTTCTGGCAGCCTAATTTTCATGAAGAAGACCTCATTTTCTTTATATATCATCCAAATCTATTTGAAATAAAGAATGAACTTTTTAAAGAGAACAGTTCTCTCTTGCCCACAACAAAGAACCAGTATTTCACAGTCATTTTTAGCTTCTAAGAATAGAAAGTGTCAGTGTAATCCAGTGGCTCTCAACCCTAGCTATGCATTAGGGTCCCGTAGTGAACTTTTAAAAATACCACCACCCAGGATCTATCCCTTAGTCCTCTAGGGGTTCTAATACAATGGGTCCACATTGGGACCAGTCATCTATATCGTCTATAAGTCATCTATATTGTCTAGAAGTTCCCCAGGTGACCCTAATGTCTTCCCAGGGCTAGAAGCCACTGGAACCCTTACAGTGCAGTTTGCAGATGGAGAAACAGAGGCCCAGAGAAAGGCAGTCATCTATGCAGAGTCATTTAGTGAGTCAGGGCTTATGGGGCAGAGATGCCAGCCGGTGACAAACCCCGTGCCGCAGACTCTTTCCCCCTGCTCAATTCTCCCACCTCCTGAGCCACCATGGATCCTTATAGTCTGTCCAAAAATCTCCTGGTCTACAGTCTGCAAGGCTGGTCTGTATCCAAATGAGTGATTAGCATTGTTTTCACAATGGAGTTCCCAGTGAGCCCAAGAGTTCAAAGTTAAAAGTTCCAGGTGTCTGTCACAATCACCTCCAGCTGGGCCGTGGATGAATGGAAGAACACGGGGACCACCCTTCCACCTGCAGACCTGGGAGGGGCCCTGTGCAGGGTGCAGAGGGCAAGAATCTGTGCTGCCCAGAATGTCAGAAGGAAGATTTCAGGTTCCACTCAGGAACCAACTGGCTGGCAGGAATTAAGGCCTGAGCATATGGGACTGTCTGTCACCCAGTGCCCTGAGCCCGTAGCAACTGGGGTGCTCGGAGGGAAGGAACAGTACTCAGGGAAGGCTTCCTGGAAGAGGTGGGTAGGGTTGGACATGTTGGTTTGGTAGATGGAAGGGAAAGCCACCTTCCATCTACTAAACTAACATGTCCAACCCTACCCACCTCCTCCAGAGGGACGGACCACTGTAAGGAAGGATGGCAGTAAGAAAACGGAGTATTCGGGGACCTAGCAAATAGCTCAGTTACTTTGATCATGACTCAAACAACTATAATTTATTGAACACTTACTCTGAGTTAGGCCCCAAGCCAGAAATTGCCTGTATTCTCCTCTCCAATTCTCACAGCCACTCTGAAAGTTCCCATTTTACAGTTACGGCCATCTGCTCACAGGGCGTGGGCTGAAGGGGAATGTGTCTGTAAATGGAAATAACTCTGACCTCCCTGGCAGCGCTGAGCGATGCTGCAGTCGCTAAACTACAAGGTCAGAGATTACAATATTTTCCTTAATTCTTTGTATCTCCAGCCTCTAGCACACATGCCCAGGGCCACCTTGGTGAGGGCTGAGGAAATAACCTAATCTTCTACCACCTACACTCCTGATTTTTGAGGGGCTCTTTATGATGGAATACCTCGGGCTGGGCCTGGCATGCAGTAGGCACTCAATAAATGTGGGCTGAATGACTGGAATCCCTGCTCAGCATGGGTGGTGGAAGTGCTCTGAGTTCAGGTGCCCACTTGGTTCTTGCCCAGCACGTAGCTCTGAGTGTGCACTTAATCTACGCGAAGCTCCTCCCTCATCTATACCTGGGGTAAATTATGCCCAATTCATGGTTCGCTATGAGCATTAAGTGCAGGAAGGTATGAAGCGCCTGTGAGCCTCCAAGCACTGCCCCCAGGGAGAGATTATGATGATTATGGTCATGGTGGGAAGCTAAGTATTATTTTGGTGCCATGGGACGTATAGCAGGGTGTGTGAGTCAGAGGGGTGGGCCGTGTGGCTGGGGGCGCAGAGGGGGAGCCAGCCACGCCGCTTCCCGCCTCCTGATGATTTGTTCCGATCAGCCTGCATATTTCATGTGCTGCCTGCCCACACCAAATAAATAAATCAGGGCCTTCTCCTCTGAGGGGCAGGAGTTGATTGGGGCTGAGACTTCAAAAGACCAGAGCAGGGATACTGGAGCTCCCAGCAGAGTCTGCTAATGTGACATTTAAGACCTGGAGGACCCAGGCAAGCGACAGCCGCCTGCACAGTGTGATGCTCCCCAAATGACAGGGAGACCTTTGCAGGAGAAGGAAGTGACTTTTCAGCCCTATTTTCCATCCTACGGTCAAAGGAACACAAGCAGAAGTGTGGCTGGCCTGTGGGATTCCCCGTTCCATTTCCTGAATGTTTATAAGCGACCGGCAGAGCACTTGCATTTCTACAAAGAGATTCATTTAGAGCCAGAGCCCCAGCACGCAATTCCTCTGGGTGCACACTTGGAATTCTTGTTGTCGTGTCACCTTAAAACCTCTGGGCATTTTGGGGACCGGGATCTGCAGCTTTGAGGAGCCACTTGCTCTGTGGGTAGGCAGGTAGGAACTCCTTTCTGCAGTTAATATGCTCAAGAGGCACACGTGGCCCATGGAATGGTCAGTTTGACACAAAATTGTCACCTCTCAGGGATCCCATCGAGGTAGCCCCATGTCAGGGAAGAGCATGGGCTGTGTGAATAGTCTGAGGTTTGAACCTAGGACTCTGCTCTTAGTGTCAGTGGAGCCCTAGGCAAAGCCACAACCTACCTGAGCCTTGGTTTCCTCATCTGTAAAGTGAGACTAAAACCACCTACACTGCTCAAGTGTGAGAACTGAACAAGGAATGGCACAGATCCAGGCTGACTGTGGGGCTCAGTGAATTCCCTCGGTCCCTCCCTGCCCTCTCCCCAACCCTGTCAAAGCCTGCTCTGCCCTGGGGGTTCCACTCTCTACTCCAACACTCCTTCCCTATGGGTCTCCATCTCTAACCCAACCTTACCCTGGATCTGCTCTTTCTGTGGTCACCAGTATCCCCCACAAGCCAAATCCACTGACCCCCGGCTCAAGGAACTTGTTGTCCCAGCCTCTCAGTGGCATGCGACATTGATGGCCAGCTCCGTTGTGAAATTGTCCCTTTCCTTGGCTTCTACCATGCCCACACATTCTAGCATCCTGCTCCCAGCATCCTGGTCACTCCTTTCCAGTCCCCTTACAATACAGTTGCTCTGCCCACCCCCAGAGGTTAGCACTCCCCAGGGTTATGCCCTTGGTCTTCTCCTCACTCAGCACTGTGTCTGGGGGTGTTCTCCCTGCCCCTGCTCCCACACCCAGCTTGCATTCTGATGGTCCCAACGCTGTCTCCCCTGCTCAGGTTTCACCTCTGACTCCAGGACCAAGGACAGCTCCACCTGCCACTCCACAAACACCTCGGGCTCAGCTCATTCGATGGCACCTGAGCTGCCCATTCACTTGCTTAACTCCTCTGTTCCCCATCTTTCCTACCCAATGATCACCCAGTTGTCCAGATTTCACCTGGAAAAAATAAACCTTTGTCAAATCTAATTCCCACTCTTTATTCTCCTGCCAACACCCTGATCCAGTTCTCATCATCATTATCCCTGGTGATGACCAAAACAATGACCTAAACCAGCCGAATAGTATCAAGGATAAAGGTAAATTCAGAAGCATCACTTAGGTCTAAAAATACACCGAAACAAGTGCCCATGAAGGAACTAAGGGACAAGTGCATATGAAGGAGACTCTGTGCTCAGTGTGACACAGCAGAACAATGTAGCCTCTGAAAGGTGCTAATTCTACCTCAGAATGCATTAATCGGAATACAATATGCAGAATGAAGTAGGGGATGGTCCCCTCTACTTGCTGCTGACCAGGTCATGCCTAAAGTACATTGGTTAGTCGTTTAGGGTGCAGTCCATCAAGCAGACTGTGATGTTGCAGAGTGTGGTCCAGAGAGAGGCCTGGATAGTGTGGGAAGAAGAAATCATGTTTAGTAAAGTGGGTTTGGGAGCTAGCGCCAGGGGCATGATCTGTCGTTGTCTTCAATATCTAGGAGTGTCCTGGGGCAGAGGGCGCAGAGGTGGTCTGTGTGGTCCCAGAGGGCAGAGCCAGATGACAGGAGAAAGTTACAGAGAGCCCATTCAGCTCAAACCAGGAAGAATTTGGTGACAGGCAGAGAATGCAGTTATGGGGGAAGTAGGCTCCCCCTCTGCAGATGTACAGCAAAGGACGGGTGACCAGTTGTGAGACGTGTGAGAGAGTGTTTGTTCCAGCCCAGATCGTGTTGGGAGTTTTTGTAATTCTACCTGGAAGAGGCACTGGTGAAAGGAAGAGCCTGCGAGGATATAGCCAGGTTCTGCTGGAGAGCAAGAGCTGAACAAGAGCACCCAGACGCAAACACAAGACTCGGATCTAACCAGCCACTATCTGTTGCTCCCCACAGACAGCAGGGAGGTGAAGGTGGGAGAGTACAACGCTGTGGCCGACACGCTGGAGATCATCAATGACACCATCAGGTTCCAAGGTAAGGCAAACGGGCTTCTTGGAGGAGGGGGGCTACTCAGTTAACCCCAGGCCTCAAAATTATCTAAAGGTTGGGGCCAAGCTCAAAATCCTTGGCTTCATGGGGAAGAAGGAACATCCTCTCCTCTCAGCACATACTGACTCACTGAGCACAGGGTCCCCATCACTCACGTGGATCTCCGCAGCCAAACTCCCTACAGTTCCTCAAATGTGCCAGAACACTGTCATGCCTTTGCCTCTGCCAGGTTCTCTGCCCAGAATGCCCTTTCCTCGTTATCTTCCTGGTGAACAACCAACTACTCATCTTACAAGGCTCAGCTCGCCTTTCTCGGGCCTTTCCTGGATTCCAGCTCCTGGATTGGGTCACTGGAATTTTCATGAGTGCTAGCTCTCACCGAGGCATCTGTGTCTAAACCAGCAGATGCCAGGAGTAATTCTTTCTAAACAAGGCCCAGCTAGATCAAGCTGTCTCTTCCTCTGGGAAAGGACCTTAGTGAGTTAATAGTAAGGCCTCTCCACCTGCTAATCTTTCTAGAAGACCATTCCCTCTCTTCTTCTGCTGGAGAACTACTCAGCTTCTAGAACCAGATCAAATAGCACCTCTTCTGTGCAGCCTTCCCTGATTGCACCCCGCCCCCCCTCCTCCAGCTGAGTTAGTTAATGGCTCCCTTCTCTTGGCTTCCACCGTCTTTTGTCTCTGCCTTTCCTATGGCCACTATCACTTTGCACTGCAATTTCTAGGTTGTTGGACCATGAGCTCCCTAACTGGATCCTATTTGACTTTAAATTCCTGGCACCAGCCACAGACTGGCACATGATGGAGGTTCAATGATATTTAATGGAAAAGTGAATACATGATTGATCAAGAGAGTGGATAAGTGGGTGGATGAAAAAATGAATGAACAGGTGAACATATTAGTTGATGAAGTAGTGGGTGGATGGGTGGGTGTTTGGATAGATGGATGAATGATGGATGGATGGAAGGATGGATGGGTGGGTGGGTGGATGGGCTTAACCAGTCTTAACCCCCTCAAGTCCATTCTTCCCTCAACAGCCAAAGCACCCTTGTCATGCCAGGCTGAGTGCCCCACCTCTGCTCAGAGCCCCGCACAGTGCCCATTGCTCACAATGAGGTGCCTCACTCCATGGTGTGGCCCCCAAGGCCTCTCTTCTCTGCCTCCTCTTTCAGATCTCCGCAGCCAAACTCCTTACAGTTCCTCAAATGTGCCAGAACACTGTCATGCCTTTGCCTCTGCCAGGTTCTCTGTTTGGAATGCCCTTTCCTCCTCGTCTTCCTGGTGAACAGCCAAGTACTCAACTTCCAAGGCTCAGCTCTCCTTTCTCTGGCCTTTTCTGACTCCATCAGGTGGAGTTGCGCTCTGCTCCTTCTTTCTGCTCAGGCCTCGCTGTGCCTGACACTGTCAACCACCTGGATGCTGTCATGGGAGGCAGTTTGCATAGTGCTAGAGAACAGGCTTCAGAGTTAAGCAGACCTGGGTTCAAGTCCTTCCAGCTTTGCCACTTACTAGTCATAAAAGCCACTTAACACCTAGAAAACTATTGCCCACCCCCAACCCCCCAAAATGGGAATGATCTTTTCTACCTGTAAGATTTGGGGGTGGGTCAAATTAAAAAAAAAACATCTCTATAAAGAGTTTAGCCCATGGTAGGCATTCAGTAAACATGCTTACTTATTATTGCCTTTTTCTTTTTATATGACTAATGTTTAAGTTCTTGGAGGACGGAGACTGTGTCTTGCTTCTCTTTGAACCTCTGGTGCCCAGCACAGGCCTGACAGTTAGAAGGTGATAATTAAAGATGATCAGTCATCGTTAATGATGATGAGTGGAGGAATAGTGATGGATGAATAAATGGTGAAGAATGGTAGAATAATGAATGGTTGGATTGGGTGAGGAGCAAGAAAGAAAACTCAGGGCTGCTGCTGTTACGAACACTTCTGACAATTTGGCTTTTATAACCTCTTAGGATGCAATGCTGGGAGTGGCTATTTTAGGGAAGAGAAAGTAGAGTAAGGAGGAGGAACTGTTGTCAATTTTCTGAAGTTTTTTCTATACAAATAACTAGTGGTCATAGTTGTCATATATCACTTTATACTAACCTCGCCCCCTTTCTCAGTGCCCGAGAGGGGCTTATCTCAGCCAAGAACTCATGGAATCCCCCAAGGTGGCTCCTGTGTTTGGGAGCCAGAAGGTACCTAATTCAGCCCAGGCTGTATTAGGGAGGAGGGGGAGGAAAAGTGGGGGAAGAAGTTTCCAGATGTTGAGCTTTCACTTTTGGAAGCAAGAAATGGTGTTTCCTCTATCACCTGCTGTCTGCTTTTGCCCTGACTTTCCATCCTTGAAGCCACTTCTTAAAAATGTTACTTACCCCAGAAGCCAAGCAGGGTTGAGCCGGGTTAGTACTTGGATGGGAGACCACCTAGGAGGACCAGGTGCTGTAGGTGTAAAAATTAAAAAAGAGATTATAAGATGACAAGGTCCTTGCAATCTGTGAGGTCAACCAAGGGATGCCTCACCTAAAAAAAAATGTTGCTTTACTAGGAATTGTTTGAAGCTTTACATTCACCATGCCAGCAGGTTCCTAGCTGTTTTAGAACCTGGAAACTTCCCTAGACTATTTAGATACTTCAGATTCCACCGAATGTTTCTAAACTATCTGAACTTGTTAACAGAGTTTTTTAAACACAGATGTTTGGGGGAGCCTTCAACCCCTACAACATCTGTCAATCCTCTGCATGTCTCCTGGGAAAGGAGGCATAACGAGACTGAACCCATGGCACAGTCGTTGGTGGGGGGTTGGAGCGTGGGGCGTCACTGTGACCCCTGGTGGGTCTCCCCAGGCTCCCAGGTTTGGCCATTCCTGGGTGCCTCACTGATTCCACCCATCTCCACTGGAGGGAAAAGCCTCAGCATTTCACAATTCCACAGCAGAAACCTGACCTGAAACAGCAGCTGAGAAAGGATTTGTAAGAAGTGGGGCAGGGGTTGGGGGAGTCCCTGCCACCCCACTCCCAAGCCAGCTTGTAGCTGGTAAAACTAAAACAGGACATTCGTGCCCCCATCCATAAAGATAAGCTTTCTCTGCAGCCCTTGGGGCTCCCCCTAGTTCCTGGTGCCCTTCAAGAATGAGCAGGGATTGCTCCGCAATCACACAGAGAAGTGGAATCCCACGGTTTTGGTCCAGTCCCGGTACAGCAGGGAGGGGAAGATGTGCCAGTAGCTTCTGCCTCCCACAGTTATTGAGTCCTATGAAAATGGAAAACCAGAAAGAGCTTTTATAACATAATAACCTTGAGGCAGAGAATCTGCAGCCAGAGCACACATACGTCTCCATAGAATTGACAGGCGAGGTACCCACCCTGTTGCGGGGTGGTCATTATCATGTGTTGGAGCAGAGCCCTTGAGAGCCAGAGCCAAGTTCCCCACCCCAAGTGACACCCAATGATATCCTTTCACAGCACCTAGCCCTGCGCCTTCCAAGCTGTTGTTACCTTTGAGGATAAATGGCAATGGTTTTTCAACAGGGTAATTAGACCAAATCAAATTCTAGTCTTCTAATGGCTATTAAATGCATCACAAATCCCTTATTGATTCTATTTAGAGAAAGAAATAAGTCCTAGCTAAGGCTTCCTGCTGGGCAGGCTGGCCAAACACCAGAGCCCACTCACCAGGTAAGTAGACATGTCCTGCACAGAGTTGGTGTACAGGTGGCAATGTCAAGGTCACCCAGGCAAAGATGCTCTCAGGGTCTGGCTGTGCATGGGGCTCAGCTGATGTCTTTCCCTTGGCCTTCTAGGATCCGAACCCCCAAAAGACAAGACCATCATCCTGGAGCAGCTCCGGAAGATCTCCCTACCTCTCTACAGCATCCTCTCTGCCCTCACCATCCTGGGGATGATCATGGCCAGCGCTTTTCTCTTCTTCAACATCAAGAACCGGAATCAGAAGTAAGCAACTCATGCCTTCCACTTGGATTATGCTTTCTGAATTGACAAACCTTACAAAGTATAGGAGCATCACATGACAGATGCTCAAGGGGCACGGAAGTTTTAGAGCTCATTTTCTAAAGTGTGCCTCTCAGTTGCAGGGTGCTATTAGATGTTTCACAAGCATGTGTGCACACGTACACATACACGTGCAAACACACTCAGAGACAGGGCTGCCGGCTGCATAGGAGCCTCTGGGCAGATAAGCTTGGGGAAGGTGGGTTAAACTATTCCGGTCCGTAGGCCTTTTCAGAGTTTTGGCTACACTGGTGCACTTTGTGGCGGTCCAGGAGGAGAAATCTAGAAGACAGAATTCCCCAAATGTCTTTTCCCCACCCCACCCCCCAGCATCTTGGGGAAGCACCTCCAGAGGGAATCGCTGAGTTCAGGGCTGGCTATTTCCCATCCATATTGCAGTCAAGGAAGCCCTTACCCCACATCATCTTGGTTGACCCTCCAGAAAACTCTGGATTATAGATTAGAGAGCACTGAAGCCCAGTGACAAGGGCCACTATCTGAGGCTACACTTGAATGTGGCAGAACTTGTTCCCTTGGTTTTTGGTCTTGATTTCCTTTCCCTCACACATACCTTATACTCTCTGGAAGAGAACACCTCACTTACTTAGCTATTCTGGTCACTGGTGGGTAGAACAAGCCATCACCCCAGGTGGCAGCATTTCCAGAGCATGGCCAGCTTCTCTGGTTTCCATTACAAATCCCTGAACCCAGCTCCCTGCCTTGTTTTGGGAGCAGCTGATCAGGGTTTCAGATCTGGACCATCACCTACATGGCCTCAGTACCTACCCACAGACAACACAGCTCTGCCATCATTCCCAGAAGCCATGCTGCATCCCCTCCAGGGCTGCCAGGAAGAAGCCCGATTCCAGGAGAACAGATGTTTTACTTTTCTGTTTGCAAAGAAGGAACTTGGGGACTCTAAATTTTTTTGTTGTAATTGTTGTTTTTGTTTGGGGGGATTTTTTTTTTTTTTTTGGTACAACTGCTAAGTCAAACCTATTTCCTGAAGAACAAGAAAAAAATTTATTCTCCTGTTGTTTTATTTTATTTATCGCCAATAACACACATGCTGCCACACATAAAAAAAAATTGAATCTACCTTTGTGTACTTCATACAAACCTTAAATAATGAGCATTTGGCACCAGGCATGGGCATATAGGCAGCTCTCAGTGTTTGATTCCATTCCTCTAAACGTCAAGAATTCCCATCACAACAGGGATTGCCCCTATCATAAGACTAAATTCCTTTAACTCCCTAACTACTCTTGTCTTGGCCTCCTGGAGGAAATTGCCATTACCCTTTCTGGAGGCTGGCATCCATGTGAATTTGTGGACTGGCTTTGCAGGTTAAAAAACAAAACAAAACAAAACAAACGAAAAAACCTGCAAAGCAATAGGAATAAATGTCACTGTGGTTCCAAATCCCCTTCATTTCTGTCTTTCTAAATGCTATCCAATCCGTTAGGGTCCCCTTCTCCAGGAAGCCTGCCCTACTCCAGGCCTCCCCATTCCCCAGCTTCCTGTGGTAATAAAAATGAAGGTGCTTTACAGTTCATGGTTTGCAAAAAGACCTCCAGCAACCCAGTCTCATCTCAGCTTCACCTGCGCCCTGGACAGTGTGATCTGTGCTTTTATAAGTGAGGGAGCTAATTGCCTTGCCAAAGGTGTGGCTCTGCAGTGTGGCAGGGACCACACGCTGGACCCAGTACTCCCAACCCATGCATGGTTCACAAATCACAGCAGGCTTTTTATCTCCCTACCACTTTGACACATAACATTTTTTAATATGGAAGGACTGATAGAACTGCATAATGCAAAAGAAAATGTTCAGGGAACAATTTGCCATAATTGAAACCACAAAAGAATACCTGAACCACAGGGTGCCTAAAACCTCGACGTTATGAGTGGATTGTGCTGGGGAGCCAGGCACCTCTGAAGGTGAACTCCAGCCACCTGATGGTTGTTTAACCCAGTCCTGCTTGCTAGGCAGCTGAGGGCCACAGCAGGATTTCTGAAGGGAGTGACAGAGCAACATGTAGAGTCCAGAAGTATAAAGAACGCCCCCACCCACCAACTGGTGAAGACAGGAGTAGTGGGCAGGGATGAGGACTCCCCTGTCCACCCTCATCACCTGGTGACTGGGGAAGGTGTGTGCCTGCCCAGGTCCATGGCCCTTTTTGTGCATGGGACAGTGTAAGTAAGCTTCAGGCAGCTGAAGTGGATGCTCACTCACCACTGGTGACCATGTTCCTGAGCAGTCCTGAATTCTCACCTGCAGGCCTCCTAGACCTGGTCCACTCAGCACAGGAAGTGGAGGGGGCATCTTCTTCCTCACTGTGGATGGCGGCCGAACGTAAATGTAGAATTCTATAGATTTGGCATGTCTTCCTAGTCTTAGCCAAAACAAAACAAAACAAAACCAAAACAAAAGAAAACAAAACAAAAAAATCTGTTGACATGTTTTTGTGTAAACTAAAAATTATTGGTTGATGAAGTTGATGCTCTAAGCTCTCCCTGGAGAAGTGGTAGGTGGACTTGACCAAGGCGGAAGTAAACAACTAGAAATTGATAGCAGTGTAGGATCCTTTAGTGGATAACAGTGTAGGATCCTCTAGTAAGTGGCTCAGTCTTGGGGAGGAGGCAGTGGAGGAGACCAGGGCTTATATTTTTGTCTCCCCCTCTAGTTTTGGCAACAACATACACAGTCAAAAAATGTTTGTTTAAGGAATAACTACATTAACATTTTCATTAACTGTAGTATCTCCTTCTCTTTGTCAGGCTGATAAAGATGTCGAGCCCTTATATGAACAACCTCATCATCCTCGGAGGAATGCTCTCCTATGCATCCATCTTTCTCTTTGGCCTTGATGGATCCTTTGTCTCTGAAAAGACCTTTGAAACACTTTGCACTGTAAGTCACTCTTCATGTTCCAGCGATACACAATGTAAGGTTTTCTGGTGACCTCGATCATCAGAAAACACACATACAAACCCAGAAATGCATGAAAGTACATGAACAGGCAGAAGACAGTTCATTCAGCTATTTACACGATTCAATAAGGCAGTAGGTTGTTGCTCTCAGCCGGAAAAGACTTGAGTATTGTCTATAAAAATGAAGAACATGGATTTAACAGATCACTGCTAGAAGATAGATAACCTAGAAAAGTAAGGGGAAAAATTACCACCCAGAAAATCATCTGCACCTGGGGTCAGGGTTGGGTTTAAGAAGAAACAAATCTGCCCATTGACCCCGGTAACCATCACAGAACATCTGGAGGAAGTCTGTTTGGATGACTTCGAGTCATATAGAAATTATCATCATTGTTATTATCTAGTTAAGTGTTTCTCACCATTTTTTCCCTTATTATCCCCTTAAGGAGCCTTTTTAGATTTTTTTTCCTAATTATCCCCTCATGAAATTCTAATAGCAAACACATACTATATGTCTGTTTGTGTACCCTATGTATATCTATAGTTTCCACATAAAAGAGTAATATTTTTTCACATTCAAGACCCAGTGTTGGCCCCCTTGGGAACTACTATATCACTGCCATTGAGAATGCATATATCTAAGGAAGCCCAAAACAGTGTGACTTATCTATTATATTTTAGAAATATTATTTAGAAAATTAACATGTTTTAAATGGTTGTTGCCTAGTTACTATTATTATTTTAAAGACTTTATGCATTAGCAGTTGGCAATTGTGTTGTAATGATTCATCCGATTCCCTGCCTGGAGGACCTGAGCTAGAGGGTCCGTGTTAACCAGATTAATCCCAAAGCAACTCTTTTCTTGTTGATGTTTTAAGATGTTAAGAGCAACGTAGGCCCCTTTTTCCAAAGCAGACTCTTTTAGATTGTGTCTGCTGCTCTAAGGTCTCAGTGTTGCCCTGTTGGTCAGTGATGGACTGACAGTTGGCAGCTAGGGAGAAACAAGCAGAGGGCCCCTAAAACATGCTGCAGGTCATCCTTATGCTTTGGACTTTCCAGGCTGCACTGGATCCCTAGGCTCTGAGACAGCAGGTGGAAAAGGGAAAAACTCCGAGGATCTCATGTTGTATGTGATGATGCTCTTCCGATTCCTACAGATGTTTAGACTGAACTCGGATCTTACACGGCATCAAGAAATTGTTAGTGTTACTAGTGTGACAATGTGAATCGTTTAGCAACTGAGATGGGACCTTTCAAACAATGCTTACTTTGTTTGAAAGGTTCCATTCGACAAGTGAGTGGTCGTGTCCTCGACACCCCAGGGAGGTGGTGTGGTCACTGGAGTGCTCAGGCTCTGTCCTCTCCAGGTAGACCTAGAGAGCAGTCAAGTCCCAAGTGCTCCAGGGCTCACTGAATTCACACTTCCTAGTCAGATTTTTATGCCAAGCGCAGCACTGCTCCCTCCCTCTGCTTTAGTCTGTCTTTCTGAGAGTTGAGAAAGTAAAAGCAGGAGTCACAGGTCCCTCATGTGGCTGGCATCAGGGTACCTGGAGTCAGCCTCCAAAGAAGCTGAGCTGCTCAAAAGTTGTTCCTTCAAAACTGTGACCCTCGGGCACAAGAATAATGACCACAGCTTGTGGAAGTAGCGCTCATTTTAGGGAAGGTGTGTAGCCTATTAAGTACCCTACATTTCTGCATCAGCAAGACTTTTGTACCCTGGGGTGCTTTGTGACTTCAAGGGTGCCATCTGTGTCTATTGGCAGCTTTTCTGGCCATTGGTGAGGGCTGGACAAGGGGCTGCTCCTGTGACACCCTGAAAATGCTGAGTAAGGAGAGAGAGGATTTATCTCCTTCCCTCTGTATTTGGGGACGCCCTCCACAAGTTCGAGGAGACTAATGATGAAGATGATCATGAAAGTGCTACTGGGTGCTAGTTTGGCGGCTTCTAATTTGCATCATGCTCTGATTGCTCCATGCATCCCTGAGGTCTAGGGGCCCACCTCGGGCTCCCACCTGAAAATCAGGGGGAGCAGAGCTCTCTCCTGTCTCTCCTGGGAGCCTCTCTTGGTGACTGACTCCTCATCACTTGCTGCCTGCCACCTGAGAACACATCCACTGGCCCGAGTTTGAGCATTAGGTACAAAGAGACTTGAGGCCCAGTGCTTGGGGAGTTCCCCCTTCCTGACCCTTCCCACCCCCCCCCACCCCCGCAGAAGGAAGCTCCCGACATCTTGCACGGCTCACAAGCTGTTAAAACACAGGTGCTTTCTGGGGTTTGACCTGAATCCCACAAACACTGGATGACGCAGGCTAGAGAGCAAAAAAGGGACATCCCCCACACCCGGGTTTTTTTCTTTTAATGAAGCCTGACATTCTATTTTGGGAGTTGAGCTCACTGTGCAAGGGGACTTTTGTCCTGGGAAGCCTGGCTAGGCGGTATGAATAAATCATAAAGTGCTTTACAAATCAGCATTAGCTCCGCACATGAGGGTTCTCGAAAGATGTTAGGGCCCAGTTCTCACCACCCCTGAGGATTCATTTATTCACAGTCAGGCCTGTTTCGGAGGCTCTGCAGAGTGGAGCCCACACTCACCACTGTGGGGAAAAGGCACCGATTAATGACTGTGGATTGAATTGGGTCAGCACAAACATGTGCATGGGTCATTTTCTTAATAATTCCAATATCACCAAGGAAAGGGAACTGAAAGCTGTTGAGTTTAGAGCCCAAACATCAGTCCCCAGTGGGAGCAGCCAGGACTGTGCTTCACCTGCTATTGCAGCAGGTTGGCTCCTTTATTTTACTTGGTGCCGTGGACCCTGTCCCCTCCTAAAAGGTTGCCCCCAGGAAACTCCCACGAAGGGGGAGAAAGAAGGAGAAGCGGGGTCAACTAGTGCAGTAAGCACAGATCTCAAACAACAGCCTGGCTTTCGCTCCCTCCTCCTACACTAGCTCCTGACCGTGGCAAGTGACTTAGTCTCTCAGAGCCTCCGTGTTGTCGTCTGTAAAATGAGCATAACAGATGCAGGATTGTGGTGTAGGTTCAACGAGATGATTCAGACAGCTGCCTATAACAGGGAGTATGGGAGGGGTGAAGGAGGACGGACAAGTAGGCATCACAGTTTGTCATCTTATAATTTCCTGGTGTCCCACTCTGTTCTATAGGACGTCTTATAGGATAAGGAACAAGGTAGACCATGAAGCTAGCTTCATATGTAGAGCAATATATCTTGCTTGCCTGCCTGCCTTCCTTCCTTCCTTCTTTTTCTTTCTTTCTTTCTTTCTTTCTTTCTTTCTTTCTTTCTTTCTTTCTTTCTTTCTTTCTTTCTTTCTTTCTCTCTCTCTCTCTCTCTCTCTCTCTCTCTCTCTCTTTCTTTCTTTCTTTCTCTTAGTTTCAGTATAGAAACTAAACAAAAACATAAACCGTGAGCATCACCCCAGGAAGAAAGCTATGACAGTCATAAGTTGATGCTTCTCCGGGGACTGTGCCTTTGCGCTGAAGAGCTGTTATAACTTGGACAGTGGGGTGGGCGATGTGTGAGCTTATGCATGGACTCACACACGCACGCGCACACACACACACACACACACACACACACACGGTTACTACTGGGGAAACAGTTACACTTGGTTCTCATCCCTGCCCTTTCTGACCCTCTCTGGAATCTTCCCAGCCTGGTTTCATCAAGTCTTGCAAACAGCTCAGCTACACCGTGCTGTCTCCCTGGACACTGTGTGGGTAGTGGAATCACCATAGCAACGTGGCCCCTGTGGGCACAGAGCTGCCTATGAGGACAGTGCTGGGTGTGAGCCAGAACCTGGGAGCCAGCAGATCAGAAGGGCCCATTTGCAGCTTACACACTCAACTGGCTCAGGAAGCCCAGTTTCTGACAGCCCAGAGAGGTCGCAAGGTGAATGGGGAAAAGGAAAGTTACATCTTCTTTGTCAAATCTTAGGCGGAAACTCCAGCATGAATGTGAAGGGGTAAGGAGGGACTCTACAGTAAGGATGAGAAGACCCAGGAGGGCCTTGGATCCCAGCAAGTGTGGGTCTCAGAATGTTCCTGGCAGTGGTGCTTTGTTAATGCCCCGAGCTTGCGCCCTTGTGAAATTCAGTATTCTCCACTGTGATTTGCCAAGGCCCACTTGCCATCAGGTGACGACTTCTCTTCAAATCCCCACAACTGCCTAACAAGGCCAGGTTCAATGTTCCTACTTTACAGGAGAGAAAACCAGAACTCTGTCATCCATGGCCAGGTGGCAAGACTGAAGATTGGAACTAGCTCTGTAGGACTACAAAGATGTCTGAGACATTTTATTCATCTTTTTTTTTAAGAAATATTTTGATTTTTTATGCTAGTTAATACCAGGAGAAACATCAACTAAATTCTTAGGAATGTGGTCAACATACATATCAACCAAAATTTTTGTGTATTTTGATTTTTTTTAATTGAGATATAATTCATTTATCATAAAATTCACTCTTTTAAGGGATACAATTCAAGGGTTTTACGATATTAATTAATTCATTTCCGATGCATCCCCAAAATATATGAATGCCTCACACATGAGAGAGTGGCAGTTGGACCACTTGCATTTAAATCCCAGTTCTCTTAATTCCCAGCTATATGACTTTAAGTTATTTAACATCCATGTGTCTTCATTTACACCTCTGTAAATTGGGGATAATAATAGGCTTGAGGGGATTAAACGAGATAGTGTATATAAAACACTTAGTGTCTGCTGCACAATTAAGATTCAATAAATGTTAGCCATTATCATTATGAATGAATGAGTGAATAAATGATGAGATTATGTCTGGATGATTGATTGTGTCCACCTTTGGTCACTGCTAGGAGAGATACTGATAAAACAGAGTAAACTTGGGATGAAGGAGTGACTGGACAACTAGGTTGGTGCTGGTCAATTGGGTGTAGGTATATCCATGGTGACTTCTTGCCTTATGTGATGGCCCTTGCTCAGCTCGAACCGGTCAGGACCAGACTCAGGCCTGCCTAAGTCACAGCCATGCAGCTGTACTTCTGCCTTGGTAGCTGTAAGGGACCTTGGGACAAGCTATGAAGGGGGTAAGCATGGCAAAGGAGGGACCTCTGACAGTGCTCGCTCGGACATGAGTCCCCAGTCATTGGAATATGACATAAGAGCTAGGAGAAGCCAGTTCAGCCCAGGGCTGCTCTGATGGCATCTCAGAGGAGCATGGCTCGGCTTTAGATCTCCCAGATGCCTCCACTGGCTAACAGTCCTGACTCCTTTTTACTTTTTATTAAAGTAAGTGTATCATAAGTGTATATAGCTCAGTGAATTTTCACAAACTAAATTCGACTGTGAATCCAACATCCAGATCAAGAAACAGACCATTTCCCGCATCCCAGAAGACCTTCCTACCTTTTTTTAGTTACTGTCCACACATCCCTCAAGGTTAACCACCGTCCTGATTTTTATCTGCACAGTCTGTGATGCTCAATATGTGTGTGAATCACTCATCTTGGTGAGGGCAGATTCTGGCTCAGTATGTCTGGGGTGGGCCTGAAATGCCGCATCTCTCACAAGCTCCCAAGTGATCCTTGAGGCTGCACCCACAGACCACAGTGTAGCTAGGTCTAGACTAGAAACTGTGCTTTATTCTTGTGTTTTTGTCTCTTGGAGACTGGTTGTAGAAGAGAAATGGAAGCACCAAACACCTGCCCTGTGAGGATAGGCTGAGGGAGGAAAGGGTCTCCTGAAATCTCACCCTGGAATCTCAGGAAGCAGAGCAGCCCCCTCACAGGAGGCAGGGTTGGATTCCAGGTCCTGGTGCATGCTCTCAGCCCTCCACCCTGCTCTCGGAGGTGTTTGAATAGGCTCAGAATGGGAAGCTGCTGGGAAGGGATAGGGCCAGACACTGGACTGGGGAGCATGATGCCCTCTTCCAGCCTGCCTAGAGATGCTAGGATTTTCTAATTCAAAAGGTAAAGGCTCCCAAGAAATATCCAACCGATCTCCCAGGAAATTCAAGTCTAGTAGGAATTAGTGTTATTATCAGTTAAAAGACCATAAATATCTGAATTTTTTTTTTGATTGGAGATGACTTTTCAGGCAGTTGAGAGAGATAACCTGATGCAATCATGTGGTTTGGGGGCTATTTCAGCATGCAATCCCATGCATTTGTGGCTGGCCATGGGAAAGTACTCTGTGATTACAGAAGGTGGCTGGAAGGCTGGGCCGGGGAATGGTTTCTTGGTGGCTGGCAGGTTTAGACCAACTGAGGGAGGTGGCCACAGGGCCTGGCTGACAGGGCCTGTTTGGGCCAGCTAGAGTCCTGGATAGGCTGCAGCTCCCCTGATAGCAATGGCCTCCCCACCCCCATCTCTTCTGCCCTGGCCATCCAGGGCCTTCAATTGTGAAGAGCTCCCTAGGCCCTCTGCCTTCCAGAAGAGGAGGCTGAGAAGGGCACCAGGGGTCCCTTGGGCAGATAATATCCTCCCATCTTACACACCTTCAGGTAGGCTACTCAGAGCCCTGGCCCTTGTCTTATAAGTCATTCATTTGTATGATAACATTTACCAGGCACCTACTATGTGCCAGGACCCACAGACACAGAGCTGGACCACATAGATCGCTACCCTTGGAAAACTGGCAGTATAGATAGGAAGATTTAGGTAAACAGATAACTCCCATTCAGTGTGTCGTATGCCCTCATGTAAGCAGGACTAGGGAAGGAGCGAGGCCAGAGTGGCAGGACAGACCAGGGAAGACTTAAAATAGGGGACCCCTCAGAATGAGCTGCAGTTATTTCTGGAAGTCCTACAGGTGCCTTTTACTTGCCCATAAATTACACAGCAGCTGCAATTGCCGTGGTTCACCCACCCTCTCCTACCTCACTTGCCCTAGCACCCACTAGTCCATGTCTTCAGTCCACAGAGCTGCCTGGAGACACACAGTCACTCCCAGCATACCCCCCATGTCCCCTCTGCCATCGCCCATGTCAAAAATGTCACACTTCCAGAAAACTCCCCCACCTCCGGTGGCTGAGGCACCTCTGGGGTCATGGGGGTCTTTTCCCTCACTCTGCAATGTTCTGTTGCCTGAGCTAAGACCAGCAAGTGCAGCTGTGCATTTTGTGCACTGTACAGAGTGTCAACATCAGGGTGGTGGGAGGTGAACTTCAGCCTGCGATCTGATGAGTCGTCCAGCTGGGAGGGCTTGAAGGAGGGGGTGCTTTCCGAAAGGGTCCCAAGGGAGTATCTCTCAGAAATTCCTCCTCCCAAAGGGAGGCCTTTCTCTGATTGGCCATGAGACTCCTAAGATGCCCAACTGGCCATGAATGGGGTCCAGAGTACCCTTTTTTGTGCCCAGAATCTCCCATGCCCCTGAATTGTTCCCCCAGAAAGGCTTTGCTGTACTCTAAACCCCAGAGGATGTTTTCTGTGCAGATCTTAAAGGACCGTCGTCAAGACAAGGTCTCTAGAGCTACTTATAGTGTGTTCTTCAGTGGTTTATCGCCTTGGAGCACACACCAAATTCTTCCACCAGCCCTTAACCCAGGAAGTCAAGGGGGGCCCTGGGGAGCCCAGGCTGAGTCAGACCTTTGAGCCCCAGGGCACATACCTTTACCCCCCACCTCACACATAACAGAGATCTGGGGTTCGCTTTTGCAGAGTTTAGGTATTCCTTCCCTGCCCGCTCTCTATCGATCGCCTTAAGCGGTCAGAATGAAATGAAAGGCCCTTTTCAGCACTTTGGACAGCGGCGATGCAGCGCACCCCCCTTTTCAGCACTTTGGACAGCGGCGATGCGGCTCGTCCCGAGTGTGAGCCCGGCCCGCGGTCGGGCCGCTGTCCGACTTCTCAGCCTGGGGCCCGCGTCCCTCCGTGGTGACAGGAGGCCCGTAGCATGACAGCCCCTGTCTATCAGAACAGACCTGCCACAGAAGCTGTGTGTCCATTTCCCTGCTGATCCCCAAAAGGGCAATGAAAGCCCTTTCTCTGCCAGGCAGCCCTTTCCAAAATCAATTGAACAAGCAGCTGAGCAGAATTGTTTCAGGCATAGATTTTTCTTTCCATTTGGAGATTTGCTCTAATTGGTTTTTCCTTTTTTTTATAGTTGAGACTGAGATGGGCATTGCCTGCTTCAAGTTCTTCCCCCTCCCTTGGATGGATGTGTTCAAGGCAGTGTGCAGAGGGGCCAAGTTCTTAATGGCTGAGGAGAGAAAAGGAAAGATATTAGCATCAGAAGAGTTTAAAGAAATATGTTTAAGACGGGGAGAGAAAAACGAAGGAGCTGTTTGTCTTATGTTGATGATTCAGGAGAGACTTGTATTAGATGCAGCATATTAGAAACAGAATCACTTAGAGCCCTTTAGAACCTCCTAGTTTATTTGGCATCACAGAGCCACACAGAAGGGAGACACCTGGCACATCACAAATAAAACCTCCCTCAGTGCAGAAAATGCCCCTACAGAATCCTGATAGGGAGTCCTCCAAGCACAGACAGCGTATTTCATTTGGGTGCAAGAGACCACAGAAGCCATGAACTCAGCCTCTTTTGCAATTGAATTCAGGTCCCTCTGTGGCCTTCCCACCATGTGCCTACTTGCACATTTTTGGTGACAAAGAGTTCATTACTTCTTTAGCTGGGCCACCCAGCCCGATTACCCCTCAGTGCTGGCTCCAGAGGTTTAAAGGTAGGCAAAGCAGGCTCTGCCTCCCAGTAGCACCATCTCATGGGAGAGGCAGATAGGTGATCGGGTACATGTCATCCCTGTGTGACCAGCATAGCAGATATGTGTGCTAGGGTAAAAATTGCAAGGAGGAGGCAATTGTGATCTCTCTGCAAGTTCTGGAAGGGCTTCTCAGAGGACGTGGCCCATGAATTTAGGTTTTGGAGGACAAATGATAGATAATGTGTGAAGGAGATAAAAAGAGAAATGGCATTCTGGGTGGAGGAAATAGCTGATGCCAGGCCCGGGCAGCATGAGCCAGTGTGGTACATGAGGAACGTTTAAACAGCGTGGAATTGTCTAGGTGTGAAGTGCCATGTTTGGAGTGGCAGAAAAGGTGTGGGGTGGTGGGGGCTACACTCTGCTAAGTCTCATTCTGGAGTTTAACCTGAGGGCTCAGTGGAGCAGTAAAGGGAGACTTGCTTAGATTGTTTTTTTTTTTTAGAGAAAAACCTCTCTCGGAGGTATTAGATGGATGAGCAGGAAGTGAGGACAGAGATAAGGAGACCAGCTACTTGAGGCTCCCTCAGTGGTTTAGTAGGTTATGATAAGAAACACATGAACAAAAATCAGATATTGATTAAGAACCTCAGCACTTTACACACCTTTCATCAACCCTCACAACAATCCTATGAAGACAGGGACATTGTTGTTATCTCCACTTCACAGATGAGAAAACCAAGGCTCCAAGAGGTTACAGGACCTGCCCAGGTTCACATAGATAGTAAGTGACAAAGCCAGGACTTGAACCCATGTGTAGTTCACATGAAGATACTCTAGTGAAGGGACTACCTGTGGAGTCTGGAATGGAGGTTGGGGGTAAGGAAGCAAACATGAGTATGGAAGCCCCTGGAGACCACAAGAAGACTCGCCACTGTGTAGCCTGAAAGGGTAAAGAGAGGCGTGTCTTTCTGAGCCCAGAGAGGGTAGGAGCCGTGTGAAGAACCAGCTACAGCCAGAGAAACAGCACAGAAGCAGTGGCAGCAGGGAGCACATGCCCTGTCTTCTGTTTTCTAACACCTTTCAACCTCCTGATGGGGCGTTCCAGATCCAGCCAGAAGCCAGAGGGCAAGAAAGCCCAGGAGGTGCTGGCAGGGAGCCCCATCTCTCAGAGCACAGGGAACAGCAGTGTGTGGGGTGAGGAGCAGAAGGAAATGAGCTTGAGAATTGAATAGGAAAGTGAAAGTGGGGAAGGATTCCTGGGGGACTTCCAGGTCACTGACTTGGGTGGCAGGTGAATAATGACACCTGTCCCTGAGTCAGGAAGAAATGAAGCTGCTCAGGGGAAGAGCTGATAGACAGCTTTGGCCAAGGAGTGCGAAGGTTTTATGGGACACCTAAGTGTCACCTAAGTCTCCAGTGAGAGTGGTATGTGTAAGTAGGTCTGGAATTTAAAGAGAGAGAAACTAAGAAAGAAATAAGGGAATCTCTTATCTCTTCACCAGGACTCAATAATATAAATGAAGTAAGTTAGCTAAAACTCAATTATATAAATTTAACCTAGCATCTATAACTGCAATATGTTGCCATAAACTGAAGCAAAGAATGGCTTAAAGCCTGAAAGTGGGGGTAATAACCCAGGGAGAGCCCTTAAATTGGCAGAGCTGAACTCTAGGGTCCATTTCCATTTTAAAATGATGATAGGAAAGTGGAAAGAGAAATAACATATCCCTTTTGCAGAGGCCTGGCCCAGTGCTGACCCTGAGCAGAGCAAGCATGGGGTGGCCAGCTCTGGGGTGGACCAAGAACTAGAGCTCACTCTCCTGCCTTCTCTAGTGTGGTATTATCATTGTCTGAAGAGCAGTCTCCAAATGGGGTGTGAACCCACTGGGATCATCTTATAGAAGAATATATTACAATTTTTATTTACTTTTGTTTTTAATGTAGAAAAAAAAAAGAAAAATTAAGCTGTACTAATATTTAATGTTCAGACTGACCCTGCGGCCCTGACTCAGTGGGTGTGTCTGGTGGTCTTTACACAGGAACCCTGATCCTGAGAACAGAGTTGTTGTTCAATCCATTATACTAAACAGTGGTGGAGGATTGTGTCAAGATGACCCCAGTTCAGTAATTCACTAGGAGGACTCAGCATGTAGTTGTACTCACAGCAATGATTTATTACAGTGAGAAAGTAAACTCAGCAAAAGGAAAAGGCAATAGGGTGAAGACGGGGGAGACCAGGTGCACGCCTTCAAGAGCCCCTCCCTGCAGACTCTCACAGGACTCGCTTAATACCCAGCAATGAATTGTGACAACGTGTGAGAAATGTTGTCTTCCAGGGAAACTCACTAGAGACTCGGTGCCCAGGGTTTTCACTGGGGGCCGGTTGCCTAGGCACCCTCTGCCCGCTACGTTCCAAATTCCAGACTCTCAGGAGAAAGGCAGGTGTGCGGCCTGAAAAGCACATTCATTTGCACCAACAGTTCAGGCACAGAGTCCTCTTATCACTGAGGGAATGGTGGGAGCCCTCCCCAAATCCAGGTTCCCAGACACCAGCTTACGTGCCAGCCTTGCCAGCAGGCCTTCCTAAAGACACAGCCTCAGGCCTGCTATGTTAATTCCTTTCTGCCCAGGAAATCCTCAGCCATTCTTTGCTTCCGTTGATGGCAACATATTGCAGTTACAGATGCTAGGTTAAATTTATATAATTGAGTTTTAACTAACTTACTTCATTTATATTATTGAGTCTCGATGAATTTAGCCCTCACCAAATAGACAATAGACAAGGGGCCTGAAATGATTGCTTAAAAAAAAAATAACCATAAGTCAGAGCAAATATAATAATGCTAATAGGCACCCTGGCATGACACTTCTACCTGAAATAAGAGATCTTTGTCAGCCAGACGATGAGGTAAAAATAATATTATTTCACCTTTTACCATTCTTTTTTTAAACGTCCATATTCTCTGCGTGTTCATGATGAAAATTGTTTTTCCGGTCGGTGAGCGTGGTCAAAAATGCTCGAAAGCCATTCGTCTTAATAGTCTTGTCAACTCGTTAGCTTCGAAAGTGCATGGAGATCACCCAGAGGGTGTCTTTAGGCTGGTCAGGTACCCTGGAGTGTCCTATTCCTTTGACATCTGACTCCTGGGCATGGACAAACCTGATTTTGGTCAAGGAGACGCTCTTTGAGAAGTAGGCAGCACGATGTGAGGAAGAGAGGGCTGGTCTGAGTTCCAGGTCCACCTCTGGAGCTGTGTGGTGCGGGCGACAGAAATATCTTAAACGCTCTGAGTCTCAGCTTCTTCATCAGCAAAGTCGTTTTCTCACTCAACTGATAGCTCCCCCAAATCCCCCTATTTTAGTTGTATTTACACTTAGCTCCTGGTTTAATAAGTCTCCAACTTACAGAGCTGCAACTTCGGATATTTCGACTTCACAGTGGTGCAAAACCAATGCGCATTTAGTATAATTTTGAATTTTGATCTTTTCTTGGGCTACCAATATGTGGTACAATACTATCTCATGATGTTGGGCAGTGGTGGTGAGAGGATTTTGCCCAACCGCAGGCTAATGTAAGTGTTCTGAGCACATTTCAGGAAGCTGTGAGGCTCGGTAAGTTAGGTATATTAAAGGTGTTTTCAGCTTATGATATTTTCAACTTACGTTGGGTTTATTGGGACATAACTTCACTGTAAGTCAAGGAGCATCTGTACTTACTGAATGAACATAAGAAAGGAGGGAGGAAGGAAGGGAGAGAGGAAGGAATGAGGGAAGGAAGGAAGGAAAGAAGAAAGGAAGGAAGGAAGGAAGGAAGGAAGGAAGGAAGGAAGGAAGGAAGGAAGGAAGGGGCAAATGAATGAGATGATCTATAACGTCCTAGGCAGCTCTGACAGGCTAGGAATGTGTGATCTGGTGATTGAATGAGCTCAAGTCTAAATGTGCAGTTCGTTTTCCCCTCTGCTCTGTTTACTTTTCTTGTATATACGTGTATTATAATATGGGTAATAATGTGGCCATCCTGTGCCTCCTCTAAAGGACTGATTTATTCGTGCCTGGCTGATTTCTCTTTGTTTTGAAATTAAAAATAAAAATGATAAGTGCCCACCTGTACCGCTGTCAGCACTCACACCTCACACGTCCATGTTTCCGAAACAACTGTAATGCTGTCATCCTTCTTGGACTTAAGCGGTCGGCCTTGCAATCTACCCAGCCAGTTCCTGTTTTCACAAAGTAGAAAGGGGAAATGTTTTGTCCATGAAAAGCTAAAGTCCCAAGTTGCTAGAAAGGCAGAGTGAAGGGACTCTGTGAAAGGACTTGGCTGGAGCATTTCTGGGAACTTCCTCCATGTGCTGACGGCAGCCCTGGCCAGGCAAACCTGCTGTGTCCGATTCCTCTGGACACCGAGGGCCTGACCTGTCTGTGTGAACCTGGATATCTCTTTCCCCTACCACATCCACCTTCCTGCTCTGTTCAGCTGAAGCATGTGGGGACTTCTGAAGGGAAACTTAGCTCAACAGAGCTGAGGGAGAGCAGAGGAAAAGCCAAAGCCTAGAACGAGAACTCACAGAGCACGTAGCTCTTTTTGTCCCAGTGAGCAGGAGGCTCCAGAACTTGGTGGCACACAGCCCAGGGCTGGGCCATGATGTGGGGCCCAGCTTGGAGCCAGGAGAGTCTCCTGGGTGTTTTGGAGGGTGTCCAGTCCAACCAATGAGGATGAAGTCTGGAAAGGATGGGGTCTGACCTTGATGGCAATACAGGCAGGGAATGGGCATCCAGGAGGCTCCCAAGACCTAACAGATGGTGCCCAGCCCTCCCCAGCCTGCAGGGATCCTGGCTGTCGGATCCTGACAGGGCTGGCAGTTCCCATCAGCCACCAGCCCAGGGCTCGGAATCAGGGAACATCTTTGTCCTGGGGAATGAATGAGAGCCTGACAGGGCCTTAGTACTGAGCAGGGACTCGTGGTCCAGTGTGGTGGGCTCGGTGTCCAGGCTGAGGTCACACGGTGCAGTAGGAGCCAAACAGCCTAACCATGGAGGGAGGGGCTGGGCAGCCAGACCCAGGAGCATTGCTTCTCCCTCCAAAGGCCTGAGGAGACAGGCCAGGGAGTGAGGTGGAAGGTCATCATAGCCCTTTTCCTCTGGCCTTCCCCCCTACTTCAACAGCCCCTAGTGGAGTTGGCCTGGGTACAGCTGCCGATCAGATGTCCCCGGAGCCAGCTCTGGCTGAGTCCTGCCCTGCTCTTCCAGGATGGCGAGTTTGCTAAGCACTGGGAAAGGCCCACCACAGGCTTGTTCATCCGTTATGAACAAGTCTCAGCCCCCACAGCTCAGTGCCTTCCTCCGCCCGCTGCCCACAGCCCAGGACCCAGGCATGCTATAGAAGAGGTCCCTGGGGATACCCAGTCTCCTGTTGACTCAGGTAAGGAGACATAGAAGTCAGCGATCGTGTTCACCTCTGCAGGTCTGTCTCCCCACATGAAAGGCACTCAAGGAAGGAATGGAGAAGGGAAGGCCAGAGGGCTGTTCTGTACCCGTTAATGATCCCTCAGTGGTCCTGGGGCGCCTCAGTACCTCTCTCTATGACTGGCTCCCTTTGGACTGTGGGCTCATTAAAGGCAGGATGTGAATCTCAGACGGCCCTGTGCCCAGGGCCCTGGGTCCGACAAGCGGCTGATAGAACTAAATGTCTATTAAATTGAATGTGATTGAAGGACTATTAATGTCAGCAAAACTCTGATAAGTAGAGTATCTGGTCTCATTATCCAGCATCCCCCTATTGGGACATTCTTGGTCCATCGAGGAGACGTTAATGCCTCTGTTTTCTCGTGGCCTCTAGGTCAGGACCTGGATTCTCACCGTGGGCTACACAACCGCCTTTGGGGCAATGTTTGCAAAGACTTGGAGGGTCCACGCCATCTTCAAAAACGTGAAAATGAAGAAGAAGGTAATCACTCCTTCTGTTTCAGGGTGTCGGCGATGTTCACTTAGCATTTATTAGGTGCCTGCTGTGTGCCAGGCACTGGGCTATTTGCTAGAGATTCAAGATGAACATAACCCCACGCTCCAACACCTTCAGCCACCTAGGAAAATCAGTTAACCAAACCTTTCCAGTGCATGGTGATAAGGCCTGGTTGGGGACATGGTGGGTACTGGGGTAGGAGCACTCAGGGAAGGCTTCGTGTAGGAAGTGTCACCTATACTGAGACCTGGTGAGCCGGGATTAGCCAGACAGAAGCTGAGGAGTTTTGAGCCATGTTTACAGAAGGCCTGGGGAGGGAAGGGGTGTGTTCATGTTGCTGAGAGAGACTTGGTGTGACTGGGGCTTGGGGTTCGTGGGGACAGGGTGCAAGAGGAGGCTACAGGGGAAGGCAGGAGCCACAGTAAGGAATCTGAACTTTAACTTTTGGGCAGTGAGAGCCTTTGAAGGAGGGACATGACACAGGACAGGGACCTGATTTAATGACTCCATATTCAAAGAGGCCTTTGGAGCACAGGAGTTCTGCCTTCCCATGGGCAGAAAGCATTTGCCACCGCACAATTGGGTATAACCAGCATGTTGACTAAGCTTGACTCTTAGGCATGCGGAGAGAAACTTTCTCCACCACTGTCCTTTTTAACTCTGGCCCTAGATACAATTTCAGACATGTCTCATGACTTCGGCGTGCCTCCGCTCAGCAACTACTATGTGGTGTCCGTCATATTATCCAAACATCAAACTGCATTCAGACATGCAGCTTCTCCCTCCCCCAGCTTAGGCCTGACACTCGCCCTGGGGTGGGGGTACCAGTGGGCTGCTTCTCTTTTGCCAGCCTGAGTTTTCTCCCCGTCATTCCAGAGTTGGCGCTTGGAGTGATGGAAGGAGCACGAATGACCTTACTTACCAGGAGCTGGCTTTGGGCTTACTGGCAGAGCTTAAACAGACCCTTTAGAGTCTCCTGGGTGTTTTTGTGGGTGCTTCAAAGCTCTCTTCATTACTGGGACTTTCTCCCTGCAGTACCCTTGACGTGGGTAAAATACTCCCTCCAGCTGGCCATTTGTGGTGTCTTCCTCTGCCCCTGAGCATCTGACAGAGGATGCTCTGGGCTCCCCTTGCCCCTCCAGCTTGTCTTACGCAGGCCACACAGCCCTGCTTTGCGGGGTGGGCCACATCTCTGTGCAGGAAGCACTCGTACGTCCTTCACTCCTACAAACCCAGGGATTCGTGTTGACCTTATGGTAGCAGCCACCCCTCTTTTGTCCCCTGCCCCCTCAGAGCAGCTGGCCAGGCTGTCATCCCCTCTTAGGCTTCTCAAGCAGTAGTCAGGCATCAGTTCATTGGGTCCCCCAGGCTGCAGGGACTCCTGTCAACCAATCAAGCCACCTAAGTTCTATTCTTAAAGCCTCTCTCTTGATTTGAGATCCAAGAGGAACCATCCCCACACCTTATCCTCTTGCCCGTGTGTGGGTTTCATAACATCATGACACCTCTTTCCAAAAATGCTCCTCTTGATTCAGCCTCACCAGCACCACCACCAACCCCCGCAATACACACACTTTTTAAACCCCTGATGTGTGCATGCCCTGTTTACCGACATCTCCTCTGCAGACCCTGCTTTGTGTTCTTATCTCACTTTGGAACATGGAATCTTTTGTGCCAATTCTTTACCCCAAACTTGTGTTTGCCATCCAACTACCTGGGTTATTAGCCCTGGCACCTGTGGCTGACGACACGCATAACTGAGGCAGTGGGGCCAGTGGGCAATACAGGAGAGTGCGCTTCTCCTCCCTGCTTCACCACTGACCTGCCATGGGGCTTCAGACAACTCTCTTCATCTTTCAGGGACTCTGTTTCCCTATTGGTAAAATGGGGACATATTGAAATGGTATTGTCCCCTGAGCTACGATTCTGCCTGGTGCCCAGTGGCATCTCTCACTCGTCAGCCTTACCACCTGTGTCTGCACTTTCCAGGGCTGCTTTAGGAGCTGCTCTCTAGATTGGGGGTTGGGGTATCCATACCAGTTGGCCCCCGTCCCACTGGACCACCTTCGGAAAATGAAGGCTGCATCTAGAGGGAGGAAAAAGCCCTCACTGCCTGTGCCCGCCTGGAGCATCCCTCCCCTTACAGGGCTTCAGCAGCATTTGTGACAGCTCCTTTCTGTCTGTGAGATGAGAAGCCTGGCCACCCATCCTTAGCCCTAGCTGCACGTTACAATCGAATGGGAGCTTTTGAAAAGAAGTGACCCAGCCCAGACCAGTTAAAACTGCATCTCTGGGGCTGAAGCTGAGCATCAGGAGTTATTAGGACTTTCCCAGATGAGACTAATGTACAACCCGGGTGGAAGACCTCTGGTCTAGACCAAGGCTGCAGAGTACGGGCTGCACCAGCAGCAGCAGCAGCAGCAGCAGCAGCAGCAGCAGCAGCAGCAGCAGCATCTCCTGGGAACTCGTTAGAAATGCAAATTCTCAGCCTCCTCCACCCCACCCCACCCCACCCCAGTCCTAAGAATCAAGATCCTGGGTTCGAGCCTCCTACCATGTTTCTCACCAGCTCTTCTTCCAATGCTGACGCAAGCCGAAGTTTGAAAGGCAGCAGGGACTTCTGGGGCCCTCCTACTCTGCACCTCTATTTAGAGAGTGACTCTGCCACTAATGATGATGCCATCCTGGATCTGAAGAATCTCGGTGTTGATTCCTTTGTGTCAATATGTGATTCATCCATATTGTGATCTGTAATAAAGAACCAGCCTTTATGTTCCATTACTCATGTGATTGATGAGCAAGAACACTCTGATTGTCTGGCAACAACCAACAAAACATGTCAGGGAAGACTGTAGAGAAAGCTCCCCAGAGGTGGTACTGGGATGTGGCCACACCCCACTGAACCGCCTGAGCCTAGGGGACCTGCCACACCCCTGCGGGTATGGGCAACTGAGAGCTCAGGCTGGCGGTGGGCCCTACAGGTCCACAGAAGGGGCTTGTCTGGGAAACTGCCAAAACCAGAGTACAGATCTGGTCACCAGTTTTGTCTTGTGAAAATGATCAAGGCCAGATGAACACACATTCCAGCATGAGAAACTTTTTGCTCTAGCCTTTCTAGTCATTCCAGGAGCCGGTCTGTGGTGCTGCATTTATTAACCAAATTAACAGAGGTTGAAGGTGTAGAAGAGAAATTTACACCTGACACAAATCAAAATCTCAAGTCTGAGACCCAGATTGTTTTGGAAGGGTTATGGCAGTTGCAGGTCAAAACTGGGATTGAATTCTCCACGGTTCCATCCTTTTATATAGTCGAGGTTGGTTTTTATTGTTATGTTTTATTGCTTTTTTAATTTAGACTTTTTTATTAAAGTGGGCCCCTTAATGTTTATATTGACACATATACTAGATTTACATAAATTTATAAATGCAATCATACACTTTTTTTTCCAGCCTTTTTATCCTTTTCTTCTTTCCTTGGCTCCCACCTCCTTCTCCCTCCATCACCCACAATAGCATTCCCTCCCCAAACACAAACTTCCACCCTTTATGAGCACATTTTTAAAGACAGTAAAGAAAAAGAAGCCTGTTAAAGGGTGTATTGACACACGGTGACTCAATACTTTCAAATTCAGTATTTTTATAACATGGTACTGTTTCTTTCTAAAGACCAATCATAAAGTCTTGAATTGAGAAGCCTTATTACAGTCTTTATTCTGCCTCTTACTAAGCTCAGATTGAAATGTGGAGAGCACATCTAACTCAGATGAGATCTTCCACTCTGGAGAAGATGGTTTTGTTGTTGTTTGTTTGCTTTATTTTGTTTTTGTGAACAAAGTTCACCACAAGTATGACTTGGGACATCCCCTCAGACCTTCATCCAGGCTCAGCTTTAGGAAAATGCCAAGAGAGAGGCCTTTTCACAGCTTCACTAAATCATCAGTGTTGGCACAAGGGCAGGGCCACTGCGTTATGCAACTTCAGGGGGCACCGTTCACTCCGTATTCCCCTGGAATGGTGTCCCTGGAATTAGGCAATGGGTTGATCTAACAGCAGGCCTGTCTGAATCAGTGAAAATATTATGACTTTTTTTGAAGAAATAAAGAAATGCCCTTTTTGGTCAACCAGGAGTCAGCCAACTTTTTCTGTAAAGAGCCAGATAGTAAACATGTTAGGCTTTGCAGGCCGTATAGTCTCTGTTGCAACCATTCAACTCTTCTGTTGTAGAACGAAAGCAGCTGTCTACATAAAGAATGTATTTGGGTGTGTTTGAATAAAACTTTACTCACAAAAGCAAGCGATGGGCCAGATTTGCAGTTTGCTAATCCCTGCTCTTAACCACAGTGGGAAGTGATATTTAATTATAGCTGACATCTGTGGAACACTAACTACAAGACAAGCACTGGTAGTTTAATGTGGTTTGTGTCATTATCACCCCCGTTTTGTTAGATAAAGAAACTAGCTCAGAGAGATTAGAAAATGTACCCAGGGTCACACAGCTCATTGTTAAGATTTAATTCCAGACCCTGACTCTTGCTCGTTCCTGGGTGCCTTCCCTCCCATCTCTCACTCAGTGAGGATGGAGCACTAGTAACCTCCTAGCCTCCGAGAAGGAACGGAATGTGATGGCATCAATATGCACTGACTTAACCAAGAAATTCCTGCAGCTTTTGAAGAGAAAGCTGACAGATAAGAAAGTCAGAGCAGTTGAGGTGAGGTTTGAGAGATGGCCTTGCCTAATGTGAGGATCCTCTGGTACTCAGACTTTGTGTGGTCAGGTCAGTGCTGCTTTTACATTTAAAATTTTATATCTTTTCAAACGGTTATTTTAAATCATCTCTCCTTGACCTTGTATTTTGTGTATGCATGGGTATTTATTTAATGATTCACTATTAGTCTCCCTCACTGTCATGCAGGCTCCATGGGGGCAGAATATTTATGATTTGTTCACTGCTACGTCCCTAGTGCCTAATAAAATCTGACTTAGAGTAGGCACTCAATAAATGTTTCTGTAATGAATAAACGCCATGTAATTCATAACTACTTATCCTAAATCCATTCAGTCATAAACACTGGTCAAGTGCCAGCCTTTTCGAAATAGTGCCAAAAGGAAATTAGACATGTCTTCTCCTCTATTTTCAGAATCTTCTTACCATGGATCCCTCTGTGTGATGATTAGTCCCGGGTCTAATAGAGCTGAGTTGCAGTATCCCATTTAGCCCCTGGATGTCACTGTCAGGCACATAAACAGAAGCACTAACTGTCAAAACCCAAGTAATAGTAGCCAAACAGCTGCCATGTGTTGAGCATCTTCTCTGTGCTAGAGTCTGTAAGTAGGTGCTCTCCATACATCGTTTCCTTGTTCTCTCATACCAGCTCTACAGCTTATGGTTCCGTGGTCCCAGTTTTAGAGACAGAAATGAGCCGAACGATGTTATCACATTTGACAAGAACTGAAATCAGAATGAGGCCTTCTAAGTCCAAAACCCGTGTTCTTTCCCATGTACCATACTTAGAGATAATATGAGCCTCCCTGCTCCCTACCTCCCCCGACTCTTTGCCATTTTATAAATGAGAAAGACAGAATGAAAAAGGAGGTAATTTGCCCAAGTCACGCAGGTAGCAAGAGATGGAGCCAGGACTCTAATCGAGGCCCATATGATCCCAAATCCTGTTTTTCTACTGCATCCTGCTACCTCAGACTTCATACCTGAGGCTTAAAATTGGGCAGACTTTAACACATTTATCAAAGGGAAGTTCTGGTGCTCATCTTTTAAGGTCACCTATGCCACATGGGTGTCTTCCCATTTGGGCAGCAGCAGGAGTGGTGCTTCATCTACTCTGAAGGGAGGTCCCTCCCGCGTGCAGGTGACTCACTGAGAGTGGCCTCACCGCATGTTTCTCAGCCCTTTCCCTTTAGTGTGCCACCTCTTGTCCAGTAGAGACTGTGCAATCCAAGGTTTTGTGTGCTGGAGTATAAGGTGTTCCACACTTCTATACCACATGAGCTCTCAGGAAGAGACCAGAAAAAAATGGCACCGCTGAGCAAATTCAAGGTCACTGCCTCCTGAAAGGGAGACTATGCGAAGAGTAGTCAGGAAAGCTGTAGCAGAGAAGACAGGATCTAGAGGTGCTGGCACTTACTGGTGGGGAGAGTTTGGGGAGGGGAAGAGGGCGGAGAGGGTGAGGCCAGATAGACAGGAGGATGTCCAGTGTTTGTGGACATCCTCCTGACTTTCCTGGTAGTCACCCCTCTGCATCAGGTCTCCTGCTGCTCACCAGGACAACTGCCCTCGCTCCTAACTTCCCTGGCTCCTAGTCCACCCTCAGTCCTGCAGAGAGCTCCTCATTATGCTGATGTTTAAAGATGCTTAAATATCCAACGACCCCTCATAAGGCTCCATTATATGTTATGCAAACTCTCCCCCTCCGGCTAGCCCTGTCTCCAGCCACCCTCAACCCACTCCACCCACTCCCATCCACACAAAACCTCTCACAGAAAGAATAGGGTATTTTAGACAAAGGAACCAGCACCTAGAAAGTCCTGGAGGGTGAAAAACACAACTCAGCCAGAATCAGGAGGGGTTAAGCATCAACAAATTGCAAATGTGTGTTTGGAGAGTGGTCGGACCAAGTTCAGGAAAGGCTCGAATGCCAAGCAAAAAAATCCTTGGCTGGATTTACCCTGCGAGTGATGGGGACTCACAGGAGACTCTAGAGCCAGGGGTCACATGATGTAGTCACTCCCCTCAGCTCCCATCCAGGAAGCTCTTCCAGCCCGGTGATGTGCAATGCTGCTTCCTCTGCCGGACATTTCCTCCTCCCCAGCCCACAGTGGCTTCCAGCTCCTCCTCTGTGAAGCCGCTTCCTCTTTTCCAGCACCCTCTTATAATCGTTCATGACAAATCTGTCTCTCCCACCTCCCATGGGCCCCTGGAGGGCAGCGCTGGGGTCTGTTCATCTCTATCTCCAGTGCCCAGTGCAGGGCTTGGCAGTGAATGAGTGTTCAGGGCATGTTTTCTTAGATCGTCATCCATCAACCAATGCTTATTGAGTACTTTTCCTGTCCCAGGCTCAGATAGGCACTAAGAATAGGAAGATGACAGAAAACAGGCTTTGTAGAGTGCACAACATAGTAGTATGACAAACGAGAATCAAATGATCACACGTATAATATGAAGTGGCTACTCATAGAAACTTCAATGGCGATGGACGTGGCCACAAACTCCAGTGAGATGCACTCCATCCTGTAGCAGGCACAGGGAGAAAAAGGTGTGGGGGCTGACAGGTGGGGAGGGGTAGAAACCTGCAGCAGGTGCTGCCTTGTGGAAAGTGAAACCTAAGCCCTGGGCAGGAGGCAATGACCTTGAACTTGCTCAATAGAGCCACCACTTTCTTCTTGCATCTTCTGAGGGCCTGTTCAGTCATTCCCCACACATTCCCCAAGAAGGTCTGAGAGCCAGCGCCTGCACAAGTCACCAAGGCACAGAGAGGAGACTGGCTGGTCCCTGCCTCTGTCCTGACAGGATCGTGGTTGCAGTGTGAGCCCCATGTAGGGCATGCCTGGAAGAGAAGCTTCTCGGGCTCAATCTTGAAATCAGCGTAGCAGGGTGCCAGCAGAAAGGTTAGGGAAAGACCTTCCAGGGGTCAAGCACAGTGCGGGCAAATGCCTGGGGGCTCATACAGCCCTGGGTGAGCATCAAGTAGACAGGCCCCTTCCAGACTGCTCTGAGTCCTAAGCTCCTTGGGCATTTCCTCCTTTTGCCCCAGTTTCTGGAGGCTGGCAGTGTTGCTTAGTTCCCAGAGGGCGAGTGTTGAGCTGGTTTTCTGCAAAGCATCACCACTTCACTGGATACTTATGGAAAAATCTCAAAGAAGAGGTTTGCCAGGGCCCTGTCCCCAGGTAAAGTGGTGTTAGTGGATTGGATCTTTGGCAATAACTCAGAAATACTTTCTTCCTGTTCTTTTCGCAGTCCAACTGGAGAGAGGACCCTTGGGTTCCTAGTTCTCCTTTGAAAGCGGCTTTCATCATTGAAAGCTAGACCTGGTGATAGTTCTTAAGCTCCTGCTTCAGTTTGTTTATTTTTTCGACAGTCTTTTCCAGAACCACTTTAACATGTTAACTTTTATTGGAGGGGAGGGGCACATAAAATGCAGTGAGTAAAATACAAGTTAGCTTTGGAGCTGACAGCGTTTGTCTTCAGGCCAATCAGACAGGAAGTGGGGTAGGAATCTCACAGTGTCATAAAGGTGCCTGAGGCTGTGGAGAGGGTTGGAAGTTATATTTCTTCTTTTTGCATTCATCTCAATTTCATCCATCAAACCACCTACTATGTGTCAAGCCCTGCTAGGTACAAATAAAATAGGCTTCCCTTTTGTAAGGGGCTCCCCAGTTTACCGAGAAGAATACAACTTCATATGACATCAGACCAGTGCTAGAAATGTTGGAGTGTATGGACTCCGGAGACGGAGGAACTTGGTTCAAATCTGGGCTTCACCTCTTAGTAGCGATAGTACATTGCACAAGTTACTTAGCCCCACACTGGCCTCAATTTCTCCATCTGTAAAATGGGAATCAAAATATGTCTTTATGTATGAGATGGTGCATGTAAAGCCGTCAACGGAGAGACTGACACAGTTAGTGTTCGTTAAATGTTAGCTATGCTTGTTGTTGCTGCTACTGTTACTAGTCCTGATAATCAAGTATGTGAAAGGTGCTATGAGAGTAATTAGTTCTGCTGTAGGAGTTAGAGGGGACTTCATGGAGGAGGTGACAATGGGTCTGGGTCTTTCAGGATTATTTGGAGTTTGCCAAACAGAAGGAATAGAGTGTTTTAGACAAAAGAACCAGCCCCTACAAAGGTGTGAGGGATGAAAATCACAGCAGGGCCGCAAACTAGGAGTTGTCAGACTCTAATGCATGTGTGGTAGTGGTGGGGGAAGCGGGGTGGTCTGGCCAAGCTCATGAAAGGCTTTGAACGCCAAGCAAAGAAGCTTGGCTGGATTTCTCCTCTGCGCAAGAGAGTCTCAGGAGATGCCCTGACTAGGGGTGACATGACTCAGTCACTCCCCTGACCCATCTCCTCAGCTTCTGTCTGGGAATCTCACTCACGTCCACTCCCTTCTGCTCTTGCCTTCTCTGTAGATCATCAAGGACCAGAAACTGCTCGTGATTGTCGGGGGCATGCTGCTGATCGACCTTTGCATCCTGATCTGCTGGCAGGCTGTGGACCCCCTAAGAAGGACAGTGGAGAGGTACAGCATGGAGGTAAGCTCCGGGCCGCAGCAGAAGGGAACCTGCGGGACACCGCTCCCAACGTGTGGGGACAGTGAGGCCGCCCATCTCCTCGGCTGCCCAAGGTGCACTTCTTAAGAAAAAATTAAGGCAGTCATGGGGAAATCACCTCAGGGCCACATGGGCCCACATGCCCTACCCACACCTCATTATTTCTCTTTCCTTCCATTTGAGACATATCTACATTATTTGGGGAAGACCAAATATAAGGTCTTCACTCCCGGAAAATGAAAAATGGTGAAAGGATTTGTCTGGGTATATTAATATATACTGGATTAAGGGTAAATGTTAGGTCACTTAAGTGAGTGTATTTTCTACACATTGTAGAAATCCCCATTTATATGATCTATCAGTACAGAAATTACATTTCATCTTTATTCTCTTCAAAATAAGTTCCCTAATGTATGCTAGTAGGGAATAAGCATGCTGATGGCTCCTTCCAGTTACTATATGGTTTTCAAAATCATTAACAGTGGATTTCTTGTCACACATTTGGTATCAGAATTTTGTTGTTACAATTAAAAACCTTACATGAAAGAACTGTTAAATGTATATTGTAATAGTCTTGCAAGCGACCTTGCCCTTCATTCAGTGATCTAGAATGCTCCAGATTATGGAAGTTCAGGATTAGAGGAGTTGTATTTTTGTTGACGTTCTGTTAGGACAGAAAGGGAGAGGGCTGACTGGCTGAACAAGTGTGTTGTGTGCTACGATTTCCCTGCACCATAGCAAATTCTATTGAGAAAACTGGAATTTTCTCCAGTTCTCCCGCTGCATTATTAAGGAAAATTTTGTGTGTGGAGTTTAGTGTGAATTCTTAAACTGAACTGGAAATGGTGGTTTTATGCATTTGAGACAGAGGTTTTTATCCTTGGCAAGAAATTTTCCAGCAAGTAAGATGCCCAGCCTCATTTGTCGGGAGACAGAGGGTTTACTCGGCCCAGTTGGAGCACGGCTGAGGATGGCATTACTGACGCTGTGGATTTAGGAGGGATATTTAGTGCTGGGCGCCTCCATCTCACTGCCTTAAGTGTACATCCTGAAGTAAGCCCAGCAGATCCAACACTGGCTGTGCCATGGGCAGGGGACAGGAGCTCAGCTGAGGTCCTTGGGCAGTAGGCTGTTCCCAGGAGGGAGGTAACATCCTGCCACCATTCATCTGCACTGTTGACAAAAGAGCAGTCCTGCCCCCCATTCTATCCCAAGAGAATTCCTCACCTACCACCGGGGTTTGGAAATCCAGACAGGGTCAAGTGGAGGAAGAGCTGCCATTGGCTAACTGGGCTACCAAGGTAGGGAGAGCCTGAGGTGATGATTATCACAAGTGGTAATGCTGATACTAGTAACAATAATAATGGTGATGCTAACTAGCGTTGTGTGTTAATTGGTTGAATCCTTACAGTAACTCTAGGGGATAGCTGTGATCCTTGACCCATTTTCATGATGAGGAAACAGAAACCCAGAGAGGTTATGTAACTTAGCCAAGGTTGCCCAGCAGGTTAGTGACAACACCACTAACTACCCTCTCTCCCACTACCCTACTCTGCCTTTCAACACTGTGTGCAGTTTGGGGGTAGTTTCGTGGGCCTTTGATCATTGGCCACAGATTTGTGAAGTGGGTAGGGCAGGAAAGCGTTCCCACATTCTACACATGAGGACTAAAATTAGAGTAATGGACAGACTGCGGGCCTAGGATGGAGAGAGGGACAAAAATGCCAATCAGACAGACCCTGTGGGAAGGACTGGAGTGGGAGCAGGTGGACAGAGACCAGACCCAGCTGGCCTGATGCTGAGCCCGAGGGCAGCTGGAGAAACAGGGTGCTGCTGCTGCCTCCACTCAAGATTAAGGTGGGGGCGGGGGGCTAAGAATTCACTAGTGGTCCCCTGGGCTCCAGCTATGGTGGGGAGAGGCTGCAGGGCTAAAGTCAGCCTGAGTCAGCAGACGCTGGAAATGGGTCTAGGAAGCCTGTCCTCCTGGACCATTGAACAGCCAGTCTTGCTCAGTCCTATTTGTGTGATCGTCTGCTATCTACCCATCTTACCGTTCTTCCTTTTTGAGGTAAATACTGCTGCTCCTGAAGCTTTGTGCATATAACCCTAGTCCATGCCAGACTTTCTGAAACTGAGGAGCCACAGGATGCCATGGCAATGCCTCTCTGTGTAGACACTGAGTCCAGGAACGGGGAGTGCCCTGCCCAGGGCATCCTGACTTTACAAGACAGGGCTGGAGGAGAGCCAGCTCTCGGTCTCGACCCAAACGCCCTGTCTCTGTGTTTCCCTCCAGGTATCTGCTAAGATTTCTCTCTGAACCTTTTCTGGCCTGCTCCTCTTTTGTCCTCTTATTTTAGGGTTGCCTTGTCACTCTGTTGCCATGGTAGCAGAACCCTTTGATTTGTCGACCCACAGGCCTGTCCGTTTATTGTCGTTTTTCCACAAAACGGCACTAAGCTGTCAGTTGATTTCTGTCAGGCCCTCCTCTGTCAGACACAGCATGATGGTTGAACAGTGTGCTCAAGGGATGAGGTGTCCTAAATTCCTCTCAAGGGGCTGTTTTTTCCAGAACCCCCAGCAAGAGAGAAAATCTACACTTCGGGGAGAGGTGGTCAACAATCTCTGTGGTGTGTCCCCTTTTCCTCCCCTACCTCAGATACCTTAGAGTTCTCTCGACATTCTAAACACTTTAGGATTCCAGTCATAGGCCTTGCTCAATGTTTGACTTTCAAGTCTTTGACTGTGCTTCCCCCCTTCCAGAACCTTTTCTGACAAGTAAGTGAACTTCAGTATCGGACCCCCGTGTTACCTCTGCAGCGAGGTGTCCCTGATTTCCTGGCTTCCCAGGAGTACATGCCTGCTCCTCCCTGCTCCCATCCACAGCATCCTAAACATTCCTCGGTCGGGACACTTAGCATGCTGTTCACCTGTGCTGGGTGCACCCCTGAGCCCAGTGGCCCCCACTGGGTCACCAACTTCTCCAGGACAGGGCCACATCTGGGCAATCTCCCTCGGTACCCAGCCCCTCACTCCCACATGCATCTTCTTCTAGGGAGACAGAAGTGAGCACAACAGCCATGGCCTTTGATCTCATGATGCCCACAAGCTGTCCTGCACAGACAGTAAACACACAGACAGATAAGAATGACTACTCTAGATCGCATAAATTCTGATAAATAAATGGAACCCCCATAGTGATGAAGGGTTCAAGAAATAGCAGGAGAGACCTATGAAGGTGATTCTCCAAGTGAGAATATGAGTGACTGGGGAATGAAAATCAGATTCTGAAGTCCTACTGGAGGCATCCCAGGGCCGCATCCTCATTAATTTTTTTGTCATAAATATTTACAGCATTTGTTATATTCCAGGTATATTTCCTCTCAGTCTATATCTTATTTTTTCATTCTCTTAACATTGTTTTTTGCAGAGCAGAATTTTTTTTTATTTTAATGAAGTCCAACTTATCAATTCTTTCTTTCATGGATCATGCTTTTGGTGTTGCGTCTAAAAACTCATTATCAAACCCAAGGTCACCTAGA
Organism: Cynopterus sphinx; assembly: GCA_030015415.1. Classification (NCBI taxonomy): domain Eukaryota; kingdom Metazoa; phylum Chordata; class Mammalia; order Chiroptera; family Pteropodidae; genus Cynopterus; species Cynopterus sphinx. Next base: position 104,071,583 of record CM057385.1, on the reverse strand, counting down.
TTTTCTCCTATTATCTTCTAGAGGTTTTATAGCTTTTCATTTTACATTTAGGTATGTGATTTATTTTAAGTTAATTTTTGTGATAGGTGCAAGGTCAGTGTCTAGATTAAATTTTATGTATATAAATGTCTGGTTGTTCTAGCACCATATGTTGAAAATACTATCTTTCTCCATTAAATTGCCTTTGTGTCTTTGTCTAGATGAGTTGACTAAGTTTGTGTGGGTCTTTATCTGAATTCTGTATCTTATTTTATTGATTTATTTGTCTGTTCTTTTACTTATCCCACTCTGTCTTGATTACTATAGTTTTATAGTAAGTCTTTTTTTTTATGAAAAGAAGAAGTAACATTCTTCTATTCATAAAGACACCAATTTATAGCAATTATTTAGCTTCTGAAACTTCAGAAAGTTTTGTATATACAATGTATCGTCAATGAAAAGTTTTAATACAACTTAAAGTTGAACATTTGTGAGCTCCTAGACTAGGTCCAGTATTCTTAAGTTTATAAAAGGAATTGATTATGACCTCTTCTGTTCTCCAATTTTTTTTCTACTTAATAACTCTATTTTAAACAACTGTCAACTTTACGTAGGCAGTGCTTCTCAGATTCTAGTGTATGCGAACCCCCTAGGGATCTTGTTACAAATGCAGATTCTGATCCAGTAGTTTTGCAGTAAGTCTTGAGGTCAAACAGTATCAGTTCTCCAACTTTGTTCTTCTTCAATATTCTGTTAGCTATTCTGGTCTCTTGCCTCTCCATATAAACTTTAGATTAGTTTGTTGATATCCACAAAGGAACTTGCTTTTTGATTGGGATTGCATTGAATCTCAATAGACCAACTTAGGAAAAGCTGACATCTTAACAGGGTTGAGTCTTCCTACTTGTGAACATGGACTCTCTCTCCATTCTGTAGATCGATTTCAGTTTATTTCATCAGAGTTTTATAGATTTCCTCATACAGATCTTGTACAGATTTTGTTAGATTTATACCTAAGCATTTAATTTTGGTTTTGGTGCTAATGTAAATGATATTGTGTTTTTAAATTCAAATCCCATTGTTCACTTCTGGTATATAGGAAAACAATCAACTTTTGTGTTAAGCTCATGTTCTACAACCTTATTATAATTGCTTATTAGTTCCAGGAGATTTTGTTGTTGTTGTTGTTGTTGTTGATTCTTTGAGACTTTCTACATAGATAATCATATCATCTGCAAACAAACTTTTATTTCTTCCTTCCCAATCTGTATACTTTTTATTTTCTTTCTTGTTTTCCTTTTATATTATATAGGACTCTCAATACAATGTTGAACAGCACTGGTGAGAGGGGACATCCTTGCCTTGTTCCCAGTTTTAGGCAAAGCATCTAGTTTCGCACATTAAGCATGATGTTAATGTGTCATTTTTTTCTTAAGGAGTTAAAATATATGTATATATTTGGGGAGGCTACAGGAAGGGCAAATGGGGCAGGCAGAGTCTGGGTCATTAGGAGTTAGAACTTCAAAATGAAAGACAATTAATCAAGGAAGTTGTATGAAGAGATTTGTTCTGGCTACAGGGTAAGAACAGATGGAGGAGTGAGGCTGGAGGCCCAGAAATGGCTCAAAGATGGGTTTTGCTATAATCCAGGCAGGAGCTGATGGCAACCTAATACAGGGCAGCTGCAGCAGGAACAGAGAGAAGTAGGTGGATTTGAGAGGTATTAAGGAAGCAGACATGACAAGACCTGGTAATTGATTGACTCCAAGGGCTGGGCACAGGGAAGCAGCAAGGGCAATGCCCAGGTCAGAAAGGAAGAGGGTTGCCAGGTGAGAGAGCCATCCTGCACAGAGGACATTTGAAGAAGGAAGGAAGGGTCTCCAGAGACAAATGCCTCAGACCAAGGCGAGGACTGACAGGTGTCCCCCACCACAAGATTTGGCCCCGTGCTCAGGCCTCCTTCATTGCATCTCAGCTCTTTCTTCCTCTGCTTTACAGAGTCCGATGGGAAGATTGGCTATTTCTACACATTTCAGATATAGCAGGTGTGGATAAATCTGCCAAGTATGTTAAAAAGTTTTTAAAATATAATTTTTATTCTTGGGAAAAGGGGGGAAACAACTCTCCTTTTTTGAATACCTACTCTACTAGTGGTAATGGTGAGTAGATGTGGGACATACAGGTCTGGAGTTCAGGGAGAGGGGTGGGCAGGAGATGATATTGAAAGCCTTGGATGAGAGTACCAAGGGCGAGAGGGACATAACGATGGAGAAGAGAAGGAGACCAAGGACTGACAATCATTCCAGTGTTTGCAGATCGAGGAGGTAGAAGGAAAAGAGCAAAGCAGACCTGTAAGGAGAAGCCACAGAGACAGAAAGAAAATCAGATGAAGAAATCAAATGAAGAAAGTGTTTCAAGGAGAAAGTTTTGATGAAGTGTGTCAAGTACTGTTTTTAGATCAAGTAAGATGAAAACCAAGAATTGACACCAGATGTGGATGCATACACGCGCGCACACGCACACACACACACACACACACACACACACACACACACAGGGGTTTTTATTTTTTCTTCTAAGGAAAATGATTTGAAATTATTTCCCCCAAAAGTGAAAGCAGTGCAAGCTGAGGGTGTGCAGACAGCCTGTGACTCCAGGTAGAAGGGTGGTTTATTTTTGTACCAAGCCTTCCTTCTATACCAGGCCCCACCTACAGCCACTTGGCCATTCTGAATAGTTTTGAAATGGAGACAAAATGATGGGCAGCACTCAAGGTTGCTTAACATTGAACACCCAGGAGAGCCACAGGGTAGCCACCCAGTCAGCATCCTGAGGCCACCTGCACTCCTCCATCTGCTTCCAGGCAGGTCGCAACAAGAGATACGGCCCTATGCTATCCAATCACCCACAGGAGCCACGTGTGTGGCCTTCACGTACAGAAGTGGCGGAAGGCTATCTCCACAGGCTGCCAAGCAACCTGCAGCAAGAATTCCCTGCACTCTGAGCTCTGTGGCTTTCTGGCCATCTGGACAGTAATCAAGTTTAGGGCAAACTGGAACAGAGGAGTATCTCAAACTTCCCTCCACATTCCATGTTTTGACCATCCTTTTTTGCAGAAGCAAATGGGGGATTTGGAAGTCATGGACTGCACTTGGCTTTGAAATTCGTGGCTTATTCCGGTTATGTTTCCATGGAAACAGATATTGGAAGAGGCAATACATAGAGTTTTAAATAAGTTTAACTCTTAAATAAGTTTATCTCCCTCTACAGTTGCTCTGGGGGAAAAAAATTCAATCCTAAAGCAGTCACTTTCTGAAAACATCTGGTATTTTCATGAAGCTCATCCAAGCCCCATCTTACACTATTCATTTTGAAATAAAGAGATATCAGAATGGCCAGGATGAGGCGAGTGCTGAAGATCAGAGGCGAGTCTGCTCTGTGGATTGCTCACAGGTGGGCTGGTGGCCCAAGGCTTTGATGCTAAGGGTCACATTCCAAATGGTGGGGGCTCGCTGCCAGCCCTGAACGGTGGGACAGGTCTTTATTATTCACAGTCATCCAAGTGATCCTAGGTGGAGGGCTGGGGCCCTAGTCAGATGCAAAATGAGTCCCAGATAATGTAGTGGGTAGGACTCAGCAAGGATCTCTGGTGGATCTGCTGGCCGAGGGCCACCCCAGTTAGCCTGACTAACTCCTCCCAGGAAAAAGCTAGACCATCTGAAGTTCTGATCATGTCATTCTCCTATTTAAAATTCTCTCTATCAGCTAGAGGAGGAAGCCCATACTTCGTAGTGGTTCAGGAGGCCTTCAAGGATCTGGCCCCATTTTTCTCCCCAGCTTCATCTCTTATCCCCCTTCCCCGTTCCTTGTGCTCAACTCCCCTGAGCTATTGGCACTTCAAAGCAGCATGCTTTCCCTTACTCCATGCCTTTGTACATGCTGTCCCCGACCTCGATATGCCATCTTCATATAAAAAACCCCTACTTGACCTTCAAGAGGCAGCTCAGAAGTATCTTCTCCAGGAGCTTGGGACCAGCAGGCTACCTTGGATGCCTCTGAATAGGCCTGCATCTCACCCCATTTGCCCCCTCATCTGGTCACAACACTGGTAATTATCTGTCTGTACACCTGCCCCTGCCCCATGACCTCCTCCAAGGCCGAGGCCCAGGCCATCTGTGTGTCCCCGGCACCCACTGGCAGGGCCTGGCTCAGAGTAAGTGCTCGGTAAATATTTATTGAATAAATTGTTCTCTCCACCTGGAATTCTCTCCCCATGCCTCCATATGTCCAACTTCAACCCATCTGTCTGGACCCATTAAGCTGCTTCTCCAAGAAATGTCTTTGCCGAGTTGCAATTTAAATTAATGTGACACCCTCACCTTTTATCAAGAACCCACTTATGGGGCTAAAGCTGCCCGCTGAAGAATGATTCAGCACCTTCTGTAAAAGACTATTGTTCAGTTGGTGACTTAGTGCCCCTGAGATAAAGATCCACAGGATAGATCCTAGTGGAACGTGGCACCAGGAAATGGCTGTGCTCTCCCTGTGAACTTGTGTCGACTTCCTTCCTTCGATCAGGCAATCAGGCAGTCATAACTGGATAAGCCACTTTGGTTTTTTTTTTTTTTTTTTAACCTTGGCTGCCAGAAGGTTGGAGCCCAATTCAACAGTCTGGGCAATAACTGTCTTATCACAGGTTCCTGGAGCATTATCTCTCCTATTGATTGTTTGTCTTTATTTTTTTAACTATCCTGTCATGTTTGGACTTTTCCTGTGTACTGCCTCAAGCCCTTTGGGAAAGGAGGCAAGATGTAAATTCCAGATTAAGTTATTAAGATGAGAATGCTAGGCGAGATTTAATTGGAATAATATTCCAGAGAGACATTTTAAAGATGTCCACAGACACGCGCCTTCTGGCACCGGTCCTGGCTCAGCCCCGGCTGCGGTCAGCATTGTGGTCCCCGAGTATGGACAGAAGGGCTCGGCCAGCCACAGCTGTGTTTCTGGAACACCTCGTGTCAGAGGCCCCTTAGATAGGTGAGTGAGTGTGGTTTATTTCATGTTCCTTGTTAGCATCCTTCCTGCCTTTGAGAGGCATTTGTGCTTCAGAGGCCCCTCAGGACACAAAACAAAAGACACACCAAGATACCAGGAGACAGCCCTGAGGCAGGAAACTCTGGTCTCTACCTGTCCAGGTACTCTCCAGGGGATGAGCTGTTTACTAGAAATTCTCAAGAGCCATGCCGCAGAGCAACTGGAAAATTGTCTGTGATCCCGGCATATGCTGACCACTGTGTCTTGGAAAAGCCATTCCAGTTCTTGCACAGATGGCCTCTAAATTTTGATGATTTTTCCAAATATCCACGTCAGCAGAAACACAGGCTGTGGCACCCACAGAGACTTTTCCTCTTTTGGTGGGGGAGTTCCAACCAACCTACCTCTTTGTAAATGACCCATGATCCAGGGACTCCTCGGCATTTATGGGGCCCATTGAGTGCTGTGCTCAAGCTCCCTTAAGTACTACAACCTGGTGGGCAAGGTTAGATACACACAGCGTGGGCTGTTAGCACCAGCGTCTTCTCCATGACATGTGTGTCCAGACTTTTGGTTTTAAGTTTGAGTCACTGTGCAGAGATATTAGCCTTACTTTTCTAAAGGATGAGCTAGGATTGAGTTTGGATTTAACGTCCTGAAGAGGGTAAAAAAGTGAGAGAGAACATGTATTAATCAGGGTGTGCTATGTTTTCCTGTGGTAAAAACAACAACAAAAAAAAAAACTCAGTGGGTTAAAACAATAAAGGTTTTTTACTCATCATGATACTTGTCCATGGAGGGTCAATGGTAACTTACCCCCATAGTATCCTAACTCCAGGACACAGCTGGTGGGGTACCTTCTGAGACAGTTTTTGTGAAAAAGGGAAAGAGCGAGTGGCAAAGTGTGCCCTGACTTTTAAAGCTTCCGCTCCAAAGTGTCACATGTAACTTCCACTTCTGTTTCATCGGCCAGAACATGTTAATTGTCTAAGCCCGAGTCCAGCAGGGTAGGAAAGAACAGTCCTACTATGTGCCCAGAATAAGAGAGAGAGAAAAGCAGGTGTTGATGTCTAGCCGTTCCTATCACTGTCATAAACAGGGCCCCGTTCACTAGAAACTGGCTCCATGAGAACACAGGAGGAGGGAGGGTGGTATTTTATTCTCTGCTGTATCCCCAGCACCTGGGAAAGTGCCTGGCACATAGTATGCACTCAATAAATAATATTAGTGGATTACTTGAACTAAGTCAGCCTTAGAGCAATCTTACCAAGAGAACCACGGGGTATTCTCTGAGTTCTCTACTAGTCCTGCAGGCTCTGCTGCCAAATCCTCTCCTGCTATATCACTTCTGCTCACCTCCACTGCTACCGCGGAGGTCCAAAGCACCACCGTCTCTCATTATCAGGCATTCAGAAGGGGCACTGTGATCCAAAGCTTAGAATGCATGAGAATATAGGATGAGGATAAATGAGAACTTTCATTTGTTTAAGCCACTGAATTGTTGTTTCTTGTTGTTGTTACCAGAACTTTCTAAGCAGGTGTCATGCTCCCGCTCATTGCCCTTCCCAAGCCATTCTCACATGGCAGACAGAGGATCCTTTTTTTTTTTTTTTTGAGATATAACTCACATATCATCAAATTCACAGTTTTAAAATGTATAATACTGTAGGTTTTAGTACATTCATAAGGTTTGCAACCATTCACACTATCTAATTCCATAAAATTTTCATCACTCTGAAAAGAAACCCTGTTCCTTTTGCCCATCAATCCCCATTTCCCCTTTCCTCCAGCTTCTGGCAACCACAAATCTATTTTATGGACTTGTCTACTCTGTATATTTTATATTGATGGAATCGTGTAATATGTGGCTTTCTGTGTCTGGCTCCTTTCACTTATCAAAGGGTTTTTAAGGTTCCTCCACACGAGAGCACGTGTCAGGACTCCATTTCTTTTTGTGACTGAGTAGCATTCCTTTATGTGATATACCACATTTTGTTGTCCATTCATCATTTGATGAATATTTGGGTTCTTTCTATTTTTTGAAAGCCACCACTGTGAATAATGCTGCTATGAGCATGCATGTACAAGTTTTTGTTTGAACGTGTTTTTTATTCTCTTGGATATGTATACACAGGCATAGGATTGCTGGGTCATGTGGTAACTCTGTTTAACATTTTTAGGGACTGCTACACAGTGCCACAGTGGCCACACCATTCTACGTTCCCACCAGCAATGTGTGAGGGTTCCAGTGACTCCACGTTGCCACCAACACTTGTCATTTGTCTGTCATTTTGATTACAGTCGTTCTGTCAGGTATGAAGTGGTATCTCATTGTGGTTTTTATGAGGATGAGTATCAGATGGCTAATGATGTTGGGCATCTTTTTATGTGCTTATTGGCCATTTGTATATCTTTTTTGGAGAAACATCTATACAAATCCTTTGCCCATTTTTCACTGAATTATTTCTCTTTTTGTTGTTCAGTTGTTTATTCTGGATGCTAGACCTTTGTCAGAGACATGATTTGCAAATATTTTCCTCCATTCTGTGAGTCGTCTTTTCACTTTCGCAATAATATCCTGTGACACAGAAAAAAAATTAATTTTGATGAAATCTAATTTATTATTTCTTTGGTGTTTGTGCTTTAGTTATCATAGCTAAGTAACCATTACCTGACCCAAGGTTATGAAGATTTATTACATTTATATTTTCTTCTGAGTTTTATAGTATTAGCTCTTATATTTAGGTGTTTAATTATATTTTGAGTTAATTTCTGTTTATGGTGTTTATGGTACAAATTAATTCTTTTACATATGAATATCTAGTTATCCAAATACCATTGTTGAAAAAAATATTCTTTCCTCACTAAATACTCTTCTAGCCCCTATGAAAATTAATGTATGGGTTTTTTGGCCTTCCAATTCTATCCCATATTTCATATGTGTATCCTTAGTCAACGCCACATTGTCTTGATGACTTAGCTTATGGTAAGCTTTGAAATTGGGAAGTGTGAGTCCTCCAACTTTGTTCTTTTTCAATATTCTTCTCACTATTCAGAGTCCCTTGAGATTCCATATGAATTATAGGGTCAGTTTGTCCATGTCTGGAAAAAAAGGCATTGGAATTTTCTTAAGTGTTATACTAAATGTGTAGATTAATTTTGGGAGTGTTGCCATGTTAACAGTATTAATGAGTCTTAACTGGCCTCCAACATTCTGTTTCACCTCATCCTGTTTCTCCATCACAACACTTATCCTTTGCACTGTCATCTATTTTTGTCTTACTCTACTGGAATGTGAGTTCCATGAAATAGTGGCCTTGTCTGTCTTTCTCAGTGCTCTATCCCCATAGCCTAACATAGGGTCTAGCGGGCACGTATTAGGTGCTCAGTATATGTTGTTTGAATGGAAAAGTGAATGATGTGCAAAGGAATGCATGCACACATGAATGAATGAATGAATGAATGAATGAACAAACGAACGAATGAACGAACGAACAAACAAGTTTCCATGTCATAACTTTCTTCAGCTTTGACAACCTCTGACCAGGTTTTGCAGTTGTTCAGCAGCTGGCTTAAATTATTGCATGAATATGATACTGAAAAGAAAAATAAGTAATATTTAAAGGTAGAGAGGAAGGTTTTTAAAAGATTTTAAAGATAAATTGTATTTGCTGTTCTCAATCCTAGCTGCATCACCCAGAGGAGATCTTTTTTAAAATATTAGTACTCAGGACACACACACACACGCACACACACACACACACAAATTCTAATTTAATTGGTTTAGAAAGAGGCCTGGACATTGGGATTTTCAGAGATTGCCACAGGTTCCAGTGGAGCCAGGTTGAAACTTTCTGGACCATACCCTCGCCGATTTCTGGGGCTGGACCAGGACTGCTCCTTGGATACCAAAGTTAGAAGCAGACTCAAGACAATATTTTTAGGGCTAAAAGATAAAAGAAGAAGAGCCTGAATTCAAGAAACATAAAGTCCAGATGGTCTCATACCAACCCTCACCCCAATCCCCAGCTGGAGAATGGGACGATGACGAATGACATGTAGATTCAAAGAAAGGGCTACGTGGGAAGATTTATATGTGCGGACCCCACAGAGCTAAATGAGCCCTTCTAGTCCTGTGTTTTTCTGAAAATCCTTAAGTCATCATTTGAATAGTTGTTTCCCCAGTGGAAGATAAAGAATAAGGAATAAGAAAGAAGGAAAAGCTATGAGATTTCTATTTCTGCAGCCTTTTAATTGCAGCTGGTGAGCAAGTTCCAGAGCAGGACTTCAGGCGGATTAACACAATCGCCCTGCAGTTGCAGGAAACCACCAACCACAGAAACCACAAGGGGCAAGGGGACCTCAGTGTCTAGGCACTTTGACACTCATGGTGGCTCTGAAACAGAATCATCAGCCACTTGGTGGGATATTCATTATTTTCCGCTATTGGAGTTTCTCCCTCAAGCAACAATGGATGAAACTTCAAATACTGAGTCATTTTGATCTTGTCGTAGGACATAACGCTTAATGCGACCCAAAGATGCTGAGTTCAGTTCAGAGGATACGGACACAAGCTGTGGGCCCCTCTTAAGAGCTCAGGAAACAGCAACGTCATCCTTGGGCCTGCCCAGTTCTCAGTGCCCAGTCCGCCACTCCCCTGGCTTTCTCCTGGGGGCCCTATCCTCGGTCTGTCCCACTTGAGTACAGGCACTCAACAATCAGCAAACACGAACTATAATAAGAGGTCCTCACATTTCACAGCATGCGCAGTTTACAAAGCACCTTGACCTCCTCACTTTAGAGAGGAGAAAACCAAGGCTGCAGAGGTGAACTGACAGGCTGAGATGATCTTACTACACATTGGAACTGTCCCCAGGCCATGTGGTATTAGATGACTGGGGATCAATTCAGCTAGGGTTAGTCTATTGGCCTGTTAATACTTCCTGCTTTTTTCCACATCGATCCCGTGTTTTACTGGGTTATGTTTTAAAGAAACATTTTCTTCATTGATGCTTTCAAAATTATTAGCATCCATTGAGCACAGCGCTCCCTTATAAATGTTTAAACATCTTTCCTATCTGTGATTATCTGGTTGATGGTTCATAAGAGTGAAGCACTTGAGAGCAGATGTTACAACCCAGCAAATTTAGATCTGAGAGTATTGTCTCCCGGTCCAGCATCATCCTCAGTACAGGTCTGCTCAGCTTCTACCCAGGATTCTAACAAAGCTGCATTGTCCTGGTAATAACAATAGCAAAAATGGTAATAGCAGCAGCTTTGGTTGTGTGCATACTCTGTACTAGACACAGAGTTGCAAGTGCCTTACTTTTTCAACTCACTAAACCCTCACAACCCCATGCAGCAGTTACAGTTATTATCCCCAGTCTATATATGAGGAAACTGAGGCACACAGGGGTTAAATAACATGCCCACGGTCACACAGCTGGTAACTATGTAGCATTTAGCCCATAGTGGTCAAGCAAATGGCCTGGAGTTAGGCTTAACTTCAAATCCCAGCTCAGCCACTGACTGTGAAGAAGTTAGGTAAGTATAGTTGGTTGAATTGTGACCCCAAAAAGATATTTTGCATCCTTGCCCCTGGAACCTGTGACTGTAACCTTATCTAGAAAAAGGCCCTTTGCAGATGTGATTAAATATCTGAAGATGAAATCATCCTGGAATACCCTAATTGGCCCTAAGCCTAGTGATAAGTCTTTATAAGAAACAGAAGAAGAAAAGACACGGAGACAGAGGGGAAGGTCATGTGAAGATGGAAGCAAAGGTCAGAGTGATGCAGCCACAAGCCAAAAAGTGCCTGGAGCCGCCAGATGCTAGAAGAGGCACCGGATTCTTCTCTAGAGATTTCAAAGGGAACACAACTCTGTGACAATTTGATTTCCGACTTCTGGCTTCCAAAACCATGCAAGCATAAATGTCCATTGTTTTCAGCCACCCAGTTTGTGGAAATGTGTTATAGCAGCCCTAGGAAATTAACACAGTGAGTTACTTTGCTTCTGAGAGCCACAGTTTCTTCATCCATAATATGGGTCTAGAAAATAATAATACCCACTTCATGGGACGAGAAGGGACAGTGCCTATAAAGGACTTACCCTGCACCCAACGTGTCAAAAGTGCTCAAGGAAGGTTAGCTATCATAGAGCATCATTTCTTATCTGGCTCTTGGCCACACTGCCCCTGAGCCCTCTCAGAGCTAGTCCTTTATCTTGCCATTATCCTCCTTCTGACTCCTTGTCACTGGGCTGCCTGAGCCCCAGCTCAGCATGTTCCTGGCTCAGGAACTTCAGAGAAATGGAATCCGACTCCCAGACACAAGCTGCAGACCCTGCTCCTCTGAGCCGTTATCACCAGAGCTGCCAGAGCAAGACTATGAACATCCACACATGGCGTTTTAATATTTCACCCAAGAAGTCATTTTCTTACATGAGTCAGACACGGAAGGCTCAGAGAATTAAGTCGAGAAGGGTAACTCTGGGCTGGAGTGATTTCCGCGAACAGGTGTGGAGGATTTTCCTGTGTTCGTTCATCTCTCTCTTTCTTATCTGCGTCTTACAGCAGACAGGAAGCCGGCTGACGAAAGATTGCATGTTCATACCAATTATTAAAAATATGCAGCAGGTTTCTGGAAATGCACTCATATGCCAAGGAAATAAAATGTATTCACCAACCCAGGCTCCTGCACTGTGGGCTTTGGAAGAATGACTGGATATCCATAAACACTGCAATCCAAGATTTTGATCCATATTCTGTCTCCTCCTAGCTGTGTGACCTTGGGTGAGTAACTCACCCTCTCTGAGCCCCAGTGGAAGGAAAAATCCATTCTTCCCTCAGAGGCTTACCAGGAGTATTAACTGGGATAACATGTTCGAGTGCCTAGCACTAAGCTTGACTCACAGGAGTCCAATCATTGTGATTGACTCAGAACTTTCTGACTCCATAAGGAAATTAACACAACCACCTTGCCAGCCTCTCAGAAAGGTCTTGAGGAGCAATGCTGCTGTGTGTGAGGTGGAGTGACACCTTCCAGTGCACTTCCAACTCCACTTGTTAATCCTCACAGTCACCCTAAGCAGAAGAGTTCTACTCCCATTTTACAGGTGAGCTTCTGGAGGTACATGGAGTCAAGTGATGGGCTCTGGCCAACACAGGTAGCAAGTGGGGCTCATAGGCTCTAAGCCAGGCCGGCTGCTCCCGAAAGCCATGCTCCTTCCATGCTCCATGATTTTTCTCAAATGAAATAATGGGTAGGAAGTTGCTTCATAAAGGGCAGTGCTGCATCCCAGCATGAGGCCTGTTACTGTTGTCTCAAGCACCTTTCTGTGACCTGATGTCCTAACCACCTTTTTGTCCATGTTTATTTCCTCATTTCTGCCTTCTAGCATAAGCCAGTTGGATGGGTCTCATCAGCCCATCATCTGCAGCATGTGTGGACACGCCCCCACCCTCTCCTCTTTGCCTTCTCATGGGCCCACACCCTCTGCTCCAGCCATATACCTTCACTCCCTCACCCAGGAGACTCTCAGCACAACCTGCCCTCTGTTATGAAGAAGCTGCCCCAAAGCTCACCTGTACCATCAGGCCACCAGAGAGACATGTGCCATTTTATTCAGTCACCAAACCCACATTTGCTGGGCACCCACTATTTATTTGCCAGAGGCTGGGGCCCAGCAATGGAGAAGACATAACCCCTGCTCTCAGGAGTCTTCCAGGCCAGGGGACAGATCTGTTTCTTGACAATGTCAGTGCAGGTAGTAAGTGGTTCAGCCCCAGCCTAGGGGATCACAGAGGAGGTGGCAAGTCATTCTGCCTTGAGAAATGTTTCACAAAAAAAGTGGAGAGGTCTTTTCTCCCCAAGTCTTGAAAGAACCGGTAGGATTTAGATAGTTAAAACAGGAGCTTTGTGAAACAGACTGGAAGTCCCTCAGAAAGTTAAACAAAGTTACCATATGACCCAGCAATTCCACTCCTAGGTATACACTCAAGAGAAGTGAAAATGTGGATGTGGGTGTTCACAGCAGCATTATTCACAACAGCAAAAAAAGTGGACGCAGCTATCAACTGATGAATGGATAAACAAAATGTGGTATATCTGGACAATAGAACATTATTCAGCCATAAAGGGGAATGAAGGTCCAACACATGCTGCAACATGGATGGACCTTGAAAACATTTGCTCAGTGAAAGAAGACAAACAGCAAAAGGCCGTGTATTATATGATTTCATCTATATAAAAAGGCCAGAATAGGCAAACCCATAGAGACAGAAAAGAAATTAGGGGCTAGAGAAAGAGGTTAGGGGGATGACTGCTAAGAGGAATGAAGTTTCTTTGGGGAATGATGAAATTATATAGAACTAGGTAGTGGTGACAGCTGAACAACATTGTAAATGTATTAAAACCACTGATGGTTTAAATGGTTTAAATGGTAAATTTTATTATGTGAATTTTGTCTCAATTAAAAAAAAAGACAGGAAAGGGTACATGAGGGCATTCTAGGTGAAGGACATTCCAAAGCAAGGGTAGGAAACAGGAAAAAATGCTCTTAGGGAATAGCAAGTGTCCGATGCAACTGATTCATAACGCATTGTGTTTTTCTACGGTTGCTTCACAGGACTGTCAGCCCCAGTCCCCACAGTATTCATTAGGATGTTTTTTATTGTGAGTAACTCAAACTGGAGTACACAGTAGAGAGAATGTTTTGGCATCCTGGAAAGGTCGAGGGGTAATGTGGACTTCAGGCACAGTTTGATCAGGGATAAGTTTAATTTCTCTGTAAGCTTTTTGTCTCTGTCTTCCTGCATATATGACATATGTCATCACATTGGCTTCCCACATGTTATGGAGATGTGAAAAGAAAGATGTATTTCATCTAGAAAGAACTTAAAATTTTCCTAGAAGAACATGGAATTTTGGCCAAGCTTTAAATGGTCGGCAAAGCCTCAAGGAGAAGCTATTGGAAGCAATGGCATTCCAGGTGGATAAAATCTTTACACAGGGAAGTGTAGTGTGTATCTGGAGAAAAGATCAAGAATCAGCTGGATCTGGTTGCTTGTGGGTAGAAAATAGGTTCGGGGCTCGAGGAAGCTTGCACTTGAACCTGGAGGCAGCAGGAGCCATTAAAGGAATTTCAGTAGCCAAACCACATAATGAGCCCTTTATCAAAGTTCTCTGTGGTTATCAGATAACATTGCAGAGTTATTGTTACTTTCTTAGGTTCGATAGTACTGTGGTTGTGTAGGACACTGTACTCATTCGTGCTGAAGTGTCATAGGATCTGAAATTCACTTTCAAATGGTTTTGGGGGGAAGCATGTGTGCGTGTGTGCACGTGTGCACGCACGTGTTTTGAGAGGGCAGAGATAGCAAAATGGTAGCAACTGTCAGCTCTTCCTGGAGGAGAATGCACAAGTGTCCATTGTACGATTCAGCTTTTCTGTGTGTTAGAAAAAAAAAGGTTTTCATTAAAATTTGAGAAAAGGAGAAAAGTGGGAGTGGGGAGGGACAGGCTGGGGAGGTGGTACTAGGAGGGTCAGAGAGCATGCACCCCAAAGCGCAGGGCTGAGGTGTCCTGTTGGTGAGATGGGCAGAGAGCCAAGCTCCAGGCCTCAGAGCAAGTGGAGGTGCGGATGAGGGAGGCACAGCAGCCCTATGACTGCAGCTTCTAGGCTGAGGGCCCAGGAGGACCTTGGTGCCGGGAATAGAGCTGGAAGACAGCCAAGGAGGAACAGGAAGAAGAGAAGGAGCCTCCAAGGGGGGTCATTTTTGCTCTCCTTATCACTTGTCTGTGCACCTAGTGTGGAATCAGAATTTCAGAGCTTGAAATGACCTAAGAAATCACCTAGACAGACCCCCTCATCTCTCGGAGGGGGAGATCAAGGCACAGACTTACCTGAAATCTGAGACCAGAAGGGTGACTGAGGATCAGCTACCAGTTTAAACTGGCCTTTGGATGCCTGTTTCCACCTTCCTCTGAAGGCCCCGGAAGCAGACACGGGAAAACGACATGAGGGAACACGAGTTTGGTTCTGCCTTTCTTAATGAATCCTTTGAAACATGTTCTGAACTTACATGTTATCAGGGAGCATGTTCAGGTAGATTGCCATGTGGAAAGTGGTGATGATAACAGCTGATCCTGTCCGAGTCACTCACCCAGGCCAGGCATTGGTCTAGGGGCTTTATAGGTATCAATCCATTCAGCCTCAATCCTATAAGGAGATACTATGTTTGGGCCCATTTTACAGGTGGCAACAACTAGGTTAAATAGACGTTGTAGGTCCCCTTGTTTGTAAGGGGCAGAGTTGGGACTAGAGCTCAGGCAGTCTGGTCCCCAGGGTTGGCATTTTCAACCACCTTGTCATCGACAATACCACCGGGTGTGGGTCTCCAGACCTTGACTAAGCACGCCCCATAATTTCAGTGACTGGCTGGCTGATCGATTACTCAACCTCTTTGTTTAGCTAAGGAGAGGGTCAACAGCACATCTGGCCCTGACCTCCTCCGTGTTTTTGCAGTAAGTCAAGGCCTGTTTATCACTCATAGAGTATTTGGGGGTCCGTGATAAAAAAAAAGAGAAATGCAAAACTTCATTTCACTTCTCTGCTACACTGCTCATTCTTTTTTAATAACCCTCTCTTATCAGCCTCCTGGCAGCTTTTGCGTTTCCTGTGCATGTTAATTACTTTATTAATTACATTGATATCTTTGGTTCTGCCCAGCATATCTCGGTGCTTTTTGTTTCCAATATGCACCCATTTTGCCTTGTTCATTGGCATACGCAGGCCCAGTTTCCGTTTCTAAAAGGGATTCTTTGAGCCTCGGTAAACATATGGCTTTCAATTAGTCGCGCAATCATCATTCCCATTGTCATCTCAGCCACGTCACTAATAGAGTGTTTTTAACATTCTCCCGAATAGAGGTTGCATTGTGTTCAGTTTCTGACATTGTTCCTCAACCCTTGTTTTCTCTCTAGGTCACAGCCCAGAGAACCCCACAACCTAGGACTGAGTGATAGGATGAACAGGAAGATGTCCTGGGGAAGGAAGGGGAGAAGTCGGACCCTAGGATAGACGGAGACAAGGGATTATGAGATGAGAATGGAGGGTGACCTGGGTCCAGGTCCTGGTAGAACTTGAATATTAAGCTGAGAATTTCAGCCTTTATCCTAAACACCAACATCCTCCAAAGTATATGACATAGAATATTAATCTCATTAGCTTCCCAGAAATAAAAGGAATGGGGAGATTTCATAACCCAAGGGTTTAAGAAATCCGAGAAGCTACGTATCTGCCTCTGAGAAATGTACAGTGGGTTTTAGCATGTTAAATCTCTAAAAAAGTCCTGCAGTTTAATATTTTAACTAAAACTCTTAACTTTTAATAATAAAAAAAAAAATGTGTTAGCCTTTCCAAAACTTTCTTGGCCATGGAATTCTTTTTCATGGCGACATGTTGACGTTGACATGTTCTGAGTACTATCATTTAGGAAGTCCTGCTGAGGGGGACAAGGAGCCTTGGTGGGTTTTGCACAGGAGGGAGGGTGCTTAGACTTTGTTTTAGAAGGTGACTCTGGGAGGCGATCCAAATGGAGGAGATTGGAGGCAGAAGGGGAAAACGAGGCGGGCCCTGAGCAGTTCAAGCAAGATGTGACAAGGATCTAAACCAAGGATTTCAAATGTTTCAGTGTTTTCTTCCTATTTTATTTCAAGCGGCATTGTTGTCTTAAAATTGGAAAATCAGTGTTGCTATAATAAATCAGAGCACAAGGATTTTACTCAGGCATAAAATCTGAATGAGAAAAGCAATCTGTGCAATCTTCTATCTTCAAAGGAAGCGTTTAGCCCATCGGGGTGTTGGAACACAATAGCCATCTGTTTCTGCAAATCGCCAGAGTTCATCGAGGCTTTCCAATCAGATAGACCCAGATTCAGATCCCATGTCCACACTCGAGTGGCTTTGTGACCCTGGGCAAGCGGCTTCACTTCTCTGTGTCTCCATTTTCCCGCACAGTAAAGAGAACGAATAACCCTTTTCTCCCAGCTGCAAGTATTGCATGAGGTGACATGTGCAAAGTCCTTACCACAGTGCCTGACAAGTGATAACATAAAAACAAACGTAACTGCCTTTCTGAATTAGTCAGAATAAGCTGGGCTAGGCTGTGGGAATAAAGAACCCCTAAATCTCAGTAGCGAAATGCACCAAAGGTCTATTTCTCTGTCATACAAAATCCACCTGTGAATCCAAGTACTCTCCAGGGGAATCATCGTCCATGAGGCAGCTCAGTGATCTGGTCCCCAGCAAGAGGCAGCTCGTAAATCTTAGGATAGCGCTTCTAGACTTCAGTCCACAAGAGTCGAATTCCACTTCCTCCCACAGCCCTTTGGCCATAATTAGTCATGTGATCCCCTCCTTAGCTGTAAAGGGACTGAGAACTGTGGGTGAGCAGATGGGGTGTCGGGGGAGTGTCAGCCTCTGCCACTCCTTCATGACCTTTGGCCAGTCCACTAAACCTCTCTGAGCCTCAGTTTCCTTGCCTGTAAAACAGGGCTGGTACTTCCTGTTCTACCTTGCATGGGATTATGTATGTGAAAAATGCTAAGTTAACATTAGAGGCAGTTCCATGCTTGCTTCATGCTGTGTAAAATGTCACATTCTTTGGTTCACAGGAAAAACATGCAACTTCAACTCTCCTTAAATCTGCGTTCTACATTCCTGTTCACATTTCCCCAACCCCTCTTGTTTCTGGATTGCCCACTCCCCTCCTCTCATGTGGGTCTTTTTAATTTTTTTTGGGGGGGGGCGGTGAGATCATTAAGGCCACCTATCAGTAGCCTTTGGTGGCCTATCTTTTAAATTTCATACTCAGTGGCACAACCTGCATGGAAAAGGAGACCCTGAAGTGTCATGAGGGATGACAAGGAGGGCCACCAGGGCATTTCTCCTGGACAGCAGAGAGAACGCTCAGGGGTTCTGCATCACATGATATATGGTTCCTTAGATTCCTAAGGAACAGCAGATGGGTGTGTATGTGTGTGTACATGTGTGTGTACATGTGTGTCTGTGTGTGTGTCCCACGCACCTGTGGACAATGACAATGTGGTGGACCAAGCTCCATGATGTGCTTTGGCTGCAAATTAACTAACTGCAAGTTCAGAGAACAGCCCCAGGTGAATAGGGCCCCAGGCAAGGGGAAGGGACAACATTCTCATTCTACTCAGATCCCCTTGGAGACTTGTGTTCCCATACAGGCCCCAAACCCTATGGACATAGTGACAAGATGAAACGTGACCAGAATGGGGAAAGAGTAGGAACCTATGCCATATAGGAAGAGTTGATAGCCCAGCAAAGAGAAGGCTCTGACAGATATGATCACTGTCCCTAAGCTTCAGAGGGACTGTCCTGGGGCCAAGGGAGGAGCCATGACCTGTAAGGCCACAGAAGGCAGAGCTCGGGATCTGTGGGGGAAGTTCTGGGGCTACAGATTTCAGCTTAGGATGAGGAAGAACGTTTACATTTTACTCTGACCTAGTCCAAAACTAACTGAGCTTCCTTAGGAGGCAGTGAGTGTCTCATCACCATCACGAGGTGTCCTGGCACGGACAACACACTAAGGAGAGAAATGAAAGAAGATACTTGAGTCTCTTCAAGCCCCAAAGTTGTATGATTGTACAAAATAGAATGGTGTAATAGTATAACCTCAGAACACATTTGTATACATATACACATATGTGTGTGTGTGTGTGTGTGTGTGTGTGTGTGTGTGTTACTAATGGGTGTGTGTGAGATGAGTTGAGAACAGTTTCAAAGTTATAATGAATTGGAGCTTCATGTCCACACTGGAAACTCTGTCATTGGTGCAGAGGAGAAAGCCTTGTCAGGGCAGAAGCAAAATGACCCAGAAAAATGAGCCCCACTGCAGAGTGGAGAAGGGGGCATGCACGCTTTCCCAGGGCCCATGGCTGCCCAGGGACTCCCACGCACAGCCAACAGTGGCCGCGCCAGTTACAGTATCCTATTTTGGAACAATCTTTGCAACACTGCACTTTTGGGGCTCCCAACCCGCTTGCCTCCCGGAATGACAACAGGCAAACGAAATGGATGCATTGTTCTCTCACGCGTTACCACGGGCACGTTTATGTCTGGGCTGTGTAGTCTTTTGTTTTCCGGGCTCTTGCTCGATGCTCAGAACAACCCTCAAAGCAGGTGACTCCATCTTTCCTCAGAGGAGAACCTGGGGCTCAGAGTGAGCACAGGACAGAGCCCTGTCCAGAGGCAAGGCCAGGAGCTGTCCATGACACCAGGCCACTGTGCTGTCATGTCACCCTGCTGCCTTTCAGCGGAGGGCAAACTAAAATCTAAGGTGCAGCAAGGAAGGCAAGAGGGAGTACTTGAGGCTCATCCAGGCAGCCAGCTTCCTTTCTTAGTGGGGAGCTGGGACTCCCAGAATGAGCCAGAGTTCCTGAGAAGAGCATGAACAAGGGAAAGGGCCCTGGGCTAGGAGTAGGGACACCAGGCTCAAGCTCCAGGTCCTCGGGTTTCTTGCTGTGTACCCCTGGGTGAGTTACAGCTTGTTCCTGGGCTCAGTGTTCTCTATGCAAAGTGGGAATGAGACCGATGGCCCCACTAAACTCCTAGGATTATTAGGCAGATCTAATAACATTAAAAACCATAAAATTGACAGCACGTGCACAGCAATACGGAGCATAGTAGCTCTGTCCAGGATTCCACATGCTCCAACTTCCTGATTGAGAGCATCTTTGCACCCTAGTTCTGTCACCTCCCATTTCACAGCAAGCCGGGCTTAGACTTGACAGCAGGGAGTCTCCGTGAACCACCAGCCAGGCCGTGTGCGGAGCAGCAGACCCCATGAGAGGGTGGCGAGAGACATAGCATGGGCATGCCCAGGCCAGGGCCAAGGAGGGCCAGCTCTGCTGCCTTGAGGCCTGGGCTTGGAGGTCCAAAGGCTGGGTAGTTCTAGATTTGTGGTTTAAAGCCACGGTTTGGGGAGTTAGGCTCCGTCATTGAAGGCCTGTTACCTTGAGCATGTTACTCGGTGATTGGATTCAATGGGTAGTGTGTGACATGCTTAGCCCAGCATCTGGCACACAGTGAGCAGTCAGTAAGCTTCAGGGGGGGTGGAGGAAGAACAAGGAGTGAAGAGGATGCGGGGGCAGTGAGAGAGGAGGAGCAAAAAGTTAAAGCAGAGATCTCCAACAGGAGGCAGTGATCATCCCCAAAGAGAGAGGCAGGAAGCACAGTGGCCTCGGAGGGATAGGGCGAGAGGACCGGGAAGATTTAAAAGATGGAGGAATGGGTGCAGAGTAAGAAAGGGCACCCCAGGACCAGAACACAGCGCAGCAAAGGACCACGAGTGGAGGGGAGGGTCCTGGCCACGTGAGGTTGGTAACGGGAGCTGAGGCGTCCAATCGCATAGGGACCAAACGACCGTCCCGTGTTAAACTACTGTTCTTGTTTATTCTCAGGATTTAGTTTACAGCATCTCAGAATTTTACTGGGCCCTGTCTGCATCTGAGAGACATCATTTTCCCTCTTCTTCAGCCCCTTTTGTGTCTCTCTACTCTCCTTTCATTGTTCTATCCATTCC
The DNA here is from genome assembly GCA_030015415.1 of Cynopterus sphinx. Lineage (NCBI taxonomy): Eukaryota > Metazoa > Chordata > Mammalia > Chiroptera > Pteropodidae > Cynopterus > Cynopterus sphinx. Next base: position 104,050,955 of record CM057385.1, on the reverse strand, counting down.
CCTGCCCACCCGGGTCAGGGCCCCCAGAGTCTCATGTGTGGCCCCCCTGCCCTGCCTGCTGCCCAGGCAGCCAGCTGTGTGTGGGTCCGTCTGGTCCCAGGGCGGCACGAAGGAAACATGCTTCTGCTCTCAGGTTAGAGGTGGTTTGGCCACAGTGGCTCCCACATGGGCCCTGGGAAACACTCCTGCAGACTTCTGCCCACAAGATCGAGGCATAAGGGCTGAGAGGCCTGGTCCTATTGAGGGTGGGTGGGTGCAAACCAGACTCCAGGCAGCTGAGCCTGGGGGTTGTTTGCTTCTTTTCTGCTGTTGCCACCAGAGAATCGTCTAATGTTGGCACTCGAGGGACCTCAGAGGGGAAGGGGCTTGCTTGCCCAGGGTTGATCAGCAGAAACTTCCACTCGATAGCTCTGCTTCTACAAAACTAAGGTGACCATGTGAATAGTTAGCTTATAGGCACATCTCAGTGTCAGCTGGGGCCTGTGGGCTTTGAGATCCAGAAAAAATTACCTCAAACCCCCAAGATGGAGAGGCCTGGAGATGTCCTGAGCCTGCTAGATTTTGGATCTTTCCTAGGACTTTTTGTAAGCACAGTTGCCCTCCTCTTCAGCCCCCCTGGTGTCCAACTGCCCCTGGTTCACAGATACTGTCCCTCTTCCACCCACAGCACCCAGAGCAACTCTTAGGCCCTGTGCCAGGTTCACCAGCATTCCCCCCTTACCCCACCCATAAAGCTTTGTCTGAGTTTTAGCAGAACTTCCAGAAGGTGTGGAAGTCTATGGGGGAAGGAACCAGTGGCCCAACCAGCTTCCCTCCTTCTTCCTGCCTCTCTTCTCTTCTGTCTCTCCTTTTGATTCTCTCCTCCCGCCTTCCTTTCCTGGTTCCCACAGTGGTTTTGGAATACTTGGTGCCCATGGCATTCCCTTTCCAGAGTGATGTTACCCTCAAAGTTGTGGCTCTCCCAGAAGGGAATGCTCATCTAGCTGCATTCTCTCCAGCACTGATGTACAACTCAGTGCCTTCCTCAGTCACATCAGCTATTCTCAGTCATCTCTTAGTCTCCCCCCAACTTGAGAAAGAACATTTGTTACACTTTAGAAATGTCCTTAGAACTAAAAGCTCTTCTAAGCATTCGCGTGACTCTGAAACAACGACTGGAGACATGCTGGACAGGCAGCCCAGATCTGGGATGGTGGCAGAAGCATCCAGCTCATGAGTTAGGCCCTGTGCCACCCAGTGTTCCATTTCCAAAAGAAGCCAGAAATCATGGTGTTCAAGCAAAATCACCTGTATTTTAAATACTGGCTCTGAAGTCTAAAAATTTTAAACACCGTGTAGGTCAAGTAAAATATTTCTACGACCCATACCCACCAAGGGCCACAAGTTTCTCTGCTCTAGAGCCGAGAAAAGACTCCCCACCCCCCACTCCCCACCCGCCACTGGTGCCCAACCATCCCTGGTGACCCTCTCTCTTGAGGATGTGCTGAGTGACCCCCCTCTCCCCAGTTGCTGGGTCATCATTTCATCTGGGGAATTATGCATTTGGGCACTCGTCTGTCATGACCCAGCAGCGTCAGACTCTGAAAAGTGCACGATGCCATGCCCCTTTACCTGGTCAGGTGCTGCAGACCACAAAGCCAGGGCCTAGGAAGCAGCAGTGCCATTGCCCATTTACAATGTGCCCATGAAGGCCCGTATGACCCCAGCACTTCTTGGCTTTGGATTTAGCAGCAATACCAGTGCGCTCTTCCTGCTCTGGGCTTGCCCCAGAGGCCCCAGACAAAGCCGGGGAGAACAGGGACACCTCCGAAGGCCTCCTCCTCAGGGCGGGTAACAGCCAGATTGCAGAGAATGACAAAAGTTGAGATGCACACCCGACCCTGCTTTGCAGGAAAGAGGTCTGGCTTGACTTTGCCTCTGACTTGCCGTGTCACCTTAAGCAAGTCTCTTGTCCTCTCTGAGCCAGTTTCCTCACCTGCAACGTGGGTATAAAATTCCTGGCTCCTTCACCAGACTGCCCTGAGGTCAAAACTGAAGAGACAAAAACAGATCCTCCTGCGAACACATTTGTGAGCTGCAAAGGGCTAGAAGTGTTAGGACCATTACTCACTTGTCAGCCCTTAACTCCCCCAAGAGGATCCCAGCCCAGCTGTGACCCTTACATGACCACAGAATTTCTCACTAGATTCCACAGTCAAACTCAGGATTCCTCTCTGAACAGGACCAGGCAGAGGTCCTGCTGGCCCACCGGCATCCTCATGCTGTGCCTGTGCTCCTTGTCCTCTTCAGCTAGGGCCCTGCCACCTCTTCCACCTCATCTCCCCTCCAAAAAGCAGAACTCTGTGGGGGTGTAGCCAGCAGGCATCAGGCAAGTGGCTCTGGGCCCCGTGCCTGCTGCTCTGGAAGCCGCCTTAGGTGTGTGTACCTGAGCAAGGGTGCACAGCACCAGCAGACTGGATAAGTCCCAAAATCAGAGGTCCACCCTCATCCAGCTCCAGGGGGCTGACGTGTCAGTGCCCAGCCCCCGTGAACTGTAAGTCCTGATAAATGTTGACTTGTGAGCCGCCCACAAGGCCTGTCCCGCCTGTGCCAATCCACAGCATGGCCCAGGGCATGGGAACGGGTCAGGACGCCTGCTTCTCGGTCTCCACTCAGTCACCCACTTGTTATGAGTCCTCCTCTTGGCCTCAGTTTCTCCATCTGTAAAAAGGAATCAGACCAGTGCATAATAATCCTCTTAGTATTTGGAAATGGGAAGTCGGGGGAGGGAGGTTTGGGCTGTCACAGTGAACAGAGAACATTCCTGGCAGTTAGTGCCCAGGTGCCAGGGGTTCTCAGTGTCCTGCACTGAATAGGACAGTTCTTCACAACAAAGAACCACATCCCTCCCGAAGAAAACAATGCTGGAAGTGCCCATGTTGGGAAACCCTGGAGGGTGATCTCACAGGTCCCTTCCCGATGTGGGATTCTGAAAACATTCACCCAAATGCACAAACATTCTAAAAAAAAAAAAAAACTTACCTTGAAACGACTGCTCCTAGCTTTGCTGCCTCAGAGATGTAGGGCTGCTGCTGTTGAGATAAGCAGCCCAGCCCCGGAGGGATCTGGAAGGTTCTTCCCAGCTCCAGTGCTCAGTGACTGCAGTTGGAGATAATGATGAAGGTTTACTCATAAGGAGCAGGCTTTCCGGTCTCTAAAGGCTGCTAAACACACCGGTTCCCTCCTTTGATCATCTTGCCAGCGCTGGGAAGTTGCAGACGAGGAAGCCAAATGCTCAGAAAGGCTTAGAGATGTGTTCAAAGTCACACTGGTGAGTGATGGACTTGGGATCTGAACCAAGTGTCCTTTCCCCTCCCTGCCCATTTCCTTGATGGGACCCCCACCCACGGACCTCCCCAAAAAGAGGCGGTGCCAACTCACCTGCCCAGGAGCAGAGAAGCATCTCAAGACTCTGAAATGCGGCCTAAATCAGACACATCTTCCCCCTCCCCACCACACACACTCAGACTCCCATTTCTATACACACATATGCTAACCTACCAATTTGGCTATATATTTCAAAAATCTAATTTGAACTTTTAACAAAAAAAGGAATGATCCAGGGAGAAAGTCCTGAGAGCCAGCTTCTGGGAACTGGTCAGAAGGCAGATGGCACCCCCTCCTTCAAAGAAGCACTGGCCAGGTGGGGCTTGAGAACCTGAGCCACCCCAGCAAGCAATGGCAGCATAAATTCGATGGGACTGGAGCCAAGAGTCCCTTGATCACAGCAGAAGCCCATGGCCCCCTTCATGCTCTACCCAGGCTCCCCACCCTCCCAGCCTGGATCAAATACCTGCCCAGCCCTCACCGCCCTAGCCAGTCCCACGCAGCACATATAGACACAGTACTGCCAGGGTCTGGTCCAAGGTCGGAACACACTGACAAGCAATATCAAGTCTACCCTTGTGCTAAGCTGTCACTTTGTGTCAGAGGTATGTGAGTGACAAAGGCATCTTCATTCTTAACCAAAGATCTGCTAAGCTGAGGACCAAATGTCACACTGTTGTTTAAGAACCTTTAATGCCTTGCTGCCCAAAGGGCGGTCCCTGGACCAGCAGCATCAGCATCACCGAGGAGCACGTTTGAACTGCATCTTCCAGATCTTGTCTGTTAACAAGCTCCCCAGGTGGTTTGTGTGCTGGCCCCGCACTTATTGCATTCCAGCCACACTGGCCTCCTTTCGGTTCCTAAAATACGCCAAAGTCTTTTCCATTTCAGGCTCTTCTCCCTTGCCGTTCCCTCTCCTAGGAAGGCTCTCCCCCTAGGTTTTCATATAGCCGGTCTTCTCATCATTCAGGTTTCAGGCTAAATGTCACCACTTCAGAAGAGCCTTCTCAGACTACCTGATCCAAGTTCCCCTGGAGGCACCCCTCAAAACACCTTGTACCTCCCTTTAGGGATTCATCTCATCGCCCATAGCTGTGCCATGTGGTTCGTCAACCTTCTGTGCCCTCCACTAGAATGCACGCTCCAGGAAGGCAAGCACCGTGTCGGTCTCACACACCTGGGCCCAGCATGGAGCACAGTGCACGGCACACAGTAGGCACATGAGAAATACTGATTGAATCGATTCTGGACGAATGAATGTAGTGCAACCATAGACATCCCTCTATGATTCAGGCTCATATTAACTATCCTGTAAATTAACCCATGGGGCTCACCCTGCAAATGGGTACCTGGGGTCTAGAAAAGGGCAGGGACTTGCCCAAAGTCACCCAGCAAGTCACTAACAGGACCAAGGCCTCTGACCTTTCAGGCCTCCATGCCTCAATCCATGCCCGGACCCCCTGCCTGTTCATTTTTGTGGCCTGACAAAGCAGGATGTTTGCAGGGGCCACTGACCTACATTGTGAATAATTGCATTATGCAGAGGGACTCTCGAGCCAGCTGCTGTCCTTTCACTGCACAGATGGGGAGGCTTTCCCCCAGCAGCTTCCTCATGCCTCCTGCTGAGCTGCGGCTGGACCAGGAGTCAGGTGTGAGTACTTGCAGCCTCTGGCCATCACAGACAGGTGTGGGCTCTCTGCTGGGCACTGGACCCCTTCAGGCAGGAAGAGTATTTTATCAGCTTGAATTCAGCATGCAGCCCCAAAGCACAGCCTTCACAGAGCTCTGGGGGCTTCAGGGGAGGCCTCTTGAATGTTTAGCAATTAAGTCATTCCTCCCACTAGTAGCACCTCACAGTTTATAGAGCAGGTTTATACCCCCTGTCTCTTTGGAATTTTACAGGATGCTTGAGAGAGGGAAGGCAGGTTAGAGAGAGCACATGGTGAAGGGAGAAAAACACTGGTTTGGGAGTCAGACCTGGGTTTGAATTTCAGCTCTGACACTAGCTGGACATTTGGAGCAAGTTATATTTAACCTCTCTGTGCCTCAGTTTCCTCATCTGTAAAGTGAGTACAACACCTTGTTGGATTCTCATGAGGCTTCAACAAGATGATGTGTGCAGAGCTCACAGCTTAGCAACTAGCACATCATTATCACGCATGACAGGCAGCCTTTGGTGAGGTCCATGCACTCTCCCTCTGAGGCTGCCTCCCAGGGAGTCATCCTCATCTTACTAGAATGGAAGATGCATGAAGATAGGGCTCCTATCAGTCCTGGTGACTGCTGCATTCCGCATGCCCAATGGTAATGCTTTATAGTTGTGTATTGAATGAATGAGTGAATGAATAGGTGAATGATACTTAGGTAATTGCCCAGGTGAGCAGCAAGTAAGCAAGAAAAATAACAAAGAGAAAAAAGCAAGTTGAAATATCTTATGGGCCAGTATCCAGAGCAAGGGAAACATCCTTGGGCCAGTGACGATGCTACAGTCCACAGCTGTGCAGGAAAGTGGGCCTGAAGTCCTGGCTCGGACCCTTATGCGAGGTTCCAGTGTGGCATCACTGGCCCTTGGCTGCATGGCCGTCCCACAGTGGGAGCAGGGTGAGTGCTTTGGGCAGGTACAGCCTGGGCCCTCTGGCCCCTCAGCAGTACCCTCCCACCCCATCCCCACTGCCCCAGAAGGGGGTGGAGGACTCTTCCATGGTGCCTAGAAATCTGGCCTCTTTTAAGGCCTTCAAGTGCCTTCTAGAATAGCACAGGATGCTGCTTACAGCCCCCTGGAGCCACAGAAGTAACTGTCCTCAGAAGAGGATGAGTCTCCACACGGTTTTTTGGTGCTCTCTAGTGGCACTTCGTTGCATGACAAGGACTCTAAGTAAGTGTTAAGGTAGGGGCTGGGTTCCCCGCCCCTTGTTGTTGCATGATCAGGTGCATCTCTTCCCGTGTGTAACTGCTCAGACCACTCTGAACTCCAGTTCCAGGCACAATCAGGACAGATCAGATAAAAATAGGCAAGATAAGGCCTGGCTCTTACAGTTTGCTTTGTGATTCAATACAGGAGTCTTTTGACTTTATTCAGACTTGCCATTCCCCAGCCTGAACCAGAACCTCATCACTCCTAAAACCACCCCAACCCCTGCCATTCTGATCTGCATCCAGTGTGCACGGACCTGGAGCTATGTGAGTGTGATGCTCATGACCAGGAGATAGTTATGGCTTGTTTCTGGATCGGTGCCTGTATCCTGAGGAGATGGGGTAGAGGCATCTCTGCCGCCTTTGGGGACCACTGACTTCTCTGAACTCTTGATAGGCCCTTGGTTTTCTGCTCTCCTCCCAGCTCTGCAGCCAAGTCTGTGCTTAAGCTTATTGAGATGGATGATGGGCTGAAAGACCAAATGTAAGAATTAAGATTTCAGATTCAAAGAAGTCAGAGCAGACCAGGGTGGGGACATGAGAAGGAGCATTACTAACAAAGGAAAGGTAACCAGGCTGGAATGCCAGCTGCAGAAGAAAGGAGACAGATCTAGCAGCAGTTCAGTGAAAACTGCCTGATGGGTCTTATTCAGCCATAAGGAACATCTGAATCACCAGTGTGAGGTAGATACTTAGAAAACCGAGATCTGAAGCAGGGGTGCAGGCAGACTCGCTCAGCACCAGCTGGAGTGTTGAGCTGAAGTCTAGGCTGCAGATCAGTGGTAAGCGGGAGCAGGGTAAAGGACCAGGTCGACCTGTGAGAAGAGGCGATGTGCCTCCAGTACCACTCTCCCCATTTTGAGGAGGGATGTGCAGACTTAAGCAGAGAGCTTGGGATTCTTCTGGGGAGGGAGCCCCAGAGGAAGGACCAATGGGTGAAGCTACAGAAGGAAAAGGTTCTGGTTCAATAAAAGACTGTGCAACCATCTCAATAAGTGTGGGTGGAGGGGGCTATCGCTGGGGGTGTATGAGGCAGATAACCATTTTCAACTTCCTGTGAATAGTTTTCATTGCATTGAACATGGGTGTATGACAGACTACACAGACAACCTAGGAGTCCACGAATTACTGCCTTTCATTGAAGAACAGCGGACATGATCATCATTAATGGGTTTGCTATTCATGCATGACCATCATGGGCCTGTGCTACTGCATTCCAATATCTGCTTGGTTGTCAGACATTAGAGAAACCCAAATTCTGTCACAAAGTCACTGTTGACCTTGGGACCAAGTCCTTTCTTAGTCTCCTCAGTTAAACAATGAAAAGTTATCAGGAAACTCCCATCACCCTGAGTAGAAGCTAGCCCAGCTCTTGGGTAAGTAGCAGTGAGGGGTGGGGTGACCTGTAGCCGTGGCCGCTCTGACTATGGTTCCTGGACATCACCTTCCACTGAGGTGTCTTTCACTGGTACCCACTGCCACTCCCCTCTAGCACTCCAGTCTATGTGTGGACTCAATGACCATGGAACCATACAGACAGAGCTAAGGCTTTCTGTGGCTTCAGATAACAAAAAGAAAATCAAGTCTGAGAGGACATGCAGTTGGATGATCTGGTTACAAAACGTCCTGAGCCCACAGCCCCCACCACCCCCAGCTCTGCCTCCTTCCATGTGGGAACACCATCTTTCCCCAACTCACAGGTTCCCAGGCCATTGCCTGCCTCAAAGGCCAGGCCTAGAGAGCAGGGCCAAAAGAAAGTGTTTCCATCCCCCACCTGCCTAAAGTCTGCCTTCCATATCCCTGGATCCCACCAAAGTGCCCCTTCTTCCTTGTGGTTGACCCTGGAAGTGCCCACTCCTTACCCTCAGGCATGTGGCTTTACCCTGGGTCTCAACAGAACAACATCCTGAAACAGTTCTCGAATGAAATACCTTCAGTGAGAGCTGTTCTAAAGGTAAACAGATTTGCAAAGAAATCTTCAACTTAGTAAATTTGTTGGCAATACATGGACATAGCAATTCTGAAGCTATTTTGCACAAAAGATTGAGAAAATGAGTGAATGTTTTGATGTTGTTGGAAACTAGAGATCTCACTGTGGGAGAGGGAAGATGTAAATTTGGAATAAAGAACCTGTGGTGTTGGAGTTATATCTGTAGCTAGATGGGAGATAGAGATAGAATGGTGATAAATGCATGGATGGATGGATGGATGGATGGATGGATGGATGGATGGATGGATGCATGGATGGATGCATGGATGGATAGATGGATGGATGGATGGATGGATGGATGGATGGATGCATGGATGGATGGATGGATGGATGGATAGATGGATGGATGGATGGATGGATGCATGGATGGGTGGATGGATGGATGGGTGGATGGTCGGGCCAAGAAGTAATGATACTCCAGAAACAGTGAGCACATCTAGTGTCCAGATCTTGGTTTCTGTAGACCACTCTCACTAAAAAGAACAGTCTGGAGAAATGGCTGATTCCAAGGCTGGGGCAAAAAAGCACAAAGAGAGCCTGGAACATCTTGTGCCATGAAGTGGGAAAGTGCTCAAAAAATTTATGGGGACACATTGAAAAAACAGAAGGCAGCATGAAGGAGTTTTCCATTGGCCAAATCTGGAAAAATCTGAGCATCAAAATGAATAATTATATTAATGTACTCTAAGACACTGAATTAAAAAGAAACCCTCACATCTATACCGATACATGTAAATAAATGAGAGGAAAAGGAAGATCTCGTTTAAGTGGAATGCCAAGTATTCAAATGGAATGATAGAGTTAGAAAATCACCGGTTTGCAGCCACCAAAGTAATGTGACTCAGGTAGGAATCATCAATGGATGCCGAAACCACTGAGTTAATGTTTGTGGGGGAACAGGATACTCACACAGTCTCAAAGAATCTCCCACAGATTATTTATTAATTACAAGGGGGTAATGGTACCTTTGAAGTGGAGAGATCTGGCAGACGTTATCTCAACCAAACGATCACAGTTAACATCACCAATAATGGGACAAAATGCCATCAAGTGCCCCTGAAGTGAAGCGCTGAGGAGGCCAAAGCATCACTTACGTAGGCTCCCTGCCAAGAACTTACAACCTGAATCGAATTAAGAAAACACATTCAGACAAACCCAAATTGAGGGTCATTCTACAGTATAACTCAACTGGATACTTCAGAAATATCAATGACATGAAAGACCAAAGCAGAGAAACTGTCTGAGATTAAAGGAGATAAAAGACATGACAAGTAAATGCAATACGTGGTTCCAGATTGGACCCCGCTTTGGAAAAACCACAATTGCTTTAAAGGACATTATTAGTCCAATTGATGAAATTCGAAAGTAGATAATATATCAGATAATATGCTGTATCAGTGTTGAATTTCCTGAATTTGGCCTGTGGGGTTATATAAGAGAATCTTCTTGTTCTTAGGAAATACATGCTAGATATTTAAGAGTAAAGGGTCAGGATGTCTGCAACTTACTGGTTCAGGAAAAATATATGTACAGTATGTATTTTTTCATTCTCCTCTTGCCACCACCTGCCTGATTCTCCCCCAGAGTCTCCCAGTTCTAATTCCTGAGCTTGGGTAGGGTCCTCTCTACCCATCCCCACCCCACCTTTGGGCAGAGCATTCTGTACTAGGAAACCTCAGAGGTCTCTGATCAGCCTCTGAATTGGCTACCTAGGGTCAGGGGCCCACCCCTTATCCAATCACCTCTGGCCCCGGATGCGTCATGTGATGTATCACATGACTGCCTCCACTGCTCCCTTAATGGGGGTGGTAGCCAAGAGGGTCTCCTTAAAAAGGCTTGGCAGGCCTCAAACCTGGCCCAGCCAATAAATACTATATCCCTGGCCACCCAAACTAACCCCAGACACACCTAAAGCCCTCCTGACAACTTCATGCTTCATTCTCACCCTCACTTTTTCAAAAAAACATTACAGATGCATGCTCTGGTCCAAGGCTTATGCTAGGTTCTAGGGACAAAGAAGTGGCCCAGCTCTGACTCAAGCTGGAAGGGCAGATAACTAGAGTTCAGGGCTGAATCATGACCAACAAACAGAAGGCTGCCAATGCTGGTTGAGGCCTGAGCCCCACAGCAACACAGAGGTGGGGTCCAAAAGGCCTCTTGGTTGGTGGCACTAGCTGTGACCATCAGGTAGGGACCTAGATGCTGGAAGGGTGCTCAGTGCCATCCCTGGGTTTCTGTTTTCTCTTTGCACAGCCGGACCCAGCAGGACGGGACATCTCCATCCGCCCTCTCCTGGAGCACTGTGAGAACACCCACATGACCATCTGGCTCGGCATCGTCTATGCCTACAAGGGGCTGCTGATGGTAGGTGCGGAGCAGGAGGCGGAGCAGGGGACCTACTTCCCTGCCGTAGTGCTCTCTCCCAGAGACCTCCATCAACACAGAAACAAAGAGAGCCCCCAGGACTCAGACTTACTCTATGCCAGGCCAAGTGTCTGCCACATTTCCTCAATTCTCATAGCAAGCCTATGAGATAGTACAAATCATGTCCCCATTTCACTGAGGAGGATGCTGAGGCTCTGTTTGCCCAAGGTCACTCAGCTGATAAGTGACAGAGTCAAAAATCCGTGAGCGTGTCTCACAGTTGCCACTATACCACTCCTGGAATGGCAGTCTGTTGATGTCCAGGGCACGTTCACATTCTGAATTTCACTGGATCCTCTAAACTCTTGGGAAGAGAATGGACTCATCCCCATTTTATAGATGAGGAAAGTAAGGCTCAGAGAGGTTAAGTGATTTGCCAAAGGTCACTGAGTAACCTCCGGTCTCAGAGCCCAGCCCTCCTTCCACTCTGCTCATCAAAGATCACATATCAAGCCCACCTCACAGAATCATGGAATTTCAAAATCACAAAGGACTTGAAAGGTCAGCCCCACCCCACCTTATCCCAGACTGATCCTTGAATCTTCTCTCCACATCCTGTGAAAACTGTGCTTCCACGTAAAATCCCTCCAGTGAAAGGAAGCTGCTACTACAGCCCAGGAAAGTTAAGCCATCACCGGCAGGTCAGAAGTGGAAAAGGGAGTCCTCTCCAAAAGCCAGATAAACTGGGTTTTCTTGTACTGCTCAAGTGCTTTCTCACCTGCTGCTGATTCTGAGGACTGTTAGTGATGGATCCTGTGTCCTTCAAGGGGCCACACCAGCAGGGTACGTGTTAAGCAACCGTAGGCAAAGATTGCCCCCTACCTCATACTACTTGAGACCCTCTTCTGGTTTCCACAGAGGTCCTTTGAGGACTACTGGGCTGCCATCTGAGCCCCACAAAGAAAAAACCCTGGAGGTGTCCACAAGAGATAGCCAGAGTGGAAATGGGACCTTGAAGATTGGCCAAAGGTCCTGGACTTGAAAAGGACACACTCTGAGGGCATGGTCACCAAGGCTGTCAGAGACAAGCGGCTCAGACCTGAGGATAGAACCATCATCCGTGGTTCTATCAAAATTGCCAGAAGGCAGCTCTCAGGTCCATGTAAGGAGGGGTGTCATATAACAGAGCAGTGTCCACAGATGTGATGGGGTTCCCTGGGAGGAAATGAGCTCCCTGTCACAGGGGGTGTGCAGTACCCCATGACGTGAGTTTCCCCAGCCCTTGTTGAGTAAAGGATGAAACTAGACTCTTTCTAGTATCCCTCCAGCCTCCATGTCCTTGATCCTGAGACTCTGAGAAATTCGATTATGTGAATCAGATTAACTCCTTAAACTGGATATATCTGTAATGTTTTTGGCTATTCATTATCTTCTCTCCCTTCTTTCAGAAGTAATTGGAGATAACTCTTGCTCTTCCAATGAAGCTAATACCTTCAATCAAATCATGTCAATAAAACTGACAGCACAAATATTTTACTGATGCCAGTTTATTCAAAGGACTGTCCACAGCCTTCCTGGCCCTTAAGGTTTATGGCTAAACTCCTACCTGCTCTGGAACCACAGAATCTCAGGACTGGAGAGAATATGCACAGCCTTATAGGCCCACGCTGCAGTCAGAGGTTTCAGCATCCCCCAAGTATTCATTCACTCACTACCTTCACACCTCTAGTGACGGGGAGCTCACCCCCTTCAAAGCAGCCTGTACCATCCATGGATGGTATCTTAGTTTCCTGTGGCTGCCATAACAAATCACCACAGACTGTTGGCTTAAAACAACAGAAATTTATTCTCTCTCAGTTCTGAAGGCCAGTCTGAAACGAAAGCAGGAGTATGCTCCCTCTGAAGGCTCTAGGAGAGAATGCTCCCTTGCCTCTCCCAGGATCTGACGGCTTCAGGCATTCCGTGGCTTGTGGCTGCATCATTCCAGTCTCTACCTCTGTCTCATGGCCTTCTCTTCAAGTCTCTCCTCTACGTGTCTCTTATAAGGACTCTTGTTATTTGATTTAGGGCTCACCCAGATAATCCAGTATGATTTTATCTCTAGATCCTTCTTTTTATCTTCTAAGACTCTTTTTCCAAATAAGATCTTGTTCAAAATTTCTGTGGATTAGGACATGGACACGTTTTTTTCAGGGCCACCATTCAACCCACTAGAGATGGGTTGCTTTCTGGACAGCTCTTCCTCCTCCTCAGCTGAAATCAGCTTCCATGTAACTTATGTTCACGAACCCTCATTCTGTTCCTAGAAGACCTAGGAACAGGTTATACTTTCTGTTTCCTCCTGACACTTCAGAGTTTTGCAGCCAGTCACAGGTTCCCCCAACTGGCCCACATATAGTGACTGGTAGAGACTCTCACCATGGTTTGGTGCCTCACTGGCAGTATGGCAGGGAGGAGGCACGCAGACATGTAAGAGAGCGGGTGCCCCGGCACCCACCCAGCCCTGACACTCACTGCCGTGGGACCCAGGCAGGTCACTTCACCTCGCTGAGCCTCTGCTTCTTTCCCTGTAAAACATGGACAGCCACGCCCAGTGCCCTTGAGGGATTACCAGAGGCCACATCCAAGGAACCAGAACAAAGCAGGCTTCCACCTTGGTTTCCTTCCCTCATTTGGTATTTGTTTCCTGGGCTTCTGGCTCCCCATTTTAAAAGGAATTTTTACAAAATGAATCAGTCTGCAGGATAACACACTAAGAAAAGAAGAGGAACACAATCATGATTGTATAAAGTATTACCTAGTACAAAATACCTTTTAACATACTTCTGTACAGGATATCTCCACTTACAAAATGACTTTACATCCATCCTCTCCTTTCATTCAGATAGAAACCTCATGAGATAATTACTTTCCCATTTCATAGATATTGAAATTGAGGCCCTGAGAGGTGAAGTGACTTGCCCAGAGTCACACAACCAGTAGATAGCAGAGCAGATTCCAGATCCTCCAGCCTTGTGCCAGCCACCCTTCTACCACACGGCCTTGTGCTGCCAAACTAAATCAAACCCCAAAACTTAGGCCCTCACTGTGATGTTAAATGGCTCATGCAGATGTGGGATGCCCCGAGCTGCAGTGATGAGGTCACAGGGAAAAGCGGTCTTTGTCAGAAGGCCTCCTACAGGTGCTGGACCACAGCCGAAGCCCCTGCGCCAGTCAGCAGTCTTGGTCAGCTCTTCCTCCCACCCACCGCACCACCATTTCTGCCCTGCAGTCTGTCCGTGCTTCCTTCTGCAGCTCGCCCTCCCCGTAGACTCTGTAGCCAGGCTAGACTCTCAATGCCCTGCTTCAGATCACATTTAACTTCTATCTTGTCCAATTCAGTCAGGAGATGTATTGTCTAAAAGTAGAGCTGCAAATGACCAAAAAAGCCTACAAAAATAATAGTGGCTAAGGAGATAGCTAACTTTCCTCTTGGGTAAGCAATCCAGGAGAGGTGTGGGGCCTCCCAGCACCTGAGCTCCTTTCGCATTGTGGCTCCCCATCTTCATCGCGCCGCTTTCACAGTGTGGTCTAAGCTGGCTGCTCGAGCTCCACCCATCCCATTCCATTCCATCTATTAGGAAAGAGGAAATGGAACATCTTTCCCTTTAAAGACATTTCCTGGAACTTGAACAGACTTATACACATTCTATGGCATTGTCCAGAAGGTAGTCACATACGCCACGCCTAGCTTCAAGGACAGCTAAGAAACGTAGTCTCTGATCTTGGTGGCTATGTGTATTGGGGGTAACAGAAATCCCAGACACAGGGGCTCTGCCTGGTTTAATAGAAAAAAGACTAGCCTGAACTCTCAGAGACACAGTCTGCTTTTGCTACCACAGTACTATGTGGCCTTGGGCAAGCCCCTTCCTCTCTCTGGGCCTCCGTGTTTATAGAATGAGGGAAGGTAGTTGAGATCATGTCTGAAGTTCCATCCCACTAAGGCCTCCTATAGGCCTGTCTGTGGAGGTAAAGGAAAACCAGGCAGCAGCTGTTGCACCCCCAGACTCAACCCAAGGCCATGGGACAGATGGCGACAATAAGAAGACCTGGCCAACAGCAAAGTCCCAGCCTCCCTTCCCCCAGTCCCCGCTTCCTGACTTACCCTCAGTTCAGTAGCTTCTCAGGGCAGCGAGCTTGTGCCACCAGTTGGTAATGACCATCTCCCCTTTCTGTTCACCGTTTCAGTTGTTCGGTTGTTTCTTAGCTTGGGAGACCCGCAATGTCAGCATCCCCGCACTCAACGACAGCAAGTACATCGGGATGAGCGTCTACAACGTGGGGATCATGTGCATCATCGGGGCCGCCGTCTCCTTCCTGACGCGGGACCAGCCCAACGTGCAGTTCTGCATCGTGGCCCTCGTCATCATCTTCTGCAGCACCATCACCCTCTGCCTGGTGTTTGTGCCAAAGGTACGGGGCAGTGGCTGACAAGTCCCTACCCTGACCACCCTGGCCTCTGGCCTCTGACTCTGCCACAGGGCTTTGCTGAGTGTTCTCTACTTTCTAAGTTTTATGCATCTTTTTTTATGATGAACACAATTCACATCACAGAAAGTTTAGAAAATGTAAAAAAAAAAAGTGAAAACCAGAGTTTTCAGAAATCACATATATAATCTTTCCACCCAAAATAATCACTGTTAACATTTTGTTTTGTTTTTTTACTGTAAATATTTCTGTGTGTGTGTTTCTTCCAGTGTTTTTTTAATGGTTAGGCCGTGATTTTTTTATATGACTGTGATTATAGCACACATATTGCTCTGTAGTTTGCTTTTTCACGTAATTTTTTGTCCTTTGTATTTTTCCACCTTCATGACCATCATCGAGGGAAAATGCCATATTTACTTGTTCTTTTGACCTATTGGTGAGCATTAGTTTGTTTTCAGATTTTTAATATTATAACTTTTTTCTATATACCACATTTTCCTTTTTCCAATTATTCCCTTTTAATAGCGTGGCAGAAGTAGTTTTAGCAGATCAAAAAGAATAACCATTTTTAACAGCCACTTACATTTTCTATTCATCGGAAGAGCTGACCTCAGGGCACCCTAAGAGGTATTTTTCAAACATTACTCTACCCAGCAGCAGGCAGTGAGTCAGAGGCCTTGACCTCTTGGGTACCGCCTGCACTAGGCTGGTTTGTATAGAGCAGGGGTTCCCAACCCCTGGGCTGCAGACCGGTACTGGTCCATGGCCTGTTAGGACCACACAGCAGGAAGTGAGTGGTGAGCAATGGAAGTTTCATCTGTGTTTGCACCACTCCCCAGCACAAGCATCACCACCTCAGCTCCACCTCAGATCATCAGGCATTAGACTCTCATAGGAACACTGGTCCCTGGTACTAAAAAGGTTGGGGACCACTGGTATAGAGGGAAGTCTGATCTCAGTGTGTCTCAAGAGTAAAGGAAGACCATCCAAACTGCCCTTCTCCGTAAGCATCCTGAGCCCCAGGCCTCCCTGCCATGGCACATGCCATTCCTTCCCCCTGGGATTCTCTTATCCTCACCATCCTTCCAGACCCTCCCCAGAGCTCAGCCCCTGGCCTCTGGTCAGGATCCATGGCCCCTGCTCTCCAGTACTGAGCCCAGAGCCTGCCACGAACTAAAGATGTGTACGTTGACTAAGTGAGTAGGATCAGAATTAAATGGCAACCTTTTCTTTCATACAAAAATACTTTTCTCAGTGGCAGAGCTAGTCATCAGTCTGCCCCCAACACTCATGAGTGTGTCTAACAAGCAGAAGCCTTCACTTTCCTCCATCACAATGTCTTTATTTTCCACCCGGCAAAAGGCCTAAGGCAGAGTGAACCTTAGCAGGAGCCAGGCCTAAGGGCCCTAGGTAAGCTCTGCAGGATGGCTGGGATATGGGTGGAATCAGGGTCAGGAGATCAGACTCCTGCTGGCAAGGAAAGACACCAAGATTCAGCGAGTGGAAGGGGCCTGTTCCAGGTCACACACACAAGTCAGTGGCAAAGAAAAGCCTGATCCCAGAGCTCTAGATGCCCAGCCTGTATCCTTTCTGGGAACCCCTGTTTCTCCTCATGTAGGACCTGCTAGGAGGGACTGGATGGGAAGGGGAGGGAAAATCTTGGGGTTCTCTTTTCAACCCTAGCTTTGTCCTTTCAGCTTATCACTCTGAGAACAAACCCAGATGCAGCAACTCAGAACAGACGGTTCCAGTTCACTCAGAATCAGAAGAAAGAAGATTCTAAAACATCCACCTCAGTCACCAGCGTGAACCAAGCAAGCACATCCCGCCTAGAGGGCCTGCAGTCAGAAAACCATCGTCTGCGAATGAAAATCACAGAGGTACCTCCCACAGCACTGCCAGGCAGCACCCCACTCCCCCATCTGAGTCCTGTGTGCAGGTGCAGGGACGCCCAGCTGCTGCTCCCCACATCTCCTCTAGGACATCCTGCATCACAGCTGTGCAGTCCCTTATGCTGTCCTTCTGGCTGCAGGTACCAGGGGAACATGAACTAGAAGGAGGTCATTAGTCAGAAGCCGTTAGGAGTTTATTGCCCACCTGGCCCAGGCTCTGGGGGTCCAGCAATGCCCCAATTCAAGGTGTGCCCATAAAGAAAGGCACTCTTAGATATTTGTGAATTCCCAGGTTATAGTCATGAGTGGAAAAAATTCAGTTTTCTGACTCCTGTATATCTCCTTTACTTCTGACTCTTCTGGTCACCAAACGTGAGGAGGTTGTTCCCACACCAAGCAATTCTCTGTGACACCAGCTGGGTGTCCTACAATTTCACTCCATTTTAACACTATCTGCCTGGAGGGCTCCACCTCACAAAACTGCCCCTGCACCATTTCAGATGCCAATGACAAGTAGTAGGTACCCAGGCTACCCACAACTTCTACCTGACTTAGCTACAAATCGGAGGTTCCCCCAATCTCCCTGTCAGGTCTGATCAGTTTGCTCAAGCAGCTCACAGAACTCAGGGAAATGCTTGTGTTTACCAGGTTATTAAAGGGTATGATAAAGGATGCAGATGAACAGCCAGACAAGGGTAAGGTCGGGAGGGTCCCAAGCACAGGAGCGTCTGTCCCCACGGAGCTGTGGTGTGCACCTTTCCAGTGTGGCTGTGTTTGCCAGTCCAGAAGAATTCCAAACCCTGTATTCCTTGGGTTTTTATGGAGCCTTCGTCACATAGGCATGATAGACCATTAAGTCTGTTTTCAGCCTTTCTCTCTTCTCAAGAGAATAGGGACTAAGGCTGGCGATTCCAAGCTTCTAATCATGGCTCGTTCTTTCTGGTGACCAGTCCGCATCCAGGAGCCACTCAGACTCACCCCATTAGGACAAAAGACATTCCTATCACTCGAGAAATTATAAGGGTTTCAGGAGCCCTGTGTCAGGAACGGGGTGGGGGTGGGGAGCGGCCAATAATTTTCTATTATTTCACACGTAGCTTCCTAACTGTGTGTCCCCCTCAACTTTTTTGCTCTCCCAATACAACCCAGTAATCACCCACATCTGTATGATGTACCTCAAGAGAGGAGAAACTGAAGAGAAACTCATCAGGAGAGAGAGTTTGCTGCGGCAGACCTCACCTTTCTCCTGAAGGTCCTTAACTGGTTCTTGAGTATTTCAGAGAGGCCATAACCAGATTCCTCGGTGCCCAGGCCAGACCTCAAATTTTGAACTTTGTATACCAGAGAAAGGAAACCAAATCACCTTCCCCTTCTCCACACCTCCCTTTGGGTCAAGGGTTGTGACTGGGCCCATGGTGCTTGGGCTCTGTGTTTAATAGTGAGTTCTTATTTGATGAGACAGGAAAAGAACAAAGGAGTGTATGTTGGTTAGGATACTGGCTTAGTTGCTGTAACAAAGAGGCCCCGAAATAAAGTGGCCCAAAGAAAACATACATTTATTTCTCTCTCACCTAACAGTCCTATGGAGAGAGGTCCAAGCTGGCAGGCAGCTCTGTTCCCCAAGGTCATTGCCGGATGAGACCCCTTCACTTTTGTATGCCACTCCCCATGGTGTTTGTTTTCCTCAGCGGTACAGCTAAAGCTGAGAGAAAGGCTTGTCCGGTTCTCAGTCTCAAGAACAAAAAAGAATGGAAGTCCATGCCTGAGATTGGCTTTTAAGCAAGTGATACAAAATTATACACGTTTTGGTTTACTCCAGTTACATTGGCAAGAACTTACACATCACACTTAGCCATGGGGAGGCTGGGAAATGTAGTTCCCAGCTCGCAGTCCCAAGGAAGAAGTAAGCTGTAGGGCTGGCAGATTAGATCCGGGATGCCCAGCTAAATTTTAATTTCAGACCAACAGCCAAGCCTATTTTTAGCATAAGTATATTCCGTACAGTATTTGAGTTAGACTAAAAGAGGATTCCTTGTTATCTGAAATTCAAATGTGACTGAGCATTCTGTGTTTTTAGTTGCTAGATCTGCCAGGCTCGACTGGGGGGGCTCCCAATAATCTACCACAGTTGTGTGTGCATGTAAAGCTGGCTGCTTTAGGATGGGGCACTCCATCAACCACTGGAGCCAAGTGGGAGAGGTTTCTGTCTCTCCAAGCCCAGCGCAGGTTCTGTTTTAGCGTCAGACCTCTCTGTGACTAGTAATGCCACATCTCTGTGCCTTGACATTTGACTTCTGCATGCACACTTCAGCAATGAAGAGTTAACTCACGTTGTCTAGGAAACCGAATATCCAAACCACTGTCAATACTCCTAAAATGTTGCGTTGTTTTTCCTGGAATTAAATCACAATCCAACCTCCTGTTACGTCCACCCTTTGATCCTAGCCCTGTTGTTTGAATCACAGAGAATAAGGTCTCTCTCTCCTCCTCCATGTGAAAACATATTAAACAATTTATGGCTATGCTCTTGACAGTGGAACTATACTTTACAGTTTATAACGTACTTTCCCTGATACTGTAATATGATGCCCACTATTCTTCCCAACTGCCATCCACTCCCCAACACACACACAGTCCCCAGGCTTCTCAGGGCTGAACTGCCCAGGGTTTGTATCTGATTTTTACATAACCTGGGGGCAACTGGGACCCATCATGACCAACACTCTTAAAGAAGCCCCTACTGGCCTGAGTCTCCATGACAGTGTGAGGGTCAGAACTGGCCAGCCCTGCAGATCTGTCCTCCCTCCACCCCCCGAGTCCTGTTACTTATCAATAATAATAATTACAGTAATATTATTATAGTGGCAGGTTACTCTTATTATATGTCAAGCCCTGAGCTAAACTTTCATTGTATTATCTCATTTAATCTTCAGAAGAACCCCATAAGGTAGGGTCTATTATTAACCCATTCTGCAGATCAAGGAACTGAGACTCAGTTCTCATCAGCCAGTAAGGAGCAGCCCTAGGTTTGCCCCTAGGCTGGTCCAGCCTCAGAGCCTGCACTATGAAGCTCTCCCACCCTGCCTCCCTGGGCTTGCTTGGTGCCCCATAAAGGTGCAAGCCTGCCCTGGATGCATCATTGCAAATCCCAGGCCCCTCTTATCACAGCTTCTCCCAGAACAAGAACTGGCGGGCCCTTCTGTGTCTCTTCTCCAACACGCAACAGCCCCTCTAGCCCTCAGTGCCCTCCCAAAACCAGCCCGAGGCCCAGCCCTGTGACCCTGTGAGCTGCTGCTTGGCTCTCATGGCCTGGCTGCCAGGGTCAGGCCAGGGGCTCCGACTCAGCTGGAGCCTTTGTCTTCTAGCTGGATAAAGACTTGGAAGAGGTCACCATGCAGCTGCAGGACACACCAGAAAAGACCACCTACATTAAACAGAACCACTACCAAGAGCTCAATGACATCCTCAACCTGGGGAATTTCACTGAGGGCACAGGTAAGAGGGGGCAGGGCTCCTGGAACATGGGGGCCCCTGAGTATCAGACACCAGCCACCCACCTTCCATTTTACAGATGAAGAAACTGAGGCTCAAAGAGGGGGGCGGGGATTATCTGAAGTCACACAAGTAGAGCTAGAGCATCTAAACCCACATCTTCTGACCACAGTTCAGTGTCCATCTGGAACCTCAGTCTCCCTAGAGCTGGGGCTTCAGTTTCTCAGTCGCTTAGGCTCTGGCTGCACACGCAACACAGTGTAGCCAGCATTCCCAGTGTTCTGACTGGGAGCATACTGTTCTTAACAGAGAGTTTATCTGTACTTTTTCCAACAACATTCCTTGGTTTCAAATGCACCTCATCAATGTACAGGAAAGGAATGGTTAGTGGGATATGACATGACCCTCAGTCTCCCCAACCCCCTGGGAAATACAAGCTGAAGTAACACAAGCCATTTTTTGCCTACATTTCAGAAACATTTTAAAAGGTCACCAGTGTTGGTAAGAGTGTGTGGACATGAGCATCCTCCTGCCACGGTTTGGAAGCCAGTCTGGCACCCTCCAAATGTTAGATGTTCAAACTCTTAACCTAGCAATTCCATTACGGGGTGCCTGTCCCTTGGACATACTCCCACATGGGCAGAGATGTAGACACATGTTTTTTCTCACAACATTATTTTTAGGGGAGGAAAGCTGGAATTAACTTAAATATTTATCATTTGGGGTAGTTTTATTAATTATGATACAGCTAAACACGACACATAATACAGCTCTTAAAAAATGAGGTGGATCTATTTGTGTAGATATGGCAAGATCTCCAAGTGAAAAAGCAAGATGCAGACCAGCATTATAATCCATATAAATGCAAGTGTGTGTGTGTGTGTGTGTGTAAGTGCATTTTTTTAAAAATTTGGAAGAAAAACACAAAATTGTTAATCGTATCTACCTGCATGGAAGGGGACCAGCACAGTGCAGAGGGTGGGTGAGAAGGGAATATTTTACATTTCATTTTATATATCTTTCTGTTTTTTTACATTTTGTCATTAGCATATATTCATTAATTTGTTATAAAATTATTTTTAAGTCAATAAAAATTATTTTTTATGGTTATATAGTTAATAAGTATTCTTATAAAAGCAATGTTATAAACTTATATAAGATGTTGATTATTGAAAATGTTTAAATTGAGATAAGTAACAAGGAAATTGAAAAATTACTATTCCTAGTAATTTTAGTACCTGGTAAAGTTGGGCATTTCAGATTTGCATGGGGAAAATGAACTATTCAATAAATTTCATTGAGATAAATGGGCCATCTAGAAAAGAATAAAGTTAGACCCTTACCTCATACCTTATGTAAAAAATAAACTCCAAATAGATAAAATATTTAAATATAAAAAATAAAGCATAGGAGAATTTATTTTATAATCTCAGAAGAAGAAATGCCTTTTTCAGTTTGATGCAAAACACAGAAACCACACCAAAAAATGTTGATAAATTGAACTACAAAAAAATAATATTTAACAATGCAAAAGCCATCACAAGTACAGTCAAAAAACTAAACAACAGTGTAAGCCAAAAATTGTTATAACTCAGATAACAAGCTTATTCCCTTACATATAAGGAGAAATGATATGTAATTATAAGCAGAGTACATATAATTATGCAAATACATATAAATATGCAAATTAATAAGAAAAAAACCAATAACCCGAAAGAGAAATGGTCAGAAAGTTCTCATAAAAGGAAATACAGGTCGTTCTTATGCTTATGAAAAGATGCTCAACCTCACTCCTTATTAAAGGAGGTTGAATTAAATTTGCAATGAGATATCATTTTCGCCTATAAAACTGGCAAAGACCAGAGATGAAAAAGTTGCTTCGAGTGTAAGGAAACAGGTGGGGAAATGGGCATTCTCTCAAATAACTCTTGTTATTCATGGTAATTATGTGTCATAATGTCACTGTGAACCATAAATTTATGAGTCCTGAACCATCATTCCTGGGGGAAATACAGGGTTAGGTTCCTGCAAGCCTGTTGCAGGTTGATATTTCTGTCAGCCAACCAAATATATAACTTGGTTTTATGTGTGTTTCTGTTCAAAAGCACCTTATTTAATATATTTTTTGATTCATTAGTATCGAACTCTCAGCCAACAGCTCTATCACGTATGCCTGGATGAAGTTTATTTTAAAACACATACTTTCTCCATCAGAAACATCACAGCCTAGACAGCACTTCAGCACTACTCATGGGGCCCATTTTAAGCAGTAGAATCATCAACACAAAACACAAAAATGTGAAAAACATGGCCCTAAATAGACTGCAAAAGGAGCTGGAACAAGAAGGCTGTCACCTTCTCCATCCTCAGCTGGGAATGTGCCTGTTGGGCGACTCAAATTCTTTGGCACTCTGTGTGTGTCAACCAATGACCACAAAAGCATGACAAGTAGTAATTTGGGGGTTACACATAAATTTTAGCAAGTAAGCAAGTTTATAAATACTGAATTTATAAATAAGGAAGATCGATTGTACTCACAAGGGTGCAAAATGACTCACATAAAGGTACCCACTGCAAGGGGGAAAAAATGAAAAAGGAACAGCACTCCTCTCCAAAGCAAATAAATCCAAATCTGTCAGGAGGGGGCCAGGTTTTTATATTTTATATTTCTTTACATCCCCCCAAGTGGTCTGAAGCACAAGGGGGGCTGAGAACATCTGTTTCATAACGTTCTGTGGCTACGCTCTGTTTCTTTGACTGGAGACCTCAGACTTATATGTTAGTATGTAAGTAATCCCTTATTACTGGACAAATTAGGGTTCTAACTTTTTGCTTTTGTAAACAATGCCAACTTAAACATCTTGCATATATCTTCACACACATCCTGAATCATTTCCTTAGGAAAATTCCTAGAAGTAGCAATTCTGAGTAAAAGATACACACTTTCTATAGTGTTTGATCCTTATTGACAGCAACCCCCCCCAAAAGATTATGCCAACTGATACTCACATCAGCTATTATTATTATTCTTTTCAATTCTTAGCAGTCATGTGCAAAATATGCCTTGTAGGATTTTTTTTTTAACTTCATCATTACATTTCTATGCACCAGTAAAAAGGGCCGTTAGATTAGAACCTCTCATTTCTAAGTTATCCTGCCTACCTCGGTTGACTTTTTTTCTGTTATTCTTGGAGAAAAGGAGGGCGCAGGGTACGCCATACACATCCCCAGCATGGCACACCGCTTCCGTTGCTGAGTGGAGGCATCTCGGCTCCCTGCCTTGGTTCCAGAACAGCTGCTGGAGAGACCTGGGCTTGGAGAATGCAGAGGAATGTTGGGATCGTTTGGATTCTCTCTCCTTAGGCAGCATCCTAAAAAGATTGCATTGTTGACTTTTAAAAATCAAGTTAATAGACTGTGTTGTGATATTGTCGTTTTGCATGCAGATGGGGGAAAGGCCATTTTAAAAAATCACCTCGATCAAAATCCCCAGCTACAATGGAACACAACAGAGCCCTCCCGAACATGCAAAGATCCTATAGAAGATATAAACTCCCCAGAACAGTAAGTACCTTCTCTGAGAATTACTGCCAAAGAGTACATGACAGTTTACAATTTGCACAATGTTTCCACATGTATTATTTTGTTTGAACGCCACAGCAATCCCATGATGCAGGTCAAACGACAATGCTCATTTTACAGATGAGAAAACTAATGCTCAAAAGAGGGAGGTGACTTGTCAGAGTTCGCCCAAGTGCCAAGTGCAAGTGACGGGATTTGAACTTGGGTCTGTCCAATATCAAATCCCATGTTCTCCACTATTTCACACTGCTTTTGTTATGTGTAAAATTTCACCTTGCTATGTGCATTTATTTAACTATGGCTTACTGACACCTACTATGTGTCAGACACAGCAGTGAGGAAAACAGACAAAAGTCCCTCCCTTCTTGGAGTTTCCAGTCTATCGGTAAGATAATAATTTTTAAAAGCAAAACCTAGTATGTTAAATGGTAGGTACTTTGGAGAAAAATAGAGCGGAAGAGGGGCTTAGGAAGTGTAATTTTAAATAAAGTGGTCAGAGAAGACTCAATGAGAAGGTGACATCTAAGCAAAGATCTAGACATCTCAGTTTGCTTTGTTTTACCAGCAGTTTTTAGTTCTTCCCAGCTCACAGCAGATGGGAAGCAGAGATTAGAAATGTCAGCCCTGCAGGCCGGCTCCTTGGAAGTGACAAGTGGTGAGGAACTAACAAAAACAGCTGAATCACCAACATCAGTGTCATTTGGGGCCACTTAGTGTTAGAGCTAATAGCCTCTCAACCCAGTTAGCTCCAAGGCCTCCCCGGCTCACAGTCCAGAACAATTCCTGATGGTTACATGGCATTTGTCAGTGGTTTACCTATCAGATCCTTCCACTAGGCTGTAAGCACTTTGATGGTTAAGATATGAGTCCTTTGTATGGACTGAATACAGGAGGTTCCAGCACTGATAGGTCCTTGGCAAGCATCTATTGAATAAATGAGAATATAAACAAGATCCCACCAGACAGCAGAATTCCATGGCACTGACAACCACAGATGCTCACCTTGACCAGGCAGATTTTCCCAGGTACTCAGACAGGGCACCCTTTCCCATGTCAGAGTTTATTCTTCAGCAGTCCTTTTCCTGGACTCCTTGTAAATACCATCTTGCCTTAAGGAATAGATCATATCTGACATTACAAAAGTTCAACTTTAATTTCAAAATGAGATCTCCAAACACTCTTATCTCATGAGCACCAGTGAAGTATCTCTTGGGAGAAGTCCTTCTGGACAACAAGTTCTTAGGGAGTGGGAGCAGCACTGCAGCTGTCCTCACTCATCTCAGAACCCCATCAGTGTCATACCTATACTCCAAGGCACACCCTTTTTGGAGGAGGATGCCCCCGTATATGGATGGGCCTCTCCCACAAAGCTCTGTGACTTAACAGAAGAAGCTAGAGTCCCACCTTCCCAGTTCTGGCTTTGTTTCCATGAGCAGGTTACATGGATTCTATACCCATCCCTAGTCTTTATAATGGGAAGAGCAATACTATTTTTACCTACTGGGTTTTTATGAAGATCTGTTTTTTTCTACCTGAGACATAAGAAGGCCTAAGAATACAGGGAATGCAACTTCCCAGATGCCATGAAGAACTGCACAAAGTTTAGCTGAGCAGAGCGGAAGGGTCGGGGGGAGATTGGGCGAGCAGTGGCCTGGGCACGTTCCCCCAGAGCAGCCTTTCCAGCAGTCAAGGTGACTTACTGACCTGCCAGTCACAAGACCAATGAGAAGGCAGGCAGAAGGGCATGGCGGTGAGAAAGGAGTCAGAAGGCAGCTCCCTCTCTCCCCATCCTCCAGGCCTCCATCAGTCACTCAGACTTGCCTCCTAGCTCTGGTTTTTCTGGCTCTATCGAGGGCTCTGGGGGCTTAGAAGAGGAAGGGGCAGTTCGTCAGATCAAGGATGGAACAAGAGGACTCCAGGCTGGGGAAACAGTGTGTGCAAAGGCAGGATGAGAGGCCATGATCGGTGTTTTGGGAGAACCTAGCCACCAGAGGACAGGGTTTGCAGGGAGAGGGCGTGGAAGATTCAACTGGTGAATGTGGCAAAAGGCAGATCTTAGGGAACCCTTAGTGTCCCATCCCAGTGTTGAAAAGAACGCTAGTCACCTAAGAAGCCGAAAGACCCAGAAGGAATCTATTGGAATTGGCCCAGCAAGAAGGGCTGAGGTCCTAGGCAAGGAAGGGACAGGGAAGCTGAGAAGCCTTCCAGGGATGGAACCCAACGCCAAGTCCTTGTGGAGGCCTGCAAGGGCAGGGGATGAAAACTGTCGGCGTTTGCAGCAAAGCCCTGTTAGAAAGAAGTCACTGGAAACTCAAGAAGCATCCTCCTTGCTTATAGTCTCCCTGGTTATCCCCAGGGCAGTAGTTGGCAGATGTAGGCCTGCATTAAATACCTGCTAGATGGGTGACCGGTTATATGATGGGATGGACAGATCTTGGATTCAGAGAAAACTCTGCTCCTACCATCAGCCTCTTGGCCAAAGCGAGTCCAAGGAACTTTCTTGTGAGCAGGCAGATAGATACCCTTCATTAACACCCCTCCCTCTCTCTGTCTCTCCCTGCTACAGCATCCAGCGCCGGCTGTCCCTACAGCTCCCCATCCTCCACCACGCCTACCTCCCATCCATTGGAGGCGTGGACGCCAGCTGTGTCAGCCCCTGTGTCAGCCCCACCGCCAGCCCCCGTCACAGACATGTGCCACCCTCCTTCCGAGTTATGGTCTCGGGCCTGTAAGGGTGGGAGGCCTGGGGCCGGGGCCTCCCCCATGACAGAACCACGTGGAGCAGAGGTGCCTGCTACAGGAACACTGTCGGCTGTGGCTGCAGAGAAGTTGGGCGCCCCGGCTGGCCTTGTGGGACTGCTCGGATGGCACTCAGGCAGACAGGATGGGGGGCACTTGGCACCTGACCTCGCGCCTTATTTGGGAAGTTTTTATTCTTTCACAAAGAAGAGGAATGGAAATGGCTTCTTCCTTAATGTCTGAAACAAGGAATTGGGATATTTGAAACTCTGCAAAAAAAAAATCGTAGACAAGAAGAGAGTCACTAAAACTCCAGCTAGAAGTCACTGAACAGCCTTGGGAAGAGATGAGGGGCTTCTGGAGAAACCACCTCTGCCTCTGCACACGCATGCTGGCTGTGGCCCCCCAGGCCAGCCCTTCTCCCCTGTGGGGAAGGAGGTGGGCAGGGCAGCCAGGCCCCCAGTTGCCAGTCCAGCCAACACTGGCCTTCCTGGAACAGGGAGCCTGCAGGAAGGGCAGCCAGGTGCAGCTCTGCGGCAGGTGGCCGAGAGCTGGGAGCAGGCTGACTCGCATGCCTCCCAGTGGGACCTTACTCTCTGATAAATGCCACACATTAACACAATAACACCCATTCTGGACTGTGGGGATTTAGGGCACGTCACTGCAGACACGCTCTGCAGCATTCACCGACAGTCGGTCATGCACCCACCACACTGGCCATGTCCTTGTGTTTGTACCAGGTGTTCCCGGTAATAAGGGGGGCCACCTGAGCTAATCATGGAATGTCTGTTCCCAGCATACACAAAAAAAAGAAAGACTGTGCACTTTAACCTCTCTCATCAGGGCCCAAGGGCTGGCCAGGTTGTTTGAGGTTTTGTTTTGTTTTTTTTTTCCCACTAACTTTGTTTCTGACCAAAGTGAAGCAGGGGCATGCTTCTAGAAGACATCCCTGCAGTTGTAGGGGAAAGATTTGCTAGCTGAGGGCTTCCTGGGGCTTCCAGAAGGTAGCCTTCCATCCAGACAAGCTCGTGAGTTCTGCCCTTGGGGGTCACGGAAGTGATCAGTCAGCACACTGTTTCTTGTTCATAAGATCACTCTTCCCTTTTATTTGAACCCCACAGAGCACTGGCCTAGGAGTCAGAGAGACCTGAGTTCAAGTCCTCACTCCATTGCTGACTCCCTTCACGACCTTGGGCAAGTCACTGGTGTCTCTCTGAGCCTCAGTTTCCCCTCTCAAATAGGGGTTGAAATAACACCCATCCTTCCTACCTCACAGGGTCATTCTGAGGGTCAAAATTTGATCTAATCCAGGAAAGCTTCATAACCAAACAGTGAAGCGGCCCTGACCTGTGAGGTACCAAGATGACCATGACCTTCAGCCCTCGTGACAGCCAGGGGTGTGGCCTAGAGACGCTCCCAGCATAGCCCTCTACCAGGATCAGCCCCGCTGGAAAGAGGCTCCCTCTGACTTTTGTGACATTCCTAGACAGGTTCATTCTTTGCTAAAGAAAGGCCTGAATGACAACGTCCAGGACGTCTGCACAACTGAGCATTTGCTCGCTCCCTAAAGAAACCTAATGGCAGCTTCAACAGGCAGGCAATAATCTCTTCCCAGACCACTGAAGTCAGGAATATACCGCTGTCACCACCAGGCTTTGACAAAAGGGCCCGCGGGAATCTTACCATCGCCAACATTTCGGAACACCCTATTTCACGTAGCGTAGCTTTCCTCTCCCTTCCCCCAAAGAGAGGTTATGGAGGTAATGTAGCTTTTAGGGGAAAAAAAATGTTAACACATCACAGGTCAAGTTGAAGTCATTGTCTGTTTAGGCACTAAAAATTGGTGTTGTCGCTCACTGTGTATTACCAGTATTTACTTGCTTTCTTGATTTCACCAAAATCAGATTTAATTTAAAGGGCCACGTTAATTTTTCAAAGGGAAAGAGACAATTCATTGTACATAATGTATACACACACACACAAAAAAAAAATACCTGTAGAAATATTATTCCAGCATAGCAGGAAAAAAGAAGAAACAAAAGTATTGGACAGTCGGAGGTGAGTGTACGTCCGTAACCCATTGTGACTCCCGAACACGCACAGTCTTCTAGGTTAACCCACAAAGTACATTCTCTGTCTTAATGATACTGTAGGTTCACCCATTTTTTTTAATTTCCCTGCAAATAACAAGACCCACAGAAGTGACTCTAGCTATTTAACGGTCTGTTCTTTTATATGCAGCAAACACACCGTACATTTCCGAAAAGGCTTCAGCCTGAAGGCGTTCTCCAATGATGTTAGTGCACAAACGCTTTAAATTAGACTGGAACTGCCAGAATCAAATGTAAATGAGGACTTTCTCATACCCCTATTGCATGGTATCGATTTTTAATAAATTGTTGCAAATTTGTTTTTATGAATAAAAGGAAAAAAAACTCTCATCTTGAATGCCTACATGTAAGCCCAAAATGCAGGTCAGACCAGGCCATATTCCTCTGCTCAAAACTCGGGGGCTTTTCTGCTCAGCATTGTCCCTTCCTTCAGAAGCTGCCCTCCTGGCCTTCTGCTGACGGTATCCAAGCAGCCCTGTTACCACAAGGACCAGTTTCTGGCCACAGGTGATGGGTCCAAGGTGAGAATCTGACCTAAGTTGGGCCAGTAAGTCCCTTCCACAAGACTCCTTCGTGTAGAGAAGTTTAGTCAGCATTAAAGAGAGACATGGAGTCAACAAGGAGAGAAACGTGATCAAGAGATGGGTCCTGATGGTGCCTGAGTCCCTGGGTAGCTGTTCCTGAAGGCCAGCAGCACCCTGGCCTTCCCATGCTAGGGCCTTCCTTGGCATCTCAGTTCTTCCAATACATTTCTCATTTTGCCCAGGTTAGTTCAAGTTCAGTTGCCATCGCTTGCAACCAAAAGTTTTCCGACTAATCCAGAAGCCTCACTGCCCTACCCTGCCAGCCCTGACTCCCTCTCTAGGCCATGACAGCCTGTGAGATTTGGCCCCATGCTCCTTCCCAGCCTCATCACTCGCACTTCCTCTACCATAGTGCATGCCCAGCTTGAAGCTCCTTCTCAAATCTTCCCCATCCTTCAAGGTCCCATCCAAAACACCCTCCTAGATCCTCCAATATAAAATCCTCCCTATTTTCTGTGCTGGGGACATTGTCCCTCCCTCATGGCCCCTCCCTCATGGCACTGGGTACATGCTCACACTGGCCCCTCCTTCCCACCCCCGATCATGAGCTACCTGAGTATAGGGTTCCATTCGCTTCCTCAATGTCACATCCAGTATTAGGCCCCCTCCCCTGGCACAGAACAGGCTTCTTTGGCAGAATTGAATATTTTGCCTGAGGCATATCCATATTGGTTACTGGGTCTGGAAGACTAAGCAAGGGCAAGGCGATCAAAGCAGCCCTCGCGGCTGGGTGCAGGCCTCAGTAACAGGGGTTCTGGACTCAGACCTCACTGGAAGATGGGTCCCAGGCTGGAGATTTCTAGTGTCCTGGATACTCAGTGGTTAACCTGACCCTGAGAAAGCTCTGCTTCGTGTCACCTTTTGTGTAGCCCTCTAATGTGATATAGAATGTTCGAGGATGGGAAACGTGCAGCATGGAAGAGGAACTTACCCAAGGTCACCTAGCAAATCATAGCAAAGGCAGGAATGGAACCAGAATCCTGATTGGTCTTCCTTCTCTACCTGACCTAGACTCACAGAAAATAAGAGCTAAGAAGGACCTTAAAGGTCTTGGCCAAACTCTTGTTTTACAGGTGGAGAAACTGAGGCCCAGCGACAGGAGCCAAGGTTAAGCAGAAGGCCCTGAGGGGGTGGACATAGGACCCAGATAGCATGGCATTGAGACCCCAGCTCTGTTTCTTGAGTCCGCCCCATCACACCTAACCCAAGATCACAGGGAGAAGGAACAGCCGCAGGGTGGGACACAATGGCATAGAGAGATGTTTTTCCACTTGGGTTCTGGAGAGGTCTTCAGAATATTTCCTCACTGAATAGCAAGTCAACTGATAAAGACATTTGACCTCTCCTCTTAGCACATCTAAAAGAGAGAAGCTCCCCAAGCAGTGATAAAAATGCTCGGACTGTTGGCACTCATGTCCGTGCCCTGCTAGGCTTTGAGGAGCAGGTTCGTGCTGACTGAAATCTAAAGGAGAAGCCCAGAGAGCAGTGTTGCGCTTTGTTCTTTTTTAAAGTGTTCTCTTTGTCTTCCTTTGGTTATAACTGAAAAGAAAGACTATTTCACAGCCTCAAAGAGAGCCATTCTAGAGTTGGAGCCCTCTGAGAAAGCTGCCTTGGCATCTCTTCACCCTGTGCTGTGAAGACAACCCTGCGATCTGCTCAGGAGGTGGAGGTGGGGAGCATGGGGTTGCGGTTTCTGGAAAGCCAGCTTGGGGTACCAGCCAGAGGCCCGACCTTCCAGGCAGTTACCTGTGTAGTTTCCTCTCTGCAAGGACCCTCCTGGGATCCAGTTTTAAAGGATTCTCCTGGGACCCAGCTTTAGAAGCCAGTGATGGAGAAAGGAGGTAGTGCTGGGTATAAAAAAAGCAGACTGGTGACCACAGGCCACTCTGCCTGTCCAGCCCCATTTTCCACCCCTCCTCTGGAAGCACAGCTCTCAGAAGGAGGGAATCTGGAGGAACCACCCCTGCTCCCGTCCCTGGTCAGGGATATGCTTATCACCTAACCCCAGCCAATCAGAGCTCTTCTCAGGGTTTCCTGCCAGAGTTTCAAGAGGTCTGAAATCTTGCCCTCCACATGGAGAGAAATGAAGAGGGAAACTGAGCTCTAATGACTTTATTTGGGTTCAAGGACCAGCAATGCCTAAATATACATCTGCCTGAGCATCTTGATTTGGAGCCAGTACATCCCTTTGTCTGCTTACAGAGCAGGGTTTGTCACTTAGAATCAAAAAAAAAAAAAAAATTCTATAGGAATCAGGGGGGCTCCACGTGAGAGTTCACTGTTGTCTAAAACTTTTGAGAATTCTGCGCACCTCTCTTCCCCTCATTTTGAGGAGATTTGGGGAATATTTCCCTATTCTTATAAACACCATTGAGTACAGAAGGTAGGTACAGAGACATGGGAGGCAAAGAAGCCTCAGGAGGCTAAAGAAGGGTCAGTGGGCCAGGCTGAGGACCTGAGGACTGGCACCAAGCTGTGTGCACCCAGAAAGGGCCCTGTGTCTGTTCCACACTCTCTACACTTGTCCTATGTCTGTCCCTCGCCTCCTTGGCTGGTCACAACTTGCTTAGCCCTGGGAGCAGGGTTTGTGAGGTCCTGAGCAATAAATTATTAACACACTCTCTTGAAGAAAAAATGACTCCCTACTCTACCTCCACCCCACACCTGAAACCCCTGGCAAGTCCCCCAGGCTCCTAGGTCATGCCTGGTCTGAACTTGCATGGCCCTGGGTGGGCGGGACTTGCATGGAGATAATAATTCAATGCCTGGTTCCTGCAGGTTTCACATCCCCAAATTCCCCATGGGGCATCCACAGAACCCCTGCCTTTGTCAGAGCCTGTGCTGGGCACCAGGGGAACAACAAGAAATAGGATGCAGGGCTCAAGAAGCTCGCAGACCAATGGGGAAACAGACGCATAAAGAGCAAATGACAAGAGCATGCAAAAAGCACCTCGCTTAGAATAGGGAGCCAAAGAATCCTGGGGGCTTTACCCTGCATAAAGCGCTGGCTTCACTGGTGTTTAACTTGTGTGGTCTCTTACAAGAGTCCCATACTCGACTTAATATTCTGTTATTGTTAATGTGAAAGTCTTTATAACTTTTGAATCAGGAGTCCAGCATCATCATTGTGTACTGGGCCCCACAGATTAGGTAGCCAGTCCTATATGTAGATCTGAAGATGAGCAGGAGCTGGCCAGCAAAAGAGAGAAGGGAAAGGAAGCTGTAGGGAAGAAACTGGCAGTCCAACTCATGTAGGATACACATACCTGCTGGGGCCACTATGGCTCCTTCCAAGGCCAACCGGGTTGCTGCGTGTTAATCATTTAAACCAAGATTCGTGTGGCCTCAGATCCCTGAATGATCAGACATCATACTATGTGTGATGACATGGGTCATATCTCAATTCTTCAGACCTGGGTACAGATTTCTACTCCCCAACTTATCTGGCTGTGTGGCTTTGAATGATTCACTCAACTTCTCTGAGCTTCTGGCCTCACATCCGTAAAATGGATATGATACCTCATCCTGGGGCTCAGGTAAATGAAAGAGCTTTATAAGCACTGAGCTGATTCTTGTTCTTTCCTGAATGTGCAGAATGTAAAGTGAACAGCTTCGATAAGTGCAGAGGGACAGCTGGCAATCATCTCATCTCCTGCCAACAGAATGTATCTTAAGTAGAAAACGGTTAGGGAAAATATCTTGACACACTATATGGGGGAAAAGGTGAGATTCCAAAGACAAGGCTAAAAAAGAGACAAGGCAACAGTTTTATTACATATAAAGGACTAGAAATTTGGGAGTGGAAGGAGAGGGAAAGGTGAGAGACAATGAGAGAGACAATGTTCAGGTAACATGGCAGTGTGGCCAAAAGACTTTTGAGAACAGAGATGTCAGCTAATCGATTTTAAGTCATTCGTGTTCCTATGAAGTAAACTCTCTCCTTCCCTTCACTTCAACCCCTCCCACAAAATCTCCCTAAACTTCAGTAACATTTACTAGACAAGCAAAAGTCTCATGGGTTTTGGTGGAAATGAAAGTAAGGGACTGATTCTATATAGGTTGCAGAGAAGGCCAAAGTGGGGATAAAAGAAGCAACCACAAGACGCAGCAGGGAAAATATGTCCCCTGCACAAGCAGGAACGCATTGCTACAGGTGACCGCGGGCAGGTAAGCTCCCCAGAAATGCACAGAAGTGTTGGAAAGCATTGACTGTCCTTTTCCAAAGCCAGGTATGGGAGGGGATGGGAGGTGTGGATTAATCCCCTCTAGATCTCACAGGGCGTCGTCACCCTTGCTGACATAGAGGTTACATAAGTAACAGAAAACATTTTATCCCATAGAGCCATAAATCTCAAAGATCCTGAATGAAAGGGCAGAAACACTAGAAAGCAAGACCAGCAACTCCATGGTCACCTGAATCACAAAATAAAGTCCACACGCACAGCTCTAAAGTGGGATGAAATTGGAGAAGCTGCCTGCCTGCCTGCTCTGGTGATACTGAAAAGCCATCAGCTTGGTTGTCTTTGTTCTCAAGGTCATGGCTGCTCTTTCTGCTCTGGTCCACCAGCCTGTGACTGGAGATTTCTGGCACTCACGGGGAGTTAGAGCTCTGTGTCGAGAGGAAACACATGTGATTTTTTTCCATCTTAATTCCAGTGCCAAAGACCCAAGGCAGTGTGCCTCAAACTTGAAAACTGTAAGAACATCTTTTAAGACAGGGCATTGACTTAAATTGTTTTTATGAAGAAAATTACCTAAATACGTTCCAACTAGATATAAACAGATGCTTATATCCTTCATATAAAAAGCCAAACAAATTTATAAATTAAATGCAAATAAAATGACAAAACGAATAAAAAATGTATTAACAACGCTGATTTAATGGGATAAATGAGATTTTGTTTAAAAATAAAGCGCAGCTCACGACAGGAGCACAGCGCCAACTGCTCCCAGGCACATTCCTTTGAATTCAGCCTGCCTAGTGTGATGACTCAATTATCGCACTGCTTTTCTTTATTTAAACTACTGCGGAAACTTCATTTATTCAACAGGCCGTGATATCCTTTGGCCTTCACTAGGCTCTGACACATCAATTCTCTGTTCAATCCACCTTTGCTTTTTTTTCTCAAGAGCTGTTTACAGTCATGGGGCCACCCCGATAATACACACAAATAAAATACTGATGCTCTTTAAACACTAGGCTAACTGCTGAGCAGGCAGTTAGATCTCACAGGGACCCTAGAGTAGGAATAATTATTGCCACCCTTTTGCAACTAAAGACACACAGGCACAGAGAGTGACTGCTGTCCTGAGTCACAGGGCAGGAATATAGAGCTGGAGTTTGAACATAGATGGTCCCAGGCTGGAGCACACACTCTTTACTACTTCCTCAAACTGCCTCATCACAAGTAGCTGGATTCAAATGATCCAGAATATGCCTATTTAAGTCGTTTTAGATTATCTTGAAATAAAAACACAATCTTTTTTGTTCATTTAAATGGTAAGTTTTATATTATGGATTTTTATCACCATAAACAACAAACTTAGGAAATATGCGCATAGTTAAGATAACTTGGAGCAGCTCACACTATGTCTTCCTTCAACCTGGAGCCTTCCCAGAAGCAACCACATCCTCTGTTTCTTCCAGATATTGTTTTCCTGACTCCTAGACAGAGACTTGGTGAGACTTAGGGCACACGCTTTTTTTGTTCAAAGATTTATACACCTCTGAGATTCACTCGTGGCAATGCCAGAGGCACTAAACCCCAGTCTGAACAGCCTCTGGCCCAGTCAGTGTAAGAGGGAAAAACCCTTACTAAAGTCCAGGCAGGCCACCAACAGGGAAGAAGGTATACAGAGACAAAACTCTGCCCAGGTTGCCCATTGCCCACATTCACCCACCTCCAACCCCTGCCCACTGAATCCTGGAGCACTCAGGCCACCAATATCTAGCAGAAGGGTTCTACCAGCATCCCAGGGAAGGGGAAGCAAGATAGAAGATGCTCACCCTTCTGAGGAGAAATGCCATCCCTAGATATGATACTTACTGCTTAGAAATGAACAGGTTGGCAAAAACTGGACAATATCTAATTGCTATCAACAGTAGAAGAGAAAAATATGATGTAATATATTCACAGCGTGGAATATTACACAGCAATGAGAATGCAAAAAAGTACAACTACATGTAACAATATGAATAAATCCAAAAACATCTAAAGTGAAAGAAGCTAGACATTAAAGAGGATGTGCTGTAAGATTCCATTGATAAAAAGTTCAAAAACAAGCAAAACTAATATTAGACATCAGAGTAATAGTTATTTTGGTGAGGAAGATGGTTTGAGGGGACTTCTGGGGGCTGGTAATGTTCTGGTTCTTGATCTGAGCACTGGTTATAGGCCTGTGTTTACTTCGTGAAAGTTGAGCTGTAAACTTATGATTTATAATTTTATATATATATGCATATACATATAATCACATATATGTACGTTTACATATACATATATAAAAATATACATAAAATATGTATATTATATATACACACATATATAATATAAAAATTACGCACACATATATAATACACATCATGAGTTTATACCTCAATAAAATGTACTTTTTCTTGGACAGGAAAAAAAAATCCACGCAGAGTCTATGAAGATTCTGCAGCATAAAGACAACCAGCATACGACAAACTGAGACTGAACATTCTTTGGGAAAAGATTTCCTGCAGGAAACAGAAGTAAATGCCAAATCTCATATGTTCTATAGTCCCAAGAAAACTCAATAAAACCTGGTTTCTGTAGATAAGTTGATGAGACAATGGGCTAAAAAGGAAAGAAGAAAAGGTAGGGATGGAAGGAAAGAGGAAAGAGGAGAGAGGAAGGGAAAATTCTGTGATCGAGGTAGTGTCAAAAACCCCCAAATTTAATTCCTTCCCTTGCTCAGGTTCTTGCTGCATTACCCACTCCCCAAGAAGAGAGAATCTGTATATCACCTTCCCCACTCTCCATAACCACCAGGGTAACCACATGTCAAGCACATGTTTTACTGCATTTAGTTACAGAATCTTGAATAGAAATAAGAAAGTTTGGATAATGACCTGGATCAAATGAATGTTGGGAGGTCCCTAATAGGTCAAAGATTCCTAGAACTCATACTAATACTAGTAGCTAACACTTATTAAATGCTTTCTATGGGCCAGACACTGTGTAATCACTTACGTGGTTTACCTCAAATAATCATGAAATAATACTACAGGATAGGTATTATGATTACCCTCAGTTATACAGATGAAGAAACTCAGGCACAGAGAGCTTAAGTAACTTGTCCAGAGTCACACATCTGATGATAATGGAGGTGGAATTAAAATCTAGACAGTCTAACTCCAGATACTAGAGAAGGATGAAGGTACAACCAAGATTTCACATTTAATTTCCCATGGGAATTTTCTCTCCCTGCCCATTAAATGATGTTGCTACACTTTTTGCCAACCATAGCAAGAACATAAAACACGGAAGCCCAGTTTTACAATTCTCTGGATTATAAATTTGTGAAAATTAAAAATAAAATATTCCCCCATGTTATCTGATTTTTCAAAATACAAACTAATTTTAAAAGCAAGTTGCCCTGGAACTCAATTTCATTTTGCAGAATCTGGTTTATATTCAGAATTTGACATGGAAGATAAAATAGAACAGTGTTCAATGTCTGCAAAGTCAGGTCATTTCTTTCAAGATTCTAGAACTAAACGCTACAAAACATGAGCTTGATGTGTGGAACTGAATTTCCACTGTGTTCGGTCATGTATAATTTGACTGATGGAGTGGGCAGTTGTTCCAATGATCTCACCAAGTAGCTGGGGAACCTAGTCTGACCTCCCAGATCATGTTATATTATAAGGTATACATGCAAATCTAAACATTGTTTCTGTTTGCCTGAATCAATATTTTATAGGAAAACTGCCAATGAGAACACTATTTGCAAATAATTTCTAGGTTTAAATGAACATAATTTTGTTAAAAATTATGTATTCAAAAGTCATGTGACAAATAAACATGAATTTTGGGGGTTATTATCAACTGGAAATTATATTACTCAAAATATTAGATGTTAGAAAGTTTATAATGATGTTTTGCTGACCAGAAAGCCTAAAATTTTAAAAACACTTTTCAATAAGACTAAATAGTCCTTCCTTAATAACAGAACTAAAATTACCCTGAAGTAAGAAAAAAAAAATATTTGACATGGAAGACAGCTCCAAATAACTTAAAGTTTAATGTTCATTAGTAAATGTGATAAACCCTTGTATTGAACACAAATTACATGATTTCGTTGATAGAAAATCCATTTCTCTTTCTTTCACTAAATAAATATTGGTTTTAATGACGTCAAATAATGTTTGGGGTATGTTGTGGGGGTCGTGGGAGGATACTGTTTGGTGCCTCTTTTAAGCCCTTAGACAAAAGCTTGCAAACATCCAAAATACCCAAGGGCAGTACACCACAAAGGCCAGAAGATGTCGCTTTCTGACAGCCTTTTTCTTGCTTTGCAGCTAACACTATCCTCCAAAGGGAAGGTGGGAAGGGATATTGACTGTATTTTGATTTAATTACCAGAAGTGTATCCATTAGGAAATATAGCAATTAATGCATCTAGAGCAATGGGAGTTTCCCTCTAATGTCCCTAAACCTAAAACTCAAATCTTTTTTTTTTTCTCCTCATTTTCCCTTGGAGCAACCCTGAGCATGTTGGCATTACTGCTGAGTAGGGATACCAATCTGAAAATTTTCCATCATTACCTTTTGGTATTCACAGTGGGATGTCCTGGGTAGGAGTTAAAATCCCTATACTACGGATGAAAAAACCAAAGTCCAAAGAGATTGCAATCAGCAACCAATTTCCTGACACCCACCACCCCAGCTGGGGACTGTATGACCCGGCTATTGCCCATTCCTTGGAATGGAAGTGGTTGGGAGTAGGGTTTGACTATTTTGCTTTTTGAAAATTAATGTAAAATATCTTATATGAAATTATCTGACATGAATTTATATTTATTTGTTACAAAATAAAGCTTCACAGAATTTCTATGGGTGCTCTAAGCCATTTCCATGGGTGTCTTGGATGGGTTTCCAAGGAAGCTCGCTCTGTTGTTGGGGGAATGTATTAGTTTGCTAGGGCTAATTGGGTGGTTTAAGTACAAATGGGGTAGTTTAAATAGAAGTTCATTTACTCTCAATTCTGGAGGCTAGAAATCCAAGATCACAGTGTCAGCAGGACTAATTTCTTCTGAGGCTTCTCTCCTTGATTTGTAGGTGACCCTCTTCTCCCTGCGTCTTAATCTCTTCTTATAAGGACATCAGTCAGATTTGAGTAGGGCCCACCCTAATGACTTTATTTTACCTTAATTATCTCTTTATAGGCCCTCTCCCCAAGTTTAGTCACATTCTGAGTACTGGGGGTTAGGGCTTCAGCATGTGAATTCCAGGGGAAAACAATTCAACTTGTAACAGGATGGAAAAGTTAAGAAACCTGCAATATCCCTTTCAACTCTGCCATGAGAGTGGGAGTATTTTAGTCTGTGTCCTTAATCTTCAATACCAGAGAGTTAAATGCTGTGTATTTCTTTCTCTACGGAAGCTACTTAACCTTTCTGTACGTGACTCGCTTGCTTTCTATGGGAGTAGAGCTTAGGGGGAAAAAAAAGGTTTATGATCCCCATTCTGGAAGTAAGGAATTATATTCAACTTTTGAGCAATTTAAAAACAAAAACGTGTACTTACAAGTCTATTATTGAAAACAATTTAAAATATATATTTATTTAACTGTAGAAAATATAGAAAAGCAAGAAGAAAATGAAAATTACCCTACTCCCACCACCTAGAGAAGACATCACCAATAATATTACGTAGCATCTTTCTAACCTTACTTTCGTACACATTATTACTTTTTTTTAATCAAATAGCATGTTTTGTGAAAACAGCGTTAAGCCCTGCTTTTCAAAGCGAGTATTTTTCACATCATTCCATACCGGGGACTTAACCGGTTTCGGACGTGAGGGCCTTTGCATTGCTTCACATTTTTTAAAAGGAATCAGCAATGCTGCGGTGAACTTACTGCCAAGCTCCAGAGGGCAGGGGGTGAGGGCTAGCACAGTGGAGAGCGCCCAGAGCGGTGGCCAGAGCAGGGGGCTCCACGGCCCACCTGGGGGGACGCGCCTTGGACGGGAGGGAAAGAGCGAGAGCTAACGCAAGAACAGAACGGGGAAATGAACGACTTGGGGCCTGAGTACAGTCCTTCGTGCTTGCAAAGCTCGCGGAGCCCAACCCCGCCCCAGGCGCTGCGGCGGGGTCCAGCCGGGCAGCAGCCGGGCCTGAGCGCCCCCCAAACGCAGGCGGCGCTGGACGCAGGACAGCGGCAGCTGGTCAGAGGCCGGACAGGTTGCCTCGGGCCGCGGACTCGTCACGCGGACGCCCGACGGGCGGGCAAAGACCACGAGCCGCGAGCGCCCAGACGGGCGCCGGAAGTGGCGCCGTCGAGCCCGACGTCTCCCTCAGCCAATGGCCGCGCGCTGCGCCGCCCGGCGGGGACACGCGCGGCTCCCGGCCGGACAGCGTGAGAAGAAACCACCCTTCTCCGTCACCACGCGAGCCACCATGGCGGCGTGGCCCATGACAAGCGTCTCTTCCCCGACGCTCTCCCACCGGCTCCGGGCCGCCGCGCCGCCAAGCTGAGACCCGCCTCACGCCCCGCCGCTGCCCTCAGTAAAGATGGCTGACGGGCGCGGACCGGAAACCGGAAGGGGGCGGGGTCCGAGCGTGGTTGGTGGGCGTGGCGAGGGCGGGAGGGCGTGGTCATGCTCCCCGCTGGGGATCTGGTCAGTGAGGCGCGCTCGTCGCCGCCGCCTGCCTCACCCCTCTGGGGTCTCCCAGAGACCGGCCGCGGCTTGGCCCCGGCACGCGCAGAGACCACCCCCCCTCTTCCAAGTCTCGGAGGCGTGTCCAGGGCACCTCCCGCCTCTTCGCGGTGAGAGCGGGGATGGAGGGCGCGCAGGAGCAGCCCCCGGAGCCCCGCTCCCTGGCGCCCGGGTCCGCAGCGCCTGCGGCCTCGGCCAGCGGGCCCGAGGTGTCGCCGCTCGAGGCGGCGGAGGGCGGTGCCCGGGCCCTGGAGACGCCCCCCAAGAGACTCTGTGGCTACCTAAGTAAGTTTGGAGGCAAAGGGCCCATCCGGGGCTGGAAATCCCGCTGGTTCTTTTACGACGCGCAGAAATGTCACCTGTATTACTCGCGGACCGCGCAGGATGCCAGTCCCCTGGACAGCATCGACCTGTCCGGTGCGGTCTTCGACTGCAAGGCGGACGCCGAGGAGGGGACGTTCGAAATCAAGACTCCCGGCCGCGTCGTCACCCTGAAGGTAAAGGGGAGCGGTGAGCACGGCTCCGCGTCGCCCACTGAACCCCGACTGGGTGCCCAGGGCTCTGGGCTTTCCCAAGCGCGTGCACACCCATTTCCTCGCTGGGCTCCCACAACGGAGGCAGGGGTGATGGACCCGTAGCACCGAGAAGCTGACTCACGGGGAGATGAAGCAACTGGCCCCAGGTCGCTATGTAGAGAGTGGAGCAGCCCATTCTTAGACTCCTGTGGTCTTGGTACCTCTCGGGGCTGAATCAGCTTTTCCTGTTGGATGTGCCAAACGACGCAGTTAGTTCCCTTAACTTTCTTACTTGGAGTGTAGTCAAGGTACGGGATTTGCAGTCCTCCCCCAATCGTGGGTTCTAAATCGTTGTTCTTGCTGTTTTTGTGGCTAAGGGGAGTGAGTGTGGAGAAAATGTCAGGGATGGAGAGGTAAACATTTGGATTTCACTGATCAGCCCTGAATGTTTGTTGAGGCATGTCTAAACCTGTCTTGTTTAATCTTCAGGTTTAACGAGACAGATTGAAACGGTGGAAAGGCCATGTTCTTTGAAATCAGACAAGACTGCATTCAGATTCTCTACTTTAGTTACTTATTAGCCATGTGACCCTGGGCAAGTAACTTAACCTTTCAAAATCTAGGTAGTTTGTTGAGATTTAAAACAAGATGTGTAAGTGTCTGGCACATCACAGGAACCCACAAATTGTTTAATTAATCCCAGCACTTAGAACACAGCTTTGTACCTGGTGGGTGCTCAATAAATGTTTGTTAAAGAAACATGTGGTGATGAAACCAAGGTCAGAATGTTCATGCCAAGAGGAGGTACCCTTGAACTTAATTGGAAAGAAAGATCTAGGCTAAGAGTTTGAGGATTCACACTCATCAGAAAAGAATGCCAGGACACAGCCTTCTCTACCCCACCCCATCTTCCCACACTGCCACCTGAACTCCAGCCAGTTGGGTATCTATTGAGGTCCTTGAATATAGCCCACATCTTCAGTTTCCCTTTACTGTCTGGACCGGGCTCGTAACTAGGGTTGGGGGATCAGCTAAAGTAATGGAAACCAGGAATTCCAGACCAGGGAAGGCAGGCATTTCAGAGGTTATGTGGTTTACGGGTCATGTGTCTCCTACAGGTTGAATGCTGGCTACAGGTTCTCCAACATGTGTCTTTTACTATTCCATTTGTCTGTGTGTCCTGGCTCTGTGCTAGGCACTGGTATGTGGGTCAAAATCATACCTTCCCCCTGACACTCAAACAGTTTAAAGTCTGGTAAGAGAGAGTGATAGGGAGATGGATATGCATAGTACAGTGTTCTATAGAAACACTGTGATAAGTCTGTACCAGAAAAGTATGGTAACAGAAGAGGATGACATCTGAATCTTGAAAGAAGTCAGTTTTCCACAAGCAGATAAGAGGGAGAAAGGTATTTCCAGCCAAGAAAGCCCCACGAGCAAAGATAGGAAAACATTCTACAGCCCAGAGTATCCCGACATATCCTGGGAGCCTGGGTACAGAGGGGCCCAAAAGATGGAATGGAAGAGCAGAGGCCCAAGGGGGAGGGCGGGGCATTTATAAGTTATGCCAGGGAGCTTGGACTTAGTCCTGTGGGCTACAGGAAATTGTCAGAGAGCTTTAAGTGAAGAAGCACTGTGAGAAGAAAATGTTTAGAAAGCTCAGTCTGGCTATTAAGTAGAGAACAAATTTGAAGACGGCAAGGCTGGTGGTCAGGGAGTCCATCAGGAAGTGATCAGGAGAGAATGATGGCTAAGCTAGAGCTGTGACAACAGAGGAAACAGATGGGGCGGCTAGGGATGTGAGGCATGGAGAGTCTGAGGGAGGAGTCAGGGATGGCTCCCGTAACTGATCAACGGCCTGGTTGGACTAGTCAGGCGTGAACCCATGATGAGGAGACCGTAGGACATCCAGGTATATTTCCCTCTCAGTAGACTCTTAAGTGTCTTGGCTCACCATAGTATCTCCAGTGCCTACCACAGTTCCTGACACATACAGTAGGTGCTCAGTATACACCTGTCCAATGAATTAATAAAATCAGGTATTTGGGGAATGAGCTGGAACTTGTCAGTACAAGGTCATGGTGAAGCCCTAGGAGAGGCTGAAGTCTCCCAGGGGTAGTTTGTAGAAAGAGAAGACTGATGGGCATCATTTTATCTTATTTGATACTTCCATGACAGATTGAGGGCCTCTTTCATGGATCCCCCTCTCATATCCAGGGGGAACTTGCCCTGGATGCCCATAGCCTGCTGCTATTCTCACATGGTCTTTAATGTCCTTAGCTCTGTGAGGCTCACCATCTTTTCCCAGCAAGCTGCCTGACTTCTATGCCCAACTGATCCCAGACTTCCTCTACATAAGCTACATCTCCTGGCCATAAATTATACCAAAACTCTGGTCAAGAAGTGGGAGACCCAGGTCTGGGACCAACTCTAATGCTACCTGCCTGTGTAACCTCAGACCTCAGTTTCTCCATCTATAGAAAGGACTGATTACTCCTCCCCTGCTTCTCTCCTGGAGAATCTGGTGACTTAATGGATGTGAGAATAGGTATTGGACCATCTAGTGCCGGGAGACTAATGAC
Organism: Cynopterus sphinx; assembly: GCA_030015415.1. Taxonomy (NCBI): domain Eukaryota; kingdom Metazoa; phylum Chordata; class Mammalia; order Chiroptera; family Pteropodidae; genus Cynopterus; species Cynopterus sphinx. Next base: position 104,007,449 of record CM057385.1, on the reverse strand, counting down.
CAGCATCATCCATTAACTGGTTGGGGGTGCCTGAAGGGTCCCACTTTATTATTGTAGTGTGCATATAGCTCTCCAGTCCCATAATATGCATGATTTCAGTGCATCCCCCAAACAGGATAGATTATCCTATTCATAAAATGCCAGCTAAGACACTGAGATGTCACACAGGAGATAGCTATGATACCAGGGTCCTGCTCAGGTCAGAATTCCAAAGTTCTTGCCCTCTCTCTTAGCACTTCCAAATTCCTTTACCTAGTGAGCACATTTTGAGCACCTACTGTGTGTCAGGTATTATGCTGAGAATTTACCTTCTTTATCTCATTTCATCCTCATAAGCAACCACCCTATGAAATGAGTGGTATCCTCACCATGGTACATGAGGAAACTGAGGCCCAGAGAGGGTAAGGAACTTCTGAGTGGGAGACCAGAGCCTGATTATCTTGCATAGCTGAGAAGCATGTGGGGTTTCTGAGGTGAGCTTTATCCACAGTGACAGGTTTCTTATTTTTTCTGGGAAGGAGAGAGTACCAAGCTTTCCGTGACCTTCCTGCATCCCACACCCAGTGGCACCCTGCGGGCAGAGGGCCTTGCCAACTAACCCTTGTGCTTCTTAGGCCGCCACCAAGCAAGCGATGCTATACTGGCTGCAGCAGCTGCAGATGAAGCGCTGGGAGTTCCACAACAGCTCTCCTGCACCTTCCGCCACCCCTGATGCTGCCCTGGCTGAGAATGGGTCCACACTGCGCCTTGAGCTAGGTACCCAATGGGCTCGCCTTCTGCCTGCACACCTAGGGCTCTTGCCTTTACCTGCCTTTTGGAAGTGGTGGAGCCTTTACCCACCTTTTGGGAGTGATGGAGCTGGAAGTCCTCTGCTAAAGGAGCAGAGAGCCAAGGATATGACTCTGGATCAGTTAGGGCAATGTTATAGCATTAAAGTCAAGAATATGGGCTCTGAGGCCCGTGTTCAAATCCTAATCTTGTGTGGTTCTAGGCAAGCTGTCTAACCTTTCTGAGCTTCAGTTTCTTTCCTTGTAAAATGAAGCCAATAAATTATACCTATTTCTTAGGATTATAGTAAGAATTAAATTAATCTATATACCTTAAGTGTTTAGAACAATGCCTGCACATTGTCAGCTCAATAAATGTCAGCTACTATTATGACTGCTATGGGAAGGTCTTCAGAAAGGAAACTTTTAGAGTTGCTTTGAGGAAAGTTAATGAGAAAATGCAGTTTTTATTGCTGCTTCTTATACAGATGCTTTTGTACTATAAATTAGGTAGACTATTGATTTTATCCCTGGTATTCCCATAAATCAGAATCCTTTACCCCCACGTGGTCCACAAATGAAGTTTCTTGATCCCAAATTCTGGAACATCCCAGCATGGAGGAGTCCTAGAGGTTACGCCCTCTTGCCCCCATGCCACAACCAATAATAGGATTGATAGTTTTTAGAATCAGGACAGACCACCCAAGGCTGCTCCTGCAAGAGCATAAAGAATGAGGTCCCAGCACAAAGCTGCAGTGTGTGTCCAAGATTCCTCATCCTCAATTAACAGGGAAGTCAGTGGCTGAGGGCAGGACTTGTCAGGTGCACCCTAGACTTCCCAAACTGAGCTCATCTGCCCTTGACCCTTCTCTTCCTCCAGTTTCCCTTCCTTCTGTGAATTTCCCCGTTTACCCAGTAGCTCCAGTACCTGGGAGCTGCCCAGTCCCTTCCTGAGTCTCAGTTAGCTAGTCCAGTCAGTCACTAGTGCTGGCCACATTTCTCTCTGGCCTAAATGTCAGACCTTGGACCTCCTCACTGTGGTTGCCTGGGGTCAGGCCTCAGCTCTTAGCTGGAAAACCACAGCAGCCTACTCTCTGGTGTCTCTATGTCCCAGCCTGCTACCTCAGACCATCCTCCTCACTGCAGCCAGAGTAAACTTTATAAAATGAAAACCTGAGCCCCACCCTGCTTCCATGGCCACCCACCTATCTCAGTCCCAGTCCCAGCTTTTCAGCAGTGTACTCAGGCTCGTCCTTCCTGCTTTCACCTCTGCCTGCTTCCCCAGTACCCACCTTGGGCTTTACACTTCAGCAGCACCAAAGATGTCTCTGCTCTCTTTTCTGCTTGGTAAATTCCTGCTTATTCTTGATGGCCAAGCTGTAGTGTCACCTTCTCCTCTCACCAGCTTCCTCTTGGAAGCCTTCTGGAACTTTGCCAACTGGATGCTATATTAGCCTTTAACACTTCTTGGGGTTCTTGAGACCTGTCACATTATGTTCTAATTACAGTGTCCTTGTCAGTCTCTAGCCCTCAAAGGGCTGTGTCTTTGTCACCTGTGACCCTGGTACCTGGTGCCCTGCCTGGCACATTGGATATTTATTGAATAACTGTTTGAACATATACATTGAATTTCATAATTAAATGAGGAAAGGAATGTAAAGCCCTTAGCATAATGTCAGGCACATAGTAAGTGCTTAGTATATGGTAGCTGTCCTAATAGTATTGTTATTAGATGTGTACCTGTACATTATTACTATTAGAATAACTGTTCCTTTTTATTGTTAATAATAATCATCAGTAACTTCTTTAGAGAAACTTCTGGATGTTTTATGCTTATAAGGGCTTTCTTGGGGAAGCGTTTGTTTGTCTTCTGCATTTCTACTTTACCACCCCACCTGCCAGAGAGCCAAAGAACCCCGACTGTGTGGAAAACTGCAGCCTGAGTTGACAGAATTGCCAGAGCAGACGCAGATTAGAAGTGAGAAACTCTCCCTGACTTAAGATTGGAAGAACCAGGTTTTCAAAAAAGTAGATTTAGAATCCCACAGGTTCTTCTACTGTGCTGAACCTTTCCAAGTTCTTAAATTCTGTGGTTTTGGTTTAGCACATTCTGGGGCCTCTTCTGGGCCAGCCCCTGCTGTGGGCATGGGGGCATGAGAATGTTGCCATGATGACCAGGGTGCCAGTCTCCCTGGAAAGATCCTGGAGGAGATGCAGGAAGCAGGGCTGTGGGCTACTCTTCTGAATCCATACGTATTCTACAGCAAGCCATCACCCTCCCGGACCCAAGACCCCTGCAAAACCCTCCCTAGCCCACCCAGAAAGGCATTTCTGGAGTCTCGAGCAAACTGGCAGGCCCTAGATTGGCTGTCTGGAGCAGGCTGCCCCACCTTGTCAGCCTCCACCCTTCCTAAGAGGAAGCAGGGGCAGTGAAAACCTGTTGACTCACATCTGACTTTGAGACATCTTATAAAAAGTTTCTCACGATTGCCCTCGAGCATCTGCAAGCATTTTCTCTTCCGCTTGTAAGCGTTTTTGCCTTTATTTTATACTTCATGTAAAATTGGTCTCCACAGAGCCAAGAAAGATCAAAGGGAAGCCCAATAGATTGATAATAACATGGTGCCAAAGTAGGACACATTTTCAAAGGACTTTTATGAATGTATATCATTAAAATAAGCATGCCATTTACTGACACTATTTTAACACTTTACATGCATCATTTTTCTAATCCTCACAACAATCTTATGAGATAGTTACTGTTATTCCCATTTTACAGAAGACGAAACTGAGGCTCAAAGAGGCCAAGGGGCCTGTGTAAGGTCATACAGCAAGAAAATGTCAGTGCTGAAATTTGAACCCTCGTCTGCAGACTCGTACCCTACTCCTGAAGCTGACGAAGTAACTGGCCATGTGTCCAGGGCTCTCCAGGGAAGCAGTGACCTGCTGGCCCAGGCCCTCTTTGTTAGATGATGACTTCTTTCTACCGGTAATGGGACAGCCTCTAGGGCTCAGACCAAAGGAGAATTACAAATAAATGCTGTCGAAAATTAATTGTGTGATCATCTCACTGAGGGTATCTCTGCAGGCTGGAGAAGGCCCAGAGGGCCCAGACCAGAGCTCGGGGTCAATTCTGTTTCCTACAGGAAGCATAGCCTTCACAGTAGATCACCATCATGTGCCACCCATCCTTTGGCCCCCTTAACATTGGGAGGTTATACCTTCCTGGGCAGCCCCTCCCTTCTTGGAACTGTCTGCTTCTCAGAAATAAGGAAAACTGAGGAACTGTTGAGTCCCTGGCTCTTCTAGCAGCCGTGTGACCTTGGCCACAAAATTCACTATCTCTGAAGTGCTGTTTTCTCACTATTGAAACCAACCAGTGGTGCCATATACCACCAAGACTTAGTTCTGTGTGTCCTCAGAGCAGATCTAGAACCACAGGTAGAAGTTAAAGGAAAACAGATATGGCTGTCAGGGAAGTACTTGCCAAGACATTAAAATCTTAGATTGTAATTTTTTTGTTTGTTCTGAATGAGGTAGAATAAAGGTGGTTAAAGTATCGATATATAAGAAAACCTTAATTATTTTGAATAGCTCAAAGTCTGGATTAAAGACTACTTTGTGGTTTTCTAAACATTTGTATTTACTTTAATTTTAAAGGAGACAGGGTAGAGAATGTCCTTCCAGTTTTAAAAATATGGAACCTGAGGCTGGACGAGAATAAGTGATCCCCAGCCAGGTCACAGCACCCTCCCAGGGAAGCATGCCTTGGCCCCAGGTCTTCCAACTGCACAACTGTAGCCTTTCTAGTCAACCAGGTTCCTTGGGCTCCTGCGAAACCCCTAGGGCAGGAATCCTCAAGACCAGTACTGGTCCGAGGCCTGTTAGGCACTGGGCTGCACAGCAGGAGGTGAGTGGGAGGCAGCCACTCCCCAGTGCTACCATCACCACCTCAGCTCCACTTCAGATCCTCAGTCACTAGATTCTCATAGGAGCAGTGGTCCCTGGCACCAGAAAGGCTGGGGACTGCTGCCCTAGAGGACTCTGTAGTTCCAGACAAACAAGATCCCCTTTTAGCCACCCCCGATCTCATTTGTCTTTTCTAGCCTTTTCTCTTCTGGGTCCCTCCTGGCATCCTCAGGTCTGGCTTTGGAACCTTTTGCTGCTGCCTTTTCTTACACACACAGCAGGATCTTCTTTCATCATTCTGTAGGTACAAATCATCTCTAGCCTTCCAGGCCCAGCTCCACTGCCCTTCCTCCAGAGACTCTTCCCTGACTTGAGTTGGAAGGAATCTGTCTTCACCTCCCAGAACACACTTCTCTTTGTCTGGCCTGGCTTCCAGCTTCCACCCACTTGGTTTTCCTGAAGTGTGCACTTCCTTCCTGCCCTTGGAGCTACGCCTTTGATTAACTCACTTTCTCTAGCCCCACCAGGAAACCTTAGGTGGGCACCCAAATCGGTGAGAAAGTGAATTGAAGAGAGAAACTCAAAAGAGTGACTGGGAATGGCCAAGAACTGGCCTGCCTGCTAGATCTGAAAGAGCCTATTAGAAAGCAACAAATGTATTATTTGCAAAGTTTTACTGCAAAGTTTATTTTCCAGTAGATTGAACAACTCCTCCTGGCCCCAACCATTCATTGCATTTAACGTTTTTGCAACCACAGGCTTTTTGCAGATGTAATGCAAAAGTAAATTTCCTATGCCCTTGTATTTTCATCTTCTCCGTAAGAGGGCTCCCAATGAAATGTATCTGCTGTCCTGTAGGCCCCAGGGCTCCCTGATCAAGGTCATGCCATCCCCGACCTGGCCTTAGTTCTCTTCCACTTTTTCAAAACTAACTTCTAAATATTTCACCTCCTCTCTCATATACCTCAAGTGTTATTTCCTTAGCCTTGAAACCTTTCTTAACATTAAACATTCACTATATAAAAATCATTGTTTAAGCAGAACATTTGGGAAACAGTAAAGCAGGAGGAAAAGTAGCCACAATTCTATTGCTAGAAACAGCCAGCTTTTTATTTAAATGCATTTTAGATCATATAATAATACAATATGCCCTACTTTGCTTTTTGCAACTCAGTATTGTAACCCTAGATTTTCCCTGTATTATAAAATCTTTTTTTATTAACATCTACTTTTGATGACTATATATTATTTTTCTGCTTTTAAAAGTAACCCATGTTTACTGTAGAAAATTTGGGGAAAAACAGTAAACTATAATGAGAATAGCCTGTTTACTTCTAATCCCATCATGTACTCCTGACCCTGTTGAGATTGCAGAATGTATTTCTTTGAGACTTTTTCTATACAGTTGAGATCCCCAATTTTTTTTCCTGGCTTTTTCCACTTAATATTATATCCCATTCCCACTCCCCATGTTCTTAAGCATTCTTCATTAGCATCATTTTAATTTGGTTGAGTAAAATTCCATTGTCTGAAGGCATCAAGATTTATTTAACCTTTTCACAGAAGTCTTTACGTTATTTATAGTTCAAAGCTAAACAGTGCCCAGGGTGAACCTCTTGGTTCATAAAGCTTTATCTACATTTCAGACAACTTCTGCAGTTCTGTATATTTGTAAGGGGTTTCCATGGAGGCTGTTCCAGCAAAATGCATTGTTTTACTGGCTGCAGAACATTCAGTAAACTGCTTGCCTCTGGCTGCTGTTAACCCACAAAGAAGTTTGCTCACACAGCTTCCTGATGCCCGCCCACTCCCAGTTAGAGCTGAGCCCATAACACCCACCTGTCTAGTCTTTCCAAGTGCAATGACCTGGGTGGGTGATTTCCCTTTTGTTGTTGTCTTTGTTCCCCAGAGCAAGAGGAGGCAGAGCTGGAGGAGTTCCTGTGCCCAGTGAAAACACCCACTGGCCTTGTAGGTGTGGCAGCTGCCTTACAGCCAGCCCCTGCATTGCCCTTGGCCCTTCAGAATATTTCCCTCAAGCACCTGGGAACTGAAATACAGTAAGTGCCAGTAGGTCTGAGAGGCTGGCCAAGCTGCAAGCAGCCTCTTCTTGAGAGCTTACAGTGATCTGATGTATTTCCCTGCAGGGAAGTGGGCCTGGGCAGGGGCTAGGGCCTTTATTTTCAATTCATCATGTCATTACTTTAAAATATTACATTTGTTGTTCTGATTTTAAAAGTAGTGTGTATTCTTTGTAGGAAATTAAAAATATCTAGAAAGGTATACAGTTAAATTACTCATAATCGTATCACCTAAGCACGCAGTCTTAGTATTTGGTATATCTCTTTCCACCAGATTTTCTATACACATACATGCATAATTGAGATCATACTGAATGTAAGGTGGCGATGGCTTCACGAATGGCTACATATGTCAATTACATCAAATTCACTTTTAACACGTGTACTTTATTGTCCATCAATCATATCTCAGCTATGTTTTCATTTAGTAATGTATCACATAAACAATTTTCCATTGGCAGGCTTTGTTTTAAATAATTTATAAGAAGACAACAATGTGGCCTGGGGCTTTGGAGCCAAATTGCCTGGATGTATATCCTTGCTCCACCAGTCATGGGCTGTACTTCCCTGGACAAGTTGCTTTATTTCTCCATGTTTCACTTAAATTGTTAGTAAATGTAAAGTATAGCAATGCTTGCTTTACAAGATTAATGCTGAGGTTAAATGAGTTAATGCATACAAACTACTTTAGAACGTGCTTGGTAATGAGTAAGCACTTGATAAATATTATCTGGACCTACTGTTAATTGCTCTTATTGAAGGAGGTTTCTTTGAATTCAAACTGTACCCAAGACTGATCTATTTGGATGCTTATTTTCTGTGTAGACTTCAGACAAACTGGAATCTCTTAAAAAGCAGAATAGAATGTTCACTGGACTTGGATCAGAGACCCCTGGCTCAGTGTGACTCAGGCATGGCATTTCCCTCTGTTGGCTTCAGTGTTTGAATTTCTTTAGGTAACTCAGAGGGGAGTGATGTTCTTTCCAGGACAGAAGCAGGTTTTAAGGGAAAGACAGTGTGTCCTTCGGGGCTTATTGGCTGGAGGTCAATCTACCCAACAGGCATTTGATGGAGAGAGATCTGAGCTAAGAGACTTGGGAGGTGTGGGGCATGGTCAGGCCCCTCAGTGTGAGTGGACAGGTAGGGTCCCATGCCAGGGATCTTCCCCCAGGAGGAGCTGGAGGGAACGACGAACATTCGGAACCTCCCAGGAGGGAGAGGAGGCCTGAGAAGTTCAGCCGTCCATGTCCAGGGTAGTCTCACCAAGATTAAGCCAGATTAATGCATGATGAAGGCCACAAACAGCAGAAGTGGAACAGAGAATATGCAGAGACTAAGAAAGGAAGGAAGTTGCAAAGGATCAGTCAGTTACCTCCCCCTGACATTTGCAATAATCCACAGAAAATGCAAAGCAACACTGCAAGTGTCCTGGGCTGCTGAGGGCCCCAGTAAGATCAGGGTTACCCTTGCCTCTTGCACTCCCTTCTCCTGCTGTTCTCGGTGCTTACAGTTGGGTCTGCCATGAGCCCAGGTCATAATCTAAGGAAGAGAGCCCCGAAAGCACTGTACTGGGTGCTTTAGATTCTCATTGAGTTAGTTGTCTGGACAGCGCTGTGAAGTTGTATCATATCATGACAGTTAAGTTCTCAGGCTATGGAATTAAAGGTCCAAATCTGATGCTCAGTTCCACTGCTTACCAGCTCTGTGGCTTTGTTAACTTATCCTTTCTAAGCCTCAATTCTCTTCTCTGTACAATGGAGATGATAATAGTACTTACTCATTGGGCTGTTGTGAAGATTAAATACATTGAATGCGTGTGTTTGAGGATTAACTGAGTTGAATTACTAGTGTTTAGCTTAGAGCCTAGCCCATGAAAGGGTCCAGTCACTTGTTTTACGTAGATTCATCATCCCCATTGCAGATGAGAAAACCTAGACTTAAAGAGGATAAATGGCTTTCCTTCTAGAACAAGTCTTTATGATCACTACCTTCCTGCTGGCAAGGCCTTTTAGACCTAGAGCTATAACTACACAAAAAATGACCTATGAACTGCTCCAAGCCAAGTCAATAAATTTTTGAAATGAAGATGTCATCTGACTAGGGAGTGGCCACCTGGGCTGTGTCTGTAGTTAGTAAACTCCCTTTATGGCCCTGATGCTGGGGTTTCTATGCCCTCCCACACCCTAAGAATAGCCGCTTGTAAACTCCTGGAGATGTTAGGAAGGCTGAAGTTCCTGGGCAAGTGGAAGTGTGGACAGTAATGATGGTCACAGTTCCTCTGGCTATAGAGATACTCAGTAACTAGTGCTCCTCATCATTTTTTTAAATATGACCACCACCATTTTATTTTTGGATGAGGAAAGAAAGAACTAGGAAGGGGAAGTGACTAATCCAAGGAATCAGGGGCTTCTTATAGAAGGACCTTAATAAAACAGAGCAAAAGAGTCATAGACCAAATGTCGATGTCAGATCTTGGAGTGCTGAGTTCTAATTTCTTCTCCTTTACTTTATTAATTTAACTGGTTAATTTTTTTCCTCCATCAGTCAACTGTATTTTAATTGAGAATACAACTATACAAAAAAAAAAAACTGGATTTTCTTTTAAAGAAAAGTTTTAGATCAAATGATGATTCTTTGAAAAAAAAAAAATCAACAAAATTGCCAAACCCTTAGCTAGATAGACCAAGAAAAAACTTAAGATTCAATTACTAAAGTCAAGAACAAAAGAGGGAACAATACTACCAACCTTCCAGAAATAATAAGGACTATAAGGGAATACTATGAACAATGATTTGCTAACAAATTAGATAACTTAGATGAAATGGACAAATTTCTAGAAAGACACAAATTACTGAAACTGACTCAGGAAGAAATAGAGAATTAGAATAGATGTATAACATGTAAAGAGTTTGAATGCATAATCAAAAAACTACCCACAAAAACAAACAAACAAGCAAAAAACCTAGGACCAAATAACTTCACTGGTGACTTGTACCAAACATTTAAAGAAAGATTAATACCAATTCTTTACAAACTCCCTCCAAAAAAGAAGAGGAGGGAACATTTCCAAAGTCATTCTATAAGGCCAATATTACCATGATGCCAAAACCAAAGATATCAAAACTTTTTTGAACGCCCGGAGCCTTCACCTAGAATTTCCTTGTGTTGATTTTGCCAGCAGGCATGTTTTTTTCTAACTCACCTCTTCACAGAGAGTTTGGATGTTCAGGAGTCCCAGCTTTATGTAAAATTTCAGTTTCAACTCCATACTCTGTATGGGTCCAAAATCTTGTTTTCCCTTCCTTGCAACCAAGGCTCTGGTATCGACAGTTAACTCCTGACAACAACAAAAGCAACTGTGTGGCAGGGGATATTAACTAGATTTATTGTGGTGATCATCTCACAGCATATACATACGTTGACTAAATGTTACATACCTGAAATGAATATAATGTTATGTGTCAATTATATCTGAATGTGAAAAAAAAAAAACCAGTTGCGTCCTGGACAAACTCATATCCTGGTCAACTCTCACAATAGTAATGTTGCAGACAAACGCTTCGGAACTCAATATCACGTGCTAAGCATTTATTTTGACACGTTGGGCTCAGCTGATAAAGTCTGGGCTCACCAGATTTTGACTCTAAGCCATTGGTAAGATCTAGGTCTGCTCCACATATCTCTCATCTCCCGTGGACTAGTAGCTACCCAAGGCATGTTCTTGAAGAGGGCAAGCCCTACTTGCCAGCACTTTTGAAACCTATGTTTACATCACTTCTGCTAATGTCCTTTTGCCTGAAGCAGTCACGTGGCTATGCCCAACATCAGGAGAAAGAAGGGGAAGTACTCTGTTCCTGCAGAGGTGGAAGGGAAGGAATGAACACTGGCATACCTCATTTTGTTGCACTTGGAAGATACCGTATTTTTTACAAATTAAAGTTTTGTGGCAACCCTGCTCTAAGCATGTGTGTTGGCACCATTTTTCCAACAGGCTCAGCAGTTTTTAGTAATAAAGTATTTTTTAATTAAGATATGTACATTGCTTTTTTAGATACAGTGTTATTGCATACTTAAGAGACTACAGTATAGTGTAAACATAACTTTTATATGCGCTAAGAAACCAAAAAATTCATATGACTTGCTTTATTTTGGTGGTCTGGAGCCAAACCCACAGTGTCTCTGAGTTATGCCTTTATTTGTCAAACAATAATCTAATCTACATGTTCATCTTATTTACTTCCCACCTGAGTTTCACCTCCCTTTTCATGTTTAGCCCCTAGAGATTTCCTTTCCTTTCCTGGGGATTAGCTAAATATTTGTGAAATGTGTTTTGTACTTATCTAGCATCTAGTTGTATTAGAATAAGAATGTCTTAGAGTAATTTCTTCCCCAATTGCTAAAAGTATGCATCACACATCAGGATGACATAGTAGATAGAGCCAGGATTCCTTCACAGATCTACACTTTCACTTTCTCTGCTTTTTTGACCACATTATCACTGCCCTTTAATAAATGACCTCCTAATACAGCGTTTTCCAACTGTTGACCATGACCACAGTAATTGCTCAGTACATATACATATTTCACAAACTATTAATACTCTCTAAGTCAAGTTCATTCTCATGTCTTCCATTCTGTCTTTTAAATGATGGCCACAATACTGAACTGATTTTACAGTCTACTAATGGTTTGCAACCTATAGTTTGAAAAACACTGATTCACTAAACTCCTTTAAACATTTTCTCTTTTCCTTGTTATTAATTTTGGAATATCTCTACTTTTATATCTTTGCAAAGGGAAAATAACCTCAACTGAACTGTCTTTTCATCTGACTCAGGATGAATTTCTCTGTGGTTCCTGGTCCTAGGCCAGCCTTTTATGCTACCTAGCTCCTTCCTGAAAACTGAACGTGTATCGAATTTGTACTCTGAGCACATGCAGACTAGTGCCAGGTGCCAACAGACATGCAGGCAGGTTAGTGCCCAGTTCATGAAGAAATGACATCATTATTAAGCTTGGACAAGTACTTGGTCACAGGTTGGCCTATTCATGAAGTGCAGTGAAGGCTTTAGAGGGAACAGATTAGAGCAAGAGAAGAAAGTCTGCTGTAGGCATTCAGAGTATTTCAATGAACAAAACAGACAAACTTCCCTGCCCTCATGGAATTTATACTCCAGCAGCAGGGTTGGGGGCAGGGGAGTCAAGCTTATATTGTTCATAAGCAATATTGTGTGTGGAAGGTGATAAGTATGATGAAAAAATGAAAAGGAACATGATGAGAAGGATCAGAAGTGGCTGGGGGCCATGTTTTATGCCAAGTGCCTGGAGTCTGGCAGACATCAGGACATGACTGTGGGTAGGGACGCAGCCTGAGCTCTAGCAGTGGCGGCCGGGAGGGCAGAGGGCCAGAATGGCAGGGCTGTGGCCCTCACGCATCTTTGTTTTCCCTCAGAAACACGATGTACAACATCCGAAGCAACAAGCAGTCCCAAGGAACAGGCCACAGACCTCCAGGGGAAGATTCTCCACTGACTGGGGAGTCTCAGAGGGAGGAGCAGCCCTCGCCCCCTGACCTCAGCACCCCAGGTGAGCCTCTGCTCAGGTCTGAGCGGCCTTCGGAGACTGAGTGAGTGCCCTCCTCCTCCCTGAACACCAGCATTTGTGCTTTTGTGTGTCAACGATGCAACTCTCCAGGTCACTCCCCCTGGGTTTCTATAGGTCTGGTAGCAGTGATTCTTTTTTATTATTTTTATTGTAGTAAAATGTGCATAACATAAAATGTACAATTTTAACCAATTTTCATTGTATAGTTCAGTGGCATTAAGTACATTTACATTTTTCTGCAACCATCACCACCATTCATCTCCAGGACTCTTTTCACTTTCCCAAATGAAACTCTTAGCGATGATTTTTGAAGTAATAAAGGAAAATCTCCCTCACTTTCTTCCATTTTTTTTTTTAATTTATAAGGAAAGGATATAAAAGTGCCAGGTAGGGTGATTAAAATCAGATCTACCTGAAGAAGCAAAGCAAATGATCTTTAGGAATCCATCCCAGCTATGAAATAGCACTTTTTTATTTCATAAAATGTGAATGACCCACGCCGTTGGCACTGGTGCCCTTAGAACACATTTTAACTTAGAAGCAGTTGGGAGAAAATTGCCTAAGGCAGTGCATGGGGTCTTCTCATAGTAAAGGGGACCCCTAGGCTGTGTAGAAGTGATGGGGAGAAGCATCCCTTTGGAGCACTGCCTGGTGGGAACCCTGCAGGTCACAGTGAACAGTCCAGGAGAAGATCAGTACTGTGCTGAACCAATAATAATAAAACCAGTACTTACATAGAGTAGTCACATTGTGCGAGGGCTGAGCACTTTTTTTTGGCGGTGGTGGTGGGTATTAGAATATTATTCACATACCATTACAGTTCATCCCATTTGAAGTCTAGAATTCAGTGGCTTTTAGTATATTCACAGAGTTGTGCAACCATCACCATAATCAATTCTAGAACATTTTTATTATCCAAAAAGAAACCCCACAAAACCTTAGCCATCAGTCCCAATCTCCACCTCCCTCCAGCTCTGATCTGCTTTCTTTCTATAGATTCATCTATTCTGGATAGTTTATATAAATGAAATCATGCAACATATGGTCTTGCATGACGATCTTTCACTAAGCAGAATCATTTCATGTTTTATCCATGGCCACTGAGCACTTTACCTGCATTAACTTCTTTAATCCTACAACAACAGCCAAAGCAAGCAGTCCATACTGCTGTTATTCTCATTTTATAAATGAGGAGACCAACGCTAGAAAAGTAGAGTGACTTGCTCACAACCGCACAGTGAGTAATAGAACTAGGATTCTTGCCAAGCGCTCTGGCCCCATACTGCTGCCTGAAGTGTCATTGTCCAAATCAGTGATTTTTAAAACTATGTCTTTATTGCCATGAAACCTTGACACTGTAACCAATCTAATATACAAAGCAGGTAAAAGCTGAGTCAAGTCAGGGGTGAGAGTTTGGGCTCCCTGCAGCACCCCCACCTTTTGCCCCTTCCAGTCAGCCTTTGAAGCACTTCCATGAAATCCTAGGGCACTGATTGAAAACCACTGCCTCAGGCCTCATTTTCTCCGACTGTAGAATGGGCATAGTAACCCTACCCTGCCTGCCCTCAGATTTGGGAATAGTTAGCAGAGTACAGCAGGGCTATAGGGAAGAATGTGCTGCCTCTTTCTCTTTCCTGCCTCAGAACTCTGCATTCTGCTTTGTTCTTGGTACCGCCAGATTTCTTTGAAGTCTGTAACAAGCTCATGATCTTTTACCCAACAATGCTAAGGAGTTTCTGGTTCCTGTTACCTACTAGAGTATTCTCTATTCAAAACTGTTTGGTTGGTCTTCAGCCTGGTCCCTAAAAGATGCTAAATCATTAGGCTTGTCCTCCAGGTCTTACCTGTCCTGGGATCCCTGAACACATCCTTGTTTTTTAATACCTTAGTCCCAAAAGGATCAGGGATAGCTTATAAAAGTTCATACCTTGAGGAAAGTAAATGAGTAATTTGAGTTAAGAAATCTAGATAAGATCTACTGAGTAGCTAAGAGACAGCAGCAAATGCTTAGATTATTTCCAGGGTCCATAAGACTAAACACATGTTTTCTTGGAAGAAGCAAAGCTTTTCCTGGCACTGGGGAGAATTCCTCCTGCCAGGGCCTCACAACAGATACAATGTGTATGTGCCGTGTAAACAAGAGTCCCAAGGTCCCTTGACCATATGTAGTCAGGCAATTAAATGTCCCTGAATGTAGGGGGATGGCAGAGCCCTAAAGCAAAGGCAGGGGACAAGGCAGTCTCCTAACTTAGCTTGTAATAAGAATCATGTAAGAGTTTGACTTATTCTTTGTGGCCAGAACGAGAATATGATATTCCCTGCTTTTATCAGTGGACAGATCTACTTAGAAGGTAGAGAGGTGTGATCCTGAAATAAGATATAAGACATCCTGCTAGGGTTTATGCCTGAGGGAATGGCTACCTGTCAAACACCAGCAGGGTAGCATGAGATAGCCCATGCAGGTTTGGATTGGAACACTGGGGACAGGCACAATTTAGGGATGTGCTGAATGACCAAGCCAGCATAGTATAAATAACGTTTGTTTATCCCAGTAGTTCTCCAAGTTTGTCCCTGGACAAACTGCATCACAGAGGAACGTTTTTTAGAAATGCAAATTATCAAGCTCTGCCTCAGGCCTATTAAATCTACATTCAGGGGAGTCAGTTCCCACTATTTGCATTTTATCTAGCTCTCCAAGTGCTTCTGCAGCAAGCTCAAGTTCTAGAACTGCCAAGGCCCCTGATCATAACCTTTGTGTTTCTCCTTTTGAGCAGGAAAAAGTCCAGCAGATTCTCTGAAGCCTACACCCAAGTCCTCACTGACCGCCAATCTCATTCAGAAAGCCAAGCGCCAGAACAACTTCCCACTTTTTGCCGAAGGACTCACACAGAACCGAACTGCCCAGGAGAAAGCCTTGGCCTTGGAGCAGCAGGTTCTGATGCTTACCAAGGAGTTAAAGTCTCAGAAGGTGAGCTCTGGCCCCAGAGAGGCCCCAGGCTCCAGTAGACACTTCTGGGCATAGGCCATCTCTGGTCCTTCAAAGCCAAACTGGATGGTTGGAAATGATGTGCTGTTGATTACTTAGAGACATGCTATCATTCAAACTAGGTCACAGAAAGCTGTCATGAGCAGGGTCTCTGGACATCTACTTTAATAATTGTCTCTCAGACCCTTCCTGGAGAGCTAGGCATGTCTGACCCCTCACCTGAAGAGGGATAGTACTTGGAGGAGGAGGGTGATCTGGTGTAGGGTCCTGGGAAGGGCCACTGCAGTAACTGAGGGATCTTTGATCTCTGTAGCATTGTCATAGAACAGAGAAGGAAGGAAAATTTACACATGAGAGAGAAGTTAATTACAGCAGTTAAAGAATAAAAGTCTACAGCCATGCCACCCTGAACAACCCCGATCCTGTCTGATCTCAGAAGCTAAGTAGGGTCAGGCCTGGTTAGTACTTGGATGGGAGACCACCTAGGAAGACCAGGTGCTGTAGGCGTTAAAAAAAAAAAAAAAAAAAAAAAGAGCTACATGGTCATTTGAAAACAGATCACACACATACACATACATGAAAATCATTACAAATTCTGCACCCCAGACTGAAAATCGTGTCTCCATCCAGGGGCAACCTCATGGGAGTCACATGGGAAGTGAGGGAGGCTGCGGTGCTGGGCATCAGGCTCTCTTCAGCACAATGCAAGTGATTAGGTTAGCACGGTCCTTACGGAAAATCCCAAGGGTGGTGCTTTGTGGTGCTCTAGGGTGGCCCAACTGAGGGCCCGAGTTCGCCTTCCTCGCAGAGGAAGGCCTGAGCTTTTGTGTTTGAGCTTGGCTTCCCTGAGTCTTTTTCTGCTTTGTTTCCTGGCTCCTGCTCCTGGTAGGTAGGGAGTATTCTGTATTTTCTTCTGAATGTTCTCTTCCTTATACATTTCTTTTTTTCCCTTTTTATTCTGCTTTTAGAGAAGACAGTCTAGAAGAATGCTCTTCCTACCTAGTTTTGCTCCTCTCCTGCCTTTCTTGCTCCCAAGCAGAAAAATGGGGAAATACCAAAGACTTCATTTCTGGGAGGTCAGGAGTTACATTTAATGAAGCAGCTGATAATTAGAGTTCTCAAAGAAGGAAGGTCATTCATTCATATGTTCTCAATTAATTTGTTTATTCACCGTGACTTTATTGAGGGCCTACTGTGCTCATGTAGTATTCTAGGTGCTGGGGAACAAATAGTGGGAAAAGTCACAGGCCTTTACATTTCATGGTGGAGATAGGCATTATGCAAGTCAGTACCCAAATATATTATGGCAGCATGAGAAGTCCCCTCTGACACCACTTAACAGCCCAGCTATCTCTATTTTCCTCCCCAAATCTTCATGTTCCTGTTATGAGGCTGCCAGACTCTCCTTAGAGCTGAGTGCCATTCGGCAAGCTATAGCATCCGCCTGATCCCTGAACTAGTACAGCTGAAGTTCCAAACCTGAATCTGGACAGGAAAAGAAATCTGGATTGTAAATACCGCCTCTTCTTTCACTATATCATCCCATTTCTAGAAAGAAAAGTGAGGAGGGCTGCAGCACTGGGCAGCAGGCTCTCTTCAGCACAATAAAAGTGATTTAAGTTAGAAAGAAAGGGAATGATAGAGTGAAAGGAGAGGTGATATTTACATTGACTTGGCCTGTCCTAAGGCATCCTCAAATGAAGTAGAGAGGCCCCAGGAGACAGAGGTTTCATTTAGATTTGCCCCTGATAGCTGTGCAGCCCTAGAGGATGCACCATTCTTCAATACTTGAAGGCAAGGTCTTAGAGAATAGTGAGGGCCCCCAGGCTGGTGACGCTACCCTACAGTCAGAGTGAAAAATGTCAGGAAGAAACTGTTCAAGCATTAAAGGATCTGGACTCTCTTACTAATTCATTTTCCAGAAAATTTCAACCCTGTCCCAGAACAGATATCCAGGAGCACAAGTCCTGTGGTTTAGCTTCTGACTCGTGATCCGAGTGGATTTGCATGCTCTCCAACCCACCTCACAAATGCACTTCTGTCTAGTGAGTAATTAAAAGCACATGCCTTTCAAGAAGATGGTGCACGGCCCAACTCTGGCCCTGGGCCAAGTTTCTTAGCCTCTCTAAACCTCAGTTTCCTCTTCTGTAGATGGAGTTATAACCGCGTTTCCTGGAAAGGCCTGTGTCCAGTCATAAAGCCCAGTGCCTGGCTCCAGGGGCTGCCCAGCTAATAACAGGCTTTGATTATTTGGGCTGTTAGCATTCTCTGTCCTCCCTGATCCTTTTCTGCTTTAGAAAGAATAACGTATCCCACTGAGGGGCTCTGACAAGAACCCTCCTGAGGAGTTCTGGGAAACAGATGTGAGCCCATGAAGGTCTCAAGGAAATGTGCTTGTGGGGCTAAGCAGTGATGGGTGGAAGCCAGGTCTTCATTCCACAAGAGATTTGGACTCCAGGAGATGGCAGCAGATGGCTACTTGACTGGGTGACTCAGGCTCTCAGAGTTGACAGAATTGCACCCAGCCTGAAGGCCGTCTGCTCCAGCAGATGGAAAGCTGTTGTAGGGGTGAGGTTCACCATCTGTCAGCTGCTGAAATGAGGAACCAGCCCCTCCGAGGCCCTGCCTGGTACCCTTTGGGCCTACTTCGCTCACTCAGGATTACTTGGTAAAGATATGTGATTTGTTTAGGAAACTCAGTGGGGCAAGGTGCAGCCTCTTGCTTCCCTAGATCCCCAGCTAGAGACTTCAGAGTATACTCCCCTGAACAGGGTACAGACTTTAGAGTGCTCTCCATGTGAAGCGGCTTCGTTTATATTGTATTATTTTTTTACAGGATGAAAGCAGCTTCAAAATGGTCCCTTTTGTTTTTAATATTTCTATATGGTGTGCATGTGCATTTTTGTGACTGGTTTATTTTGCTTACCAAAATGTCCCTCAGGTTCATCCATATTGTATCATGTGACAGAATTTCCCTCTTTTTTAAGGCTGAATCATACTCCTCTGTGTGTGCATGTGTGCACACACCCTAGTTTATCTGTTCACTGTCATTAGAAACAGACACTTGTGTTGTTTCTACATCTTGGGTATTGTGAATAATGCTGCTATGAACATGGGTTATTTCCATTTTTGAAGAAATTCAAAGAAGCATTTCAGTGCAAAATTCATTAACTATGCACTATGGAGCAGTGCGAAGTGAGGGATCCTGGATTAGGATTTGGGAGCACTCTTATTATGGCGTGTTTTCTTATTCATGGGGTCCACCAGGTCCATTTAGTCCTCTCCCTTCTTTTTCCTTTGGCTTAAGTCTCCTCATGTGACAGCAAGTTGACCGCCCAGGTGGTCTCCCAGGGCCTGCCAGCCTCCATTCTTCACTTTATGCTTCCTACTCCAGCTTCATCCTTGTCCCCGGTTCCTTTCTCCCTGTCTCATTCTGTTTTAGGGATTCAGGAATAGGAAAAGAGCCTTTTGGGCTGGTGTCTTGGTCTTAGATTTTGAGAGCCAGATGTGGGAAGGGAGAGACAACGGGATAGAATGAAATGGGCTTCAGAGATGATCCTCCCAGAGTTAGGAGAAGGATACCCATCTGACTCTGAATCTCAGGCAAGTCCGAACAGTGGTATGTGTTGGTTATTTCACAGGCAGTTACCAAGGTGATCTCCAAATCTCAGCTGAACCAGAAAATGGGGTAGGCTTCTCAGTTATCCTAGAGCCACAAGAATGTTAATCTCTCTCAGCAGGGCACTAGGAGGAGATTTCTTCATTCCAAACATTCCGGTTTGGTTTGCCACCACTCTCCCCACTTCCTGCCACACCCAAGGAATCCACAGCTCCTCATCTGCCCTTTCGTTCCTCTGGGCCTTTGCTTGAGCTGTAGGCTCAGCTATCCAGAAAGCCCGCCCAGCCCTCATCTCCCACCTGCCTTTTGGCCATCCTCATCCTCAGGCAGGAGTCATTGCTTTCTGCTCCAACCCTCACCCCCACCCTGCCAACATCCTTGCTTCCCTCTTTTGCAGTAAATTGCTCTATTATAGTGGTTCACCTTCACTCCTACCAGCCTTTATGCTTTTTGGAGGTGGGAACTATGACCAGTCCCTCTCTGGGTCCCAGCAGCTAGCCCAGTGCCTGTCACTGAGTGGCTGTTTGATAAAGGTTGGGTGGGTGGATGGATGGATGGATGGAAGGAAGGAAGGAAGGAAGGAAGGAAGGAAGGAAGGAAGGAAGGACCAAAGGAAGGACATTCACTAGGACTGAGGTTTCAGAAGATGCATGCTAATTTGGTCTTGTCATGAACTTCTCATATAAAGTCATGATTTGGGGCAGTTCTCCAAAACAGAATTGTTCTCAACAAATACTCCTATCCAGGTGAACCATTTATTTAAATACTTTGGCATGGATACAGTTAATAGGTCTCCAGAAAACTTTTTTCAGATGAGGTGGTAGCATGGAGCACAGCAGTGGCCTAAAGGCCCTACCTACCAGGTCTGAGGTTCGTGTGGGATGGGTGGCTGGGTGGCCTGGCTTCTGACCTGGCCCTGAATGAATCCACACTGCTGCTTTGGGACAGGTCTGGGAAGGATGAAGGCTGGAAGGCATGGGGAGCCAACCAGACCTTGAGTTTCCTTGTGAATCAAGTGCCGGGCCAAGGAGTAAATTGAGGTCTGTTGCTCTGGTATATCTTTATACCAGCCCTGCAAAGCATTACTCGGGCTGAGGGGACAGGCACTAATGGATTGAATGGGTGTGTGGCTTGGCATGAGGACTGCCAGTGTGTTTTCCTCTCTAATGCTGTCTCAGTTCAGTTGATAATGACCGCTTGGGTGTTGTTCTCACGACTGTGCACAGCTCTCCCACTCAACTAGGCTTAGCAGGAAGGAGTTTTGCAGCTAATTAGTAATGCCTGCCATGGGAGTGGGAGGGAAGAACAAGGCCACATGTCGTGTCACTGCCACCCCTGCTTTCATCACTGACCAAGCACAGACTTTGTGGTCTGGATGATTCGGGATTAAATTTCACTCTACTCTGCTGGGCCTCAGTTCATTAATCTCTAAAATGGACACATATTAGGCACAGGCTCAGCTGCTGTAACAAAAAAGCCTCAAAGTACTGTGGCCTAAAACAACTTGGAATTTGATTTCCATGAGAATATCCAGAGTAAGTAAGTGAGCAGCTCTGAGCTTCTGGGGCAACTCTACTGTTCTCGACATGTAGTGTCTGCCTGTGAGCTCCAAGTGGCTGCTCTAGTTCTTTCCTTTTCTTGGCAAGAAGGAAGGGAATTGGACCCGGGAATCATGTGTATAGTGGTTTCAGAGGTATGACCCAGAAGCTGCCCACATCATTTCTTGTATTCTCCAATCTTCATTTGGCCACACCCAGCTGTAGGCTTGGCTGGAAAGTGTAGTCTGTAGCTGGGGAACCATGTGCCAGGCTAAACCTCTCAAACAGAAAATGAGAAAATGGGGGCTGAGATGAGATGACCCAGAGGATGATGCTGGCCACCTCTCAGCACTGTTAGAACTGGTGAGAACATAGGCTTCACCTTTGGCACCTAACAGGCCTTCTCCGAATTCACAAGGTGCTTCTTTTTCCCCACCCAGGAGCTCGTAAGGATTCTGCACAAGGCACTGGAGGCCGCCCAGCAGGAGAAGAGGGCATCCAGTGCATACCTGGCAGCGGCTGAGGACAAAGACCGGCTGGAGTTGGTACGGCACAAAGTGCGGCAGATCACGGAGTTGGGCAGGCGTGTGGAGGCGCTGGAGCAGGAACGGGAGAGCCTGACACAGACAGCGAGCCTGCTGCAGCAGCAGGTGCAAGAGCTGCAGCAGCATGTGCAGCTGCTCATGGAGAAAAACCAGGCCAAACAGCAGGTCATCTGCATGCTGTCTGAGAAGGTCACCCAAGACTTCTTGCACCCCCCTAACCAGCCCTCTGAGCCCTCAGATGCTGCAGACAGGGACTTCCTCAGCCAACAGGAGAAGATGGAGCACTTGAAGGTAGGGTCCCCTTCTCCAGGCCCAGGGCACTTTGGAGGGCACTGCTCTCCACCCTATAGCTTTTCTAGATAGAGCAGGGATAACCCTTAAAACTGGAATGTTTATATTTGAAATGAATGTTGGTGGAAATGTCACCACACACTTCCTCACTTTCTTAACCAGAAGGCTCGGTGCAATTTGACCTTTTCAAGATATTCCAGGCTGAAGAGGGAAGCTATCTCTAGATTATCAAATTGGAGATGGATGAGCCCAAGTCAGACTCCTAAGTGCTACACCACTACGTTTGGGGCCCGGCCTGTCAGGCTCTTTTAGTGTTACACTGATGTCCTCTGGAGCCCCATGGCTCCAAGGCGGCCCTCCGCCAGCACTCCTACACACAGCGCATGTACCCTGTGGCTGGCTGTGACTTGCTTGTGTTGATGGCGCTAATCACTGCTCTTATTTATATGGATGACTGTGTGGCAGGCACTGTCCTAAGTGTTACCTGCATTGTTTCATTTAACCCTCGTACCAGCCCTGTAAGGCAGTCACTTGTGTGCTCCCCACTTTACAGCTGGTGATGCTGAGGCTGAGAAAAATGGTTACTTGTTGAGGGTTGTGTGCTGAGGAAATGGGGGAACTGGGATTGGGTTGGAGCTCAAATCTCTGACTAGTCAGTCTGCTTTGCAGCCTTTTAGCTTCTTTGCCTCTCATCGCTATTGCGCCTACCTCGGCCCAGGCTTATGGCTCTCACTCAGGAAAGGCTGCCCCATCCGACAGGGACCAGTTACAACACGGGTGGCAGGAACTTTATTTTAGGTGTGATGTCTGTCATGGGCTACAGTAGAAATGTACAGATGTCTACAGATGTCTGTAGAAAGTGGTGATGGAAGCTGCCAAACCATGTGGAGGCCTGAAGCTGGGAATAGGCACTCACAGTCCCACTGTCCCTAAATGCAGCCATATAACCAGGGCCAGTCCCACCTCAAACCCTGCCACTCACAGCCACACATGTATACACATGTATAACCATGGGGACTCTTGTGCTATTGGAGGAAGCGGAGAGGGAGGTAAAAAAGAGAAATCCAGAATCTTTTGAGAGACCCGTGGGCAGTGTGGTACAGTGGCCTCTGCTCAAGCTCTGAAGTCAGGGAGACCCTGTGTTTGGATCCAGGCTCTGCCTCTTACTGGCTGTGTGGTGTCAGGCAACTTATCTGACCTGCATATAAAACGGCCTGACCTTTCCGACTCACACAGTTGGGAGCATAAAGGAAGGTGACTTGAAACCCAGATTCCCTTCCACTTCTTTCAGCATGAAAAACCACATAACCAGTCTCTGAGTTTTCTTTCCATAAAATCAGAGATTTTTTTGAGCTCGAAATCAAAAGAAAATCTTTTCAAATGCAGGTGCAGCTAGATTAGACAGTTCTCAGCCCTTCACACAGCAGCGAAAATGGCTTCCAGCAGATTCCTTTCCTGCCCTACTCCGCCCAGTGAGTGTCTGCTTCCCACCACCCCCGTTGCACCCCCATCCTGCTGGCGTCCACTCTAGAAGGGTCAGAGAAATAGACTCTCTGGGTGCCTCCAGACTGCCGCAGAGTTGACTGGAAGCCGGACTCACCTAGCAGACTGAGTGTGCCCCTGAACTTGTATGTGCAGCAGTTTAATTTGTCAGTGACCCCGGATATGAGGAGACCCTGGTTATGACTCACATCAACCAAACTTAGCTGCAAATCTAAGGCGTTTCATGCTAGAAAGAGTTGTGTGTACTAGTGTTTCTTGTTTGTTAGCCTGAGGTGTCTGGTGTGGAAAAAATGGAAGACCCATCACAAATCCCTCATCTAAGTATGGGGACAGAGTGTGTTCACATTTCCTGCTTGCCCGGTGATCGAAGGCAGCCAGCTTTAAGGAAATGTCCCCTTATTATTGAAGCTGTCAATGCGAGAGTAGAATTGTTGACCTTGACTCTCTAATCTGGGAAGACTCGGAGATCCGGTTCCCCACCCCCTCATTTTCTGGCAGGGACGACTGAGCTCTGGAGAGGGAAGGGGACTAGTCCAGGGTCACACAGCACAAGTGGCAAGTTCGCAGCTAGATCCAGGTCTCCTCGCACCCACTCCATTGCCTTCTCCATTAGCACATGGCTAGTCCAGGCAGCATTCCTCAAAGAGGTTTCCAGGTTCCTGATCCCTGTGAAGGCAGGTGGCGGACTCCCTTCCTCCTGTCCCCTTCATCTAGTTGTATTTTCGGGCTTCACTTCACTAGTGACTGTCATATGGCTTTTCTCTCTTCTGAGGTCTCTCTTTTTTCCTCCCTACAGTTCTGAGCCAAGAAGAAAACTCAAGGTAGGGCAATGAGCTGCATGGAAAGGTGCTCCCCAGATGCCACCCCCACCCTATACCCACTGCTGCTCCACAGGTGCTCACCCTTGCCCAACCTCTCTGGGCTGGAAACAGGGTACACTATGCAGCATGTCCAAAGCTTTGGCAATGCCAGTGAGCACCTTCTGGACCTGGGATGGGAACAGGAGGCAGAACCAGGTGGTGGTGCAGAGCAGTCTCCAGCCACAGACTCACTTGGCAGTAGTTTTCAATTCCTACTATGGACCGAACACACCTGGGTTTGGATCCTGCCTCCCTCCGTACCAGTTGCATGACTGAGGAGAATTTCGCTTCTCTGTGCTTCTTTCTTCATCTGTAAAGGGGGAATGATAGTATTTTAATACTTAAACCACACTACTGTGTTCAAGAAGAAATCACATGAGAGAAATGGGCCTGGCACAGAGTAGGAACTCAGGCAACTAGTAACACTTCTCCTCCCTTGCCTGGAATCTGTTCACTTTCCTGGGCATTCAGGAAGAATCCACAGTAAGAGATCTTCTCAGCAGGTAGAGGGGTAGCTCAGCGGGTGAGAAGAGCCCTCAGATGTGAAAACTCAGTGAGGGAGGTGACACTTTTACTGCACTTACTGCACGCCAGCCACCATTCAATTTTATACATATTAACTAATTGATTTCTCCTAATAATCCCTTAAGTGGCACTATTTTTATTCCTGTTTTCCAGATGAGGACACAGGCATAGAAAGGATGAGTAATGTGTCCTGGGGCTCAGTGTGAAGGCAGGGTTTATATCCAGGCAGTGCTGGACTCAGACAGCACCTGTGTGTTGATATTATACTGCAGAGTAGGAGACCAGCCTGTATGCATTTACCCAGGAGACTACCAAGGACAGTCTTGAAGGGTGGAACTAGACTTTTGAAGTCCAGGTGGATTCCAGCGGGCAGGGAGCTTAGTTAGGGAGTGTCTGGGCAGTAAATGCAGTGGTTAGGACCTGCCTTTAGAATCAGACAAACCTGAGCGCAGTCACACCCTGCTTGGTTCCAGTTCTGTGACCTCCGGCAACTTACTTATCCTTTCAGATCCTCTGTGTTACTTTCTGATTTGCTGGGAGGATTAAATAAAATAATGTGTTCAAGCTGTGGATGGGAGTGGGGGTGATGGTGCAGGAAGCCCTCACAACCTCTGTGTTCATGAGTTCTCTAAATCTTCAGACACTAAAGTGTAAGACTGTCATGGAGTGGGCCGTGGTTCTCAAAACTCCTGATGCTTACAGGAGGTTGGTCCTTATGCTGCAAACATGAGGGTTTACACTAACCTCACCACCCCTTCCACATAAGGGTGAGGAAATGCGGGTCATGAAGGGGAAGCAGACACTTACCCAGAAGAGTAGGCGGCATCATTTCCAAGAGAATGAGCTGAGATTTTGATCTAGGGCAGGGACCCAGCTGGAGGGCAGGAGGAAGCCCAGGCTGGGGAGTTGGAACTGCCTGAATCCCGGCCAGGAGAAGAGAGCAGAGAGCAAGTTCAGCCTGAGTACAGCCTTGCAGCTCAGGTACAGTGAAGGAGACGAAGCAGGGTGTAGCCAGGGTGGGGGATACCATGGAGAGCCCCGGCAGAGTCCATATGATAAAGCCAGCCAGGACATTTATTTCCAGCTAAGGAGCCCTGGGACCTGTGGCCCTCCCACTGTGTCAGTCCTGTAGGCAAAAGGCAGCAGACCCTGGACATGAATTGGAGCTTCTGGGGTAGGAGGGATGTTGTCCAGAATGAAGGCCCACCCGGGAATGGTCAGGATCAGCTGGACGCTGTGTACAAGTGACTCTTCCCTGATAATGAAGCAGCTCAGGTTAGGTGTAATGATCTTAATGTCCAAGTAAATCAGGGCTTAGCCACAGCCATCCCTGCAGTGGCATCTCACATTCAGTGTACCTGCTGCTCAGGACATTTTCTTCCGTTTCAGCTAGTATGTGCCCTGGAATTGCTAGGTATGGCTGTGAGCATATGTTGTGTACTGTTTCTGCAATGTCCATCCAAACAAAATAAAGACTGAAATCCATTGCTGTGCCTGCTCCTTTCTGAGGCTCAGGTTCCTGTTTGAACCTCCTCAGTGCTTGGCCAGCTTCTTGTTGGCCCCAGCCACAGGATCTTACTCCCTCCACTAGACAGCTTGCAAAAGGAAAACTCTAGGCTCAGATGTGCGTCACCACATTATTCATAGTCAAAAACAAACTGAAAATACCCAGGGCTTGAGTGAAAAAACAAGAGGAATATAACTAAGTTATGGTAAATTTACCCAAATAATAGTCACCTGCCATTAAAAATGGACCGAGAAGTTTATGTAACAACATAGAAAAGTATTTACAAAGTGACACTAAGTAAAAAAAATCCACTCAAAATTGTCCAATATGATCACAGTTATATGGTAAAATATGTTTATTTTGAAAACAAACATTACTTATATGCTTATTATGTTTTGGTCCCTATACTTAATGTTATGGCACATGTTACCACAGTTAGTCTCCCAACAGTCCAGTGCGGGAGTTGGTATTTATTCCTTTTTCAGATAAGGAAACAGAGGATTAGAGCGGTTCAGTGAGGCCTCCCAGCCAGGAAGTCAGAGCCAGGTTTTGAACTCCAGGCTTAGTGCTCTCCACCATTTCATGCTAGGACCAAGATCAAGTAAGGGGGCTATCAGGAATATTTTTTCCCCAGACTTCCTTTTCTGTCTGCATTATTGGAAATTTCTGAACAAAGGAAGTTCTGGCAACTCGTTTAAGGGTGAGGACCAAGGAAATCTTTCCGGTGTGACCCCTTAACTGCTTTGCCCTCTTTTCTAGGATGACATGGAAGCATACCGGACCCAGAACCACTTTCTGAACTCCGAGATCCACCAGGTTACAAAGATCTGGAGACGTGTGGCTGAGAAGGAGAGGGCCCTCCTAATGAAGGTAAAGGCTGGAGCCCTGTTCTGGCCACCTCAATTCTTGCCACTCTTCTAGTCCCCTCGCCATCTCACTTCTGTCTCATTCTCTCCTCATTATCTGTCTGCTCTCCCTTTGGACTGTGTCCTTCATGAGCCACCTTCCAAGTATCAGGGTTCTCTGCTGATTGCCAATTGCTTGATCACAGGGGTGCAGAGGAAGGGGCAGGCAGCCACTGTCGCTGTACCTCCCCATTGTTGGAAGCCCCTTTCTCCCTCTCCTGGGAATTTAACTTCCAGGAAATTTAAAGAGCTGGCACCCTTTTCCCCAACCTTCATTTTCCTTTCACTACCCCCTTTATTTTTCTCTTTCCTCCTTTTGAGAACCACATATTAAAGACTAGACATTCAAAAATAACTGCATATGTGGGGAAAATTAGAAAGCAACCATGAATTCCTAGGAAAAACCTGAGGAGACCTTAAGTTTACACCTCAGGCTGATCCTTGACACAGAGACAGCCTGCAACAATTAAAAAATTAAGTTAAATTAAAAATAAATACCTAGAAAGCAGTAGGAAACAGTGAGAATCTGATTTCCAGAGTTACCACATTATTATATTCAGTTGTCCAGTTTTCAACAAAATATCACAAAGTATATTAAAATCAGGAAAGTATGGCTCATTGAAAGGAAAAAATAAATCATCAGAAACTATCTCTGAAAAAGACCCGATGGTAGATGGATATACTAGACAAAATCTTTAAAATATATATCTTAAAGATGCTCAGAGAACTAAAGCAAGATGTGAAGAGTCAAGAAAGCAGTGTATAAACAAAGTGGAAATCTTAATAAATATAAAATCTAAAAAGAAACCAAAAGAAATTCTGGAGCTGAAAATTATAATAACTGAAATTACCTAAAGGGATTCAAAGGCAGAAAGAATCAGTGAAGGACAATGGAAATATCGAGTCAGGAAAAAAAAGAAAAATATTGAAGAAAAATGAACATCGTAAGTGACCCGTGAGATACCATTAAGTGGAACAACATACCCATTATATTATGGCAGTCCCAGAAGGAAAAGAGAGGGAAAGGAGCAGAGAGGATGTTGGAAGAAATAATGGCTGAAAACATCCTAAGTTTCTTGAAATACATGAATATAAACATCCAAGAATGTCAAAAGACATCAAGTAAGATAAACTGAAAGAGACACACACCAAGACACATTAGAATCAGACTTCCAAGTGTCACAGACAAAGAGATATCTTGAAAGCAGAAAGAGAATTGACTCATCACATACAAATGATTCTCAATAAAATGATGGACAGATTTCTTATCAGAAACTTAGGAGGCCAGAAGGCAGTGGGCTGATATATTTAAAGTGCTAAAAGGAAAAAAAAAAAAGCCATCAACCAAGAATCCATACATATCTGGCAAAATTTCCTTCAAAAATGAGGGAGAAATTAAGACATTTTCAGATAATCAAAAGCTGAAGGGAGTTCATTACCACTAGACCTGATATTCAAGAAATGCTCAGGGGAGTCCTTCAGGGTTAAATGAAAGGACACTAGATAGTAACTGAAAGCTGTCTGAAGAAATAAAGATCTCAATAAAGGTAAATATGTGAGCAATTATAAAAGCTAGTATTATAAAAATTGTTTATAACTTCACTTTCTGTTTTCTGTATGATTTAAGAGACTGATACATTTAAAAAAAAACAATTATTAGTCTAAAAGCTAGTGGTATTTTAACTTGGTTTGTAACTCTACATTTTGTTTTCCATATAATTTCAGAAACTAACACATTTAAAAGAATTAGTACTTTATGCTTTGGGGCACACAGTGTATTAAGATGTAATTTTGTGGCTTCAACAGCTGAAGGTAGGAACAGAACTATAAAGATGCAGAGTTTTTATATGTTAATGAAGTTAAGATGGTATAAATTCAAATTAGAATGTTATAACTTTAGGAAATTTAAATGTAATTCCTATGGTAACCACAAAGCAAATAGCTATAGAATATATACAAAAGAAAATGAGAAAGGAATTTAAACATTTCACTACCAAACATCAACTATACACAAAAAAAGATAGTAATGCAGGAAATGAGTGATAAAAAAGTTTTAAGGCATACAGAAAACAAATAGAAAAATGATAGAAGTAAGTCACTCTTTATCAATAATTACTTTAAATGTAAATGAATTAGACTGTAAGCAAAAGACACACATTTGCAGAATGGATAAGAACAAATGATCCAACTATAATGCTGTCTACAAGAGATTCATTTTATATCCAAAGACACAAAAAAATTGAACATGAAAGGATAGAAAAGATATTCCATGCAAACAGTAACCAAAAGAGAGCAGGGTGGCTATCAGGCAAAATAGATTTTAAATTTTAAAAAAGTTACAAGAGACAAAGACATTATATATTAATAAAAGGTTCAATACAGTGAGAAGATAACAATAGTTATGTTTATACATCAAATAATAGGCTGACAAAATATATGAAGCAAAAGCTGAGAGAATGGAAAGGAGAAATGGACAGTTCTATAACAGCAATTGGAGACTTCAGTATCCCACTCTGAATAATGGGTAGAACAACCAGAGAGATAATAAGTAAGGAAATAGAGGACTTAAACAACTTAATGAACCAACTAAATCTAATGGACATATACAGAACAATGAAAACCATGCAAGGAGGAAGCTTATAGCTAGAAATGCTTACTTTCAAAAACAACAGGGATCTCAAATCAACAACCACACTTTACAACTTAAGAAACTAGAAAAAGAACTAAACCCAAAGCTAACCGAAGGAACGAAGTAAGAAGGATTAAAGCGGAGTTAAATGATACAGAGAACAAAAAGTAACAGAGAAAATCAGTGAAACCAGACGTTGATTTTTCAAAGATGAACAGAATTGACAAACCTCAAGATAAGTGACCTAAGAAAAAAAGAGAAGGCTCAGATTAAAATCAGAAATGAAAGTGGGGACGTTACTACCACTTGTACAGAAATAAAAAGGATTTAAGAGTATTATGAACAATTGCATACCAACCAGTTGGACAACCTAAATGAAATGGCCACATTTCTAGAAACATAAAACCTGCCAAGACTAAATCAGAAAGGAATAGAAAATCTGAACAGACTTACAACTAGTAAGGAAATTGAATCAGTAATTAGAAATCTCCCACCAAAGAAAGTCTTCACTGGTGAATTCTACTGAACATTTAAAGACTTAACACCATCTTTCTCAGACTTTTCAAGAAGGGTACAGACTAGTGAGGGAGTCGAACACAAGATGCAGTTGGGCACACACAATTCTTTGGGGCCCAAAGAGAGGAAGAAAGTAGGGGAAAGCTTTCTGGTTGAGATGCCTTCTGAAAAGTGAGTTAGTGTTGTCCAGGCTAACAGTGAAGAAAAGCCTTCCAAGAAGAGAGACAGGTCGTCAGGACCTACGGGCCAAGAGGCAAGGAGGGGGAGTGGTGTGGGAGTGAGCCATCAGGCTGGAGGATGCGGACTTGGGAGCACAGCTGAGGAAGCTGGGAGTTGAGAGGTTTTGAGTGGGGAGGACCTCAGTCAGACTTAGGTTTTAAGGAAACTGGGTGCTCGGTGGAGTTAAGGAGGTGAGCCTGGAGGTGAGGAGACTTGGGAGTCTGTTGCAGATTCCCTAAGAAGGCTCTTGGTGAGGGGACACAGGAAGCTGAGGTGGGAGCCAACTGGAGCAGATAGAACAGTCTCTCGGGCTTGGCATTGATGCTTGGCAGACCTTTGGAGACGGTGACCAGGCAGGGATGCAGCAGAACAGCAACCTTGGCCAGAAGGCCACCATTTTGCCATCTTAGGATTGCCCAGAGGCATGGTGGTGCTACCAGGCAGATGTTTCCCATCTCCATCTCCCAAAGAAGGAAAACAGGGCCCAGGGAGGTTACCTGACTTGTCTAGCACCACTCAGCTTGTATAAATAGAAACGAAAGTTCAAATTGAGGGAGGGGCTAGGAAGATGGGAGGTATACAGTGTGGGTTCTGTGAGATGGGAGATAGGTTGTGTGTTGAAGGAACAGAAAGAGCCCGCCTGGGGGCAGCAGAAGGCACAAGGGCAGTGTCTAGAGTTCATGTCCGTCCCCTGGACACTGCTCAGCAGTACCTCAGAGAGCTCACTCTAGGCCAAGTGTCCTGGGAAGTGTGTTACACACATTGGCTCCTCTGAGCCTCAGCAAAATCCTGAGGTAAACTCTGTATTATCCTCATTGTTCAGATGAAGAAGCTAAGGCACAGAGAAGTTAAGTAACTTGCCACAGGTCATCCAGCCAGTAGACTGAACCAGGATGGGACTGCAGGTCAGACAAGAGCCTGTGCTGTCCCTGCCCACGCCACCCCTCTCTCTTTTGAATCCAGCTCTAGCCCTGGTCCTGGTTCTCTTTTGCCTGGAGCCCTTTCTGCCTTCCTGTAAATCCTGGGATTCAGGGCCCATCTCCTTTCCCTTCCATGAAGAGCTGAGAGTGGGGAGGAGATGGGAGATGAGAGCTGGGAGAAGGGATGCACTACCTAAAGCTGTTCAGGCCTCAGGCTCTGGGGCAGCCCAAGCCCAGCCATTTGTCCTGACCAGCCCTGCCCCACCCACCCACAGTGTGCCTATCTCCAAGCCAAGAACTGCCAGGTGGAAAGCAAGTACCTGGCAGGGCTGCGGAGGCTCCAAGAGGCCGTGGGGAACGAGGCCAGCGAGTGCTCCGAGCTCCTCGGGCAACTCATCCAAGAGGCGCTGCAGTGGGAAGCCAGCGATGCCTCTGCCGATGGTGTGGAGTTGAACCCCATCAGGTGAGTCCAGCGGCTGGCCAGGGCAAGGCTGGCTCTGCATGACCTGAGGGTCCCCACCTGCCCCTATGACCGTGTGCAAGCACTGCATATCCCTTACCTCCCCATAACCTAAGATAAATGAGCATGTGGTTGGGATGGGCCCCAGTTTATAGCGGAGGCGGTGCAGGGTCAGGGGAGGTTGCCCATTGCCCAGGGCCACACAGCACATGAGCACAGCTGGCCTGGGTCTGCCTCCAGAGTGCTTTTCTTTTCCTTCACTTGTCCAGGCTGCGTCCCAGAGATGGGGAGGAGAGGAGACAAGCCAGCCTCCCCCGAGGCAAGCCTTTGCTGAGCACAGTGGACAAAGACAGTTAAATATGATGGAGGGGGCTATGGCTGAGGTTAAAGGCCCCCGGAGGCTGGGTAGCCTAGTGGCAGGAGCCCAGGCTTTGGAGCCAAACTTGTCTCTCTCTCACTGTGTGACCTTGGACAAGTCACTTTACCTCTCAGAGCTCCATATACAGCTTCCATAAGATGTGGGCTAAGATCCCTGTTACGCAAGGTCAGTAGGATTCAGTGATAGCACATGCAGGGCACACAAGTAGGGGTGAATCAATTTTGAATAAATGAAAGGACATCTGGAATAAATCCCCAGCTCTCCCATCTCTGCTTGTCATTGGTGCTGTCTGCTCCCCATCCATCCTGGGCTTACTAGCTGTGGAAGTGGGGTTCTGCATGGGCAATGCAAGTCTCCTTGGGCCTGAGGCAACATGGAGTAATAAGACGGTCCTTTATATTTGCACAGAATAAATGAGTGAATGTCTCTTCAGCACTTGCTATGTGCCAGGCACTGTTTGAGCCCCTAGCAGTTTATAACAGAGGATCTCAGTGGGTCTTCATGAGGCAGAGCAGGTGTTCCTCTGCACATTGGACAGATGAGCAAACCAAAGTTCAGGAAACTGACGTGACCTGTCTAGAGATGCATGTCTAACCTGGGGCAAAGCCAAGGCAGGAACCTTGCCCAGGGTCCACCCCTCCATGCTGCCCCTCATCTGGGGAAGGGCTCCACAAGGTGTTGCTAATATGGGCTTTTTCCTGGCAGTGAGTATGACGAGTATGGCTTCCTGACGGTGCCCAACTACGAGGTGGAAGACCTGAAGCTGCTCGCCAAGATCCAGGCACTGGAGGTGCGCTCCCACCACCTGCTGGCCCACGAGGCTGTGGAGCGGCCACTGCGGGACCGCTGGGCTGCCCTGGGTGAGCTCACACCCTCAGTTGAGCTCAAGCAGCTGCTGAGGGCAGGTGTGTCCTGCGAGCACCGGCCACGTGTCTGGAGGTGGCTGGTCCACCTCCGCGTTCAGCACCTGCAGGCCCCTGGCCGCTACCAGGAGCTGCTGAGCCGGGGTCAGGCCTGTAAGCACCCTGCTGCCCGCCAGATCGAGCTGGACCTGAACCGTACCTTCCCCAACAACAAGCACTTCACCTGTCCTACCTCCACCTTCCCCGACAAGCTCCGCCGGGTGTTGTTGGCCTTCTCCTGGCAGAACCCCTCCATCGGCTACTGCCAGGGCCTGAACAGGTGAGCACCATAGTCCTAGTGAGGACATAGAGCACCATTCTGTCTCTTTGGGGCCTCCCAAGAACCCAGAGAAGTGAGTCAGGAGGCTTGGTTGATCCCCACTGTATCGATAGGGACAAGTAGGTGAAACAACATGTTTAAAACAGTCTCCTCATCCCATACACTCCCCCAGATTTGTGCTCAGGGAAGTGCCAGTCCCATAGAAAGCATGGCGGATGGACAGTCCCCTGGCACTATGTAGTACACAGCCCAGCTCACAAATTTCAAAACAATCTGGGTCAGTGATCATTTGCTTCAAATAAAACCCACTCCAGCAGCGCCCAAGGAAAAGAGAATTTGTAAATGCTACAGGGGAACTTCACATAGGAAAAGAAAATAGAGCTAGGGACCAGGTGGTCCTGGGAAGCCGAGGCAACTGCACAACCCCAGTGGGCACCACTCGCACCACACTCCACAGGGATGTGGTCTCATGAGGTTATGCAGCGCTGTGGTACAGCTCAGCAGCTCTCTGTAGAGCTGTGTAGTCTGTGGCCCCTCTCATCCCACATGTCTGCTTCCTTCTGTCCCCATGGACCAACCTCTGTCCAGGGCCCATCGAGGCTGTCAAATGGAGGCCTCAGCCTTTCAGTCCAGAGCCTTTCAGCAAGACTTCCCCCTTGTCGATACCTTTATGTCCCACATGTAAATTCCCAAAGGAAGGAATCTGTTCAGCCCAGCCTGGATTAATTTTTCCTTCTAGTCCATCATCAAGAGACAAGGGATAGGGGTGGGGTGGCCTAGTACTGTGGGCGACTCTCATGCCCACAGTTATCTTTATAGAGGTTACACAATCTCCGATATTTCCCAAAGCAAGTTTTGACTTAATTTAAACACACATATCCTCAAGTAAAATCTACATATGCCATTCCGCTCTTTTTTCGGAATAGGCAGTGTGTGGCATTTATCCAACACAGAATAAACATTCAGAGTGTCCCTACCAAAACTGAAATGATTCCCAAGGGTAGATATTTTTGATACTTTATTTCCAGTCTAAATTGGGTGAAATCGAGCATTTACATGTACAATTACTGAGAATTCTGGGTTAAATCCCAGCATAGTTAACCTGTGCTGAAGAGGCAGGGGGAGAATTCTACAGCAGTCGGGGGTATTGACACAGCCTCACAGAAGGAAAGAAGCTCCTCCCTGTGTGGAAAGTGGCAGCAGCAACGGCTGCCACCGAGGGGTATAAAGGGAACAACTGAGACCAAGAGAGCGATGACACCCAGAGGGCACTTCTTTACTTCTTTCTCGAAATGCTTTTTTTTTATCAATAATTGGCATTTAGGTAAATATTCATATCACTGCTTTAAGTAGAAAGCTATTTGTAATAGAAAGAGCCATTCAGATATGGAGAGTGCAGTGCCCCTCATTTCAAAGGCCCTCACCCCACGCCTGCGGGCACCTTTCACTCGTCCGAGTGCCGCCATCTAGCGGTGCCATTTGAATTGCATGGGTCGTGTCTCCTGGACAGACCCCGCTTGTGTGCAACAAATCCAGACTGTCTACAATGATGGGTATAGTAATAACT
Organism: Cynopterus sphinx; assembly: GCA_030015415.1. Classification (NCBI taxonomy): domain Eukaryota; kingdom Metazoa; phylum Chordata; class Mammalia; order Chiroptera; family Pteropodidae; genus Cynopterus; species Cynopterus sphinx. The sequence goes on along the minus strand of CM057385.1, from coordinate 103,972,940 downwards.
CAGAGGCAAAAACTTAAAGCCATTTTCCTTTCAAATATAAGTGGAGTATCTTAAAAGTAGTTTCCCTCTCTCCGCCATCACCACACTTCCTTCTTTGCAGACCCACTTGGGCCCTGAATGCTTTAAGTTGGAGTCTAGCTGGAGCCCTGAGCAGTTCGTAGGGCCTAGCTTGCACCAGCCTCTTATCACTGACCTTTTAATGTGTGCAGAAGTGTAAGCTTATGCTGGCAGCCAGCTTCTGGACTGAACACATTGTGAGGCTCCAGTGGAAAGGGGTGGGGTGGAAAGAATACCAGGTTAGATTTTGGGAGCCCTGGGCTCTACTTCCACTCTGCCACCAACGGACTGTGTGACCTTGAGCAAGTCACTTTTGCTTTCTGAGCCTAGGTCTTCCCACCTGCGAGGAGGTTAGACCAGAGACGACCAGTAGTAAGCAGCTGCCTGGAACTTAGTCTTACGAGTTTTCGAGGCTGCCTCCTGACTCAGTGGGAAAGAGTGCCACCATCAATTAGTGATGTCTGCCCTGGGCATAGACATAGAGAATGGTGGCCAGTGTATCACACATTTGCTGTCCCTGAACACATGACCTGTGAAGCGCCCTGCCCCCTTCCCCAGCTCCAAGAGGGCAGAGTTTCCTGTTGCCCAGGAGACCTGTATTGTTCTCTCCATCCACTCAGCTCAGATTCAGGAAAGTTCGTGTAAATATTTTACCCGGGGTAAAAAGAAATTCTTTCCTGCCTTACTAGAGAGATAAAAGGGGTTTCTTTTCTTTTCTTTTCTTTTCTTTTTTTTTTTTTTTTTTTTTTGAGAGTTGATCCTGTTTTGTAAAAAAGCGTGAACCTCAGAAGAGGTTGGAGTTCATGAATCCAATCTAGCAAGAGCCAAAGAGGCATAAATAGCTGGACAATGACATGTGTTCTGTAAGCCCATCAAGGGTGTGAGCCTTAACAATGCTGTAAAGTGGCCTCTCCCCAAAGGTGTTTAGCAGGTACAATGTATCAAAGGGGTTCCACTGCCCCACTGGACAGCCTTAGGTTAGAGAGTCACACGGGGTTTTGTCACTGTGGGATTTTCAAGAGGCTTTGCTAAGATATTATGTATCCTAAGCCTCTAAAAGGGAGCTAGGCTCTACAGCATTCTCTAAACGTCTTTGAATGTGGGATCTTGTATTCACTTAGCGTCTTGACAGACAAGTACATTTTGGGAGATATATTCTTGGATTGGCCCTGAAAGAGCCCTGCTAGGAAAGCTGCGAGAAAGAGGAAATAGTCCTTCTTTCAGGCAGACTGCCCTGCTCGGCACTGAGTTTTTTCTTTTTTGCTCCTGATTTCATTAGAGCCTCACGATAACTTTGGGGGAGAGGGGAAGCAAAGGAAGAAAAAAAACTCTTACGTGTTGAGCACCTAGTATATGCCAGACAGTGAGCGAGGCCATGAAGGTCTGTCTTGCTCAGAATGTCTCGCAGCCCTGGAAAGTAGCTATTGTTAATCCTACTTTACAGGTGAAACTGAGGCTTGGAGAGGTTGGCACACTTGCAAAGGTCTCAAGCAAAGCCTGCGGATATTAAGATGAAGGTAGCAAACATTTATAAAGCACTCCTGTGTCAGGCCTTTTGCTTGGCATTTAACATGAGTTTGACTGTGTCCATCCTCATAGCAAGCAGTCCTGTGATTATTAGGAGGAGGTTGAGGCTCAGTAACTTGCCCAGGGTCACCCAGCAAGGAAGCAGCAGGACCAGAATTCACACCCAGGCAACCGGACTCCAGAACTCCTAAGATAATCCCAATTGCTCCAGAAATCCTCTATGTAGTCTTCCCCAAAACCATGTTCCTCTCACCCCAGGTACCAAGAACATCAGCCTGGTTAGGGATGGGGGTTTGGCAGGACTTCCCTCCGGTACCCAAGGAGCCACTTCTGTGTGAAGCTGCCTGGCTGTGACTTCTGCATGTCACTCCAGGCCTCCTTCCCTCCCACACCAGGCTGGCGGCCATCGCTCTGCTGGTCCTGGATGAAGAGGAGAGTGCCTTCTGGTGCCTGGTGGCCATCGTGGAGACCATCATGCCAGCTGATTACTACAGCAAGACATTGACAGCGTCCCAGGTGAGCAGGGGAGGAAGGGGTCTGCTGCTGAGTTGCTCCTATGAGCCAGTGAATCTCAGAAAAGTTAGGAATCTCTCAGGCTTCCATTTATCCCTCTGTACAATAGTACTGCTCGGGAGTTCCAGTGAGAGCTGATGACCTTTAGAATTGTTGGGGCCCTCCTCATGGGAAAGACTGTTGTTATTCCAGTGGTGACATTATGTTATTAGAAACAGTTGGTTTCCTGGGGAGGGGAAGAGAGGGAAATCTAGTGTCACTTGTTATTTGCCAGTAAAGAATTTCAAAACAGGTCAGGTGGGGTGGAAGACGGGACTGGGAGGATGGAGGAGGTAATGATTCTGCACACATACTCGTCACTTCCTGCTGAGGAGCACAGCTGCCTCCATCGTCCCATGACCACCTCAACTGCCCTCTGAGTACAAGCCAGCCCTGGAGGCCAGTGGAGCTAAGTCAGAGTTGACCCCTCCAGTATTCAGCTCTGCGCCCTTGGCAAGTGACATCACCTCTCTGACCCCAGGCTTGTCTGGTTTTGAACTTCCTGGGCTTTTGAGAGGCTTAAATGCAAAGCCACTTCAGACCTCTTGTCTTTACTGTCCCATCTCTCCTGCCTCACCCAGTGTCTCATTCCGGCTCATCAGCACCATCTGCTTTATGGAGAGAGGCCATAAAAAATGTTCCAGAGGGAACTTTCTCACTTCCCACCCCAAACCTACGAAGCCATTACCTGCCTATTCATCCTGTTCTCCTTTCCTACTGCAGTTGCCCACAACCACTTCCTCCTTCTGGGTCATCCCTCTGGGTGGGGAGGTCAGGCCACAGTGGGTGTTCAGGTTTGGAGGAGAAAGGTCAGGGCTAGAGATCAAGACTTAGATCAGGAAATAAGTGGTGAAGCAGGAAGGATGTATTTGGCTGCATGGAAGGGAGGCCCAACCTAACAGTGGCTTAAGTGGGGGATTCTTCTTCTCAAGTAATGACAAAGCTGGAGGTTTGTTCTAGCTCTCTGCCACCCTAGCATATGACCTTCATCCTCCTCCTCCTCATCTCCTGGTCATAAGATGGCTGTACCACCTCTGGCACTGTGGCCATGGTCCAGGGTGGAAGAAGCAGAGGGTGAAAGGCCAGAACTTGCTTCCTTTCAAACAGCTTTCCCCAACCCAGCAATTTCTGCTTACACGCACTGGCCAGAACAGTACCACTTGGCATCTCTAGCTGCAAAGCAGGCTAGGAAATATTTTATGTTCACGTCTCCACATCTCTGAAATTGAGGTGTAACCAACGTGTTGGGGTGGGTTGTTTTTGTTTTTGTTTTCATTTTTTAGTGTAGAAAATTTCCAATGTACAAAATAATCAAGAAAATGTAATATGAACCTCCATGTATCCATCATCCATCTAGTTGCAATAATTATCAACACAGGGAGGCCAATGCTGTCTCATCTAAACGTCCACCCACGCCTCCTGCTTTGATGGTCTTAAAGTAATCTCAGACATACCAGTTTATCTGTAAATCCTTCAGAAGGTTCAGCGGCATCTTAGATTGAGCTGGACACAAGGCCGCAGCAGCCCACAGCTAACACTGGGAAGAGGATGTAAATGGAGGGGGAGGGCTGAGAAACCCACAGTTACAGGAAAGGAAGAGCAAAAGGAGACTCACAGGGGCCTGTCCTGGCGGTGGGAGGCAAAGCACAAAAGAACCGTGTCTTGGAGCCAGGGAAGGAGCCAGTGCTTGGAGTCAGCAACCCAGTCAATGAAACAAGGACAGAGGCCTAACAGTGACCACATTGAGAGGTCACTGGCAACCATTGCCCAGCAGCATCCCTCTTTAGGTTTCCTTGATATCCAGCTGGCAAGACAGTGTGACTCCCCCCAGTACCCACAGCCACGACCTTGCCCCAAACATGCACTGAGCATCTTCTGCGTGAGGCCCAAAATGGGTGTAGAGAAGCAGCCATGTGTCAGGCAATACAAGTCTAAGCTCCTGAGTGCATGAGGCTCAGGGGGCCAAAAGGGCCAAAACTCCCCTGGCCAAGACCTCAACAGTCCACAGAGACCTCTGCTTCAAAGCCCAGTGCTCCAGCCTGGGAGCAGAGGAGTGATGTGCTGCTGCTGTACCTTCTTGCAGCCAGGCTGGTCTCTAGCTCCTCCCTGTGCTCTGCACACCCTGGGCAGGGTGGGACCCATGCTGAGCAGCTCCAGGACTACATGTGGAGTGGCTGGGTGTGAAGGGCCAGCCAGGGAGCGAGGCAGCCCCTTCCCTGGGGCAGCAGCTGACTCGGGCCTTCTCACCGGCCTCCAGGCAGACCAGCGGGTGCTCCAGGACCTCCTCTCAGAGAAGCTGCCCAGGCTGATGGCCCACCTGGGGCAGCACCACGTGGACCTCTCCTTCATCACCTTTAACTGGTTCCTTGTGGTCTTTGCCGACAGTCTCATCAGCAATATCCTCCTCCAGGTCTGGGACGCCTTCCTATATGAGGGCACCAAGGTAGGAGCAGAAGGGTCCCGGGTAAGTCCCGTCATCCTCGGGGTCTCGAGTCTGCCCCTGGAGAATGGGAGGACAGTGTCATCTGTCAGGCTGTTGAGGACATCTGGGAGTATGGCTTTGGAAACTAAAGTGCTTTGCACACATGAGGGGAAGTGGTGGTTCTGCCTCCAAAGATGCTTTCTAAAGCTATTGGAGGCAGGGGGTCCTTTCCCTGGAGAGGAAGTATGAGCATGCCCCAGAAGGCACATCCCTACTCCATCCATTGCCCCTCCAGTCACCTGGGCTTCTTAACTTCCTCCTGTTTGGACCGAGTCTTGGAATGGGAGGTTGGCACTTGGGTCTGGTCCCAGTTCTCCCCATGACCTTGCTTAGGAGACCCTGGGCAGGCCCTCCCTCCACCCTCCGCCCCTGTTTCTACACGGTGGTTGATAACACGCTGCACCCCACAGTTCACAGAGCACCCTCGAACTTCTTGTCTCATTCAATACCTGCTGATGTCCCATGTAAAGAGAGTATCATTCCCATTAGGCCCACCCAGGTCAACCCCTCACCCAGGGTCCTAGAAAAAGTCAAGGTAGAGCCAGGACTCAGCCCCAATCCCCAGAGTCCAAGCTGTGTCCCCCTGGGATTTCCAGTCTCTCCCTCCCCTGTAGCCTCCTCACACATACACGTCACCTCCAGGGTTTCAGCCTCTGCAGTCTGTGCAGAGACTCACACTCTGCCTGGTGTGTGGGTTCTCTTCCCTCTCGGGATTACCTGCCCTAGTCCCCCATGCCCCACCTGAGCCCCCACTTTGCCCCCAGGTGTTATTCCGCTATGCCTTGGCCATTTTCAAGTACAATGAGGAAGAGATCCTGAGGCTGCAGGACAGCCTGGAGATATACCAGTACCTGCGCTTCTTCACCAAGACCATATGCAACAGCGGGTGAGAACCCACCCCTGCCCCTTCCACCGCTCCCACCACCCACCCCCGCTTGTGCGTCACCTCCTTCAGGACGCTTCCCTGACTGACCTTTCCTCAGTAGGTTAGAGCTCCTGTAGCCAGCCCTAAGCTTCCTCTGCCTCACTACATTTGACTTTGGGTGGAAATTGTCTTTTTCATTGTTTCTTCTCTGGAAGTTCAGCTCCCTGAGGCAGAGGCCAGAGGCCTCAGCCATGTGGGCAGAATGAATGTAGGCGAGCCTGGGAAGGCACTGAGCTCCAGGCTGACTGTGTTCTCCCCCCGCCAGGAAGCTGAGGAACATCGCCTTCAATGTCATGAACCCATTTCCCATGAAGCAGCTTAAGCAGCTGCGGACAGTCCACAAAGAGCGGCTGGAGGCTGAGCTTCGGGAACTGGAGCAGCTCAAGGCCGAGTACATGGAGACCCGGACATCCATAGACCCAGTGGTGCCCGAGGGTTGCACCAGCGAGGACGAGGGGGAGGCCTGACTTGGCCACCTGCACTCCCCAAGGCCTTTCTCACCTTCGACTGGCAGGCCACAGGAGGGTGGCCGTGGTGCACTGGTCCAGCCCCAGAGCCCCATCACCACTGGAGAAGTCCTTTCCTCTCTCTGGGCCTCAGTCTCCCACTAGAACATTATTTATAACACCATTGGCAGGGTTATCTCATAAGCACATACCCAGGGATGCCGCCCCTTTCTCACCTCCTGTTCAGAGCACTTTAACACGCAGACAGCAAGAGTGCTGTCTTTAGAGGGAACCTTGAACGTTCTCTGAGTTCATCTGTCTAAAACAATGTAAGTATAGGAAATAGTTCACAAGCTTTGGTACTTACACGGTTCTCAGTAACCACCTGTTTCTGGGGGAGCCAGGGTTCCAAGGCGTCCCACCACTAGGGCCTTCCCAGCCTGGGACATCCTGGCTGATGTTTCTGTGGGCGTCTCTGCTCGGCCAGACTCCATCCTGGTTCCCTGAGGAGCTGGAGGCCTGTGCATTTAGGCCTTCTTTCTGGGAGACAGCATCTCTCTGACACTGTGTGAGCCTGTGTTCCAGGCCCAGCTGCCATCTGCCGAGGCCTGTTTCCTGAGCCTTGCACCTATGCTCTCCTATCAGCTCAGCCCGTTGCAGGGCTGTGGAGGGGGCCAGGGGTTTCCAAGGAAAACCTCTGCTCACCACCAAGAGGAACTTGGTGAGGGGGTTGAGCAGAGAGCCCTGGGTCAGACGTCTAGCCTCTGCTCTCTCACCGCCAACTTCGCAGGCCAGGGCAAGATGAGTCACTTCTCTGAAAAATGGGTGATTGGAGAGTGAGGATAAGGCAGTGAGAGAGACAGAGCTGCAGCCTATCACCAGGTCAGAGTGGGCTCCTCTATTACGCGCTGTGTGCAGGAAAGACAGTTTCAGTTCTGGGCTCCTCCAAGACCTTCCTCGGCAGACAGAGGTTTCCACCATCCCCAGGGTTTGGTAAGGAAACCGTGCCCACCACTGGGGACCAGGTACAGGCCCTCTGTCACAGGTAGGAACTTGGGTTGGCATACCAGGCACCCAGTTTCCCCACACTGCTCCTGCACAGTCCTGGGTTGGAACTCAGGGTTCCTTTCCTCCCGTATTCCCACAGGCTATTGGCTGGTCCAAGGCACCAGGTTTCCCGCAAATGCCCCACACTGGGGCTTGATGACCTTTCTCATTTTCACTGAACTTTTTTCATCTGCTGAAGGTCTTTCACCACCAAACAGTGTCTGTGAAGCACGATGGTAGTGTGAGGGTACACTGGGGAAGGGTCCTGGCTGCACCCCCAATAGGCTAGGTGCTGGAATCCTAAGGGCCATCATTGGGGAGACAAGGAGATGACACTGGTGCTGAGCCTGGTGGCTGGCACAGAGTAAAGCACAACCACAGTCAGTGAGTAACCTTTTTATGAAGAAATGGTCACCAGGAGACACTGGGCCCAGCTGGTCCCTCAGACTCCAGCCTTGAAAGTCATATTCACTCCTCAGCCAAAAATAAAACAAACTCCCTGATCAGACAGGGGCTGCCAGATAAATGGCACGCCCCTCTCCTGTCTTCCCTGCATACCCACTCACCACCTCTTTCTCCTTCCTCCTCCTCCATCATCCCCTTCAACACCTGGCCCAGTCTCCTCTCCTTTGCCCTCTTCTTCTTCCTTCACTTTCCTACTCAACTTTTACCCACTTTCCCCCTATTTCTCATCCCCGCCCCCCTGCCCCAGGTGGAGAAGCTCTGCCCCCAGCTGGGTGCCTGCACCTTTCCCTCCCCTCCCCACAGGGGAGAGGGTGAAGGTGTGCAGTTGACCCAGCACTGGGTAACTGGTTCCTACATGGCTGCACCATAAAACTGCCTGAGCAGCCTTTTAAAACTACTGGTGTCCCCCTTCCCTCCCCAAAGCTCGTCATGAGGCATGGGCATTCTGACACACGGAGAGGTTTGGGGACCACAGGACATGGAGGATTGACGCTGATGGGGCTTCCCCCAGCCCTGAAGAGGAGCTAGAGCCAGAGCCAGGAATGAGAACTGCCTGTCCTCGAGCACCAGCCATATAGGCCAAGCTCAATTTATAGATGAGACACATTGCCCAGAGTCACACATTCACGGAGAGCTTAAGCCATGTTCGAGCCTGAAGGCCCTAACTGTAGATTCAGGAAAGGCTGCTCCCAGCTCACCTTTTCTTATCTGGGACCTAGAACACCTCCCCCAGGGACCCAGGGAAAAGGGCAGGCCTGGCCCTGGCCTCCAGAGTGGTTTGTAGGGCCTTTGGTGACAGCACGAGGCAAAGGAAATTAGGAGAAAACCATCCGCATGACCAGGAGGCTGTAGCGGGGACGGGTGGGGGTGGACACACTGCAACAGAAGGTCTGGGGCTGCTGCCTGCTGCTCAGAGGAAGGCTGCCCACCCTCCCCCTGCTCTTCCTGAAGGACATTTGGGACCTACCCCTGGTGTCAGGTTCCTGGCCCTGCACCACAGCTGTCGCCCCCATCCTCAGGGGCCCCTGCCTTCCAGGCCTGGAGGATTTGATCCCTCACAGACCCCACCTTCCTACCCCCGGGGATGGGACCTCTTGCTCAGAGCATCCCTCTCCAGACACTAGGCCCCCAGCAAAGCTGAGGCTCATGGTTCATTCTACAGGGGAGCGGGGAGGGGTTACCCAGGACCTCCCTGGGGCAAAATCCCCAAGAATAAAAGGACTTCTCAAAGGAGGAGGAGGAAGGGCCTGGAGAGTCCTTTGGGAGGCACCCCGCCCTCACACCACAGTGGGAGGTGCACACTCCCACAATAGCCTGTGTGCAGAGCTACTTTCCCTCCCACTCAGAACCTCACCTCCCAGGTGCTGCTGCCCCTATTCTCTCAGCTCAATCTCCCATGGGCACAGAGCCATATTGTACAGAAAGCTCCATGTCCGACAGGTAGATGGAGAACTCGCTCCTCCCACACACATTCTGGTTCCCCGCAAGGCACTCACCCACACATGGCAGATAAACAAAGCTGGCCATGTTGACACCTAGGAAAGGAAGGTGTTGGTTTCTGGCCCAAACCAATCAGCCAAAGGCCCAGTTAAAGGTACTGGCAGGAAGGCAGACCTATTACGTGGTTTTCCAGCTAGGGGTCCCTGGGCAAGTCATGTCCACTCTAGCCTCAGTTTCCCCATGCATGCAATGTGGAAGAGGTAGCCTTCCCCAAGAGGACCAGGATTAAGGGGAAGGGAAGGGGCAGCAAAATGAGGACCTCACCCCCTACATACACAGCACCTCCAGGAATGGTCCCGGTCTGTGTCTATTATAGAGGCCTCCACTGACCTCCCCTCATCCCGTTGGTCCATATGCCCATGGCCCTCAGAGGTCCCTGTCAAACCAGTCTTTCCTCAGACACAGTCCCAGCCACCTACCACCATGGCACAGGGTAGGAAGATGCAGATACAAGGCTGGGAGGGCACATTCATGGGACGGCTTCCTGGGGAGGGGTATTGGTGCGAAGCTGGAAGGAAGAATGAGTCAGTTTAGACAGCAGGAGATGATGATGAGGGAAGAGAATTTCTGGCAGAAGAGACGGTGTGAGCAAAGGCACAGAGGCGTGAGTGCTAAGGGTAGGGGGAAGTACCGGAGATACTGCCCAAACCCTAGGTGAATGAAGACATTCAGAAGCCTTAGGCTTGGAAAGGTTGTGGTGCCCACCCTACAAGTGTGGGGTGGCTACATTGAACCATAAGTATAGGAACTCCTACAACATCCTCCTTTTCCATATGCTTTTTTGGAACATTAAATATCCAATTCGTTCACACTGCTATGGGAAGCATGCAGTCACTCGGCCCGCTGAGCAGTCCAGTTCCACAGAAGTGTGGGTCAGGGCTAAAGAGCTTTGCAGACCCGACTGAGGGGCGGGGTTTGGGCAGTAGGCAGGGAGCCCATCCTGATCTGAGCAGAGGAGTGGCCCAGTGAACAGTGAACACGGAGCCACAGGCTTTGGCCCTGGCTGTTCCTTCTTTCTTATCCTTAGAAAAGAGCCCCCAAGTACTTATCAACTCTAAGCCTCAATTTTCTTATCAGTAAAGTGGGGGTAATAATAGTGGCTAAGTAAAACAATGTTTTTAGGATTACTTGAAATAATATGTGAAGTAGTACACAGATTGTTCTGTTATCCGCTCAGCAGACATGTACTGAGTGCCTACTGTGTGCCAGACACTGTCCCGAGCCCTGGCCTGTACAGAAACACCCCCGTCCAAAACAAAGCTCTCCTCCAAGGAGGGGGCACGGAGCAGTGGCTCTAGGCTCGGGCTTGCGAGCCTGGCTGCTTAGGGTTGAATGATTAGCTGTGCGATTTTAAGCGAGGTCCTTAACCTCTCTGTGCCTTCGTAACAGTGTAGCCCTACAGGCTGGGGTGACTGTCGAGGGGGCCGGCCACGCATTGCAGGCGCCCAGACCAGTGCCCAGTTCGCTGTCAGGCGCTGGTGATGCCAAGAGGCGGGGCCTCCCCACCCAGCCCCCTTGCCTAGGGGCACATGGCCCTGAGCTACCTCTCGGCCACCGGGAGAAGGGAGGGAGCGCTCCTGGCACTCCCGCGGGCCTCGCGGCCCTGCGGCTCCGGGTCGGGGTGTGCCCAGGGCCGCGCCCTGCACCTCCCCGGCCCGGGAGGGGAGACCGTCTCACCCAGTTCTCCAGCCGCGATCCGCGGCGGGCGCGGCCCCTGCTCCCGTCCCTCCGAGGGGGACACGGAGGCCCTGGGCCCGGCCACGCAGAGAGGGACGGGCGGGCCCCGAGGGAAGCCGCGTCTGAGCGCTCCCGGCCTCGGGCTGGGGGCCGGGGAGGCCGCCCCAGGCCCTGCGGCGTGCGGGGCCGGGGTGCGGGCCCGGGGTGCGCGGGGCCGGGGTGCGCGGGGCCGGGGTGCGCACGCGTGTGTGTGCACGCCTCGGCACCAGCCTCCGGGGCCGCGCGCTCGGTCGCAGCAGGTGCACGCGGAGGGGGTGGCCCCCGCGGGGCGCCGGGGCGGGGCTTGTGCCGGGCCCGGCCCCGCCCCCGGCCCCGCCCGCGAGGCTGCGGGGGGTGCAGGCGCCGGCTCTGCGCGCGGGGACCCGGCGGCGGCCAGGAGCGCGGAGCCGGAGCCGGACGCCGCGCCACCTGCGCGGCCGTCACCAAGGTAGGGCCGCGCCGCGCCGCCGGCCGCGACCCCGGGCAGAGCCCCGGGAGGGATGCCGGGGCGGGACGCGCGCCGCGGGGCACCGGACGAGGCGGGGGACCGGGCGTCCAGCCCCTCCGCGTGACTTGGCATCAAGCACCAGCTCTCTCCAGGCCTCAGTTTCCCCACCCGGATAGAGGGGGCGCGAGGGTGGCCCCTTCCTCGCTGGGCGCCGACGGCTGGGTGCTGGGTGGGCGCCGTCTGCGCCGCGCACCCCTCCCACCCGCAGTGAAGGCCGCTCATCCTGGGGTGGTGAGGCGATCCCGACTGGCTCCCCTGTGGCCCGAGTGCCCCGTGGGACCAGTGCTGGGCCCTTCCTCTCCTCCGGGGGACCTGCTGGGCCTCCGCTTCTCGGTAGAAGAAGCAGGAAGGATGGGACACTTCCAGGTCCCTATCAAGCCAGCCCGGGCACGCAGGGTGGGGCAGTCAGTCTGCCGGCCAAGTCGCCGGCGCGGTCTGGGGCCGGGGGAGCCCTAGCTTGGAGGTGTGGGGCCTTCGGCTGCAGACTTGCCTGGACCAGACCCACGCATGCCCTGGATTTAGGGAATGGTATGGGAGTTTCCTTAAATCTGCTCGGGTGCTGGCACCCAGCTCTACGCCCCAGCCAGGTGATAGGGCCGGCTCACTTCCATGGGTGTCAGACCCCAGAGGCATCACAGTGTCAGGAGAGCTGTGTCTATGTAGGGGCGGGTCTCCCATAGAGCACGTGTCTGAAGGACTGTGTCTCTGTGCTCTGAGTAAACACCTCTGGCATCTGGCCCGGCCCCTCAGTATGATTCCCTCTGGAAGGCCTTGCTGCCCCATTGCACATACCTTGCGATGGGGATCTCACTAGCTGTAAACAGCTGGAGTCTGCTGGTCCTGCTGTGGGCGCACAGACAACATCCGATCCCTCCTCCGGTACCCAGGGCAATCATCTGGTCTCATAAATCATCTTCTCACCTCCAGGCTGAACAATCAACCCCAGGCCCAGCCACTGTTTCTTCTGCTGGAGCCAAAGGGAACAAAGGCAGGACCAGGGAGCTGAGGTGAGGAATCAGCCTGGAGGGTGTTCAGAACCCACCTGCATCAGGACCAGAATGTGTCCCTGTGCTTCCTGCACTTCCTGTGTACCTGAGTTAGCAGCTGCCTTAGAGGACTGGAGAGAGAGGAAGAGCCAGAGGATCCCTTCTCAAGGCTTTCCTGTCAATGGATCCTCTTCCCCATCTTTTCCTATTGCCTGCCCTGATTGAGGCAGTTGTTTCTGAGAATCAAGTCTAGGCCTTCTGGTCTCTTTTGTTTCCTTCATGACCCGCCCCTCCCAGGAGCTTTCTTCCAGCCAAAATAGGTAGGGGCCACCTGGGCAGATGGTGAGCTCTCTGTCCTCAGCGGTATATGGGCAGAGGCTGGACAAGCACTTGCTCCAGGTGAGCTTCCTTTGACCACAAGTCTGGTATTTTAAGGGCTAAGATAGAGTGACCATGACCTTGCCTTCTGGCCATGGTGGAGCTGCTCAGAACTTGGAGCTAGACCACTAATGAGTGTTGTTATCCCCTCGTAAAAGCAGACTAAGTATATGTGTTGTCACTTGAGCATAGCACCAACGCACAGGCTTAAAGGTTTCCTAAGTCTCATGTCATTTCTGCGTATGTATAATCTGGGCCCCATTTTCCTGCTTGGCTAGTCCAAGCCATTTTGGCTTGGTTTGGGGGCATGGCAGATTCTGGTTATTAAAAAGTCATCCCATGCTAATAATTTTAAAATGCACCATGGAATTATGGAATGTCCAAGCTGGAAGAGATCTTAAGAAATCATCTCATCCAACCTCCTCATTTTACAGATAGGCATCCCTTGTCTCCAAAGGGTAAGTTATGGCTTGTCTACGGTCAGAAAGCAAATGAGCAACCAAGCACAGGGATCTTGATTCCAAGACAGAGCGAGACAGAGACAGAGACAGAAAGGAAACACCATATAGTAAATGAAAGCAGTCTGCATTTATTCCTATAAAATTAGCAAATATAAATATGGAAGGATAAACTTCTATGCTGGCAAGTCTGTAAGGATTCTCCGGTGGCCTTTAATTTTGCAGAGCAATCTGGCATCTTGTTACAAAAGTCCATGAAAATGATCCTAACTGCCCTTTGCCCACAGCCTTCTACTTTGAGGACTTTCCCATAAGGAAGTAACTAGAGAGAGAAAGGAGTGTAGTGCTGGTTTATAAGAAGTTGTCTTATAGTGAAGAAACTCTTGATGTTTTAGCTGAGGATTAATATACATTTCACGTACAACTTAAAAAACAGGGACACTAAAGCTTATGTTGCCAGAGTCTGGCCAGCACAGAAGCAGTGTGGTCCAGAGGAAGGGCCCTGAGACTAAAAGTCCGCAGGTGTAGATTCCACTACCCAACCCTGTGACCTTAGGTCAATCCCTTTTCCTTTCTGTACTTCACTTTCTCCATCTGTGAAATGTGATCGATTTGCTGATTTCTGATTTTTTTTTCCAGCTCTGATAACCCACATTCTAGCCTTAGTAAATCTTTTATCTGACACCTTAATTGGAAGGAGCAGTGAAGACAGAGATAACCAAAGAATGTCCCAACTTCCCTCAACCATCACCAGTGAATCCCTAAGAGGCAGGCAGCTGGCCTTTTTCCCCTTTGTTATTTCCAAACTTCCAGAACCCGGGTTAATTTAGAGCATGGTGTGTTTTTGTTTTTGTTTTTATACTCTTTACCAAATAAATATCAGAGGACTGAGATTTTTCAGGAGAACCAGAGAATAATTCAGCAATATCCTTTATTATTGTAAGTTTACAGTTGATGCCTTACTTCCTTCGGAGACATGGAAGGTGCTTTGCAATCATACCTACTATGAGGGGCCAGGAATCAGTGACTTCATTTCTGTGGACAAACATTTCTGTGGGCACTTCTTTTGTGCTAGGTCTTCAGGTGCCTCCCAGGGGCCTGTAGGCTGCCATGAGAAACACATCAGGTTAAACTTTGAGAAATGGCCAACATCTGGCTGCTTTGACGTATAAGAAATGGCAGTTTCATTTGGTCTGGCCTAAATGGAAAAAGATATAATTAAAGAGCAGCATGCTCCTTATTATAATGGAGAGATTGGCAGGGTGTGGTGGGGGCTGGGAAAGCGTGATTGTAAGCTGGAAGAAGTCAAGAAGGCAGGTCATGTGAGCCTCACCTTGAAAAATCAATAATAATAATGATATAATAATAATAACTAACATTTATTGTGTACTTAACCACCAGCCCGATTCTAAGCACTTTAGTCATTCAGCCATTCATTTATGAAGTGCCTACATTGTGCTAGGTATTTTCCGGGGTGGTGGGGTGTGTCTTGACAGTAAAAAAAATAAATGAACCAAAAAACTCTGTTGTAAAGGAGCTTACAATCTAACAGGGAAAGAAAGACAAACAATAACTAAAATAGGCAGTGATAACTGAGATGGAGCAAATAAACAGAGAAGTATGTTTCTGAATTGTGGGGAGAATGGAAGGGAGAGGGTTGCAGTTTTGAATAGGGGAATCGGGGGGAATCATTGAGAGGTGACTTTGGGCAAAGGCTTGAAGGAGGTGAGCAAGCATACTGGGAACAGCCAGTGCAAAGCCCTGAGGTAGGATCATTCTTGCCAAGTTCAAGGAAGAGCAAGCTTGAAGAGAGTGATGACGGGAAAGGGAAGAGGGGACAGGTGAGACAACCTGGAATCCTATAAGTGTGTGAGGGGGATCCTATTTTTATTCCTCTTTTTCAGTTGAGAAAACAGACGTACAGAGAGGTTAAGTAACTTGCTGAAACAATGTCTGACATAGGAACTAGGGCTTTGAATCCAGGGCAGCAGGGAGCCATGGAAGGCTTTGAACAAGGCAGGGCATGGCTAGATTTGACTGTTAGTGAGATTCATCTGGGGTAAAGAGAGACGGTGTGAAAGTTGTCCAGGCCTGGAGGGATGAGGTTAGACCTGGGCAGTGAACACGGGGGTAGAGGATGGCGGGAACTTGGTGCTGGGGACGAGGAGGGCGGTCCAGTCCAGGTGAGCAGGAAGTGAAGGAGAAAGCCTGGCTCCCGTTTGGGGCTTATTTATTTAGCAAACAATAGCACTTCTTCGTTCCAGGCAGCATGTAAGATTTTCTATACATTAACCCATTCACTTTGAAAGCGATCTGTAAGATAGGTACTATTACTCAGAATCATTCCTGTTTTTTTTAAATGGTTATATTGCATGTAAATTATATCTCAATAGTTCATTTACAAAGGAAATATATTTGTTTTTTTCCATTACAAATACTTGATAATGGAGAATTTAGAAAAAGATAGGAAAACAGAAAAAGTGTCCCACACCTTCTCTTTTCATCTCAGATAATCAATATAAATATTTTGTTGTGTTTACTTTCTGTCTTGTTTCTACTATTATCCCCATTTTACAGATGAGGACACTGAGGCCCAGAGAGATTGGGCAGCTTGACCAGGGTCATACATCTGAACCTACGTCACGCGGCTCCAGTGTCTAGGGTCTCAATCACTGTACTATGCTACCTGTGGGCAAACCTTGCAATATCAGAGTTGGTGGGTTCCATGGAGACACACCCCCTTTCACCCTTACCCCCACCTTTCACTCTCCCCACCCCCGACATCATTGCACAGATAGATAAAGTGCGGCACGGTGAAAGGCAGGCCTTGCTCAGCATCTCTCATCCAGTTAAGGGCAGATATGTAAGGTCTTATTCTAATAAGAAGAAACAGGGGGCTGAGAACTTGCACAGGTTTGATGTGACAGCTGCTTTCAGCCTGGCCTTGAGCCCGGAGCTTGCAGGGAGCTGCCAAATGGCATGACCCTGCCCACAGGGGGTGCTGGGGACTCCCAGGGCCAGCCTGTGTTCCCTGGGCCCGAGTCTCATCCTCCAGCCAGCTCCAGGTGGGAGGTGGCCAGGTGACGGGGAGGGAGAGTGTGGAGCCTGGCCAAGCCTACAGACCCCCTGGGAGTTGCCTCTTGTACTCTGACTGTGCATTTGTTTCTGGCTGTCGTCACAACGTACTCCTGGGACTGCTTGCTGCCAGGGATGCAGCCCTGGCCTCCAGTCGCAGCTCAGTCACTGGGTGACCCTTGGGCCAGGGTCTTTCCCGCCCTACCTGCAAAGTGGCATCATAATGGTGCCAGCTACAGGGTGAAGTGAGATGTAGATGGAAAGTGCTGGCACAGGGTGTGGCACACGGAAGTGCTCAATGGATGGCCAGCTACTGTTGCTACTCCTAAGGCTACCCCGGGGTGGTGGCCCAGGCTGGGGAACTTAGCCTGCCCTAGCCAGAGCCCCTTCCACAGCACTTCCCTTCACACCTGGCTAGACCAGGTAGGGCCCAGCCAGTACAAGAGGAGACGGGAATGAACCTCTGACGGTGGCTTGGAGTCCAGGATTACAGACAATAAAGGACATAGTGGAACGAAAGGAGCCACACTGCTGAGGATGGAGGCCTGACCTGGCCACTGACATGCTGTAGGCAAGTCCTTCCCCCTCTTTATGTCTCATAAGCAAAATGTGGAGACTATCTCCTGCCTTAATAATCATAAAGATCTTCATCCCAGCAGCCATCTCTTGAGGTCTTTCTATGCTTGGGGTATGTGGATGGAAAGAAGCAGACCCATTATTTCCTTCAAGGTGGCGGGGGTGGGGCACTCCAATTCTGATAGGGAAACCCAGGAGCTGTGGGCCCTCAAGGAGAGTCCTCTGTCCTAGTCTGGGTTGGGGTGTGAGTTGGGAAGTCTCGCTGGAGGAGGTGATGCCTGAGTCG
Organism: Cynopterus sphinx; assembly: GCA_030015415.1. NCBI lineage: Eukaryota > Metazoa > Chordata > Mammalia > Chiroptera > Pteropodidae > Cynopterus > Cynopterus sphinx. Next base: position 103,955,956 of record CM057385.1, on the reverse strand, counting down.
GGTTGTTAATGTGATTTGGAGTGAGCCGGACTCAAGGGGAGGGAAGCAGGGAGGCCATTTGATAAGTCACTTCACCTCTCTGAACCTCAGTTTCTTCATCTGTAAAATGGAGATAATAGCTACCTGCTTTGTCTAATGTATAGGGTTGTTGTGAGGCTCAAAACTGGATAAGAGTATGGAAGCACTTCATGAGCTATAAAATGCCAGGCACCTCGTTTGTTGTTGTTTATTGTGATGTCTGCAGCCCCTGGGGGTTAGAGTAATAGCCAGCCAGCATCTGGGTCTGAGAGAACATCCGGTCTATTTTGAAAGGCCTACAAGCAAATCCAACAGGGACAGACAGCCGCCATTCACTTCCTACTCCTTGATTTAAGAGCTCAAGAATACTTCTGTATTGGGGTGTGGCTTTGCTTAGAAGGGGCCCCGAGGGCAGCCATGACCCAATCACAGCCCTGTCCTGAGGAAGAGAGGGCAGGTGCCCACAGGAACCCATCAGGCCATAAGTACTGCATCTTAGTGCAGGCTGGGCACTCTGGTCAGGCCTCAGGGACCATCATGACTGAAGGGGGCTGGAGGGACCTGCCAGGGAAAGGGATGGAAGACAAAGGAACACCATGGAGTCACTGAGAAGAAACAGACATGTAGAGAGAGGTCTGTGATGCAGTGTTAACTAGAAAAGCAAGGAAGAGAACAATCTCTGTGGAACGAGCCTGTTTGGATTTGAATATAGGAAAAGAATATATCTATACACATGTAAATATAGAGAAATATTCAGACATGTCAAGCTGGTAATCACTAGATGGTAGAATTTTGTTTTCTTTTTCTGTATTTGAAAATTTTTGTATGCAATAGACATTTCTATAAAAATTTGGCTGTATAATATGTTACAATATAATAAAATAATAATAATAATAATAATAATAATAATAATAAATAATAATACAGATAGTATAAAAATCTGGCCAGTCTCATGTCACCAGGCTGGAGATTTTAAGTAGGCAGCCACAGCACTAGGACAGGTGAGGTCTGCGTGACCTCCCCAGTTCTAGCCTTCCAGAACAATTGAGAGCAGAGTCCAGGGGCAGCACTAGAGGAGAGGTCTCCAGGTATGTCCCACGATTCTCCTCTTGGAACAAAGACTGGGGATTTTAGGTGGCCGCAAGCACAGTCAGCACTGCGACCAGACTGCCCCCAAAGCCAGACACTGCAGGCTGCATTGGCAGGAACAGGGCTAGAGCCAGAAAAGTGAGGATGGCTGGAGTTCAGGCCACCCCCTGAGGAACTAGGACAGTGGGACAGATCCCGAGGCCGCCGGGCTGGGGAAGGGCCTGTGCTTTCAGGCTCCCTGATGCTGTAGTACTCCATCCCATCACCCCAGGCCCCAACAGACCCTTTTCCCTCAATGATGCACGTTCTTGGTCTTTGGTTCCCAAGACTCTCACAGACCTTCCTGCTTCTTTGCAAAGAACGTACAGACACTGAGCTACCACCATATTTCACTGAATGTTGGGCACCAACTACTGTGAGAGGTGCCATTATTTTATAATCCATTAAGAAAGAAAAAAACGGCAGATCGACTCTGAGAATGAGTTGCATCCAGTTTCAGAGATATTAAAACATTAAAAATGATGTCTTGAAATCAGTAAGACATGACACGTGGCAGGCCCCACACTAGACTAGACCCTTAACGTACATTCACTCACTTAATTCTTACAGCAGCTCTGTGGCGAGACATTCTTGTTCTCTTCGTACAGATGAGGAAATGGGACCCCAAAAAGGTTAAGCGACTTTTGCAAGGTCACACAGTCGGCAAGAGGTTAAGCTAGGATTTGAACTCTGCTCCAACTACATTTCAACATTTTTTCCTTATTCAGCCCCACACACAAAAAAATCCTGAGTTCTGGCCCTTGGAAATAAGAAAATGTTCGCCCTGCAGAGTAAACATGTCCAGGTCAGAAATGCCCCAGCAGACTAGTCATTAAATGACCAGGGCTATGAGTAATGGGGGAGGCCTGGAGGAGGGCTGGGAGATAATGGACAGGAAGCAGCTTTGAGAGCTGGTCAGCTGGGTCATTAGCCTCATCCTTGTTAGGACCATGACCAGGAGTAGGTTGACCTGTGGGCCAGCCTGGAGCGAGACCGCAGAGATCTGCCCCACACAGATCATCCTAGAACCTCACCCAGACTAGCCCATTCATTCATTCTTTAAAGCTACGTTTCAATTTCATTTTTTGAATGGGATCTTTGTTCATATACTGGTCACTTTCTGAACGTGAAACATGGCTCAGTGCTAGGGATACAGAGCAGAGTAAAAGGGACACAGGTGCTGCCCTCATGGGCTCACAGACCGAAGGAGAGATAGGCAGTGATCCTAGAGTCCCTCAAAACCTGGAGTAGGTGCCTGAAGGAGAAGAGAGGGCCTGACAGCATACAGAGTAGAGAATGTGCCTAGCCCAATGTCACGGAGGAAGGCTGTACTAAGGTCAGGACTTTTGAGATAAGATCTGAAATGCGAGTAGGGAATACCAAGGTGACTGTGGGGAAGGGAGCGTGCTAGACAGAGAAACAGCCTGTGCAAAGACCCTGAGGCTGGGGGAAATGAGCACGTGAAGAATTAAAAGCACTGAGTATCTGTGACTCTGACCTCTGGCCATGGTGGAGCTAGAGAGGGAGAATGGGCCAGACAGACCCTTTGGGCCCTGGAGCAATGGCCACGGAGTGGCATACTCAAAATTGCACCTTTTGCAAAAAGATCTGGATAAGATAGTGTCTGAGACTAAGTGTCCAGGTGAGAGCACATGGTAGCAGTGGGAGTAATGATAAGTGGATGGCTTAAGAGATGTTTAGAAGGTGGGGTGGGATTAGTGGTGGGTTGGCTGTGGGGACAAGGCGGAGGAGGCCACATGGACGACCCCTGGGATCTGGCATGCCTGGCAGTGCCCTTCACAAGGACTGACTTGCAGGAGGGGTGCCCATGGAGACAAACTGTAGTGGAAACGGCTTTCACCCTGTTAGTACCTCCTACCCTTGTCTGCTGTTTGTCCATTTCCCCCCCAGCCATGCTTAGTTATCCTGGTTCATCCAGCACTGGGGTTTTTTGCTCTTCGATGTGGAAAAAGGCAGAGTGAATGAGTTTAGGGTGTTGATAAGAGTTAGGTGATGGCCCGTGGAGCTGGTAAGAGGAAAGACAATGAAGAGAGAAAGGGGCGGATGGGTGGGGAGAAGGTAGATGGAAGTTCTCATGGATGAAGAACTGCAGGAGGAGGAGGCCTGGCCTGGTGTCCCAGGTCACTGGAACAGATGAGCATCATGACATGTGGAGCTGACCTTTCGGAAAGGCTGGGGCCAGGCTTGGCAGCAGATTGGAGGCATCACTAAATGGGTTATGACATCTTAAGGAAGGGCCTCTGGTCCAGGGCTCTCTCTTTGACCCTGAACCTGTGTTTGTGTTTGTTTGTTTGTTTGTTTGTTTTTTTATCCATCGTGGGTGCTGACAGAGAGCTCATCACATCTGGCAGGAAGCTGGAGGTGGGGAGGATATGGTCAGTCAGCAAGGGATTGCTTGAATTAGTGACTATAGAAGCAAGAACATTTTTTCATGGTAACAAGAGGCAGGGTGTGGCCAAGAGAAGGGATGGCCAAGGTCAAAGAATGGGAGCTATTCGAAGATGAGATGATCCTTGTACAGAGGGAAACTGAGGCTGGAGAGGCCGTGGGACTTGTTTGAGGTCGCACTGCTAGGAAGTGGCTTTCCTGTACGGTTTTCTATTCCGTGGGTTCCAGATATCAGGGCGGGGTTCCTTTCTGAATCTTCCTCTGGAGATGAGACCGTGATGCTGCTGAGTCTACAGCCTGGGCGGAGAGTCAGGAAGCCTGGGAGGGGAGTTGTGGCCAACTGGGGGATGGAGAGGAATGCATATGGGAAGCCTTCCTGAAAAACGGAGCAGCTTAGCTCAGCCTTGTAGAAGCTAGATATAAAGATGATGGGAGGGAGTTACTGGCAAAGGAGTAGCAGGAGCAAGGAGCTAGCAGCGGGAAGCCTCTGAGCCTATTTGGGATGCCACGCGCATCAGGTACGGCCAGACACCAGTGGCAGGGAGGTGGAAGGAGCCGGCCCTGGCAGAGGAGTATTTTATCACTGACGTTGTTTAGAATTGCAGGCCCATCGTGATGATAAAAAGTCAGACTTTTAGTTGATTTTATTATTTAAGTTCTCTATAGAAAATGCAGCCTCTATTGTCTGTGGCCAGGCTGCCAGCTCATCTCGCTACAGCCCTTGTCACCCACTACTTCCCCCTCCCAGCAGTGGGGACCAGAGACCTAGAGGTAGGAGAAGGATTTCAAGCCGATGCCTCAGAAAGCTCAGGGCCATGTCCACAGCTGCCCAGCATTGCGCCAGGCATGGGCTGGCATACCTTGGGGACGACTGGGTCGCAGAGGCTCCAAGGCCTGCAGTGTCCAGGGCTGCTCTTGGCCATCAGAGGCAGAATCTTTGGGCACTCCAGATCTCTCCCCACTAAGCAGAACCTGCCAGAGTGTAAGCACAGCAGTAATGCCCCTCAGGAGTTATTTTCCATCCCGCAGGTGTCTACAGGACCCCTCATGGGCACCCAAACAACAGCCTGAGAGCTAGATTTGATTAGACCCATTTCACAGATAAGGAAACTGAGGCTTCAGAGTAAGGCTTCCTAATGGCCTCATGTCCCCCATCGTGATAGCCCTTGTGTTACTAGGATGCTCGTCTCCCTGCCACCCACAGCCACCCTCAGAGCCAGGGGATGATCACACAGAGGAGGCAGCCCCAGAGGGCTGAGAGGTTCAGGGATTGGCCTATGGCCCAGCAAGGGGCTGGACTGTGACAAGGACAGGGAGGCAGCCAGGTTTAGTATCAAGAACTAGAGATTTGCATTCTCTCCGGGATCTGCCAGTGATAAGCCAGGTGACCTTAGACAAGTTACAGCCCTTCCTCTGGTCCCTCCCTGTTTCCTCACCTGCAAAGTGAGGGAGTTAGACTAAATAGTCTCTACCTTCCCTTGGAGCCTGAAAATCCTCACTGAGAGTTCCTCCATCTTCTATTCCGGTAGCCTCTGAAGTGACCTAAGCAAGACAGTCATTAACGTCCTGGAAAAATATTATCTAAACAAGAAAATAATTCAAAAAAGTCTAGGTCCCACTGCTCTAACCTCTGGTCCTTTCTCTGTTGCTGCCACTGCTGACACACCACCGCATTTGTGATCCACCTTGGAGTGGGATGTGATTTCTCCACGTCTCTACCCATTCCCAGGGCAGAGACCCATGGCTACTTCTGGGCCCACGGCCACCTCTCTGCAGCCAGGAGTTGGAAAATGTGGATTGAGTTGATGTGCTCCAGTTTACCCATCCATCGTGGGGGCTGCAGGTGCTCTGCTGGCCTTGCTAGTAGCAAAGACTTGGGGTGTGTCTTCTCTCATGATCCCAACGAACCCCATCTTTCCCTGCCTAAACGATACTCTGATCCACAGGAGGGCCTAGGTAGGGTGAATGACCCCTGGCCTCACAGCTAGAAGACCTTTCTTCCCCAGCCATCCTTGGAATTTGTCCCTCTGAGAATGGCAACGCAGATAAGGAACAAAATATTGGGTACTGTATCCAGGCACGGAACCAAAAGAAACTTTGTTCTCTGTCGTAGAGTCCTCTCCTGGGCTGAGGGGCTGGCGACCTGGGATCCCGGTCTTGGTTCAGCCCTGTGTGGGTGGCGCTGGGTGTGCTGACTCAGTTTCCCCTCGTGCACCCTGTGATCTCTCAGGGTCTGGCCAGTGCTACTATTCTGAGGTGTGAAATCTGGGTTGGGAGACCCCGTCTACTGAGTGGTTCTCAGGCTCCATCCGGAGGGTTCAAGGATGATCTGGACTCCAGACCGGGTGTGGATTAAGGACAGCTGGGAGCATTACGGGGAGGAGGCGGGAAACTGAGTCAGGCAAGAAACTCCGCGGCCTGGAGTGGTGCCATCCCAGGGCCACATGGTCAGGGGCTTCAGATCTCTGAAGGGCTGTTGAGGGGCAACAGATGTGATTGGTGAGATTCCAGGGACAGACACGGCAGTGGGGGAAATCGTAGACCTCAACGCATTTAGAGGAGGAAGTTGGGCGACTGGAAGGGGTGAGCTCACCGCCACTGGAACAGTATAAGCCGAGACCCTCCGGCTTTTCATGTGAAATGACATGGAGAGGAGGGCGGAAAGCTGGGCCAGATGCCAACCTGGGTTCCTGACGCTGGACGCGCCAGGCGTATTGTGTCTGTTTCTTGCCTCTAGAGCAATAAGATTATCTGAGAGTGGGAGTTGGTGGATCTGGCTAAGAATTCAATTAGGTAAGAATTATAGCTTTAGATTCTAAGTCAGCACTAAGGGAGGGCACGAGGCTTTCTCTGTTTCCATCCATTTAGGGTTTGGGTGCCTCCCAGCACAGATGAGCCTCCCACCCCGCCATGCTGCCTCTCAGTGTGGTCATATCATAGAATAAAGGCACAAAGCACCTTTGCCTCCATTCTCCCTTCAGAGCCTCCCTAAAGCTTCAGGAGGGTGGCAGGCAGGGATGCACAGTCCCATTTTATGGCTGGGGCACTAGGGCACAGACAGGGACAATGCCTTGAGCAGGGTCACACAGTGAATGAGGACAGAGCAGACCAGAGCCAGGGGCCCTGGTCACAGAATATCTGTGCACCTTCCATCCACAGAGCAGGGCTCCCAGCTAAAGCCAAACAGGAGCTCTGCTTATTGAGGGCACGAACTTCCTCGAAGGGCCCTCCCGTCATGAGGGGGAGCCAGAGCCAGCTCCACAGGGGACAGCAAGCCAGAGGGAAGTCCATGGGAAGAGCCATCCCTCTGCCTGGAAGCAGGTTCTCGAGTAGGTCTCGAAGGCGCCTGGGAGAGTAGTGAGGAGCCTCGCCCCACAGGGCCCCTTCTGCCAGAGGCCTAGGCAGAGAAGGCCCTGAGTAGCCGGGAGTGAAAGGGTCAGCAGCTGCAAGGAACCGACCTGCCCCTTTATTCCCTATCTGGAGGGGTCCTGGGTCCAATTCCCCAGGGATACTGAGGGACAACTGAAGTTTCGAGGGAGTCAAATCTATATCTGGGTTTTTGAGTGTGCAGGGGTCAGCACCCCACAGTGTTAAAGGGTTGATCAGCTGTGCAGTTCGGTGGCCTGAGGTGCATGCACACATTTGCACAGTCATCATCACCGTGGTTTTTAAACTTTGACTTCCCAGTAGCATACTCTGTTCTTTAATAGTTTTGTTTACATGGAGTGATGACGAATGTGTGTTTGGTGCTAAAACATCGTGCTTGACACAGTGGGCCTTACGTGGACCTTTCTCCACACCAGGCACTGCTCTAAGCCATTCTAAGTGAATAAAGTCGTTGAATCCTTACAACTCCCCTCTAAGTTAGGTTCCTAATGGGCCCTACTCTACAGATGAGGAGACTGAGACACAGAGAGGTTTAGTATCTTTCCCCAGATCCCTCCCTGACTTGCCTGGGACCGCTAGTTCCTCTTGTTTGTTGAGGACTCACTGTGTGCCTAGGCTAAATGCTCTCTGTTCAGCCTTTGCCCCGTCTCACAGCATCTCGGCCAGAGATGGGTGCCATGTGGTCCTGGGACTCAGAGAAGGTGAGTCTGAGTTTGTAGCCGGGTCTCTGACTCAAGCCCATGCCCTGACCACCTGCCCGCAGTGCCTGCTGTTTAGATGATGAAGCTGTCATGAGGACATCTGCCGGATCTCGAGTGCTGACCTGAACCCACATTTATATAAGACTATCTGAGAGATAGAAAGACAGAAGTCACGCTCCCAAGTGGCCCAAGTCAGGAAGAGGCTGTGTGCGCAGGGAGCCTTTGGAGGACAGGTTGTTGCTGCTTCCTAGTTGCATATCCTCAGAAAAGTGACTCTACCGCTCTGAGCTGAGCACAGCTCAGCACCCATGATGTGGGGATAATTCTCCCCAGACTACAGAGGGTATGAGAAGGAGATGGAATAATGAAAGGGAAGGTCTCTAAATCACAGAATGGTGGTGCTCGAAGCGTGGTCCCTGAACCAGCTGTATTGTTGTCACCTGGGAACTTGAGAAAAATGCATGTTCTCAGGCTCTACCCCAGACTCTCTGAATCAGAAACTCTAGGATGGGTCCAGCAGTCTGGGTGTTAATCAGCCTTCTAGGTGACTGTGATGCACTCTCAAGTTAGACCCACTATTGGAAAACTTCATGCAAAATGTAAAGGAGATACTGTCCCAGCCCTGGCAGAGTCAGTCTTGGGGAGGAAGTGCCCTTGCAGCCCGGGGCCCTGACAGCTTTCCTCTTCACCCTCAGCTGGGCCTCCTGCCTTCCGCGGCCTGAAGGCCAGTCTGAACAAATGGTTTGAGCAGAGCTCAGGGAGGCTGGAGATGGGGAGAAGGTGGCCCCGTCATCGTCTCCTGGCAGCTGTTGCCGACGCTGCCTAAGGAGTTGATTAAGGCTGAACAGTGGCATTTAGCAACGTGTTAATAAGCAGGTGAGGGAGAAGCAGGAAGGCGTTTCCCATCACCCTCCCGCATGTGTGGCTGAGCTAGGAAGCGGAGCACTGGATCGGGCAGGCGGGCTCCAGAGCAGGCAGGCCTAAGTCATATCTGGGGACCCTTACCACCGGGAATGGGTTGAAGAATGAAAGGAAACCATTTTCTAACTTAAAAACTCCAGCTGCTGAGATTTGGCCTGTCAGCCCGGCCTCCCCACGGGGTTGTTCTTTCAAAGAGCAGAGATCTGTAAGAGGCAGATCAGGCCTTGACTCCTGGTCAGGAAATCTGGCAGCTCTGCACGCGCCTCCCTAAGCAGCCTGCTCTTTTCCTCGTGAGTCCAGACAAGGAAGACCTCAGAATCTTCCTCCTCCTCCTCCTCCTCCTCCTCCTCACCGTGCTCCACAGCTACTTCAGCAAGCTGGAGCTGGGTGTGAAATGAACCCCACTTATTTCTTCCTTAGCCACAAGCCCAAAGTTGAGGGAGAATACTTTCCCAGGGCAGACGTTCTAACTACTTAATTGCAAGGGCCAAATCCACTTCAGCTGTGACCAGGTCACACCCCTGGTTACAAACGTCGACGCCTCCCTTGGTCTCGAGTGCCAGCTCTGTAGCCAGTACTCAGAGCCCCTGCCTGGCTACCACTTCAGCCGCAGCCCTCATTTTTCTCTGCATTTGCCCAGACCCCAGACCAATCAGACCCTTTTGGTTTCCCAGATGTGCCTTTTGCTTCCCCACCCCGTACGATATGCCCGTCTCTGTGCCTCAGTGCTCCCAGATATGGCTGGACCAGCACGGTGCCTTCCATCAGGAGTGCCTCCCCTTCACTCTGTGCTGGGCTCGCTCTGGTTGACCTTTAAAGCTTAACTCAAAAATCTGCACTGCAGCCCTCACCGACTCCCCAGATTTCCACTCTCTCCACTCTCCCAGCCGCATCCCGTTTAGCCTGCTTGCCTTGAATTGCGCTTGCTGGTCACATGTTTGCCTCTCCCATCAGTCTGAGCTCTTGAGGGGCAGAGGTCCCTGTCAGGGTCATCACTGGCTCTCTTCCCACAGCGCCCAGCACAGGCTAGACTCCAGGAGGGCCCTAGTGATGCTGGTTGAATTCACTCTGGGCCCCAGGTCCCTTGCAGCAGAGCAGGGTGAGAGCTGATTTGTGGGTCCGAGCCAGGGACTTGCCGACAACAGAATGCAGGCTCTGGCCAGACGCCCATACCAGGACGGGGCTACGGAGCTTCAGCCTTGACTCCGGCTTCCTGTGGGACCCTGAGTAAGGCATTTAGTCCCTCTCTAGGCATCAGTGTCCCTTTCTGTCCAGCGACAGACCCAGAAGCTCTGCCGGGGAATGGATGGTGAGCCGGAAGTGGAACTTCTAGGTTATCATCCTCCTGGAGGTGTCTTTAGAAAGTCCCCAGTGACCTTTATCTCTCGAAACTCCCAGATAAGGATATTGTGGGGCAATAAATCTGCATGGAGATTTGGTCAGGGCCTGACATGGGGGAAGGAACAGGAAGAAGCTCTGTTCTGTGTCTCCAGAGGGTCAAGGCAGGAAAATCACTGGCCCTTCCAGGCCTGGGGCCAGCAGCCAGGCAGATAGCTCTGCCGCCCTCACAGGTCCTATGGTCTGTCGTGTGGGCTCAGAGCCTTCAGCGGATTGTCCTAATGTAATGGCTGGGCAGGGCAGAGGCATAACCATTCTAGAGGTGGAAAATCAAAATCCAAGAGGGGACAAGATTTGTCCAAGGTTGTGGAACAAGGGACATCAGAATTAGGACTCTTAGATCTGATGGCACATCCACTATGGAAGGACAGGCCCAGCCTCCAGCTCCTAGTGCCCAGAGGGGAAGTCAGAAGAGGCTGGTGGTGCTAGTGAAAGCTCAATCCAGGAGCCAGGTTGGTCTCCCGCTGGGTGCCCACCTGTGGGATCTGGCCCATGGGTGAGCAAAGCAGAAGTGGAGGATTATTTGGGGCTGATGGTCTAATGGGTAGTTGGATAGATGTGTGGATGGATGGTTAGATAGATGGTTGGATAGATGGATGGATGGATTGATGGATGGATGGATGGATGGATGGATGGATGGATGGATGGATGGATGGATAAAAGAAGGAAAAAACACAGCAGGACAGGAGGAAAGGAAGGGAGCATCCGTCAGCTGAGCTCCTACTTGTACCAGGCATGTACAAGGTATTTTAAATGTTATCTAATTCAATCCTTGGAAAAGCCCTGTGAGATGGATATTAGGGTACCCTTTTACAGATAAGGATACTGAGGCCCAGAGACAAGTAGGCCTCTCCCCATGCCACCTCACAGGCTAGAACAACTATTCAGGCTAGGGAGCTAGGGAAGCCCCCTAGAGGTCATTCTACTTGAACTGGGCCCAGGAAGATGGAGTGAGAGAAGAAGGTGTCCTAGTAGCCCAGCAAATGCCAACCTTGGACTCATTTGAGCTGACTTGGTTCGAATCAGAGAGAAGGGGTGTGGGTGTGAGCAAAGTTGGGGAGTCTGGGAAAACGTGATGCTTTGAGAGGAAAGTGGAAAGACCAGCTTGGCTCACGGAGCAGGTCTATGGAGATGAGGAAAAGGTGGTCAGGGGAATGTGCGGGGTCTCAACTCAAGTCCAGCAGAAAGCTTTATCCTGAGGAAATGACTTGGTCATGGTGACAGCAAGATTGGAGCCTGAGCTGGGGTGGGTGAGCAACAGAGTCGCTGAGAGAAAAGGCTGCCCAGGCCTTGCACAGCTTGAGGGAGGGGTAGAGAACAGGTGGGGGCTGTGGGGCAGGGGAAGTTGGCCACCTCAGGAGGTGCCCTGCCCCTCCTCAGGTCCTCGGGACCCAGATCTGAGCAATGTCAGATGTCAGGAGGTGCTCCCTCAAGGTCTAATTGCTTCAGGGAGAATGAGGCCTCTTCTTGGCTCTCTCTCTGACTCAATCTGTATTTCCTGTGGGCCTGTGGTGAGGCATCTGTGCTGGACCAGAAGGAACAGAGGGCTAGAAAAGAGGAGAGAGGGGCGGAGGCGGGAGGTGACTGGGGCAGGGACAACCTGGAAATGCGACTGTTTTTACTTAGTGACTGCAGGGTGCCTCTGCCTCTGCTGCTGATGTGATTGGGACATCCAGGGTGGGGCTGTGCCTTCCTGTCCAGAGCCCTAGGTCCCCGAGCACGAGGCTGAGCTTGTCTGGAGACTCCTGCCGGAAAGATGCACAAATACATGCTTTTTGGGTTCTTCCTGACTAGCAGGGTTTGTTAGCATTTTACTATGCTTGTCTGTTCCCTCCATCAACGTGGTAAGCACCAGGGGTTAGGACTCTTGTGTTTGGAGGGCGGCTTTGCACTTTCTGGTTTGGGAATTTCACTCAGATCCCCCAGATTTTGCGCCCTCAGCACGTGCCTGTCACGTACTAAATCAAAGCTTAGTGTCCTGTAAACATTGGGACCTCAACAATCTTAACAGCAAATAGTCGTTGAGCTCTAAGTGTTCACCCAGCACTGCTCTATGTGCTGTGTGGATTATCTCATTTAATCGGCAGGGCACCCCTGTGAAAGAGTGTGGACCCAGAATGAAATGGCCTGGCTTCGAATTCTAGCTCAGCTGCCTATGAGCTGTGTGATCTGGGACAAGTCGCTTCACCTCTCCGTGCCCCGGTTTCCTCATCTGTAAAAATGGGATGATAATAGTATTTATGGAATTGCTCTGGCAGGTGGGTTAGTACTTGGAACAGTGGCAGTGTTCGCTGTTATTTGTTACAATGCTTGATTCTACCAGTGAGGAAATTGGCACACTAAGTGACTTTCCTAAAGTCATACGGGTGTGACGGACGTGTTCTGTAATCACACTGTTTAAGGGGATTCCCAGTATGTGGCACCTGAAATATTGCCAGTGCAACTGAGGAGGTGAATTTTGCATTTTATTTCATTTTATCTTTAACTTAGAAACCACGCGTGACTAGAGGCTCCCATGGTGGACAGAGCTGCTGCCTGCGTCCCACACCCAATGATTTGATTTAAATTACTCGAATATGCATTCAAAGTTGCAAACCACGACCTTATGTCAAGATCGTGGCATTTTATCTTGTTCTGCTCTTGGCCATTTCACTGAGAAGTATAAACGTGGAAAGCAGTAGCTCAACTGATGTTCGCCTTTGGCTTTCCTATGCCGCCCCTACCACAGGGCCTGACGCAGAATAAGTAGTAGGTCAACAGTGGATGGAGGTTGGTGATTGAGTTAAGTCATATTCATCTCTCTTTACAAGCCTTCTTGGATTTTTCTGCTTTGAAAGTTCTGTTCTCTGGTTCGGGATATTGGGCTCTTTAAGAAGTCAATTCTAGGACCTTCTCTTTCACAGGCAAGTTGCCAGAGTCAGGGATACAAGTGACTTAAAATAGAATCATTGCATGTAAATCACATAAGAGTTTTCTGGAGACCTGTGGTAGGTGGTAGGGTGTGCAACTTGTCCCTGTTTGTCCGGGACTTTCCAGATTTTAGCTCTGAAAGTCCTGCGTCCTGGAATGTGCCCCTCCCCTGACCCCAGGCCGACCAAGAGTGTGGGTCACCCGACTTGCATGGAGAACGATAAGGCTTCTATACTTGCTCCGAAGGAGGGAATAAAATGAAGCTTGTAGGGTGAGACCCTGAGGTACCAGGTCCCTCGGTCCCACCATGTCACTTCAGATCCTGTTGCTGGCCCGTGGAAGGCAAAAATAAAGACACTTTGTGCCAAGAAGTGACAGCTAACCCAGCCCCTGGCCTCAGATGGAGAGAAACGACTGTGGACAAAAGTCTCATTAGGAAGAAACAGCTGAGACCTGTGATTTCTTCTCTCTGCCTGGTGAGGAAGAAAGGCTCCGCGGGAAAGTGGCTGGTTTAACAGAGACCTGAAGTGATGACAGCAGGTGGGCCTCGACCTTAGGTGGGCCTTGGCTTCTGAGTCTGATATCCCTACTGGGTTGATCAGAGGCCCTAATAAGGACTCAGGGCAAATTAGGAAGGAGTTTTCCTAGTCAAGTTTGGGGCCAAGGTCAGGATCAGAATAAACTCTATGATGGATGACAGTTGGTCAAAGATTGGAGTCACAGTGAGGACCTGCCCGTAATTAGGTGTTTAGTGTGTAGTCTATTAATTATTAGTCTTTGTAGGTTACCTACAAATTGAGTGTTCTTTACTCTTAGAGTAATACACACACACACACACACACACACACACATTTTTAAAGCTAAGAAACGTGATTCTAACCTCCCTCTGTTAACTGCGGCTGATGTAAGTGTGATTCGGACCCTTTCATGAGGCAGATATGAGGCTAGATATGTGGTCAGGTTTTAAGAGAAAAAATAAATAAATAAAACTGCGAATATTAGGTGTGGACCTACAAATTTACAAAGGGGCAATGGTAACCAGCAGCCCCAGGCTCCTACCCAACCCGGATGTTCCAACACTAAATCAGGTAACTTCATTCTTTCCCCGAGGCCAGGAACAGTGCAGTTAATGAATAATCTATTTTGCTGGTTTGTACCACACCCAGTTTGGATTCTTTTTGAGCCACCCTGCAGCTAACCCTTGTCCTGCAGTGATTGAGGGCTGGGCTGGGAAGACCTTCGGGGTGGGCTGAGTAGTCTCTGAGTCTGTCTGTCTGTCTCACCTGTCAGAGAGGAGCATGCGGCAGGAGAAAAGGCCTCTGGACAGGACTTGGCTTCTGCTTCCTACCTGCATTGATCCTACTCATTTGATTTTAGACAAACTGCTTCCCCTGCACCACATAGGGACAGCAATCCCCAGGAGAGTTTTAAGGGGTGGGACAGGCAGGGAAGAAAGCAATTTGATGGGATGTTAAACCCAGAAATGACTAAGTCCTTTTGGGGGGGCGGGGAATTCACAGCACGCAGAGTCTAATCCCTTGGCGTCAGGGCCCGCTAAGCATGCATGGGACAGGGGCAGCAGAATTGATGCCACCCCTGCTTTGTGCCACACCTGAGAAGGCCTACTGTGGCTTTGATGTGGGCCCTGCTGGATGGGACCAGGCAGGATAGAACGGGTGGCCCAGATCAGCCACTCTGGCCCAGCCCCTGGGTGAGGCCTCACAGAGCTGAGGGTTTGCTGCCGTCTGCATTTCCAGGCAAGTGCCTGCTTGTAGGGAAAATAAAACTCCTGTTCTGTGAATTGCTGAGTCCTTAAACTCTTGCACGCACTGATACATGCACGCATGTGCACGTACATGCACAGACGCAATGAAACACCTGAACAGATGCACATATGTGTGCGCACCACGGGAGTGAGTAAATGAGTTTGTGTGAACACCCTGGTGAATGCAGTGCCCGTGTACAGACTTGCACACACAGTGAACACACAATTGCACATACAGTTACACAAACTTCACCCACATACATACGTGCACGCTCCAATACCATGAACAAAGGAAGAGGTGGCTGGCCTGGATTGGTGCTGCCCCATCCCCCACTTCTGTCAGGTTCCCTTCATGATAACAGGTCTGGAAGAACCTTGGCAGAGAAGATAAGGTGCTGGGTGGGGTGGGGAAAGGAGGTCGCTGGTGTTCACACTGCTCCAAGGTCAATTGGCCCCCTTTCTGGAGGGTAGCCACTTGGCTTCCTGAGCCTCATTTTCTTTTTCTGTAAAGTGGAAGTGATATGGTCATGGGCTGAGATGGGATCCAAGGTGTGGTGGCCCACCCATAGGCTGGCCAGAGTGGCAGCTTTGCAGGAACTTGGAGCTGGAGGCTCAGGGAACAACTGGGTTCAGCTTCCAACTCCACCACTTTCAGCTGTGTGACCTCAGGTGGGTTACTTCTCTTCTCTGCCTCAGCCCTGCGTCAGTCACATCTGTAATGGGGAGCAAGACAATACCTGCTTGTTCAGTTCATGCATGGGGAAGCACTTGGCATGTAGCAACCATCCAGAGACTGTGAGTTATTTCCATGGAGGTGACTGTGAGCTCAGGGAGAGTCGTTGCACAGGTCTCTTGTGGCCCCCTGACCCTGGGCAGAGAGCCGTCCCTCAGGTGTGGAGCCGTCCCCCAGACTGTGAGGGTGGAGCATGGAGAGTGGCTGGAGAGGCTAAGACTGTTGACGATGTCCAGGTCATGTTGATTTCAGCAGCCTGCCCCCTCAACCCACAGCCTACCACGGGCACTCAAGCACCAAGGCCGGTTGACCCCCTCTTGGTGTTTCACTAACATGTCCCCTCCTCTCCATCCCCTCTGCCCTACTTCAGCCCAGGGGACCATCACCTCTCCCCAGTTCCACCTTTTCTTCCCCTCAGTAGTCAGAGGGATCTACCTAAAATAGAAATCTCCTCACTCCTTTGCTTTAGTCCCCGAGGCCGCTCCCCATGGCCCTCAGAGTCCAGGTTCTTTAACATGGCTCCTGAGGAGTCTGGCTCCTGCCCTTGGCCCACCTCTTCCCTGCAGGCTTCCCGTGCTCTGGTCACACCAAGCATCGGCAGTTGTCTGCCAAGTACCATTGGTTGGGCCTGCATGTGGCGGTGTGTTAGGACAGGTAGGCTCTGCTCTGTGACAGATAACCCCACTACCTCAGTATTCACTCTGCAAGTTCATTTCTCTGTCAAGCTAAATGTCCAACATGAGTCACTTGGGGAGAGGTGTTCTGTTCTGTACAGTCCCTTGGGGACCCAGGATGATGGAATCTGCACCATTGAGAAAACATGGCCTTCTCATCTCTTCACCAAGGACGAGAGTTTTGGAGGGTCACGGGCAGGTCTTACCTACTTCAGCCTGGAAGTGGCACATGTCACTTCTGCCCATGATCATTGGCTAAGAACTAATACCAGGGCTGCCTGACTGCAAGGAGGCTGGGATGCAAGGGGAGCGGTGAAATGTCTGGTGAGCACTGCCATCTGCCACAGACAAGTGCACCCCTCAACCCTTCTCCACTGCTGCTAAAGGTGAGGCAGGGGTAGGGGACGTGGAACTGAGCCTACTGACCCCCCCTATTTTCCCAGCGTAGGCCCAAGGCAGCTCCTCAGCTGCCACCTAATTGCCAAGGCCCTAGGGAGGTCTTTGTCCTTGCTGTTCCTTTCTAAGAAGACTCCCAGGACCCAGTGCAGAAAAAAGCTGTGTTCCTTTGCAGGTGGTGGCTTTTATCTTACACACACTCACTAAATCCCTTTTGGATTCTGTTTTTCTTATGGACTCGACTACTAGGAAGCTCAGGCCCGAATCTGAGGGCCACCTTCTGTGTGTGGAGAACCTGGCAGCACCCATTCAGTAGCTTAACTCCTCACCTCCCCCCACACCCACATTTCGGGTGGTCTCTTTGCTCCTGTATTTTCCCTCTCTCCCCACTTCCTCACCATGGCTTTTCCACTTCTACCTTGCGTTCTATTTCTGTACGTCTTCTTACTACCTTTCTGGAATCAGATAGGTGATAGTCAGTCCCTGCATTCTGTGCTGCTTCCTGTAGCTCTGGCAAATGCAGCCGGGGTTTTGGAGAGTGGAAATGTCTGAGCTTCACAGGATAGACCTTTCCCATGAGGCCGATGTGCGACCTGTAAGGGCTGGGCTTGTGGTTCAGGCCCTTGGTCACCATGGCTTCCTGAGGTCAACAGTCTAATCTTGTGCCTTTGAACTGAGCACAGAGAAGAGCCTTGGGCCAGCTGCCCGGGCTGGGCAAGGCACCTTCTTTGTCCTGACCATGTGAGTATCCAGTCAAACATGACTCCCCAGGAAGTTCCTAGGGCCTGCGCTGGGCAATACGCTATGCCGGGCACTCCTGGAGCACAGCTCCAGGCTTTCTTTTTCTTTTTTTGTGTGTGGTTTTATTGTTTTTTGTTTTTTGTTTGTTTTTTTTTTTTTTTTTGAGGAACCCACAAGCTGTGGTAGAGAAGATGAGACCTGAAACCAAACTGCAAATCGGTGACCTAAGGGCAGGGAGGAGAGACAGCTGTGAGGAGCAGAGGAGACCAAGATCTCTGCTACTCATTGCACCCAGGAAGACTCTGGGGGCTTGGAGATTGGGGAAGGAAAGGATTTGGACTTGTGGAGATGGGTACAGGCAATAAGTAGCTGGGAAAGGCAAGCCAAGGAAGTGGTCAAGGCAAGGGTGAAGGCCCCAGAGGCCTGGAAATGGAAGAGGAGACACAAGGGAAGCTGGTGGTATTCTTTATCTGGAAGGAACCCTTTAGAAAATGAGCAAGAAAAAGTGAATCATGGAATATGGGATGGGAAGGCCTTGATTTCCAGGCTGAGTTTGCCCTTGAACTTGTAGGGCAGCAGTGAATGGAGAGCAACAAAGGATCATTTAAGATGGGGGCCAAGGTGGTGAGGACTACAGCCAGGCTTGGTGTCCGGAGCATGGAGGGGAGGGCCCAGCGGGGTCAGTGAGATTGGGGGCAGGGAGTTTGACCTGAGCAGAGTGACGCTGAGAGATGGCCACATGGTATCATGCATTTGGCCACTGATGGGGCCTAGATCCTCTTACATTCCACTTATAACCCAGTCCTGCTTACCTCTCCAGCTTGTATTCCCCTCACTTACATTGCCCAACTTATGTTTATATGTGTGTATAATGTATATATTTTCTTTTTAACATCTCTTTGCTAATCTTACAAAATTACATATCGTTGCCCAAACATCCGATGTTTTCTCCTGTCTCCAGGACTTTAGTCAGGGTCTTCCACCTGCCTGGGCCTCCTTCCCCCACCCCAGCGCTCCCTTGTCCTGCCAGCATGCCAACTCCTACTCATCCTTCAAATGACAGCTGACGTGTCACTTCCTCTGGATAAGCCCTCCCTGATTGCCATGTACAAACCTCCATTATTAGGTATAGTACCCTGAGTCTCACTGGCCCAGGCACCCCTAGGGGCCTCACTCGCAGGACCCCTCACTCTGTAAGGCTGGTCTCAGGCTTACTCTCTCCAAAACCTCAGTCCCTGGCACAGGGCCTAGTCACACAGTGGTGCTCAGTAAATATTGAGTGAACAAATATAAGGCTGGATGAGGAGTGATGACGGCTCAGGATGCCTGGATGGTAATGGTGGCCGTAATTATTACTGTTGATCAAGGGATCTAAATGTATCATTTAATTTTACCCTCATGACAAGTCTATGAGAAGGATCCTTTCATTGTCCCCATTTTGCAGATGAGAAAACGGTGGCTTCAGAAGTTAAGTTACTTGCCTGCCCAGCTGGCAAGAGGCAGAGCTGGAATTGGAAACAGGCAGGCTGGCTCCAGGGGACACAGCATTCGCCACTGGGCTGGGCTGGGAGGGGGAGGGGTGGCTGGGCTGTGGGCGAGATGGTGGATTGGGAATGTGGTGAGGTCTCTATGCTTTTTCATGTTCATACTTGAAGGGATGAAAAGCAAACAGGTAAGCAAAAAGTATACACCATCTCACCACATCTCACCAGGTCCTTAGAAGTGGCCACAAGTACAGCCTGTTCACTCGATTGCCCTTCACAGTGCATCACTGTCATGCCCTCTCATATATTAGATCCCCATGTGTCCTGTTATCAGGGTAGTGAGTCTCACACTCTTTTTGTCCCACTTGTGTCCTGCAGATGTCATGGCACCCCCAGTACCGGAGCTCCAAGTTCCGCCACGTCTTTGGCAAACCAGCCAGCAAGGAGAACTGCTACGACTCAGTGCCCATCACCCACAGCGTCCACGACAATCACTTCTGTGCCGTGAACCCCCACTTCATTGCCGTTGTGACTGAGTGTGCTGGGGGAGGAGCCTTCCTTGTCATCCCCCTGCACCAGGTAAGGATGCATGGTGAGCCCCAGGCCTAAGCAGCTCCCTGGAGGCAAAGCAGGACAGAGGGAAAGTAGAAAGAGCCTGGGTATCTGGTACCATATACGGGTTAAAGTCCTAGACCTGCCAATTACCAGCTGTGTGACCTTAAGTAAGTAATTTCACCTTTGTGAGCCTTAATTCCTCATTGGGGAAAATATACCTCTCCTTGGATTTCAGCAATTGCTCAGCTATTCCTGGGACCTCCCTTCACCTCACTGCAAAATAATTCACTCCTGAATAAAATATAATTTTTGATGCGTTTCTGAGCTCACAAGACATTGGGAAATCTCCAAAGTCACTTCCCCTCCCCTCAAAAGAAACAATCCTTAGGCTGAAATCTAAGTGGGAGAGAAAAGCAGAAAGTGAACAGGAAGAACAGGCTTGTCCTGCGGGCAGATGTTAACAGTATAGGTTGGACCATGTGCATTTGCTGATGTTTAATAGTTTTTGACCCCCAGGATAGCAGTTTCATGTAAATTAACCGAATAGGTGGTCTTTGCAGTATAGCCTGAGTCTCAGCCTCAGGACAGACCCTCTGAAAGGTCTAGCGGGATCTTGGGTCGGTAGCGTCCTGGTTCACAGCAGAAGCAGAGACAGAGTTTGTCTGGAGGAAAGTATTCACAGTGTGGACAGAAGTGCCACAGATTAAGATCAGGGAAATTCATAATCTGAGATCACCCAGCATGTAAACTGCCACGAGTAAGAAACAATAGATTTAGACACCCAAAGGACTTCAAAAATGAAAATAACTACAGATTGGAATATCATAGACCAGGTTTCTGATCCCAGTGCAATTGACTTAGAAATCAATAACAGAATACGCATTTTAAATTCCCATTTGTTTGGAAATTTAAAGACACATTTCTGAATAACTTCCAGGACAGAGAAGAGATCAAAATGGAAATTTAAAACTACTTAAAACTGAGTGATAATGAAAAATAGCACAAAACTTATGGGATACCAGGAAAGTGGTGTTTCAAGGGAAATGTGTAGCATCCATGCCTATGTAAGAAAGGAAGAAAGTCTGAAAATGATGCCTAAATGTTCAACCTGAGAAGTTAGAAAAAGAACAGAGTAAACCCAAAGAAAGTGAGAAAGGAGATAATAAAGAGCAGAAATCAGTGAAAGAGAATACAGAAATACATTAATGAAGGCCCGAGTTGGATCCTAGAAAAGACTCTGGACAGATGGCCAAAGATAAAAGAGAGACGGTACAAATAACATTAGGAACAAAAAAAGCAATATAACAGCAGAGCTTCAAAACATAAAGCCCTAACAGGAAAAATATTTTGATAATATATTTGAAAACGTTAACAATATGGTCACATTCTTATAAAAAATATGTAACTTGTCATTACTGATTCAGGTAGCAACAGAAAGCCTGAATAGTCCTGTAAATATGCTTTTAGATTGTGTAATAAAAATCTCTCCTAAAGAAAACAGAAGGAAAAGGCAGGCCATAGAGTAAGGAAGGATATTTGCACAATTAGCATGACAAAGAGCTCATTTCCTAAATGCATAAAATGGACTAGGACAAACAAAACAAAACAAATTAAAAAAAAAACAAAAAAAAACCTGAACAGGTATCTCACAGCAGAGAAAATCCAAATGGTTACTGAACATATGAAACAACATTCTCAACCTCGTTAGTAAACCACACTGAGATACCACTACAAAGACCAGAAATGGCAAAAATGTAAAAATCTAACGACAGTGATGTTGAGGATGTGGGACTATGTAAACCCTCAGACCCTCTGGTGACAGGGTGGAATGGCACATGTATTTTGGAACAAAATGTGGCCGTTTCTATTAACGAGGAAAATCCACATAGCCCGTGACCCAGAGATTCCACTGCTAGGTACATACCGGGCAGAGATGTGTGCTTCTTGGCACCAAAACACAACAGAAGAAAGCTCAGGGGAGCGTTGTTCCTATTAGCACAAAACTGCAGAAACCCCAAGGTCCAAGAATTGAATAAATAAACTGTGGTATATCCATAGTGTGGAATATACAGAATCATGAAAAGGAACAAAGTGTAGACAAATATACCACAAAATGGATGGATCTTGAATACAAGGATGAGGGAAAGAAACCAAATAAATTCCATACTGTTTCATTCTGCTAACCTAAGGTTAAAAACGGACTAAATTAAACTGTAGGTTAAGGGGATGCATCGGGAAGTAGAAAAACCTTAAAGAAAAGCAAGCAAGGGGCTCTCAAGGAAACCTGTAAAATAATTACCCCCTGGGCTAGGGAGGGGAGTTGCTTCTGGACTGGATAGTGTCCCGTGGTGGTCTCCTTGGTTCTAGTTCATGCTCTGACCTGGGAGAATGGCAGTTGTGCAGTTAATTTATTTTTTCAACAATTCATTAATCTAGACATTTACATTTTAGGCACTTTTTGAATGTAATATAGTGCAGACAAACATGTATAAGAATGACTCTAGGTTCATGTGATTTTGTTCCATGAAACTATCGACAAACTGATTAATCTTTTATAAACACTTCCAGAGAAAAGGAGAAAAGGAATTGCTCCTTTCCTCGTTCTGTGAGGCCAGTGTAACCTTGATTCCAAAACGAGACAAGGGCAGAATAAGAAAAAAATTACAGACCAATCTCAAGAAGGTGAATGCAAAATTACCAGCAAACCAAATCCATCAGTGAGTAAAAGATACATCCTGACCAAGGTGAATTTATTCCAGAAACTAAGGACGGTCACATATTAATAAATCTACAAACATAGATCATCATATTAACAAATAAAAGGAGAAAAACCATATGGTCATCTCCATAAATGCAGAAAAAGCACTTAATAAAGTGCTGTACCCACTTATGATAAACATCTTTTGCAAACTAAGCAAAGGGAATTTCACTAATATATAGGAAACAGAACCTTAAAAAACCTTTTATTTTGAAAGAATTTCAACCCTACGAAAAAGTTGCAAAAATAGTCGAATAAACTGATTATCCTTCGCCTAGCTTCACCAGTGTTAACATTCTGCCAAATTTGCTTTTTTATCTATTTTATATCTTTCTCTCCATGTATGGATGTTTTCAAATTTTGTTTCTGGTCCAGAATCCAACCCAGGATCATGCGTTGTATTTAGTTGTCAGATGTCTTAGTCTACTTTATTGAACGATATGGACAACTTTTAAGCAGTAAAGGCCAGCTGTTTTGTAGAATGTTCCTAAATTTTAATGTGTCAAATTGTCTCCTCATTACTATGTTCATGTTATGCATTTTTGGCAAGAATATTAAACAAGTTATGTATCCTCAGTTCATTATACCATGTGACGCATGTTGTCCATTTGTCTCATTGGTGATATTTGATCTCTTTGTTAGTATGGCGCAAACATCATTCATAAAGAAACATCCCTTTAAAATTAGCAATAAGGTAATAGGTCCTGGCCTGCACAGTAAGACCAGAAAAATAAGTTATAAGAATTGGAAAAAAAAGTAAAACCACTATTATTTATAGATACGATTGACTACACAGAAACCCAAAAGAACATATAGTCAAATTTTTAGAAAAATAATAAGGGTGTTAGGAATGTAGCCGGATAAAAAGATTAGAATACAAAAATAAATTGCATTTTTACAAACCTAGAATGTTTAGAAAATGTAAGCATTTGCAGTAGAATAAGAGAGCGAATGCCTAGGGATGAACAAGCAAGACTTAAAAGGAGTTCAGAAAGCATTACTGAGAGATAATATTAAAAATGGCCCAAGCAAATAGAAATATGTGTCGTGTTCATGAATAGCCACTTTTCTTCCTTCCCCAATTTCCACAGCATTCTTCTTTTTGGGACATATTCCACAGCCTATTTTTTTCTTAGGGCACTATGCCCCGAGTACTTTGAATCAGTCGTTTGTATTCTTCTGCTAGCACCTCCTAATGCACTTGGAATAGGGGCAGGGGCAGGGGGTGGTGGGAAGAACCAGTACTTTGCTTACCTATGTGTCACATTGTGGACACATAAAGTTGATGTTCATAAATTTCCATTGATTGGACAAATTTTCTACTAATGAACAAATTACCTTTGTTCATCCAAATAAATAGGGAGGGCATAATTGGCAAAGGGAATGGAACAAAGAAAGACATGGAGGAGGTGGGACTATTCAAGGACTGTTCAGGGAACAACGCAGAGAAGAGTCTGGCCAGAAAAATTGAGCAGTCTGTTTAGGGGAGGAAAGGAAATACCCCGAGGAAGTGGATTGGGGCCAGATGGGAAGGACCTTGAACACAGGGATGAGAAGCGTGAACTGTATTCCAGAGAGGCGAAAGTGTTTAAGCTGAGGAGGGACAAGTATCCAGTGAGATGTATGGAGAGACTTGGAGGTCAGAGCTGGAAGGACCCCTAGAGATGGCCCATTTGTCTTCTTATTTCTCCCAAGCTCTTGGGTGCTTTTAAAAGATTCTGTCCACCAAACAAACGGTGCTCTTAATTAATTATATAACTAATGTGATTTCCTGATTTTTCTTAATCAGACTTTTTCAGAACTGTCACGGTTTCTAGGCACGAAATGCTTAGTATACATAGGTAGTAACAACTGATGTAAAGAGAATCAATATGTTCGATGTGATGGAGTGTGACCTGAGTGGCGAGGGGGGACCTAGTTTAGATAGGAGGATCAGAGAAGGCTTTTCCAGGGAGATGACAGAGGCAGAGCGGTCAGGCGGAATGAACAGCAAGTACAAAGATCCAGAGGTGGGAAGGGGATGGGTGTGCTTGAGAAACTGCTTCCATTGCCACACGGGCAGGAGTAGTGGGAGGCGGTCAGGGAGAAGAGCAGGGTGAGGACTGTGAAGGCCCTTAGGCCAGGGCAGGAATGGTTCTCTTCTGAGTCCAGTGGGAAAGCCACGGGAGGGTTGAAACTCAGTTGTCCCGCGTAACCTAACCTTAGGTAAAATGTGCAATTCCCTTTGGGCTTTTTTGAAATAGCATCATAAGTAGCTTGAGGACACATGTTAATTGCTATGGTCACAGACTCCTAGGAGTCCGGGCACAGCAGGAGCTGGAAGCCACTAAGTCAGAGCTCGTACCTGAGGGTCACAACACAGATTCTGATCCAGTGGGTCTGAAGTGACGCTGGAGAGCCTGCATTCCAACAAGCTCCAGAGTTGGCAGATAAAATACAGGATGCCCAGTTAAAGGTGAATCTCAGATAAACACCAAATAACATTTTCCACTTATTTTTTAATTACACTGTTTTTGTTTTGAGATCATTATAGATTCACATGCAGTTGTAAGAAATGATACAGGGAAATTCTGTGTACCCTTCACCCATTGCCCCCAATGATACCATCTTCTGAATCCGGGATATTGGCATTAGTACCATCAAGACCCAGAACATTGCCAGCGTCACAGATACCCGCTATGGCCATGGCCACTTCCCTTACTCCCATTGTCATCTCAACCTTTGACAACTACTGATCTGTCCTCCAGTTCTGTACTTTTGCCATTTTAAGAGTGTCATATGAATGGAAACATACAGTATGAATGTTACCTTTTAGGCTTGATTTTTTTACTCAGCATGAAAGATCCATCCAAGTTGCTGCTGATATCAGTAGCTCATTTTTTTTTTTATCCTAAGTCGTGGTCCATGGTCTGAATGTGCCACAGTTGGTTTAATCATTCGCCCATGGAAGGCCGTCCGGACTGTTTCCAGTTTGGGACTGTTAGGAATAAAGCTGCTGTAAACATTTGTATACGGGTTTCTACGTGAACATAAGTAAGTCTCCATTTCTGTGGGACAAATGCCCAGGCATGCAATCACTGGGCTGTAAAAGATGTTTAGTTTTATAAGAAACTGCCAACATATTTTCACAAAGAATTTCTTAGTATAAGTAAAATGTTGCATAAGACATACTTACACTAAAAATAATATTTGTTGTTTATCCGAACTTCAGATATCGGTAGGCATTCTGTATGGTTATTTGCTGGTCCTGGCATCCCTGTTCCGTGGAGCTGCTGATCTGCTGGTTTGCAAACTACATTTCAGTAACTAGACCCTCATCTAGTTCTTTTTTCTGTAGATTGAAAACACTATAATGAACTCTTCCATACCTAGATTCTAGAATTTTCAAGACTTTGCCTATCTTGTTTTCATCCATCCCTTTTTGCCCCCTGAACTATTTTAAAGCAATTCATGGGCATTTGGTCATTTTACCACACAAACTTCATTCTAAATATACAATTCTAAAAAAGAGTAACATTTTCTGACATAGTCACAACGCCAGAATCACAGCATTAGTAGTAACTCCTTGGGTCATCTGATTCCCACTTCGTGTGGAAACACCCCTCATTGCCTCATAAATGCCCCCATTGTGTTTGGCTCATTTGAATCCAGACAGGCCCGCCCGTTGCATTTGGGTGATATTTTCTTAAGTAACCACATCCAGTGCGATGAAGCAGGAACAGAGGCTGAGAGATAGGACACACGTGCTGGTCCCATCACGTAGCCCTTAACCCTGGGCAGACAGGCCTGTGGGGCCCTGTAGTGTATCACCAGGCACAGTGCTTATGCTGATAACTTCATTAGCCCAATTGGAAAGAGTATTGCCCCAATGTGCAGAAAAGGATGCTGAGGCTCAGGGAAATGACTTCCAGAAGACCCTGAACAGTAAGAGTAAGGACCCGAATATGGCCCAGTTCAGGGTGTGACCTTGGGGCCTTGCTTTCATTCAACCAACCTGCGTCTCCTGGCTCTGGTATACATGGGTTCCTTGTCAGTTACCAGGGATGATGTCCCATCCAGGCACAGAGTGGTGTCGGTAAAGAGTGGTGCCCTGCAAGCGAAAGGAAGGGACAAGCTAGCTAATGATTTCATGGAAGTGCGTACAGGGCTGTTGGGTTGGAAGGTGCCTCGCCTCACCACAATGCTGCAGGTGGTGTCAGGTATCCTGAAGGGAGTGACTAGCAGTCAGGGAGGGCTCTTCCATTAGCGACTGTGACCCAGGTGAGTCTGTTGGAGGGAGGTGCCTGTAGCCCTGACAACAGAGGGCCATGCTCAGAGAATAAGGCACAGCGGGGGGGATGGTCTGGGAACAGGCCTCCTCTGAGCCCGGGGACATGCCAGGGTAGGAGCCTGACCCTGGGGCCTAGCCTGCAGCAGATCGGCCCCTTGAAAAGTTGAAGGGAGAACTTTGCTGTGAGGTGTGGAGGGTGGGGAGGAATGAAGGCAAGAGTAAGCGGAGCCCAGGGCAGGTGTCTAGAAGAAGGGAGAGAGGGACACTTCGCTGCTGCGCTCCTAGTGCCAGAGGGACCCTTCTCAGGCCTGTGTCTCTCCCCTGCTCAAATGCTTCCCAGGACTCCCCATTGCCTGAAGATAAAGTCTTACCTTCCTCCTCAAAGCCTTTCGTCGCCTGTCCCAGCTGACATTTTGAATCTCAGAACCTTCCAAGCACATACCTATCCCCTCCACACTCAGATTCCCCTTCTAGAAGTGTACAGTATAGGCTAGTCTGGTTTCGTTCGTTTGTTTTTAAGTCTCTTTCAGTTCTAGGCGTCTGTTCAGCCTGGAAGAGAACTTATTCAAGGAATGCGTCATCTGCCTTCAAATTTCTCAGGAGTCGGGCTGAGATTCGGGATGGGGAAGGCGTTTATAGGGTCCCAAAGGGCAGAGCTAGGACCAGAATTAGAAAATGAGGGGAGCAGGAAGGGCCACAGGGAAGCCACACTGGGCTCAAAGTAAGAAGCATTTTCTCACAGTAAATACAGTCTGGAAGTGGAATAAACCACTGTGGGGGGAGGTAAGCTTCCCATCTCAGGAGGTGACCAAGGTGGGGTTACCAGATAACCTGCGGTTCACTGCTGCCAGCCCTGGGTATAGGATTTTACCATAAACCATCTTCATGTTCACCTGTGACTCGTCTGGGTAAGGCTGATGAATGACCCTCTGCCCTAAATCCTTATGGGAATGTGATTTGCATTTTAGCAACGTGTTCCCAGGATTAGGGAACACTGCTATCATCTTTCCCTCTGCTCAACTCCTCTGGGAAGCCCTTTGGCCCCAAGTCTCACCCCTCTAATCAGAACATGACTGATCTGTCCACGTGTACATCTCTCTATAGGGCCCAGCCAGGAGCCCTGTGCAGGGTGACTGTCTCCATGCCCACAGCCTCAACCCTCCTGTCTGGCTTCTTCTGTCCCATTGTTTAGTCTGCCATCCCTGCCATCTGCTTCAGGATCCTTCCCATTTAAAGCTTCGCCTACAGCTCTGCCTTTCTGATTTGAAATGCCTGTCCTCCACCCTAGGCTGATCAAAGTTTCCCTCTCTTTAAGGCCCAGTTCTAAGGTCTCCTCCTCCTCTAGGAAGCCTTCTCCAATTGATCCCCTGGGCCTTTCCTCTGCCTCTCTCTCCAAGCCCTAAGTATACTACATCCTGCCTCCTCTACTGACCAGCAGCTCCTGGAGGGCAGGGCCCATGAGTAGCTCATCTTCCACCGTCACATTCAGGCAGTGTGGGACCTGGCATGTAGTGGGTCTTTAGTGAAAGGCCTGTGTGATGCTGATGATAACTACGGCGTGAGGATAGCAAGAGGCAAACCAGGCAGTGAGAGGAAACATTCCCGGTTCTCGTGGCTCAGCCGTGGACTGGTGCTGTGGCCCTTAGCACCTGATCGTCAACGCCACTGATCCCCAGTTCCTGCATTATACATAGGAATTCTTATGCTACTTCCTGAGGTGGTTGAGAGATGGATCAAATAATGTGAACACAGCACCGAGCACAGGACCTGGCACATAAACGACACATAAGTTATGGTTCCTCACCTTTACAAGCCTCGTAGGATGAGAATGTGCTTGAGTTCATCTGTTGGAATATGATCAAGGCATCGATTTATTCAGTGAGAGCAGCCCTGGAGCGGCTGCCCATCCGTCGGGTGGAAAGTGATGGGAATCCCCCTGCCGAACAGTCTGGCTTCACACTGAGCACTGCCCTGGGCCCCCAAAACAGTCTGAGCAAGGATACCTGTGATTAGCCCTGATGAACTTAGACTGGTGAGCTTCCTGCAAGCCGACCATGTCCCAGGCACAGTCTTAAGAAATTTATGAGTATGGACTCATTTAAACTTCATACCCACCCTGTAAGGTCCTAGTACTGTTACCATTTCGTAGACGAGGAAACTGAGGCATAGAGAACTGAAATCGCTTGCCCAGACTCATGCAGTAAGTGCTCTAGCAGGAGTTTAAACTCAGGAGGCCAGAGTCGGCCTTCCCGCCTAAGACCTTCTCACGCTGTGCACATTACTTCTGCCTGCCCCACCACCCCTGCCTCCCATGTTTGCTCTGGGTAGTTGGAGGGTCACTTGAGGCCATGGCTATGACATTTGTGGAAATGGCTGCCCATGTGAGCCCTGGGGGTCATGACAGTGGCCTCACAGCTCTATCATCCAGGCAATTAAGGTCTGGCCCCTGAGCATCCCCCACCCACCTAGCTCTGCCCTCCAGGGTCCTGCAGTCCTGTCTACCTCATCTGCCCAGGGCAGCCCGGCAGGGATTGAGAGGTGGCATCTCTCCAAGCTGAGTAGCCAGCTCCTGCACCAAAGCCAAGGTTCTCTGTGGTCTGTGAGGACAGCAGATGTATCTCCCCTGATTTAGAGCTTATGTCTCCCATCAATCAGAAGCTCGTTCCTGGCTGACTGCTGGCCTAATGGACAGAAGGGCGGAAGTGGCCTCCTGATTATACATGTCCCTTCCTTGACCGGGCTTTTAGCTGCTCGATCAATAGCCCATCAGACTGGATTAATGTCTGTTAATGAGGGTTCTTAGCATGAAACCCATTTAGGCACAGAGCAGCCTGCCGGCCGCAGGGGGAGGACCAGCCATCTCTTGTTCTCTGGGGAGGAGGAGAAGCTGTCTTGGGCTGGGGCCTCTGCTCTTAGAGGCCTGGGAGGAGTGCTGGCCCAAGCTCAGACCTGCGAAGAGCTGCCCCTCTGAGCCTGAAGCACCTCCCGAGTTTAGGGCTGGGCCGACCTGGGGGGTGTGGGTCTGAGTGGGGCTCCTGGGCAGTTTGCTTCCTGTTGGCTAAGGCCAGCCTAGCAATCAGCTCTTCTGAAGAACCCTTGGGGCAGAAATTGGGGCATGACCCTGGGCCAGGGTGTGGAGATAAAGGCCCTGAGAGCAATGTGGGTGTGCCATGGCAAAAGACCCAGCACTGCTCATGCCCTTCGACCCAGGAAATGATCCAAGAGAAGCGACAGGCTGTCTGCAGGAAGGGGGGCAGGACGCTGACTCAGAGAGGGCTGGTGCTCCCTCAGAGCACAATAAGGACACCACAGACTCATACTTGGCAGCCAGAGCCCTGGGCTCCAGCCCAGCCCCTCACATTCCCTGTGACCCTGGGCAAGTCCCTCCTCTAGTCTGGGACCAGTGAGAAAGGGCTGTGACCCTCTAGTGATGCCTGCCACCGGTGCAAGATAAGAGTTTTACTGTGTTTTTACCATTATTGGTCTCTTGAACAGCACTTCAGGTTCTGCAGTTTTATAACAAATTCTTGGCTAATCCTGGAAAGACCCATCTTCTCAGAAGTCTGGAATTTTATCCTAAATACCTTTTTTTATTGCGAAATTTACACCATTTTTATAGAAAGTTTGGGAAATTTTTAAAAAACACAGAAGATAATAAAACCACCCACTTATCCCACCATCTAGAGGTCATCGTGAATAACATTTGGATGCATTTCCTTTCAGTCTTTCTCAGTTCTGACATGTACATGTATGTGCGTGTCATGTAACCCCCCCCCCCACACACACACACATAAAATAACTACTCTTATGTGAGCACTATTGTGGGACATCACTGTTTGGCTTTTCATGCACAATATCTCATTTTACCCGCATGACAATCCTGTAAGGAAGAGATGATTATCCATTTTATAGACGAGGAAAAAGAGGCTTGCAAAATTTAAGCAGACACGATAGATTTTAGTTCTTGAAAGCTCACCTGATGACAGCACGCAGAAGGCCCGGAGGCTTAACCACAGCTGGACAGCAGTCCCCTGCAGACCAGAGCCAGGGCCTATGGGCACAGTGTTATCTTTCCAAGGTCCTGGATCTTGGTGCTGCCCCTACTGCAGGGAGCAAAGAGCATGCACCTCTCTTTCCTGTCCAGGGCCCCACTTTTTTCAGCCATGGTGAAGGCAGAAGCACCTGAAAGAAATGAAACTTTTGCTCGCCTCCTCACACGTCACTATCGAACGACACCAGGCCATTTCTCTCCCTCTCTCTCTCTCTCTGAATGTGTATGTGAGGATATAATATCTTTATGAACTTTTTGAAGGCAGGTTTTATATACCTTTGCTTCTCGCTCCTAAACACTTGAGTGTTTCCTAAAAGTATGACGCTCTCTTACGTAACCACAGTACGGTATCCATGGTAAGTGTAACGTTGCAACAATACGTAAATCTACCGTTCACTTTTTAATTTGTCAAATAATGTTCTTCATAGGGTTCCTCCTCTAGTAAGGGATCCAGTCTAGGGTGAGGTGTCTAACCCCTTCTTGAGGGGAAAGAGCTGGGTAGGGCTGAGTATATCTGAAGGAGAGCCTAGGACCACCGTCTTTGTTTGCAGAGCTACTCAAATCATGCATAAAGCCCCTACAAACCAGGAGTTCAGTTGTCTGTCTCCTACTTTGCCCAAGGTGATGGGGAAGCCATGTGTGTATTCTCATAGCAGCTGCCTGCTTCGCAGCCTTATTAAACAAGGCCAGAGATCGCCCCTGCATCTTTGCTCTGTCTTGAGTCATCCCTTAAAAGTGCAGTGGTCTCTGCAGAGTTGGGGAGGTGAGGGAAGGAGGCAGTGGGTGTTCCCTGAGTTCATTATGCTCTTGAAAGTTCCTCTTTAAAAATCCTGAGACTGTCAATTCTTCGAGGTCAAGTACTATATCTTGTGCCCGCCCGGTACCTTGATTGTTGCCTGTTCTCTAGGTTCCTCATAAAGACTTTTTGAATGAAGGGATGTTGGCCAGTTTTCTTCTCAGCTGTCTCTTTCATTGGTCAGGAAAGCATTCTGGGGGGTGGGCTCCAGAACCTGAGGCCAGATGGTGGATGTGAGCCGTGCCTGTGTAGGCAGGCAGAGGGCCTGGGTCCTGCTTCCTCTTCTGCCTGGACCATGCAGTGTGATGTGCAAAATGAGTGTGTTGGTCCCTCCCTGCCAGCTCCAAGTTTCTGTGACTGAACCGGGGATCCCGGAATCCAGGACGGTCAGTGCAGTTAGAAATCTCAGCTTCAGAGCTGCGAGGAACGGGGTGTGGGACCTGGGTATCCTCTCAGCACCTATACAGGAATTCTCAGCAGGAGAGAGCGGAAGGGAAGTAAAGGCCCTTTCTTTTTAGTTGAAATATAAGTCATATGCCATCAAATTCACCATTTTAACATGTACAATTTAGTGAGTTTTAATGTATTCCATGATTGTGCAGCCATCACCACTATCTCATTTTAAGATAACTTCACCACCCCATAAAGAAACCCATACCCATTAAGCAGTCACTCCCCATATACCCCTTCCTCCAAGCCACTAATCTGCTTTTAGTCTCTATGGCTTTACCCATTCTGAAGTTTGCATATGCATTAGGGTTTTGACTACCAGGAACCAAGGGGATGTATTAATTTGCTCAAGCAATGAAACCACATCTGGTACATCACCTAAGCAGAATCGTGCGATATTTTGTGACTTTTTACATCTGACTAATTTTACTTTTCATATCTAATTTTACTTTTTACATCTGACTAATTTTACTTTTCATATTAATTTGCATAATGTTTTCAAGGTTCATCTGTATTGTAGCGTACATCGGTACTTCATTATATTTTTGGCTGAATAATATTCCACTGTATGAATATACTACATTTTGTATATCTGTTCATCTGCTGATGGACATTTGGATTGTTTCCACCTTTTGGCAACTATGAATAATGCAGCTATGAACGTCGATGTGCAAGTTTTTGTAGACCCTTTTTTAATTTTCTCTTGGGGATATACCTGGAAGTGGAATTTCTGGGTCATTTGGTAACTCTGACCTTTTGAGGATCTGCCTCACTGTTTTCCAAAGCAGCTACACAATTTTTGCATTCCCACCAGCAGTGTATGAAGGGAAGTGTCCTTTTATTGAATTCCTACTATGTGCTAGACACTGTGCTAGACCCTTGCCACACCTCATCTCCTCTGAGCTTCGCACCAAACCTGTGAAATACCTATCGTGGTCTCCAGTTTATCGAGCAAAACATTGAGGCTCAGAGAAGTGACATGACTCCCCTAGATCACCTCACATCACCTACTACAGGGAACAGTGGTAAGTCCTAGATTCACACCCTTACATTTTTCAATTTGGTGATTGCTGACTGACTGACTGACCATCAAGATGGTAAGTAGAATTAGTCCCCTACCCTCTCCAACCCTCCTGCGCACTGTTTTACAGACGGGAAAGTTGGACCCCCACTACCCAAAGGTCTGCGGGCACAGAGGGAACGTCTTAGACATCAAATGGAACCCCTTTGATGATTTTGTGATTGCCTCCTGTTCTGAAGATACCATGGTGAGTGTCAGTGCATGAGGTCATTCCCTTGACCAAGAGGAGAGGGATTAGGGCAGAGGGAGATGGAGCAGTGTCTGGACTCAGCTCTGATGCTTCCAACTTTTGAGGTGAGGTTACTCTGTGGGAAGGGAGTAAGTTAAATTGAGAAGTTCTGCGCTCTATGGGACGTGGGGCACCACCCCTCCCTTCTATGGGCCTCAGTTCCCCCATCTATAAAATGCACGTAATAGCTCTCGACTGTCTACTGAAGGTCGAATGAATTCATATTCCAGCGGGAAAGGCACTCTTTGGGGGGAATTATAAAATGCTATGAGGTGCATTTGTACTGTAGCCAGAAAATATGCCATTTAATCTCACAGACAATAGGGAAGCAAATTTTAGAAGGAGAGGAGTGGGAGCCAATAGGAATATGAACACCGAAACCCTCACAAAAACGTCAGCCTCACCAACTTTTTTGAGCTCCTGTTCTGCTCCAGGGACACAGTCCCTGCTCCCACAATGCTGAGTGTTATCTTTTTATAATTGATTCTAGAATGTGGTGGATATGGCTTAAAACAGACACAGATAAGGTCACATGATTCAAATAAGGATAAAAGTCATGGCCACCATCTGTTAGGAACCCACTGTGTTCCTGACTCTACCTGTATCATTTCACTCAGTCTTCCTTCCCAGCAACCTCATAAGGTAGAATATATTTCTGAGGTTGAGCCAAGGATCTGAGCAGTGAAGCTATCTGCCCAAGGTCCCAGAGTTTGGGGAGGCAGAGCCAGGTTTCAAACCGATGTCTGATTTCAGAGCCCCGTCTCTTTCCACTGAGCTATGCCCGTTTCCTAAAGCGCAGCAACCACAGATGGAGGAAGTGAGGAAATACTACTAGACGCATTGGCAATGGAGGGTTACAGCTGCTGAGCTCCAGGGTGAGCTCAGAGCTGCCTGGCAGCCAAGGTGAAAGGGGAAATAGAATGTATTACAGAATCCTCACTTCTGATCAAAGAAAACAGACTAGTTCATCAGGAGAAGCAGGTAGAAAATTCTAAGAGTCTTCGTGTCATTTTTCTGTGGAGGAGATACTGAGGAACATACAGGCGTCCCCTCCAAAAGAAAGTGCTTGTCCCTGCCCTGTCCTGCTCCAGAGACTGTGCCGGCTCCCTGGTTTCCTAAGCCTGCAGCACAAACCCTTCCTCCCAGCATTTGGGGCTCCACCCTGGGCCTTTGAGACAAGGCGGGGGGAGGTAGACCACTGTACTTTGAGGGTATTCTATGGTGGGGGGAAGATTTGCTCTGACATCCAGCCTGGGAGTCAGGATGTTGGCGTATTCTGCTATGAAGAAAAAGGGCGAAGGGTCCTCCAGCGTACTCTACATTGAAGCCTGCCTGCTCACTACTTTGGGTCATTAGGATGGCAGAGATTAGCAGGGGGCAAATGGGAAGGCCCGGATTCATTCCTGGTCAGTGCTAGCCCTTCTTTGGGCTGAAGGACCTTGTCAAGGCCCCAGTCACTCTGTGGGGCCCCAGCTTCCCCTCCACTGAGTGAGAGTTGGATACAGAGAGAATTCCCCAGCCCTTCTGCTGAGGAATGCCAAGGTGCCCCTGGCTAACACTACCTGTGGGCCATGTATCCCTGACAGATTAAGATCTGGGACATCCCCAAGCAACTGCTGTCAAGGAACCTCACAGCCTGCAGGAAGGAGTTGGTGGGCCACTCCCGCAGAGTGGGCCTGGTGGAGTGGCACCCCACGGCCGCCAACATCCTCTTCAGCGCTGGGTACGACTACAAGGTAGGTCTGTGTATTAGCTTCATGAGGGCTTTCCTAATAAATGACCAAACTAGTGGCTTAAGGCGACAGGAATTTATTTTCATAGTTCTGGAAACCAGAAATCCCAAATTGAGGTGTTAGTAGGGCCATACTTCCTCCAAAGGCTCTAGGGAAGAATCCTTCTATGACTCTTCTAGCTTCTTCTAGCTTCTTCAAGGAAGGCTCCAGGCATGCCTTGACTTGTGGCTACATCCCTCTAATCTGCCTTCATCATCACATGGCCTTCTTTGAGTGTCCATTTGTCCTCTCCTCTTCTTATAAGGACACCAGTCATTGGATTTAGGGCCTACCCAGATCCAATATCACCTCAGCAAAGACTCTGTCCATATAAGGTCACATTCTGAGGTTTCAGGTGGACATGAGTTGCAGGGGGAAAGGGAGCCACTAGCCAACCCATTAGTCTGCCTGGAGGATATGGGCTGGGCCTTGCCCTGAGAAGCTTCCCCCTGCTCAGGTGACTGCTAAGCTAGTAGGCCGTGTGGATTGGGGAAATCTACAGAATAGGAGACCTAGATTCTATTCCAACTCATCTCTGATGTGCAGTGTGACCCAGGAATATCCCATGTCTTCTCTGGGCCTCAGACTCTCAATCTGTACACATACGGGGTTGGTGTGACTACAGCTGTGACTTTTAAACTCTTCCTTTCACAATTCTATTGGGCTTTACTGAGGCACCTCAGGGGCCTCTGTGATGGACAAAATGGGAGTGACTGGGAGGGCCTTTTCTGATCAGAAGTGCTCTTTTATCTATGTGGGAGTGTCTGCAGGGCTACTGCATGGAGTTGTGGGGGTTATTCTGTATACAACTCCAGGGGGCACCATGCATAACATGGATTATGGGAGTACATTGCCCTGGAACTGTGCAGTGCATAGCCTGTACAGCTAAACTTGGGAAGTTGTGGTAGAAACTGCTGCTAATAACTGTCCAAAACCCCTTGGAGTAGCTGATTCCCTGGGGTCCTCACAGTATGGACGTTTTGTTGCTCCAAAGCAGATGGTGTTTTCCTTTCACTGCCAGACAGCCTGACTCCCGGTGTCCCCCTCCTGACACATGGCAGCTTCAGCCAGCAGATCCATCCTCCCATCTGAGGCCTCCTGGCCAGAGTGCCATCTGCGGCTTCCCTCCCGGGGATACCATGTTTCACTATAGCCTGGCCGGCGTGTGACTGTGGGGGCCAGGAGTGGGGGGTAGCCACTGTGCTCAGAGCTGGCTCTCTGCCGTGCAGGTGATGGTCTGGAACCTAGACACAAAGGAGTCTGTAATCAAGAGCCCCGTGAAGACAATTGACTGTCACAAAGACGTGATCCTCTCCATGTCCTTCAACACCAATGGCAGCCTGCTAGCCACCACCTGTAAAGACCGCAAGATTCGGGTTCTTGACCCCCGAGCAGGGTCCATCCTTCAGGTCAGTGCTAGGCTGGGGTCTGGCTTGGGGTCAGAGGAGCAAGGAGTGGAGTGGGGATGGCAGGGGCTTCTGAGAACAGGGCAGTGTTCTGGCCAAGCCTTCACACATTATCCCAGTCTGTTGGGAGGTAGGATGTGTCACCCCCATTTTTCAGATGAGAAAACTGAAGCTGAAGGGAGGGTAAGCAACTTGCCCACACAGAAAGCTGGGATTTGAACCTGGTCTAATGCCAAAACTTGTCGGTGTGCCTCAGCTCTGTCAGGAGGCAAGACATGGGGTTGGAGACCTCAGGAAACTATTGATCCATGGTGTGTGACCTTAATCAAGCACTTTTGAATGTCCAAGCCTCTGTTTCCTCATCTGCAACAATGGGCAACAGTGAGTCCTTCCTCTCGGAAGATTAAATGAGATGACCCAGGTGACAGTTACAGTTTTCCTACCCAGCCCCATGCCTTGCGTATAGTGGGTGCTCAGTAATCTTTCAACAAGAGCATGGAGCTGGGCAGAAGTTTGCCTCTTTTCATAGCTCTGGAAAATGACTCTGGAAGGATTTTCCAGGAAGAGCTGGGGTGAACCAGGAAGGCACTCCAGGTGGAGCACCAGCATAAGCAAAGGCAGGGGAGTCCCTGACTGCACATGTTCCTCCAGGAAGCCAGCTACAAGGGGCACCGGGCCAGCAAAGTGCTGTTTCTGGGGAACCTGAAGAAGCTGCTCTCCACAGGCACATCCCGATGGAACAACCGGCAGATGGCCCTGTGGGACCAGGTGAGTCTCCCACGAACGCCCCACCAAGGCTCCTCACCACCATTCCTTAGCTGAGTGCTGGCTTCACTCATTCACTCATTCATTCATTCACTCACTCACTCACTCACTCACTCACTCATTGATTGGATTAATTGATGACTAACAGGGAGATGCTAGCAACCTGATGGCATGAGTCCCAACCTGTGCATCTTGTCATTCAAGGAGGGAGAGGGATCAGGATGGAGGAGAGACTGCCGTATAGTAGGGAGAACGTGGCTGCATCTGGGACCAGGGCTTGTGGGGAGGAAGGAGAGGGCCTTCCGGGCAGAGGAAGCAGCTGGAACAGGGCTTGGAAGGAAATACTGAGGCGTGTGGGCGGGAGGGGTTCCATGTTCAAGGCAGCCGATGGGGATAGGGCAAAGCCTCGCAGTATTGATTTGAAGGAGCACTTTGGCTGGAGTTTCAAAGACTGGACAGGCGACTTCCTGGATCTTCTTCATCCATTACAGTAAATAGCAAAACAGGCGGTAGAGGGCTCGCGCGAGATGAGGTGTGTGAGAAGCGATCCACGAAAGGCAAACGCTAGCAAATGAAAGGTGCTCCCTCTCTCTCACACACACACACACACACACTCAGTCTCTCATGAGCTCTCACACATGCACGTGCACGTGCACACATGTAGGCACATCCAGAGCCCCCTGGCAGTAATTCTTAGCTCAGAGAGCACCACCGAGGACCGCCACGAGTGACCCACAAGCCTTCCTGGTCTCCCTCCCCTTGCAGGACGACCTTTCGGTGCCTCTCACAGAGGAGGACCTGGACGGCTCCTCAGGCGTACTGTTTCCCTTCTATGACGCAGACACCAACATGCTCTACGTGGTGGGGAAGGTCAGCCTGGCAAGGGAGGGAGGTGGCCGCGTAGAATCCTGAGGCAGGAGGCAGAGCTACCCCAAGCCTAGCCCCACTGGTGGCCAGACAGTAGCCGGGGGCCCTTGGGGTACAAGGCAAGGACAGGGCAGGCAAGAGCTGGGTACTCCCCCCCTCCGGTAATGAGCCCAGCACCCCTCTCCCACCTCCCTGGTTCCCTAAGAACACATGGGGCTAGGGATTTTGCTAGACACCCCAAGCTGGTCCCTCCCCAACTCTGGATCCAGACAAAGAAGGACTAGTTGGTGTTTCCCTTTGGGGACACCTTCACATTTGGGGCAGAGCAGGCCTCCTGCTTGGCAGCCCTGGCCCCTACCCACCCTACCCCCCCATGGCAACATTCTCTCACCCTGACCCCGCCCAGGCATTATGACAGTGACAACCAGAAACGCCCCTAAGGGAAGACCCACTGACTGGTTTCAGGACATGCCACTCTGACCTTTGTGTGCAGCTCATGGAAGGGAGTGGGGTTTGGGCCTGAGCTTAGAGCCACCCGGTGGGCTTTGGGTCACGGGTGGGGGGACTGAGTGTTAAAATGAAGATTCTCCTACTGCCTTGGTGACAGTTTTCTGGTGTCCCCTTGTGTGAGCTGGCTTTGCCAACTCCGTACATCCTGTGAACACCAGGTTTCTGCTACATGGCACTGGGGTGCCTGCTGGGGGGATGACGGGAACCAGCTCTGAATCACACCCTCCTCCTCAGGGAGATGGGAACATCCGCTACTATGAGGTGAGCGCTGACAAACCCTACCTGAACTACCTGACCGAATACCGCTCCTATCACCCACAGAAGGGGATTGGTGAGTGTGGGGCACCACGGCCGCTTGGGGCCTTGAGAGATAGGGATGAGGCAGATTTGAGCCCTGCCTTCCCTGGGTGCGGGGTGGAGGGTGGGGGCTCACATTCTGAAGGGAAGATGGCGAGTCAAACTGACTCTGTGAGAGCTCTAGTTAGGTGTGTGGGAGGTTCTCTGGGAGGCTTCCTGAAGGAGGCGACATTTGAGGAACAGGAGGAAGTAGAGAGCAGCATGGGCAGAAAACGAAGGTGTTCTAGGCCAGGGTTAAGCAGTTACAACAGTAGCAAGGAGATGGGAGAGGCGGACCTCAGAGAGCCCCGAATTTTTCAGTGTGTTTGGGGATTAAAATAAAAAAAGACGCAACTATTGTCTGTAAGGAACCCACTTAAACATAAAGCACAGCTAGATTACAAATAAAGAGGTGGAGAAAGACATACCATGCTAACAGTGATCAAAAGAACGCCAGACAAGCTCTGTTAAGAACATCTGGGGCAGGAGCTGTGGGGATGGCGATGGAAGGCCCGGAGCAGAGCACACTCCCGGCAAAAGTCGAGCTAAAATCACTTAAATCCTCGAAGGTGGGGACAGAGCCTGATGATTGCAATCCCCTTTCCCCAGCCCGGGGCCTGGCCCTGCAGAGGTGTTTGCTCATGAGCTGTTTGTTGAGGGAAAATGGGAGGAGGGTGGGCTGTGTTCACATCCAGATGTGCAGCCTGGCTTTGTTCCTCACTCTGGGTCCCTGTGACCCCTGCCCAGCTGGAACCGCTTGGCCCTTATTGGCTGTCTGCCTGTAGGTGTTATGCCAAAGAGAGGTCTCGACGTGTCCTCCTGTGAGATCTTCCGTTTCTACAAGCTGATTACAACCAAAAGCCTCATCGAACCCGTATCCATGATTGTGCCCCGGAGGGTAAGGGTGGCCGTGGTGTCTGCAGGGGAGGTGGGGAACTCTTTCTGGAGCAGACAGAGCCTGGTGCCTGGTGCCTGGTGCCTGGAGTCTGTGCCCCTGGGGCAGCAACAGGGAAGCCGATGCTGCTTACCTTAAGGGAAGAAGGTCTTTCTCATGGTCGTTGTGGAGTCAGTCTCTGGGAGCTCGGAGTCCTGACTCTTGTCTCGTCTCTGCTCTTGGGTTGCTGTATGATCTTGAGCATGTTGCTTTGCTCTCTGGGCCTCAGTTTCCTCAACTCACAGGGTGAGCTCAATTTGCCCAGGTGGCATCCCCTGCCACCCCAGCTCTCACTGTCCCGATTTCTCCTGCAGTCAGAATCCTACCAAGAAGACATCTACCCGCCCACGGCCGGGGCCCAGCCCTCTCTGACAGCCAGGGAGTGGCTCAATGGGATGAATAAAGGTGAGGAGGACAGAGAAGAGCCCTTGGGTCAATGTGGGAAGGAAATGGAGTGTCCACTGGCTCAAGTAGCTGAGAAGGATTTGGACAGTATTTATATTTTCCCGTAACCCCAGAAGACTATCCCTTGCCCATCAGTCCCCAGTTGCTGGGATGGTCACTTATGAGTCCAGGAAGGGAGGGACTTGTCCCGACTGGCTCTGAAAACTCCCTCCAAATCAGAGGATTTTGCTCCATGGAAAACTACTTTAACTTCCGGGTTGTGCGGTGACTGGATAGTCTCAGCTGGATGCCCTTGCCCATCTGCCCACCCCCACGACCACAACTGCTCTTTGACCTGAGAGACCCTCTAGGGAGCAGCCCCCACCCAGGCCCTTCTGCCCACTCCACCTACCCTGACTTACCCTCCCTGAACTGTCAACGTGCTCCCTATTCTGGCCCCAGCAGCTGCCTCTGTGATAGGGATTTCCCTCCCCTTCTCCCACCCTTACCCCCTTTATTGTATAACCCTAGGCAGTCTCGCCCCTCTCCCAGCCTGAGTTTCCTCATCTGTCTCAGTGTTGTCTGCCTCCCCTGCTTCCCAGGGCCATTGGGAGAATTCCTGAACTGGTAGATGGTAGGACGCAGTGTGGGCAGGACTGACCTTACAATGCCAGAGCAAGGTTTCGCTTGAGGAACTTGAGGTGTTCGGGAAGGCTCCAGGGTGTGCACCACGCTGCTCCGACAAACAGAGCCTCCTTAGATATCATATGCCTGGGTATTTCCTCTCTGGTCGCCCCAGTCTGCGGGTTTGTGCCTGCTTACAAATCTCCCACACCCCCTGCATGTATCTGTATGTCTGTGTGTGTCGGTGCCCCCATGCCCATCTGCTCACGGTCACTCTCGGTTCTGACGTAGCCCTTTGCTTCTCTCCCAGAGCCCATCCTGGTGTCCCTTAGGCCCGGCTCTGAGCTGCTGAGCCCTCGGCCTCTGCCGCCAGAGAGACCCCTCCTCAACCCCATGGTCCCTGCCTCGCCCAAGCTCTTCCACCAGACAGAAAAGCTGGTTGCAGATGGTCGGAGGCCATTCTCTCTGCTGGAGCAAAAGGCACCAAGGTGGGCGGCAGAACACAAGCTGGAGGAGAAGAAAACCTGGTTCACAAATGGCTTTGACATCTTCGAATGCCCCCCACCAAAGACAGAGAACGAGGTGTGAATGGGGTCGGGGGCGGGCCTGCTCTGGGGCCGGGGGCAGGACAGACCGGGGGAAATGAGGGGCAAGAAAAATAACCAGCTTCGTGGCCTGGCCGAGCTACTTAATTCACTGTGTTAATTCATGCAACAAACAGGCAATGGGCGCCATCTGTATGCCAAGGTGGTGGGTTTATATACAGATGGTGGGGAACCATCTGTAGAACGCAGAGGAGTTGACTTGGTGGATGTTAAAGTCCCTTCCAGCTCTAGGATTTCTGTGCTTTCGGAGGCAACATTTGTTAAGTGCCTACTGTGTGTGCCAGGTCCCGTGGCAGGCACTCTGGTATATCATCTGAGTGAATTCTCTCAGCAGCCCTGGGAGTAAGCAAGCGGTGGCTAAAAACTCAAGGACTGGCTTCTCACAGAGGGAATCTCATCCCGGCCCTGCTGAGCACTAATTGCAGAACATCAGCCCCAGGGCTGAGTCAGTCTCTCTCTCTCTCTCTCTCTCTCTCTCTCTCTCTCTCTCTCTCTCTCTCTCTCTCTCTCGTTTCCACGTGCCAGTGCTAATACTACCCGCCCTAACGGGCACTGTGAGCATCCAGTGGAATGACAAAGATCCTTACTTAGGGGGAGCACCCAGCCCTAGGACCATTCTGTATAGCCGCAGCAATTGTGATGATGCCGCGGTTAGTTTTCTGCAGTTATTTCCTGGAGGAGGAAATTAAAGCCCAGGGAGGCTGAGTAACTTACCTGAAGTCACACAGTTTAGTGCAGGTGAAAACTCCAGACTTCAGACATCAGGGCCAAGTATCCTTCATTCCATGGGGGAACCTAAGAAGGCAAAAAATACCTGAAATATCAAGTCTTTTGGAATTTCACTTACTAGGAGAAGAAAACCAGGTTTTATAAAAGATGTATGCAATGGCTGCATATGTCTCAGCCACATTAATTTAGTCACTTCTATCTTTCTGAGGCCAAAAGGCACAATATTTTATCCTTTCTGCTAGTGTCCTGCCCCTTCGCATTCCCGGACACCCAGGTGACCTTCCCTTCTGTTCTGTGTTCCCTCTCCCAGCTGCTACAGATGTTCTATCGGCAACAAGAGGAAATCCGAAGACTCCGGGAGCTGGTGACCCAGCGTGAGGTCCAGGCCAAGCAATTGGAACTGGAGATCAAAAACTTGAGGATGAACTCAGAATGGTTCTGAGTAAAGGTCTCTGCCCTCCCCTCCCTCAGGGACACCTCTCGGCTCCATGGGGAGGTCCAGAGCCAAACCACAAGTCCCTGGAGAACAACCACTATTTCTATATTTTTTATCAGAAAACGAAACTCAGTTGCTGAAAAGATTCCAGTGGGACACGGTGCCGTTTTCCTCTTTGCCTTCTCGAAACAACGGTGTCTGAATTGACTCTGTTTAGATGATACCTTGCCTTCTGTTTAATTCTGTTTGTATGGGTCCACAATGAGCTATATTCCCCAGGGAAAGAACGTTGTAGAAAGTTAGAGCCGGAAGGTGAACCTGCCTGTGATTTTCAAACAGTGGCCCACAGAATAGGGGGAAAGCTAAGAAGGGCTGTGCCTCCCACATTCCAACCAGACAGCTCCCTTTCCTTCTTGTTTTATATATTAGCTTCTATGGAAAGCATAATTCTGCTACTCAAAAAATTTTAACTTTGAAAAGCAGCGATTGGCTCAACTTCCTCGTTTACAGGTGGGGAAACTGAGTCTCAGAGAGACCCAAGTGATGATGGCCCCCAGAGATTTCGTGGCAGATCTGGGCCGAGCTCCTAGTCTCCTGGGTCTGTCTTTCTGCTGTTTCTGGTCTGATGCAGGCCTTGGCCCACAGAGCAGGAATCCATTGGTTCTGGCCTCAGCCGCACCCTTGACTTGCACAGTGACCTCTAGCAGGTTATTCCCTTTCCGGTCTCATTTTTTCCATCTGAACAAGGGGGGAATCTACCATCTGAGACAAGAAATGTTGGCCTTGACCTGAGGAAAACTACATATAGGGTGATGATCTGGGTTTGCTACAGAGACTCACAAGACATTGGCAAAGGGGCGAGGGCATTTAACTTCAGAGAAAGAAGTGAAGGTTCCGCCCAATTTTAGAACAGAGATAGGAAGCCAAACCTGTCCTTACTTCAGCCAGAATCAGCTGGATATGGGTAGACACTCTATTATGTGGGACACAGACATCAGGGCAGTGCCAACGACCAGTAGTGCCCATGACCACTGATTGCTACCAAAGCCCTCCAGTCACAGAGCCTGCCTCCTCCAGGATGATGTAGGTTGATGTCAGCCCAAGGTAGCAGCGGAGGCCCACAGGAGGTAGGGAGCCCTAGCACTGGCAGTACGCCTGCAGAATCCCCTGGCTGCCCGATGATGAAGGCTTTTGGAGGATGACTGCACCAGGCAAGGAAGTAGGACCATATTGCTCTAAAGTTTCCTTCCAGTTCGAGAGTTTTTGTGTGCCTCCTTTGCAAATCTGTGTTCTGACCCCTCCTCTGGGATTCAACGGCCCAGCTGGAGACGGGGAATGTTAGAAGTTAAATATATCCTTACCTTGGAGGTGCTGACAGTCAGTTTTGCCTGTTGGAAAGGGCGATCCTAGAGCTAGGGAGGGGACTGCAGGAGACCAGCGGCCTGGTAAGTTTGAACCGAGGCTCTATGTTAGAACCCTGGCGTGTTCAGGAAATACAGATGGCCAGGTCCAACCTTGGAGCCATTCGAAGCTGAATCTTCGGAGTTTAAAATTATGTTTTTATAAGCTCCCAGGTGATTCAATAATACTGTGCAAGTGTGGACCCACCAGACTAGTCCATCTGTATCTATCTACAGAGAAGTTGAAAACAAGGAACACCAGACAGGAGCTGGGGCTCCAACCCTGTCCTCTCAAGTTCTGGCTAGAGACTCCTAAAATCAGGAAGCATTGTCCCAAGCCCTCCCGCAGGTCTCTGCCACCTCCCAGCCCCCCCCCCCACACACACACACCTGTCCAGGCTGCAGCTGGAGCAGGATGTGGGCAGTGCTCCTGACTGCCCCCTCCTCTGGCCATGGCTGAGTCCCCATCCGCCAGCATGCATAAGACTCCTCAGTTCCTTGTCCTCCATTTACCCAGTCACTGGGGCCCGCCAAGCTTGCCAAAGACCAAACCCTGGCATTGTCAGGGAAGCAGAGCTCCAGTGGATGGGGTACCTTTCCTGCCTCATTTGTGACCAGCACTTCAGTTTACAAAGCCCTCCCACTTTCACTGATATATCCTATTCTAACGTGTCAGGCAGGCATCATTATCCCCATGTTCAGGAGGGTACAGAGCTGTCCCTTTTCAAGCTTTCCCCACCCCAAAGAAACCCAGACCTCATGCTTAGAAATAATCTGAAGGCATCCATGAACAAACTTGTTTTCTTGTTTTTCTTTCTTTTTTTTACATCTAGAGTATATTATTTAAATTATTTCACAGCAAGGGAGAGGGGTAGGTAATTTTTATCAGATATTTTTTTAAGCCATTTTTTAAAATTATGTTTTTGTTTATGTTCTTTACTGATGAAGTGGAACTTGCCCCGCATTTGCGGGGCCAAGCCCTCCGACTCAGGGCAAGCAGAATGTGCACTCATCTCCTTACTCCACGCCCTGGAAGCCCCCTGACTGTTGACTCAAGAATTTCAGAGAATGAAGACAGCACTGGGGGTTGAGCTTTGGGGTGTATCCACCTTAGTGCTACAATAATTGTTCTTCCTGGAATGAAACTTGAGATTGTATCACAGAGGGAAGCAGGAAG
This sequence comes from Cynopterus sphinx, assembly GCA_030015415.1. NCBI lineage: Eukaryota > Metazoa > Chordata > Mammalia > Chiroptera > Pteropodidae > Cynopterus > Cynopterus sphinx. The sequence continues at coordinate 103,911,156 of CM057385.1, read as the reverse complement.
TCAGAAATTGATCTATGCTTTTTAAACCGTGCCTGAAACAGTTTGATTGTTTTAATGTTGTTTCTGAGATTCCTTGTACCTTTGTTAAAAAAAAAAAAGTGAAAATAAATAGATGTGGAATCGTGCAATGGAAAGAATATAACAAAATAATAAACAGCATCTGCCTAGACATTTTAATACACAGAGCTTTCCTTCTTTTGATTTGTTCTACAATTACCAATACCTGTTTGCTCCAGAAACCAGGCTGGGAAACAGGTAAAACAGAATTGGTTCCTGCCTCATGAAGAGTTTTCAGTCATGGTTGGAGGGAAGGGGAAAGCCACAATGGGGGAAGTGCAGGCTGCTCTGGGAGGAGAATCAAGGAAGGCTTCCTGGAGGAGATGGTATTTAGGCAAAAACCTGAAAGTTAAACAGGAGTAAGCATGGCAGAGGGCATTTGGGGAAAGTGTGTTCTAAGCAGAGAAAACTCCCTGTTCTCCAGCTTGGAAACAAGCAAAGGGTGGAGGAGTATAGGCAGGGCAGAGATTAAAGGAATTAAAAAGCAAGGGCTTTGAGGTCAGAGCTGAGACTTGTACCCCCAACTTTATTGAGGTATGATTGACAAATAAAAATCATGTATTTAGGTGGCACATGATTTTTCAAGGTGCGCATTGTGATGATTTTTTATATGAATACATTGAGAAATGATTGCCACAATCGACACACCCATCACCTCATAGTTACAATTTTTTGTGTCTGAGGTGAGAACACTTGGGATTGAAACAAATTTTGAGTATACAGTGCATTATTATTAACTATATTCTCCATGCTGTATAGTTACCATATTTACATATCTTATAACTGAGCTGGTACCCTTTTCCCCTACACTTGTAAACCCTGGCAACCACATTTCTACTCTCTATTTCTGAGTTCGACTTTTTTTTTTAATTCCACATATAAGTGATACCATACAGTTTTTGTCTGTATCTGGTTTATGTCGCTTGGTACAATGTTTCCCAAGCTCATCCATATCACAAATGGCAGGATTTCTCAGGTCTGAGTAACATTTCACTGTATATACATATAACACATCTTTATCCACTCATCGATGGAAGGCCACTTAGATTGTTTCTATATCTTGGTCATCATGAAAACTGCTATAATGAACACAGAAGTGCAGATATCTCTTTGAAATACTGACTTCATATTCTTTGGATGAATACCCAAAAGTGGAATTTGCTAAATCATATGGTAGTTCTATTTTTAATTTTTCAAGGAACCTCCATACTAATTTCCATGATGGCTTGAGGCTGAGATCTTAGCCTGGGGGCAACTGGAGATTCCAGAGTGTTTCTCACAACTGTTGAAACGGTCATTTTTCCTGGGGAAAGGGCAAGATGCAAAAGAAAATGAAAAGTGTAGGTAATGCATACCATCTAGGAAGACCACAGCCAGCTCTGGTCCCAGCCACAGGGCTGCATATTTCTGAGCATGACCGGACCAGTGTCACTAAGCAGGGGAAGCCCACCTCCTTTTAGTTAAGAATGCAAAAATTCATCAAGGGAAAGGCCGTTTAAAATGGAGCAGGGAGGCCAGAAGGGGGAGTCCTCATGCACCCCTACTCTAAGTCAATGACAGACCTTCACAGGAAGAACTGCCAGCTGGAGACAACCGGAAGAGATGCGCCTCACCACTAGACACCACCTCACTTTTCCACCAGCAGGAAACTTTCCTTCTGGTCCCGCCACTCAGCCAGGAAGGACGCGACCGCCACTCTCCCACCTCTCACTTTCCCGCAAAGGTCTTCCCTTCGAAACAACCCCACCCCGCGTCCTTTTTCCTGCAAAATAACATTCCTCTCCTTTGTTTGCTTGACTTGCATATACTTTTCGCTAAGAGCGTGGTTGTCCCGGATTGCAATTCTGCTCTTCTCCAGCAGATCCAATTTGCTGGTAAAATAAATGTCTTTAAAGAAAAAGAAAAAAGAAAAAGGGTCCGCAGGAACCAGCCCCCACTTCTGCGGTGGCACCTCCAGGCCCGCCAGGCCTGACCCCCCCCCCTGCCACTGGCTACCACCGCCAGGCGCAGGTGCAGGGGGAGCAGCCCGCCCCCCCGGGGCGCCCTGGCCGCAGCGCGCGGCCCGTCCTCCCGCCTGCGGCTGGGCCGGCCCGGCCCGGCTCCACCCCACCCCACCCCACCCACGCCGTCGGGCTCCCGGTTTCGTTTTCCCGCACTGCGGCGGCCCCCAGCCTGGGGGCGGGCGTTGAATGGCGGGTGCGGAGGGGCGCAGCGGGGCGTCTCCGGGGCCCGGCCCCGCCGCGCGCTGCCCCGAGCACCCGGACCGCGCGGCCGAGCTCTTCTGTCGCCGCTGCCGGCGCTGCGTGTGCCCGCTGTGCCCGGTGCTGGGCGCGCACCGCGGACACCCCGTGGGCCTGGCGCGGGAGGAGGCGCTGCACGTGCAGGTGGGGAGGCCGCGCGGGCGGGCGCGCGCGCACGGGGGCGGGGGGCGAGCCCGAGCCCCCGAGCAACGGTCGGGGTGGGGCGTGGCCCGGGGTCCAACGGCCTGGCCCCGCCAGTACTGGAAACCCCACAGCCGCCGGCACGCAGCAGGCGGCCGGCCTGTGTTTTCGGACGAGAAACTGAGGCCCGAGGAAGGGCCAAGGTGAGCCAAGGCCAAAGTTAGCATCCAGAGGAGGTGGGGTTAGGAGTGAGCACTTGGGAGGCCCCTGCTGGTACCCAGAGGAGGTGGGGTTAGGAGTGAGCACTTGGGAAGCCCCTGCTGGTACCCAAAAAGTTAACATTCAGAAGAGATGGGGTTAGGAGTGAACAGTTGAGAGGCCCCTGCTGGTACCCAAGAAGTTAACATTCAGAAGAGGTGGGGTTAGGAGTGAGCACTTGGGAGGCCCCTGCTGGTACCCGAAGTTTACATCCAGAGGAGGTGTGGTTAGGAGTGAACAGTTGGGAGGCCCCTGCTGGTCCCCAGAGACCCTTGGCCTCGTTCCCTATGGCAGGTCCGCCCCACTGCTCTTGGGCTGGAAGGAAAGCTGCCTTTTAACAAAGATGAAAAGTCCTCCCTCTTGGAAAACTGCCGTGTAGCCAGGAAAGCCACGCGAACATCTCCGGGTTTCTCGCCTGGAGTTCTCAGGGAGGGACTGTGGACTGCCTGACTGTGCTGGGAGCAGCCTCAGGTGTCATCCCTGCCCACCAAGCTCCGTGCCCCCTCCCCGCACATCCTTCCATTCCAGCCGCATAACAGCTGGGTGGATGCTAGAAAAGCCGTTTTACAGATAGGAAAAGGAAGGCTCTGGAGGCAGAGGCCAGTCGGGAACCCAGTACTCCACCAGACAGACTGCCCCCCACGGAGCCCATTCTCACTTGGAAGTCCTCACCCTTGCTTAATCATAATGGTGCTGGGGGCTCTTGACTCTTGTTCCAGACTTGGGGATTATTTTCTCTGTGGCTCTGGTCACATCCCTCTGCTCCTCTGAGCGAGGCAGGCCCTCCCCTCTCTGACAGACTTTAATTCTACCACTAACACCTCCAAGAAGTCCTCTGTGATTCACCTTTCCCGTGCATGGCACGACTTGACACTATCACGTGTGACACGTTGGAGCTTTCAAGGTGATAACAGGCCCTGTGAGGGCCAGTCGAGCAAGTGGAGTCCTGGGTTCAAGATTTGCCTGAGCCTCTAAAGTCTTCCTTTTTTTTATCTATAAAATGGCTGTAACAATAAAAACTCCTCAAAAGGCTGTTTTCCAGAGTTAATAGTGGTGCTATCCAGAGATATTGCTTGTGGGTCTCTAAGGTAAGTTTGCCCACCTAACTATGGGTAACCATTTTGTATCCACACTCATCTATTTGTTTATCTGTCATCCATTAATTCAGCACATACCTCCCTACCATAAGTCAAGCGATAAATCGATTCTTCCCTTACTTGGAGGAATTCTCTGACTGGTAAGGAGAGAACAATGAAAATACAGTATGAGTATTGAAACTGGGACACTTGAGGCTGTGGTCAGTGGTTAGCCAGATAGAAGACAGTGTGAACCAGAGACAAGAAGCCCAGGAAGACTTCTTGGAGGAGGTGTCATTAGAACTGGCCTTGAAGGATGAGTGGAATTTTACCAAGTACCAAGATAGGAAAAATACCCAGTGACTGGAAAGCGCTGGCACAAGGCTTGGCACATGATAGGTGCTCAGTTAATATTCACTCTGTAAGTGAATCCTCTTCGCCTATTCTCAGGCTGCTTGCCTTAAGGTCCTATTTGAAGGACTGGAAAGCAGGTCATAAACAGGATTGTTCTAGGAAAAAAACGGGGAAAGGCATCAAAGCTTGAAGTGGGCCCCTGAGAACCAGAGGGGCCCTAGTTCTAGCTCATCCTTCGGCTTGCCATTTGACTTGGGGCAAGTCACCTCACCTGCCAAGTCTCAGGCACCTCAGCAGAAACACAACACAGGGATGAGAGGAGATGAGCCCTGGGGAGCCTTGTTATCTTGAAAGTGACATTAAGACTTTCCCCCCTAACTCTCTTATATACAGAAATATATCCAAGAATGTTTAAAACAGCTGGCGGACAAGAACCAGCAGCAAGTTGGCAACAGAAGTCAGATAGAAGATACTGCTGAGCATCTCAAGGCAAGTAGACATTTCTTCCTTGTTCTCGTTGAGATGTTCACATTTCTCCTTGAACACACGTTTCTCCCCAATATGGAGCCAAGGAAAAATAAAAACCAACCTCAAAAGGGCAGATCAAATTGAATGGGGTCGAGGGCTTCTACAATTTGGGGGGCCCTTTTTGAGCAAAAGAACACAAAATTAGGTGCAAGACCATGAAGGGGTCATGTTAAGTGAGGGGCCTAAGGCTACGGTTTTATTAGCTTTGTGGTGAGTCTGCCTCTATCTGGAGGCCTTGCCTTTTCTCCTGCCATCCCCAAGGCCATTCTCTTGAAGGCACTAGTTCTCCATCCCTGCAGGCCTTAAACAAAACAAAACACAGCATAAGGAACACAAAATAGCCTTTAGGTTTCACTGCTATGGTGAAAGAAAGTAAATAGGGTATAAATATATTCCATAAATACTTTTTTCAGGCGTATCCTTTCATTACAATGTTTATTTAAATGGATTCTTTTGTGGGTTTTAAATGGGAAGTCGGGCTGATGTTATGAGCTGTCATGTTGGGAAAAGATATTCAGTCTCTAGGGGCCTTTCATGTGAACGTGGCCATTCCCTTCTCAGTCTCAGCACCCCCTCCTCAAAGTGAGGCCTGGGGCGGGATGCCCTCCCAGGCCTTGTCCTGCTGTATGAAGCCCTGACTGACCACCACAAGTCAGGCATGGAGACTGGCCTTGACCATAGGAGAAGCTGGCACCCAGGTCTCCCTAAGGCCAGGGTGCAGATGCAGAGGCCCATGCCAGGCCACAGAACTGGCTCCCTGTTTGCCCAACATCACTGTCTGTAAGGTGACTACAGGCTCCAGTTCACTGGGGACAATTGTGGTTTATACCTGTGGCCCTGGCTTAATTATTAATAATGTCCCCCATGTCTACAAGAGCAGGACTCCAATCCCAGACAGATAAATCAGTTGAAAGGAATTTGGAAACTGAAAGTTGGCACATCTGAAGGGATGGGAGAGGTGCTTTGGGCTGTTCAGCCAGAACAGGACTGGGGCACAAGTTCAATGTCTGCAAATCTCCGAGCAGATACAGAGCTAGGACTCATGTAGAGTGTCTAAGGGGGCAGGTTTCAGCTTAATCCAAGGTATCGTTTTTTTCTTTTACCTCCCCAACCTTTAAACTTTTATTTTGAAATAATTATAGATTCACAGGAAGGTACACAGAGATGTTTTGTGTACCTTTCACCTAGTATTCCCCTAAAGTTACATCTTACCTAACTATAGTACAATTTCAAAACCAGAAAATTAAGTGTGTGTATAAATTTTGTGTGTAGCTTTAAGTAATCGCCACTGTAATCAAAATACAGAACTGGTTCATCACCACCAAGAGCTACCTCATGCTACACCTTAATAGTCACCCCCACCCCTGCCCTAAACAATCCCTAACTCCTGGCAATCACTCATTTATTCTCTATAATTAGAGCATTTGAGAATGTCATAAAAATGAAATTATATAATACCTGACCTTCTGAGACTTTTGTCACTCAACATATAATGCCCTTGAGATCCATCCAAGTTGTTGTGCATGTCAATAGTTCATTTCTTTGTATTGCTGAATAACATTCCATCAATCCATAGCGTGGATGGAGATACCACATTTTGTTAATCATTCACCTCTTTTGGGACATTTGAGTTGGTTTTGGTTTGGGGCTATTAGCAAATGAAGCCACTTTGAACAATTGTGTACAGGTTCTTGTGTGGACGTAAATTTTTATTTCTCTGGGATAAATGCTGAGGGCTAGTGCTGGGTTCTCTGGTTACTTATATGTTGAGTTTTTTAAGAAACTGATAAATTATGTTCCATAGTGGCTGTGCCATTTTATATTTACACCAGCAATGTATGAGAGATCCAGTTTCTCTGCATTCTTGTCAACTCTCAGTATTTTCATAAATTTGAAGTTTAGCCATTCTGATAGGTGTGTAGTGATAGCGCAGAGGGTCTTCATTTGTATTGCACCAGTGGCTAGTGATGTTGACATCTTTTCACGTGCATATTTGCCATCTGTATATCTTCTTTGGCGAAAGGTCTCCTTATATCTTTTAACATTTCCAGATTCAGTTGTTTCCTTACTGTTGAGTTTTGAGAGTTGTCTGATATTCTAGATAAGAGTCCTTTGTCAGATATGGTTTACTAATATTTTCTCCCAGACTCTGTAGCCTTGTTTTTTCATAGCCTTTTGAGAGTGAACATTTTTAATTTTGATGAAATACAGTTTATCAATTTGTTCTTTTATGTATAATGCTCTTGGCATCTTTTATGTATTACGCTCTTGTCTAAGTAAGACCTCTGCCTAGCTCTAAGGTTTCTTCCTTTGTTTTTTTTTTTCCTCAGAGTTTTATAATTTTGAGTTTTACATTTAATTCCATGGTTCATTTTGAGTTAATTTTTGTGTAAGGTATCAGATTTAGCTCAGGGTTCTTTTTTCTTAGGGATATCCAGTTACTCCAACACCATTTCTTAAAAGACTGTGCTTTCTCCATTAAATTGGTTTTGTCAAAAATCAATTAGCTATCCTTGTGTGGGGATATGTGTCTGGGTGCTCTATTCTGTTCCAGTGATCCATGAGTCTGTCCTTCTACCAATACCACAAAGTCTTGATTGCTGTAGCTGAGAATAAGTTTTTAAATAATTACAGCCTCCCATTTTATTCTTTTTTTTCAAAATTATTTTCACTGTTATAATTTCATTGTCTTTTCATTTAAATTTTAGAATAATCTTATATATACAAAAGTAGACTTTGTTGGGATTTTGATAGAAATTGTGTTAAACCTGTTTATCAAATTGTAAAGAGCTGACATCTTTGCTAGGTTTTCTTCCAGTCCATGAAGATGATATATCTCTTCATTCATTTAGATCTGTGTTTTCTTTCATCAGCATTTTGTGATTTTCAGCATGTAAATCCTGAACATGTTTTATTAGACTTGCATCTAAGTGGCCCTCAAGGTCTTAACAAAATGTATTTAGTGGTCAGCATTTTAAAGCTGAGGTATTTTATTTATATAAAAATTTAGGTGTAGAAAAGTAGGAAGATGTGGCTACCTTAGGCCGACATTCTCACATGGACACTGTCAGAAGAAGGGTACATGTTCCCCAGATGTCCTGTCTGAACACTCTCCTCACTATGTTACCAGCCTGTTTCCTGTGGGCATTTACATTTCTGATCAAGAAGCAGATTTCTTAAAATTCAGCCCTAATTCTTCCACTTTAGGCCAACCATTACTCACATTTTCAGACTTTTTTTTTTCTGTACACATATGTGCTTGTGTATAGTTTGAGACATGTTCTATATAGAATTCTAGTATAGAATTCCCCAGTCTTGAGGTGAAGCAATGTTGTTTGTTTCTTTTTTGTGACTTGCCATTTGAATCGTCATTTTGCCTTAGTAGGTATCTTCTGTGATGTTCCACGTGCCCTGGATTGTGAAAGTGGTCCCTCGGAGCACTGTTGCGTGAGCAACCGCAGGGGACTCTGATTTTCGGTAGTTCCAGACCAGTTGCCACCTGAATTTTTTAGTTTTGAGGTTCCGTGAACTTTGACTCCAGGCATGTTGTTGGATTTGTTTGTTTTGCTAGTGACTCTCTTCGCCCATAACCCTGGATGGATGACAAGATTCCTTCATCCTTCCCAGGGAGAGGAGGTAGAGTTTTCTGGTGCCCGGTTCATGGATGGAGCAGCTTTCTGTGACTCTCGCTTGATGCAGGTGGCCCCCTTCCCACTCTCAGCTAGTATGAGGCCAGGTGCCCGGAGCGACCTCCTAGATGAGCAGGCCCCCGTGTGCTATGCTCTCACACACCTCCACGCCTCCAGCGTCACTCAGCTCAGCTCCTGTCCACGGCTCTGACATCAAGTTCCCTCTTTGTTTGTGGCACCTGAGGATTTTCTTTTCTGTTGTTTGTTTGATTGCGGAGTTATTTTTCTTTTATTTATTTATTTATTTATTTATTTATTTTGAACTTGATTGTATAATTTTGAAATTTAGTCATTTTACTTCTGTGTTTGGAGTAGAAAGGGGGATTTTTCCATGTCAGCTCCTTCTCTCTTATTGACCAAAACTATATGTCATTTTATATATGGGGTTTTTGTTGTTGTTTAAGATTTTTACACGTGCCTGTGTTGTCAGTGTCTGTATTAGTGGCTGTATATGCCATGACACGGATTTATGATGATTCATTAAGCCATTTTCCTAATGTTGAACTTTTAGATCATTTCCAGTTTTCCACTAATACAAAATAACACTGCAGTGAACATTTTTGGCACCATGACTTATTTCCTTTGGGATGTAGTCCCAGAAGTGATTGTTTGGCTCAGCAGGCGCAAACATTTGTGAGGATTCTCGTGCGTTCTGCCGAACTGTAGCAGGCGTAGTTTGTGGCAGTGGGGTCTGGAGCGGCCATTCTGCTCCGTACTTGGCTTACACAGAGATAGTACTAGGGAAGAGGTCATTCCCCTGAAAATTAGTCCATAAAACAGCTTTGTACCTAAATTAAAACCAATAAAGTTCATACATGGTCCAAAGTCTGCTGTTCAGACATCAAAGGCCAGGCATAACCAACCACTCCAGAGACAGTCAAGAAGAGCTTGTTTATTAATCCCCAACCAACACCTGTTAAACCATTTTCTCTGACATCCTTATTAATAGGCTGTTTGCTTCCTTATCACGGCTCCTCAGGAGGCCAATAAAAGCAGGGGTAGGGAAAATTTGATGCTTGCCCACTGCCCTAATTTTTATTCAAACTGGAATAAGGCGACAGAGTAGGTATGTTCTTTCTGAATCTTCCAAATTTTCTACAGTGAGCTTTTGATAATTTTATAAGTGAATAAAAAGTATATGATTATATTTATACATATATAATATATAATTTAAATATATACATTTATACTACATAATATATATTTATAATATATATATTTATTATATATATAATCTATATATATGTATGTATATATATGTGTGTGTGTATATGTGTATATATATATATACACACACACACACACATATATATATATATATATATATATATATATATATATATATATATAGATTACTGTCTATCGAGTCTCGACCTAGGTAGGGATTTAAAGCGTAGGCTGTCACATAGGAAGGTAGAGGTGGACTTGGGCCATGCCTGCATCCATCTAGGCCTACTCAGAAAGACGGAAGACACTTTGAGAATAGTGACAGGGCATGAAAAAGGCAGAGAAGCCAACCAGGGGGTGGTGAGGCAGTTGGCACCAGCAGAAAGTACCTTCACCCCTGGGCTGCACAGAAAAAGGGAGGAGGTGTTATTAGCAGAGCGCATGGTCCAGGGCTACCTAAACAGGAACTAGAACCAGGGCAGGCCTGTCCTGTGGGAGCTAGAGGGTGGAAGGGACTAGAGCATTCAGCCATTCATGGAGACACTGGTGAAAGACACATACCCTGGTTGTTCCCTTCCCCTCACCCTCTGACTTTCCTCTAGTTCCTCCTCCCATTGACCACACTCAGCCTTCAGGAATCAGTCCCTCCGCCCTACAGAGCAGAGCCTGGGAAAGACAGGAAATGGGCCTGAGGCACATAGGCCTACACTGGAGCCCTGGGGAGTATGTAAACATCCTTGATTCCTGGCTCTGTGCCATTCTCTGTGACCCAGAGCTACGACTGAACCACAGAATAGGGTTGGAAACCAGTGAAATCAGCCTTCGCCAGACTGAGACTAGGAAGACAAGGACTCAGCCGCCAGGCCTTGCTGTTGACCCTGACAAAGCCACTGGTCTCCACCACCCTGATGGTCACGGCCATTCTTCTGCCTCCTCGTGGAGGCCACTGCCACATTTCAGAGAGCATGGTTGTCATAGCTAATGTGGCCCTGGCAGGGTTGGAGCACGCACCCCTTCCCTGGTGGGATGCCCCTGAGCGGCGCCCATAGCAGGATTGTCCAAAATCCTACAGAGTTTTCAGCAAACCAGCTCTTTCCATTCTCCTCACAGGCTTCTCACCCCAGGGGCCTGGGCAGAGCTGGAGTCCCACAGCTGCCAGCACTCCACATGTAAAATCCCCCACCCTTCCATGCCCATGGCTTCATCTCTGCTCAAGTTCGTTCCTCCAGACCTTCCTCATCTAGACTGTGTCAGGCCCTCACCCAGCCTCAGCCCCATCCAGCATGTCTGAACCTCAGTCCAGTTCATTCTGGGATCCAGTTTCACTTTGAGCCAATACAGCCTGAATCAGACAGCATATTTTCTTGCTTTGTTGCCAGAATTCTCTCTCTCTCCCTCTTTTGTTGGTTGTTTTATTTTTTTAACCATATTGCATAATCAGCTTCATATGTTTACACCTAAAGTTTTCTTGTGTTTCCAAACAGTTATGACAATGTGTAGTGCCATTAAGCTTATTTTGTATATTCTCCTTTACAGAGTGGATCTGTAGAAACTGTTTGGAACGTAGCTTGCTTGGGAGGAGATATAAGGTAGTGGCTCCCTTGGTTTCTGCAGAAAAGTTGTTCATTTACATATGCTACCTCCAAAATGTGTTCGTAAATGAAGGGTTTGGGACACATTTTTCTTTCCTTCATTTGGCCATTCAACAGAGATATTTTGAGTCCAGGCTCACTGACCCATAGAAACTGTGTTGCTAATATAAACTAATTCCCAGACTAGCCCAAACCCAATTTAACCTACACGGCATGTACTGGTATAAGCCAGCCTCAGAACCTAACCACTGCCTAGAACATTACATAGGAAACACAGATTTGGGGAACCTGTCCCTTAGATCCTGCTGCAGCACACATTCCTGCCCCACTAAGGAGAGAACATGGCATCACAGGGAAGCCTGCCCATTCCATGCCTGCCCAGACGCCAGGCAGCAATCTCTGTGTGGGCCACACAGATGCTCGGGCTGAGGAAAGAGGCTGGCCTATGTTTTTGTTTTTGTTTTTGTTTTTTAATGATTTTCTGTTTTATTTTTTAATTGTACTAGAAATACAAGAACATATGCTCATTTTAAAAAATTTAAACAATACTATATTAGAATATAGTAAGGACTGTAGAAAGTGCTAAGTGAGAGTTACCCTTCACCATCCCCTCATCCCACATTTCTTCCCAAACATGACAACTGATAGACATTTTAAATGCACTTGCAAACATACAGATTCACATGTTTCATACCATAGTTTTTGTTTTGGTCATCTTTTATGTAATGTGGTCATTCTCCTATATGTATTATTATGCAGCTTGCTCTTTTTCACATGGTATCTTGAAGAATCCTCATGACAGGGCATACACTACATTCTCTGGGTGTATGTTGTAAAATACACATAATATAAGTTGCCATTTGAAACGTTTTTAACTGTACGATTCAGTGGCGTTAATTACATTCACAGTTGTACAACTATTACAACTCTCTGTTTCATTACCCTAAACATAAACTCAAACTCTGTAACCGTTAAGCAGTTGCTTTCCATTTCCCTCTCGCCGGCCCCTAGTAACCTGTAATCCACTTCCTGTCTCTGCAAATTTGCTTATTCTAGACATTTCATACAAGCAGAACCATACAACCTTTGTCTTTTTGTGTCTGGCTTATTTTATTTAGCATAATATCTTCAAGGTTCATCCATATTGTAGCATGTATCAGAATGCTGCATTCTTTTTAATCACTATATATTGTTTCATTATGTGAATACAGCATAATTTATACAATAAACGCATATTTCCCATGCTGAAAATTTTGCCCAACGTTTCTCTATCACCGACAGTGCTGTAGTGAGCGTCTTGGCACACATACCTTTGTGTACATGTGAAAACATTTTCTAGGATCAGTTTCTAGAAGAAAAACTGCTGCCTCGAAGAATTTACACATTAAAAATTTTCATATCATCATCAGCTAACAATGCAGTACCAACAGGCACTGCCACCTGCTGTGTATGTAATGCCCATCCCACATGCCCGTACAGATTCTGATATTATCCATCAGTTAAAATTCATCCAGTCTAATGGCCAGAAAATACTATCTGATTACACTGCTCACTTTCTTGATTGGGAGGCTGAGCTTCATACATCTGATGGTACTTGCATATCTTTGGCCTGCTTTTAAATTGAATGATTTCTTTTTTTTTTTTTTTACTGTGTTATGGATTAGCCTATGTGTTTTGTTATTCATGATGTGGCTTCATTTAAAGTGCCTTCCCTGTTTAAGAATGTTTTATTTTCATGTAGTCAAAATTGCCATGACTCCCTGTTCGCTATCTGAGTTTTGGGTTCCTCTTACAGAGTGAACAGTTCACTCTGTTTTCTTAATGATTTGAAATGATGCCATTTCTCCTCCAAAATTTAAAAAAATAAATTTGTCTTTCACTGAAATAGATTTTTTTTTTCATGTATAGTGCTTTAATCAGCTTGGAATTTCTTTTTTTGTTGTTTGTTCACCTTTTATTGTGGAAAACCTCAAGCATACACGTGTATTTAGAAACAAATTCCAGACATTTCATTTCATCTGTAAAAGTTTCAGTATATTATCTCTACAGAATAAGGACTTGTTTTTAAAACTACATAACCCTATCTAGTATCATCATCACATCTATGAAAATAATAGTGCTTTAATATCATCAAATCCAATCAATGGTCACATCTCGGATTATCTTATAAATGTCACATTTTATTTGTTTGAATCAGGATTGAAATAGTGTTCAAAATGCACTTGCTTGATGTATTTTTTTTTAATTTTCAGTTTTCATTCAGGTGTGAAAGAAGCAGTCTCTTAATATTTTCATATGCATTCACAAAGCCTGATATCAAACATTGTTCTGCAGACTACTAGGCAATATTCTGCTGTTGCAGGGTGATTTCTTGGATTTCTACCTAGTTGTATGGCTTGTTCATCTAGATCCCGGGCGATTTTTTCCTTGCTGCTTGCTACTTGTTTTCCTCACAACTTTGATTTGGTCACCAGAGGGATGAACAGAGCCTCTATCATCTAGACCATTTTTTTCCTCCTTGATATATTTCTTGAGTTGATGGTTCACATGTTCCTGTGTCTTCTATATGTCCTCTAAATTGGATCTCTTATTTAGATCTAGAGGCTTGATCAGATTCTACTACTTCATAGGTGGGTTTCTGTCTTAATTTATTTTTATATATAGTGTAAGGATCTAACTGAAAATTTTTTTTCAAATACATGGTTAATTGCATGTTGTACCAATACCATTTATTGGAGAGTTCACTCTGTTTTCTTGATAATTTGAAATGACACCATTATTATGTATGTAATATGTATACATATTCTTTTCTAAACTCTGTTCTTGATCATTTTGTCTATGCCTAAGCTACGTGGTTTAAAATCCTGTAGCATTATGGTTTGTTTTGCTATCTAATAAGGTAGCAACTATCTAATAAGGTCCTTCACTGATCTTTTTAAAACAATTTTTGGCTTTTTTTGTGCTTATCATCCCCCATGATAATTTAATATTTGTTTAATCTGCATGTTAAGACTTTTGTTGGGGCTATATCCAATTCATAGACTAATTTGGTAACACGTAGCATCTTTATAGTAAAGCCAAGGTTATGGTTTTTTCTTCCACACATTCAGAATTTTTTTTTATGTCTTTCAGTACAGTTTTATACTTTATCTTTTCTTTATCTTGTTTATACAGTTCTTGTTAGGTTTATTTTTAGATATTTTTCTATTTTTTCACTATTTTAAAAGGGATTTTTATTTCTTCATGCATCTTCTAATTGATTATAGCTGATATTTAGGGAAACTTGAGTTTTATAAGTTGATCTGTACCTGACTGCCCATTGTGCTTTTAGATGTATAATAGCTTTTTCGTGTGGATTATTCTACATTTCCTGGTTGGCATTCATATAACCTACAACAGGTTTTCTTTTTAGGCTCACGCAGAGTCAAGTAAAATCTGGCTGTCGGAGAAATTCAGTGAACTCAGATTACTACTTGATGAAGAGGAAGTGATGGCCAAGAAATTCATTGATAAAAACGTGCAGCTTACCCTCCAGGTGTACAGGGAGCAAATCCAGTCTTGTGGGGAACAAATAGACCTCTTGAACAGTCTCTCCAACAAGATCTGGATTATCAGCCAGGAGCCCAGTCCTGTACAGCTGCTGCAGGTAATGCTAGGCTTCTACCCTCCCCGCTGCCACCGGCCTCCCACATTTCATCTTGGTTTCTGTGGCATTGAACCACGGAATTTACACACTGAGTAAATACATAGAGCATTGCCCTGTCAGCACATAGACTTTCTTAGCACAAGTAGTTAGAAAATACACATTGCTAGGAAGATAATATATATCTTAGACTAATGAAATAACATTTACAGCCACCATTTGTAAGGGCCTCTGTGTTCCAAGCTTTTAGGTATCTTATCTATATTAATAGAACTCTGCAAAGTAGAATTCTCATCCCATTTTACTAATGAGTAACTGAGGCTCAGGGAGGTAAAGTGACTTTTCTGAGATCACACAGCTGGTAGGTGGCAGTGCTGGGATCAGAGCCCAGGTCTGTCTGCCTTTAAAGCCACAGGCATCATTGTCTGGCCCTCTACCTAGATAGTCTTCACTGAGACACCCCTCCTGGAAAGGCGAGTGTCCTGTCAGCGACTGAGCAGACCTCGAGGGCTGAGTCACAGTTGGCTCATGGTGCTCCTTGGCCACTGGGTTCTGTTGGAAACTATTACCTTGTACTGAAGGAGAGTCTAAGAAATAGCCCCTGTGATGTTCATGCTACACTCAGTGAAAGTATGTGTTGAGGGTGGTGTTCCTGTCTTCAGGGAACCGTGGGAGAAACTCCTCTCTCCTGTCAGTGCTCCTGTGCAGTCACCTGTGCACCTGGATTGCTTCTGTGTCATGTCACTCTTCCTGTTGCCTTCTTTTCCTTGGCTTCTGGAAAGCTTGGAGCCAAATATGTTTCAAATAGCTCAGCTAAGACTTTGTTGCATACATTTTATGCCGCATCTCACTCCAGCTTCCAGCTTCCATTCTTATCCTGGTTTCCTCTCTGCTTCATTCTTCTCACTGTAAAGGAAAATCTTGCAGTGTTAGATAACCATAAAGGCTTGTGGGACAAGGCAAGTACAACTAAATAAAGGTGGCACTGAATCTAACCACAGATTAGCACAGGCTCTGGCTGGAAAATAAGACAAATCAGTCAATATAAAACCAGTCAAGCCTGTCCCTGATGGTTATTTCCACTCTTGTGCCTTTGTGTGACTTTGGTCAACTTAGCCTGGGTCTCATTGTTAGCTAACAAAAATAAACCTGACCAAAAAATGTGAGTGAAGTCCTCTTCTAGACACAATGGATACTGTATTTCAATGCACAGAGGGGTACATTTGTTTCTTTTAAAATAATACCTTCAAGGCTTTGTCATCTTTTTTCTTTCTTCTATGATTTTCATCGTATTCATCATTCCTTCCATTTGCTCATTCATTTATTCATCAAATACTCACTGAGCAGCCTGTTCTGTGCCAGGCCCTAGCTCAACATTAGTAGCTCATGGGTGGGGACACATGCTCAGAAACAGATATTTACAGCACAGCTCAAGCGAGCTAGCAAAAGTATGTCCCAGAAATATCCAATTCTGCATCAAGGATCAGGGAAGACTTCTAGGAGGACATGATAGTAGAGCTGGATTGGGAGTATGAGGAGGAGTTCCCTGGGTGTATACAGAGGGACAAAGCAGAAGGGACATCTCATGCAGAAAGGAGCCATATGCATGTGAGAGATGGCAGGGTTCACCCTGACTGGACATGGGGCAGGGGTACAAGAGAGGGTCAGTTGGGAGATGGAGCTAGACCAGGAGGCCAGGGTTAGTTCATGAAGGGCCTTCTGTGCTTGGCCATGGAGTTTAGACTTTGTCCTATAAAGAGATGGGAGCCAGGGAAGTGTTTTGAACTGAGGAATGACATGGTCAGGTTAATGCTTTAGGAAAGCTGCTTTGGTAATAGGTTGAAAGACTGGGTTGGCAGGCCAGGACTGGAGGCTAGAAGGGAAGCTAAGAGGAGGCCACCATGTCCAGGAGAGAAGTCATAGCGGGCTAGACCAGTGAAGGGGCAGAACGGAAGGAGAGAAGAAGGCAGGTTTAAGAGGTGCAACGAGATTGGTGAATGAAAGTGAGGGAATCCAAGGTGACACCTAGTTTCTGGCTTGAGAGGTGGGTGGCTAGGGGACTGTTCTCTGAGTCTGCAAAGGCAAGAAGCAGATGTGCTCAGTTTCATTCATTTATTTATTGCAACCTAAATGTTTATTGAGAATCTTCTGTGTGTCAGACCCTGTGCTAGATGCTGGAGTTTGGGGTTACCAGGTGATAGCATTTGTGCTTTATCTCCCTCCCCCGTCCCATCCCACCCATCTGCCCTCTGGGCCACCTTCCTGCCACCCCAGAACTGCTGCCCCCTGCCTTCCTGCTAGTGCTCTGACTCCCTGGACAGCTCTACTCTAGCCTTCTGGGTGTGACCTTAGCCCTGGTTCTCCACAAATTATATTCTTCCCCACCAAAATAAGGATGGACTCTAGACCTTTAGCTTCCTAGGCTGGACGGGGCTTGGGTGCCATTCCAAGGTTCAGCATCCAGCCTGGTGAGCCTGCCTCTGCCCAACAGCTGAGTGCCATCCACCCACCCATCCTGTCTTGGGCAGCACTGCTCACGAGCCAGGGCCTGCTATCTTCTAGCTCACTGCCCAGGACAGCTCTTCAGAAAGTGTAGACAGCGTTCTTAGCATCAAACAAGAGAATCCACTCTAGCTTTTAAGCAATAAATGAGTTTATGGAGGAGTATTGGTCAGCTCTTAGGATCTCCAGGAGGGCCAGGAAGTCAGCATGGAGATGAGGCAGCAGGAGGGAAGTCCAGGCCACAGCCCAGGTGTGCCCCAGCGTAGACACCACCACCCTCTGCTCGGCAAGACATCGCAGCTCACACTGCGGACTCAGGGCGCCAGCCCCCAGAGCCTCCTCTGTGGTGGCCACAAACCCTCAGGCGACATTTCCCCTGAACTTCCAGGGGCTCCTTCTCCAGGAAAACTGGTACCTCATGCTTTTTGCCCCCTATACTTCAGGCAGACCCCTGTCACACTGTCAAGCTTCAGGGCCCCTTGGGAGATGCTGAGCAGCTTACATGCGGGGCAGTTGCCTGCCTCCTCCTGCCACCTGTGCTAATGCCGTCACAGAGAAGACCTCAGTGAACACAGAAGGCAGGAAGGGGGGAATAGTGCCAAGCATTAAAACCCAAATGCCATATCTCTACCGCCCTGGGGCCTTCTTTGTGGGCTCTCCAGGACCCCACTCCTGGGTGTGCAGCCTGGGCTGACCACAGGTGCCAGGGCACGGTGGGGTGGGGTCATGCTTGTGCGCCCGGGTTTGTTCCTAGTGCTGAGGAGAAGGCACCTTGTCCCCCATGTGCCTTTACAGGAGTTCACAGCCACTGAGCAGGAGCTGAAGCAGCAGATGAACCAAGGGGAGCTGTGCCACCCTGTGCCCCAGTCATTTGAGCCCGTCAAGAGCTTCTTCAAGGGCCTCGTGGAAGCCATGCGGAGAATGTTACAGACACCACTGGACGTTCGTCTGAAGGAAAGTAAGTCACCATGAGACCAACTTTGCATCCCTTCCCTAGTGTCGTTTAACCCAGAAACAACTGGGAAGAGTCCCACCGTGAATCATGTCTCTCCACACAGGGGCCCTTGGCTGTTCAGTCAAAGGCCCCTGAGTTGGGCCCAGCCCACCCTTCTGATGTCAGCTCCTACCCCTCCTGAAACTGTCTTCTGCCTCTTGCAGCCATGCTGCTCTGCTCTGCCCCTCAGCTGCTCCTGGGATTCTGCCACACCTCCACATTGCTGCTCTGGGGTCCCCGCTGGAATGGCCAGCTTCCCCTCTTCCACCACCTGGTCAGAGCCCACCGTCCCTGTCGGGCCAGCACACCTGTGCTCACCTGGGACGCCTGCCACACCTTCGGTTCACTCCCTCTCCTGGCCATCTTCCCCTCTGCCCTTCCCCTCTAATGTCTGCCCCATCTCTTGCCTGGGGGTGTTTGTGAACTGGATTCATGGACCCTGTCCCTGACTCTTACAAACGCCTAAAGATCAAGAACCATTTTGGGTCCAGCTCTGAGGTTCCCTCAGGGCCTGATGCAAAGAAGGTATCAGAAATATCTGTTTATTCATTCATTCATTCATTCATTCATTCATCTCTGCTATTATGGTTCATTCAAAACATTTATGGAGTCCCTATTATGTGCCAGGCATAGCTTCTGCCTTTATGGTGCTCTGTTTTTTCGGGGAAAGACAGACAGCAAACAAATATATGTCAGTGATGAGAGCTCTGAAGATGTCGCAGGGTAGGGAGGCTAGAGGGTGACGCAGGGGAGGAGCTATCTTATATGTGGGAGTGGGGAAGGTCTCTCTCAGAAGGGGATGTGCGAACTGACTTGAAGGAAGCCTTCTGTAGGCTCTGCAGACCTGAGGGGCTGGAGAGCTGAGCGGTCACGTGCACAATGTGGAGTCAGACTGCTCAGGGCCCTATTCCATGTCCACCACTTCCTGACGCTGCCATCTCAGGCAAGGCACCTAGCTTTTCTATGCCTCTCTTTCCAAACCCATAACCTGGAGATGATAATACGGTGCACCCGCACAGGGTTGTGGTAAGGATTAAATGAGTTCTGATATGCAAGTACTTAGAATGGTGCTCCAGCGTAATAAGCACTCTGTGTTAGCTATTATTGTTGCTGCTGTTATATCTGGGGGAAACGTCTCCTAGGCAGGAGGAACAGCATGTGCCAAGGGCCCACAGTGAAGGAAGAACCTGGTGAGTTTTTGGCACGGGGGGGCCAGAGCGACTGGAGCACAGCGGGGGAGGAGAGAGTGGTGGGAGATGCAGTGGAGGAGGTTGGGAGCTTCCTTCTCAGATTGGGGCTGTCAGGGCAGTGCCCGCCCTGAAGGTCAGGAAACAAGGAGGAGGAAAGGGATGGGAGGAAGCAAAGCACTCACTGAGCACCCTCTGGGAAACGGAGAGAGGTGAGGCCAGGCCCTGGCTGCAGAGCCGGCCAGTTTCATGAGGTAACCAAAGGAGACACAGCCAGGGGCCAGGAAAGGTCAGAGGAAGAAGAGAGCACTTCTGATGGCAAAAAATAATTACATCACAAATCAGAATTGTAGCAGTCAATATATCTCCATTAAAAAAAATATATAGTCAAATATGAAAGAATAAAAAATGAACCTTAGCAGTCGGCCCCAGGAAGCGTTGGGCTTGTCAGTATCCAGTGAATGGGCATCGGAGCCTCCCCCCGCCACACACACTCCACGCCCTTGGCAAGAAGATACTCAGATGGACCGAAATGCACTTCACTCACATTCACATTCTCAGTGGTCCATTCCCAAAGAACTGCGGTGCCTGCTGAGTGCCTGATGACAGCTAACGCTTGGTCTGCCATTGTTCTAAGCACTTCACAGAAATGCATCGGGCAGCTCCTTCCCACCACCCTGTGTGGTATGTACCTTCGTGATCCCTATTTGACAGATGAGGAAGCGGAGGCTCGGAGAGGTTAACTGACTTGCCCTAGGTTACACATCTGGTAGGAACAGAGACAGAATTCAAACAGACTCTGGTCCCACGGTCGGTTTTGTCATCCCCTGAAGTCTGCTTCCTCCCAGGCCATCACCCGCACCTACCTCCGATGAGGCCATCGTTCTCGCTATCAGAGGTACCATGAGAGGTGCTGAGTCCCAGGCCAGGACCCTAAGAGGTGGGGGTGGGGTCTTGCAGCACCACAGCACCACTGACTGCCCTTCCAGTGCCCGGCCCCATTTCTCTTTCCGTTTGTTCCACAGACATTGCAGGTTCAACAGGCAAAATGGAACCCAGCATTCCCCACCCCACCCAATGCCTCCCCAATCTGCTGCTGCTTGTCTCTGATCTGCTTTTCATTCCCACTCCAGTAAACAGGTGAACTCTGGCACTTCTGCCATTGCAGTTTTTCCCAAGTCCAGCTCCTTCTCTACCCTTGCTGTCCCAGTTCAAACCTGAGCCTCCCAACAGGGCCTCTGCCACCACTCTCACCATGCCCATCCATTCCTCACCAGAGCCAGCTTCGGGAATCCTTCTGTTCATGTCTATGCTACCTCAACACACTTTTCATGGCTCCCCATAGCTGACATGCCACTCCTAGCGCCTGCCCTTAATGTCGTTGCTTATACTGCACCCTCTTGTTGGGAAAGGCTCCCATCCTTTTCCTTGATGTCCAAATCTTCCCACTCCTTTAGGTGTCAGCTGAGGTGATTCCTCCTTCATGAAGCCTTCCCTGAGCCTTTTCACCTTCTCGTGATCGAGAAGGTGACGGGTGGTAGTTCAAGTGAGCCTGTTTCTCGCCCCATTTACTTGACTGAGCTGTTAAAGGACCTTGGGTTTCCCCCGAACTCCCTCTCACCTGAATGAGACAAAACCGTGACCTTTCTCAGGACTCAACTTTAATTTCTTGTTTGCCATCTTTATCTTGGAATTTGCATTTCTGCCATCCTTAACTGTTACATAATTGATTCTCAGGGTGGTCCTGGAGCCTGCCATCTCTTCCCTGTGTTCAAGGCTCACTCACACTGACCTGCCATTGCTGAATTACCTTCCAACACTGAAAAGTGCATTTCTTTTTAGATTCTAGCATTGTCTTGGAGTTTTCCTGTGACTGTGAATTTGCATTTCCTACCTTAATTTGCATGTGATTCCTAGGGAGAATCTCTAGTTTTGTAATATTTTTAGTATGTTTTATAATTTGCGCTGCTTGCATGAGCGCCACACACTCATTACTCACAATTCATTACAGACATGAACTGCCAGCTCTCCAGCAATTCCAGCACCCAGTTGGATTTCTTTTTGAAAACAAGCTTCTCACCAGAGCGATCACTCTTCTTAAAATGTAAGACCCCCAGCGTGGAGAGGTTTGGGTGTGTGGGTGGGTGGGGAGATATGGAGGTCCCCCTTTTTCCTTAAGAGACCCAACTTGTTTTTTAACCTTTACTACAGTTTTTAAATACAGAAATGATACATGTTCATTTTAGAAAAATAAAACAAAGAAAAGAAACATTTTTTAAAAAGACACTCACTCAAAAATCACTGGAGAGCTTTGGAAATTTTTCTGCTCATGTCTATACCCTAATAGACATGTACTAATAGATAACTACTGTTATTTGCCCTTTTAGCTTTCTTTGGCATATCTATATATAATGTATATATTTTTTACAAACAAGGTATCCTACTATACATACTGTTTTGTAATGTTTTCATTTACTGGTATATTGTGAACATCTTTGTTCCCTTAAAAAATCACACAGGTAATGCAAGCTTCTTGTAAAAATTAGTAATTACAGATAGGCAAAAAGAAAATAATTGCCTCCTCCAGAAATCTATGCTGTTAATTTTTTGACATATATTCTTTTGGACGTTTTAAAGGCATATATAGTTGTACAGATTTTTTAAAGGATCATACTATAAATATTCTTTTGTAAATTTTTTAATTTAACAGAATGAACAATTTTTTACTTCAATAAATATAAATATTATTTTTTAAAAAAGATGCACAATATTCTATTGAATGACTATGCCATATTTAGCCAATCTCATAATGTTGGACATTAAAGCTGCTTTACATATTCCTTTCTATAAATGATGCTGTAATAAACATCTATTCTTAGACATACTTGAGAAATGAATTAGTGAATTAAAATACCTTAGCTCATTTTTAGATTATTTTTTAGGAGTAATTTCTCAAAGTGGAATTACTGGGCATGCATTTTTTTTTAAGTAAATTTAATTGAAATATAAAATATGTCAAGAAAAGTACATATATCAAAGGGGGGGTGCAGCTCAGTGATTCTTTAAAAGTAAACACATTGTATAATCTCCTTCAGAAATGGACATTTCCAGCTCCCCAGAAGCCTTCCTCATGCTGGCTCCTATTCACTATCCCCCCAAGCACTCTCCTGAGTTCTAACACTGTAGGTTAGTTTTTCCTATTTTTGACCTTTATATAACTAGGTCATTCTGACTATTCTCTTCTGTGTCTTGCTTCTGTCACTCAGTATTTGTTATGTGTAGCAGTAGTTTGTTCTTTTTCACCAGTTGATTCTCAGGATGACCCTGTATTTTTTAATACATTATTAGTATTCCATTGTCAACTATAGCACACTTTGTACAACTGAAGGACATTTAGCTTGTTTCTGTTTTTGCCTATTGTGAATAATGTTGCTATGAACATTCTTGTGCATGTCCTTTGATATGCATATATATTCATTTCTGTTGGGCATTTACCCAGGAGTGGGAAAAAAGGATGCCCACTACAACCATTTCTGTGCAAGATTGTACTAGATGTTCTATACAGTGCCTTGAGGGAAGAAAAAGAAATGAAAGCTACAAGGATTAGAAAAGGGAAAAAATTGTTATTCGTAGATGACATGATTACTTACAGAAAATCCCAAATAATCTACAGATAAATTAGAAATACTAAGTGAATTTGGAACAGCTGCCGGATGTAACGTCAGTATACAAAAATCAATCGAATTGCTATACATTGGCAATAAACGATTAGAAAATAAAAATTTTTTAAAGTTATTTTCAGTAACAATTTTTAAAAACTAGGAATAAATCTAACAAAAGATGTATAAAGCCTCTCTACAGAAAATTCCGAAACACAACTGAGAAAACTGATAGTATCTACTAAAATTTAACATCCATGTCCTCTACAATCTAGGCTTTTTAAAAAAAAACTACATACATGGTATAAAATCAATGAGGACTATTATTGAGAGTTTAATCTCTACCACCCTTCTTGAGGACATTGGCAGTATTTACTAAAGGCCTTAAAAAACAATCATCCCTGTTGACTCAGCAATTCTTTTAGGAATTTATCCTAAAGAAATGATCAGATGCCTAAAGATATATTAGTGTTTGCAAAATCTTTTCAAAATGCCTAAAAATATTTTTTAAAAGTGTGTGTGTGTGTGTGTGTGTGGGAGGGGGTTAGATTTAATTATAATGCATCCATACATCAGAATCTTAGAGCCACCATTGAAATGCTCTCCGTTTGACGCGGTAAAACGTTCATCACACATGAACACATTTCTAAAAAAGAGAGATTATTCAAGAGCATGTATGGTATGATACCAATGCCAAGGAAAGCTATAAGCAGCAAGTAAAGAAAAAATATATATATTAAAAGGAATGCATCCCCACGTTAACAGTTAAGTGGGATCTCACAAAACACTTTTTTTTTTTTTTTAAGAAATGGGCCAATTCCGTGGCTCCAAAATTCAAACGGTACCACGGCTGTACCGTTAGGATTCCCCCTCCTCCTCCTCTTTCTCCTCCTCCCCCACTTCCCCCAGCCCAGCTCCCCCGGGGTTCAGAGAGTGGCTTTCCATTCCTCCGTGGGGGGGGGGGCGGGATTTCGGGATTTCCCCATTTTTTGATGTCGTGAAGCAGAGGGAGAATCGTGATGATGAGGAGGGCGGGGCTGGTCCGGGGCGGGGGAGGTAGGGGAGAAGGGGGCGGGGCCGGAGGAGGGCGGGGCGGGGCGGCGGGGCCGGGGCTGAGTAGGGGGCGGGGCGGGGCGGCCGGGGCGGGGCTGAGTAGGGGCCGGGGCTGCGGGGGCGGGGCCGGAGGAGGGGCCGGGGGCGGGGCCGGGCCGGGGCTGAGTAGGGGCCGGGGCGGGGCTGAGTAGGGGGCGGGGCGGCAGGGGCGGGGCTGAGTAGGGGCTGGGGCTGCGGGGGCGGGGCCTGAGGAGGGGGCGGGGCGCGCGGCGGCCCCGCCCACAGGCGCCCCGTGTCCCCTACCCCGCAGACGCGCGCACGCCCACGCTGGACCCTGACACGATGCACGCGCGCCTGCGCCTGTCCGCCGACCGCCTGACGGTGCGCTGCGCGCTGCTGGGCCGCCTGGGCCCGGCGCCCGCGCCGCGCTTCGACGCGCTGTGGCAGGTGCTGGGCCGCGACGGCCTCGGCGCCGGCCGCCACTACTGGGAGGTGGACGTGCAGGAGGCGGGCGCCGGCTGGTGGGCGGGCGCGGCCTACGCGTCGCTGCGGCGGCGCGGCGACTCGGCCGCCGCCCGGCTGGGCTGCAACCGCCAGTCCTGGTGCCTGAAGCGCTACGACCTGGAGTACTGGGCCTTCCACGACTGCCAGCGCCGCCGCCTGCGGCCGCGCCGCGACCCGCACCGCCTGGGCGTGTTCCTCGACTTCGAGGCGGGCGTCCTGGCCTTCTACGACGCCTCGGGCGGCATGAGCCACCTGCACACGTTCCGCGCCGCCTTCCAGGAGCCGCTCTTCCCGGCGCTGCGGCTCTGGGAAGGCGCCATCAGCATCCCCCGCCTGCCCTAGGCCCCCGGGCGGCCTCCTGCACCTGCGCGTCCAGAGCCCTCGTCGTCCGCCAGCCACGCAGGCCTTGTGCTCTCCCTCCCGCCCGGGCTGGCCTCAGCCGCACCCCAGACACACCTCCTCCTCCTCCTCCTCCGCTGCTGCCGCCGCCCTCCTCACATCTCCCCACCCGTACCACACACTGCTTTTAGTCCAGGTCCCAGAACACGCACCTGCAGGTGGGCCCTGGGCATCCTGACAAGCTAGACCAGTGCTTGGTCCTTAACCTCAGACCGCCTCCCTCTCACGGCAGCCAGGGGAGCCCCCTCTCACACAGTAGGTGCACAATAAATAGGGGCATGCACGAGAGTCACCCAGCCCTGACTCTATGCGGTATCTCTTGGATCTGCTGCCTCCTCTCCACTCTGCTTCAGCTTGTCCATGTCACCTCCTTTCAGAGCAGCTTCAGGAGCCCCTGAATGGGCTCCTGGCCGAAACCCTCTCCCCTCCTCCTCTACTTGTAAACTGAGTGGTCTGCCTCGACCTCTCAGAGCTCTGAAGAGGTTCCCAAGACTGGGGGGGGGCTGTGGGGGAAGCACTTCACCTCACTTTAGCATTCAAGGCTTTTCTAGTCTGCCCCTCCTCCACTAACCCCTACTGCTCTTTTCACAGACTCGATCAGAGCAGTGTGTCACCTAGTTCCACCTCTGCACCGTAGGCTCTGTCCTTCCCCGGTGCCTTATACACATTGACACAAGAAAGCCCTTTCTTCTTCTTTGCCTGTCAGTCTTCCCCAGGTGTAACTGCCCCCGAGGAAGTCTCCCCAAGTCTCAAGAATCTCTATCAGAGCCACAAACCTGGAACCTATCTTTCCAACAAGTTTGGAAGCTTTCTAAGGGCAGCTATGTCCTGTACTCCCCCACCCTAAAATATTCAGTCAGTCCTTTCCTTCCCACGCTGAGATTGGATCATCTGCAGCAAGCTATTCTTGACTCACAGAGCAACTGAGCTGGGAGAGCCTCACAGATCACCCAGCCTGACCTCACTATACATGTGGGGAGACTAAGGTCCTGAAAGAAAGTTGCTTAAAGTCACCTGTGGTGATAAAGGGCTGGGCCACACCCCAGCTCCCAGGCAACTCCCAGGCAAGCGTCTGAGCTGCCCCTTGGCCCAGGCTTCAACCTGGGAGATAGTACTGCTTATTTACTTCTCAGGGAATGCTAGGAAGAAATCAGGTGACCATTGCTAAGCAACCAGGGGCAGTTTTCCCACTGTCCTAGCATTAAAAGGAGCTATGAGTGGGGTTTGGGCAGCCCAGACACCATAGGCTCCTCAGATCCCTTAGATCAAAATGTTACCAAGGAAACTCAGAGAGCCCCATTTTCTGGAAAGAACTGACAGTAAAAATAGAGCAGGCCAAACCAACATGACCTCACGGGGTGGCCAGCACCTCTAACAAGGAGGGAAAGGCCTCTTTCCAGGGCTCCTGTCTCAGTTCTGAAGGTTCAGGTTTGATTTGCCAAATTCCCTGGACAGTTTTTAAGGTTATACTGTGTTAAAAGTATCTTGTTAGATGCTTGGCAGGAGGGCAGTGGTAGGGTGAGGAAAATGCAAAGGTGAATCTCCCCTGTCATTTAAACAGACTCTCAGTGCATCAGTTTGAACCTTATAAAACATTTACAGTAATTTTTGACCTAAAAATGGCAATTTCACCTGGGGCAATCTAATACAAGTAGAATGCAAGGCAGAAGGGACCTCAAAGGTGCCATTAGTTCTAACTAAATCATTTAAAACTCTAGCTTGGATAGATGTCTAAGCACTATGGTCCAGGAATCCTGAAAAAAAAAGGCAAATTAATTCTACTGGGGATGACACAGAACTGAATTCAGGCAGAGGGCATTCCTGGCAGAGGAGGAGGGGTACCCCTGACCTTACATCTCTGTTCATCCCTGCAAATCAAGACTTGTTCCCAGACCCACAGCCACAGGGACCTAGTAATAACAGCCCTTGCCCTTTAGTCGGATACTGTTCTAATGCTTTACAGCTATTAACTCATCTGATCCTCACATCATCCCTGGGAGCTAGAAAGGTATCCCAGTTTTATACATGGCAAGATTGACACACAAGTCACACAGCTAACAGTGAAGCTGGGGTCTCCGCTCATGTCTTCCAAGCCATAGTGTTGGGGCAAGCAGCCTGGTCTGCACCTGCTCACTCTAGCCTCTCTCTGTGGGCCTGTACTGCTTTGCTTTGTTGCCTCGTTAACTCTCAGGGACCCCAGTCTACCTTTGCATTTCCTTCTTTGGGCTCTGAGATGAGTTCTTATACCCAGATAGGTTTTGAGGGTAGCTGGACTGACTATACGGGGCAAAAACTGGTTTTTATCAAATACCGACTCTGTGCCAAGGCCCGTGCCAGCCAGGAAATGGCACTTTTGGTCCATAAACAATTGTGACCTTAGGCTAGTCACTTTTCACTTCTTGGAACATCATCTGTAAAATGGGGGTAATGACCCTCCCTACCAGTGCTGTGAGGCTCAAATAAGCCAAAGAATATGAACTTGCCTTAAAAACTGTGGAGCTGTGCTATGCAAGGATGCATGAGCATCCCTAGTGGAGTCCCTGTCATGCTTATGCTGAGACAACTGATAAGCCTAGCTGCCATCTGATGGTAGCAGGAGCCTCCCTGACTGTTCTCAGCAGACGACTGAGCTTCCTTGGGGTCCATTACTGATCACTTTGCGCTTTCAGATTTGAATTTGTAGAAATTTATTGATACAGCAAATTGCTTACAGATATGTTCAGATGACAGCAATTTTCTAATGTGCTATTTGTTTTTAATAAAATATGAATATTGTCCCTTTTAACCATGGTCTTTATTGGGAATTAATGTTGCTTCATGTACACAGCACTGAGGCCTGGATGGGGCCTTGCTCATTTTCCACCGTCACAATTTTCTTGCGGTGGTCAGCTGGCCCCTGATTGAGTGTCTCCAGGGATGGGGACTTGTCCACTTCTCAAGATAACCCACGAAATTCTTGCTTATGTGGAAATAAACCTTGCCTCCCAGCCATTCTATCCCAGATAGCATTATGTAGGTTTTGGCATCTTTGTGACCATCCTTTACCAACGCGGAAGCCATCTTTGGCCCTTACTTGGATTTTTAGAGATTTCAGAGACGGCATCATATCTTCCATTTCTGCAATTGCACTTTGTCACTGATGTCAGCCTCGTGGAGGCACAGCCTAGCAGAGGGTACGCAGAGGTACTCTGCATAGCTAGGGCCTGGTGGACAGGAGTCCAAACTATAAAGAGGGGACAGACAGCCTGCCTAAGAAGCCAAGCTAGATGAGGGGGTAAGCGTAGGATGGGGGGCACCCAGATCTGAGTCTGCCGTGGTCTGCTCAGAAGCCTTCCACGGCTCCTCACTGCCTACAGAAACAAAGTCCAAACTCGGCAGGCTTTTAGGCCCTTGCTTCTGTCCTGACATCTTCCAAATCCCTTCCTTCCTCTTCATGTGGCCATTCCCTGCTAAACCAACACCTGCTAGTCCCCAAACACTCCGGGCACTTCCCAATCTATACCCCAAATCCCACAATTCCTCCCACAGTTACTTCTCAACCTAAAAAGTTGAACTAAAGTGCTACCTCCTCCAAGAGGCCTTTCCTGGCCACACCTCCTCTCCCATCCCCGCTCCTACAGCTCCCATGACTCTTGGAAACATCTTGACAATTCACACACATGGGGGACTGTTTGTGGAGGTACCTGAACCCGTTAGGCTGTGAACTTTCTAACAGGGACCATCTGCTGTCTCACTGAGGGCCCAGCACTGCATCTCTCACCTGGCAGGTGCTCAGGGATGTCTTCTGGACCTGAGTTCCCAGCTTGAATGGGATAGAGGTATGCCCTGATGTCAACCCTTCCACCCCCAGAGCAGCCTGGTACGGCATGAAGTGGCCTATACCTCACCCACAATATAAACACAGGCTATCGTACGATGTGCCTTGATGGGAAGCATGTTCTACACGATGGCCCTCCTTCACAATTCTCTCCAACACAGCCCTCTACACGAAAGGCAATTAAGTAAGACCTGTGACCTCAAGCTCTTTCAACTCTGCACCTCACTGATTCCTACCCTCTGAGGGAAATCCACCTGAGGTTTACAGAATGGCCTGGGCCCTTCTAACATCTCCATCAGAAGCCAACTGACTGGTTTCCTGCTTGAAACCACCCACTGCACATTGTCAGCTAGAGCCAGGCCAGGCCCTTCCCTCTCTTTCTTCCAGACCCACATCCTGTTTCCAGGCCCTGAAATGCAACCCTCTATTACCATATTATGCCCCTTCTTACTAGGAAGTCTCAGATGTTTGCTTAAATGTCACCTTCTCTGCTGTTGTAGAAAAAAGTCCATGGAATCAGAAATTTTGATCGCCTATTCACGGTCTGTTTATAGGGAGAAATGAAAGGGAATAAATATCAGCCAGAAATTGATACTATCACACTTCAGATTTTAGCACATCAATTTTACGAGTTTACTACCCTACCCACATGAGTGCCTCTCTACTGTGTTGTGATCTATAGGAGGAGGTTCTATACTCACAAGTAAAGAAACGTCAAATGGCTAATTTATGTATTTGAAGAGACTCAAATATACACTTTGAACTAAGAGTTATGAGTAAACAAAGTCAAACGTGAACAAAGATTAAGAATTTGAAAAAACACTTGAAAAGAATCATTAATCTCTACTGGTTCAAAAGAACTAAGGGAAATAGGACATGGAATCTTTGTGAAAGGTTCATGCTGCTGCTGTTCAAGGGACTAAAACAATCTTTTTTATTAGCTGGGTTTATAATTTCATTATGGATTAAAGAAGGGCTGATTTACAATACTACCATATGCAGAGTCACTGCAGCCTGCAAGCACACTAAGCCCCACATTCCCCACCTCCCTTACACAGCTCTACTTTCCCCCATAGCACAAACCACAATTTAATAACTGTGATTTACTTACTGTGCACATATCCCCACCTGAGTGGAAATTCCATGAGGAAACAGATTTGGGTTGTGTCCTCAGGACCTAAAGCAGGGCCTGGCACATCTCTGTTCAAAGAAGGAATGAACGCCATTTCCCTCTTTCCTCCCCGAGATGAGCGCTTTGGGCATTTCTTTGCCTGCAAGACCCTTTGACCAACCACTTCTCTCCTACCAAGTGATCGCCATAGAACTAACTGCACACAGAGCCCCAGGGTGGGCAGGGAATAGGACAATGGAGGAGACAGCAGGAGGTATGGAAGGGAGATTTCGGGTCATCTGGGTTGGCTTTGTGGGCAGTAAGAAGGAAGGCTTGCTTAAAGGAGAGGACCCATACAGCCGGAGCTCATCCCTCTTGTACCCACCCATACAACTGGAAGGTGATAATTGAAATGCTTTTGAGCCCACCTCCCTCCCCTTCAGGGCCAGCCAATTTGAAGCAGAGATGATTGTATTTGCTCTCTGTATCCCTCCAACAGGCTTGACATAGAGCCTGGCCCCCAAAATGTGTGCTGTCTAGGGTGGGGGAGCAAATGAAAGCCAGGTCTCAGGAGGCCACCACTCCTGTCCCACCTCACCCAGCCACACCCCACAGCACCAGCAAGGCAATTCAGAATCCAGAGAATGGCACTTTATTTTAAGACTTGATTTTTTTGCCATGATTTTCTACTGATTCTTCCACGATGGTGTCGTCTTCTTCGACAGTGACCAAGACCTTCTTGCCCACCAGACTAAAAATGTCTTCAGGAGGGTAGCCTTTGGGCTCACCCACCTTCACAGTGAGCATGTCCAATGTCAGAACGGTGCCTTCTGGAATTTTCACTTTGGCCACCACAGATTTGCCCAGCTGTGAATAAAATTAAGACTCAGTGTCCATCTCACAAAAGTAACTAGTGCTATGTTGGCTTTGCACCCAAGGTCCCTGATCAGTCCTCACAAGGTGCCTTTAGAATAGGGACTCTCTTTCCCCCTTGGTGCCTAGAGCACTATCTCACACACGGCAGGGACTCGGCCAGAGTAGGGTGAACTCATACTCAGGGGAGGGGCCTTCACAATAAAGTGCAAAGGAAAGGGCTCAGGTCATGTTACCAAAAAGAGCAAGGTCCAAATTCCAGCTGTGGCTGAGTTTCTTGGTAAAATAGGAAACAAGCGCCTCTATCTTGTCAGATGATGATAAAGATTGGTGGTAATAAATGTAATCTACAAAGAACATGGAACATGGAACGCCCTTGATAAATGAAAATTATGTCATTTACCTTTGTCATTATTTAGTTCAATATCTCATTTTAAACACAGGGAAACTGAGGCCCACAGAGGGTGGGTGACTTGGACAAGGCTGCAAGGGGCTGAGATGAGAACCTAGGATTCCTCACTCCTTGCCCACTGCTCTTAAGGGACACGAACCTTACAGCCACTGTGCTCAGTAAAACAAGAATATGGAGGGCTCACAAAATGGTATGTGCTACTCAGAGGACAGGAAAGGGGGTCTCCTAGGACAAGGCAAAGGACGTGCAGGTGCAGAAGCAGGATACTGAAGCTCCTGACTGGCGTTTCTATGTCTTGTCCGTTATGCTGTTAAATGAATTATCTATTATATTACTGTACATCCTCCATGTAAGGGTCACGGAATCGATATGGAATTTAGTGCCAGGACAAAACATCTGTCAACAGACAATTACCAGGTTAATGCATCCTGTTCCATTCCACTGTTTGCTCCAGGGGCCAGGAGACTCAGACTAAATTAAGTGCTCAACTTTCATCTGG
Organism: Cynopterus sphinx; assembly: GCA_030015415.1. NCBI lineage: Eukaryota > Metazoa > Chordata > Mammalia > Chiroptera > Pteropodidae > Cynopterus > Cynopterus sphinx. Next base: position 103,879,401 of record CM057385.1, on the reverse strand, counting down.
TTTCTGGTATAATTCTCTTCCTTTTCCTCTATCAGGAAGTTTGTTTCTTTTTACTATTATTGTAATTTCCTGGTGTATATGCAGCTTTAATTTGAGGGAAGCGAGTAGGGCCCCACTAGAATAAAGACAACGTTCTTAATGGTAGGTATTTGCCCCGACCCAGAGAGTCCACAGCCGATTAGGGGTGTCTGCACTCCTGGCAGCCCAGGACGCCTGGGTCTGAGACTCAGAGGCGAAGACCAGGCCAGGAGCAGCTTCCAAGAAACCCAGATGATCGGAGTGCCGGCAGGGTTCCTTGGGCTCACCATTTCCTGTCTGAAGGTCAATGCTACACAGCTCAAACTGCTCCTGAGGTGATATTTGTGTTATCCCCTGTGACGACCGGTCAGTCACTCCCATCTACCCACCAAACCCCTATGACAACCTGCTGCCCTCATTTATCCAGTGTCCCACCCCGCCGATTTGGGATGTCTTAACACATCGCAGGCCCTTCTCCCGCTGCCTCACGGAACCTTCTACCTGAATGTTTCTCAAGACTTACCTACTCCAAGGGATCCCGGACTTGACCTATTTGAGTGCCTCACAAGGCCCTGAACACTACCATCATACCCTCCTTACACTGGGAGTCTAGAGCTCTGGGGCCACAGGCTTCAGAGACTTGGGGAGACATTATAAAATGATCCTAGGTGGCCAGAGGAACTGCTAAAGTTCCCTTAAACAACACGTTTCTCCTGCTGCTAATAGAAGCTCAGAGAGACTCAGAGGACTGGAGTGACATTTATCATGCCATTGACCAGGGCTCAGGCAAGGTTAATACTGACTCTACATGGCAGGTAAGCCCACTGCAGCCCTGTCAGAACAGTGGAGCCCGGCAGGGTCGAGAGAACCCACCTTTTCATTGCAGGCCATCTCACAAGGCAACAGCTGCTTGGTTGGGGAGCCCATGGCCCTTTCCACAAGGCGCACGGACCGCACCAGCTCAGCCAGCTCTCCAGGCTCCAGTGAGGCCGAGTGGTCACTACCCTTCCAGGTCTTGTCCAAAGTTATATGACGCTCCAAAACCTTGGCCCCCAAAGCCACCGCGGCCACAGATATGGCTATGCCTGTTTCATGCCCAGAATACCCTATGGGAATGTCAGGAAAGACTTTCTGATACTCCTTTAAGATAAAAAAAGAAAAGAAGGTTAAGTACTATGGTGCTTTACCCGTATCTTTTGGAGTCAGGCCAATCTGGGCTGGAGTTCGAGTGTAGCCGCTCACCATTTGTGAGACTACGGGTAAGATACTGGGGCACTCTGGGCCTCTCCTCACTGGGGATAATGATACCTGTGGAAGGCTGCCCTAAATTCACGAAAAGCACTCGGCACACTAAATGCTCAAAAAGTAATGGCTATTGTTATCGAGAATGCATTTTAAGAATGTTTCACCTGCGCAAACCACTGGGAATAACAACAGAGCTATAACCAAATGCCTAAACTCATTCAAAAAGCATCTGTCACATTTAATTAGCCTGAGCTGCTTAAAGCAAGTGTGCTATATGCAAAAATAACATCAATAATATATATACAGCCCAATCTCAAAACAATCCTTCGGTGGAAATGCTAAATAATTAATCTGTTATCTATAATTCACTGAATGCAACAAAAGACATTCTAAGTCAAGTGAGTCTTGTCAGTGAGGGTGACCAGAAAGCTTAAATACAGCAGAAAGTCTCAGATGGGGTTTAATAAAAGGATAGCTGAGTGGCGAAGGATATGTGATGGACAAAGGAATGAAGGTTGCTAGGTCAGGGGATTCAAACTGCTGAAATATGGTGGGCTGGGCCCAAAATGGAGAGAGCTGGCAATTTAACGCTCACTGTGCCCTGGTATCAAGAGAGCGGACATGAGTGCTCCTTGGGTAGGGACGGAAAGGAAAGGAGGACCATGATGCACAGAGAAAGACAATCAAGGAAAGTATTTGGAGTCACGTGTACTAAATTGTTGATTATGGTAATCTTGGTGGGATGGGATTATAAGGATGTTTACTTTCTATGTTCTTTAATTCAAAGCCATTTGATTTTTTAAAAATTATGTTTAAATTTTAAAAATAACCATTTAGAGATGGCTAGAAATAGAGAAAAGACTAGGAGGGACACAAAGTTTAGATAAGATATATCTGTCAGTTTTCAAAAAAGTTTAATTTTTAAAAAAGTTAAATATGAAGACTGTAGCAACATGTACAAAAGCTTACACTATCATAAGAAAAAGGTAAATATTATCCTGAAAGAAATATATAAGAGGAAAAGTAGTTAACTGCAATGTAAGGATTATACGTGTGTATAATGTTTAGAATTACACTAATATTACTATAATGTTTTTGTATGATAATTAAACATAGATACATTTCTACTTAAGTTTCAGGAGCTGCCAGGCGGAACTGATAGAGTTGGCCTGAGACAGCAAGAAACAAAGGATTCTAGTCTCAGCTTTTCCACCAAAAGGCTGGGAGATCTCAGCCAAGTAAGTTATTTACCCTTTGGGACTAGACTTCACCACCTGTGAACTGAGTTGCAATAGACAGATCCTGGGAGAGAAAAGGCTCCATCAAAGTTGTCACTGTATCTAGTTTGAGCCTCAGGTATGCTCAGAATTACAGGTAGAAAATTACAGGTAGAAAATTATAGGTAGGCAAATAACACAGAGCAGGAAGAGTCAAAGGTTTCAAGGAAATCAATATGAAGAAAAACAAAAACACATTTGTATACCAGTATCCTAAGAGCATTATTCACAATGTCCAAAAGGTGGAAATATCTAAAATGTACACTGGTAAATGGATAAACAAAATGTGGTATATGTACACAATGGAATATTATTCAACCTTAAAAAGGAATAAAATGCTGACACATACTATAATGTAAATGAACTCTGAAGACATGCAAGTGAAAGCAGATGATACAAAAGGACAATGCTGTATGATTCCACTTATGTGAGGAATCTGGAGTAGTCAAATTTAAAATGACAGAAAGTAGAATCGTGGTTGCCCAGTGTTAGGGGAGGGGAAAATGGGCAGTCAGTATTTAACGCATTTAGTTTCAGTTTGGGATGATAAAGAAGTTCTGGAGATGGATGATGGTGATGGTGGCACAACAACATGAATGTACTTAATGCCACTGAACTGTACATCTAAAAATGGTTAGAATGACATGTAGAGTGTCATGTACATTTTACCACACATACAAAAACAATGCACTAAGAAAGGAGATGAGTCAGCAATTCACAGAAGAGGGACCTCTGATGGCCAAGATGCATGGGTAAAGAAAATGTACATAGATAACTATGAGGACTCTACCTTAAATTTTAAAATGGGTGAAATTAGGATGTTTTAAGAACATTTAATTTATAATCACCCTCTTTAGCATGTATCTGCTTCCTTAGTTGCATAGTTGGTTCTGATTTGATTCTGTAACAGCAAGATTGTCAAAGGATGTTCAAATTACGAAGCATGTCAAAGTTGGTTAGAATTTTGGTTGTAAAAAAGGCTACGTCTTCCCTGTAATAAATGACCCAAGAAAAGCCATTTTGCAGTGGCCCAATGAAACAATGAAACTCACTGAGATGATGCGCAGGTTGACATCCTCAGGCAGGAGTGGGTATGCACTGGTGCACTGGAGGAAGCAGAAATTGGGGTTGAGGGGCTTCACAATCTGATAGACTTGCTTCATGGTGTCCATTGACTGCATCCCGCTGGAGATCACCATGGGGCGGCCTGAGTGACCCAACACCAACACCATCGTCACTTTCTTTTTAGGAGCTCTGGCTCTCCCTCAAGCACACCCCAAGTGCTGGTCTCATCATTCAACTGAATTCCACAAATATCACTCAAACACTGTGCCAGCCACTGTGGAGGAACAGAGGTGAGCTTGGTGGGTTCCTGACCTCAACCACGGTTAATGTAGACTTCCTTCGCCCCTCAACATCATTTAGCATAGTGAACTGAATTAAGGAGTTAGAGGAGTTTCACATTCCTCGGAGAAAGATGAGCATTTCATTGGGTTAACAGGTGTGTGAGAGTAACCATAGACCCCAGATTCAAGAGCATGAGTGAGTGTGAGGCCCAGAGTTGCCACTTACTAGTTGTGTGGTCTCAGATACCACATCTATGAAATAAGTAGAAAGTATCTTAATCATGAGACCTACTTCAGTCCCAGGATGGTTGTAAGAATCAAATGATATGACTTGTGTTGTAAAACCACGTTACAAATGGTGATGTGCACATATGAGACATTATGATATACTTACAGAGTGTTTCTCAAAGTCAGAGCTTCCTCTGAGAAGTTTTATGTATAGCGTCATATCCTTAATTTCAATATTTCTAATAAGTTAAAAATAATTTTAAAATTTAAAAATTCATATAACGACTGTGTCATCCTTAATTTCTTCCCTTTCAAGTCAGTACACAATAAAAGTAGAAGTACATGAGGATTGCAAAGAGGTTTCTAAAGTCTGTCTTCATAAGACTCCCTTTACTTGCCAGCAAAGGAGTAAAAACGAAGGTTTGGACTCCCTTAGATTTTATGACAAAAATTAAACACTTACCTTTTTTGGCTGTCTTTTCCAAGTAAGGAAAATTGTTAGTGTCCCCAGATCCAACTTTGAAAAATGGAACATTCAGTTCATGCAGAAACTCAACTGCCATCTACAAAAACCAAAGAAGGAGCTCTTTTTCATTATTGTTCAAAACACTGCCCTCAAGACAGGCAAGGAGCCACAAACAAACAGAAAAACCCCTCCTCTTACCAGCCAAGGGGGACTCTCTCAACAACTTGAAAGTAGGTAAAGATTTTTATCAGTCATTTCATTCAAATCAAACATTTTTTTTTCATAGCCACCCATCCAATGCCCAACAAACACTGTGTGCTGGCCCCACCGGGCTACAGAATCCAGAAAAGAATTAGGCCCCTGGCCAGAATTTCTTCCCCAGGGGCCCAGGGCCCAATGAACAAATGTAAAGGATTATGACCTAATCTTGACCCAGAAAGACAGGCAGGGAGAAAATGAATGTCCCTCAAAGGTCTTCCCTTATGCAGGGCCAAAAAGCCGGGAAAGAGGCCATTTCAATCCTTGCCAAAAGTAGAAAAATGAAGCATTTATGGCCCAGCCCTGACACATGATCTACAGCTGGCAGGACCTTTTAAACGCAAGCCCTTTCATACCTCAAACCATGCCATCCACAGGAAGAAACCTCAGTAGCTTTTTTTTTTTTTTTTTTTTTTGAGATAACATCACTGGCTGAAGTCAGCTATCTAGAACCCTCCAGCATCCTTATCTGGGATTCACCAATAAGACTCAAGAGATTGACAAGTGTCAATAAGTGCTTGCGGAAAGAATCAGCAGAACACAAGTTTTAAGAGTGAAATCTCAGTTTGCTGTTAAATTACAAAAACCAAAAAACTACCTGTTAATACAATTTTTTTAAAAAACTGAAGTTGAAAATCAGAAGTTGGGAGAAGCAATGTCTCAGAATGTTTCCAAATATCTAAGTTCTATCCTACAACACTGCGTGAGTTTCTGAAGTGAGTTTGGTAGACTCGATGAGCTAGGTCAGTGCTTCTCACACTCTTAATTCGGGCACACGGAGTCTCTCAAGGATCTTATTAAAACGAAATGCAAACTGACTGTCAGTCCAGGGTGGAGCCCGAGAGTCTGCATTTCTAATAAGTTCCTGGATAATGCCAAGACTGCTGTTCTGTGAATCATACTGAGGAGCAAAGAGCTAGGTCACCATACCTGAATATCCAAAGGGCACAGAGGAGGTAAGGAACAGTAAGAAAATGTCATTCTGCCTCCAGTTTCTTTAAATCAAGCCACTGCGGCCTGAGCTTCCGTCCATCTTCCCAGTGGGTGATGAGCTACTCCAGTCATGGCGACTGCACTCAGAAAATAACTTTCTTCATACATAAGCCCTCTGTGAAAGTACTGGTTAGACCTGCTGGAGAGCCGTACAGAGTGGCTAACCCGCCAGTGAACAGTGCAAAGGCAGTTTGTAACCCACTCTGTCCAAGAGACACTGTCCAATGTGGCCCGAGTGCCACTGACCTTCAAGTGTGCTGAGCTACCTTTGCTGCAGTTCTTGCTGCCTCCTTCATTCTATTTCTCCCTCACCTCTTTCCCTTCCATGTTTTTCTAGCTCACTCCTGTGTTAACCAGCCCTGGAATGGAACTGAAAAACATTCATTTTTAATATACTGATTGAACAAAGTCAAACCTTCTTACCCCTCTCACCCTATCTGGCAGATAGAGTGTTTTCTATTTTCAGAGGGAAAAGTCTATGCTAAGCTTTCTTCTATATAGTTTCTGATTTGTGAGAGTGGTTTATGATGAACAAGTCTCCAAGAGCATGCACAGATCTCAGGAAAGGTACAAAGTGAGCAGAGGCAAGGAAGGGCCAAATTTGGAAAAGACACTTCTCAAAACCTTACCCACAGGGGCTGTAAAATCTACACTTTTCAAACTAGGGGGGAAAGGGGCAAATTCCTGCTCCTAAGGGATGGACGAGATCATTTTGCAGTCCTGGGGAAGCAGCCCCACCTAGTGGCCATGTAGAAAACTGTCATTTCATATTGATCTTCGCACAGGGTGCCAACTTCCGTCACCAGTCTGTGCCCAGCCTCCTCAGGCTGCATATCAGTGCCTGTGGCCCCCTTCTGTCAGTGGATTCCTTGGCTTCCCCTAGCCCCGCCCACCCAGCTGTCCATCCCCTTTCCATGTAGGTATGAATGCTGTCTGGCGGCCTCTCAACTTCTCCTTCCCACCCCATGGCAAAATGCCTTTTGGAGTCGGCCTGAAAGTAACTCAGCCAGTATGACCCTCCCCGGGTATCCGCCTGAGTTAAATACACCAGCAAACTGGTTTGGGTGAAATCCTGCATTGCCAGACCTCCCTCTTACAGGGTCCTAGTAAATATACTTGTCTAGCTTTTCCACCCCAGTATTTCCCAAAGTGATTCAACCCAGAATCCTTGTTTATTCAGGGGAATGAACTTTACTGATTCTAAATACGTTGATGAGAATTGATGATGTGTGCCCATTTCTGCATAACATCCTGTGAGAAACTTTAGGGCCCACTGATGTAAGGGGTAAAGGAAGAGAGAAGCTGGAGTTTTTCTAAAGCCCTTTCCATTCCCCTCACTTTTTTGGTTCCTGCAGAAAATGGAAAAGAAACCTACAGTGATGAGCTGGGGAGAAGAGTCGGTGCTGGAGCACTGTCCAGGGTGAGGAATGATGTGGGGGAAGTACGGAACCGAAGGAAGGTTGGGCCTGCCCTCAGCCCAGTGTCCCTGTCAGACTGCAGCACAGCCTAGGCAGGAGGCACCCTGCTGTGGTGGTGGCAAAGGAAAAGCAGAGAGAAGGAGAGGGCACAGCAGAGGCAGACACTGGGAGTGACAGCCAGCTCTGGTGCGATGCCCCATTTGTGTGTGAGCACAGCACATCCTTCAGGGGCCACCTCAATGGTCATGGTTTCCATTGGCTTTCTGAATAAAACTCTCCATTTAGACCAAAGGCATTCTGCTCGTCTCAGCAGAGTTCCATGTGCCACTGTGCAGCTTTTGCCCAGATGCCCTGGTAATCTTCTCGGCCTAATAAAATCCTGCCACACCTTAACCTTTCCTTAGCAAACAAAGAACACCCAGGGCAGCACACACAGTAGAGAAAACAGGCACTCAATAAATGTCTACTGTCCATAAGGAAGTTAGAGTCGATAAATACCCAGAGCCACTTGCCACGTAAATGCAAAACAATGGGCCAACCCACTTCCGGCAGCTGGGTAGATAGGACATGCTGGTTCAGAAGAGGAACCTGTCTGGCAAAGCAAATTAACTCTTGTAAAGTCTCTTTAGAATGCATCCCCCTCACTGTGCAGGTCAGTCAGGAGACCAGCTGGAAACAAACAGCATTCTTAGGACAGGGGGATCTCCTTGACCAGATAGTACGAAGCAGAAAAACTCCAAAGGGTTCTAAGTGACAGAACAGCTATCATTCAGTGGATGCAGGTGTTGGGCTGCACTGGCACCTCACAGGCTTCTCACTGAATCCTACCCACAGCCCTGCGGGATGGGCATCTTTATTACCCCATTTTTATAGATGGGCACCTGAGGCTCAAAGAGGTTAGTGACCTGAGCCCACACAGTGTCAGTGCCAGGACCTGGACTCAGTGTGGCCGCAGAGCACACGTTCTACACACCAAACTGAAATGCCTCCTGGTAAATCAAAAGGGCACAGGCCAAGAGGAAGCCCCAACTACCAACGCCCATGCTCCTCTCCATCTCCCAAGTGCTCCTGCTTCTTGCCTCAAAGCCACCTGGGAACAAACAACCATAAGTGACCTTTCCTAAGCAGCTTCACAGATGCAAGGACGTGCCCTCTCCTTTAGAATCTACATTCGGAAGCTCAGGTGCCTGGAAACATGGACTGAGCAGGAAAGTCCTCATTTCAGGGGTAAGTCACCTTAGTGACATGTTCCCTGGTCCTACAATGACTCCGTCCCTACAAAGGCCAGAAAAGCCTTTGGACAGTGGCTAGTTCACACACAAGAAAGAATAGAGGCCCAGAGCACGGAAGGAACTTGCAAAGCAGAGCAGGGCAAGTACCTACATGTGCCAACCCTCCCCATGTTGCTTTCCTCAACTGTAGCTACTGTTCACTGAGTGCCAGCTGTGTGCTATACTTTAGGTGAATGATCATTTAATCCTCACAAAGACCTCACAAGATGGATTCAGGTACTAACCACTCTATAGCTGAAGAAACAGGAGCACAAATAGGTTAATAACCTCCACATGACACACCAGGAATGACAAGCAGAACCACATTCAAACTCGAAATCTGACCCCATAGTCTATGCACTTAACTACTGGACCACACAGCCTGGGTGCACACCATACAGTCTCGGTGTGTGTCATTCAGCATGGGGACCTAAATGTTTTGGTGCTTACACTCTTCCAAACTACTAAGAACTCTACAGAGCTCTTGTATATATACAAGTTCTTTCAATCTACATTTACTAAATTAAAATTAAAACTGAGGAATTTTGGATTTTTAATTTTAAACTTTTTGAGATAATTATAGCTTCATACGCAGCTATCAGAAATAATACAGAGAGATTATATGTACACTTCACCCAGTTCCCCTCGATAGTAACATCTTACAAAACAATAGTGTAATATCACAACCAGAAGAGTGACACTGATAGCATCACTGATCTTACTCAGATTTCACCATTTCTACCTACACTCATTTGCATATGCATGTATTTAATTCTATGCAATTTTACCACATACACAGACGCATGCAACTACCACCAGTCACGACAGGGTTATGCCATCACTACAAGGCTCCCTCCTGCTCTCCCATAATAGTCACTTTCACCTTCCTCCTCACCCCCTCTCTGCTCCCTGACAACCACTAACCTGTTCTCTACCTCTATAGTTCAAGAATGTTATACAACAGAATCACATAGTATGCAACCTTCTGAGACTGGCTTTTTTATTCAGCAAAATATCCCTGAGATCCATCCGAGCTGTGCATGCACCAATAGTTGATTCCTTTTTATTGCTGAGTAGTATTCCGTGGTCTAGATGTACTAGTATGCTCAATAATTCATCTGCTAAAGGATGTCTGGGGCTACTACAGATAAAGTTGTTATGAACATTCATATATAGGTTTTTGTGTGAACCTAAGTTTTATTTCTTTTAGGATAAATTACCAAATGATAACTGGTGGGCCACACGATAAGCATGTGTTTAGTTTTATGACTCTACCAGTACATTTCAAATGGATGAACTAAATGTGAATTATATCTCACTAAAGCTGTTTTTTAAAAAAGAAACTGACATATTATTTTCTAGAGCAACTGAACCATTCTACATTACCACCAGCTTGATCCATTTCTCTATGTCCTTAGCACGATTTGGTGTTATTGCCACTTTTTATTTTAGCCATGCTAATAGTTGTGTAGTGATATCACATTGTGCTTTAAAACTGAGAAATGTTTCGATCACAAGCATAGATATACAAGGGCAAAAAGAAAAGTAGATAAATTAGACATCATCAAAATTAAGTGTTTGTGCTTCAAAGAAACCATCAACAAGTGAAAAGATAGCCCACAGAACGGGAAAAGTTTTTGCAAAGCACATACTTGATTAGGAACTTGTATCTAGAATATATAAAGACAAATAACCCAATTTAAAAATTGGCAAATGATCTGAAAAGACGGTCCTCTGAAGATATAGAAATGGCGAATAAGCATGTGAAAAGATGTTTACCATCATTAGCCATCAGGGAAATGCAAATCAAAACCACGAGATACTACTTCACACTTGCTAGGATGTCTAGAATCAGAAAGTCAGATAACAAACGTTGGCAAGGATGTGGAGAAACTGGAACCCTCATACACTGCCAGAGGGAATATAAAATGGTACAGCTACTTTGGAAAAGTCTAGCAGTTCTTCAAAAAATGTTCATCAGAGTTAGCATATATATACCGAAGAGAAATGAAAACCTGCACATAAATGCTTAAAACAGCACTATTCACACTAGCCAAAAAGTGAGGACAATCCAAATGTCCATCAACTGATGAACAGATAAACAAAATGTAGTATATCCATAAAACTGAATATCACTCAGCAATAAAAAGGAAGTACTGACACATGTTACAACATGGATGAACCTTAAAAACATGATGCTACATGACTTAAAATCGAATAACTGACACATATCCTGATTCTACTTATATGCATTGTCCAGAATAGGCAAATTTACAGAGATGGAAAACAGATTCACGGTTGCCTCAGGCTGGGAGAACTGGAATGAGGAATGACTGCTAACAGGTACAACTTTTCCTTTCAGAATGATAAAAATATTCTAAAATTATATTGATTATCGTGCAACTCTGTGAATGTACTAAAAACTTTAACTGTATACTTGAATTGGGTGAATTGAATGGTACGTCAATAAAACTGTTATTTAAAAAAAAACACTTTTCATTAGCCACTGCTAGAGGAATGATGTTATCACACATTACATAGCCTCTGGAAAATGCCACTGTGAGAGAATGACAGTGAAAAAAGCAAATGACATATGAGTACCACAAAGATATCTAGTTCTGACATTGCGAACCTTCTGAAAGTTCTCACGAATCCCCTGATGTGTTCCCTGACCACACTTTGAGAACTACTGTCACACTCTTTGGTTTGTTTATTTTTTGTTATTTTGGTTTGTTATTGTTATTTTTAGCTGTCACTGCAGTGAAATTTCCAGATGATATTTCTTCCATTTCTCCTTGCTTTGGATGGATTCAATGCTAGGTGTGGTTAGGTTTTAGGAAAACTGTCCTGAGGAAGCAACTATCTTGTTCCTAAACCACTAAGGCTAATTATTTTTAACAAACCGTTCAGGACTTACTTCTCCAAAGGAAAGTACTTCTCAAAGTAATTACTCTGGGAAAGGCTGTATGCTTATTCCGAAGATAAGACTAGGGATCCAAAATACTTCTGTACTCTTTTTTTGGAAATTCTCTCTAGAGCCTGTTTATGGGTTATGCAAAGACAAATCTGTATCCTTACTGATTCATTACTAAGTCAGTTCAGATCAGAAGTTTTGAGTCTATTCACATTTGGCACAAAAACAAGTAGCAGTTTCCTGAACCCAAACCTGTCCTCTAAGGATGAGGACTTGGCTGTCCCTGAGTGTGTCTGAGTCCTACAGGCCATTGCCAAAGAGCAACTCCATAAGGTTCTGAACTCCACAATACTTGAAACAAGCAAGTAATGAAAAAATGTCATTTCCTGGGTATAAACTTCCTTCCATCAAGGTATTTACTAAGCACGTACTATGGGCCAACACTGCGCCAGCATCTGGGTTAAATCCCCAAAAGAATTATTGTAATGGCTGTGTGTAGAGCTAGATGGGTGCTAGCGTAATTGGGGGGATCATTCATAAATTATGTAAGAACAATCAATCAATCAATCCTCCAAAAAAATATTACACTGCTACCAGAAACTTTAAGCACAAGATATAAGGAGTTATATGCCAATTATATCTCAGTAAAGCTGGGTGGAAAAAAAACAAGATATGGGTAAAAGCTTGTGGTATAATGATAACTGAGAAAAGTATGCATGGAATGAAATATTCACAAACATAAAAACCAGGCAATAAAATACGCATATAAAAAGACTTCAGGAGGAAATAAAAAAGAACTGCCACATAGGGATTATGAGTCAGTCCCCCTACTTTATTCTGTTTTCTAAACTTTCTGTGATATTATTTTTATAATTAATAGTCTTTTACATTCAAAAAAAGAGCACATGAAGGATTCTTGAGAAGCCAGGACACAGAACAGATGGGACCCGAGACCTGGCACCAGCTAGACTCTTCCAGGATGTCAGCAAGGCCACTCCCTTCTGGATGATGCCAGTGCCACCCCACCCAAATCAGCCAAGGCCAGTCAGCAAGGGGTGGACACCTGTCGGAACTGAGTTTTCCACTAGGGGGAAACTGGCCTGGCAGGAGTCTCCCACAAGCTTGAGGAACTCTGAGATTCCAGTGTGGCTGCCCCATGCTCCCACAGACAACTTGTTTTGAAAACTATGGTACTCTTCCCCCTCCAGCCTCCCATTTAGTTGGGCATTTATCTAGTTAACGCTATGGGGAATTCCAGGTTCAGAAAGCACAAAAAAGTCTAAAGTGAGCAAGGGCTGAGGAGCTGGCTCTAAGCCAAAAGCCACCAGGCCACCTGCTATGCTCTGAGTCTGTTAAAGTGACAAATGACATAGTGGCAGAGGGCTCACCTCATCCATGCCAGAGGCAGTGAAGAAGATGCCAACCTCCTCAGCATACCTCTGCAGCTCCTTGTACTGGGCATGGCTGAATTCCAGGTGGCGCTTGTGTTCCCCATACGTCTTTCCCCAGGAATGCTTCGAAGCATACGGCCTCTCCAAGGCTTTCCGATTAAACTTGTACTCCAGCTCACTCTTCTGGAACTTGGCACAATCAGCCCCACACTCCTGCAACACACATTAGGGTTCTTTCCAATGGCCCGTCGCGGATTCTCAAAGAGAAGAGAAATGTTGGGGCAACTGCTATGACATTATTATCTTTAAAAACAACACTGATACAGAGGTGGTAAGAATCCCTAAAGAAGAGGAACCGGAGATGCAAAAAGTCTTAAAGGAAGAAAGGTCAGGGATGGAGCTTCCCCTCTAACTTTCCCCCTTAAAATAGGAAAAAGAAAAAAGGCAGGGGGCTTTTCTGGGCTTTGCTTTGCATTGTAATATTTTTAAAAATTAATCAAACAGTTAAGGAAGATATCAAGTTGTGTAACTCAGTGGAGGGTAGTAAAATGAGCACCAAAACAAAATTTAGCAGAAAAATAATCAGAATCTGACCCTAACTCTTAGACTAATCACTTCCTGTCTCTGGACTCCTGAGTTTCTCCATTTATACAAATAGCTGCTTTGGGCTAGCTCCAGGACCTATAACTGTTCTGAGGAGCCCCTTTTGGGGGCGGGAAACAAAGGAACAACTCTGCTTTTAGCCATTTTGCATTTGTGCTTTTCTGTATGACATCCTGTTGGAAGAAGAGGTTCTGGGCAAAAAGCAAGCAAATAAAACTTAGAAATGCCTTAGCATTACTGAACGGAAGCTATAATATAAAAGCTGGATTGTCTGGCTATCAAAGCTATAATTATATTGCCAGTCAGCGTCTGATCTCTCAAAATTATTTTTTAAAAAAACCACTCAATAGAAAGATTAAGAAACTCTCTAAAGTCTCAGCTTACTGACATTTCTGTAGACACAGAGGTATTCACGCTGTTTAAAATCTTGGCTCCAGAAATGTCTGTGCTAAGTAAGAATGATGTTCCCATGCCTGGAAAAATCACAAGATGGCACAGTCAGGACATGAAACTGGAAAGAAGTTTAAATAACATTAGAAATGAAAGTGACTTTGGACAACACAGTTTTCATTGTCTAGATGAAGATCCCAAGGCCCAGAGTGGCCAAAGTTGCACAACGAGTCTCCAGCAAAGCCAGTCAGACTGCTTTCCTAAAGGCTACAGACCAAGTGTATCCTGGCCCGGGGCTGCAACCTGGATCCCTGCTCCACCCAGGCCTCCAGCAGGCTAATGAGGTCTTCTGAGTGTCCCTTAGGCTCCCTTTGCTTTTCACCTCTATCTCAAGAAGTTAAATGGCTTGCCTCCATCTGGGCAAACCTTCCCTTTACAGGAAGAAAAAAGTGAAGAAGTAGATACTACTAAAGACAAGAGGTCAACTAAAGTTCTACTACATTCCACAGGACAGCAGTGTGGAGAACAAGTTCCTCTTCTCTTCTCAGCTTCTTTCCTAAAAATGAGAGATTTCTTATCTGTTTTAATAAAATGTTGATGATTTCTTTGTCCAAGGTTTTACTGCATCTCTACTGACAAAAATAAGCAGCAGAACTCGAGGATGAGCCAAGGTGTGATACTCCAACTGCATTAAAATTTGAAAGTTAAAAGTATATGCAATTAGCAAATTTCTACTTACAATAAACATACATCATTATAATAAAATAAACTGAACAAAATCAACCCTTAGTATTGCAAACATATCTGTAATATGAGCAAGCCAGCTTGTACCTAACACACTCTGCGTAACTAACTTGAAAATGTGACTCCATTTGGCAACTAAGACAAAAAAAATCCTAGAATATAAGGATTTCAAAAATTCCACTGCTTTAAATTTAAAAACAAAAACTCATACACATTGTAAAACAAATGAAACTGAAGCCTACTGAGGAAAAGTCACCTGCCCAAGATAATTCAGCTAGTGAATGATATCTTGACTCTAGTCCAGTGGTCTTTCTACTATAACCCATCCTCAACCTCTGCATTCTTCTCCCCCTGGAGAACTATCTTTCAAAATTAAAAGAGAAAAAGAGAAAAAGACTAGAACTTTGCTTAAGTGTCTTTAATATCTCTAGGTATTTTTACAACTTTGGCATTCAGAGATTATGGCTGGGGGTGGGGGGAGTTGCTCCTTAAATTAAAAGCAGGAAATTCCCCCTAGAAAACAATGTTACAGCAAAAAGCTGAAGCCCTCTGACTAGGAACAAAGCTCTGAAATCCATTAAATCCATTATTCACTAGTGGTGTGACCTTGGGCAAGTCACCTATCTTCTGTGAGCCTTTAAAATGAGAGCAACAGCATCCATACCATTGTGTTGTAATTAAATGAGATGAAACATTTAAAGTGCTAACCTCAATATCTGATAGATAAGCACTCAAAAATGTTAGCAATTGTTACTTTTTAAAGGTATTTTTATGATTCAGTAGGTTTTCATAAAAGTAGTCCTGAAAGAGTAAGATAAAACCTAATCACGAACATTTATGGTCATTCGAGGGGATATTTTCTGAGAAATGCCTCCACAGGCAATTTCCTCATTGTATGAACAGCACAGAATGTGCTTACGTAAATCTAAATGGTATAGCCAACTACACACGTAGGCTATACAGTAGAGCCTACTGCTCCTAGGCTATAAGCCTATATACTGTACAAAACTCAAGATCTAATCAAGCACAAGAGAAAACGATGCAACCAAGAGACAAGATAAAATAAGAGATGAAGCTGCTGCTGGTGTAACAGTATACTGTTTTACAGCAAATTTTCAAAAACAAGAACAGTACACTCTACAACAATAAGTACAGTATAATAAGTATAAAAACCAGTAACAATTTATTATTAAGTATTATATACTGTACATAATTGTACATGCTATACAGCTGACTGTTGAACATGGGTTTAAACCACAAGAGTCTACTTACATGTGGATTTTTTTCAATAAATATAAAGTCTTCCATATCCCCTTCCCCATCTGCGGACACAACCAATCCACAGGTGCAGAGAGGCGACTGTATGCATTGTTCTTCCATTTTAAATAAGGGACCTAAACATCCAGCATTTTGGTATCAACAGTGGGTCCTGGAACCAGTCTCCCATGGATACTGAGAGTCAACTTAAGTTTTTAGGAAGTCAAAAGTTATACGCAGATTTTCAACTGCAAGGAGGGCGCTCCCTAAACCATGTGTTGTTCAAGGGTCAACTGTACTTTTATATACCTGGCAGCTCAGTAGGTTTGTTTATACAAGCATCACCACAAACACAAGTAATGCAATGCACTATGACATTAGGATGGCTACGACATCACCAGGCAATAGTAATTTTCAGCTCCATCCTAATCTTATGGGACCACAGTGTATCTGCAGTCCATCCGTGACCTAAACTTTGTTATGCGGAGCACGACTGTATTGTAAATCCTATGTACCAAGCAAGCACTGTGCTATAAGCTTTATGTAAGTTATCTCATTTGATCCTCACGACTCTTAGGCAGGTACTTATGAAGCCTGGTTTTCAAATGGGGCACTGAGGTTCACAGAGATTAAGTAACTAGCCCACATTCACACAGCTGGTAAGTGACAGAGTCGGGATCTGAACTCGGAGTCCTGGCATTTTAACCATCTCACATTCCACACACAAGGAATGGCAGGCAAGAGAGACCCCAGGATCCTCCAGGAACTTCTGGAGTTTCCAAAAATTCATCTTCAATGTCAGAGATGAAAAATGATAGGCAGGAAAGGGGCCAGGTCATCAAGGTCTTGAAGACTGTGTTAAAGGTGAGGAAAGAGTGAAGATCCGGAAAAATAGAATGGAGTCATTTTATCCAAGCGGCGGAATGAGTACCATTAAGAAGGCTGAGGTGAGAAGGAAACGCTTCTTTTTCCTAACTCGCCTGAGAATTTAAACTTCTGAACGTTCCAGCCTTGCGTCCACCCCTAGAGATAACAGTTTGTCATGTCAGGGCCCAGACGTCCATCACACCTGCGGATAACGCTCAGACCATTCCCGAAGTGACCGAGGATGTGCCCAGGCTGCCTGGCATCACCCCCCACCGTCCAGACTGCCTGGCACCTCACTGAGGAGCGCCCTGGACCCATGCGCGCGCTCGAAATGCCAGGACGCACTGTCCGCAAGCATGCGACTTCCGTTTCACAGAACTTCTTCGTTTTGGCCTCATTCTGTTTCCAAAGTCGAATAAATCTCTGTGGCTCGTTTCTAGCCAAAGCCTCCTTTGGACTCCTCCTGAACTCCTCGGGGGAAAGTTTCCGAGTCTACCCACAGGCAGGGGAGGGAGGGCCACCGAAGGGGCCGGGCCGGGGCAGGGCCGGATGAAATCGGTTTTAGAAAGAAAGACTGCCCCGCCGCCACCGAGGGGGAGAGCAGGTCAGGCTGGGAAGCGACCGCAACCGTGCGGACGCGTCGGGGCGGGACAGGAAGGCAGAAGCGGATTCGAAAGGCCGAGCGCGCGAGGCAGGCGGCGGCGGGGACGCCGGGCCGGACCCCGGCGCGGGGGGGGAGGGGGTCCCGGCTGCCCGCGGTGCCGTCCCTCCGGGCCCGCCCCTCGCGGCGCCCCGACCCCGCGGCGCGCCCCCTCACCTTGGCCACGCGGATCATGCGCTTGGCCACGTCCAGGTCCCCCTGGTGGTTCTGGCCGATCTCGGCGATGATAAAGCAGGGGTGCTGCCCGCCCACCCAGCGCCCGGGACACAGCTCCAGCTGCAGCGGCATCGCGGCCGCTCGTGCTCCCGCGCCCGTCCGCCCGCCCGGGTGCGGCCGCCAGCGCCTCAGGTCAGGGCCGACGGCCGCGCCGCGGGACCGCACGGCCGCCCCCGCCACGTCAGCCCGCGCCGCCGGGCGGCGGGCCCCGCCCCCGCCGGAGAGGGGGCGGGGCGACCCGCGGGGGGCGTGTCGCCGGAGGAGGAAGCGCGGCGGCTTCCTCCCGTGACTTCCGCCCGGCTTGTGCGTGTGGCTTCCGCCCAGTGTGTGCACGTGACTTCCGCCCGGCTTGTGCGTGTGGCTTCCGCCCGTGGCTTCCGCCCGGCTTGGTCGTGTTCGTGAAGGTCGCGGGGGTCCCTGCGGGTCCCGGTGCACAAGCATTTCCCCAAAGAAGGCCGCCGGCTGCCTTCGCAGGGCGTGGGGAGAGCGCGTCCTGCGGTGTCGCGCATACAAACGGATGCCGGATTCCGGAGCACCGTGCCGGTTCCAGCGCAGCCCTCCATCCTGCAGGCACATGTTAGTCTTTCTGAGCGTGACTCTCCTTTCTCTCTGAAACAGGAGAATGAGAGAGAACCTACGTCCCAGGGTTTGTGAGACGATGCCGAGAAAACCCTGATCACAGGACTTGGCCCATAGGAAGCCTTGAATGAGTAAGTGGTAGCTGTCCTGTTACGTGAGAGGCAACGGGTTTCAGAAAGTTCCACAGTCATTCAGAAAGTCAGAGAAGAGCTCGGACTAGGGTCCTGGGACTGCTTCCCAGCCTAGGAATCCAACTAGGTTGGTTGGGTTGTCGACAAAGCTGAGAAATAAACGCCAGTTTGAAGGAAAAAATAACATTGATTTGCAGCTTGACTTACCAGGACTGATGAATAGATTAACAATAACAGAAAGGAGAGGGGAAGGCATCCCTGGGTGGAAGGTGAGAAGGGTAGGTTCTGGACACGGTGGTATAAATAATGCAAGTGAAACTGCCCAGCAGACAGGAAGAAAGGAAAGTCTGAAGCTCAGTAGAGGTCTGGCTGGGAGGGAGAGATCTGGGAGCCATCCTGAGTGAGGAGAAGACCGAGGATAGATGAGATTGCTGAAGAAGGTAGTGTGCAGAAGGATGAACGGTGTGGAGGAAGGAGCCTTGCGCAGCTGCTCTGGAAGAAATAGAGAAAGGGATCAGAAGCAGGTGGTACTGTGTCCTGAGGACGGAAGACTCACAGGGTCAAAGGTCCAGAGTAGTTCAGGAGAATAAGGACCAAGACCTTGGGGGCCACTGCTGATAGCAGATTTGGTGGCCAAGGGGAGGTGAGGAAACAGGGTGAAAGTTAACTTTCCTTGTGAAAGTTAAGTTGTTGAAACCAGATGGAAAATGGATCCTGGGCTAGAGGGGGTCCCAGAGTTGAGGGGTACTGAAGAAGTACATGTTTGGAGGCCAGGAAGAAGCAATCGAAAGAGGTTGCAGCAGAATTCATTCACCCATGATATGTGGGTTTGCTAGACTAGAAGTCATGTGCTTTTATGTCTCTCAAGTTTAAATGGCCTTTCACACCTAGCTGAGGAACAGACCCTGATTACAGAGAAAATGAAATCTAACAAAACCACTATGGTTTTGCCTAATTTATGAATAAGTGGAAATTAAGTTTAAAGGGAAAAAGGAGAAATTGTTTAAAAATATAATTATCCCGCAAAAGCAAGTGAGGCTGCTGTTATTTGTGAATGAATAAAAGCTTTCAGTAAATTAAAGTAGTGCTACTTTACCTTACTATATTAAGGAGGAAAAGTCACAATTTTCAATCCACTCATGTTCTTTTTAAAACCAGTTTCTGGTGTTTTTTGATGGTTTTACTGCTTGGATAATGAATCAGTGTTCAATCTATCAAAATAGATGAGCATGTGTGGGAAGAACAAATTAAAACCAATGAGGGATTTTTTTTCTGTTATTGGCAGGAGAGGGCAATGAAGAACTTAGCTTTGGAGAAAAGAGGGTACTGAGTGCTGGGTCATGGTGATCAAGGTAGAGGATGGGGATCCGGTTTCCAGATCTGAGACGCTGGAGTCTGGGGCCCAGTGGCCAACCTTACTGTGCTAAGCCCTTCCTGCAGTTGGCTCCTCCAAAACCTCCTCCAACTTAGGACTCCTGCCTAATTTTTTGCTACTCTTGTGTTCCATCTACACCCAATTAGTTTGAGTTCCCCTAAAGGGTCATGTTCTCTCACCTCCAGACTTGGCACAGGCTGTTTCCTGAGCCTGTACACTCTCCACAGTATTGAGCCATGCTTGGCTACCTTCTTCAGGGGCTTCAGCCTAGAAGTCGTTTCCTTCCAGAACCTTCTCTGATCTCCCTAACAACCTTCTCTGGGCTGTCATAGGACCCTCTTCTTCACACACTTATTCCTCTTAATGGTAACTGCTTCTTCTTGTTTGTTGTTCCGTCTAGACTGAGGTCCTTTGGGTCAGGAACCATCTGGAGCACCTACTCAGCACTAAACCCAGAGCAAAGCCCTAGGAATATAATGGTGAACAAGACAGTCCAGGCCTCTGCCCTTATGTTACTTACAGCCTTGTTTTGTAACTGTCCTACGAGGCCAGGAGCTCCTTGAGAGCACGGTCTGGACTGTTTCCTACTGTAACCCTAGCAAGCACCAAGCACAGGATTTCTTAACACTTGGTAGGTACCAATAAACATTTTTTGAATGAGCAAGTGCAGAAAAGGAAAGATGACAGCAAAGACTGAGGCATAACTGACTTCCTATTTACTCTTATGGGAACATAATTGTCCCCTGAAGTCAGACTCCTGGAAAATTTCTCTGAGGAAAAAAGTATTGATCCACCTGAGTTCCCCAACCCCAGAGTGGTAGTTGTCAGTACTTAGAGAGAGCTCAGTTTGCCAGAGCCCTGAGCATTCCATGGTTCCAACTCTGAAAACTTTAGCTCTGTTCTCCCTCTATCCTGAACTCTGAAATCAACAGGGTCTTGTTAGCCAGCGTCTGCTCCTAGTCGGAGGAGGAAGAAACAGGTCCACTAACTTCCTCATCAGAGTGGAGCCAGACGGTGGTGCATCTGCAAAGAGCAGAAACTTTGGACTCAGGCAGAGCTGGGTTGGAATCCCAACCAGGCCGGCCATTGACTAGCTATGTGACTTTGGTAAGGAACTTCACCTCTAAATCCCTTAGTTTCTACATACGTGAAGTGGGGATTACCAGGCATCATTTTCAGGGGGTTGGAGGATGAACTCATTTCCCGTTTGCCCCAAGAATAC
This sequence comes from Cynopterus sphinx, assembly GCA_030015415.1. NCBI lineage: Eukaryota > Metazoa > Chordata > Mammalia > Chiroptera > Pteropodidae > Cynopterus > Cynopterus sphinx. The sequence continues at coordinate 103,858,531 of CM057385.1, read as the reverse complement.
TTACCAGCAGCACTCGTGGCTGCAGCATTTACCCTGAGATAACTCACAGATTACAGTTCTAGCCTTACCCCTAAAGTTTGCCATGAAACATCTCGCTTTTATTATTATTTTCATATCACTCTAGTATATCGATAGTCTTTGGAAACACATGATGGCAAGAGCTGGAGAGAAACGCGATATTTTTGTGTGGAATGTGATGTTCCGTGCTTTGAAATTTACCGCACGAAAAAAATTATTAAATATTGATCATTGTATACATTTCTGTTACATTAGAATTAGAGACAAGTTCTGTTTAGAAATGATTCTAAGAACAGTTTTTATTTTTTATTTTCACACTGAAAACCAGTCAGATCTGCTTCGGCCTCAAAGAGCGTGTTTATATGACATCACATTAACGCTGGTGGCGAGCTGCACTTTTTTTCCTAAATGCGAAATGGGTTAAAAAAGAATCCGCAAAAAAAAAAATCTCACTAAAGGGCCCTCTGCTCCCTTCGTGACTTGAAACAGAAGTGCCCCCTAGTGGCAGATCTACATCCTGCTCATGCTGGTGAGACTAATGTTATTTCCCAGAAGACTGATTAGTCTGACCAGTGAAACCAATTTACTAGTATTCCCACTGCAGTTTTTGGAAAACACGTAATTCACTGTCAGGAGGATGGGGGGGGGGGCAGGGTGCAGCCCTCATTCGGCTTTGTCTGGATAGCCTCCTCACTGGTTTCCTGCTGCAGGAAACCAGCCCAAAGCACAGTTGACATTTTCCACCAGCTTAAACCCTTACCTGCTTCTCAGGAGGGCTCTCAGGTAACTGGGAGTAACAGCATCAGTAACTACGAGCATCCCTGTTGCTGGCTGAACTTAGAGTGTACCCATTCAGATTTATACAGCTGGAACAGAGATGCATGCTCACTTAGCTTGGGCCTTATTTTCAGTTGAGGAACTGGAGGCTCACAGAAGGGAAGTGACTCAGGAAGGTCAAATACTAGCCAGTGGACAGGCTGCAGCTAGAACGGGTCCCTGGATTTTGTTTGAAGCCTCCTTCACGACTCCACTCCTGCTTTCCCAAGGCTGGATGGGGTGGTCCCATAATGAACACACACATCCTAAACCCCTCCTGACCCAGGCTCAAGCCCCTTAATCAGAGTAACTGTTAATTTCTCTCCCTACATGCTCTTCCCAACACTGCTGAGACAAGTTATAAAGTACTTGGTCAGAAATTATGAAGCTGACCTAATTGGCTCTGGGAAGAACTTCTACACTTGACGTAATCTTGGTGATTGTCCTGCAGAGCAACTGTTTGGCTGGCCAAAGCTTAAGTAGGCTGGTAACCTGATTCTCCTTTTCAAACTGTCAACACAGCAATTATCATCAGGCTCATTAAAATTGATGTCTGCACAACTTGACAGGGCTGGAGAAAATAGCCTGAGGGTAAAACCTTTGTGATCTATATCACCTTTCTCTGGCGGTAGGCTACCTGGAGCCCAAATGGAAAGGACTGACTCTGCTGTAACTCCCCATGTGCGATTAGCTAGGAGTCTGGTGGGAGAGAAGAAGTCGGGAGAGCTAATGTCTTACACAAGATGTTCTGCATTTCCATTGGAAGTGTCAGTCACTCTTCAGGTCCCAAATTCCTGTAACAGGAGTAAATTCAAGGTGAGAGCACAAAGTTGAAAACAGGGCTAGTTTCCTTCATCACTCTACCAGTTGGGCCAGCTCTCGTACCTCAGTTTCCCCATATCTGTGATGAGCAATAGTTCCAACCCTTTTATTAAAGGACAAATGCTTCAAATGCAATCATGATATTCCAATATATCACACAGCAACAGAGCAGTTGCTCTAGCTGGAGGGCAGGAGTATGTGTGGAAGAGATGTCTCCACTGACCATGAAGGATCAAGTCAGGACTAGTCATCCAGCCCATCACTGATTCCACCCAACTCAGACATTTTCTAACTCAAATATTCACTGCAAAAGCTGAAGGCAAACCCATTCGGGGAGGTCTGTCTCCTTTAAACAGGAGACAACTCCGGAAATACAGTCTACTCTGTGACCTCATTGCCAAAAAGCTTGCTTCTTCAAGGATTTAAAAACTGTCTTTAGTCAAGGGCAGCTGAGCCTCAAGGACCTCCCAAAAGTCAGAATGTCACAGGCTTTTGGAAAACCTAATTTCAAAAGAAAAACACGATAGAAATGAAAACCTGGCTTGAGGAATCCCTAGACATCTTCACTGGCTACATATAGTAGGTCAAGCTGACATTTTACAAAGTGAATGCACAAGGTTTGACCTTCAAGGCCCTGCATGATAAAGTCCCAAATGACTGCCCCAGTCTCACCTGCCATTCTTCTATTCTCATTTTCTAGTCAAACTTACCTATTTGAATCTAAATGCGCTCAGCAACTGCCTACTTAAGACCTCTGCTTGTCATGCTCCTCCCTTTCTCCATTCTTATTTCTAAACTCTACTCATATTTGCATGTGCAGCTCAAATACTTTCATTTCTAGGGAACTACCCCAATTTTCCTAGTTGGAAGCTACCTTTCCAGCCTCTGAATTATCTATCCTAGAACTCATTGGACCTCTTGTTCTAGGTCCTAGTATCACTGCAGTCTGTCTTTTCTACAGGGCTAGCTTGTCTCTATCCCAACCCTCCCTCTTGCCCAGTCAGGAACCTGGCATATCCTAGGTGCTTGGTAGATACTTGAAAGTTCTGTAAACTTTAAAAAGCAGGAAAAATAACCATCCAGTTATTTTGATATTTGACATCTACAAAACTTAATGACACTTTGGCTACAGAAGAAATTGTTTTATAATGTATTAAAGTATTACCAAATGGCAGATAAGGCCTGTGGTTGGAGAAAATATAGACAGACGTACTAAACCAGAAATCAAATCCAACAGTCTTGAATTCCTTTTGGAAAAAGCAAACTCCACTTTAAAGACTAGAGACTTCAATTTTAAAGTAGACATTTTTGGGGTTCCAATGATACTATGTAACTTTTCCTAGAAATAAAGGAAAATTTGATTTTGATCTTTAACGCTGCTTTACATGCACAAAAACCCCAATTATAGTAGTTTGTAGCTAAGATTTGCTAAAACAATCCTCAAATCTTCCACTACAAAAATATTGACAATGCAGTCATAACATCTATGAAATGGTTTGAGCCATTGAATACATAGACTGCAGAGTATTTCCCCTCCCCCAAATCCTTTTAAAATCTGTAAGAGAGAAAATTTCCATCCTCTGGAAAAGCTGAGCTGACCTCAGGCAGTGCCTGCCTGCTCCTCAGCAAGGCTTTCACATGTCATTCCTCCTTAGCACGCCTGTCTTGATAACAAACCATACTCTGTTCACCCATCAGTCAAGCCCCTACATGTTTCAGCCTTGGTGCTAAGCCCATTTTTTTTCTTCAGACATTCCTATCAGTGAGGGTCACAGACTGTCAGTGCTGCAAGACTTCAGAAGCCATTTGGTCATACCCCCTCAATTTTACAGACTGGGAGGTGCTCCAAGAGGTCAACACCAGGGCCCCAGGAAATCAGTGGCAGAGCCAGAACTAGAATTCAGCTCTCCTGCAACTCAGCGTAAGGTCTTTTCCTTTATACTGTCCTCTTTTCCTTAATTCGCTAATTATTTGACTGTAACATTTTTATTGGCTTTCAGTGGCTCAAGAGCACTAACTTTCAAACATTACTTTTAAAGTCTACCTCATTTACTCTCAGTCATCAAGAATAAGCATTAGATTTAAATGTTAAAAATCATACACTTGTGTATTTTTCCTCAACAAACACTAATATTAAAAATGCCAGAGAAACCAGTTCTTTCGTGTTTTAATTTTAGTGAGCTTACAATTAAATTCTATTTTAAAAATGTAAGCATACAACTAGGCTTTACCAAAGAGGAACACGTTTATTTCACTTAAGTTCTTAAAAATACTTTTTTGGCAGTTGTCACATATAATGTCCTAATGTAAAAAAATTTCATTAAAAAGAAAGGCATGAAAAAAAAAAAAACAGACCCAAAATGTTAAGATTTTATTTACAAAGCTTCTTTGTTGTACAGAAAGTAAAAATGCTGTTACAATCTTGGTGTAACTGGCAGCCACAGACTGTTGACTAACCAATCACAGCTATCCACGCTACAGCAAGAGTCTTACACAAAAACCTAACAATGCTTACAATTTTGTTGGGGTGAAGTTCCCAAGCTTGATGGTGGATTTCCAAGAGGGACTAAATGGAGGAAGCGGAATGTCACAGGAACTATTCTTTGGCTCTTTGGGTGGGTGGGTGTCCTGGGGTTTGTATCACAGCTACTTTTTTTTTTTTTAAACAGCTACCAAATCCATATGAGCAGTCCAACCAATACTGAACAGTTCTCTTTTTGCAGGTTATTTGGGGTCTTAATCATCTTCTCCTTCATCATCTGTTTCTCTCTTCCTCTTTTCACCTTTCCCGCTTTCTTCCTCCTCTGTATAATAACAAAAATTCACTTTGAGACAACTGAAGAGCATTTTGCCTAGGTTATTGCTAAGGGAGATAACAAGAATGAATTTTTTGGTGGTTGGGAGATTTTTAAAAAGATATGAGCTCAGATCAGATCAGATATGTTGTTAATTAAGAGAAAGGTATTAATTTTAAAATACATAGTGACGATGGAACTAAGAGCAAAATGCACCATGGCATCTAAACCACAGCAAAGTTAACCCGGTTTCCTCATTTTTAAGTTGCACTCTTCCAAATGTTTCTTACACGTGTTGGTGCCAACAATGAGACATTAGCAGTTATTAAAACGCATACCAAGAACTTCAGTGTCTGCTAGCTTGTTTTTGACCCATGCTTGCTAACAATTGACCTTGGGCAGGCCATTTAACCTCTTTAAGCCTGTTTTCTTATTTATAAAATGGGAACAATGGTACTACTTTGAGAGGGTTATTCTGAGGATTAAATAAGAACACAAAGTATTTAGCCTAGAACATGGCAAGACACAAATTGTAGCAAGTTAATATAAACTAAAGAGATTTCTTAGACTCCTTGGGTATTTGAGACACAGAGACCTATTCATCAGTTTTTCAACTAGTAAAAATTCATGGCTATTTCAATGAAGTTAACTAAATCTGCATCAAATTACACCCCAAAAAGCTCCTTGAAGGCAGAAACCAAGTCCTAAGGATTGTTTTATCAGTGTATATCAGTCCAGTGCCTGGCACACAGAGCAGATGCTGACGAAGTATGAACCAATGGAAAGCAGAACAAACAACCTGGTAGTCTGAAACCTACACAAGCATGAGGATCTGTGCTTTTAATGAGTATTAATAGGTATTTCACTGGTTTTGACTGTGGTGGGGAAAGGAAAGGAATAACCGATAAATCGGAAAGGTCTGTTTTATATATCCTGAAAAAATTGTGATCCAATTAAGACTTTTTTAAATGAAAGAATTCCAAATACAGAAACCTCATGACTGACAGTGACACAAATGATGGGAGTCTAAAAACACAGTTTGAGTCTTGGGACTCAGAGAGGCATTATTAATCACCACAGGGCAGGGGAGCTGCACTAACACAGACGTACTGACAAGGCTATATAAAAGTGCCTGTGAAGGGCACCAGGGCAAAGGGCATTTTATTTTTTTCTCAGTGGTTCCAAATTCTAAATTAATTGATGGGGTTCCCCCCGCCAATTTTTAATTAAGAACACCAAAGTGCATGCATTAGACCCACCTTCATCCTCATCCTCATCCTCATCGTCTTCATCTTCATCAACTTCTCCATCATGTCCAAAGTCTTCATCCTAAAGAATGGTAAACAGCATGCCATTATACAAAAAGAAGTATCCAATGAATGTGACAATCCATCAAGGAGAAAACTGTAATGTTATTTTTATCTACTTTTATGAACTGAGATTTATTGGTTTTTCTTAATAAGCTTAATGAAAAATTCTATAAGAATTGCTTTTCAGAAGCATTTTATTTGCCAGACATGTTTAATTAATATACAACTTGTAAAGGATAATTCAAGATATGATTTTAAAATCTTGACTTTCAAAGCAGGTTTGGATAAAGATTTCTATAGTACTGTTCTTATAAAAAGCTTTTTTCAGGAACTTAATTTCATTAAACACCTGAGATTATACAAATGTTCAGCCTTATTTCTGTACTAAAAAAGAATATGCTTTTTGATAACCTCTAACTTTGTTGACCTGTTTTCATAAACCTTGAGGTTCAAAGTTAAGTCACTCCTTTCTCCTATCCTCCGATGGCACGCAGTTTCTCAGGGATACTGTATTATTTGGTGTTCCATTAAACTAGACTACCTACTATTTCAGGTCATTATGTCCAGTTAGCATTCAGTAAACATTCTATTTAGTATTTATTAAAAATGGGACCAAGAGCTCAATTAACAGACTGATATTAATCTATTTCCAAGTATACTAATTTCTTCAGAAGACCTTTTCCTTTTTTTTTTAAATTCACACTTTGAACTATAAATAGGAAGTGGCACAGCAAACAGTTACACTGACCTCCCCACTGACTTCATCTTCATCCTCTTCCCCTTCTACGTCATCATCTTCATCTTCATCTTCTTCGTCATCAAACTCTTCATCCTCACCATCCTCATCGTCCTCATCGTCCTCATCTTCTCCTTCTGAAAACAGTTCAAAAGGAATTCATTAAATACCCTATGTCTCATGGGGCACACCTGCTATGGTGTTGGGGAATTGTGGGTTGGTCCACAGGACAAATGAACTAGTCACCTTCTTTTTCTCGAAATGCTGCAGCTCAGTCCCTTTGTCCAACAGAGTCCCATAAAACCTAAAGGCCAGGACTCCTGATGGACTGTTATAGATATACACTATAATACTTACTTATGAACTGATACAATGTCTGAGATTCACTTCAAAGTACAAAAAGGGGATGAAGGTGGCAGGGTGTATACATATAAAATAAGATCAGCCATGAACCAGTAATTGTTGAAGCTCAGTCATGGGAAAGTCTAAGTTAGTTTTACTATTTCTACCTTGTCTATGTCTAATAGAATTTTTCCATAGTAAAAAAGTTACAAAATAATGAAAGAAAACAAACAAGCAAAATTCTGTGAGGTAAGGGTACCACGACAAAGCCAGCTGCCCAAATCAGGAACCTGGAAGAAAAAGGAGGAGGCAGGGCGAGAGAAGTACCTGCACCCTCTGTCTCTACTATTTGGTGTAGGCCTCTAGTCAAGCAGTTCTTACCACTCCTGGTCTTGGAGTTTGCTGTACTCTCGCCTGCCTCCTGCCTCTCCATGTTCTTCCCTTTCTTCTCCGCTAGGCTAACACTGATTCAACCTTTGAGTCTCGGTTAAAAATCACTTCCTTAGGCAGACTTGCCACACCTCCTTATCCTAGCTCATGTTCTCATACAAGCACCTGGTGCTTCTCTATTACTGCACACTTTGCTCACTTCTGATTATTAGTTATGATTATTTAATATTTTCTTCTTAGTGAACAGTAAGCTCCAAGAAGATAGGAACCATGTTTTTGTTTTGTTTTTTAAACTATTTCTCACAATCCCTGGCACATAAGAATGCTCAAATATTTATTGCCTGATTGATCTTCACTCTCAGGAACTGCCCTCTATCCTCTAAAGAATGTCCTTTACAGGCTCTTGCATGTGTGGCCTTTTAACCTATTTAAGGTAAATTTAAGTAGACAACAAAAGGCACAAAGGGTTTTTAGGAAACTGTGGTGAAAGGAATAAGTAACGTAAACATTTGGAATGAGGTAAGATGCCCTAGTCTGTGTCTACTTTATCAACTTCCCATCTCTTTTTTTTGCCTTGTCTCAAATCTCCTGCAAAACAAAACTGTAAAAATGCTTCTTGAGTACTACATTAATAATTGCATCCAAGCTGCCTGTTTTTTCCTCCTGCACTTTTCTTAATCATTGTCTTGCGTACTTTTTATCTTAAAAAAATAATTTAAATAATGCTTCAAATACAATACCACAAATCTGAGCAACGTCAAGAATGCTATAATGTGTTTTCTTCATGCTGACATGTGAAAATTAATTGCTCTGCTTCCTCTAAGCCAGATGGAGGTGAGAAACTATTTATCCTAAAAGTAACTCAGAATAAACGTGTCACTTTGCAAGGAAGGCACAGCTGATTAGGAGGGATATTTTGGGCAGAAAATATTCAAAGATTCTTAAAGATAACGACATTAAAAAAAAAAACTTGATCAAATATCAAAAATAGAAACTATATTATGACCAGAGATTATTTTCCTTATTAATGAAAACTGTAACCCAACATATAGTACTTTGAAGTCATTATGTTCTTAAACTCTAATCACATAATAAAAGCAGGAAAGCAGTTTTATTTTTGAATATAACATGTACCAAGTACCTAGTAAGTGTTCAGTCCTATGAATAAAGAGAAAAAAGACAGTCCCCTACCCAAGAAGATAATCATGATACAGTTGGAAGGGACAAGAGTAGCAGAGAGTGAGAAGTGCTATGAAAGAGGTAAGTAAGCAAAGGGCTGCTCTAGAATGCAAAGAAACCTAATCTAGTTCTCACAGGTGTCAGGAAAGGCTTCCTGGATGTATTGAAATGAAAAAGCTGAATCTGTAAGGATGACTGGGCGTAAATGAGAAAGGAGAAGAGCTAGAAGGAAACTAAAAGACATGAAATGATGGTCCTTTAATTAAGTAAACTATAAGTACTTCAATGGGTTGGAGTAGCCCATAATCTCTAGGCTCCAAATTCAAGACTAATTAGCTAACAAACCATTTTTACTTGGTATCATTTGAAGGCTTCAATGTCTCAAGAGCTTATTAAAATTAAACAGCTCCAAAATTCAATGGAATGCCTACATGCATGGATTTATTTTTCTCAACAGCAAGAATTTTCATTAGCTTTATCAGGTCCTTAAAAGGCAGTCATTAGGTTCATTGGACGTTGTGCCCACTCACCTTCATCATCCTCTTCTTCATCCACACCATCCACCTCAGCATCTGAGTCAGGGGCTTCTCGATCCTCTCGGTCATAGCCATCCAGGTAGGTCAGCTGGGGCAGAAGCTTGAAGACACTCTCTCTGTAGTCGTTCAGGTTAGTAACTTCACAGTTAAACAGATCCAGGCTTTTCAGACATTCCAACTTTTTCTGAAAAGGATCAAAAACACATCTTCTAAACCAAAGGAACGTAAGCAACAAACCCATCTCCTAAAGAGGTAAAATTCTAGGCTCTGTATTGTTAGCTACTACGCACTCTGCCTTGTACACAGGAAAACAACTTAAGTACTTTGCAACCTTTAGGTTAGAGGCCACTAGATTTTAACTAGTCTACCTATCTCAAAGAACTGTCTTTTTTAAGACTAGTTTCTTAAGACTAATGCTGTCTTTTTCTGGCAGCATTAGTCTTAAGAAATATGAATTTCAAAAAGTAGTTACTACTGGGAGGGGGAGGGCAAAAAAAAGTTACTAAAACTGGATCTTTTCAGTTTTGAGACAAATCACAGAATTTAATAAATTTGGTTCAAAACTAATTTTAAACATTTGAGTAATCAAATGGCCAATAAGAACTTACTGAGTATTAAGCACAGTCTTCAATGCTCTGGGGTAGATATGGGAAAAAATGCATTTATTTTATTGACTCAGTATTTATGACTTCTACTTGAGCACACAAATGCGAAACATTAGAGAATAGAACATAATAAAGCACAAAGTATGGTGATGCAGATATTTTCCAGGAAGACAGGATTCAATACATGCTGGGGAAAAGGAAGGGGAACGTAGTTAAAACTTAAACAGAGAAACATTACACTCTTTTCTTGAAAGTCACTATCACCAGACTTTTCCAATGTAAAATTCTGGTTTTACCATATCTTGAAACTTTGTTGCAATACTTCATTTGTTTGGAACCTGTTTTGTCTGTCTGTCTGTCTGTCTATCTATCTAATCTAATCTATCTGAATAGTTAAAATCTAAAAACCAGGCCCAAGAAAAGTTTTTTGAATAGTTAGAGTGGATAAGAAAATGTCCCTGTATTTTATGTAGATCTTCATTTGTTATGACATCAGTGATTAGTACTTCAACCCCAGGTCTATTAAGTTTTAATGAATTAAGAGATTGGGAGGGCAGAGGTCGTATTACAAACAAGTAAAAAGAGCTATGAAAAGTGATAGCAGACCCTCTTAGGGTAAAAAGGAGAGGGTATAAAGGTCATGCATTTTAGAATAGGGGCTATAAGCCCAGAGGGCATATGCTATATATAGCTTCATAAATGTAATTTTTAATGGTTCTGAATGAAGAGAAAAAGCCTGGTATTCTCTAATAAAGTAGTAATAAAAAATATTAAGAGGATCTCTACATGAAGTTAAGCTTCAAAAACTAAATGTTGATGCTTAAAGGCTTTGATGCTTTATTGGAAAAACTAAACATTCACAAAGACCTGAGAGAGAATGCAGATGAAACAAAACCCTGTCTTCAGGACTTGGTTTTCTGCGTAATTCTGGAGAATTACAAAATGATATGAAAAACATTGCTCTAAAATAGGACTTGGCAAAAAGATGGTCTGCTGGCCCATACTGGCCCAATGCGTTTTTGTAAAATAAGTCTTATTGAAACACAGCCATACTCATTTGTTTATATATTACATATGGCTTCTTTCGTGTTTTGATGGCAAAGCTGGGTAGCTGTGACAGAGAATATATAGCCAAGTCTAAAAGATCTATTACCTTTAGAGGAAAGTGTTGCTGACCTCTGCACTTACAGAATCTTCATTTCCCTGGTCAAAGATGAGGTTCCCACACTTATTTTATTCTCACTGAGCAGCCCTTGGAAACAGGGCCAGATAGGGAACACAGAGCAGGGTTATAGGAACAGGCAGCCATATTCCTCAACACACCAATGTACAATGATCCAGGAGTGTGTGGATCAAATAATGTACTTCAGTTCTGTACATCAGGCTCTTGAGGTCTTAAGAAAGCTGTCCCCAGTCCTTTTCATCATAGGGAGAGCTGCTTTTATGTCGTGTAGCTTTCAGATTAGGTTGCCCACTTGGCAGGCCCTGACCTCCAGAATTCCAGGTATGAATTCTTGCCAAAGAGGAACAGAAATGCTGAAATACCACTACAGACAACTCGTTAGCATACTGGGAACTCTTTTCTCGTCACAAAAGGTAGACTCTATAACCAGTTAAGATACAACCACAAGTAAATTTATACAGCTTTCCTAAAGAGGCTCAGTCTAAAAATTCTTGGCTCAAAGGAATGTGCCACATATATCTTAAAATTATTCCCTAGAAATGAGGGCACAAAAATGCATACAACCCCTGATCATTAATGCTCTACAGTGCCCAAGCCCCTGCTCTAGTTCTATTGACTGTGCCAGTATACAGGGCCTCCAAAGCTCTCCTGGTTCTGAAACTTTATAAATCTGTGAGATTTTTGGTTACTTTTTGAGAAAGGACCCATTATAATTCAGACATGCCAAATAGTATGCTAGAAAACCAAGTGAAAGTAAATAAACAACAAAATCCCCAGTAACTATAGTATCCTAGAATATTAAAATTATACTTTAAGGCCTAAAATACACTATACACAGATCATTCAGAATCCCAATGTAATGTCTAAATACTACTAAAAAAAAAATCACAACTCTATCATATCAGAAATTTGGCCTAAAACTAATAGGCTAGCCATAACAAACATTAAACATTTTATTAACAATAATTTTGCTTGCCTTCTTAGAATTTAGAAGGGCTTTGGGGGATGGTTTGGATGGCCCAGGTCTCTTAAAAAAGGTGTCCAAGGAAGTTTGAATTGATGCCTTCTTTGTCTCTCGATTAATGTCCCTGTAGCAAGTAGAGGCATTCACAATCATTGCAGTGGCTGTAAGAACTGGGCTCAACGGAGGTGTTCGAAAATGTATGTGGTTAATGAGGATGAGGATGGTGTTTTTCCCCACTGAAGAATAGCTTCAGAAGTAAAAATGGACCCAACATTTCCCCTTTATTCCAAGTTTTAACTTCAGGAGACCTACCTAGCACCCCCAGGAACCTGAGTAGCCAGTTCTGAGAAGGACGGGAGCTCAGGCTTTTCCAGGTAGCCTTGGATATGCAGCACTGTCATAGGTTAGCCGAGTGTGTGACTCTGGACAAGGGATTCAGCCTCTCCCAAGCCTCAGCTTCCTCATGTGTAAAATGAGGGCCATGCTATTTCTATCTACTTTGCAGAAATGTTCTTTCAGAGTTACTAATGACATAATATACATAAAGCATCCACTACAATGTATGGTACATAGCAGCTCCTCCAAAAATGGTAAATACAACAATGAGTATTTCTCATTCTTCACTGTCCCAGGGGACTGAGGCTTTCATTGCCACCAAAGGGCCCTCATACATCACTTACCAGGCCAGAAATAGCCAAGCAAACAGCTCCCTCATAGGATTTGCTTCTGTTCTGCCTCTGTGTGCTTGAGTAGTGGTCCCAACATTTTTGGCACCAGAGACTAGTGCTATGAGAATCTGACGCCTAACAATCTGAGGTGGAGCTGAGGTGGTGTTGCCAGTGCTGGGGAGCCACTGCAAATACAATGAAGCTTCGCTCAACCACCTGCCACTCACCTCCTGTTGTGTGGCCCATTTCCTAACAGGCCAGTACTACAGCAAAGGCTTCTGATGGAAACATCAAAGAAGACTCAGGTTGCCATGAGAATTAGGCAACAGCCAGTAATCTAGCTTGGAAAGGTACTGCCTAGTACTCTGTTCTATAAAAGAGGGATTCCTAGGCTCTCAGTAACCCTGAATTGACAAGCCTGTCATTAACACATAAACAAAGTCTTGGTGTAGCCAGCTATCTGACTTGGGACATCATCAGCACGTAATTTGGTGATCCTGTTGGAATTCCCAGATAAGGTTAATTTGGAAATGGAATAAATATGCAGGTAAAAGCTGAAGAACAGGTTTCAAGAGCAGCAGAAAGAATGGTGGACTTGGATTTGAATCTGTACTCTGTCTTTTATCCTGTGGCCATTTTTAAAAGCATTCTAAACTTGGTTTCCTCATCCCTAAAATGAGGATGCAATGGGCAAATGTTAACATCCTTGAATACAGCAAAACTCAATGTTTGCTTAAACACTGGAAATGGGGATTGGTTTGGAGGAAAAGAATAGAACTAGTAAAAATGAGGTTGCCTAAGTGTCTGGGTGTATATATACGACAGAAAAAAGGAGCAAAATCCATGGAGCTAAGGTAAGAAACATGCTCCCAACATTTATGAGACATATAAGCTAAATGTGGTCCACTTAATGAAACATACGAAAAAAGTGACTCAGTAAAAGATAATTAAATCCACACTGAAGCAGTGCCTCAATCAGGAGGGAAAAGACCCCGTAATTCTGACAGGAAAGAGTCTTCACTGAAAGAAGTCACAATTTAACTCTATCTTCCATTGAAGTATCAACAGAACATTCTGTACAAGTGATGTGAAATCCAAATATTGCAATATAATGTGACATCAGAACAGAGATAACAGAGAATGCCTTATCCTCTTGGGTTCTGTTCTTCTGGATCATGAAAGACAGCTACCTACTACATAACCCTTTACCAATTAATGTTTGCAAGTTGTGTCAAATGGAAGTATTGACTTTACGTATCCAGTACAAAGAGACAGAAGCCATAGGCGTCTTTGGGTAGTATGAAACAAGTTTTGAGTTCTGTTAGCCTTATTAAAGTGGAATTCTACCTGTATGCCAAATTTATGGAATGTCATACTTAGAGAGAACAGTCATTTAACAATCTTGAGTTCACAGAAATTTCCAGATGGCATCCAAAAAACAGCCTGCAGGGCTGCCCACAACCTACATTAACTCCTACTTTCAGAAGCTCTTTTCTGAACACTACAACTTCTACATAGACTGGACCCCCATTAACACAGCCTCCCAATTTACAAAGCAAAATGTGTTGTTACCTTATTCTATTCTCAGAACTCCTAAATGAGATTAAGGCAGGGATTGTCTTCCCTGCATCACAAGTGAGGAAACTGAGGCCCAGAGAGAAGAAACAATTTGCCCAAGGTCACACAGCAAGTCTATAACCCAATTGGCATTTAAACTTAACTTTCCATAGCTTATCCCAGTATGTAAGACTGAGGAGGACTGTGGGGTTCCCATGTTAAACTGGGCAACAATGATCCAGCTAGAGCACCAGATCACAAATTAAAAGACCTAAAACTTACTGCAACTGTCCTTGGATTTCTATTTCATCTACAATTCAGATATTCCACCCAATATAAATATTTTTTTCTGAAATAGTATAGAATAGCCTGGCCAGTCTGGGAAAAAAAATTTAAGATAAATGTTTAATTTCATAAATATATGAAATTTTAAAAAGACAAAGAAAGAATTCTCCTTTGAATGAAGCCACCACAGTATCAGGCAGGGAGAGCAAAGACATAGGAACACACCTAATTAGAGAGGCTCTGACCTTGAAAACTGGACTCCCCATAAAGAATTATAATAAAAAGCTATCACTTTGTCAATGGATAATTATTTCCAATCATTTCCCTCACTATAAAGAATTATGAAAATGAAAATGACCAATAAATCCTGGATTCCAAATTCTCAATTACTTACCAAGGGTTCCAAGGTGCTGATATCTTTCAGTTTATTTCCACTTAAGTTAAGATGTGTGAGATTTGGAAGTTTTTCTGCCAACATATCAAGACCCCCATAAATTCTATTGTCACTGAGCTCAAGCTGCAAGAGAAAATGCACACAGCACAAGCACAAATAAACAGAGAAACACATATCATTAAGGTGTTCCAAAGAGCAAATAGAGTTCTTAAATACATATCAAGTTCAAACAATCTCTAATTTTATTAAAGCATGTATGTTCATTGTGTTGAATTAAACCCAAATAAGTAGTTTACATATCTCAGCAACATTTAGGGGGAGGCGAGACAGGACAGGATGAGAAGAGTTGCGTTTCCTTAACTAGCTGCTAATTATAACAGTTTGCTCAAGAACTGGGCCCTAACATCAGTGAATACATTTTCTAACCTAAAAAGTGGGTCAAAGCAAATTAGAATTCTTTGAGAAGTTGTAATACCCTATACCTGCCAGGAAGGGTAAATGGTCCATGCATTCTAAGCAGTTTATTGTGTGCGCCAAGCAAAGCTTGTTATGCCCACTTGAAACCTAAATCTGGTTCTGTACAGTGCTGATACACTGTGGGGTTCTACATCTGGAAGCTACCAGGGACTGTTGCTCTGAAAATTAGCCCATACAGAAGGTCCATGACCTAAGGAAAGGGAGTCAGGCAACAGCTTCACAGTTGACACAGCCATCTCCCCAGAGGCCACTTCTTGCATAAACCTGGCCCTTATAAAAACCTACTCTAATTTCTCAGCTGCAGGTCAAGTGGTAGCACAGCAAGTGGTATGCCAATGAAGGAATGAGCCTTCAGAAAGGAAAAGTCGAATCTTAGAATGAAAGAAATTGAAGCCTGGAAACATTAGATGGTTAAGGGCATCTAATTTAAACTCTTCATTCTCCAGATGAGAAAACTTTGGCCATTCAGCTTGTTTCAATTCCCTATTTTGAGTGCCAACAACAATGGTAATTGTATCCAACCCTTATATAGTACTTAAGTGCCAGGCACTATTTGAAGCTCTACAAATACATGAACTCACTTGATCTCACAATAATCCTATAGATAAGTAGAATTATTACCCCCATTGATAGATATGAAAAACAAACTACAAAAAGACTATGTAACACGCCCAAGATCACACAGCTGGTAGTGGTAGACCTTTGAAGCCGGCAGGCAAGCTTCAGAAGAAGCCATGCCCTCCCCACTATGCTACGTATCTAGAATAGCATAAAACCATCATGTAATTTAGTGTACAGCATACAATGAAATGAACATATGATGCAGAACAGAGGAACTTTAAAAAATTTATTCGTTGAAAGAAATGAGTTTAGAAAACAATTCAAGTCTGCTGCTTAAGTGTTAAGTACTTTAGAAGAGACAGCAACATTTCCAAAAAATTTTTTCTGCCAATGGGATATTCCTGTCAAATATCTAATCATGGTCTAGATTTAAAAATCTAAGTCTATAATAAACAAAGACTCAAGTGTTAGCTTTTTTGAAATAAAGAGAACACTGCCTTTGGTTGGTTAGAGTATCGGACATATGTAATATTCAAGTCCTTTAAACACGAATATCTTAGGGAGCAGAGATAAGGCAACTCATCCATGGATTTAGTAGCATATTTATTTTGAAATGAAAACAAAATGTAAATTTAGGAAACCTGTAACATGTCTACACTAATTTCCTTCAGATCCTGTTTCTTGTTAAAAACTACCTGTGTTCTAGGGTAGAAAGAAAATAAAGTCCACATAAGCTGTGAGAACATCTAATCTGCCTTTGTTTGATTTATTGATGTCTCCATTGCTCCCTCACTAATGCTACAAGTAATTGATTAAGACTTCAGGATTTGATAAAGCCTCTACATAGATGGTCACCGATACACTTACTTTCTGAATAATTCTGGTAACACAAAGACCATTAAGTAATTCAGGAAAATGTATCAGGGTGCCAAGAAGATAGAACCCAAAACATATACTACTAAGATCTGCTAGCATTAAGTTTATGTAGACAGATGCTAAAAAGCCATCTGTTGTTTAATGGACTAACCAGAGCTTCCAGTGTCACCTATAACCCATGCAAATAAAAAGACGACACCTGAATCTCTAAGGTAGATACTTATCAGAAGAAAAGGAAAAATTTACCAGTTGAAACATAACAGGATTCTTTCAGATAGGAAGTAGGTCACTCTGAAACTCACAAGGACTGCCTGAGCATTTATTATCTAAATAAAGCAAGTAAGTAAAAAGTGTTTCTGGTTTTTAGTTCACGTACTTAACCAAAAAATAAGGCCCTCGGGATTTAAAAGCAGCTACAGGAACAGCTTACCTGCCTTTTGCCTAAATTTGATTACAGATTTCTTTCTGTAATTTTTTTAAATGTAATTTTTAGACAAATTTTTAACATAAATTACCTAGTAAAGCGAACACTAAAACGATATAGAATACTACAAAAATTACATGACCACATACCTTTCCATATGTAATGGAAAGGCACTGGGTTGGGAAATCAGAGATATGGGTTCTATTTCTGGCTCTAGCAGTAACCACTTTAGTGGGTGGCTTTAGGCAAACTACTACACCTTTCTGGGTCTACCGGTATGTCTGTAAAACAAAGGGTTAGGCTAGAAGATCAAAGTTTCTTCTAGTTTTGATATTCTGTGTCTCCGTGACAGTTAAATGTGCAAGAACAAGAGAAAACATCTTTGGGGGAGTTGGAGGAGGACAGTGATTAGTCTACAATTAAACCAATAAAGCACTAACTACAGGCCATCATCAGATAAGATAGGAAAATACAGAAGCTTTGTTACAATAAATTTTTGCAGTCAGTCACATTTTAAACTTCTAGTCATTAAAAATTATTATGCAATGGGTATGAATTATCATAAAGAATGGTAGGCAGCTGTGGTTCCTAAACTAGAACATACTAAGAACAAAATGTATTTAACTTTATAACAAATATTTAACAATTAACAAGTGATAAATTATTCTCAAAATAATTAATCTTCATAACTATTATTTATTGAGCACACAACATGTATTATTTCCAAACATCTGTAAGGTCAGGTGGTATCACCAATTTATAAGTGAGGAAATTGAGCCCTAGAGAGATTAAGTAACTTGCAGCAGATCACCCAACAGGGAAATGATAGAGCTGGAATTCAATCCCAGATATGCCCATTTCCAAAGGCCGTATGCTTTCTGCTACACTAAATGTTTCCTTACAGGTAAAATCATATATTTTTCCCTTCCCAAGATGGTTCTCTTTTACTGTTAAAGAAAAAGCACTTACCTTTTTCAATTTAGGTAGTTTGGGGAGATTTGAAACTGAAATCAAGCCTACATTTATTAAACTGAGGAACTCTAAGTTCACAAATTCAGCTGTTAAGCCCTCAATTTTCCCATCATTTGATTTGCAGTTGTCCAGGACAAGTTCTCGAACCTGTGAAAGACAAAAAATAAAAGTTTTTAAAAACATACAGAAAACAAAGAACAAAAAAGCAAATGCCAACCATAAATACCCAACAAAAACATCCACGTATAGGGTCAGCCTCTACTTAGACCTAGATCACAGTTATAAATAAGTGAAAAATGATTAAGCCTTTAGTAACAATACACTAATAGATATCCAAGGGTGGAATGTTACACCATGGTATAAATAAAGATTTAAACTCTTTCCTTTCCACAGACAGAAACTGCAGTTCTCAAGATATAAATGAAGAAACTATATCCCCCAGATTCGTTTTCCCAAGTATAATCCCCGGGGGGTCACTTTAACTTCAAATGCAGGGTGAAGATACCACTCGCACCCCCGGCCCTGCTTTTTTAGGCTGAATCTACCTCAAGACTCAGGAGGTTGACACAAGGAAAAAAGGAAAGCTTTATTTTTTCTATCAATATCACTAAGAAATGGAATATTACTCAGCCATAAGAAGAGATGGAATACCGCCACTTGCAACAAGGATGGACCTTGAAATAATCATACTAAGCAAAACAGAAAAGGTTGAAAATCACATTTCATATACGTGGGATATAAACCTAAAAGCAACAAATGAACAGGACAAACAGAGATGCATGGACATGGACAATGGACTAGTGGTTACCAGAAAGGAGGGGGGAGGGAGAAAATAAAAAAAAAGATGTTAAAAAAAATTATATAGAGAGAGTATGAAAAAAATAAATAAACTGGCATTAAAACAAGATCACTAAGAGAATTTGGCAGCACTACACATTTCCAATTGTGGTTTATTAATTTTTACTAAGATTACCTTGACACCAGGAAGGGGTCAAGATGCAAAAAGGATTAATTCAAAACAAAGATCGATTTGGGTTATATGTGAGAAAATACTTCTAAGGGAGAGAACTATTAGACATTAAATTAGGTTTCTTTTCAAACCATAAAATCTTCTTTGGATGTCCTGAAATTCAAAATTCAAATCCATCCAAGGGTATCACATCTGAAGATTTTGAATTCTGAATACTTAATAAACAGTCTACTGTGTGAATAACTACCATCAAAATCCTTATTGCCATTCTCACCCTATGGCTGACTCTAAAACTTGCAACTTTTTTTAGTGCATTTTGATCAATTTACAGTGATGCAAATTAGTTTTAACGGCTAAAGGCTTTTGTGCAGTGTATCTACCAAGTTTAATAGCATTAATCAAGCATGTATACAGAGGGAAATGCTGCTGGTTCTCAAGTGAGAATAGGAGCTAGTTTTTATCCTCCCATACGGAATCCAAGGATCCTATTCTAGGAATTGCTATCATTTATGGAGAACCTACTTTGCTATTCTTTGCACCATCAAAACCGTCCCCCCATTCACAGAGAAGGAAACAGATTTATATAGTCAGTGATACCCACACCACCACAACTTCTCACTTGCTTCTTCAGTACTTCTCACTACGCTACTTCCTCCTTAAGCCCTGGTTTCAATCAGGATTCATGCAGTCCTATTATACCATTTTACTTCTTTCCTTCCATTTTTTTCCTAGATCCTCTGTCATTCTTCCCTCTTCTGATGAAAATCAGTACATCTAAAAACTTAAGAGGTCAACTGAGGAGAGCTGGGCTCTGGAGACAGATGCCTGAGATCAAATCCTGGCTCTGCCACATAAAATGTGTGACCCTGGCGAAGTCACTTAACCTCTCTGTGCTTCAGTTTCCTCATCTATAAAGTGGAAAAAAACAGTACCTACCTCATAGATTTGTTGTAGAGAGTAGTGTTTAGGACATAGTCAATGCTGACAAGTAATCTATGGGAGAAGGGAGGAGGGGAATGACAGAGACCTTTGCTGTTTATTCATATCTGTGCTGTTTTTTTTAATAAGCACATATTTTTGTATTTAAAAAAATACCAACAAGCCATTAAAAATTAAGGTCTACTGCAATCACTACCTACCTAAGTAGTATGCTATAACACAACTAAAATGGTCCCATTTGGTTTGGGGGATTTTCTATGATTATCTCAGACAGAGAATCCAAAATCACTACATAGAATGACACTAATATGCCGAAAGTCAAGTGATGAGAAATTAAGAGTTAGTCATATTGTCTCTTAAGCCATCTTGCCTCCCACCCCACCTCACTAGGTGAAATTACCTTGTAGACATTTCTCTCAACTAGTAAAATTCTACTTTAACTAAAGTCATCAAACTCTGCACTGCCATAAAGCATTCAAGTGTGAGTTAGAACGTTTCCTGAACCAAACAGCAGAATAAGAATCAAGAGGAAACTGGGATTAAAAAATGTCAAAATGGTTCCAATTTGCCAGTTTAATTGTTGAATGATGAAAATGGGAGAAACTGAGGTTCTGGTTTAGAGAAATGAAAACCATGTAGCCATATGGAAATAAGGAGGGAACAGCTTACTGCAGGAGGGACTTAAGGGATACCACCACAGGGGCATCAAGTTTAAGGTTCCCATAGGATGTCCAGATGAAAGGATCTCCAAGCAGCTGGACATGTGGGTGTGAAGTTCAGGGGAGGTCTGGAATATAAATTCTGTATTTGGGAGTCATCAGGACAGAGGCAGTAGTGGAAAGATGGAATTCCTAGGAAGAGGACAAAGGATGGAACCCTGGGGGGCCCTGCAAAAAAACTTGAGAAGAATCAGGAGTAGTACCTAAAGGTGAAGCATTAGTTTGAAACACCAAGAAAGGCTTATGAAATAAAGAACAAGAAGTTATTTAAAAAAGATTGAAAAAATTAGAAAACTTAAATGCTGATCAACAAGGAACACATTTTCAGGATATACTGTGGGATGAAAAATGTACAGAATGTATAATGTTTATGTCCTATGTCACACATTCACTTTCTTATATGTACATAAACTCTTAGGATTAATCTTTCAGGGAAAGAAAATGTGGGTAGGAGACTTTTCTCTAGAACCTTATTTTATACTTCAAAAATGAGAATATTAACCTATTAAAAAATGAAGGTAAAAAAAGTCACTGCTAGACTTTAGCTTTGTTTGTCAAGGCAGGGTCACGTCTATTTTAGTTACCACTATATTCCAGTATGAGAAAGTGTTAAAAAGGAACAAAATAGTCATAGGTTTGTTAGAGTACTGCCTGGCGGTTTGTGTCAGCATTGTAGGGGATTAAACAGATGATGAAATGAAAGAACTTGGATATAAGAAGTACCTACTTTCTGATCATAAGCATAATCACATTACTGCAAAGCATATTAATGTTCATCACTATTAGTTTTTGGTATACTTTTTCAGTCTTTGTATATTTTTAATGTAGGCGAGATAAAACTATTAATTGGCTTACTTTAAAATAACTCTGCAATTTTCCCTATTATAAATAATGCCACAGTATCTTTTTATGTAAAATTTCTTCTGTAATTAGGAGCGTTTCCTCACTATCGTTAGGTGAAAGAGAAACATTTGACTATTACTGAGTTGGTAGTTCTTATTCAAAATAGCAACCAACCCCCCTTGAACACATTTTTGTGACCTTTCTTGATATGTGAAAATTGTAGGTATTTGTATTTGTTTACCTTTTTCCTGAGAATACTATTTTTACCCTACAAAAAAAATAAACACCCCAAAAGAAGCACTGATGAAAAACAGAAAAGCCATAAAAAATACAAATTGCCAATAAGCATTTAAAAAATTGTTCAACTATAAGAAGTAATACAAAGTTCACATTAAGAATGAAATATATCCTACTCTTGTTAGAGGTGGCGCAGCCTTTCATGTGGAGAAGCAACTGGCTAGCACGAATAGAGGTGTAGGTGAGTTTATAAGTGGGAGAGTGAGAAGTTGAAGGAATGTACACGTGAGACCTTTAATTTTCTCCATGAACAGGAGGCAACAGAATTTACTGGGGTGAGTAGGGCAGAGGATTGTATGGTTCAACAGAGAAGGCATGCCCCTTGACTTTTCCAGGAAGGCGGAGGATATAGTACAGAAATGTGTTATCCCCAGAACAGAGCTCCAGAGGCACAGTAAGAGGACAAGTCACTGGGGAACAAGGACAGGGCAGAGTGAGAATTACTGCAGAAAGCAGAGACCACAAGACGGTCCCACTTAGTACTGTGCCCAAGAATGACAGGCCTGGAAAGCCTACCAGCAGCAACCTTCTAGCCTGACTAAAGTTCTAAATAGGATTTTGGTGAAAAGTTATCTTCTCTCAGGCATTGTCAGCAGCAATTTGAGATAATAACTGAGGCTCCCCACTTCCCCATTCCTCCCTGAAGTGCGAAGAGATCCAGACTGCCATGCAAGGAGAACCACTGTGGAAAAGGGTGCATGGGCTGGGGGGCGGGGGCAGACAGCATATAACCCCATGGCCCCCCAAGCTAGATCAATAAACAGGAGGTTCTAATTAAGGAGAAATGGCCCTAATTTCTCTATCTTATGCCCCAAATCCTCCCATGGCTACTACCTAAGGAGGAAAGAGGTTGGGCAGGCACTTGTACATTTGTGTGTACAACTTACAGAGCTACTGGTACAAGAAAGAGGACCAAGATAGCAGGCCTTCTGCTCAAAGATAAATAGCTTAACTTTGGGGGTAAAAGTCACTGTCCTCCATACCTCATTTTCCAATTAAACTACCTTTTTCTCAAATATGAATTTAAAGTAAACATTTAAAAACGAAAAACAAAAATCCATTTCCTACATTGTTTTATTTTGTTTTCTATAACTATCAGCAAAACAGTTGTTTTCATGGAAAAATCTGAGCTATATTATTGCCAAGTTATGGGAACTGGAGCTTCAGAGGATATCAAGCAATTTCCCTTCCATCCTCTTCAATTTGCTCTCACTTTCCACTCACCTGGCTAGTCTAAAAAAAAAAAAATCAATTTTACCTAACTGGTCAGGTGACCTTCCCCAATTACAAGTTACAATTGCTGTAAAAGGACAAAAATAAGTATAGAGGAATTAGAAGATCCTTTTTAGTTACCAATTCTTTGTTTTCAATCTTTTAATGAGAAAACATAATTATTGTAGTAAGTGAAATAATAAAAAAAAAGTAACTCCTGCCACTCTTGCTAATTTCCATCTTGAATTAACCAATGTTCAAACCTTCCACTTTCCTATTATTTTAAAAGAATGGTTTCAAAATGACAATAAAACAGATTTATATTAGTGGTCTTAAAATGTGCTTAGGTGGCAGTACTGACATGAAGTAAACAGCCATATCCTACTGGTGGGTAAAGAAGGGAAACATTCTAAAAAGCAAGTTGGCAAAAGACAGAGATTTATATTACATGTTCATTTCAGTACTATTTAAAAATGGCAAAAAAAATCTTCTAACCACCCCATAGAGACGGTTAAATTATGAGTTATGCATGAATTAACAATGGGGCTATAATAATCACAGAAAGATAAAGACGTTTGCTGTATTTTAATTACATAATATATGCTACACACGAGAATGTCTAGATGGTAAGATGGGTGTGTGTAAGGGATTTCTACTTTAAAAATTTTTGCTTATCTATAGCTACTATTTTCTGGCTCATCTATATCTAATATTCCTTCAAGAATATGTATTATTTATGCAAGGAAACAACCCAATTAGTTGCTATGCAACCATTTTTTTTTAAAGAATATCTCATTGAGCTCAAAATTACATCACAATAGACACAACAATAGATGTCAAAAGTTGGGGAAAATGTAAGGAAAACCTGAATTTTTTTTTCAGTAAGTTGAGGAAAGACTATTCTTATTTGTGGCTTATGAAATGTCTGTCTAGCATACTGTGCACCAGTGTTTCACAGGGACAGACTGAACCACAGGAACTGCTTGGCTTTCTAACTTAGAATGAAAAATCAGAACTACTACAAAGCTAGCTGTTCCTGTGCTAGATGCACAGTTAGCAAGGAAGGTGCTCATGCCAACAATTTCTGTGGTATGTTCTAGGGCTGTAAAGTGTGTTCTCAACAAAGTAACTGACGATACAAATATTTTATGTGTAAAATAGTTCATATCCTTACCTATAAGATATTTTTAAATGGTCACCACCATTCTTTATGAAGGTTTTAAAAAGCCATCTTAGTCATTTTTGTTCGCTGAGAACACACCTCTAATATAAACAGCTGTTTCGGACTCAGAAAACATTTGAATTATATGTATATTTTAGTCCCTCCCTATTTAATGAATATAGCTGTGTTTATTAAGAACAATGATATAGTAACAGAAGAACTGACCCCCTTGCCTTGATCTAAGCCTTTGGCCAGAGAACACAAGAAGGGAGTGTTAACAGGGCCTTTCGCAAGCCCCCAAATAAAATAACAAAAAGGCCATCCATACACAAAATACAAGCCTATTTGGTCTTACAAAAACAAAAACATGACAAGTCTAAAAACGTTCACGATCAAATCTCCACCTTCCCTCCTCACTTAGATCTCATTTGATGACATTAAGGTCAATCATGGGACATGCTCTTGTGTATTTAAGAGCCTCCTGCCTATACCTGCAATGGGGAAAGAACTTTCTCTCTCCCCAAATGACAAGCCCGCAGGATCCCAGAGGCAGAGGCCGAGCCCACTCTCTAAGAGGTGGCCCCACATCACAGAAGGCTTCGTGTGACTAGCTAGCCGAGTTTGGTTTGAAAGGAGTCGTTTTGGAACGTCTCGTTTTCCTGAAGGACGACGCTTTCATGCAGAAACACTGAACTCCTCTTTCAAACAGGCTCCCTGTCAAGGCCCCTCGGGGAGCCTTCTTCGCCCCCTCAGTCTCGGCTGGCTCCACAGGAGGCTCTGTCCCGCTCGCACTGCGCTTCCAGGTCCTGGTGTCACGCTGGTCCTCGAACACGTATTTGATGGAGAAGCGGCGCGCTGCAGGCCAGGGCTGCCCAGCGCGGCAGCCGCCAGTCAGCTGCGGCTGTGCACACCTGACGCGCGGCCAGCGCGACGGTCAGACTTTAGCTGAACAGCTGAGTGTGTGGCTCCGGCCTGCGGAGGGCAGGGGACGAGGCCCAGGGGAGCCCCTGGAGACCCAGCGCGCGCACCCGCGGTTCAAGGCCGCGCCTCGCTGCCGCGCGTCTGAAAACAGGACCCGCCGGTCCCGGGGGCAGCGCCTCAGGGCCCGAGGGCCGCGCCCGTCGTGCTGGAAACTCGGGCCCCTGACGGACAGCCAGTGGCGAAGACGCGGATAAGAACTTCTCCGGTTCGCGGCGTGAGGCTTAACCCTTCGCTGCCCCTGCACGTGGCCGGCACAAAATGTCTGACTCCCGGAGAAGGGACGCGCGCCCCAACCCTAACTTTAAAGCCGAGGGGGGGGGGTCGAGACGCGCTCGCCTCCGGGGCCCCCAAGGGCGCTCTGGGGGGCACGCGGGGCGACCTCCTCTGGGGTGACGACAGGGACTCCAGACCTCGTGACACCGGGTGAAGGGTGGGGGGTTAATTCCCGCACGGCGGCGACTCGTCCCCACGGCCAAATGCCCCCGGACGCGCCCCCGCCCGCGGGGAAGGCGACTCAAGGCCCGCGGCCGGCCGCGCGCACGTGCGGGGACCGAGGCCGCGCGGCCGCCCGCTCCCCCGGCCCCGCCACCTGGCGTCGCCCTTTTAAGAAGCGGGAGGAGGGCGGCGGCGCTCCCGAGAGGCGATGAGGCGGCCGCGGCGGCGGGGCGCGCGGCTCCGGCCAGCGCGCGAGCCCCGGAGAGGCGGGCGGAGGGGGCGCCGCGAGCTCGGCCCGGCCAGCGGCGGCGGCGGCCAGAGCCGGGGGCGGGCGGGCAGCGCCGGGCCCGCGGCCGGCTCCCGCGGCGGAAGGGGCCGGGGCCCGCCAACATGGCGCTGCGGCGCGGCCCGGCGGGCGCGAGGAGCCGCCGCCGCCCGCCCCCAGCACGGGGCCCGCCTCCGGGGCCCGGGCCGCGGGCTCCGCCGCGACGCCAGGGCAGGGGCGACGCCGCTGCCGCCGTCCCCACGGGGCCCACCCTGGCAAGGTCGGGAGTGGGGCAGGCCCGGAAGGCGCAAGGGAAGCGAGAGACATGGCGGGGGGGAGGGCGGAGAGAAAGTTTTATTTTTAGGCTGGAGAAATGGCGGGAACCGCGGCCTTCTTTCAAACTGGGCCTCGGGAGGGGCGGCGGCGGTTGCGCCACCTCCGCGGCCCCGGGCGCGCCCCTCCCCCCGCCCCGTGCGCGCCAGGCCGCGCCCGCCCGAGCCCCCCGGTCCCCCGAGGGGGCGTCTGGCCTCCCCTCAGGGGGCAGGGAGCCCCCCTCCCCGCCCTGGGGCGCTGTCGTCGCCCGGGCCCGGGGAGCCCCCCCCGCCCGGCCGAGCCCCCTGCCCGGCCGGCCCGGGGCGCGCAGCGAGCCCGGCCGCGCGGCTCCCCAGCAGGCCCGGCCCCCGCCCGGCCGCGCATCCCGGGAGCCCGCAAACATGGCTCCCAGCGTTACACAACCCCCTCCTCCTCCTCCTCCCGTCCCCGCCGCCGGCCACACGCGCACACGCTCCTCTGAGGAAGGACCGGGCGGGTGAGGAGCTCGAAGTTTGCTGGCCCCGACCCCACCGCCCCGCGGGCCCCGCACGGCCGCGGGGGCCCGCGGGCGCCAAAGAGTTAATCCCCGCGCGCCCGCTCCCCCCGCCCGCCCGCCTGCCCCTTCCCAGCCCGCGAGCTGCGCCCTTCCCTTCCCTGCGCCGGGGCCCGCGGGGGCCCCCACTGCGGTGCAGGCCAGGCGCGGGAGGGGCGCCCGGCGGGGCCCTGCTTACGGCGGCCGGGGTCCGGTTCCTCAGCTCCAGGTGGATCCTCCTCTTCATGTCCATGGTCCCTCGTCCCCCCTCTCCAAACTTAACTTTCCGCGGCGGGGGGCGGAGGGGGGCGAGGCGGCCGGGCCTGCGCCGCGACGGCCGTGCGAAGGGGGCTCTGCTGGCGACCGAGGCCGGCGGCGCGGTCCCGGGCGGCGGGCGGGCGGCGGGCGGGCGAGCGGAGCCCCCGAAGCCAAGTTAGTGGCGGGCGCGGAGAGAAACCATGGAGGGAAAAGGGGGCTGAGCGCGGCGCCGCGCTCTCTACCGCCGCCCCCGGCCGCGGCCCCGCACTGCGCTTAAACCGGCGACGCGGCGCGGGCGACTGACGGCCCGGCCCGGCCCCGCGCGGCGCCGCTCGCCTCGGGGCCGCGGCGGCCCCCAGGACGGGGCGGGGAGCCGCGGGGGGGGGGTGTTGGGGGAGGCGCAGCCTGGGGGGCTGGAGCGGCCCCCTCCCCTGCCCTGCCCTCCCCTCGGTGGCACGTGGGGCGGCTGATGTAAGACCTGCCTCGGGGGCCTCCCCGAGCCCGGACGCGGGTCCCCGGGCCGCGCGCCTGGCCCCCTGCCGGAGGGGGGGTAGGGAGGGGCGCCGCCAGGCCGGGTCTGAACGCCGAGGCTCGGCCGAGCCACACGGACACCGCGAAGGCGGGAGGCGGGCGAGGAGCGCGGGGCGAGAGGCTTTCGGGTCCCGCGTCCGCGCTCGCACGCGGGGTCGGGCAGCCCCGGACCCGCCGGCTGCTTGGCCCGGGGGTGGGGTGGGGGGAGGGCTGCGAGGACCCCCCTCCCGGCCGGGAGCGGAACCGCGTGGCGCGGGACGTTGTACCGGGGCAGCCCCTGCCGCCGGCCCGAGCCCCAGAGGAGCCGCGTGTCCCCGGCTGGGGGAGGATCGCCCTGGGTTTCCAGTCTTCAGATGGAGGGTGGGAACGCGGCACTTAGCATTTCTGATGAGGCCCCGGAGTTTTAGTTTTTCCGCAGACTCTCATCCCATTATTCCTCAGGGGGACCCCTGTGAGGCGTGTAAATTCCTGACGGTCTGGGTTTCGGTGAAGCTTGGCAGGTAGCCTTTGTAATGGTCCGGTCAGAGGGTACCCGGAGAAGCGGTTAGAGCACCACGTTTGCATTTGCAGACCTCAGGGAGTAACCTCAGGTTGTGTTCAGCCTAAAATAAGTAAACAAGTCCTATGTCTTCATCAGAAAACACCTATTCTAATACAGACAAGGGGCTCCAAAGATTGGGAACGACTTGTGAATAGAGAAAAACACAAATCTGTACACTAACTTAGGGTTTTCTTAAAGATTCCCCCCTCCCATTTTTACCTGTGGCAAACAAGCATTTATACCAATTTTTAAATATGGAATGAATTAAAATTTCAAAGCAAAGGGAAGTTTTAGATAATGGAAAAGGCAAAAGCTTTTCTAGTATGTTGTTTCCTGAGTCTAGTCTTAAAATGTTACTCGTAGAAGACATCTCTGATGGGAAAATGGTGAGGGAGTGCTCTTCAGGATGCCACACGAGGTCTGTAACCATAAGGTTATGAGAACCACAGGGTGGTGAGATGAAGACTTTTATGAAAAACTAGTAAATCAGTTCCATGAGCTAACAAGCAGTGATCGAGCATTCACTTTTAGGGCTCGATATGTTCTTTTTCATTTAATCCCAAAGACAACCTGTGAAGTAGATTGTATTTTAATCATTTTACAGATGTGGAGCTGAAGCTGAGGAACCTTAAGTTGCATGGCCATCAAGAGTTGGAGCTTGGGTTTAAACCCTGATAAGTCTGACTCCAAAGCCTGCCAACTTTTCTGCTACACCATCAGTCTGACTGGAATGAAGTCATCACATGGGGAGCTGATTTTGAACACAAGGTCAGGAACATTGGTAGAGCACCTTTAAAGAAAACAACATGCAGGCGAGATGCTGAAGGAGACTGGAAGGTGGTAGCTCTGTGCTAAAGAAAATGGTATAACCTGGTGGTTCATGGGGGAGGTGGTACTGATTCTTAGGGAAGAACCAGGCAAATCTTGGGACCCTGTCTTCTCTTTATGACTAACTCAAGGGTGTGAAGGACTCTTTCCTCACAAGATAAATGTGTATTTTTTAAGATTAAGCTACAAAGTAATTAATAAACATAGCCACAATGTGCAGCAAATAAAAAGAAAGTAAAAGAGCCAAAGGAGGAAAGACTACAGACCAAGTACTGTCCCTTCTGACACAGCCGGTGCTGGCATGCACCTCTGTGAACAAAGAGCATGTGTTCCAGTGACATGCTTCTTTGTCAGGGGCTTCACTGCCAGAGGCATAAATAACACAGGCAGAACAGGGTGTGTCTCGCTGCCCTGCCAACATCTTCCACTGGACTGTCAGTCCACAGGCTTGAAGGGGCTGTTGTTGCAGTGCCCTCGTTTTGACTACTGCTGTTCTTAACATCATTCTGAGTATGCATCTGGGTGTGAGAAAGAAATAGAACATATAATAGTATCTAATTCACAGTTATTATGTTTATGGATTTATGGATTTGAACTAGAGCCAGAAAGGAATAAGGAAACATGGAAACAACTTATTAGTTTGTTAGGGTGTCTGAACTATGGGCGAATCTCCTTTTACTTCCATTGACATTAATGTTTGCCTAATAAATAATAAAAATATTAAATGATGCCTGGTTTTTGGAACTCCTTCGAGTCTTAAAACTGTCTGTTAATCAGAATGTGTAATTCCAATAAGCTCCAAATTGTTTGAGGACACTCGTAAGCTAGTTTGAAACTCCTTGGATCTGCTCTCTACCCTACTGCTTCAGCACCAGTAGGTCATTCATTAAATTATCGGATGCCCCGAGCCTTCCACAAATTCTGTGGCTGGAAATAAACTTTAATAAATCTGAAGATGATAGCATTGGTTTAACTGGCTTTGAAACCAGTATGGCAGATTGGTACCCTTTCTCTTTAGTAAAGACAGTATATGAAGTAGATGCATAATATAGGATGCGGAAATCATTACTCTCTAAATACTAAATACTTCCATCCTTCCCCTCCTCTCCCATCCACATATGCGTGCACTGGTAATTCTGCCCTCTGAGTTTCTACAGTATTCTGTGTATAGCTGGTATAGCAGTTAGGCACCACGTGGGAGTTGTTGAAGGATCTAAAATTTCAACCAGACTGTGAGCTCATACAAATATTTCTGGATGATATAAATGGAGAGTAGGAGCCTGGAGCCATCTTTAGAACATAGGTGCTCTGCAAGTGTGTTCTGTTGAAAATAACGCCACATGTAGTCATGTAGTCAAGAATACTATCTAGGCAGCTGAGATTGTTGAGACAAGAGGAGAGGCAAATAGTTAGATGAAAGTGGGTTAAGGAATGAGATCCTCTAAGCCTCCAGATGGTAAAAACTGAGGAGGGGAGAGTATCAGGTGTGTAGGCAGCTGCAGGTCCTGCAAGGGGCCCTTGCCAAGGGAACCAGATTCCTTTCTGCTCTGAAACAGCTGTAGGTGCTTGGCCTTCCTGGGGCAGCAAGGAAGCACTATGACTACCAAAAGTTAGGCTTAATGTTTATTAAGCACCATCCTTACGCCAAGTACTATGCTTGGGACTTTTGTGTATATTGCATTTCAGTTAATCCTGCCAACAGCTCACTGGGACAAGACTGTAATCCCCTTTTATTGTTTAGGAAACAGACTTGGAGAAGCCAAGTGAACTCACACAGCTAGTAAGAATCTGGATTTCTCTGTCATTAAGGCCTCACTGTAATTCATTCTCATTACTTTGATCCCCTAGTACTCACAACTGCTTCTGAAAAACCGTTTTTGTTTCCTTTGCTTTAAGAAGATTTATATGCTCATTGTGGGGGGAGGAGACACAGAAAAATAAATTTTAAATTTAAATTCCTACCATTGAGATACACCCACCATTAAGGTACATATCCTTGTAGCTTTTTTTCTTTATTAAGCATATTTTTTTAAATACTGGAATCAGATTGAAGATTTTTTTTTGTAACTTGTTTTTTCCACCTACCATTACAATAAATAACAATACAATAAATGTAAGTATTAATTTTGCTCAATGTTTTTCCCTTTTTAGAGAAGGATTCTTGTGATGTGGAGTCCTGTTCCATCATTTACTGGCTGTGTACTTTTGGACAAACCACATAACCTGTCTAAGGCTTAGGCTGCTCATCTCAGGACTGTTGTGAGGGTTAGCCATGATCATGTGGATGAAGCTCCTACCTGGCACAGTTCCTGGCACTCTCCTCTGTACACCTGCATAGTCACTGCAAGCCCCAGTCCCTTCCTTACCCTAAGCAGAGGCCCAGAGCTTTCTGATCTCCTCAGGGGCTGTAAAAGTTTTGATGTGGCCATCAGTCCTCCGCCTCTGCTCCACGTCTTTCACTTTATGTAGTTACTCTGCCTCTTTGATTGAGGAAAGGGCTTACCCCAAACCAGTATAAGTTTTGACTCTCAAAATGGGTGTATTCATTTTCCTGTTACACACACTCATTGGTCTCTCTTCAGAAACTAGAAATATGCTCCTGAACTAGACCAGAAAATATCTTAGTGGCCCTACAGTGTTGGGTATGCATCTCCTCCATAATTAGCCAGCATCCCTACCATCTGGACTCTCTCTAACCTCACAGGGATTTTCTTTTTTCACACAGAACTAAGGCTGATCCAAGAGTCCTGCTCCTACTGACTGAACTTTCCCATCTGTTCTGAAACTTGCTTTGCCAGCTCTGGTCTGGCCAGGGGCCCCTTCATGGCTATGCAAGGTATCTTCCCTCATTCTAGACTTGGACATTCCTGAGGTGGCTTATGTGCTCCCTAATTTGCTGCTAATCTCTTATATTGGTAAAGGTCAGAAGTCCTAAATGCCCTCACACTACACTTCTTGAAAATCAGGGTAGGAGTGCCCTTCTACTTGCTAGAAGAGATGCTGCCTGATTCACAAATCACTTAATAAAGCCAATTAGATCTTTTAAAAAAGGAAAGAAGGGAAGCAAGGCAGCCAGTTTTCTGATTTCTTTTTGTATTTATGTATATACTATAGAAAACTTGGAAACTACTTAACAAAAAGAAAATAAAAAGCTCAGTTCAGAGCTAAGCATGCACTTATCACCTTTGGTGTCTACTCCTCCAGTCTTTTCTCTACACCCATATGGCACTTTCTCAAGTCTCAGATTGCCAGAAGCATCACCTCATTAATAACAGCATCTAGGGAGACAATGACGGGGGGAACCCAGTACATTAAATATTTATATTGAATATAGAGACATCCTTGTTTCAGAACTAGTAAGTAGTTAAAAAAAAAAAAAACATAGTACCTAAGAAATACTGCATATATGACATTTAAAATTTTTTTCAAAAGCGGGATGATATAGTAACCAGCTTTTTTCACTTGACAATTTATTACAAACATTTTCATGCCATTGAATAGTCTTCTACAATATATATTCCTTGAGGACATTTTTCTACAGAATGAAAATAGCTTTTCTTTTTCTGAATATAAAGATAATACATATTCATCTAGCAAATTCATGCAATGCAAAAAATATATAAAGAAGAAAATAAAAGCCAGTCAAAATCCCATTACCTAGGAATAACCACTGTTAACATTTTTGTGACTATTTTATGAGCTATCTCTATGAATGTAGATGCATATATAAAATATATAAATGGAATCATACTATAAATGGTGCTTTGTAATACGCTTTTATTTTTCACTTAGCAGTAAGTCACAGGGATTACCCCAATATAAGTCTACTTCGTTATTTTTTAAATTCTGCTTCATATTTCACTGTATGGAGGTAGCATAATTTATTTGCCTGGTCTCCTACCAATAGACATTTAGGTTACTTCCAGTTGTTCACCATTATACATAACATCTTTGTACAATTAGTTCCTAGAAATAAATTCATAGAATAATTCCTGATTCAAATTAGAAATATTTTAAATTTGGATAGCATGGCATATTGCACTTCAGAGGTTGTACTTCATTAAACTCCCATTAACAGTATGTAAGACTTCACCCTTGCCTAAACTAGGTCTATCTTTAAAACATTTTTGTCAATCTATTTTCAACTAATGTCAAAGTTGAAAACCTAAGGATGCCAGGACAATTCAGTGTGAAAGGAACAGTATTTTAAACAGATGGGCTGGGACTATTATATATCCACATGCAAAAGAATGAAGTTGAACCTCTACATCATATACAAAAATTAACAAAATGGATCATAGGCTCACAGGAGCTAAAAACATAGACTCGGAAAAAAACACTGGAGTAAATCTTCATGGCCTTGGATTAGGCGAAACTTTCTAATATGTGACACCAAAAGCGTAACATACCAGAGAAAAAAGGAAGAAAATTGATTTAATCAAAATTACAAACTTTTGTGCTTCTAATGACACCATCAAGAAAGTAAAAAGACAGTGCATGGAGTGAGAGATAATATTTGCAAATCATATATCTAATAAGGGACTTGTATTCTGAATATAAAAGAATTATTAGAACTCATCAATAAAAAGGCAAGTAATCAAATTAAAAATGGGCAAAGAACTTGAATAGACATTTCTCCAAAGAAGATATACAAATGGCCAATAAGTACTTGGAAAGAATTGCTAAACATCATTAGGTATTAGGGAAATGCAAATCAAAACCACAATGATATCACTTCATACCCACCAGATTGGCTATAATAACAATAATGGATGACAAGTGTTGGTGAGGATGTGGGAAAACTGGAACCCTTTATGCATTGCTGGTGGAAATGTAAAATGGTGCAGTTGCTTTGAAATACAGCCTGGCAGTCCCTCAGAAAGTTAAACATAGAACTAGCAATTTCACTCCAGTATATATACTTGAGAGAATGAAAATATATGTTCATACAAAATCTGTACATGCATGTTTATAGCAGCATTATTCATAATAACCATAAGTTGGAACTTAACTGTCCATAAACTGGTGAATGAATAAACCAGAATGTATATCCATTCAATGGAATCTTTTCAGACATAAGAAAGAATGAGATACTGATACATGCTGCAATATGGTTGAATCTTAAAAATAATATGCTAAATTAAAGCCAGATATGAAGGATACATATTATATGATCCATTTATGTGAAATGTCCCAAACAGGCAAATCTATAGAGTTAGAAAGCAAATTAGTGGTTGCCAGAGACTGCATGAAAGGGAGAATGGAAAGTGACTGCTAATGGATATGGGTTTTCTTTTTGGCGTGATGCAAATATTCTGGAATTATATATAATGATGATTTGGTTGCATAACTTTTTGAATATACTAAAATCCACTGAATTGTATACTTAAAAGAAGGTTAAACAGAACTACCATATGACCTAGCAGTTCCACTCCTGGGTATATATATATATACCCAAGAGAACTAAAAATGTAAATCCACACAAAAAGTTGTACAGGAATATTTATAGCAACATTATTCATAGTAGCCACAAAATGGAAATAACCCAAATGCCCATCAACTGATGAATGCTTAAACAAAATGCGATATATTCATGTGGTAGGCAGAATAATGTCTCTCCAAAGATGTCCACATCCTGATCTCTGGAATTTGTGAATAAGTTACCTTACACAGCAAAAGGGACTGTACAGATATGATTAAGGATTTTGAGATTATCCTGGATTATCTATATAAACTAAAGCAATCACAAAGGTCCTTCCAAGTTGAAGAGGGAGGCAGAAGATAAAGGAAGGGGGGGAATTTT
Organism: Cynopterus sphinx; assembly: GCA_030015415.1. Lineage (NCBI taxonomy): Eukaryota > Metazoa > Chordata > Mammalia > Chiroptera > Pteropodidae > Cynopterus > Cynopterus sphinx. The sequence goes on along the minus strand of CM057385.1, from coordinate 103,823,993 downwards.
ACTGCAAAAGAGGAGGTCAAAGTAATGCGTCTTGAGAAGGGCTCTACCTGCCAGTGCCAGCTTTGAACTAGCTTTGAACTTAGAGGAAGGATGCCATAAGCCAAGGAATGTCGACTGCCTCTGGAAGCTGGAAAAAGGAAGGAAACATTCTCCTGTGGAGCCTCCAAAAAGGAAAGCAGCTGTGTCAACATCCTGATGTTAGCCCAGAGATACTTATTTCAGATTTCTAACCCGCAGAACTGTAAGATAATAAATTTGTGTTGTTTTGAGCTGCTAAATTTGTGGTAATTTGTTATGGCAACAAATATATATCCATATAGTGGAAAATTATTTGGCTATAAACAGGAATGAATGACTGATATACGCTACAACATAGATGAAACTTGAAAGTATTATGTGAAAAAAGCCAGACATGAAAGGCCACATAATGTATGGTTCCATTTATGCAGAATGTCTAAAATAGATCCACAGAGACAGAAAGATCAGTGGTTGCCAAGGGCTGGGAGTAATGGGTGTGACTTCTAATGAGTATGGGGTTTCTTTCTGGAGTAACAGAAATGCTCTGGAATTTGATAGTGGTGATTGTTGCACAACTCTATGAATACACTAAAAACTACTGACTTCCACTTTAGAAGGATGAGCTTTATATTATATAAACTGTATCTCAATAAAACTAAATTTTAAAAAATCAGGCAAGTTGACAATGCTATCCCATTCTTATTTTAATTTATGCTTGTGTATATAACTAATGTGGCTGAATATCTTCAGATATTTATAAGCTAGTATTACTTCTTTGTAAATTGCCTGTTGATATTTTAAAATTATTAATAAGTGCTCTGTATATGTTAAGAATATTAACTCTTAGTCTGATATACATGTTCCAACTGTTTTTCCCCATTTATTGTTTGCTTTTTCAATTTTGTTTATGGGATGGATACACACATACACTGGGGAGGGTGATGAAGAAAATTTTTTAATTTTTATTTAGGATAAAACTAATCTTTATGGTTATGGCTCTATGTCATACTTAGAAACACCTTCCCCACCTCAAGAGTATATCAATATTCACCTATATTTTCCTCTGGTAATTCTGGTTTCATTTTCATGTGAAATCTTTAATCTACATAGGCTAATATTTTGATGTATGGTTTGAGGAAAAGGTCTAATTTTATTTTTAATGGTTAGCTAGTCATCTCGATACTGTTTATTAAATAACTGTCTTTCTCCAATGAACATGAAATGTGACTTAAATTCTTACTATCCTTAAGTCTATTTCTGGACCTCCTTCTCTGTTCATTTTATTTATTTGTCTATACCCTTACTAGTACCTCTCTGGGAGAGTTTAGAAAATGGACCCAGTGAATAAATGGCAGCAGACCAGAAGTTTACTCTCTGGATAAATAGGCTCAGAAGTCATGCTAGACTCAGGGACACCTGCCCCCAATGAGGGTGCATCTCCATTAACTATGCAGAAGTGGAGAACATACCTTTCAAAATGCCCAGTGCCACCACTAGTTCTATGCTACCCCCATATATCTCCCTTCACATTTCTTCTCTCTTCCCCAAATAATATCCTGTCAGTTTAGGTGTTGAATGATATCACAAGAATTTCTCTTAGTCATGGTGGATTTAACTTACATTCTTATCTTCACACCCTCTCAAACCCTTAAAAAGATTTAAAAATAAAGTTGAAATTTTTTCAGACAGTAGAACCAAAAAAATATACTACAGGTAAAGGAAAAATAAAATTCGTGGAGCAGTCCTGGAGACCCAGTATTTGATTAATCAGAGTTAAAGAAAACAAAGAGATAAAATGGAGAGAATTAAGTGGAAGTATTCATCTCAAACAGTGAGATAGCCCTCCAACTCCTCATTTCCCACTTAGTTCCAGAATGCTAATAGCCAATCTCCAAAATCAGGAAGGTTCTCTTCTGGGGAAAGTTACTGATTTAAGAGAAAATATCTAAGATAACTAAATCTGTTTTATTTTAGTTATAATATTTTTAATTTTGAAGGGCTCTTGTTTTTTATAACTGTTCATTTTTCATAGCATCTTGTTTTTACTTCATTGATGTAACATCTCTTATCTTTGAGAAGATAAAATTTTATTCTGACACCTGAATTGTTTTCATCTTCTCCAAGTTCTTTTTTATTAACTCAGATTTCTTTTTGTATTAGAGTCTTTCCTGAGTATCTGCTCATCCTTGAATATCCATTCATATTTACAAGAGAGGCACTAAATAAGTAACTGGAAACTCTGTGTGCACTGGTCAGTCCTAGAGTCTAGTGGGCATCAGGAAGCAAGTTGGCATTCCTGTTGTCAGACCCCTAAATACCTGTATATTCAGTACCTATAGCTTTAAAGGATGGAATTATCAAGAAATAGCACAACAGAATTCCTTTGGATTTCCAGATTGAAATGGGTGACCAAAGCATATTATAATAAAATTTCAGAAAACCAGAGATCCCAAAAGTGTCCTAAGAGTAAAACAAACAAACAAACAAACAAACAAACAAAATAACCCTCACAATGAAAGGATCTAATATCAGAATGGTGTGAGACTTCTCAATAAAACATAGGAAACTAAAGACAGTGGAGCAATTGATGCCTTCGGAGGAAAAGGAGCCTCCTCTTAGAACTTAACATGCAGCTAAACTATCATTCAAGAATGAAAGTAAAATTAAAATATTTTCAGACATTCAAGATCTCAAAATATTAACCCTCCACACACCATTTCTCAAGAAGCTGCTGGAGAATATATTCCCATGACGGAAGCTGTACAGCAGCCCAGGAGAGCCACCCAGTACAGATGGAACAAGAGGACAGAGGGTCCAGGAAGGATGATGGAAAATAAAAATAAAGATTACCACCCATGTAACCACACTGAGAGGTGCTTTTACAGCTATGATAGGCAGAGAAACGAAAACAAAATATAATTCTTAACTCCAGGAAAAATGTAAAGTACAAGAAATATAACTACAGTATGTTATATGGCTCAACTAAACATTATGTAGTCACATAATATAGCGAACCAATACTGAAAAGAGAAAAAGTCACAGCTGTGTGAGAGTGAGGGTATAAGAGAGCCAAATTATCATTTTTCATAGTAGGAAGTCAATAGTTTGTTAACAGTTAATGTCTAAAATTAATTAAAAAATAATATAACCAAATGACATATAAAAGAAGGCAAACACCAGAGGCAACAGCGAAAAGAATTATAATTGCTGTCTCCTCTGGAGTGGTGGGGGCAAGGCACAAGACCTATGTTTTGGTAACAAGCTCTGTAGTACTATTTGGCATTTAGAACCCTGTCCATATATTACTCTGAAACAAATGCAATTGAAGTTAAAAAGCAAGCAAGCTAGCTAGCAGAGGAGGCTCCTGAGTGTATGTGGATGCTGGGCAAAGGTGTTCTGACCACCTCAGATATCTGTTCCCGAAGGGCTGATGTCCACAGAGTGGCCCAGGACAGATGGTGTGGGAGGGGCCAATGACTTTCCTACCTTTTCTCTTAGGCAGTCTGCTCATGTAATGAAAGTGGGTAGGACATGAGCTCAAAAATGGATCCGATTTTCTTAATTCCACTGCAACATGCACTTTAAAAGAGTAGAGATGTTGCTGAGACTCTGCCATTACATTTTGTCAGATTTTGCATGGTTTGGGAAATTCCTGCTGTCCCTTCTTCGTATATGATTTTAGCGAGAAGTTTGGGGATGGCAGGGGGCTACTAGGAAGCCCCTGTTTTTCTGAGCAGGTTTCTCACTCTCTCTCTCTCTCTCTCTCTCTCTCTCTCTCTCTCAACTGAGGAATAATTACATACAGTAAAATGCACAGATGTTAAGCATACAGTTGGTGAGTTTTGACAAAGGTGTATACCTGTGTAACTAACATCCCAATTGAGATAGAAAGCACCACTATCACATTCCCCCTTTCCCCTTCCAATGTCCCATCAGAGGCAAATCCTATTTTCATTATATTCCCAAGAGATGATTTTGCCATTCTTGAACTTCATATGAATTAAATCATACTACACATATGCTCTTGTGTCTGACTTCACTCAATATTTTTAGGATTTATCTAGGTTGTTGGCTATATTAGTAGCTCATTTCTTTTTATAGAAGAGCAGTATTCCAGAGTGTGACTATACGGCAATTTATTCATCCATTTTCTGAACAAGTCTCTTTTTTCTGGTGACCAGCCCTGTTTTTTATCTGGAGCTCATCGTCTTTGTGTGATCCTTTGTACGAACACACTAATGGGGTGGTTTTTACTATGTGAAGTCGAAGGATAAAAACTCAATTTTTTAAAGGATCAGCATAATTTACACATATGCTATAAGTGGAAACTGGATGCAATACATGCTCAGGTTAAAACTAATTCTGTACCAGGAGACTAATTAAAAGCTTGTGACAATAACCCACGTGTGAAGTAACTGAAGTCTAGACTAAGTGCCTGTTGTGAGAAGAGAAAAGGAGGGACAGACAGAATAAATATTTCACAGGAAGACTTGACAGGGCTTTGTGACGGATTAGATGTATGGGATGAAGGAGCAGACTCAACCAAAGGACATCTGCCTGTTGAGTCTCTTTCCATTACAGCCTGGGCCAATCAGTCCCTCTGCAGGCTGTGCCCTGTAAGGGAATTTAAAGAGCCCTGGTTCAGTGGCTCAGCCCACCTTCCAGGCCCACTGTACCTTTCATCCTGTTCCTGGTAGTAATCTCTCACCACACACTGGGGAGCTTTTTAAAGGTATATTGGGAAGGGTTTATTGGGAAAGAACGCTGAATTTGGTCTTGGCTAGTTTTTCATTCTTTCACTCACTGAGGCTCCCTAAGTCTCAATTTCCTCATAGGCAAAATGAGGGTGAATAAATATACCCACCCTATGAGATCATTTTGAGGATCAGAGGAATAGACTTCAAATTTCTTGTAATGGTTCACAAGAAGCTAATAAAATACTTCACCTGTAAGAGAGGGTAAACAGAATGAGGGAAAAAGTGGGCATGAAACTTTGTGAATGCTTTTTAAAAAAATTATGTAAATATATTCCCTTTTCAAAACAGAGAGAAAAACAAAATCAAAACCTTGAACAGAATTGTAAAAACAATATAAACATTTAGGCATTCTAGGCTGCTGAAAGAGAATGAGGACCAGAGACTGGCTACTCCTATCTATGAGAATATTTAAGTCCATTAACTCAGAAGTCCTGTCACTCTGGGATAGCTGGACAATAGGGATTGTGTCAGCTTAATGACAAAAAGAAGAAAGAAAAGAAAAAATAGGCTGCTTGGGTTGCAGTAAGAAGAACTCTGAGAGTAAGGAGAATTGGATCCTGGTACTGGCTTTACTGTGTAATTTGGGGGGGTTCCTTCCCCTCTCTGTGTCTTCTATTAGATGAAAGAGCAAAACTCTGTGATCTTTGAGGTGATTCCAGCTCTGACATGCTAGAATATAATGCTAATCTCTAAGCGACAAAGGTTATCATGATGTAATATCTGTAAAGGATTTGTTGGTGGCATTTTTATATCTAAGACAAGAGCAGGGTCATGAATACCATAGTTATATTCTCACCTTTTATTTCCTTTAATACTGAAGTAAATATCCAAAAGTGATGAACCAAGTGGAGTATGTATTCCAGGAAAAGAAAACTGAGTTGTGTTTTAGTGGTACTTTTGGTGCAATCCCAAGCTGACCACAAAGCTGTTTGCTACTGATATCAGGCTAAGAGTATAGCAATGATATTTTACGAATATATGGCACTTCATATGGCTATCAATGAATAGGATCTCAAAGATCAAATAGTTCAAATTTTAACAAGACCCAAAAATGAACTTTGGTGCCAGGGAAGTCACCACCTTCTGAGGTGCTTCATTCCATTTCTATATTGTTCAAATCATTAGGAAACTGTTCCTTAGGTTGAGCTGAAATCTTGTTGCAAATTGCTGAAATGTGGGCCAGTATTAGACCATGTCTTGTTGGCTCTTCATAGCATTTAAAAATACCTCAATTAGTTTCCAACATTAAAACATCATGAGATTTTTACATAAACTATTTCTGCCTTCTCTTGAAAGATCAAAAGATCAGTGTGGTTGTCTTCCCAGTATCATTCCCTTCCTCCTCCACCTCCTCCTCTCCTCTTCCTCCCCCACCTCTTTTTTTAATAACAATTCAAAGTTTTATTGTGGTCCTCATGCTCCCTGGCTCAACCTATGTGCATTGGGAGAGGCTAATCTCACCTCTGGTTCTAGGACAGGGAGTGCAAACTAGTCCAAGTTCATCAGCCGTAATCCCACCTCCTGTCACTTTTATTAATTCAGAAATAAGCACCATCTTAGAGATTGGGTTCCCTGGAAACAGAATCCAAGATAGAGGGTTGCATACAGAAGGCTTACTGAGGAATGCTTTCGGGACATACACCTATGAAGTTGTGAAGAAGACAGGGTGGGCATGGAGAGAAGCTACCACCACAGTAGTTGCAATGAAGTAGTTACAACCAAGGCCTCGGCTGATCCCATCAGGAACTCAAGAATGGGGGTTGCCCTTCAGAGTTGCCCCAAATTGAAGGGGCCCAGGAGGTTTTATTTTTACATCAGCCTGTGCTTCAGGCCATGCTTTGAAAGGGTGTGTAAAACCTTAGGGGAAGTGGTTTCCTGAGGCTGAGAGCAAGAATATTCCTAGCAGCTGAGGGTTAGATGTGTTCCCTCTGAAGAGAGGATCTGAGCAAAGCCCCACAGTAGCCACTACAGGCACATGACCCAGTCGATATTAACAGGCTTGTCAGGGCCTCCTGAAAAGGAGGCTTCCAGAAGTGTCACTTATCTTTCCGGATATGGGTGAGGAGCTCCTGCCTTTGGGAGCAGCTCTTCGCATCAAAGTCAGCTTTGATGACATTGGTGTTCTGGTGGACCAAACCAAATTTGAAACTTGAATTACTCTGGACTTTTAGTGTGCACTTCATTGTTATGTCAGTTTTTCAGTTGTGTTTTATTTACTTACAAATGAACATTCTTTGACACACTCTGCTAGTGTGGAGCTGCGTTTTCTGGCGATAATCTGCTGAGTCGCAGCTGCCTTCCTTTTAGATGGGTCACTCGGTTTCCGGTTTACTAGTGCCCACTCAGCTTTTAGGAGTGGTAGCAGAGAGCTAAATCCTAATCTTCTAATACTAGGAAGAATTTACATAATGTCTAAAATGGAAAAATCGAGAAATAGCAGCAAAAGCATGTGTTTGTAAACATGGAGGTAAACATCAGAAGAAATAGCTAAAAGGTTTGTCAGTAGTTGCCTCTGGGGAGATCTATCAGGAAGGGATGGGACAAGGGACCGCAGCTGGGTCTTGTGGGAAGCCTTGCAGTACATTTTAATTTGAAGTACAGTGTATTCTCATTGAGGATGCGAGAATACGTGCTCTCGGGCATCTAGCACTGTGCTCTGTGACTTTCCCAACTCATAGTTCTCCTGCTGTCTTCTGGCAGGGGGTTTCCTAAGTGCTGGCTAAATAGTCATCTTAAGCTACCCTTTCTTCCCTAATTAACTTATTCACTCTCTCTGCTACTGGGAGACTCTTTTCCCTACTCTGGATCACTCCTCTTAAGCTCCAGATGCATATTTCCCCCACAGGATCACCAGGAGCTCCCCTAACTTATCTCTCGCTTACATGAGGAAATGACCAAGTCCCTCACAGCTCTGACACTCCATGAGATCTAAAAAAGAGATGGAAACACTTAACAAGTCATAAGAATGTATCTCTTTTATTTATGTAATATTATTAGCCATTTTTTCCTTTCATCAGAATAGACATTTATTGAGCACCAACCACATGCCAAGTTTGATACTAGATGCTATCACATGGTTTTGCTGTCTTAACATCTCTTGTCCTAAAGTTTTTGTTTCCTCAGTTTAAGCATCTATAAAATGTATATAAAGTTATAAAGACTAAATGAATCAACGTTGGTATAGCCTTTTAAAAAGTACTTAACAGATGTATCATAAGTGAATATCTTCTCCCATTCAGTCAGTTGTCTTTTTGTTTCGTTGATGGTTTCTTTGCTGTACAAAAACATTTTAGTTTTATGTAGTCCCATTTGTTTATTTTTTCTTTTGTTTCCCTTGCTCAAGGTGATATATCCAAAAATAAATTACTGTTAGCAATATCAGAGAGTTTACTGACTGTTTTCTTCTAGAAGTTTTATGGTTTGGGGTCATACATTTAAGTCTTTAGTCCATTTTGAGTCTATTTTTGTATACAATGTAAGAAGGTGGTCCAGTTTCTTTCTTTTTTTTTTTTTGCATGTATCTGTCCAATTTTCCAAGCACCATTTATTGAAGAGACTTTCTTTACCCCATTGTATATTCTTGCCTCCTTTGTCATATATTAAGTGAGCATATAGATGTGAATTTCTTTCTTGACTCTCTATTCTGTTCCAATGTATCTGTTTTTATGCCAGTACCATGCTGTTTTGATTACTATAGCCTTGTAGTGTAGTTTAATATTAGGTAGTGTGATACCTCCAATTTCATTCTTCTTTCTCAAGATTACAATGGCTATTCAGAATCTTTTATGGTTCCATATAAATTTTAGAATTATTTGTTCTAGCTCTTCAAAAAATGCCATTGGTATTTTAATAGAGATTGCATAGAATCTATAGATTGCTTTGGGTAGTATGGCCCTCTTAATGATGCTGATTTTTCCTACCCATGAGCATGGTACATGCTTCCATTTATTTGTACCTTCTTCTTTTTGCAATGACATAATTGTCTGAGAACAGGTCTTTGAACTCCTTGATTAATTTGAATCCCAGGATACATCTGATAAGAGGTTAATATCTGAAATATAAAAAACTCATACAACTCAATAATAAAAAACCAAACGATCCAATTTAAAAATGAGAAGAAGACCTGGACAAATATTTCTCCAAAGGAGAAATATAGATGGCCAATAGGCATATGAAAGATGCTCAAGGTCGTTAATCCTCAGAGAAATGCAAATTAAAACTACAATGAGATGTCACCTCATAACTGTCAGAATGGCTATCATCAATAAATCAAAGAACAACAAGTGTTGGAGAGGATGTAGAGAACAGGGAACCCTCACATACTGTTGGCAGAATTGAAAATTGGTACAATCACTATGGAAAACAATCAAAAAATTAAAAATAGATATATCTTTTGACCCAGCAATTTCACTCCTGGGTACTTATCTGAAGAAAACCAAAGCAATAATTCACAAAGGTCTATGCACCCCTGTGTTCATGGCAGCATAATTTACAATAGCTAAAATATGGAAGCAACCTAAATGACCATCAATAGATGATTGGATAAAGAAGTTCAGGTTCACATATACAATGGAATATTACTCAACCATTAAAAAAAGGAAATTCTACCTTTTTGCAACAACATGGATGGACCTAGATGTTATTTTGCTGAGTGAAATAAATCAGACAGAGAAAGGTAATACCTTATGATTTCACGTACATGTGGAATCTAAGGAACAAAAAGAACAAACTAATCAAAAACAGACTCAAATATAGAGGACAATCTGGTGCTGGCCGGTGGGGAGAGAGGTTGGGGCACTGGGAGAATAGCATGAAGGGTTAAAGAAGTACAAAGTAGTAGTCAATAGATGGTCACGGGGATGGAGAGCATGGCATAGGGAATGCAATTAGCATCAATGTAATGTCTAGGTGGAGGGCCAGAGGAGAGAAAGAGCAATCAGAGGGGTTGTTTTACAAACTATACAATGTCTAAGCAATGTACTGTATACTTGAAACTAATAATGAAATTAAATTTTTTAAAAGTACTTAACATAAAGTTATCAATTAGCATCAGCATTTGGATTGTGTGTGTCTGTGTTTACTGGGCTTCAGGGGTAATAAGAAAATACTCCTGTTCTTAAGAGTCATCTTTTAGGAAAGACAGACACATTAACAAAAAATGATATTGTGACTGTGATACAATATGATAAGATCTTGTACCAGGAATATGATATAAGGAATATGACCAAAGAAGCCAGGTTGGGGGAAGGGACAATTCTTCCTGGAGTAGGGTTGGGGTGGATGGAGGCCCAAGAAGATTTCACCAGGGGAGTATCATTTTAGATGGGCTTTGAAGAACAAGTAATAGCTTTCAAGGCTGGCACAAAGGATGTTTCAAGTAGAAAAACTAGCATTAGGCAAAGTCCAAAGAAGTGGTTTTGAAGGGCCTAGCATGTTGGGGAAATAAGGAAAATGTTTTATTATTTTAAGAATTGTAGCTATTGAAAGATGTGGCAAAGAGAACTTCCAGGAAAACCTCCAAGCAGCTTTAATTCTGGCTGGGAAGAACCTCTTATACAGTATAACCTTTACTTTTTAAGTTTTTATCTTTTTTTATTGTGGTAAAATTCACATAACATAAATTTACCATTTTAACCATTCTAAAGTATACACTTCAGTGGCCTTTCATACATTTACAATGTTGTGCAACTACTACCACTACCTAGTTTCAGAACGTGGTCATCCTGAAAGGAAACCCCACACCTGTTAAGCAGTCACTCCCTATTCTGCACATTCCTCTATCCCCCCATTCCCTGACAACTACATATCTGCTTTCTGTCTCCACAGACTTGCCTATTCTGGACATTTTGTGTAAATTGAATCATGTGCTATATAGTCTTTCAATGCTGTTAAAAAGCCAAATGACATCTTAATATTATTATGAAAATAATTTTGATCCTATGGACCCCCTGAAAGATTATCAGGATCCCTGTGAGGTCTGCAGACCAGACTTTGACAACTGCTGGTCTAGGTCATCCAAGGCGTGGGGCATCACTTCCCCATTACAGCTTCTATTCCAGCACAAGATGATGATCCTGTCCCTGTGTCTATCTAACCTGAGGTCCCTCCATCTCAGTGTCTTATTTCCTGTGAGAACTGTTAGTCATTTTTAGCAAAACTGAGATTAATACAGCAATGGGTTCACACTGAAACATCTCAAAGGAACCCATCAAATGGGGTCATATTTAATTTGTTAGTAATAAATCTGAATGTGGTAAAAACAACAACTGTACCACAAACTTACTTCCAATAAAATTCTGATCACTTCCTGCTACTATCATTACATTACATAATATAATCACAGTAATTACCATTTACCTGTGATGAGAGCCGTCATGTACCTTTGAACATCAAGCAGCAGCCATGCCATAAATTGCTAGCCCCTTTCTCCTCTAATGATCCCAGCTTATTTTATTCTTCAAGTGTTCTTCTCAAAGTAATTAGCACGCTTATTATCCAGCATATTCAAATGTTAATGTGCATGCTGTACTGGCACTATTATGAGACCCATTTTGCTCAGGAGCTAAAATTATGTTGCCATTCTGCTTGGTGCTAGAGGTTCTGTGCTTGAAACCTGTTTCCCACATGCAAGGAGCCAAGGTTATTTAATTAGAATGCTGAGCTAGAATGAAAAGAGTCTGACACTTAATATAGAACCTGTAAGCTAAATGGGGTCAGCAACTATATAGGCCTACATATTTTGAATTAACTATCCATCACTGTGGAGACAATCAATATTAAGCTGACTGGCTTTGGGGCATGTTTAACATCATTCCTCCAGGGTCTCTACTAAACTCTGTCTCTACAGCTTAAACCGCCAAAAATCACAGTTCTGACAATTGGAAACATTTTCCTCATACTGAGCTGAAATCTGCTCGAATTTTCACTCATTTGTTTTTGCTCTGCTCTCTGGACTAGAACATGCCTGCTCTGCTCTGTGACTGCCGCTCGGGGACCATGTCCCAAGGTCTGCTCTTCTAAGGCTCAATTGTCCCAGATACTTATATGACAGGTTACCAGTCCCTTTACCACTGTGGTCACTCAGGTTTTCAATGCCCCCCCCTTAAAAAAAAGTGAGGTGCTCAGAACCTGAAACAACAATCCAGGTGTGGGTCTGATCAATGTGGTTATGAACACTCTGGTTGGATATGATTCTATTAGTGCTTTCCAACAGAATATTACCTTTCTGTTATCTGGCACTGATTCATAATCAGCTAAAACTATCATATCTTCTAGAATACATACTTAGGCAATTAGCCATTTAGACTCAATTAAAGGATCCAAGATTTATCATCATTATATTTCATCATTTTAGATTTGGCTCAATGCTTTAGCCTGTCAAGAGCCTTTTTATATCTGAAATCGATCCTTTCCATCCCCAAATGTTATCAATCTATCAATATTACTATCTTTATATAAATCAAAGTTAAAAAAAAAAAACACCAGAAAGTAAAGGCCTCAGGATGGAGCCCTTTACCTTCCACCAGAGACCTCAAATCAAAGTATTCATTCAACCATCCCTCCCCACTTCCAATACACACACCTCCATTTCAACTGTTCTATCCTCAAACTCAGGTTGTCAGGGAGGGAAGATATTAATGACTGGTTAAAGTGGCCCGGAAAAGAAACTGAGGAAAAGAAAAGAGGGAGTACACAAGATCTTGTGAAGGGCTAAGTGTGGCGGGACAGGGTCTGTGAAGCCGCTTTACCTAGACCTGCAGACCAGCACAGGTTGGGGCTGTATTAAGGCTGAGTCAAATGGAAGACAGTCAAGGGTTCTGCTGTGATGAGAGAGAGGAAATCAATAACCAGGAAGCAGAACCAATATTGGAAGATAGCCAATTAGTACATCAGACTGGAGCGACTAGGCAGAAGAGGACAGAGACAGGCAAGGGTCATAAGGAGAATGAAGCAAAGAATGAGCATGTGAAACAGAATCTGGGCATGCTAAGTGGGCTCTGCTGTCCAACATGGTAGCCACTAGCTGCCGGTGGCTATTTAAATTTAATAAAAATGAAGTAAAATATTCAGTGCCTCAGTCACATTAGTCATATTTCAAGTGTTCACTAGCTGTATGTGACTAGTGGCTGCCACATTGGATAGTCCAGAAGAACACTTCCATCACTGCAGAAAGTTCTATTGGACAGTTTTGCTCTAGGTGTAGAGCCAAATCAAGTAGGGTATCATTCTAAGATACTTAGTTTTCCTTTGCTTTCCTTCAAGACCCAGCTCAAATATCAGTTCTTCTGGGACTTAGCCCCATGGTTGGTCTATAATTGTATTCTATAGGCCGCAGAGCGTTCTGGGCTATGCAGGTCTTAGTGATATTGCATGGATCTAGGGAGAACTCAGTATGGAGATCCTAGCACTGCTATTTGTTAATCCTTAGTGAAAACGTGACCTTTTTCTATCTGGGCAAGGCATCCTCCTTGACAAAGCAATTAGCTTTGGGATTAAAACATATAGAGTGGGAGGGAAGAAGGTAGAAGACACTGGCCCAATTAGCCATAGTTGCTGAATCCACCTTTGTAGCTGTAAAAAATAATTGGTAGTAAAAGCTTTTGACATCCTGTCCACAAACATTTATAGGCGGCTGTCTTGGCCAGGCAGTCAAGAAGTAGAAGTCAAGGTCTGATTTGCCTGATGCAAGATATCTTGTTATCTAACCTGCGTAACCTCACTAAAATTTTAGTCTGCCTCTTTCTCTTTTAATTTCCTGTGCCAGAAGCTCTTACAATTTCTCATAAAATCTATGAATTCTACCTTTTAAATCTCTCTAGAATCTGTCCCTTCCTTCAGTACCCTCAGTTAATTTGTCTTCTCTCCTTTCCCACCCAGCCCATACACCACCACCTAAATGTTCTAAGAACCTTACCTGATCATGACATTCTCCTCCCTAAAACCCTTCAGTAGCTCCTCATGACATCATAAAAGGCTACTCCTTGGCACCCCAAATACCTTTCTGGTTTCAGGTCTTTCCACTCCTTGATGTGTAACACATGCTCCAGCCTCCCTGTTACCCAGAACCAAGATGCCCTCTCACATATCTGTGCTTGCAGCTCCCTTTATTTCCCCTAGGGAATTTCTACACCTTGTTAAGGTTCTATTTAAATCTCATCTCTGAGAAGCCCATCCTGAGCCCTCAGACAGATTTAAGTGATCCATTAGCTATGCCCAAACACTGTGTAGGCTTTGGTTATAACACATCCTGTGTATAACACTCATGGGTCTGTTTCTCCCACTAGACTGTGAGGTCTCAAGGGCAGGCAGCACATCTGACTCATCTCTTACCCCCAGTTGCAAGAACAAGACCTGACTCATAACAAACATTTGCTAAATGCCCGTTAGAATGAACAACAATCTGTCCCATTATGAGGCTCTACTGTGACCAAAAACGAAGACTATGAGGATTCTTTTTGTAGTGTGCTGCTGCCATGCTCCTTGGGGTTCACTCACACTGACAGGCCCATGGACAAGTGGCCCTGACAGTTGAGGAAGTGGGAAAAGCAAGAGGCCTGCAGCTGTTTCCACTGTAAGCTCTACTGCACACTGGTCGTTCCCACAACAGATGCTACAACAGGCACAAGCCTATTCCGTGTGTGTGTGTGTGTGTGTGTGTGTGTGTGTGTGTGTGTGTGTGTGTGTGTGTGTGAGAGAGAGAGAGAGAGAGAGAGAGAGAGAGAGAGAGACACAGGACCCCTTGCAGAATGTTGTGGTAGAGACCCGTCTGTGAGTAACTCTACAAAGGGAGTTACAAACAAGGAGAAACCTCTTAGTACAATGGAGAGGGCTGAAGCATTGCTACTCATATATAGCTGGCGAGAGAAGTCAATAACAACACTTTTTAACTTTAAAAAAGTACACTGTGTTTTATGGTCACCAAGATACTTCCATTTCTTTCTTCTTTAGCCTGTTATCCACCCCATGAGGTGGGCAAGACAGAGCTGGGGGTGTTACTTACAAAGAAGGAAACTAATATCTAGAGAGGTTAAGTGACTTGCCCAAGGTCACATTTTGAGCAAAGGCCCATAAACATGAAGCAACTTTTCCACGGTCATGAAGTAATAAACAAACCTATAACATATGAGGGTTACCTTAAAATCTGCTGGGTTTTCTTTAACAAAATGTTTAAAATTAGAAACATTTTCTAGTAAATTAAGTCTGTACAGGGCTTTCAGGCAGCTCTGGGAAATTTGACTAGATGACATTAAATATTTCTTCCAGCTCTGAAATTTTATGAAATTTAATGTTTACTACGTGTCAGGCTCATGTAACTCCATAAAGTCCAATTATCAGCTTGCAAGTAATTTCCAAAATAAATAGCTCTTTTGCCAGCATCCGTCTGACTTACCGAGTCACCACCCATTACTTACTTATTCCATCACCTAGTCATCAATCTTTTCTTCCCACTCCTTCTACTCCCTACAATATGGCAACTCTATTACTTACTCAATTGTCCATTTCCTCTGTCAGAGATAACCAGGATTTAGAGCTAGAGCCATAATTTTTCTATAAGACTAGAAAGCAGAACTGTCATCATGTATTATTGAGATCTTAATTTAATTCTCATTAAAGGGGAATTAAGTTGACTGGATAAGTGAAGGTTCACTCTATTCATCCCTCCTCAGAGGTATAACTAAAGCCAATTGGGTGCCATATTTGGAAGAGGGATGTGGAAATGGAGTTTTCCGTAGATCAGGGTAGGTGTGTAATTTTCTGAAAAGGAAAGTCTGCCTTGGTTGGATGGGCCAAATTATTTATGTTTTGTCTGACAAGATTCTCCCCAGCCTCCTTGCATGAGAACAAAGTATTGTACACCCATCGAACTGGGTGAAAACAGAAGCTAATAGCAGCTCTGTGGAAACAGATGCCTTACCTGTCTTCTGATTCAAGAATCCAGGCTCTATGGCCTGCAACACATATTTTTCAGGGTGATAGTTGCTCCTCTTAGTTAATGTTTCCTGAGAAGTAAAGTTCAGTGTCCAATGTTAATGATAAAGTCTATATCAATAATAACATGTAACATCCTATTTTCTTTTTCATCAAGAGTCCAAGTCCCTTCAGATGGAAGAATTATGGGTAATTCTGGGTGTTACTGGCAGTCTTCGAAGGTGGCTAGTCTGTCTGGGTTTGTTTTAATTTCTCCCTTGATTACCATGGGCATTCTCACACGTCAATGTTAGAATAAGATGTGCTTTTGCTGATGGAGAAGGGGCTCATTACAAAGTGCTGGACCAGACCTGCCACCTTCTTTTCTTTTGGTGGAGCATCAGACTTGCCATTGTGACTCCGACGCAGGTATCTATCAGGGCTGAGCCAGGCTAGCTTCCTTAAAATGGGCACTAACAATAAAGGGTGACAATTCAGAACATAAAGAAGCACAAAGGAAGTCTTCATACTCACATTGAACTCACCCAGGATATATGCTGATAAGATCAGATCTGAGCATATCCTGAGCTCCATCTGTTAAAGGTGCTCACAGTCGCTTAGGAGAATGCTGAGCAAGAAACCTGGCAATACATTTTATGCCTGCTAAAACAATGACTTCCTTTCTCTCCTCAACCTGGCTAAAAATACAAAGTTTTACTCAAAGACAAACAAAACACAAAATCCCCCCCCACACACACACACAAAACCTGTTTATTGAGCAGATTGTGACAGAATATCAGTTACTACGTGTTTGGTATGCAAACATCCCCAGTGCTAACTCACTTGGAGGAGGTATTGGAAAGAGGGGGAACAGAGTGTCCGAGAATTAGGGAGCAAGGCAGGCTGCCTCCGAGGGAAAGTGCTGGAGCCAAAGCTCCACAACCGAGTTGTCAAGCGAGAATGGTGCAATTGCCACTGACGTCCACTTAGTGGCAGCAGTTCTAGACAGAGGCACCTCTACCTTTACTGCTTCAGGAGATGACTGCTGAATGTATACTTTGTGCCAGGTGCTCTGGCAGGCATTGCTGGCTGCACCTTGTGGAAGGTTGCAATTCGTCAGCAGAGGTCCTTCAGGGAGGGAGTGATCTAGGTTACTCCAACTCTAAACTCCAAGTCCAGAGGATAGAATCTGCTGGAAGCAGGGAGTTTAAGTTTCCAAACAAAGGGGAGTAAAGCATCATGTTAGGTGCTAGTTCATATTCTGTGCCAGAGTAAGTAGCTAAAACTTCAAAGGATGAAGAAATAGCAAATATGGGAGGGGCTAGTCTTCAATTAGAGGTGCTATTGAGAGTAGCTGATATGAATAACAGTGGGTCTGTGCCAGGCCAGGGAGTTGGGTTTTTGCTCTGCCCCTTTTGAATTGTAAACTACCCAGTACAAGGAAAGTTTGGTTTTAGGCTAGATTTGGTCATGATCTAGAAGTTCTGTGAAATGAAAATAACCCACTGATTAATTACATATTTCTGCATTTCCCAAGATGTTAGGTATGAATTCCACTTGGGGAAGTGCAGATGATTGTAGATTAAACACCTTGTATTTTAATAGTTCATCATTTATTTTAACGTGCCTTAGAAGAAATATAACTTATTATACAACACGCCTGTGATTTCACAGGTGATGGTGTTGGTTTTCTATTTACAATGTTATTACAAATTTTTCATTTTAAATACTTTTAGTAAAAATAAATCTATTCAAAGAAAAATATAAAGTAAATAATAATACAGAAATTGTCATGACAGGAATATGGAATATAAATAATGGAAAGTTTGGGAATCTTTTGTTAAGCCAGGGGATGAAGTTGATTAATTTGGAGACAGAAGAGTTTAGAATATCAGACAGGTGAAGGAAAATGGTAGACTTTTTAGAGGATCTAGATTCCAGTTCCAACTGCCACTAAACCTGTGTGACAGTGGCCTCTCTCTGGATCTCCATTTCCTTATCGATAAAACAACTCTAATGCCTTGCCTACTTGCCTAGCTTTACTATTTAGTGTTTCTATTTCACTTATTATTATTGAGATTAGGAACAAGCATAACAGCCAGTGCATTAAATGTTAAGGTCTGCTGTATGCCAGATGCTTTCCATAATGATTTTTCTTAATTCTCATGATAGTCATGAAAGGTAAGTGTTTAATGCCCATTCTACATATGAGAGAAATTGAGGCTGGAAAATTATAAGTAACTGACTCAAGGTTACACAGAACCTGATTTGAATAAACTTATATCTGATTCCAGAGCCTATATTTGTTTCTCTTAGCCTTGCTGTGTCTCAGTGGTTAATTTCTTTTCAAAACTATGCTCAAGATCATCTATTCCAGAAAGACTTCTTTGATCTCATCTCTCCATCTTTGTTATATATCCCACCTCTGTGTTCCCTTAATTTTCTATGTATGCTGTTTTTTATATTTGCCTTTGTATTCCCAGCACCCTACATAGTTTTGGCCACAGAGTAGAAAGTCAACAGATTGCAGAAAGAAGGAAAGCCTGGGGGAGAGGGTAAAAGGGAAGAAAGAAGAGAGAGGAGATTGCAAAAGAAAATATATTTCTACCTATTTTATTAAATATGAAATAAGTAGAACTGAGAGGTGAGAGAACAAGATGGTTAAGCTATGGCCTTCTAGATCCAAACCATCCCACTTTATTACCTATGAGGTGTGTGAACTAGGACACAGTTTCAATGCCCATGCTTTAGTTTCTTAATCTATAACATAGGAATATCAATAGTACTTAGCTTAAAGGATGTTGTAAAGACTAAATGAATTATTATACGCAAAGTGCTTAGAACTGTCTGGGATATGTTAAGTAGGTGCTCAATAAATATTATTATTTCTGTGAAATTAATACAAGGGAAAAATTTAACATGTAAAGTGAAAAATTACATAACACTATTATATATATATAGAGAGAGGCTCTTCATCTTTCTAACTCTGCTTGTTGACCAATGCAGAGTCATTCTAAGGTAGTTATGAATAAAAAGAATTGTAGTCATAGGATGCACAGAATAATACCTTATCTTTCCCCTTCTGTGGAATCAGAATTAAGCACTACACCTCTACTCTCAGAACATTTGATAAATTAAAATTATCACACTGTAATATATTCTAAATGCAGGTTTACTTGGTGTCTATTACCCTCAATTTGACTAGGTTCCTTAAAGAAAAGTACTCCTGTCTAATTCTTCTCTACATCTCCAATCCTTAGCAAGGGGGCTGGCAAGCAATAAATATTTAAATAAATGTTTGTTGAATGAACATTGTAGAAAAGATGTGTACACGTGAACAACAAAATAAAAAAATATGATGTTATATTTACTATACAGGAAGCTCAAATCAAGTGTGCTTATGGTTTAGAAAGGAGGGATCACTTCCAGGTAAGAAAAGAGAGTGGAAAGGAGTTAAATCTATGAACTTTAAAGTAAGACAGCCTTGATTTTAAGAATGATATCCAAGAGATTCCTACAAATGTGATCTTAGAACTCAGATATTTATTTAGAGGATATTTGTATAGAGTTGATAGCTGAAAATATATAGTTGGATTAACTAAGAAGGGTGGGAGTATAAAGAGAAAAAAGGATCAGAGCATCATCCTTGGGAAATACTTCCCATAGCTAGAGGAGTGAAGAAGAAGCCTGTGAAGGAGGATGAGGAGGAAGCAGAGGAGTAAAGATCACTACCATAGAAGCCAAGAGCAGAGCAAATTTCAAGAAGGGTAAAAGTAGTCAGAGGAAACACGGGCTATGGATAAGTCAAAGAGAACTGAGAAGGGACCACCAGACTTGGCTTTTAGGAAATCATTGATGACTTATGACAGAACAATATGTGGAAGAAAGAAAAGTAGAGAGCAGATGTGAAGGAATGAAAAAGGGATGTGGGAAAAAAAGGTAGACTGAGAGTACATTGTTAGTTCAGGAAATTCAGGAATGAAAGGCTAGAGACACGATGGTAGCTCAAGGTGGGAACAGATTGTTCTTCTGCAGACAAATGACTGCTCACCAACATTTATCCAGAGATGCTATTTGTCTTTACATTAAGAAATAGAAAGCAATATTAATGGAAGAGGCCAGAGGAGGGATTTGGAACAAACTAGATTGAAAGTCAGGCTACAACCATTCTAAATTAAAGTCTGAGAACATGTTATCTGTATGTGTACAGCAGCATCTGTTTTAGCAGAGACAGGCCCATTTATCACGCGTCAACAGTCTGGGTGAGAGAGAAACAAGAAACTCTCCTTCCCTGCTTAGGAAGACAAAGCTTGATCCACTTTCTGAAAAGAATTTAAATGCTTTGAAAAAGTATTTTAGCATGGAAGGAACACTAAAAAAGAAAAAAAGAAGAAGTGTGCAATAATTTCCCTTATTTTGACTTTTCCACCTGAGGGCACTCAAAGAAAATGCCCAGGTACATCATTAGAACACTCTAATAATACTACTCACACCACCCAAGTTTAGGGCACTTCTCTCTGCACTGTGCTTCTCATTTTATAAAACGCTCTCATGACCTCTTTTATCCTCACATAATCCTTGTATTTTTCTCCATTTTACAAGAAAAAACACTAAGAATCAAAAAAAGTTAAGCAATTTCCTCCAAATTACACAACAAGGAAATGATAGAGTTCCAGACTCCTTGCTCTTTTTAGTACACGTTTTCAAATACCATCCACCTGGTCTTTACAGTATACTAACACTCCAGGTGTGGAAGGACAACCAAAGTGTAGCAGGACTCTGATCTTCCTGGTTTTGGGGTGCTATAATTTTATCAACATAGCCTTAAACTACATTAGCTTTGGGCACCTTTACCAAAGTCATGTTTGTGACTAAACTGTACCCAGCGCTACTTTCTTACCTCCATCATAAAGAGCCCTAGGACAGAAGTTCTTAGCAATGTGCTTTCTTCCCTCTCACATCTCCCCAGTTCACTCAGGCCTCTGAAGTGCATAACCAAGGCCTTAATACTTAATCCAGATGGGTCAGGAGGCAGCAAAGTACTTCTCTCCCTCAATATCTAGTCTGGGCTAGCAGGAAGAAGGCCAGACTTGGAGGCTGACGGCTGTTTCCAGACTCAAGCTACCAGCCTAGCTCTATGACCTTTGTTAAATCACTCTGTACACTGAGCACCAGGGACTTAGTCTAAAAAAATGAGAATAATAATAGCTGTTCTATAAAACAGCTGCAAGGATCAGTGAAATAACTCAGGAAAGTAGGGCCCTGTGGTGGGTTTAATTTCCTTCTGCAGCCATCCTGAAATTCTTAATAATTTTTGAAGGAGGGGCTATGCATTTTCATTTTGAACGGGGCCCTGCAAATTATGTAGCTGGTCCTGTCTATGCCCTTGGCCAAGTCATTTGACCTCTTGGAGTTCAACAGTCTATAATGAATTAAATTAAGTTGTTGGGACAATTCTCAATCCTTCCTTTACTTATTCACACATTTGACATAGTTGATCACTCCCTCCTTCTTGAAGCCTTTTTTCCACTTGGCTTCTAGGACACTAAACTTTGGTTTTTCCTCTGCTCCTTTGCTGTTTTCTCCCTAATTGATTAGCATGTCCAAAACAAAACCCCTGATCATCTCTTGCAAGCCTGCTCCTTCCAGTTTTTCTTATCTGTTCGTGGTAACTCCATCCTTCCAGTTGCTCAGACTGAGACCTTTGCCAAAGTCTTTGACTCTTTATCTCACACTCCATATCTAACTTATAAGCTGCTCCAGAGTCTGACCACTTCTTCACCACCATCATCAACAGTCCAAGCCTTAATCGTCTCTCACCTGGATTACTGCAAAACCTAACGCATCTCCCTGCTTCCACCACCTCTCTATGTGCCCAGTAGTCTATTCTCTATACAGTTGCCAAGATCATCCTTTAAAATTATGTCAGTTTGCATCACTCCTCTGTTCAAAACCATCCCATGACTATGCATCTCAATCAGAGTAGAAATCCCCACAAGCGGTACCAAGCCACCTCTGTGAACCCACCTTCTATTATTCCCTCTCCTCAGGCCATTTGTTGGTGCCCTTCCACCTGGAATGCTCTCCCAGATATCAGACTGGCGGGCCCCTCACTTCCTTCAGTTCTATTCAGTTGTCCCTATCAGTCAAACCTGCCCTGACCACCATATTTTAATAGCAACCACCATCAATTTTCCCCCCTCACTCCCCATCCTATCATTCCCTGCTCACTTTTCTTCAAAGCAATCATCACCATCTGATACATATTATATTTTATTTATTTGCTTATTGTTTAACTCTCCTCATTATACTGTAGTCTCTGTAAGGGCAGGGACTTTATCTTTTAACTGCTGTATCTCTGGCACATAGGACAGTGTTAGTGAATGACAGAAAGTTCTGGAACAGATGATGGTATTACTATTATTAAACAAGCCATATCAGCTCTCTGAGTGTATAAAGTGCTTTCATAGGCTGCACACCCATGAAGCTAGCCCTGCATTCAGGAATGAGGGCATTCATGGGGACTACTGTGGGCCAAACCTCTCGCAGACTATAGTATGGAGATAAAAGGGTGAGCCTGAGTTTGTGGCCTAGAGGGAGGTTTCGTGTACATGTGCAAATAACTCTAGAACAAGGCAGCATTTGTTAAAAATATCCAGCCTTTCATGCCTAACATCTCACATTCTGGCAATGCCTCTAGAGTTTTCTAGAGTGAGAAGGGACAATGAACTGTGGCTTGTGAACTTACGATGTGGCTATTTCTGTCCCAGACAAGTTCCTGCTCTGGCCTGCTTATCACACCAGAGACATCTTGCCTGACTTCCAATCTAGTGTGCTCCAAAGTCCCTCCACTGGCACCCTCCACCCAAATTGCCCCCTAATTAACTTATCTAAGACCCCACCCTCTTACAGTCCCCTCACATTCTACTCCTAGATACGGGGAACATGATGCGGGGTGGCATCAACTTAGGAAGGTTGTGCCAGGGCATACAAAATCTAAATATTTCCTTGCAATAAAGATGTATATGTTTCTCCATGAGGTTACAGTACTTAGAACTCAGGGGCTACATGTGTCCATCTTTGTGTCTTGACAGCTTTGCTCAGTGTGTGGTACAGAGTGGGCATTCGGTAAGGATTGCTGAATTGTTAGACTGGGTGGGTGTCATAAGCTCTGAGTAAGGATAACTCTGTTTAAGAAGCACTTCTGTAAGGTGCCCCAAGGAATTCTACAAGGTTATTTTATTGAGCTACCATGAGGAAACAACCTAACCAGTAAGAATTAAAACATCTTCAATAGAAACCAATCTTTAAATGAAAATTTAAATTATAAAATGTTACTATTTTATAATTTTCAGTTACTTTTACTTTGTATTTGATTTTTTAAAACCCTTCATCTGAAAATCCAAAAATTGTCAAGAGTTAAATTACAAAGCATGTTCTCCATTCCCTAGAAGATTCCTTTGAACTTACTTGAATTTTTAGGTAGAGACTTTTGAGAAAGCATGGGAACTGAGAAACTTAAAGCTAAAGTATTAGGATCTGCTTATTAAAAACCATGCTAAGTTTTGGTGGTAGATACTTGTGTGTTTGTTATGTAATTCTCAAGACCTTTCAGCATGTTTGAAAAATTTGCTTCTTTCATATGTTCACACCACATATACATATTTATACCCAAGCAAGTTCAAGCATAAAAAGATAGCCCACCTTATAAACAGTAAGAGGTGCTGCCAGTAACAAGAAAATTGGGGACAAGTAAATCCTTCCTTGGTTCACAGTTTCTCTGTAAATAAATTAGGGGAAGGGATTAGATGGTTCCAGTGGCTCTTCCAGTACTAACGCCTTAAGTCTGTGGAAGAAGGGGCACCTATTCACATTATAAAGGACTTTCAGATCTTCTGTTTCTTTATTGCACTTAAACTCTGACTTCTTTACCCTGCCTTTTAAAAAAAATATCAAAAGCAATTAACAGTTACACACACACACACACACACACACACCCCAAATCTGGCTACTTTGTTTTTTTTTGTTTATAATTATTAATAAAAACAGCTAATAATTAAGCAAATTCCAGATGTCAGGCACGTAAAATGCCTTATGCAGATTATGTGATATAGTCTAACCCCATGAGGTAGATACTGATATTATCCCTAGTATCTACCTTTTGTAGATAGGTAAACTGGCTCCATGACTATCTAACTTGCTTAAGGTCACTGAATTAGGGAATGTGGCAGCACTGTAATTCAAACTCTCTTCAATTCAGTCTGTGACTCCAGAACACTTTATGAACCCTGCATCTCCCAGACTGGTTTCTGATACCAGGAGGTGTTCAGTGTTTCTTCCTTTATAGAACAACCACCGTTCTCTGTGCCTTTTGCCTTCACAAATGGAGTGACTGATGGGAGATGGGGTGATTCCTTTGGTTTCAACTTTATTTGAATATCAACATAATGTGGTGATATTTCATTAGGAAATGCTTTTTGACCTTCCCTGAATGAATAACAGTGTATTTCACTATCTTGAGTCACTTGTGAATGATCAGATGAGCAGAAAAGGGTTCAAGTTTGCTTTGAATTCCTAATTTGGTTTTTAATGTCTATCATCTAGGTCTATAACAGCATACACAGCAAGACTTTACATTATTTTGCAACAGATTAAGGTGAAAAAAATGCCACACGCAGGAAAACAATATAAGATTAATTTTACATCTGCATGCATATTTCATAATTTTCACATTATTTTCACATTATTTTCATATCCACAAGAACTGTGTGAGGTGGGCAAGTCAGGAATTATTTTTACCCACTTTGCAAATGAGGAGAGTCACAGAAAGGGCAGGTGACTTGTTCTAGGTCGTGGTGCTGGTTAGATCCCAGGCCTAGCGTTCTTTCTGTATTGTGCCACCTCTGTATGTAAAACAGAACTTTGGACTCAGGCACTTGGCAGACAGAACCAAATGGCTGCTGTACCGGAGGCTGTGCCATGCGAGGCTGTGATAGCAGGGCTCCTCTATACCAAGGCACTGTGCTAGAGTAGAGGGTGAGAACATAGCAGCAGCCATGCCCCCTACTCACACCTGTGCAGTATGATAAAGAAAGTAGAAGTAACCAGCAGCTGTGGTCTAACTAGATAAAACTTTTAGGCGGGAAGTCAAGTGACAAGTGACATGTGTGTGTGTGTGTGTGTGTGTGTGTGTGTGTGTGTGTAACTGTTAATTGCTTTTGATATTTTTTGTAAAAGGCAGGGTAAAGAAGTCAGACCAAATAGCAGGAAGGTATTGCAGCAAGATGAATTTGGGAAAGGACCAATCTTATTTGAAGCTCCATCAGACACCTGATCCTCATCAAGAAAAGAAACAAGTTCCAGGTAATGAAAAAGACCTTAAGAGGTCTCTTGGGAAGAACAGGGGCTATGATTATTTTCCTCTTTTTTATGCTTTGGAAAAAAGGAAGGCATAATGGAGTACTTTCATATAAATTTAGGTGGGAAGAATTGGACTGTATAACTTCCTGAGGTGCCTAAGATTCTAATAAGTGCTAAGATTCTAATAAGCCAAAGAAAAACAGGAAATAATAAATTATTAATAAGAAATATATTGAAATGAAAGATAGTGAAAATACCCAGTATTGGATGTTTGTGGTGAAACAAGCATACCCATATACTGCTATAGGAATGTAAATTTGAGATAACTTTTGGGGAGACATGGCAATAGGTAGTAAGAGCTATAGTCCGTATTCTTTTGGTTCACTAGTCTTATTCACTGGATCTATCCTAAAGCAGCATTTCTCAAAATGTTTTGCAAAATCCTAGGCTTTGAGACAGACAGTGTTTTTAAACTTTTTTGTTCCATGGATCCCTATGGCTTCTGATGAACCCCGAGACCCCTTCTTAGAATAAATTTTTGAATACACAAAATTAAAAGCAAAGGATTACAAAAGAAACAATTATAATAAGATACAGTTGTCAAAATTAAAAACTGTGGTATTTACTATATGTGCTTATTTACTGATGCATTAAATAACAAAATCCAATAGTGGAGCTAATAATGATTATATCAAATCAAATATAGCATTTAAAACAAATAATATTGGGGGAGGGGGAAAATAAATGAAAAAATAAAATGTTTAAAAATTAGTATGAAAAAAAGTAAATAAACTGGCATTAATAAATAAATAATATTTTAAGGTACCTGGAACAACTGTAATGTGATAGGAAAAAAATCTAATTTCTTTTGGTGACAAAGTCACATACTGCTAAAACTACTATGGTTTGTTACCCGAATTCATAATTGAAAAAAATGGTAATTTTAATTAGAGATTGGTAAAAATAAAGGTATAATTTTGTCCATCCAAGTTCACCATTAAGAACTTCTGTCCTAAGGACAAAAGGTGCTGTGGTCCAAGGGGCATGCTCTATCTTTTCGGGGTCCTATTGCAAATCGGTTATCATGCCACAGGTTCTAAGTTCTACATCAATGACTCACTAACTTGTTCAAACTTGGATGACAACAGAAACTTTTTTGGTGCTACCTCTATTATTTCAAAGAACTTGGAGAAATGCCATCCTCAGGAAAAAGCCAAAAGAAAAAATAACTGTATGCATGAATATGCTTATTACAGTTTGATTTACAATAGAAAAAAAAATCTGGCAACAACCTGAATGTTCAATACAAGTAGAATGACTGAGTAAATGAGAAAACATCAACTTGATTGAGTACCATGTAGTTATTAAAGTTATAATTATGAAGTCTAGATCATGGAAAATGTTTCTGAAATAATGTTAATAAATGATAAGATTGTGGTATGTTATTGCAACTTTGTCTAATACAGAACTTAGAGGGATAAAATGAAAACAAGCATAATGTTAAAGTTGACAGAACATGGCTGATCTTTTTCTTTTATTTTATGTTTGTACAATATATAAAATAATTTTCAAAATAGATTGGTAACATGATTACAAATACTGACTTTTTCATTTAAAAATGTTTACTGTTTGCTCTTAGGCATCTTTTAGAGGTACAAGGATAAATAAGACAGAGTCCTTGTCCTCGAAAAGCTAGGAGAAGGACGTAGACCCCCAGCAGGGATTCTACCACCTAGCTGCAAGACAATTCATCACTGCCTCCCATAACTTTCATTTTGATCTTACAGAAGTATTTGGAACTTGGAATTTGAGAAACAGAGAGCAACTCAAAAAAAGAAAAGCTGAAGCACAAGAAAAGCAGACTTCACAATGGCAATTTGGGTATGGGATTCTTTTTTTCTTTATCCAGCATATGCTGTGTGCCAAGTACTGATGAGCATTTCACACACTATATTTTATCTTTCCAGATAAATCAGGAGGTGTTATCCCTATTACAAAAAAGTAAATAAATAAAACCAAGTGTCCAGTGTTTTAAATATCTTGACTAAAGTCACACAGCTAGTAAAGTGGTGAGGACAAAATTTTTCCCTGATTGCTTTTCATTAAAGCACCAGACAATCAAATTATACTGTAGAGAGGCCTTGTGTTCAACTACTCTGGTAATATAAACATAGAAGCATATTCTTGTTGAGAGTGGAAGACACTATTGAGAAAACTTCTGAGCTGTCCTCCAAGCTTTCTATTAGTAATCCTTATCGAATGAGTATGATTATTTCTCCATGGAGTAAATCAAAACATGAGTGATGGGAGAGTTTGGGAGTTCCAAGCAGTCACCCATCTGTCATCTCAGGGAGGAAGTACAAGAACATGATTGTAAATTAGGCAGCTTTGAACTGCATCCATTTAGAATATGACTGTATTGCTTGCTTGTATGCAGAAAAGGGGAACCCAAGCAGCCAATGAGCACAGCTTCCCTCCACATCAGGGTTTCTCCACCTTGGCACTACTTGTACACTATGGGCAGGATACTTCTTTGTGTGGGAGGTTATCATGTGTATAAAGGATGTTTAGCAGCATCTCTGCCTTCTAGAAACCAACAGCACTTCCCCTTCCCCAGCTGTGAAACCAAAAATGTCTCCAAACATTGTTAAGATGTCTCCTGGAGTAAACAGAGAGGGGCTAATACTGCCCCCTGTTGAGAACCACTGACCTAAGCACTCTTCTTAAGAAAGAATGTCTATCCCTGATATGGACTGAGTATTGTCTGTTCTGCTACAACACCAATTAGTTCACATATGATTGGTAAATAGAAGAATGACGTCAGTGGAAGTTGTGTTGATTCATGATTTTTCCTAGTCAAAGGAGCCAGGATAGTGGAAATGGAATTAAAACCTTTAGCAGGAAAGGAAAACACCTTGAGCTTTGTTGCTTATAGAGGCAGGATCCTTTTCACCCTGCATCCACGGCTGTTCCCTGAGAGGAGGATACCACCAGCCTCGCACAGCTTTCCACACGTAGCAGGTTGCACTTCTTGTGCCCAACTTAACAGTAGCTCTGCTGGCTCAGAGTGCCACACTTGTTAGCATGATCTCAGCAGCTAAACACCTGAATTTACATTACTTTTATGCAGTCTTTACTCTCCCAAGGCAGCCTCCCGTCATGGTAAACTGCCTGTCTGGACTATCCAAGTCATCCCAGGTACTGTTTTTGTTAGTATGAAAAGTTGCATAGTTTTTTAATCAGATGCCCCAGCTCTGTTTTTTCCTTATACTGTTACTTTTAGTGCATGACTTTGCATAGAGTGAGGTATTTCAGGAATGTGTATATTATGTTTTAGCAGAAACTTTTGTACTTGGGTTCTCTGGCTGGTGACTGTTGAAAAGTATCCAATCAGCTTCCCTAATTCCACATTTGAAAGGGAACTTTCTGATAATTGTTTGGCTTCCCAAGTGCTTGCTACAGAGAAAGAGTACATTTGTTTGTCAGTTCAAGAATTCTCTGCTGTGGACTTTGCATTTAGAAATGTTCATTTAGAAATCAGTTGTTAGGTTTACATATCAATCTCTTTGAGCTGGTCAATGAGCTCTGCCCCTGATAAATGGAACCGGTCGTAGTGGGCTGATAGAATTGGGCTTTTATGTTTCTTGGGCTCAGGGGCCAAGGTTGAGGAAGTCACCAAAGTAGATAACACCTTGGTGAGCCTCTTGGCAGCTGGCTGGCCTTGCTCTGGTGGTACATTTCTATGCTACTGATGGCTGTTCTCACTACAACACATCACACAGTTAAACAGCAGTTCCAGAAGAAAGCAGCAGAGAATAATGGCTAAGGGCTGGGCTGTTAAAACCAGAATGACTAGATTAGAAACCAGCTCCCCCACTTCCTAGCCACTTGACCTTGGATGGGTTACTCAAGTCTCTTGGCCTCCATTTTGTCATCTGCAAAATGGAGATGATAATAATAATAATAATATCTGCCTTATAAATTAATATGAGGATTATATGAGATAACAGAATAAGGAAATTACTTAAAACAGTGCCTGGGACTCTAAGTGTTTCCTATATGAATATAAGAGTACTTACTACCCTATATTCAGATAATTTATGCAAGTTATCATATGAAATTCTTACAACAACCACATGAGGTTGGGTAGATACCATATACTCCATTTAACCTATGAAGAAACCAAGGCATAGAGTGGTTAAGTGACTTGCCCATGATCACATAGTTGATAAATTATAGAGTACAGGTTAAATTTTAGGCCACATAGTTATATTTGTATCTTTTGAAAAACTACCAGGAAGAACATGGAACATTATATTAGTCAAATTCTCTCATACAGAGACCTACATAACGAATTATTTAGGACTTAATAGCTAGGAAAAATAATTGCTTCCTGAAGAATTCAGATATACCATTTTTTAAAAATCTGATATTAAGAACTTTATAATTTATCTTGTTACTTTGGTACTTGGCATTATACTTCAAGTATTACCTATACTTGTAAATGTAATACTGACCTATTACATATATACTTTTTATACTGATTTCAAATTGGCTTTGATGAGGCAATCTTTAAAATTTTTTTAATTATAGAAATTTCAAGCTTATACAAAAGTAGAATAGGGTATAGTTTTTTTTAAGTGTGCAAGGAACTATGAGCACTACAAAGATATAAGACACTAGTTTTATCACTAAAGAATATCCAGTTTACTAAAAGAAATAAGATTTCTCCAGAAATAACTACGGATTAAGGCAACCTACGTTCCTTGCCTTAAGCATGATCCTCATAAAAAAAGGCACTAAGCAGCGAGAGTAGATCAGCCCTGTGGTCTATAAGAGAAGGCTTCATGGAGCAGGTAGCATAGGACAGAATTTCAACAACTTTAGAAAAATGATGAAATGTTTATTTATAGTACTTTTTCTCTCCCCTGAGCCCATCTGTATTAGCCATCTGTATTTGGTTATATTTGCAGTACCTACCAATTTGTCATTGGCCACAATTTCCATGTATATCCTTTCAGTTTTTAGATCTTTAACCTAGCTGTTAGTTCAGAATAGGTATAATATGGTCACTCATGCCTTTCCACCAGGCTTCTTAACCTCAGAAAAAAGTTATTTTTGCAGCTTTTGACTCAGCTTGCAGTATATTTCATTTGATGTGTATTGTAGCTACTTAGTATTCTTCACACAAGACATAGTATTAGATAAGGAAGCCATATACATCATCCACCTTCAGGCTGCACAGAACAAGGAGCCGTGCTTGGATTGCAAATCCAAAACACAACTATATTAGTTTACCCAGGGCATAGTGGGACTAATTCCCACAGACTAAACCCAAAGAGACTAACATATAAACCAGAATGTTAAACTATTCACTTATAATACCAATTAAATGTTTTTCATAACCAAACTTTAAGTAGATGCTCTCAAATACATGCACTATACTTCCTGGTGAGCAAAGCATCAGAAACAAAGAGACATTTTCTCTCCTGACAATTGAAAACATCTAGCACTGCTCCCTTCATTTTACAAACAAGGAGATTGAGGTCCAGGGATATTAAGTGACTTGTTCAAGGTCTTGCAACAAGGCAGCAGGAGACCAGGACTGTTATTACTAAGCATTTATATGAATTCTGTAGCCCCATTGCTGACACTAATTCTGATCTCTCCACAGAGAGAAAAAACAAAAGCGACAGAGAACAGGAAATGGATATCAAAGAGGCCGAAAGAGACAACAAAATACAGAACTGAAGATGGAGCCTCAGTCACAATTAGAAAAAGAAATGATGAAAAAAGCACTGGCACCTACAGAGAAAGAAACTGAATTACCTAGGAATGGAACCGAAGTTCTCCCTCCAATAGCCTCCCCACAAAAAGTTATACCTGAGGAACATTTTCCTGCAATAGCTCCAGAAAGCATTGTGCTTCAGGAAAATTATTCTAAGTACCAAGAAACAACCGTGCAAAACCACCCCTCCGAAATAGGCCAAGATTTGGCTAAATCCGAAGACCGCTCTCCTAAAATGTGCCAAGAAACAACTGTAGACAAAGCCCTTCCTTCTAAAACATCTGAAGACATAGCCCACCTGGAAAGATGTTCTCTTGAACCATACCCCAAATCAGATGTGCCTAAAGGCTATGCTCTTGAAATATACCAAAAAAGAGCTGAGCCCAAGGAATATAACTCTGAATCAGGTCAAGGAATAGCTGAGACCAAAAGTTTCCATCCTAAAACACAACAAATAACTGTGCCTAAAGACCTATCTACAAAAATACACCAAGAAATAGTTGAACCTGAACACTTTTCTCATAAAGTACACAAAGAAATCGCTGGGCCTAAAACTCTCTCTCCTAAAACAATCCAAGAAACATCTGCTCCTGAAGAATATCCACTTGAGATATACCAAGAAACACCTGGATCTGAAGAATATTCACCTGAAAGATACCAAGAAACACGTGATCTTGAAATCTGTGCACCTGAAATATACCAAGAAACACCTGGACTTGAAGATTGTGCACCTGAAACATATCAAGAAACACCTGGGCCTGAAGACCTCTCTACTAAGGCATATAAGAAAAAGAACATCCCTGAAGAATGCTTTTCAGAACCCTACCAAGAAACAGGCGGGACCCAAGACCAGGATCCTAAAGCACACCCGGAAGATGCTAAAGATATTCATACTTTCCCTCAAGGTAAGGATTGTTTGTAGGGGACAAGTTAGTGACACTGCCATGTAACCGTGTTCCCATTTATAGAACACCAAATAGGTATATCTCAGGGTGGTGATTTATAGCCTCCTTTGACTATTCTAGGTTATCCCTAGTTATCTCAAGGGATATCATTAATGTCATTGGCTACTTTTTCATTCAAGCAATGTCTGGCAATTTCCAAAGAATTAAATGAAAATAATTGAAAATATAAGTGTGTATAGTAGGTACCTGTGCATACGATTTACTCTGGGAAGATTTAGCCAGTGAAATGAATCCAATATAGGATGAATTATGTGCAAAATATTTTAAAGGATGATTAAGTTTAGATGTAGAACAAAACTTGATGAATAAAGTTTTTCTCAAAAAGTAAATTTTCCTGGCAAACTAAAGGCAAGTAAATTCTTGGTATAAGGTACCAAGGGAGATACAAAGGTGTAAAATATGATTCCTGTTACTAGGGAACACGTTCTTGTAGGATTTATCAGGTTTACCAAAAACCCTTTCTATTTCAATATTTGTTCCTGAGAAACTTTCTCCTAAGCATAGCACTTTGAAAATAATGTGACCTTTCTTCAATTTGACTTGCCCTGGGAAATAACTGAGCACCTCGATTCTCTTTGCACAATGCTGTAGACAGAACTTTAAGATAATAAGCTGAGACTGACTATCAGACCATAGTCATCCCCACAGAATTCTTTTCTTAAAAAAATCCCTTTGGTAGTTTATTTGCTCTTTCTCCTAAATGATGAGTGCAACAAAAACATTGCGTTAGTAGGGTTCCAAGTAATGTTTTTAAAATCTTTGCCTATCTGCTAGGTTAAAAAAAAAACTATTTGTTTTAATGTCCACTTTTTTGATGACTAATGCTATTTGGCATCTTTTCATGATTATTATAAATTTGAATTTTTCCTTTTGAGAATTTCCTGTTTGAGTCCTTGTTCCATTTTAAATTTGAGAAATCTTTTTTGATTGCTTAAAAATCTCTTTAACTAATAGCTATTAAACTTTAACTGACATATAAGTTGTATTTTCCCAGTTGTTTGTGGTTTAACTTTGTTTATAGTGTTTTTTTTGTCATCTATATCACAAAGTTTTAATTTTTAGATTTTAGTTATTCAAACATATCAATCTTTGCCTTTATGGTTTCTGACCTGTGTTCTGCTTAGAAAAGCATTTATAATCCTAAGATTATAAGAATATTCTATGATTTCTACAACAATTATGGTGTTTTAATATTTAAATCTTCAATGCATCTGAAATTTGTTTTCATGCAAGGTGTGAGTTTTTCCCTCCAAATGGATAGTCAATTGTCCCAATACCATTTGTTGAACCTATCTTCATATTTTATTTGATTTTACAGAAATGAAAGAAAAACCCAACACACAAGAACAAGAGATACCAGCAACTCCAAGCATTCCTCAAGAGATTCACCCAGAAAATGACGTTTATAGTTATGTTTTGTTTTAACAATGCTCAACCATCAGAGTTGTTCAACAAAATACACATCATAATATATTGTATGTGTGATTTTCTCAAAATAGTGTAGGAATCTCTATAATATTCATTAATATTTTAATAGCATTTTTTCCATGTATAGACTATATCTGAAAGAGAGAACTAATGTGTTTTTTCAGACTCTACTACATAGAAAATATCCTGCTAGTGTGTGTGTGTACATGTGTGTATGTGTATATTGGGGTGAATATTGTGATGGGAAGAGACAAAAATGGGAAAGGAAAGACTGAATAATTTTTCCCACTAAGAACAAACATTTCTTTGATTAATTATTAAGAGCAGAAAAGTTTATAAGTCTGAACACTTAAAATTTAGGAGAGTATATAGTTTTCTTGTATACTTTGTTCAATTATTAATGTAACAATAGCATCAACATTTCATTAAGACTTTAATTAGCCTTTTAAGTTAATTTTAACAGTCCTTATTGTTCTAGAACTCCTTCAAAGAGATTTTGGAGTGCTGAATGAAGTTTACTTGTGTATTTGAGTTTTGATTTTCTATTTTTACTTTTTAAATATTGTATTTTTGAAGAATGTACATTAAAACATTGTTATATGCTTAACTTTGTGGACTACATCATGGTAAGCATTTTGGGAGTTAGAAGACCTATAAAACATTGTCCTTGCCCACCAAGGGTTTGATCTAGTCTAATGGGGGAATAAAACAGAAAACAAATAATTACAAAAGAAAATAGTAAATTCTAGTGCTATTTGAATAGTAGATAAAATAGAGGGAATGTTCACATTTTTGCTGGAGTGACTTGAAAAACTAACAAGAGTGGAGCCTTGAAAGATAGAGAGGATAATAGTATTGTGCATGATGTAGAGAGGAGTGAATTCAAGACATTTAAGACGTTCGGTTAATGCAGAGTCTATGTGGAACAGGCTAGTGGGCTAAAAATCTTGTATTATTAGTGTACAGAATTTCACATACTTAACTAAGAAGTATGTCAATTACTTGTTAGGTAATGGAGAACTAAGTAAGACTTCTGAACAATGGAGTGACAGTTTTAGTATTTTAGTAATATTTATCCTGGTGATAATGGTCAGGATTAACTGAAAATGAGAAGAAAACAGGGGCAGGAGTAGGGTGAGAAGGTGTCTGAAAATCTCCTGTTTTTTGCTTTTGCCTTTTGTTTGTTTTTTGTTTGTTGTTGTTTTGTTTTTGGCAGAGAGGGGAGCGTTGTTTTCAGTTTTCCTTCCATTGTTTCAGAGGACTCAAGGTAAAGGAGATTTCTACAAATAAAGGTTTGGTTCAGCAAGGGCATAAGCTCTCCACATAGGCATTGTGTTGGGTACTAGGCTACAGTGAAGAACAAGACGGGATCCCAGTCTCTCAAGCATTCCTGGTGTAGAACAGTGGTTCTCAACCCTGATGGTATATTAAAATCACTGGGGAAGATTTCAAAATTGCAGATGACCAGATACCACCTCAGGGATTCTATTCGCCTAGGATGACATCCAGACATAGGAATATTTATTTTTTACTTACTTTTGCTCTAAATAATTTTTGAGAAATAATTTTAGAATTATAGAAAACTCATAAAGATTATACAAACATTCTGTAAACCTCTCACCCAGTTTACCCTGAAATATTAACATCTTACACAACCATGATTCATTTATCAAAACTTAAGAAATTAAGAATGTTATCATTAAGGAAACTACAGATATTTGAATTTCATAAGTTTTTCTTCTAATGTCTTTTTTCCTGCTTCAGGATCCAATCTAGGATACAACATTGCATTGGGGGCATTTTAAAAGCTCTCCAGACGATTCTAATGTGCAGCTAGGGTTGAGGACCACTGATATAGTGGGAGGTTACTGTGCTATTTCCCTTCTATTTGCCACACTCTCCTCCACTAACTTTAAAAATTTCCCTACTCAGGATATGTTAATTGTTCAATGATTACTCATACCCTATTATATTACTTAAGTAACATACTGAGAGCAGCATATCATATGATAGTCCCTTACATCTGGATGACACTTCAGAATTTTATAATTTCAATTATACTTTTTAACACCCATCCATACAAAATACAGATGAGGGAATAACCTCAGAGAGGCTGGACACTCACCCAAAGTCACATCTAATTTCCTCGGTCTTTTTTGTGATGGTGCTCGATTTTTGGAAATCTTGTCTCGATTTCACTTGCTAGGACAGGTCAAAATTAGAGAAAAAAAACCCTGAAATCTCAAGTTCTCACAGCACTGCATTGAAGATGAACCTTAAGAGATTTGCATATGTACAATGTACAGGGGAACAAAGTGAAAGAGATTGGGAAGGAGATGGAATAAAGATATAGTACATTAGAGAAAGAGGGATCTTTGCTTTCTATCTTTTAGGACCCTTTCTGCCTGCCTTCTTACTCCCTACATACATACAACCACTGCTTTCTTACTATTCTCATTCAAATACCAATGCACTTCTAAATACTTTCCAGTTTTCTTCTTAGCTAGAACCTGGAGGTCAGTCAGAATTAAGTTTTGTAAGAATCCATCTAGTCCTCCTTGTGTCGCCTTCCTTTCATGGTAAGTACAATGGTGGTTTTCAAACAAAAATGAACCCTAAGATATTAAATCTAAAATGATTCATGAGAAAATCTAAAGCTTTAGTTGATTTTTAATGGGACCCTCCACCCAAATGATAGATTGAGTCATTATACTGAGAACTGTTTTCTCAAAAGTGTAGGCTGATGACCACCTGTATTAGAATCCACTAGGTTAAGGCAGATTCCTGGGTCCTACCTCCAGAAAAAGGGTTGCTTTACAAACTGCCAATACTTGTATATAACTCTAGATAGGATATTAAAACTTCAAATCATATAATCAAAGTGCTACATATTTAAGTTCCTGTTTTCCATTAAGAAAAATTTTACCTTTAAAAGAGGTAGCAACCTACTTCACCAGTGTCTCCAAGTCTGGTTTGCATTCCAGCACTTGTCACACTTGGTAATTATTTTGTATGGATGGGTGTTATCATTAGATGTGATATCTGAGGCCAGAAGGGGCCTCTCATTTTCTTCTAGCCTGTCCACAAATTAAGCAAGACTATCACTTCCAGCAGCACCACCATCTAGTGGCAAGTACAACTATTACAGCCCCAGGTTTACAACATGTATATACCAGTGGTTCTCAAACTTGTTTCTTCAGCTACACAAAACTGTTTTCTCCTGGAAACAGAATAATAGCATTCTTTTCCAAATTGTCATGTAGAAAAGACCTATCAGAGAATGGGTGCATGAATGTGATCACATTTTAAAGGGACTTATTTTTTTTTCTTTTAAACCACAATCTCTAAATCTTTGGCTCTTTCTCCTGGTTACTTTCTCCTAGTGGACCTATTTATTAGTCCATGACAAATGAGCAAGTTTAGAAACATCTTTTTCATGGTTGTGAAGCTTTTACATCTGTGGACTTATATGCCCTGAACCAACGGGATAAAACACCCAGAAACAGCATTATAGATGCCAGTTTTTCAGAGCTGCCCACGAACAGCCATGCTCCCTCTACCATAAATGGCATGTCGACCCTCAATTTCATTCTAACTTCAGTCCCCTTAAGGTAGGGAGCACGAGAAACAGGCCTCACTTTTTAAATCTCTAATCCGGTATGAGGGTCCCCCTCCGTTCATTTCACAGAAGGCTTCCTTGGGGATACCTGTCTGACAAACCGCCATTCTTCTGATGGAAAGAATGAGGCCGTAACACATAAGCCACAACGATCGTCTGCGTGTTTCCAGCACCCAAGGAGCATTTCGAACCCTTCCTAACCTCCGATCGTTCTGCTACGTGGTGAATGCTGCACACGTACAGCCTGCTTCTTCAGAAGTTAGCGTCATGGCCGCACAGGTAGGCTGCCGGTGCTCTGGAGACCTCGTTTCAATCTTCATTGGTTAGTACGGCCCTGCCTTGGAAAGCGTGAGAACTTGGGGCGGTCCTGAAAGGACTGGCAACCTCAGTGCGACAGACAACCGCGACATCTGTCCTGGCGGGGCACAGACACCGACATGCCCCAACCGCGACCTGCAGCACGCCCGCGCTCTCACCGCGCACGCCCCGCCCCCGCCCCCGCCCCGCCGGCGCGGCTACTGCGCAGGCGCCAGGGTGGAAACAGGAAGCGGAAGTCACGAGGGCGCCGGGTGGGCCCTTCGGTGACCAGTAGCCATGCGCGATTTGGAGGCGCCGGGGCCTCGCCCTACAGCGACCCCTTGCGGGTGCGTGAAGCCGGCTCTGGAGACAGGTAACTTCTGAGAAGGTGGCCGTTGTCGCACTCGGAAGAGGCCTGGGGGGGCAGGGAGCCTCCGTCGCAGCGCAGAGGCACGTGAACTGCAAGACTTGGGACGGACGTGCGTCCTCATCCTTCTCGCCGAGGCACGGGTCACGTGTTCTGCCGACCACGTGACGTGTCTGAGGAGGGCGGGGTGACGCCATCGCCGTGTTCTTCGTGGCTCCGGCCTGCTTGGCCTTGGTGCCGCGGCTGAAGCTGCCACGTGCCGAGTACAGCCTTTCTCAGAGCGAGGGTGCGTTCGTGCAGGAAGGAGGGAGGAATAGATGCAGCTGGTGTTGATGCCTGTTAGGAATTAACGGATGCCGCAAGCGAGAAGCGTCCCGTGTGGTCAGGAATGAGGACGGAGGAGGGGAAAAGCTCAGTTTTAAGTCGAGTCTGGCACGGTGGACATGAGTGTGCTTCTCTTTACTTTCCCCTCTTTGTGTAAAGCAACATATATTAACTTTAGAAACTGGAGGAAGCAAGTGGAAGTACCCGGACACCACCCAGAGGAAACCGCTGCTAGACATCTTGATGTCTATCTTCCATACTTGTTTCAGTACAAACTAGAAAATGAGTTGATATGCGCCCCCACTGTTGCATAACTTAAAAAAAAAAAAACTAGGTTAATAAAAGTCTTTTCATGGTGACTAATAATTTTAAGGGGTTACACACTGTTTTGTTTTATAGACGTGCTCTAACTTATTTAACCAGTTCCCTATCGTTGGGCATTTAGGTTGTTGCCAGTTTTCATTATTTTAAATGAAAGTTCCTGAAGCAAATCTTCGCACATGTTCTGTTACCTCGTCGAAGGTTGTGCTCATTTTTAAAAAATGGTTGCAACACTGCCGATTGTAAGTCTAATATTTTGACAGGCAAGAAAGAGCCGAGCTCAGAGGTTGACGGAGCATGGGATTGAGAAACTGTAAATCCTGAAGTGTTGGATGTAACAGGGAGGTTTGGGGACTGATGATTGGATTCAGATTGTAGCGAACCTTGGACATGAGGCTAAGAAATGTGCCATCTGCTAACAGTGGGGAACTTGGGAAGTTAAAACTAAAGAGTACCATGACGTAAGGAACTCTGTCTGGAGGATTAGTGTTGTGTGGTTTGAGGAGGGGAGCAAGTGCCAGAGGGGAGACGAATTATAACAAGGGTAAGTTAATAAACCAGGCAAGATGTGGAAAGGGCCAGAACTTTTCTGTCTGCACAAGACTTCTTGTAAATAAGCCCTTTGTACAAAATCTCTGCATTAATAACTTACTGATTTTTTTCTTATTATACAGTTAATATAGTTATAATGTTGGAAGGAAAAGCCTGAGCAAGGGCTTTAAAAACTGCTCCTTGCTAAGCACCTTCTGTTGTACTAGGTGCTTTACATATTTTAGTAATCTTAAAACTTTCCAAGATAGGTATTATTATCCTTGTTTTATAGAGGAGAAAACTAGGATTCATGGAGGTAATCAGTTTTGCCCAAGGTCACACAGCTAGTATAGTACCCCTGTGTTGTTTTTGTCCCTTTTCTGATACTAGTCCTAACCGTTCTATGTTTCTTTAGGGAACCATTTCACCCTCTTTCTATGTGACTTTCATGCCATTACAATCCTGGGATACCTGTGCTTATCCCTATCCTGCATAGAAAGCAGTTTGATTTAATTTTGATTGTCCATCTCTGTCAATACTAGACACCCTTGAGGATGAGAACTGCTTTAGATTTTTGTATCCAGGCACTTGGCACAGCACTTATACCATGTGGTAGGTGCTTAATGTTTTGTTTGTTTGTTTTTTGAAATATGAGTAAGAGGAAGATCAGGATTCCTCTAGGTGGACGTACTCAGGTCTGCACTTCAAGTAGAGCATTCAGGTAACATCTGTATTTGGAAAGTACTGAGCATTTGTATTTCACAGCATTTATAATCCTAAGAACAGGGACACAGAGAATATAAATAGCTTCTAGAGAGTTAATTCTTATTAGAATATGGTAAGTTCCCACTAGGTTAGTGAATGGACATTCAAAACACTGAAAGTGGTCCCAAACACTTAAGAGTGATGTAGTATGCTTCCAGTTCAGTGCTAATCCAGTGTTATCTTGCTTATATTTTTATAGAGAGGCACAGAAAGGATTGGGATACATCTAATTGGTTACAACTGATATTTATCATAGCATATCTGTAACCTTTGAAAAACAGGTATAGACTGATTCAATGAAGTGGTAGCTCAGTTAATTATACACTTGTAGGGCTCCAGTCAGATAATCAAGGACAGAAGTCCTTGATCCTTACTGCAGGTATGACATTTCTCATGATATTGAAACATATTGTGAGATTCTCCCCAACCATTGACTCCACTGTGATAAGAGTTCTTTCCCCCAAACTTAGCACAATGTCTAACAATTGAAACACTTGGAAAGTGCTTGTTAAACAAATGAAAACAGGACACAGGGATCCCAGCTGATTAGGTTAGGATTCTTTTTGGCCATTTTTCTTCATGACATTTTAATGCACACCATAGAATTGTCAGACCTCACTTTCTTTAAGATGTTTACTATATCTGTTCTACAGAGTATAGATGAGGATAAAAAAAAAATGCCTGTAAACATACTTGGAAAAAAGTTTAAAGTCACCAAAAGTACACAATATGCATGGATCTTAGAATCATAATATTGAGAGGGAGAAAGCATGTCTGAGAAGATAACATACAGTTTTGAACCAGTTTTTAATAGTACTCAAAGACAGGATAAATGAAACATTGTTTAAGCATGTATATGCATGTGCTAAAATCATATTTAAAAAGGAAATGAACGATAAAGACCACATTCAGGCTCCTGTTTTCTCGGGAAAGGAGGAGTGGGGGGGAAAAGCAACATTAAAAAAAGCAAGTTATTGGTTAAGCTCTGGTTCTTGGGCTGGGTGGTGGGTACACAGGATTTCATTATAATTTTATGCTTTATTATATGTGTGTTATATCTAGTGCTTTAAAGGTATCAATTTAATTTTTATATTGAAAAGTAATGAAAGGTGCTGTGAAGAACAGTTCTAGGCCTGTAGTCTTACTACCTGTGCTGGTAGAACAGATTTAATGGAAGCTGGAAATAAAATCAGAATCTAGAGAGTCTTTATATCACCTCTTTATAAAAGTTAATAAAGCCTTTATGAAATGTGAAAAATTATAAATTCAAAATGGTAGTTGTGGATACCTTTTACTTTGAACTCATATTGATGCTGCCTGAGCAATTTTTTCTTCTTTTAAAAGGAATTGCTGTTTTAAAACTTTTTTAATGATTTGTGATTATTGCAAAAAATTTAAATATTATAGGAATTACTAAGTTAAATATACAAATAATCCAAATATCTCTCCACCCATTTTAACCACTGTTAACATTTTGATGAATATCCTTCCAGATAGCTTTCTAAACATATATATGTAGATATTTAGAAAGGTAAAAATGTAAACAAATTTTTACAAATAGGATTATGTTATACATATTTCTCTTTGATTTTGTCATTTTCCATTTTAATCAGTTCAGACTTACATAATTCTTTTTCCATGACACATGAATTTTTTTAGTACTTTCCCTCATGCAGGCAAGTACTACTGGGCGATGATTACGCAGCAGTAAACAAAACAATCTCCTACCCACATGTAGAGCTTACATTCTAGAGGGGCAGAGAGCAACTAGATCAAACCTAACCTGAAATTTTCCCTGCCTATAGATAGTTTAGTAGTATGATCCCATGCACTCATTTTATTGCTTAATTTAACCAGTTTGTTTCATATGTTGTTTTCAGTTGAAATCATCTTTACTTAAATACAACCACTGTCTCCCTTTATTATTCTTTGCTTTGCGTTTCACACTCCAGCAAATAAAATAGCTTGTTTTCTGCATAGGCTATAACATTTCTCATTTAACTTTGTGCATGTTATTCCCTTTATTTGAAATACCCTCTTTGCCCTCACCAAGGTCACGTAAATTAGTAATGGTAGTGTAGAATTTTTTCCCCAGAAATAAACCAACTTTAATAGATACTATTTTGTATTTATATAGCATCCTTTTCAAGAACCTTAGGTAATTTACAGGTATTATATCTAATTACTCCCCTCAACAACCTGTAAGGTCTGAATCACTTCTATTTTACAAGATAGGGAGACTGAAGCACAGAGAGGTTAAATGACCTAACCAAGGTCATAAAGTTAAATTCACTGAGGAGCCAGGACTTGGGCCTCTTAGCTTTCTACCTCTCAGGTAAGTACCTTATGAGAGAATCTTTAATGAAAATTATCTTTAAAGAAAGCATCAAGAGAGTAGTATGTTATAAAAATGAGATCTTTCTGCTGCCATGAAGGAAAGAAAAAAAAGGCCTAATACTGATGTTTAGAGGCAAACATCATAGAATTTGAATTATGGTCCTAGTAGGTCTTCTAACAACATCCTCTTTCTTTCCTTCTTTCTTTCTTAGACCTCTGTGCTCTTTCCAGTATGTCATCTAAAGGGATATAACAATGTGAATGTAATGATGATTTTTATGTGTATTCATGAATACCATAAGAATCTTGTTTTATAGTCGCATAACACCTATTTTAAAACTGAAATCAGTGCATTTAAAAAACATGTTTTTTACATCTTTGATAACCATTTGACTAATGATTTCTCTGATTTTCTTCTGTAGGGAATATTTTAACTGAGCCAATTGGTTACTTGGAATCCTGTTTCTCAGCCAAGAATGGTACTCCAAGGCAGCCATCCATTTGTATCTATTCAAGGGCTTGTCTGAGAATTAGAAAGAGCGTTTTTAATAATCCTGAACATTCCTTGATGGGCTTAGAACAGTTTTCTCATGTTTGGTAAGTTGTTTTATAGTTGAAAGTGGTACTTTGGGTCAGAGTTTGCCCCTGAATAAAGTACTTTAGTTCATATGTAACCACTGATAGAGGCAACCTTGGAGCCTACCATCCAGACCACCCTTGTCTAATGTATGAAATTCCTGTACTATATTTGCACATGTGATTGCATAACTTGAACACTGCAAGCTTGGGATCCACTAGGCATGGTCCATTTACAGTTGATTCTAATTTTGATGAATGCCTTTATGTTGAGCTGAAATCTGTATACTTTTTCGATGGGTCATTATTCTGTCTTCAAGATCAGGGTTCAGCAAGCTATGGCTAGTAAACTAAATCCATCCTACGTTCTGCTTTTGTACATAAGTTTATGGGTACACAGCCACATGCATTCATTTTTGTGATTTCT
Source organism: Cynopterus sphinx (assembly GCA_030015415.1). Taxonomy (NCBI): domain Eukaryota; kingdom Metazoa; phylum Chordata; class Mammalia; order Chiroptera; family Pteropodidae; genus Cynopterus; species Cynopterus sphinx. Next base: position 103,781,205 of record CM057385.1, on the reverse strand, counting down.
GTGGCTGCTCTTGTGCCACAGAAGCAGATTTGAATAGTTACAGCAGAGACTGGTTTGCCTGCAATCCCTAAAATATTTACTATCTGACCTTTTACAGAAAAAGTTTGTGAACACTGCTGTAGGCCCATGAAGAATTATGCCTATTCTTCCTAAAATACAAAAGACACCTTAGAAATCTGGATACTTTAAATAAAGTGTTACCTGTATTAGGGCCTGTTTTATACTAGTGTTACTGTCACTTGGAATTCTGCCTCTGTCCATTCTTCCTCACCCCAACATCAGCAGTCTGAATTGGTCTAATTTTACTGGTGAAGACCTAAAATTAAGTGTTCTGAAATAGTTTCTTTTTCATGTTAATTCGGGACATAGTTAGAGTAGAAAGAACGTGGGTGTTCTGACCTACTTTGCATGATCTTGATTGAAATATTTAAGTTATAACATTGCTGATTTAAAAAAAAAATGGACTCAGAAGTATATAGATTTTTCCTTATTCCTCCTATTTTTCTCCTCTTCCCACCTTCTGACACTTTTCAGAAATTGTTAACAGCTGGGTATATATCCTTCCTGACCTTTTTTTTCTTTTCCTTTTTTGATACATAAGCATAAATTAACACATAAATATACATATAGAGTGGGTATTTGTTTTAAAAAATGCAGTTTGTTTTCTTCACTTAGTATATATTATGAAGTACATGTAAATTGATAATTTTTTTTGCTTTAATGGTTATCCTTTCTTACAAAATATAGATGTGCCATGATTTGACCACTCCCTTGTTAATAGAGAGTTTTTTACCATTACATCAATGCTGTAACAAACTCCTTTAGACACAGGACTTGGGCACTTGAATATTTTTATAAGTAGGATATCAAAAGTGCCTCTATTGGGTTAGAGTGTATGCATATTTATAATTTTGGAGAGCTCCTGCCAAATTGTTCTCTGTAAAGCTTAACCAATTTATACTTCAAAGGTATATGAGCATGACCTTTTTTCTTTTATTCATGCCAACATTATATGTTATAAATTTTTATATTTTTGCTTGACAAAAAAAACAATATTTTGTTTTTCAGTTTAATTTCTTAATTATTAGTGAGGTTCAAAATCTTTTTTATGGTTGTTAGATATTTCTGTTTCTTTTGTGGGTTATCTATTCATGTTCTTTGTTTAGTTTCCTTTATTGAATTTTCCTTTACTTTGTGATTTACTTTGTGTAGCAATAGTTTATATACCACAGGAATTAACCCCATTGTCTTATTATACATGTTGTAAATGTTTTCTCCTGGGGTGACATTTTGTAGTACATAATTTAACGATTTAATGACTTCAAGTCTGTTATTGCATTTTTTCTTGGATTCTTGGCTTTGATCTATGTAGGAAGGCCTAGTCAAGTTAACATTTCAGAGCCTTGATTCTCATCCTTCAAATGGGGGATAAATTATACTTAGAATTGTTAGGTAGATTAAATGAAATGAGTATAAAAATGTCTAGCATACTTCCTGTCATACAGCAGCCACTTACCTAGTAAATATTGTTTATTCAGACATTTGACAAATATCTATTAGGTTCCTGCAGTGTACTAGTCATTGTATTAGAAGTGAAGAATACAGATATAAGACTTCCTTCAAGAAACTGGAATAGTATTATTTTCCCCGCATTGATTACATTTTAATACCATTAAAAGCATTCTTTCTGTTTTAATTTGTCGGGATTAAAGTCTTTTTCCCTCTCAAATTATGATAAATTAATGTATGCTTTTTTTAACTCAGTGGTTTGGTTTATTTTCTATAGGATTTTGTTTGTTTTTCACAAAAATGGTCATTTGAGCTGTAAGGCAAAAGTGCAGCCTCCTAGGCTGAATGGTGCAAAGACTGGAGTTTTCTCCACAAGGAGTCCACATCGTCCCAATGCAATAGGACTGACCCTGGCCAAACTGGAAAAGGTAGAAGGTAACACACCTCGTTTCTACTTTACCTTTTTTTCCTTAACCAAAAGAAGTCTTAGTAAAATCAACATAGTATTCAGCACTGGATGTTATTCAGATAAGTACCAGTGGTGTTAACCCCTGAGAACCATTAGACTTTGAAGAAAATGAAATGATTAAAAGAATTGAAACACTTAGCATTAGTGTTTAGCATTGATACACTTTGTTAGCATTGAGACACTATGAAATAAGCTCTCGTAGGATGCTCAGAGTTTATTTATATCATTGCATTTATCAGAAGTTTGAATTATTTAAAAATAACTTTTAATATTTCTTAATCATTAAATTAGTAACCAAGTTTTCTCTGACTTGAAATGGAACAAATACAAAATTATTAAAAAATAATTGTACATTTTCAAAATATAATATACAGTGACTTAACTGGTTTTACATGCGTATGTGGTAAGCACATAGAGCTAATGAGGGAGAGCAAATCAGAAAAAAGAGAGGCAAGAATAATAGTACTATAGACAGTCTTACTGAATAAGCACTATAGTGACTACTGGTGTTTGTGTGATGTTTACAGTTTGTAAAGAGTGTTCATGTATGTTGTCTCATAGTGGCTCTGTGGGTTTAATAGGGTAGCATTCTCCCTTTTATGGATGAGGACAGTGGGCTTCTTTGATGTTAGATCATTTACCTAATAGTGTCCAGCCAGAGGATTATCTGACTCCAAATCCCATGAACTCTTACCTGTGCCACGGTACCTTTATTTCTTCTGCAGACATTGCAAGGCATAATCACTTAGGAAGTCCAAAATCATCTTTTCAAAGTTCCAGGCTTATTCACAGCAAGCATATTTTAGAAATCAAAGTCCTTTGTTAATCATGTTTTTCTTAAATTGAGACAGAAGTGAATGTGATCACATACAGTTTTTTAATTTTCATTTTGCCAGTTTTCCAAGTTAGTAGACTTTGTACTAGTAGCAGGAAATGCACAGCAGCTGTATCAGTGGAACAAGCAGCTGTAGTTATGGGACTGAGGGCCCCAGCCTCTTGCTGGTTGTTGGCTGGTGGCTGCCCTCTCAGCTCCTAGAGGCTGTGCAAAGGACTTAGAGACTGCCGGTAGTCCTAGCCACATGAGCTTTCCCAGTGTGGCTGCTTATTTGTCAGGCCCACAGAGAGAGTCTCTTGAGTGAGTCTGCAGCAAGCACAGGAATCTTAGATAGCATAATGTAGTCACTGGAGTGTTTATACAAAGCCTCGAACACCAGGAGGTGGGCATAACGGGGCCATCTTAGGGTCTGTTTGCCGTAGTAGAAAGTGGAAACACTCATCAGTTCCACAGAGGTATATTGAGAACATCGATGTGCCTGGAACAGAGTAGAAGCCCCAGCCCCAAAGATGAGTTGTCCTCACCCCTTGCTGAAGGGCTCAAGTGCCTGCTGTCTAGGGAGAGAGACTAAGCAGGTCATTGCCAGACCATGTGGAAAGGGCTCTAGGAGAGGTATGTATGCAGGTTCTTCTGGAACCCAGAGGAAAGAACACCTTTGTTTGGAAGAGGCAGAAATGCTTTGTAAGAGAGGTGTTATGTGAGAGTCTTGAAGAGCAAGTAGGAGTTTGACAGGTAAAGAAGAAGGTGGGGTCTCCAGTGTATGTTGGCACCATGTGTAAGAGAGCCCGGTGTGTGAGAGTTGTTAGTAAGCTTGAAGGGGCATAGTAGACACTGTGGGTTCTCCAATTGTTTGTACTGTTCTTCATTGTCAATATTTCTAAGAGGTGTTTTTCATATTATAGGTGGAGCTATATACCTTTCTGGAATTGATATGATTCATGGCACACCTGTACTGGACATAAAGCCATACATAGCTGATTATGACTCGCCACAAAATTTGATCAAGTCTTTAGGGGAGTTTAATTTACATAATAACCAACGTAAACCAAAAACCATTTCTTGGTCTGATGGCAAGACCGACAGTTTTGCCCAGCAGCGGCCCTCAGAATATGATGAACCACAACCCTGCAGTCGCAGTAAGGAGAAGCCTAATTGTCTCGAAGACAGAACTTCAGGAAAAAACAGCACACAACATGACACAGCCAAAATTCAGCGAAGCTTGCCGAAGCACAGGGATATAGCAGCAGACTTGGCGTTAGGACATAGAAGTGGTCAAAGTCCGAGTGTGGCAGAGGAGCAAATGGGCTCATATCATCTGGATAAGAACTTTTCAGAGGAGGATGCAGATCAGAGGCAGAGAAGAGGGAAGGAAGCAGTGGTCCCACAAGAGAACGGTGCAGAGGTGCAGCCTGTGCCTCTTGGCCGCCCTTCCAGGCTGACCGATGTAGCTGACAGCAGTGTGGTTCCCACCTGGGTGCGAGAGGCTCCTGTGGCCAACTTGGAAGTTCGGTTTACGCCTCATGCAGAGATGGACCTGGGGCACCTCATTTCAGAAGGGGAATCAGGTATTTCTGTTTCTTATTTTTGAATGTGAAATGAGCTTTTACCAGGAGTTCAGTCAAATGTGTTTTTTCCGAGGACAGTTAAATAGGCAGGGGTCCACAACCCCTAGGGCCATCCCCCCCCCCAACGCACAGCAGGAGGTGAGATAGGGAGCTTGAGAAGCTTCATCTGTATTTGCAGTTGCTTCCCAGCGCTAACATCACCGCCTCAGCTCCACCTCAGATCCTCAAGCATTAGATTATCATAGGAGCACCGGTCCCTGATAGTCAAAAAGGTTAGGGACTGCTGATATAGAATATTTATCAGTATAACTGGTTGTAAAGAAATCCAAGTATAGAGTCATGTTTGGGGAGCACTATCATCTTAGGACTTTGTTTAATGACTGTTTATGCAGCACTGTGTCCCAGGCGCTTAGTAAAGTGTTTGCTGAGAATGGCTCCTGCCTCATGGGGTGGCCCATGATTTAGAGCCTTGTGTCTCCTTGTTACAGTGGTCCTTGGAGTTTTCAAACAGCATTCAGACGCTAAATTGCGTGTGTTGTATACTTATTCAGATTGTTTTTTCTCTGTTTTATTAGCTGACTAGAGAAATGTCCCAGCTTATTCTGACAGGTGGCTGATAGCTCAGCCTCTGGAGTAAGAGGAGAAAAGAGTCTTTTAGCACAGAAACTGTCCCCATAAAGTCCCAGCACTAGAAACACACACTTAGCAGAAGATAGTCCACAGGGCTGTTACTTGAAGCCTGTTTACTTTAACACATGGTTCTTAACAAAAGTTTCCTGGTTTCTCCAGCCCAAAGCAGATCCCCAGCAGCAGTCTAGAATGAAGGAGGAAGCTGTTAAGAGGTGGGTGCAGTGGTTGTAGTAAGTAGTAGCCAGTTAGTTGAGGAGATGTCAGATTTCATCTGCTGCTGGAGCATTGGGCTTCTCATTCTTGCCTAAGGCTTTATGTTTAAACAAAACATTTGACTTTTTAATTGATCTCTTTATTTAAAAAGTTTTGTTTATGAAGGTTGCTTCATCACTGTATACAGTTCATTGGAGGAGAAAGTTGAATTTTAAAAGGATTTTGTGGAAGAACAAAGCAGTGCTACCTAGAATTTACTTTATAGTATACTTACCCTTTGTTTTTTGTGTTATTTTTGAATGCTTCCTACTTTGGACAATTTTACCTTTGTCAAACTACAGAGTTGTGTGCCTGAGAGGTTACAATATGCCTCATTGATTAAAAAATGGTTAAAAAGAGAAATTATGAAATATAACTATAAAACAGGGATTGATTTATAACAGCAGAATTTAGAGCCAGTGCAGAAGTTTAGCCTAGAAAAAGTTTAGCCTAGAAAAGATGAAAGATGTTGAAATGGGAAGGAATTGACTCTGGAATAGAGTGCTGTGGACACATGAGGGAGAGAATTCTGACTTGGGGATCAGGAAGTCTGGGAAGGCTTCTTGGAGGTAAATAGGTATTTGAGCTGGGCTGAGAAGGATAAGTAGACAAAGAAGTGAGGGAAGGGCACCTACACCAAGTGAACAAGCAAAGGCCTGAGCTCCTTTCAGACACACTGTTAGTGAAGAGTGTGATGTTTTTGGAACTCTTTTTTTTTTGAATGGCCTTGGAGTCATTGTATGAGCTATGCAATAAAGGAATCAGCACTGCATAATTGGTCCATTGTTTTTGACTACAAATGGAATTTCATGGCTTTACTTACCAACATATTTATTAGACATAGCTCAGAGTGAATTTTGGCTATTTTCTAAAAACTGAATTTACTTTCAGAAAGATAAAGACCCACCACCACCGCAGATGCTATTTTGAACAGAGACAACATTATTTAAAATGCACGCCTTCCGGGAAGGGCCTGGCCTTCATTTTGACGTATGTTATATTGTAGCTATTAAAAATTAGGTCACAGTTTTTTAAAAATCATATTTTTAAAAATTAAAATGTCCACAATGATATACATATAGGAAGTTTTGTCACTTGACAGAGTAAACATCTGTTTACCTGAAATGTGCTCCTGAGTGGGATGGCATTGAACTTTCTCAGTGTATCTGTTTCACTGTTTTCACAAGGACTCTCTCACGTCCTTGTTCTTGGAGACTGTGGCATTATTTAACTGCGGAGCTGTGACACTGGCTCTCTAAGCACCCTCCATTCCCTATAGCTAGTCCTCTGGGTATGTGTGGATTTAGTCCTTTCTTGTGGATGAGAATGCTGGGACTTTCGTGCCTTTCTCTGTTCATGGCTCCATTCTGAGAAGAAAATGACAGATAATTGAATTAAAGTCCATGTTGACCGTAGAAAAATGACATTTAGGTTGCCAGAAAATAAAAGCTCAGCTCTCCCGTTTAGGAGACTAAAAAATATCACCATGAATTTTTTGTTCAGCAAATGAAAATTTGGGGAGTACATAAATTTACTCTAATGACAGTAAATACCACTTGAAGGTGACATTCTCTGTAACGACTGAATAGATTTCCAAACCCTATTCATTTCAAGTGATATTCAAGGAACCAACCAAACTCCTCATTGAAGTTCACTGTTATAAAATTTGACCTGCATGATTTAAAAAAATTTTTCAATTGTAATTGACCTTTGATATTATATTAGTTTCAAGTGTACAGCACAGTAGAAAGACATTTATATAATTTACAAAGCTATCGCCTGGTAAGTCTAGTACTCATCTGGCACCATACATAGTTATTACAATATTATTGACTATATTCCCTATGCTGTACTTTACGTCCTCACGACTATTTTGTAACTACCAATCTGTACTTCTTAATCCCTTCACCTTTTTCACCGGCCCTCCAGCCCCCCTACTACATGGAACCATCAGTTCTTTCTCTGTATCTATGAGTGTTTCCAGTTAGCTTGTTCGTTTATTTTGTTCTTTAGATTCCACTCATAAGTGGAATCATGTGATATCTGTCTTTCTTTGTCTGACTTATTTCGCTTAGCTTAATACTCTGTAGGTCCATCCACATTGCTGCTAAGATTTCTTTATTTTTTATGGCCAAATAATATTCTATCATATGTATGAACCACACCTAATTTATCCAGTTGTCTATTGATGGGCATATAGGTTGCTTCCATATCTTGGCTGTTGTAAATAATGCTTCAGTGAACATAATGGTGCATATATCTTTGAATTAGTGTTTTGGATATCTTTGGATACCCAGAAATGGAATTGTGACCTGCATAATTTTGACTGTTAAATTTTGTTATTCTCATTGCAGAGGTCAGTCATGCTTCATTTAAATATTTTCAATCAGCAGAAGAAGCAAGGTGTGTCATTGAGGCTGTGTTGTCAGCTGACCCTCGGTCTGTGTATCGACGGAAGCTCTGCCAGGACCGCCTTTTCTACTTTACTGTAGACGTAGCACATGTCACTTGCTGGTTTGGTGATGGCTTTGCAGAGGTTCTAAGGATCAAGCCAACTTCCGAGCCTGTTCAGATGACTGACCCTGCAGAGTCCTTGGTGTCTCTGGGATCGTAAGTAGCCTCCATCACATCAATAAGACAGCCTAATTGACTTAAGATGTAGCTGGTGGATTTTCTATAAAATCTAATTATGTGCCTTCTTTGCAGAAAGAAGCACCGCTTTGTAGTCTCACTGCTTTGATTGATTTGGGTTGTTCAAAATATTTATTTGAAAAACATGTACTTTAATAAACTGAAAGATCAGATTTAGAGAAATTGCCATGTTTTTTGATCGGTTAACATTGAAGAATCCAAAGGTGATACTGTCTCAGTGATTTCTGAAAGAAGCTGATTGTTTTTGGCACTTGATAAAATTGGGCAAAGGTCATCCAGCAGGGACTTTCAAGCTAAGGGGACCTGTTCAACAATCATATTGGTTTTTCTGTCTGGAAAAGCCTGATCTATTTTATTCTAACTCACACTGAGTTACTACTGTATCTTAGAAAACTAACAAATCAAAAACAGGTGTTTATAAAGATCTTTAGAGATTAAACCTCTGTGTTTCAGAGACTTTTGTCACATATACACACATGCATGCATTCACACACACATACATATGTATGTATGTGTATATATTTAATCTTGATTCTAAAATAGAGACTCAGAGATATCTTTATATCAGAAAAGAAAATTCAAGAAAATAACTTAATTACTGATTTCTTTCTTATTTATTCTGTGATTGTTTACAGAGACCTACTATGTGTTAGGTTTTGGTGATAGAATGAGATGAACAAGATTCAGTTCTTGTTGCAAGTCATAGTGAAGGAAGAAGACATAAAGACATTACTGTTACAGTTAGATAAATGTAGTGATTAAGTCTATACATTGTTCCTGTAGAGTACCACGTAGGAAGAAGTTGTAAGCATGCATTGACTGACTATAGGTGATTTTAACAATGTGATCCCAGGTAACTGAATTAGACACCTGTCAATGTGACATAGGCTTTCCTAATCACAATTGTAAATCTTAAAAGTTGATTGATCATGGTTTTGAAATGAGCCCTGCTGCCTGTATATACTTGCACAGAATCATTTGTAGCTGATGACACTGTACTCTTGAATCAAACTGGATGTTCTTTAAGGTTACTTAGACCCTCTTGGGGAAGAATCTTTAATTTGATTTTTAAAAGCTTTTTTGTTTTGAGATCGTAATATAGTTACAATAACTTGCAAAAATAGTGCAGAGATCTCTCTTACTGTCTGTCACCTAGCTTCTTCCTGTGCTAACATCTGACATAACTACGTATAATGTTAAAACTAGGAAGTTGACATTGGTATAATCAATCTTTTATCTTGAATTTGATGTTTTTCTTCTAAAATCATTTTGACACTGAATCAGGGCTTGAGGCCAAAATGTTGATACTTAATATAGAAAAAATCATTCTGAGGATGATATCAGCTAGCCTTTTAGCAAGAGGACTCTTCTTGCTAAAGAGTTATTTTGAGATTTTAATATATAGTCTCAGAATTTTAGAACTAAAATTCTAAATATAGTCCAGCTTATTTCTTTCTCTTCCAGCTAAGTATTCAGCTCAGTCTCTTCAGTATTTCCCGTGAGCCTTTCTAGCCCCTGCTTAACTCTCTTAGTGATGATCCGTCAACCCCTGTCCTATGTGCATAGCTCATTAGGTATGGACAGTGCTCATTATTAGAATATTCTTCCTTTATATTAGATAAAATGTGATAGCTTTACCCTCTAGTGGGGCCTCATAGCTTAAGGCTAACTGCACTCCCATGTTAGTTTGCCCGATACCATCCCCATTTCCCACTCTTTGGTTTTCCCTCATACGAGCACCCCTATTTTCTTCATCTATTTTTCATATAGCCTGTTCTGAAGCCTCTACCCACCCCAATTTTTGAGTTCGCCGTGTGAGCTTTCATCTCTAGGTACACATTTCCAGTGTCCTGTTGTGAGGAAATTTGGATCTCTAAGTCATTAACTTCTATCCCTCAGAAATAAATAGTTTGAAGCAAGTCGTATATTTCTTTCCGTGTTGGAAATTTTTTCGGAAGAAACAGATAAAATTCACTGTACTATGCATAAATGGTGTCTACCTTAAATTTAAGCCTTTCCTTTTTGCTGCCTGTAGGGGGAGCCCTTGATAGCTGATTATTTTCACTAGCTTGGAGTTAAACTCCAGAACTTCAAGGTGTTCAGGTAATTTTGTTTTTTGGCCTTCCTGCCCCGAGTTCCCAGAACAGTAACTTTCACAAGAAATGTTGATGCTTGTCAATCACATATAGGAGGAGATTAGAAGGATGAATTCCATTCATTAAATTTTTAAAGTGGTGAGATCGAGTATTCCAGCATGTGAAGGTAGATTCATTAGCCAAACCCACAAGCATACGTGTACAAGGCATTCATGCTGTTTATGTGTTTGTGACTTTCTTCGGAGAGAAGAAAATAAAGTTGAAGATATGAATCAACCTCTTGTTTGTAGTTTTCTTTTTTATGATATAGTCTCAAAGAAGATAGATGAAGACTCAATAATAATGAACTCTGTATCAGTTATTAAACTTTTATCATGTCCTTGGCAATGGGCTATATGCTTTTCATACACTGATCCGAGGTTAAGGTCCCATGCTCAAGTTCACATAGTGCTGGTGAGCATGCATCAAGGATTTCAGCCCAGCCGGTCTGGCCCCAGGGTTAGCTCCCTTCCCAGCTTGGCTGTAACTCCTTCTG